>OY804560.1:14508260-15825108 GCA_963680865.1 Spergularia marina | reverse complement strand
TTGCACTTCATATTAATTTTTTCGGTTTCATTATTTAATTTCTTATTCTTTTGGTTGTCTAGGATTTACACGATTAGGCTACATCCAAGTGGATGGGGCCGCAGCATCAAAATTGTCAAGTATCTCCTCTACTATGGGATGTGGGGGACATTGTGCCTAGGTAGCACCGATACGGACTCGGACACGGACACCGATATGGATACGTGACACGGCACTTTGAAAAATAGCGGACACGGACACGGCAAAAAATAAAAATTAATATGTATTTGAATGCATCTTTTTTCAATTACACGTACTGTTCGCGGGTAGGTAAAGGTAGGGCTAGTGCGGTCGGGTGCAGGTTGGGCTGTAGCGATGGGGCCGCTAGTGGACGTCGGTCGGAGGAGGTCTCCTGAGGCGGCGTTGATCGAAGGTGGAAGAGTCAACTGGAGCAAGAAGATGGGAAATAAAAAGAGATAAAGAAGTAACACATTTAGTTGAGCTATCTGCTAGTGTAATTAGAATAGAAGAGAGAAAAAAATAGTTTTTTTTTTAAAACTTGTCAAAACGACGTAGTTTTGTGTCGTGTCGGGTGTCTGGTTGGTGTCCGATTCGTGTCCAATTAAAAAAAACCGTGTATGTGTCCTAAAATTAAATAAAAAAAACCGGACACGGTTTTTGGGTGTGTTGGAGGCGTGTCGGTATCCGACACGGTGTCGGACACAGACACGGCACTAGACAGGCGTGTCCGTGCTTCCTATCAT
Organism: Spergularia marina; assembly: GCA_963680865.1. NCBI lineage: Eukaryota > Viridiplantae > Streptophyta > Magnoliopsida > Caryophyllales > Caryophyllaceae > Spergularia > Spergularia marina. The sequence goes on along the minus strand of OY804560.1, from coordinate 15,824,365 downwards.
TGTGCTACAGTGTACTCCGCCAAATCGGGGCAAACCTGACAGGCTGACACTGTATCGAGGTACCGATCCTATAGAACAGATCTTGTTAGTAAGGTTATAGAACATATCGTGTTCAAGTAAGGTCATAAGCCTGATATCGTAGATGGTAATATGGTTAAGGTCATAAGCCTGACATCGTAGATGGTAATATGGTAGCTATTGAGTATACAAGTTAATTTTGGGAAGACAGATATACTCATAAAAATGCTTATTTTCCTTTTTAGGGTGTAAAAATAGGGTGTTGTTATCCACCGCCCCAAAGAACTTAATTTACCGCCCCAAAAAGCAAGGAAAATCCAATTCTACCCCCACTCAAAAAGTTCCATTATTTATTTTACCCATAGTGCTCCTTCCCCACTATACTAAACTCCTCTGTCATCTTCTTCAAATTTTCATCTTCCTTTTCGATTCTTCACCAACTTCTATGGCATCAGTCTCACTTTACTCTTCACTCACTCTCTCACCTCCTTCTTCGATCACCATTGTCATCTTATTCATCTGAACTCATTCACCATTACTCATTCCCTCACTTCATCACCACCATATTATCTCTCCCACCTCTTTCGTCACTTACCATTTTTACTTTCTCTCACCTCCAGTGACACCATCTCCATCTTCTCTCTCTCCTCATTATCATAATTTTCAATCTTTCTCTTTTCATTACAATAACCATGGGATATTTTAATTCAGTATGAAGTATTAAATCAAAAATGACATAACATAAATAACAATATTTTTAATTTACATTGTATTCCTTATCGAGATATGAAGATTTGAGATTGAACACGATGGAGGATCGAAATTTATGATGTCATCTTTCTTATTTTCATGGATTTTGTTTCAATTTTATGGATTTTAAAAAAAATTTAACCAAAGAAAGTTTTGGGTGGATTGAAAATACGGTGGGACCCACACCGAGTCGTCCTGTCAAGACGGCCGGACCTAGGTCGAGCCGTCCTATCAAGACGGCCGAACCTAGGTCGAGTCGTCCTGCCAAGACGGTCGGACATTGCTGACTCTGTAATTGATTATTCTGAGTGTGCATGTTGTATGTGTGAGTATTTTTAGTACGCTTGTACAAAATAGTTCTAAGTGCGTGGTGTGAGTATGTATAATGGTTGTGTGAGTGTGTTTCTATACTTTTATTTTCTTTTGGAAATCCGCAAGATTGAATGTGTAATGTCAAAGTGTGTGTACCCATTTTAACAAATAGTTCAAAATAAAATCAACTAATTGTCATAAAACTTTGTTCGATATCGTAAACCAAATATCCGAAATGACCAAATAATAAGGTGGTCATGGAATTGACATGAGATTAATACATACTCAGAATACCATAGATTTTAACGTCACACATATTTAGATTATCATGATGCATACTTAGATTATCATAGTTCAATATCTTTAAATTCAACCTTACAAATTGAAATTATAAAAGAACAAGTTTACTAATACAATATAAAAACTCAATCTATATAGGAGTAGTTATCTTTCACAAAACAAGGTAATTAATTTGGGTATTTCAAGTGGAGAGGGTTTCTTTCTTATATGGGTATTACCGTATTATAGAGGACTCGGTTTGGCGTTTCCATGGTGTAAGAATATGTATATCATCTAATTATGAGCTCGAAGGGGAAGGGGAAGGACATATGGATTAAAATTAACTCGCAACTCAAGTTTAAATTAATCTCTTATAAATTTATTCTAGATTTGATTACTTACTATACAAACTCAATTCATTTAGCGAGATGTAAAAACATCTACGTAAAAAATCATAACCTACCTAAATTAAAGTAATTTCTAGCACATTTTCAATGTCGTAAATTTAAAAAATCGTTTACCCGAATACAACTCGAGAATAAAAATCTCACAATATGGATCTTTTATTGATCCTACTACAAATTCTCATTTTCAACTACAACCTACAAGCACATAAATAGTTCAAACTAGATTTAGCAAATCATCATAAAACTTTGTTTGATAACATTAATTAAAATACCATACAACATATTGACATGAGCATATGACGTACAAAATTAACATGGAGTATACTTAGATTGCTATTTAACGTATAAATGAAAACCCATTTGTTTTACGAGTATCATTTTCACGTACGAGACATTATGTAATCGTTATTACAAACGTTCACCCATAATTTAGTATTTACAACTAGTTTTTGAATCAAATTCCACCATCACAAAAAACATTGATGGAAATTCATTTGTTTTTCGAGTAGAATTTTCACGAGACACTATGTAACTGTTATGTACAAAATTTCATCCTTAATTTGGTATTTACAACTAGTTTTCGCAGTTTAATAGTGAGTATGTTTTGATGCATTCTAAATATGTGTGTGTGCATGTTGAAAATTTTGATGTATAATAAATTGGTAATCTGAATACGTTATATGATAATCTGAATATGTTCAATAGTGTACAAATTATTGCAAAATTAATAATGTGGTCATAGACATATTGACAATACCATAGAACATATTGACATGATGTATAAAAATTAACATGGAGTATACTTAGATTGCTATTTAACGTATAGATGAAAATCGATTTGTTTTACGAGTATCATTTTCACGTACGAGACATTATGTAATCGTTATTACAAACGTTCATCCATAATTTAGTATTTCGAACTAGTTTTTGTATCAAATTCCACCATCACAAAAAACATTGATGAAAATTCATTTGTATTTCGAGTAGAATTTAACGAGACACTATGTAACTGTTATTTACTAAATTTTATCCTTAATTTGGTATTTACAACTAGTTTTCGAGGTTTAATTGTGAGTATGTTTTGATGCATTCTAAATATGTGTGTGTGCATGTTGAAAATTTTGATGTATAATAAATTAGTAATCTGAATACGTTATATGATAATCTGAATATGTTCGATAGTGTACAAATTACTGCAAAATTAATAATGTGGTCATAGACAAATTGACATGGGCATATGACATACTCAGAATACAATAGATTTTAACATCGCACATATTTTTGGATTATCATGTTGCATACTCTGATATCTTCAACCACAATCTCACAATTTGAAATTATTATAAAACATGTTCACTAATAAATTATACGAGTTTTCTAACGTGTGCCAATAACACACATGATAAAAACTCTATTTATTTTCCTAAATTAAGTGATATTCTCACTTGAAAAAACAAATTGTGAAATATTTTTGATTAATTCAGGAGAATATCACTTAATTAAGGAAGGATATTAAGTCTTATCATGTGCCCTATGGGCACACGTTAGAAAAATCCAAACAAAGATCAATAGCCACTTCACCATGATGCATTCTCACTTAAACAATTGATTATAGACTATATTATTGTTTATATTATGATACATATGCAAAATCTAATTATTGTCGTGTGACTCTTAAAATTTCAATAAACGTTTGTATCAAAGTATGTAATGGTTCAGTTTCAACATGCAACAAATAAAACTAAAACATTGAGCACAAACCCATACATATTTTTAATTTGCATCCTATTACCCTCCAAATGTTACTTGCATATTTAGAGGTTATTCTAATCGATTTAACAATGACAAATAGATACAAGATCTCTTGAAGAGATCTTTGGTGTTACCCTTGCTCAGCTGGACTTCACTATTGAATACCGTTGAACCATGAATCGAACAATAAAATAAGTTTCACGTCAAATTCCATCATCACGAAAAACATTGATGAAAATTCATTTGTATTTCGAGTAGAATTTTCACGAGACACTATGTAACTATTATTTACTAAATTTCATCCTTAATTTGTTATTTACAACTAGTTTTCGCAGTTTAATTGTGAGTATGTTTTGACGCATTCTAAATATGTGTGTGTGCATGTTGAAAATTTTGATTTATAAATTGGTAATCTGAATACGTTATATGATAATCTGAATATGTTCGATAGTGTACAAATTACTGCAAAAGTAATAATGTGATCATAGACATATTGACATGGGCATATGACATACTCAGAATACAATAGATTTTAACGTCGCACATATTTTTGGATTATCATGTTGCATACTCAGATATCTTCAAGCTCAACCTCACAAATTGAAATTATTATAAAACATGTTCACTAATAAATTATACGGGTTTTCTAACGTGCATGTGCCACTATGTATTTCGAGTAGAATTTTCACGAGACACTATGTAACTTTTTTTACAAAATTTCATCGTTAATTTGGTATTTACAACTACTTTTCGCAGCTTAATTGTGAATATGTTTTGCTGCATTCTCAATATATGTGTGTGGATGCTAAATTTTTTGAAGTGTAGTATATTGGTAATCTGAATATGTTATATGATAATTTGAATATGTTCAATCATGTACAAATTACTTCATCACCCTCGTTAACTCGTGCCGAGAATAAGGCTTCATCACTGTCAAATCACGTTTTGAACACGATCTGACTTCGATTTGAGCCTTGTTTTCAACATTATTGTTCACCCAAATTTCCGAGTTAGTTAATTTTGTCACATAATCCACGAGAAAAAAAATCTCCATAATTTTTGGGTTAATTCGTTCATACATGTTTTTAAAGAAATTTACATAAATTATTCAATAAAATGTTGCTCAAACTAAATATTAATTCCTCACTTGTTGAGCACAACTACCACATCTCATTTGAAGATTTGCCACAATTTAGAATTGTAATTTAATTTAATTTGGTGAAACCCCAATAATTTATTGAAGATCCAAATTAAATTAACCCATTTCTAATTTAATTTGCATCAATTCGCTCATTTAGTAATCCCCCAAATTGATTGAATTGATTGTGACATCTCTCAACCAGGATCGACCAAATTGTTACACCATCTTTTACCCAATTGTCGGGACCTTTCTCGTTTTCCGGCACAAGGAACCACAATTTTAGTGTCGAGAAACTGTTCGGATTGCAAACACAAATGAGGCACTAATTTGCTAATTAGAATATGATAGTATTATTTAAGGATGAAATGATAGTTGGGGAACAAAATGCTGATGTGAGATGAATAGTGCAAAATAGGGGAAGAGAGAGAAAAAAAATTCAGGTGAAAAATTATTTAGGGATTAACTATGAAGTATTGATGAAAGGAAGAACAATTGGAGAAGGAAAATAGAGTGGAGAAGGAAGAGAGAGTTGGGAAGGGTAAAAAGAAAAAAGCAATAAAAAAAGAAAAAAGACAAAACAGGGGCAAATTTGGAAACCCATGTTTAGGGTGTTAAATAAGCACACCATTTTGGGGCGGTGCCTAGCAATCCAGTAAAAATATTTTGTTTCATCTAATATATAAGTTCGTAATTAATCAGTAGAAACACTCGTACTCCATATGTTGCATATGTTGGTCGGTCCTTCACGTTATTTAGGAGACAGACCACCAAGATTAGATCAGTTGTCATCCAGTCCGGTCCAATTTTGGATGATTACAACAGTGTGTCGGTGTCCATCCAATCTCAATATTCAGTAGAAATTACGTACTTACGATATTATGATTCAATTTTTATCCAACAAATTGAATTGACACGGTTGACATCTTAACATCAAACAACTAGATATAATTAAGACAACATAGTAATTAAAATTAGATTTATATTAACCGTGGATGCAACATTTAAATTCGATCATTCAAAAACTTTTGAATTATTGCGCCTCACTTATATTTCTCTTTTATTTTTTAATCCAAATTTAATTGAACAACTCTAGCTACGGTGAGATCAGAGTAATTATTATTAGTGTACGTTCATAATACTTTGTTAAAGAGCCAATTCAACCAAAAGTCCAGACTGGTGGTTGAGCCCCAATAATTGGTTATATCTTAACACTTCCCCAGGGGCGAAGCCACCTGATGGCGAGGGGTGGCGGCACCGGTGCAGAATTTTTTCGGTTTTATAGGAATATGTAGTTTATATATAATTTTGAGTGCTCAAATTACAAATTAGATGTAGTTAGCATAGTGGTTATATTATAATCCCTATAACTAGGAGGTGTTGGGTTCGATTCTTGTTAGAGGCAAGCTTTGTTAATTTTTAAAAAATTTCCATTACTTTTAAAAGTGAGAGTATTTGAACTCTTAACCTAATGGAATCAAATGTTAACAACTAATTAACCAATAATCCACAATCATTTCATGCTTTCTTATACAAACTTTAATATATAAAACGTTCCTTTCCCTTTGCCACAATCTTTGTTCGTATGTTTATTTTTTCTTTCTTATTCCGTAATTTAATGAGTATGTCCGTTTCGTTATTTTTCTTATTAGATGAGCTTATTTAGTATTGATTTTGGCTACATATAATGAATGAATCTTAAATTATACGTTAGGAATATCAGATATATAGTTATAATTCGTCACCCCAAAAATTAATTCCTGGCTTCGCCCCTGCACTCCCCCTTCACGTGAAAGCCCTTTTGGGCTTAAAACGTAGAATGGAACCACTTGAAATTAGGGGAGAGCAGAAACTCGGTCCGGACCGAGAACCGGAACGGACCGGCCGGTTCGGTCCGGACCGAGTTTATTTCGGTCCGGTCCTCGGTCCAATTTTTTTGGGAAAAATCTCCTCGGTCCACACTTTTCAACGGGACCGGACCGAACCGTACAGAGGGCCATTCGGTCCGATCCTCGGTCCACTTTTTTTGGAGCCTCGGTCCACGGTCCGGTTCGGTCCGGGACCGATGTTCACCACTACTTGAAATGTCGATGATAAATGCACAACATTGTGCTGAAAATTCATTTGAAAAGGAAGGGGCTCCCACGATTTGAGCTTGAGACCTCGGGTCACTGAGTCTCTAATACCATGATAAAGAGACAAATCAAACAAAAGTGTAGACGGATAATTAAGGCCTAATAATTGGTTATATCTTATCATATTTCATACTCAGTTCAAAGACTTCAAACCATAGTCGAATGTTATTATTGTACAACCTACAAACTACAAGTGTATGATGAAGGACATGAGGTGGCATTCTCCACAATAATGACGTATGGTCAATAGTCATGGCCAAGAAATCCCATTGGTACACTGTCCTATTTCTTCACAGAAAAGTTTTGTTTATATATCAGAACTAAACGACAAACTCCAATAATTTTCGGAGTTGTCTACTTCTGGTATACAAATACAAAAAAGAGAAAAATACCATGTCCTCTCCTCGTTGATTCAACGTTTCATCAAACTCCACAATTATTTATTTCTCTCTCTTGTTCACTTATTACGCATCTACTTTCACCAGATTCAGATTCACATTACCAATCCAACAAGTCATGCCATTTCTTTTACCCTAACACCCCCATATTCGGAATTATAACGATCGGGCCTTCGAAAGACCTGAGTAATCGTCGTGTGAAATCGTCACATGAATCGAGACCAATTACTCATTAATTAATGTTGAATTCCATGAAGGGGATTGAAACTAGCAACACTTTCTTTGCTTGGACGTGATGTTAAGGTTTGGTTTAAATTTGAAAGAACGGAAGTAATACGTCGTTTCGGGATTACTATATAGTTTTGACAACTAAGAACTAAGAACTTCAACAACAAAAAAGAAAGTTCCTCATTACTTTCTATAATAGGCCATGCAACAAGGCAAATTAAACACACAATGATACCATAGACTTATAGCAAAAGATCATCACCACACACGTCACCTAATCATGCACACTTGTCATTCCACTAATAATAATAACTAGCTATACAAACAGTTGATGATATTTTCTCATTACGGAGTACATACATTCTTTTTTCGATTTTTGCCCACATTTTTTTTCTTTAAATTACAACCTCCTATAACCCAAAATCCCTTAAAATTTACTCCACAGCAATAATTAACTTAAGAAAATTACTATTATTAGCATCCTAAATATTCATAATTATTATTACCATTAATTAATTACTTGGAATAAACTTTTTTTTTTTTGGTTCAGCTTTTTTCTTGGAATTTGGGTAGAGTATCTCTTGGTATAACATACCGAGAGGTAAGGTTGCGTGCATCTGAACCCCGACAAGACAAACCCCACGTAAACACGTGGGGGCGTTGCAGTAGTTGATCATTCAGTCATCATACCCAAAGAGAGACAGTGAGAGCGCCGGCATCAACCAGCAAAGGAACTAGACGGTTGCTGAGGTGTAACCCGACAAGGCTCTCCAACCCGCCGACACGTGTCCCTCCGACGAACAACGCCGGAGTTACGCCGGAATTATCATCGTCGGGGATCGCGGTGATCTCTTCCTCGTCAAGCTCAATGACCGTAGGATGAACTCCAATCGTGTGGAGAAGATTCTTCATGACGTGGCACATGCAACATGATGAACGGCTGAAGATCACGGCGGGATTCTCCATTATCAGTCGTTGGATCCTCACCTCTGCTGATTCAGTAACGTCGATCGCCAACGGTGACGTGTTCCCTGCCGTTGTTAGCTCTAGTCTCACTGGATGTTGTACTCCTTGCATATTGATATGATTTTTTTATTATTATATGGTTTTAGAGTTGTATAAAAACTTTGGGTTATAAATTTGATGTGTTGGGATAAACACTCCGTATGTCAACGAAGAAACTAAGGGGGAAGTGGGAAGGAGGAGGAGAACGTAAAGGAAGTGATGAAGGGGGTTTTATATTGTGGAAATGATGGGTTTGAGGTGGTGGGGATTGGTTAATAATATTGGTTTATTACATCATTAAGCAATTAGCACTAATCTTATTGTTCCTTTTTTTGGTAGTTAAATTATTGTTATAGTTCTTTTCATATGTCCTTTTTTGTTCACTTTTTATTCATTTTGTTTTGTTCAATTAGTAATGGGAGGTGGCATGTGTGTTTGTTTATTTTAGCCGGTATATGTACAGTACAGTGTTGCATCAAACATTTCTTTTTGTGTATTTATGCATAGCAATCGTTTTATCTAGTCAGTGTATGTTAAAGAGTGTTATGTGCGGTTTTACTATGGCGTATATCGCTATTATGTCTTTTAAAAGCATTGTATATGTGCAATGAATTAAATGCGAGAATTCAATAATAGTGTTGACTGTTGAATAATCGACCCATTTTTCTGAATAACATAATTCCTCCAAGTAATCAATACGTTGGGAAAGAAAAATGAAGAAAATTCATCCTCAAATTTAATTTGATTCGGATGCTACCAAACAAGCTTTTTATTTGTGCTCTTTTGATCAATTTTTTTGACGCATTGCTAACCATCAAATAGATTCTATATTCAACACAAGATCACTGTGCTCCAAGTTGGAAATATAAAGCATGTTAGATTCCCCCTTTTGTATGTATCGACAGTTGATTGGTTTCTCTATATTAGTATCTTTCTGCCAGTACGCCCGCAAACATACACGTCAATTCTATTTAAAAGACGTAAAATTCAGTATAATAAGTAAATACGTAAAATGACGATATTTAAAGTGTAAATGGGTCAAGCAAATAGGTGAAATAAATGGGTAAAAAAAAAAAATGGGTCAACAAGGCCCATGCGGCCATGCGCAAGGCACAAGGACTGGGAGTATAGAGTAAGGTATAGTGTAGTTTACGAATACCAAGTTGTTGGAAATGGGGTACACACCATGTGTGGTGGTTCCAAGTTTGGTGACGTATAATAGTTGATTAGAACTACTTACTGCTTTTCCTATACTTCTTTTCTTCTCTTTTGTGTGTGACAGCTACATTAGCCAACTAAAAAATCCTTCTTTAAACAATAAACATGAAGAGTAAATAAACTTACTAGTAAGTAGCAACCGTGTTTTTCATTTGATGAACCCTCAAATAACAAACACCGACTTACTAGTACGTGTAATACTCTAACTAATAAGTGGCCTATGAAGCAATTAGTAAAGCTACTACTCCCTCCGTCCCAGTTCAAATGTCCCGGGTGTTTTTTATACTGGAATAAGAAAAATTGATATAATAAGTTGAATGGGGTAATATTAGGAAAAATGAGGAGAGAATGTGATGATTAATAAAAATAGGAGAGATAGTGTGAGTGATTATGTGATAATTTAATAAAAGTAGGAGAGAGAAATATGTCCAAAAATAAATGGGGTGTTTGAAGTGGGACGTCCCAAAATGGAATATGGGGCGTTTGAACTGGGACGGAGGGAGTATGTAAAAACTTCTAGCTTACAATTGGTAGAGTTGGATCAATGTTTTCATCCCTAAATTCTATCGGAATTATAAACTTCCTTATGCAAGATTAGAGGGCCTAGAGGCCCAAAATGGTATATGGAAGTCAAGTTTAGACCACGTGCGATCTTATTAATTAGATCTTTAGCTTAATGTGTGATTTACTGATGTTAATTTGCTGGATATGTATTCGCTTAATTTCATTTTCTTATTTCAAAACGTGTCAGTGACAAATTGATATTGTGATACACCTTCTTTGCCGAACAATAAATAGAAAAAAATCTACTACACAGAGACTCAGATTAGTGGAAGCTTAAGGCTGGATGATTTTGATCCCTTATTTTGGTCCTTCCATTTTTGGTGGAGGATGCAGAATAGCTGATTAAGAATTTCAGTTGTGTTAAGCACAAACTTTAGGAAAAGTATTCAACTTAGAAAAGTTCTCATCAGATTGAACTATATGCTGCACTTCTTTTTATTACTACTACCCCATGTAAATCGCTTGATGATGATCAATCCCTATCATTTGGAAAGTTAATACTAATACAAAGTCAAATAATCCTCCAGTCCTTTTAGCCTATTTTCAAAGGATTCCATTTGTTTGATTCTTGAGGAACTCTCTTCAGTTGGTATACTATATACCCGGGGGTAGTACCCCCGGCTGATGTCAGCATGACATCACCTCAATATTAAAAAAAAACTAATAAAATAAAGTAGCTTTAGAAATTATCCATAAAAAAAAAAACTGATTTCTCACTAAATGTTTGTTGTATTTTTTTTAATTTTTTTTTTACCCTAATATCTAACTTCTCTCCTAATTATACGTAACTATCAATTCAAATCATATCAGAAAAACATTCATAAAAAGTTTTACAGGGTTCTTCCAATTCACCAACATCGATAAAGGTATGATGATTTTCACTTAGTCTGGTACCAAACTTTATCACTATTTATAGCATTATTCCGATTTTTTGTTGTGTTTTGCAGTTTGATTAACAAATACTCAAGATTAAGCAACAAAAGAGTTCATCAACACCAAATTTTGTACCATCAAAGGTCAGTTTGTTAATGTTAATTGAAATTCTCTTTTGGTCTGTTTTCAATTCTTGAAATTATACATACAAGTATCAAATCTTAATAAGCATTAGAATTTATTTTTTAATGTATAATTGTGTAGTGTTCTACAAAGTTTCGGATTTAACATGGATGCTCATTAGTTTGATACCAATACTCGTTAGTTTAACTTAAATGCTCGTTTTATGTGTATGTTCATTATTTCGATATGAATACTCATCAGTTTAGTGTGTATGCTCGTTAATTTGAAATATAAATTGTATGTAATGTAATGTGCACGGATTTTTTATGTAATGTTGATTTCATTAAATTTGCTCGTTATTTTGGTGTTGTATGCTCGTTAATTTGATATGAATACTCATTTGTCTGATCTAAATACTCGTTAGGTTTAATAATTTCATTTTTTATTATCTTTCTAATAATTTCAATTATGCTCTTTATATTTTGGAGAAAACTCTTATGTTTTTAATAAATGCTACTCGAAAATTTTCTCATGTAATGCGCACTTATCTTCACATCTAATAATTAGTAATGCTCGTTAGTTTGATACAAATACTCGTTAGTTTAACATGAGTGCTCGTTAGTTTAATGTGAATGCTCATTACATTTTTAATAATGTTCATTAGGTTTAAATGCATTGTTATTACCCAAACGTCTAATTAATAGTTTCTAATGCTCATTAAATTTTGTTGAATACTCATACGTTTTTAGTGAATACTCATTAACTTATTTTTGTTATAATACTCGTTGATTTGATACCAATGCTCGTTAGTTTAACACTAATGCTTATTGAATTTTTAATATGTGCTCATTAGTTTGATCATTGATGTGAATGCTCGTTTGTTCGTTAGTTTAATGTAAAATGCTCAATAATTTTGGGTACATGCTCATCGATTTTAAGCATATGCTCTTTAGCTCCACTTGTGCTCAAATGCTCTATGAATTCGACGTTGTGAGACTAATTTCATTTTATTGACATCACTATGCTTACTAACTTTGGTTACGTTGCTAGCTATTAGTTTTAGCAAGAGCATACTAGTTGGCTAGTTGTGATTTTCACCAATCAAACAATTAATTTTCTTTTACTAGCTCAATACGTTTTGGTTATGTACTTGTCAAAAAATTTATAATCTTGATCGACAAATTCGTTAGATTTTGTTAAATGCTCATTGATTTTGGTTAGATATTCATCAACTTTTACTAAATGCTCAATATTTATATATATTTATTAATTTTTACTACCTACTCAATACGAGTATGCAGGAGATCGAAGAAATCAAACTAACGGCAATGACATACTATAGTAAAAGGAAAAGGAGGTCAAAGAGTAACATACAAGGCTCAAATTTAGAGATAAAGGCTACAAGTTATTAGAACATCGCGGATTTTACACATGCTTGTTAATTTTTTGTAATTCTTGTTAATTTCCCATGTAAACTCATTATTTTTAAATTTCTATGTAATACTCATTATTATTTTATATATAATCAGTGATTTTGATTATAAACTCATTACTTTTCGTGTTTGAAATTCAGTACTACGTATCAATTCGATTTTTAATATGCTCAACATAATGATATAAAAACTCTACAAAATATGTTGAAAGATCGACAAAAAACCACTAATACTCAACACAGTAGTATGGATACTCAACTTATTTAATGGATGAAAATACTTATTTAATGAACAAATACAAATCACCTTTAAACAACTTAGAAGTAATTAAGTTTGTATTGACCATGAGAGTGAAAAAAAAAGAGATATAAAAAAGAAAAACTACTAAAATAACAAATCCTAAAAAAAATGAAAAAAAAAATGAAAAAGATAAGCTACAACAGTTTCTAGCGTGAGATTAGGAGATATTATGCATAGGTTTTTTTTATTTTTATTTATTCAAACAAATTACAAAAATAAAAAAATAAAAAAAATGAAAAAGAAGGCTGACATCAGCATGACGTCACCTGGGGGTATCACCCCCGGGTGTACGATAGTATTTTCCAACTCTCTTGGTCACAACTCACACGATACTACATCCAAAATCAATCAATGAAGACATACATAATTAGCTATTACACATACTAACTCAGCAAAAAAAGCTATTACACACACTAGCATTTCGCATTTTACACTTGGCAAACGGTGATCAACAAGCAAAATTAGCCCAATTTGAATTTGGTTTTATAAGGATCCAGAATGATACTGAATCATGAAATGAGATCACTCACTCATTAGTCATTAGTTTTAAATTACAATTTTGTTTATTTCTCAAAAGTAACTTATTGTCTGAAAGTAACTTACTTTAAATATAACTTGCTTGTTAATTTAAATAAAAAATATATCCAAGATAAACTTTTAAAAAAATTTCTATTCATTTCAAAGCTAAGGGCCCGTTCGGTATGACTGTCGTTTTCAATTTTTTGTTTTTTCAGTTCTCATGGGATTTGATCAACAAGGACAGTATTAAGGTTGTGCAACATTTTTTCCTTACAAAGAAAATGGATAAGCAAATGAATACCACTATCATTGCTTTAATTCCCAAAAAGGTGAATGCTAGCACATTCATGGAGTATAGACCTATAGCTTGCTGTACTACCATGTACAAGATTGTTAGCAAAATTCTAGCTAACAGGATTCAACAAGTGCTACTTGAGATGATTGGTGAGGAGCAGACAACATTTATTAAAAATAGGAGTATTTTTGATAATATCCTGGTGTCTCAAGCTTTAATCAAGGGTAATAGCAAGAAACACATGTCTCCTAGAAGCCTGTTCAAGGTGGATATCAAGAAGGCTTTTGATTCTGTGAATTGAGGGTTTATAGAGGATATGCTGATGGCTCTCAAGTTTCTCAAATTATTTGTCAAATGGATAATCAGATGTGTGACATCTACTTGGTTTACTCTCAAGATCAATGGTACTACCCAAGGGTTCTTTAGAGGGAGAAGTGGTATCAGGCAAGGTGACCCTCTGTCACCATACCTGTTTTTTTTAAGCATGGAAGTGTTCTCTAGATATATGAGACTGATTCATAAAAAGACCTTATTCTCCTTCCACCCCAAATGCTCAAGAATTGGCCTTACTGTATTGTTTTTGCAGATGACTTAATGATGTTCACTAGGGGTGATCTCCCATCAGTTTTAGCCGTCAAAGATTGCTTGGAAAAGTAGTTTGCACAGATCTCTGGGATGGAGGCAAACCCAAGTAAAACAGAGATATATATTGGTGGAGTTGACCTTGTGGTTCCTCTACTGGATTCAAAGAAGGAAGCTTCCCCTTTAAATATCTTGGAATGCCTTTGAATTCTAGCAGGTTGATTTCTGATACGTATGTGGCCCTAATCGGCAAAATTAGGAGTGGAATTCAGCACTTGTCCTCAAACCTTCTATCTTATGTTAGTAGAGTGGAGTTGATAAACTCGATAATTTTTGGTATTGAGATTTACTGGTGCTCCAGTCTTCTTCTTCCCAAATATATTGTTGAACAAATTAAATTAACAAAAGCTGCAAAGATTATATCTGAAATATCAGTGAAAGGTAAAAGGAAATTAACATTCAAGAGTTGGCTTAGTTCCTGTTCTCCTAGGTCTGAAGGAGGATTTGGGATCAGAGAGGTACTATTTTGGAATAAAAGCCTCATTGCTATGTGGATTTCCAAAAATTTGTACCAAGCAGCAAGGTCTTTGGTTCAAGTGGGTAAAGGCTTACAACATCAACAAGAAAGACATCTGGGAAGTGAAAAAAGAAGGGAAGGATTCTAAAAGTTGGAAGATCATTTTGAAGGTAAGGGATGAAATCCTTCTATCTCAGGGGAGTGCAGAGGGTGCCTTAAGATTAATACTTTCATGGACCAAGGGTGGTAAATTCAGCCTTAAGGATGCCTACAATCCTTTCAGAGGTGAGAAAAGGAGATTGCAGGGGTACAAGGTAATCTGTCAACTTCCCAAGGCACAGCTTTATCTGTGTGCTTGCTATCCAGAAATGCCTTCCCACTGTTGATAATATGGCAACAGGTCATTGACTGGATAGGGCTAAAGAGAGCTGCTTGGAGTTTGAAAAGAAAGCTGAATTGAGGTCATCAATAAAAGCACACCAAGTATTGGAAATATAAATGATTATGTACAAGTCTCTCGCCCTCTCGGTACGGTTTACATGATTTGGTGGGAACATAAATCTCGGATTTTCGGAGAAGCTGAGCATAATGTGAAGGGGATCATAGACAAAATTAAGTATGTAGTTAGTGTTCGAATTCTAGCATTTACAAAGCATCATCTTCATGATGACATTGTTGAGAGTTTAAATGCTCGTTAGATTGTATAGTTGCCAGGTGGGTAACTTTTTTGTAGATTTGTCTTTTTTTTTCCTATATGGATGAATAAAAGACTAAATTATTCAAAAAAATAAAAAAAAAATTAAATTGTTTGGTTCTTTAAAATTCATATGGAAAATGAAAACTGACAACTGAAAATCACGTTTTTTGTTTTCAAAAACCGGACTTTGGTTTTCAAAAAAACAGAAAACGATACCAAACAGATAATCCAAAATTAATGTCATAGCCGTCAAAAGGCAATATGCTAAGCAATCTCATACAATGATGTGTCATCATCAAGGGAGAAACTCTGATCTCCACTAAAGTGACTATACGAATAACCTCCGATGGTACCATAAATCATAGCGGACGACCGAAGATAAGGCCGGCAAAAGAAGAAAAACACACAGGAAGAAGCGGAAACACATGGCAAAGACGAAGATATTAATCAGACGATCAGTTCAGAATTGGTGACAGAAACACAAACCCAGCTGGGAAATGAAGTATGAAATCAAACAACTCTCAATGATTTGATTCACTCAGCAATGACTAAGGCAGGTATGAACTATTCAAACCACAATTCTTTAACTAATGTCAATGTAAGGGTAGAGGATGAGAATTTGGGACAAAGGAATGTTGAATTGCCCAGAAACTATGTTGGTGTCAAGGCGAATAAACAATACCCCTCACCGTTCATCGCAACACAACCCAATAAGATTGACGGTCACCCATTAGGCCCCTAAATCCTTCCTTGAGCTCTAAAAGGTAAAGGCCTTATTGACAGCATGATGGTAGGAATCTATTATAAACTGATCATTTGAGCCTTACTTTCCCAATGTGGGACAAACCAACTCCACAAACCACTTTCCATAATCCGTAGTGTTACAAACTCCCCCCCTTAAAGAACGCAACGTCCCTGTTGCGCCACAACCCAAACCATACCAATAGTCACACGCCAAAAATCTCTCTTGCTAGACGGCTGACCTGGGCCTAACCTCCTCAGCACGCATCACGCGCTCGCAAGGTTGCTATGAAACCATATGTAATAGCCCGACCCATCATCCGTCGCAACACAACCCATAAGATGAGTAGTCACCCCTTAGACTCGTAAATCCTCACTTGGGCCATTCTAAAAGGTGACGAACTTGTTGGTAGTATGATGGTAGGAATCTATTATCAACTGATCACATGAACCTTAGTTTCCCAATATGGGACAAACCAACTTCAAAAACCACTTTCCATAATCCGTAGTATTACAGAACCACTGTTGTATCCAGCAAGTCAAGGATAGGAACGAAACTATAGTATGATGAGGACACCATTTAGGAAAATGAGGTCACTATTGAGAAAGGCGACATTGATGACGAACTTGACAAGTGCAAATTCACATTAATTGGAAAAGTAATTGCAGTGAAACCCAACCTATAAGATATCTCAGGAACTTGTTGCATGACTATGGTGCCAGTCTGGATATTGCTATCTGACCTTGAACTCTGGATGTGCAGTGAACCGGCACTAAGTAAGATTAGAAGCAAATTAGGTAAAACATAATCCTAGTTTCATGAATAACAACGTTTTAAACCAATTTTTACTTAATGTGAAAATGCATATGTTTGAACACATGTGTCAAATATTTTTGAGAACATTATGAATGGATAGGCATTTGATGTTAGTGTTTTTGAATTATATATTGACCGAACATAAAAATAAAATACACATAACCAAGATAATTATCGTATTCAACTATAGTAATTCAAATATAGTATAGCTATATCAAATTATAAGTATAATTGGCACCATCTTATAATAAGGGAGTAAGACAAAAACATTAAAAGTTTTACTACAATGCCAACAAAAAACTAATAGACATTAAAACCAATCTAAACTATTGTATGGGAAAGCCACAGTTTACTCTTCCTATATCTATTCCCTAGATTATTTTCACTCTTTAATCTGTTCATTGTATATGTATGAAATGATAATTGTATTTCTTAACGAAATCTAGCCAAAAACCACGCTATATATATTCCGTATATGCACATATATAGTATCTTGAATTAAGATATAACTAACATTATTAGCAAACCAATAGCCAAGAGACACCATATTTAATATTTTTATCCATTATTCAATAATAGACCTTCCAACTAACCATATATTTCAATGCATATAACTCATCTTATGGGGAAGACGAATGATGATTTTTTTTTAAATGTATGATAGCCATAAAAACCGATGTGCGTGGATTAGAATAAAGTAGGATGCAATCTGGAGCCGACGCCTAAGCGATGAGGTAGCTTTTTTTTTACACTTACCTTTGTATAACATCTAATGATGAGCTACATCATCTGTGATGTTAGGCAATTAAAGTATACGAGTTCCATGGCTCGTGCATTGCACAAACGCCTTATATGTAAATGCAAATATCGTTCGTAATAATAAAATAGCCACATTACCTTTTAGATGCAATGTCACCTTATAAAACCTAAAATCTCATTTTGAACACCTGCATAGGTTATTAATTTGTAATTAATCAAAATATTAATATATAATTTATTATCACTAAAAATCAATAATAAATTACAAGAAATTGGTGGGGAGTCGAGAGACGATCTGAGCCCCCACACCCTTTGCTATGGAAAAACCAATCCTAGTAAATATATGAGCTGCAGCCTGTGCACCGATATCCTGCGTCCGGGAGAACTGCTAGATTCGCTTAAGCAGAGCAACAATTGTGGGTTCCAACTCCCCCAAAGAGGAGAAAGAGAAGGAAAGGAAGGCATAACCCAAAGCAGCGCATCTAGTCTCATACTTAGCACGCTTACGATGGGCCGCTTCCCACACCACCTTACCTGGTTCAAAATCGGTCAATCTTGTCTGAGTCAAAGGCGATGATCTGGTCAAATCGACGCAAACGCCGCGCCCTCTGTCCCAAGAATAAAGTAGCATGTCTGTTGGGCGAAGAGGTCGGCCATCAGCACCAACCATACCAATGTCGACCTCCTTTCCAGCTGAGATCTCTGACCGATAACAGATGTCAACCAGCATGTCACGAACAACATTATGCCGATGCTTCACGCCAACCAAACCTGCACACGAAACAGCATGATCCACAAATTTATCACCCACCAAGACTCGCGAGCAAGCAGAGCACGGTATCTACGGTGAATAAAGGCACCCCCAAACGGTAGCAAAGCACGCAACGATAAGTACGACCATTCATAGTCTGACCCAATCCTGAAATAGGGACAACGCTAAGCCAATCTGAACTGTGCGCACCCTGCGGAGGGCTCCACAAAGCTAACTGACGCGGTGTCAACGAATAAACAGAAGCGACATCTCTAGCGACCCGAGCGAAATACATATCTGCCAATCTTTTCATAAGTGTGGGGGCAGTGATCTCACCAAGATTACCCAAGATATCAACCTCTAAAATCCGATTAAAAACACCCACAGCAGCGGCAAACGCATGCCCTAAAGAGACGACACCAGCATGACGAAGAAGCTTAGACTGCAGGTCAGAAGACTGAAGTCGCGACGCTAAAAAAACGTAATGGACAGCATCCCCGGCCGTATAAACACCAAGCCCTCCGAGCGAAAAAGGCAAGGTATCGAGCCTCCACTGCCAGTCACCAAACCCCGGACTAGAAGCAACGACGATACGCTCTAAGGAAGAGCGAAGGGCCGCATCAAAAGCTAGCCGGCCCGACTCAAAAATATGCGGCGCACAAGTACGCAGGGCGAAATATAACTTAGAAGCCCCAGTGCAAGCTCGAAGAAGTAACAACTCGCTCTGAGGATCGTTAAGCGTAGCAACCGCATTTATGAGCTTAATGGTCTTAGCCACCCTCTGCATAACCAAAGAACTGCAAACCTCAAAATCAACACTGACAGGCCCACCTAATAACTTGACCCCGAGTAGAGGCCTAGCAATATTAGGGGGGAACACATCAACAAGCCGGCTTCACGGATACTCCGTAGGCCAAAAAACCTCAGTTTTATCAACATTAAGGTGAAGACCCAAACGATGACCCTCAGCCTGAATCAGCTCCAAAACCTGACCTACAACCAAGGTATCACCGACGATAGTATCATCATCCAAATACCAAGCCTGCAAACACAAGTCAAAGGAGTCTCTAATCTTACACGCCAAAGAGTGCAACACTAGAGCAAAAAGCAGCGGGCCTAAAGGGTCACCCTGCAGCACCCCCTGACACGACAAAAGAGTGCGATCTCCATAATATAATCGAGCAGGGTTAGTGTAACAGAACTCCACCCGACGAGCAAGAGCGGGGCAGCGAAGACGAACCTCCTGAGCATAGCGGTGCGATCCACCATATTAAAGGCATTTCGAAAGTCTACCAATAACATCGAAAGACCCACCTCGTCCCCACGACCCTCAACCAAGCGGTTAAGAGTGTGTAAGATCGCCTCACTGCCCCTAGACACACCCACACCTAACTGAAGGTCCGCGAAATAATCACTCAAAGATGGACCCAATAAAGAAGCGCCCACCTTGGAGACCAAACGCCGCCACACCGTACCCACCGCAATAGGGCGAATACCACCGCCCGGCTTAACTAATGGAGTGGGTGGCGCGCTAGCTACAAAGGGACACAAAACAACAGGACACTGCCCATCTAGAAAGAGGTTAACCATGCGAGTGATCGAGGCAAGCAACTCGTCAGAAACTGCCACAGCGGCCCCACTCAGACAATCCATAAGAAGTTGAGCACGCAAACCGTCACGTCCAAAAGAAGTACCACGCGGAAAACTCCTAATCCGATATAGAACAATAGCAACCGGAGCATCTAAATTAAGCTGGTCGACAGGTAAGGCAGCCAATGATGGCCCAGGAGCAACGGGGTGTTTAGCCTGCAAATCTTCCAACGTAGCAGCATAGCAAGGAACAATGCCCGAGGAAGAAAGAACACGAACCGCCGCAGTAAAATGACCATCAACAACCTTACGCCTACACTGCATGACATTATGCTCACTCATCTCCAGGGCCTCATCATCAACATCCAACAAAAGAGGCGAATCCTCAACCAAAGTATCCTGAATAAGTTGCCACATGCCCCCAGGCTCACCCCAAGTGCGAACAGCCCAAACAATAAACTCCTCCTGCAAACGACGTCTAGTAGCTGACCGACGCTCACGACAACTCCACGGTGAAAAAGTCCTGAGTGTACACAGCGGCAACACAAACAACTGAACCCAACCAGAGATATCATCAGTTCTACGAACAACCCTGTCAAGCGCCCCCTTGAGTACCCGAGAAAAACTCAAACGACACTTCAGAAGGATAGACCTAACCATGCGTAACCGTTTAGAAAGCAAACGGTCGAGGAGAGCATCATCAAAACCCAAAGACAAATCCCCTGCAGCAACACCTACAGGGTGTGAGGCAGGCACATACGGTCTGTTCAAATTATAGAGAACAAAACGAACAACCCCATCGCCAGTATCTGCGGGGCCCACAAAATTAGACCTACTACCATGACGACACTTAGAGCAAAAAGTGTGGGTCTTGAAACAATCACCACAAAGCCAACGATTCATACGTCTGAAAGTGGACTCGATCTCATCAAAAAGAGTCAAAGAAGTCGAAAGAGTATGTTTAGTGACATCAAGTGTCGCACCAGTAAAATGATGATTATGTGTAGATTCAACGGATGGTCTCTATAGCGACGGACGCGCGAGTCGTGCGATGATTGTACTAGGATAGAAGTCGCCACCAAACAATTGTGGGGTGTTTGGAAACCATGCAATGCGAACTTGTGCCTTGTTACCGAGGGACTACGCAAACATTAGGTGAGTCTGTACTCATTGAGCATAAACGCTTGGAGACGAGAGTCATGTCGAGTACAAAACACGTTTGCGAGTCGTAAACGAAATGGACAAAACCGAGAGACGTAAGGAACAAAATGCGCATTGTACCCTACGCCAATATGCAGTCTACGGACCGCAAGACTGGGTTCGGGGGTGACGGTACGTGTTGGGAAGCCATAAGACACCCAACCCCGCCCACGTATAGCGGCCTCTACTAGTTGAATTATCGTTTACAAGTCGTCGAGAAGTTAAGCCATGCAAGTTACAATCATTTACAAGTTATACACAACCTAGTAAATTAGCTAAGCCGGTTATTTAGCACATAAACTAGATCTTAGGTCGCAACATCGTTAAGATTGATTAACGGTCCCTAGCTACCATTTGTCCAAGCGCTTTGCGCTATGTGTGTTAGGCGTGACTCATGTAATTCGTTCTAGATCTAATCTTGTTTAGGCAAAATAAATCTATGTCGAAAGCAATAAAATGCGCATGTAAAGAAGGGGTAGAAGATGAGAATAAAGTAAAACAATGAGTTTAGAAAAGAGGGGGTGCCCTCAGGACTTACGTGTGTCCGCGACACCACTACTTGCTCTAGTATGCTTCGAGATCGTTGCGTTGATCCTTAGCATGCGTTGTAGGGGCTAGTTGTGTTCTTAGAGTGATGTGTTGCTCTTCGAACGTGGTGTTTCAGAGGTGTTTTGCTTGAGTTGTGTTTGGGGGTATGTGTCCTAAGAGCGTAGGGTTGTCCTAGGGTTTCTATTGTGGTTAGGGATTGTGTAGTGGCTAGGGTTTTTGTGTGGGAGAGATGAGGTAAGAGAGTAGCAGAGGTTCGTAGTGGAAAATGGTGTGTGAAGGTTATGAAATGAGGGTGGAGAAGAGGGGTATTTATAGTGGAGGTGAGCTAGGGTGGCCGGCCAAGTTAGGGTTAGGTCACGTCATGCGCAGGTGGGTCGCGCATGGCACAGGTGGCGCTGCGTCTGGCACAGGTGTAGCTGCGTCAGGCGCGCTGGTGGTGCGCCATGGGGCCTGCATGCGCGTAGAGGTGCGCTTGGATCCCTTGACGCACCGTAAAAAATTTCATTTATGGCCTTCTTATGACGTGAGTATTGTACATGTGAATTTGGGTGGGCAAATGACGTACAAAAACATGTTTTGTTGATGATTTTTGGCGGTTTAGGCACGCAGGTCGTTCCTGAGTTAGGTCAGGTGTAAAGTGGTTGTTTTTGGCCTTGTTCTAGGTAAAGACGCATTTGCTAACGGATTCACGACTACGGTGGTTCACATAATAGATTAAATAGACGCAGTTCATTGTAATATGTCATTTCATCATCGGGCATTTGGTAGGAACAAATGCAGGTGTCTACACTATGCAAATGACCCACCAACGAACTCTGAGCAAGACCCCGCCCTCCATTGTTCTGACACCCGCTAAGGCCAAAAAAAGGGCAGCGAAACCTCACGGTCCTAGACATACAAACCGAAACGACAAAACAAAATAAACAAATAAAATAACAAAACCAAAAGGAAAGTCAATAAAAGGAGCCCTGCCAAATTTGGGAACAAAGCCAAACAAATTAGGCACCTCAAAACGCAGCCCCTCCCCCACACGGCCAAGCCTCAGACCAGCGAGGGACAAGCTGGCGGAGCAGATCATCCGCGTAGACCGGCCAATCCTGGGTCGTCTTCTCTCACCGCCGAAGAACCCCGCTTTATCGTACCAACCCACTGAAGAACCTCGCGCGATTCCTAGGTCACCTTCTCTCACCGCGGTGTCTGTCGCTGATCGGAGAAAACCAATCAGAGGTATCCATCGACGGTGAAGATGATGATGGATCGTGGATGATGATTATGAATGGATTGAAGAGACAAGAGAGAACAGGCTGAGGTTGCGTAAGCGATGGGGAAGGTCGAATGGCGGCGGAGGAGATGATTGATCGTGGATATTTGGCTTTTCAATTGTTGGCCTCTATGAATAATTCAAGTGATGTAAAACAATTATTCAATTAATATATTATATTTTGGATTATCTTTATTACATTAGATTAGATATAAATAACAACCAATAGTATTATTTATACTTTCGGAGCTAAACTTCTTATTTGTTATCATATATCAACTAATTAATTGTCATAACAACCAATACAACTATTTTTCAAAAATTAACTAATGTTTCTTATATAATTTAATTATTTATCCGTCTAATGGTACGGAGCCAAATGTCCACATGAGAATTGAGGGGTTAAACATTATATATATGGTGCAAATTAGTCAACTTTAAGATAATGCCGCCCCTTGCATTCACCCTAATAAGAGCCTAGGGCGTGATGGTTTTTCTGCAGATTTTCCAAGCACTCCTGGGAGAAAATTGAGCCTGACATCACAAAAGCAATAAGGCACAATTTTAAAATAAGTAAAATGGAAAAACAGGTGAACATCACAGTTATTGCTCCAATCCGAAAGAAAGTCAATGCTAGTAGTGTTATGAATTACATGCCAATTACATGTTGCACATCCCTGTATAAGATTATCAGTAAAATTTTGGCAAACAATCTTCAAAAAGTCTTACGTGAGTTGATTGGCAATGAGCAGACTGCTTTTGTTAAGAGCAGAAGCATCTTCGACAATATTTTGATTTCACAAGCCCTCATCAAAGGTTACAGCAGGAAAAACCTATCTCCAAGGTGCTTGATAAAGGTGGATGTAAAGAAGGCCCTCGACTATAAATTGGTTGTGGAAAAATGCTGACAGCACTTAAGTTCCCATCAGCTTTCATAAAGTGGATAATGGGCTACATCTCAACTACATGGTTCACTCTGAAATTAATGACTAAAACTAGGGATTTTTTAGAGGAAAATGTGGCATCAGGTAGGGTGATCCACTGTCACCATATATTTTTGTGTTATGTATGGAGATCTTCTCCAGATACATGAGGACTATACACACAAAAGCTTTATTCTCCTTTCACCCTAAATGCTCGAGGATAAAGCTGACACACATGATTTTTGCAGATGATCTCATGCTGTTTACTAGGGATACGCTCTCAGTTGATGCTGCAACTAAATGCCTAAACATTTTTGCAAAAGTCTCAGGGTTAGCTGCAAATCCTGTGAAAACTGAGATTTACTTTGGGGGTGTTCAGTATGCAGTAAAGGAACAAATACTCAGCAGCACTGGCTTTACTGAAGGATCTTTTCCCTTTAGATACTTGGGCATTCCCTTAAACTCCAGCAGGCTTCCATCAGAGATGTATGCAGCTCTTATTAGCAAAATAAGGTCAGGTATCCATAAATGGCCCTCACAAATGATGTCTTATGCAGGGAAAGCTGAACTAATTAACTCCATTATCTTTGGCATCAAAAATTTTTGGTGCTCTAGTTTTATTTTGCCAAAATACATGGTGCATCGGATTAATAAAAGTTGCAAGATTTTCTTTGGAGCATTGAAGAAGGGAAGAGAAAATTCATTTTCAAAGGCTGGAAATCCTCTTGTTCTCCAAAGAATGAAGGGGGATTTTGCTATAAAGGAGTTGCTTTCCTGGAATAAAGCTTTGATGTCGAGATGAATATGGAAAATCTGTAATAAGCAAGGTGGACTTTGGTATGATTGGATAGTTGCTTATAAGCTGAATGTGAATGATCTAGAAAGCTGGAAGGGAGTTCTCAGTGTCATGAATGACATCATTGAAGCTTATCATGATGCTGCAAATGCTGAGCAAGCAATAAAGTCATGGGCAAAAGGTGGAAAGTTTAGTCTGAAATCAGCCTACAACCATTTCAGAATTCGCCAGAGAAAACTTAGAGGCTACAAGGTCATTTGGAACTCTGTTAACTTTCCAAAGCATTGCTTCATAAGCAGCCTGGGAGCTCAGAATTGTCTGACTTCAGTTGACAATCTGATGAGAAGGGGGTTAACCATGGTGAACAGGTGTACTCTCTGCAAATTTGTTGCAGAATCTCACCACCATCTGTTCTTTGAATGTAAGTTTGCAAAGTCCATATGTAACAGCCCGATCCACCGTCCGTCGCAATACAACCCAATCAGACGGGTAGTCACCCCTTAGGCCTGTAAATCCTAACTTGCGCTCCAAAAGGTGAAGGCGTAATTGTTAGTATGATGGTAGGAATCGATTATAAACTGACCATATGAGCCATAGTTTCCCAAAATGGGATAAACCAACTCGATAAATCACTTTCCTAATTCTGTAGTGTTACAAACTCCCCCACTTGAAGAACGCAACGTCCTTGTTACGCCTCAGCCAATCCATACACCAACAATCACACAGACCCAAGAACACCCCGCTAGACGGCTGGTCTGGGCCTCACCCCAGCAACCCAGCAACCAGCACGCGGTCGCAGGATTGCTCTAATACCATCTGTAACAGCCCGATCCACCGTCCGTCGCAACACAACCCAATAAGATGGGTAGTCACCCCTTAGGTCCATAAATCCTCATTTGGGCTCCAAAAGGTGAAAGCCTTGTTGTTAGTATGATAGTAGGAATCTATTATAAACTGATCATATAAGACATAGTTCTCAATGTGGGACAAACCAACTCCATAAATCACTTTCCAAATTTCGTAGTGTTACATCATATGCCAAAACATCTTGAAATGGCATGGTATAAGGAGAAACGCCTGGAGTTTGAGGAGAAAATTGCAATGGGGCTCCCAAAGTCGAAGCTCGAAACATTGGAGGTACATGTGGTATTGTGCAAGTTTGTCAACTACAATCTACATGATATGGATGGAGCGCAATTCACGAATTTTTGAAGACACTACACATACTGAAGACTGGTTAATTGAAAAAATCAAATACATAGTTAATGTTCGACTTTTAGCTATCTCAAATCATCATTTCCATGATGAAATAGTGAATAATCTGAATGCACAATAAAGCTATCTAGGAGCTTGTAGTGGTTTTAAATTTTTTGTAGTTCGGTTTGCTTTCATTTTTATCTTGCCCCATGAGGATAAATAAAAGCTAATTTCTTACAAAAAAAAAAGAAAAAAGAAAAAAAGAAAAAAAGATGATGCCGCCCCTATTATTATATAGCAACTACCAATAGTCATATATATATATATATATATATATATATATATATATATATATATATATATATATATATATATATATATATTCTTAACTCTTAAGTAATAAGTTTCGGGCTCTATAATTTTCCCTATCACATATCTAAAATTTTGGAATGATTTATTACTACGCCACATACATTCATGTTCTACTACGCTGCGTTTATGAATTTTAATTATAAGCGTCTCAAATTTTGTAATTTCCTTCTGATTTATTCTTAGCTCATTTGAATTAAGTTTTTTGAATAATTTCATAGAAATTTGAGGAGCCTATTGTCGCGTAAATTGTCAAACGGTATGTCGTTCAATTTCAAGTGATTTCTCATATAAAAAAGAGATCGGCAATGTCGTTAACTAGATCGACATTTACTTATGTAAACAGCTCCTAGTCGAGGGAGTATCACGTATCACTATATACGACCCTCATGTGAGTTTAAGCAGACATAGAATGTGGTTTTTCAAGCGAACACACCCAGGGAAACAATCAGATTATATTCGCTGAACCAGTATAAGCGAATGTATGTTTTGGGGCAAAAATGGTATGATTTCTGCAGAACTCGGAGACGTTCAATAACCCTGCTTCTTAGAATTTCGGTAATATCTACCAACAAAAAAGAAAGAATATGATTAACATAAACTAACATATGATGAATCTGATAATTTATATGGAATATGATCATTTTCAATAATAAGATGATGATTTTTAATTAGCACATATGATAAATGTTATTATCAAACAATGCATCAACTAATAAAATAAAACATCATCATACTATTAAGATCCATGAATATAAAGTTCTCTACGGTGAATATAATTAAAACTTTCAATAATAAGATGATGATTTTTAATTAGCACATATGATAAATGTTATTATCAAACAATGCATCAACTAATAAAATAAAACATCATCATACTATTAAGATCCATGAATATAAAGTTCTCTACGATGAATATAATTAAAACGATTGTACAACAACAACAACAACAACAACAACAACAACAACAACAACAACATGATTTAAGGTCGGTTAACCCAAATCGTAATAACTAATTGTCTCGTGGATGACATATAAGTTAAGACAAAGATCAATGAGAACAAGTTAGAGAAACATTGAAACACATTTAAAAGGAGTTTAAAAAAACATATAGTGATGATCATGAAAACAAAAAACTTAAAAAATATAGTTGTAAAAAAGTGGAAAAGATATGATCTTTAATAAAACAGTAGGAAGAAAAGGGTTTGAGAGAAGATAAAACAAAATTAAGGCACGAATAAAAAAGAGATTTAAAGTGATAAATACTAAACTATCAATCATCTAAAAAAATAATGCTTCACCATACTGCTTAAATTCATGGATATGAATTTGTATAATATGAATATCAAGATTAAAAAGATGAATAAAAAAAATTAAAAATGAAAGGACAAACCAGTCTAAATAAAAAAAACATATTGAAGAGAGAAAACCAAATTTTCACAATTAAAAGGAAATAGTGATCAACAATATACCTTGCAATGCTTATCTTAGTTTTAGATAAAATCATGACAAAACAAAACCCTAATTCTAAAGTGAACTCGCAACCAATTAAATTTTAAATTACTTCATACAACATATAGATCTATAAACAGGTTAATTATTACAAATAAACTACAAAAATTAAAGAAATTCATGAACGTGATTTGAAAAAATGACAAGAAGCTAAAACAAAAAATAATGAAACAAAAAATTGTAACAAAAATAAAAGAGGAGAGAGAAAAAGAGAGAGTTATCTAAATTTGCGATATCAATTAAAAAAGGGGGTGAAATTGTTGAATTATTTGTGGATTCACAAGTTACATTAATGAATAATGAAACAAAATCAAATATATAACATGAACATACCGCCATTAACGTGATGTAATGGTTCAATATTCTCCAAATTTTACAATTTTTTGAGAATTAGTTTGGGAAGAAAGTACTCTCTCCATTCTTTTTCTTTTTTTATATAGAGAAAGTGGGGGAGTACCGAGGTTGATAAAGAGAGAGAAAGTCATTAGGAAAGAAAGGGATAGCAATTAGCTAGAGGGAAGTAATTGGATTAGTAAATTTTATTTTAATTTCATTCCCTTTTCCTTCTGTCTATTCTCTCTCCTACCTTCATATCCTACCACCACGCCGGCTATCACCTCCACTAATCAGACACCACCATTCAGGTCAGAGTGCGCCGACGACTCTCCTCGAGTCGTTTTCTCTCCAACGCCCCACTCTCCCCTACTTGCCTTGAATGGGAGAGAGAAAACCAAGAACACTTTCAAAGGAGAAGATAAAAAAACAGAGGGCAAAGAGGGGGCATCGGGGACAGAGGTGGAGGCTAGCGGTGGACTATAGATTTGACGAAAGTGTCTCCGGTGGATATATTAGTACCGGTAATGGGCGGCTCTAAGACTGGTGGTTCGCTTGTGATGCTGGTGAGTTTGGATAAAGGAGGGGGGAGAGAGAGTTTAAGATCTGGAGATTGAAAAAGAAAGAGAAAATTAGGACTTTTATTTCGAGGGAAATAAAATCTGTCATTTGTACTTGGAGCTAGAAGAACTTGAAAATGATGAAGATGACGAGGAATTGATGATGGAGTTAAGGTAAATGTGATGGGGGTTATGTGTTGAATCTAAATGGGGTAGATGGGTCGTTTTAATCAGGGTTACGCCCTGTGCGATTCTACTTATCAAGCAGTGTTTTCAAATCAGATCAGATTAATCATATCAAATAAAATTAGCTTTATTCAAATCACATCATAATTATCCAAATAACAATCAATCAATCTAGTCTACTTCTAGTTATTAATTCATCTAATTGTAGTTAATTTATCAATAAATTAAGTTCAGATCAAATCAAATCAAGTTCATTCAAATCAAATCAAATCAAATCTGATCAGAAAAATGCAGCACAATCGCACATGGCCTTAGAAGATTAGAAAGAGTGAAAATTAGTACAAATAGGTTGGGTTTTATATGGGGTTAATCATGTTATATGACTCAATTATAAAATGGGTTAGTAAAGTTAGTAAGGGCAATATAGAAAGTTCATGTCACAAATATTGGCCCGGAATAAAAACGTAAAGAATCAAAAGAACCTACCAAAAAAGGAATATGCAAAGAAACAAAAGAAACGGAGAAAGTAGCAAAAATGGAGGAAAGAGAAAATGAAGTAATTGAAATTGAGTGAAAATCCACTGATTCTCAAACCTTGACCCATGGATGACTGTGGTGCTAGTATGGATATTATTGTTGCTTGACCTTGACCCTTGGACGTAGAATGAACAAGCACTAAGTTAGATTATAAGCAAATTACGCAGACTTATGCATGAAGATAACACTACCACACATCAAGAAAGGCCGACCTTTGCCAGAATCTTAGTAGATGTAGATGTAATACCCAACATTTCACATGAGGTTTGAAGAAAACATGAGTAGTTCACATGAGTGCTAAAAAGGATTGGTAGTGCTACTCATACAAACAAAAATGACTTTCCTTTTAGGAAGTTTAAGTGCTAAGAACTCCACAGTTAAGCGTGCTTAAGGGGAGTAGTCTTAGGATGGGTGACCTTATGAGAAGTTTTCTTGGGTGCGCACGAGTGAGGTCAAAGTGTCCTGAAAGGGACCGTGTTGGTCTGTGTGATCAATACACAACTTGACAAAATGCCATAAGTGACTACTTTCGGTTCAGGTGTTGAGTTTGGGTGTTACAAGTGGTATTAGAGCAACTTTGCACACACGTGTTGATCATGTGGTAAGGAGTGCCAAGTTCCGCAGCCTAGCGAGGAAAGATCTTGGAGTAGGTTTGTTGTTTGTTGTGAGGCGCAACGAGGAAGTTGCTTTCTTAAGAGGCAATGAATGTTATTATACCTAGATTTTATAGGAGGTTTAAAGAGGTATGAGGAGTTCATATGATTGTTTAAACGAATTGATAGTGCTACTCGTAGCAATGAAGTCGACTTTATTTTTAGGAAGTTCATGTACTAGGAACTCTACAGTGAAGCGTACTTGAAAGGGAGTTTAGGAAGTTTCACAGGGCGCGCACAAGTGAGGTCAAAGTGTGCCGGAAGGACCCGTACGTGTTGGTCTATGGGATCAGTATACAACCTGACAAGCTTTCATATGTGACTACTTTCAGTTCAGGTGATAAGACAGGTGTTACAATAGATACTTCTAAAGAGCTGTTGTAACAGCCCGATCCATCTTACGTCGCAATACAACTCAATAAGATGGGTAGTCACCCCTTAGCCCCGTAAATCCTCACTTTGACTCAAAAAGGTGAAGGCCTTGTTGGTAGTATGATGGTACGCATGTGTTATAAACTGATCATGTGTGCCTTATTTTCCCAATGTGGGACAAACAAACTCCATCCATAATTCACTTTCCAAATTCCGTAGTGTTACAGCTGCCTTATGGGATTCTAATGGACACTTCTCACTGTGGACAAAGCAGTCAAAGGATTGAATATATTAGTGAGTACCTCACTTTTGTAAATCATGTGGCAAGCTATAGGGCATAAGTCTTCACATTGTAAGCTCAGCAAGTCCAAACTTGAGGGAAAGCCTACAATGGTGTACAAGCCTAAGGTTTAGAATGTAGTGCCAAAAGAATCTAAGGGCATTAAATGAAAACAAAGCCTCAAAGCAGGAGAATGGGAATGATGTGCAGAACTAAGTGGTGGTAGATGATAATAGTCATGAATATACTCCACCAGTATCGCGTGCAAATGATGAGAAATTCAGTATGGATGATATGGGATTTAAAAAGCACAAAAGTACAAAAAAGGGTTATAAAGAATTCACATTGGAAAGATGGGAGTGTGGGAGAAATGGATCTATGCCTATAAGATGGAAGGCATTACCATTGTTGATATTGAAGCCAAACCTAGTGACTCAGAAAACTGGAAGAGTAATGTCAAAATTAAAAATGAGCTGGAGGCAAACCTGGGAGAAGCCAAGTCCATCAAACACATCATCGACAGGTGGAGTAAAAATGGAAAATTCAATGCTCGAGTAGCTTGTGAGCACTAAAGAACAATATATTCAAATGCAGCATAAGATAGTATCGAAGATTGTCAACTTACCCAAGAACAGGTTCATTGCAGCTTTAGCTCTCCAAAATAAATTGGTAGTTGTGGATAACCTATGAGAAGAAGAATGATACTGGCAAATATGTGTTGTCTTTGCACAAGAGAAGCTGAATCTCATAGCCACTTGTTTTTCAAAAGTTCATTTATTTTTTCCGAAGTGGAAGAATAAAGGAACCAAAATTATTACAAAAAAAAAAAAAAAAATGATGCGTCATCATCTATAAAATTATTTTTCTTTTACTAGGAAAAAAAGAAGATTTATTTGCTTAACCAAAATCATGAACTGTTGGTTCATGTGAGTTTTATAAGGTGAGTCGACCTAGCTATTCGTTTCCATTTAGAAAAAAATTATCTTTTTCGATTCGATAAATTTGGCATATTGGGTTGGAGTATTTTCAAGAATGGAAACTTGTCATCTCGTCCCACATTGGAAAATGAAAGTAGGTTTTGTGTGTTTATAAGGTTTCTTATGGACTATTAAGTATGTTTTGTTCATGGATTGAGCCTAGCTTTAGTTTTGGGTAGGGCTGGCAAACCCGACTCGACCCGAATCGTTGACCCGAAAATCTGACCCGATAAGATCCGAAATTGTGGTCAACAAAACCCGACCAGACCCGACCCGATGATGACCCGAACTGACACAACCCGATATGACTCGACCCAAAATCGACCCGACCTCCTGTTATCCGACAATGACCCGACTCATAATGCCAAAAATTGAAATGACGCCCATAAATGGCCATAAGTAAGTAAAATCGAATGTGACCCGATCCGATCCGACACAAAATTTCCTCGATAAAACCGACCCGACCCAATCCGAAACCGACCCGAAGGTTCATCTGACGCGTTATGACCCGACCCGATACGAACCGACCCGACATAACCCGACCCGAAACCGACCCGACGACCCATTTGCCACCCCTAGTTTTGGGTCTAATTAGTGCATTTGGCTAATAGATTATGAATATAGTTATATGATTATATTTAATAATCATAGACTTAGCACTTGTCACGAGGCACGGGCATGATTAAGACGACTATTTTAGGATTAACTTTAATTAATTATTTTGGATTAATTAAAGGCAGTTATTAGGCAGTTTTTCTGGTCGTATATCCAAAAGCAGTTATTGATCCTAATGGTGCCTTTTTATCTTATATATACACTGCTTCCCTTAATTGTTTTTATGTACAATAAATCAATTTCATTTCATCAAAGCATAAAACACAATGGAATACATTCTGCATATGTAACATCTTTATAATCATGGTTAAAGTTAGGAGAATCGAGGGTTAGATTATTAGTGCAGATAATCTAATGTTTAGGTTTCATTGTATCCTACGGAGCGATTTGCTGGATCTGTGCATAATTGCGGGTGCATATTACGCCTAAAGGAAAGTGCTCTCGTGCGCGCCTTGAAGTCGTTTCTTACCTTTTGCCCGGATCCACTTAGATCCGGATTCACTTGCCTCATTTCTAAGCTTCTCGGTGCACTGGGCTTAGCTTGGCCTTTTTTCTTAGTAGTAGTAGTAGTATTAGTTTATAGTATAGTATAGTAGTTCTTGTAGTAATGTTGTTGTACTCTCGCATTGGCTGCCACCCTCGATAGTAGGGGGACCTATTTGCCCAACATGTATTTCTTACCTCTTGGGAAAAAAATATAAGTATACAACCAAAGTTACTACTTCTATTCAACTTTAAAAAAAGGTAAATTCAGAATTCGGAAAAACTATAATTGTAAATTCCTACTATTTTGTTAGACGACCATACAATAACTACTTTAATTAAAGGAAAAATCGTGAGACCGCACTTTATATACCAGTCAGTGTTTTAAAAACTGGATCGGGCCGTCCGGTTCAACCGGAACCAGTCAGTGGTCAGGTCCGATTGGGTCATAAAACCGGGGATGGTCAAAACCGGGTTGACCGGACGAAAACCCCGGTTAGACTGCAAAAACCGGTTAAGAACCGGACCGAAGCGGCCGGTTCAACCCGGTTTCGACCGGGTTTGACCAGTTTGGGGTTATTTTTGTTTCTATTTTAATATTTTTTTGCAAAATTTTTATTATTTTATATTTTTATTATTATGATGTCATCCGGTTTTTTGATCCGGTCGAACCCCTTGACCCATCGAACCTCCGAGACTACCAATTCGACGTTCGGTTCGGTTTTTAAAACATCGATACCAGTTCTTTGCGTGACCGCGCATTTCATGTTAAATTTTGCGAAACTTCATCTTTTAAATCTATTTCTTTGCGAATCCAAACATTTCCGATCAATTTTGACCCTTCTCCATCGTTGACCGGCGAATTGGGTTCCGGATCACGTGGATCATGCAAGTGTTTTCATGTAAATTTGCATTTTGCCTGTTTTTTTGTAGGGAATAATTTCGCTCTTTTAAAGTACTCGTCGTCACAGTGACGTCCGTTCCCTTACCTGCCGCGTGGGGGTGGAATATTTCAGTCTCCTTCACCTGTGGAGTTGGAGTGGAATAATGATAATAACAAACAATAATAATAATTGCGAGTTAATTGCCCTGAACCGTGGAACCAATGCTGACGGTCCATGTTTGTTGTCATGAGGGCGACCCTTTTGAATCTTTTTTCTTGTGGGAATCCATCGACATAATATAATTGTGGTCCTCGTTTGGTTATTAGCATTTAGCAAAATATAAGTACTCGTTTTATTATTTGTATTATCACTCTTTCAGTAGTTGATTCCAGCATCTTTTTTCGTATATTTTTTCCTTGAGGGCGGTTGATTCCAGCATTTAGCTCAATTGTATTACTTGATTCTAGAATCTAATTGTACTTATAAGCGAGTGAAAGATATAAACCAAATGTTAAATAAGAGAGTATATACAATCATAAGAAATGAATGTGTTAATATTTGGTCTGAATTTATGAAAGATGTCATTATTTAAACCAAATGTTAAATACGAGATTGTAGTTCGTAAGAAGGTGGATAAGTACGATAAGTAAGAAATTAAGTAGACTGCATGTATATTGCCAACCCATAGGTTTCTTAAAAATGAAGATATCTGATTTTTGTGCCGTAAACTTTCATATAAAATTATCTTTGGTTAAGAACTTGGAGTAATTCGACTAGTTAGACATGCGTATCAAGATATTTCTAACCCAAATAACTTACTCACTTAATAACTAATAAGTTTATACTATTGGTTCGATTCATGATATAGCTTATAGTTTGTCGAGCTTTCCCTAACATTTATACAATTTGTGGATTTATTATTTTGATAACGTAAGGTGAGATTTTCGGTAAACACTACGTAATAAGGTGACATGTGATTTGTACTTTTGACATAAAATAGTTTTCATTGGTAGTTTGGCACCGAAATTATTCGTAATCATAAGTAATGAGGGTAATACTTTAATGTAAGCCGTCGATTGTGGTTGAGTGATGGATACATAATTTATGGTGCTCTGAAGTATGATGCAATGCATTTTGTTAAAAGTGTCTGCCACATGTATTTTTCTGTAGTGCATCAAGTGGCTCAAACTAAGATCCAATATTCCCAATTTAATTAGTATTTCTTTCCTCAATTTGGGTTTATAAATTGTTTAAGTAATCAAGACAAAGAACGAACTCTTCACGTAAAAAAAAAAAAAAAAAAAAAAAAAAAAAAGAACTCTAAACTCGTTCCATTAATTATGCTTGGTGATCAAGCCTATTCAAGAGCCCAACCAAAAAAAAAAAAGAGCCCAACCAAAAGTGGTTATTAGTAGGTCATAATCTCTTCTAACCTCAGTCCAATCTCAAACTCCACGTCCCTAAAATACTCCCCGTATTAATGTACACACTAATCGACATATCAAAGTTTCAAACAATTACATAGCGAATTAGATTAGAGTTTTCTCTAACATGCCGTGCAATTTTTCTGGAACTTTGATTAACCGAGTAGGGGTACACTCTTCGTCCCTTACCAATATAGGACCGCTTTTTACATGGGGCGTTTGAGTGAGGACGGAGGGAGTACTTGATTCTGATTTGAGTTGAATAAAACTAATTTATAAATTGACCTAGATTTGTTTAATATTAACTCAATTCGGGTGAAATAATAGGTGATTCCTACTACAATATTCCAAAAGACCGTTTCAAATACAACAGTTGCTTTAACGGTTATCGGAAACTCAAGTTTGTTTCGAGTCCACAACAAGATCACTACATGCAACCTTAACCTTCACAAGGAGGGTCACATTTCCTCCCTTCACCAATAACAACTCTGTAGTATATATCAAAGGTGTTTGTTTAGTGACATAATTAACCTATAGGCATCAAATTTTGACTTCTATGTCACTCATTGTAATATGTGATGTGCAAGGGCGAAGGGTTTCAAACTTGCAGAAAAACTCCAATGTCAAAATCTGCAATGTGAAATGAGGCCTTACCCGACCTTTCCTAACGGGCTGGGCTTTACACGAACCAAAAAGCTTATCTTATCAACTTTGAAAATATACGCGGCATACTGCTAAACGCAAGTTTTTTTACTAACGTAACCTGGTAAAATACCCATTATTTCCTCACATTTCCCATAATAACACAAATACCCTATACTTGGTATTGGGGGTGAGGATCCCCTAGAGTTATTTCTTGGTAAAATTGGTAGAGTTTGCTAAAATTAGTAATAAGACAAAAGGAAGAGGATCTTGGAATGCACAAAAAAAATGCAAAACAATTTAATTCTTACCTTATTAAGTAAACTCTATCATGTAGAGTTTATTTTCAACTCTAGGCGATCCAATTCCCTTGGTATTTGATTATAATGATTGTCTTTCCATCATTAAAAAAAACACACGGAACTTCGCGCGACATATAATAACCTATGACGTACCTCAATTTCATCGTTATTTTGGCTCGATTCCGTCGGGTTCGAACGTTCCGTGATATTATATTATACAGATATAGATTGTCTTTCCATCATTAAAAAAAAACACGCGAAATTTTGCGCGAATAATATCCTATTACATACCTCAATTTCGTCGTTATTTTAGCTCGCTTCCATCAAGTTCGAACGTTCCATGAAAGTATTGAAACATTTTATTTACGGCAAATTCACGTGATGCCCCCGAACTATGTTAGAATGCGCATGGTGCCCCTATGTTTGAAACTTGTACACTACGGTGCCCCTGAACTTTGCACCTGTAGGCACGTGGTGCCCCTAACCCCCCAAATTAACTAATGGCGTTAACTTTTGGATGTTAAACGATGATGTGGCATAAGATTAGTAAAGTTTAATCAAATTTTTTAATAAAACTAATAACTAAAATTTAAAAAAAAAAAAAAAAAAAAAACTCAATTCAGTTTTCTATCTCCTCACCTCCCCCACCACCCCAACCGCCCCCACCGCCGGCAACCCTCGCCACCTCCCCCTTCCTCGAGCTACCACCACTGGGCCGCATACGTCGGCGCGAGCCAAGTGGGGTGGCTCGTCGAGGTCGAAAACCGCCCTAAGAGGGCTGTTTTCGACCCCAGATCTAAGAGGGCCGATTCATGTGGGTCGGAAACAGCCCTCTTCGGGCAGTTTTCGACCTTGACGAGCCACCCCACTGGGCTCGCGCCGCCGTATGCGGCCCAGTGGTGGTAGCTCGGGGAAGGGGGAGGTGGTGAGGGTTGTCGGCAGTGGGGCAGTGGGGGCGGTTGGGGTGGTGGGGGAGGTGAGAAGAGAGAAAATTAAAATGAGGTTTTTTTTATGTTTTTTTTTTAAATTTTAATTATTAACTTTATTAAAAAATTCAATTAAACTTTACTAATCTTATGACACATCATTGTTTAATATCCAAAAGTTAACGCCGTTAGTTAATTTGGGGGGTTAGGGGCATCACGTGCCTATAGGTGCAAAGTTCAGGGGCACGGTAGTGTACAAGTTTCAAACATAGGGGCACCATGCGCATTCTGACATAGTTCGGGGGCACCACGTGAATTTGCCGTTTTATTTACTTGGAATGCAATCTAGTGTTTGATATTCCTATTATGATTATCTGGGGTTGCTTGCTTGAAGAAGTGTGTTATACGTTTACTTTGAGAAATTGTATAGAGAGGGATATCATTAAGGGTAATATTGGAATAAAAAAAAATAAGTTACGCTAGTATTTTTTCGAGTTACATTTATCCTAGGAAGCACGGACACGCCTGTCCAGTGCCGTGTCTGTGTCCGACACGCGTCCGACACACCCAAAAACCGTGTCCGGTTTTTTTAATTAATTTTAGGACACAGACACGGTTTTTTTTAATTGGACACGAATCGGACACCAACCAGACACCCGACACGACACAAAACTACGTCGTTTTGACAAGTTTTAAAAAAAAAAAACTAGTTTTTTCTCTCTTCTATTCTAATTATACTAGCAGATAGCTCAACTAAATGTGTTACTTCTTTGTCTCTTTTTATTTCCCATCTTCTTGCTCCAGTTGACTCTTCCACCTTCGATCGACGCCGCCTCAGGAGACCTCCTCCGACCGACGTCCACTAGCGGACCATCGCTACAGCCCAACCTGCACCCGACCGCACTAGCCCTACCTTTACCTACCCGCGAACAGTACGTGTAATTGAAAAAAGATGCATTCAAATACATATTAATTTTTATTTTTTGCCGTGTCCGTGTCCGCTATTTTTCAAAATGCCGTGTCACGTATCCGTATCGGTGTCCGTGTCCGTGTCCGAGTCCGTATCGGTGCTACCTAGCATTTATCCTTCCATGTCTCCATTCATTTAGATTCTTTACGCAAGAAAAGTTGGCGGAAACCTAAGTTTGCAAGTATCATTAGAACTCGGGCTATTTAGCCAATCTTGATTGGGCTGATCGTCCTCTCAATCCTCAAGTTAAAAGCCTCGACCCTTCACCGTAATCTAAGACATTTGGGTTAAGGGTTACAAATAAATAACCTCTGTTGTTATTGCAGTCTAACCCAAAACAAATATTCAGCCCAGTCATTCAACCTAAAGCCCACCATTTTTTTTTTCCTTCTTACCCTTTTTCCCCCTTTAGAATGTTTGTCAATTTGTCTCATGTATACGACTCATTTGATTAAAAAGAAAAACGCATGCAAATATGAAGTGTGTCACGAACGAAGGTAATACTAAATTCAATTGATTCCCTTATGACATAAGGTGTATGTCAAATCTTCATACAATCGATTTGGACCTCGAATGGTGTTATGACCCGATTACACAACTCCATGGATACTAAACTAAGATTATAAAAAAAAAAAAGATACATCTCTTAAAATGTATAATCTCTATAATATCGCCGATCAATGTACTCTTGAATAAGGAGGTCTTGTGATCTTGAGTTCGTTAAAGGACATGAAATCTAACAAATTTATCGATTCGGAGGCAAAACAATCCGCAACGAGTCGTCCACGACCGCATACATAGGCATTGGAGAGCACTTCTCCATCCGCAAAGAGAACAAATTTCTCCGAGAGGAGAGACAAAATGACCTAATAATGAGAGAGAAAATCTCTCACTAATAGATATATTATTCATCAAACACAAAGATACCAAAGAGAAAAAAGTGTGAAGCAATAAAGCAGGAGAAATAACGATGAAAATGAGTAAATGACTGTAGAGGAACCATTCTCAGACTGAAAAGATGAGGTACCAACAAGTTTTTAGGCAAAAACTTCAAGGGGATGAACGAGAAAGCTGAAAAAGGAGGTATAACGTCGGAGTTGTTTTGGACTCCTACCCGCGTAACGAATTTCAGACGTTGATGCTGAGAAGGAAAAGGCCAAAAGGGTACACATATAATAGTTGTATAACCATTTTCATACAACAAATCGTTATCGATTAGTGTGATTGACTTAGAATGTTAATAACGGATACAAAAATATTTTCTCCATTTTCTAAAACAACCCTCTCACAACCAAAGGCTCAAAGCCATCCACCTAACACCACCACTCCAACCCCTACTACCACCACTACCCTATGGCCTCCACCATTGGGACCGCTTGGGGCAACCCTCCCCCGCTCCGATACTCCGTCAATGCCGGTGCGCCGCCCACCCGGATACTTTTTGAACGGTGCGTATATATTTCGAAACTAAAAAACAGTGAAAAAGAACAAATTATTTTTCTATATACTAAATTAATTAACATATTTTTGCAGGAGATTGAAAACTATTTGGAAAGTTTTTAGTTAAAAATAAGGTTTTATTATGAGTCAGACCACATTTAGTAACCCACATTTAGAATAATGATCATTGTTCTAAATATGAAATGCTAGCACGTAATTGAAAGAGTACATGAAGTGAGATAGAAAAATGGGACATTTAATCCGCACACCCAAGTAACATAACTTCTAAGGCTCTGTTCGGTTGCACTAGCTGTTTGATTAGCAGGTAACGGTTTTAGTAGCAGGTAGTAAGTAGCAGGTAGCTGTTAGCTCTAAAAGTAGCAGTTGATGTTCTTTTCCCTTCCTCGCTTAGGAAAGTTGTCCAATCGGATTAACTAATCCTCTAGTTGACTCCTCCTATTAGCTTGGGAAACTAGCACCCGTTTGGAGCTTTCTAATGCAACCCATGTTCGAGGTTTAATTTTCCAATAATAGCGCTTTGCGGCTGGAGAAGAGGAGAATGAGAATCGGGAGGTTCAGCTTTATGCTGGACGTGTTCGGTAGAAATACTTGTTGAGTTTATCAAAACTATATAATATATAGAAAAATAAAATAAAAATGCTAGTTTTTTTTTACTCAAAATGCTACTTTAGGAACATATCCCAAATGCTACCTAAAATGTCAACTACTACCTAAAATACTACTTTCAAAATGTCAGTCAAACAGGTAAAGTAGCAATTTGACCCGGTCTAAATACTACTTTCTACTTCTTAATATGTTGCCGAACAGGGCTTAAAAATGGGAAAAAGGGAGTTGCAAGGTTTTAGAGACCAAGGATTACTTAGAGATGGCGAATGCATCTTTCCAATAGACCATCTGCCAGTTTATGATTTTAAAGCCCTAGTTTTATTATTTTAATAATAATTGTTTTATACCCCAGGGGTATGGTATTATTTTCGCTTTGGGTGGGAAGTGGTGGATGTGTCGTGGGTTGGTGATGTGGGAGGAGATGGAAGAGAGAGAGTGGAATTTTGTTGGACAATCACAGTTATCATTTTATTACTAGATTCTCTCATGCTGTTTTATCGCATTATGAGTAGACCTAACCAATGGACATTTGGGTCTGTTCGGGACGGATTTATTCGGGTCGTGTCACCTTTCGGGTCATATAATAGGGTTGATTTTGGTTCATGTCGTTCCGTCTGGGTTGGGTTTAACATTTATGGGTCAAATTCGGATTGGGTGGGGTCAAATCCAAATTGGGTCATTTCAAAATGTTCAAATTTGATCATATTAGTGTTAGATTTCTTAAAATTTTGTCTTATATCTCTATATAATTTTGGGTTGCAAAAGTGTGGGAGAGACATTTGTCCCATTTTTATTGGTTCAAAGTAGGGACATTGTATAATTCATGTTTTATGTCATATCATTCACATCTATACTACTACTTTAATAAGCTAACTTCAACGCCTATGTGGCACTTGATGAAGGTGTTCTCAGGGAAAAAAAGCCACATCATCGCTTATATGTCGCCATTAGGTTAGCTCTTTTAATTTTTTATTTCTTTTTCTTTTTTGTATTAAATTGTGGGCACCGTATGGACATGTATTCAATGAAAATATTAATTGATGTATTAAAGTTTAGGCAATTGAAAGGTTTTTTATTTATTTAATAAAGATATTAAACATTGTGTCTCTTGGCTCTTGGTTTGCCAATTGTATCGGTAACGTCTTAATTTGAAGTTGTATATAAAGAGAGAAACTTAGGTAAGGGAAATAATATATACTCCCTCCACTTTTTGGGTTTACGTTGTATTCAAACACAGTAGTCTACATATGTCTTAGTACCTATATTAGTTGTATGTATCTATCGTAGTGTTACTTTTTAAAGTATACAAGTATGTTTTACTATCAATTTATGATCGATGACAATTTGTTATTGTTATTTCAAATAGTTATTGTACTTAAGCTGTTATAATGAAATACTATAGTTTTCGTAATTTATATTTTCCATTTTGTGATTCACAAGTTCATTTTGATGTTTATCTTTGGTTTTCAATTTTCAACATTGTAAAAATTCAACATATCAAGGACAAACAATAAAACTTC
This sequence comes from Spergularia marina, assembly GCA_963680865.1. NCBI lineage: Eukaryota > Viridiplantae > Streptophyta > Magnoliopsida > Caryophyllales > Caryophyllaceae > Spergularia > Spergularia marina. The sequence continues at coordinate 15,782,626 of OY804560.1, read as the reverse complement.
CGCTCAAGGCATTCTTTAAAAAATATATATAGATCACAATATTTGGTTTGTGATTTATAATACTATGCGAACAAAAAAAAAGATTTTAGATTTTATATACTCAACTCAATTCTCCAAATCAATCAAAATTTATCCCGTGATTTCAATAAAATTTTCAATAGGTCTTTAATCGTCCTTCTAATATAAGTTATTAGAATTAAAATATGTGGTTACTTGGAAAGCATTTTATTAAATAATGATATTAACTATTAAGATAGCGTCTTTTGGCTATTGGTTTATAAATTAGTTGTGGTAGTTTGATATAACTATATTGTATTTTAATTAGTATCATGGGGAATATGATCGTCGTGGTTATGAGCGAAATATACAATTTTTGGTTAATCATGTACATTTTGGATTTTGAATTTAATGAGTATATTGTACTTTTAATTTTTTTGGTATTATGTTTTCAATATCGTTCGAACCTCTAAACGTTTGATTTCAATTTTTACAAATTCATCCAACAAAAATCTTTATCATGTAGTTTAAAATGATTTAAAGTCTAAATTTTCTAAATTTTTATCAAGGAAATAATTTTTCATTTTTAAATAGGTTTTTCGTTTAAAATGAAACGAAAATAGGACCCGTGATTTCACGGGCACACAAGCTAGTTGTATTATGAATAAAGTCACACATGTGCATTTAGTTTTCATGAATCAATAGGAACATTGTATACTTCAAGTTTTAGGTTAGGGAAAGGCTAATTGTATATCCCATATACATTACTTAGCATATAAAATATAAAAAAATACCCAAAATACTTTATATGCTAAGTAATGTATATGGGATATACAATTAGCCTTACTCTTTAGGTTATATCATTTCCATTGCATTATGCATAAAGTCACACATGTACATTTAGTTTGTGCATGAATCAATAGAAATATTGTATACTCCAAGTTTTAAATCATACCATTCACATTGCATTATGCATACCATTCACATTGCATTATGCATACGGTTACACATGTACATTATGTTTGTGCATGAATCTTTAAAATAAGAGTAAGTACAACTCATGTCACTTATTTGTGATGCATGAATTTTAGTGTTTTTATTATTATTATTATTACTACATAGTCAAAGGAGAGGTACAAGATCAATCTTTGATCAATCTCCCAATTACCAAAGTTAACATCACCTAAAAATGTAAAAATAAAATTGTACCGCACACTTTTTTTATAAGCAACAACCACTTACAATTTTTTTTAAAAGAATATGAAAATAAAAATAGTAGATTCATCAATTCACAAAATCATCAAAATCCAATACCATGCGAAACCAACAAAATTTTAAATTATATACCACAACACAGCCACATTAAACAAACTTTAAAAAAAAAACACATACCGATCGTGCGGAGCACGAGATTCTACCTAATATTATCTAAAATTGGAATTTTATTGGTAATTTGAGTAATTGAAGATGTGATATAACTAATCCAAGTCATTTTTGTTCCATCCCCTTATTTAAATGTCTGTTTATTCGGGTTTGGGTTATTCTGGTTCGGGTCGAGTCAATATCGGGTAGTATTCTAGTCATTTTCGGGGTTTACGTAGATCATTTTTGGGTCTTGGGTTGAACTCACCAGATTAGAAGTTCGGGTCAAGTAATTTGGATCAAATGTGAGGGTCTAGGTCAGTTTTGCCACGTCTATTAAGTGGTGTGTATAAAATTTTTCATACCACTGTTATGTGTTTAATCTCTATGCTAAGAGATGATACGTACAGTAAGACCTGGCAAACGGGTCATTCGGGTCGAGTCACCTTTCACGTCATATATTTCGGGTCTATTTCAGTTCGGGGCGGGTTCGGTTAGGGTAAGGTCTAGTTCGGGTGTATCAAGTACGGGTCAAATTCGAGTCGGGTCGAATTTTGGCCAAGTCAAATCCAAATCGAGCCATTTCAAAATATGCAAATCTAATCATATTAATGTCTAATATGATAAAATTTTGTCACATATTATCTTAAATTGAAATTTTATTGGTAATTTAAGTGTTCGAAGATGTAATATAGCTAATCTAAGTCACTTTTGTTCAACCGACTCATTTAAATGTTTGGTTATTTGGGTCTGGCTCATTTCAGTTTGAGTCTATTTGGGTCGAGTCAAATACTATTCGAGTCAATTTTGTGTTTGGAAATCGGATCATCTCGGGTTTCAGGTAGAACTCAAATTATAAGTCCGGGTCACAATCGGATGTTCGCGTGATCACATATCAAGTAATTCGGGTCGAACGTTTGAATTTAGTTATTTTTGCTAGGCCTTCATAGAGTATACACGTAGAGTTTAGTGCCCGCTGGCCATTAACAATAGTGTTGCAATTTGCAATAGAACACTTGGAGCTGACAGTGGCACCAATGTTCCAAATATGCAAAGGTAGGTTCCGTAAGCTATACACCTCTCTCTCCACCTGATCCGTTTCAAGTACAGAAAATTCTAGAATTCAAAGAGGACCTACATACCCAACAGGCCAACACCAATACTTGGCTCATTTTCTCTCCTACATACCCCATACTCCCTTACTGAACTTTTTGTCCAATCGACCCTCCACTTTTACCTTTGTCCCATAATAATAACAGTGAAATTTGCATGAAGCTTCTTAGATAAGTGCAGAACTCTTCAGATCCTTCAACGCTGATCAAATTGTTAATCCTTCCTTAATACTTCTGTTCAATAGTCAAAGAGACAGTAAAATTACTTTCCAACTTATTGAATTGTAAGCCTTTTCACCGTATATCTTAAAAATTTAGTTCTGTACTTCGCAAACACCAAAGTACAGTAATTTGAAGAAAAACATTTACAAAACCATTATGTCGTGTAAATGAGACAATTAACCAGTAAAAGCTAGAGTGCAAAATCAATATTTTTACCCATGTAAATATGTAATCACTCTAGAACATTCTAGCTCTTTCTGTCTTCCCGCCATTAAACTCCTTATTAAATAACCTTCACACCATAATTTGCACCACAAAACCCCACAATTACTCACTAATTAAACACTCACAAATCTTCTAAACTTCCCTCTTCTTTTTTTAACATTTTTACCCAAAATTGAAATTAACCCCTGAAACTTAACACTGAATTTTCAGTAAAATCCATAAAAAAAAAACCCAAATTAAACTTCCGATCCTCAAATTTCAGCAAAAACCCACAAATTGAACAACCCAAATCACCCAAAAGTTGTCAACTTTATTAAAAAAAGCAACAATGGAGAGCGTGATAGTGAAGGAAGAGGAGGTAGTGATCCCCTGCTCGGGAACAGGGGCATCACCAACCGTTGGATCATCCTCATCATCGTCTTCGTCGTCAAGAACAAGCTTCTCCCCGCGACCAATGGAAGGGCTACACGAAGTGGGTCCCCCTCCATTTCTGACGAAGACGTTTGAAATGGTTGAAGACCCATCAACGGACGCCATTGTTTCGTGGAGTAAAGCTCGGAATAGTTTTATTGTTTGGGATTCACACAACTTCTCCACTTTGCTCTTGCCTAGATTCTTCAAGCACAGTAACTTTTCCAGCTTTGTTCGCCAGCTTAACACTTACGTAAGTGTTTTTCTTAACCCTTGCCCACCATTTGTTCGACGAAATGTCTCTGACAATTTACGATTTACAGTAGTACTTTTTCTAATAATTTGATTTGCCAAATTTTAGTTTTTTTTTGTTCCTTTTGTAATTTATTTGAATGATGTGGATATTGTAGCGCAATTAGTTGTTAACGTTTCGTTTAATTCCTCTTACAAATACGTACCAACCTTTAAAATCGAAAACGAAAGGAGGGAGTAATTGGTATGATCCTCATATTGATGTGTTGATGAAAGTGGATTGTGTTACACGTTTTAATATGGACTTGAATATCACAGCTAAATCTAGATTAGCCGGCCTTTGTGGCTTTGTTGAAATATGGGATTGTAATTCTGTTATTTGGGCTGATGTATACAAGAATCTTATTGATCAAGCCTTTGTCTTTGTTGAATTTTGGAATGGATTCGAGCTTTGCCGTTGTTTTGAGCTTGAATTGGGTTTTGCATAGAAACTTTCTGGTAGACTTTGTGGGCCTGAGCATGGATTGTTTGATGATTGTCTTTGTTCGAGGCGGGTAGTGATTTTTACAATCCTCGTAATGTTTTTTACCCCTCACTTAAACGCGGGACCAATGCTCCTTTCACAAAGAGGAGTGTGTATTGCTAATCTATGAAGATGTTTGAATGGTGGAAATTACGAAGGTCGAGTTCTTTCCTGTAGGTGAATTCCGTTTAAGCTCGGAAAGTTAGTGTGCAAGAGCAGTCTTTAGGTTGATTCTGGGTGGAATTTTTAAGGTTCAAGTTTTATGCTGACATGTTTAAGATCTGTATCTGTGTTTCCTCTGTTTGGTGTTGCTGAAGAATTTTGCTGGAACATGTAGGGTTGAAGTGCTGCTTGCAAGTTGCAACATGTCTATTGACTAGCTTCAGAGAAGAACAAGATAAAGAAGTGTCTTTCTGAAGCTTTGTAAATGAGTCAGGGTGGATGAAGTCTTTCCACTTAGTGTTATGTACAGTGATTCTGTCAGCATGCTGAAATTGCAACTTATATCCCTAGAACATAGCAGGTTATGGTTCATGACTTCTTGCTCTAGAATCATGCATTGTGACCGTGGATTTGTGTGTGCACTGACAGTACTAAGCATGTTAGATAAGTTTCAATTCAGCCGTGATGTTGTGACAGATTCACTGTGTCGGTAATGGTTGAAATTGTGTTGGTCCACTGGTGGTCTGGTGTTATGTATGGTGGTAGAATCTGTTACAAGTTAAGGTCGCTGATGGTCTCTTTGATTGCTAATGTTGCAGGGTTTTAGAAAGGTTGATCCTGATCGCTGGGAATTTGCGAACGAGGGATTTCTTGGAGGACAAAGGCATTTATTAAAGACCATCAAAAGGAGGAGAAATGTCACCCAAAGCTATCAACAACAAGGAGGATCTTGTGTTGAGCTGGGCCAGTATGGGTTGGATTGTGAAATCGAGAGACTGAAGCGAGACCGAGCCTTGTTAATGACCGAAATTGTAAAGCTTCGACAGCAACAACAATTATCAAGGCAACAACTCCTAGGTATGGAGGGTCGTCTTCAGTCTACTGAGATAAAGCAACAGCAGATGATGACATTTTTGGCCAAAGCGCTTGTGAACCCTGCATTTGTTCAGAACTTGATACAACAAAGCGAGCGAGGCAAAGGTCTTAGAGGGATTGAGATTGGTAGAAAAAGGAGACTGACCGCTAGCCCAAGTGTAGAGAAGTTGGAAGAAGAAGTGGTTTCTGCTGCAGTGGAAGCGACCCCAGTTTCTCTTCATCCATCTCAAGAGACAGAAGGACTAGCAACTATTGATTCAGATATCGAGAACTTATTTTCAGCTGCATTAGGTGATGAATCAAGCAGCGATATTAAGGAGCAGAAAGTTGATGTTCCAAACCCTTCAACAAACAGTGCAAATTTAGGAAATGTGACCGAGATAAACTGGGAGGATTTATTGTGCGAGGACTTGATGGGCGGTGCTGAAGAGGAGGAAGAGTTACTGGATGATCAACAAGAAGCCAGCATACCAGTTGAGAACTTGGTGCCTGCACCTTCAAACTGGGGTGAGGACCTTAAAGGCTTAATAGACCAGCTGGAATTTCTTGGATCAAAGCCTTAAATTGTATTCTTGTTCTGCTGTTAGTTCTTTGCTATATCGGCCTCCGTTAAATCTGCTGTCATTTAAGGGTGTGCTATGACTGTAGTATAACAGTCACCACGGCTGTTATGTACAGTAGTCCTTTGATTCTCTAGTTTCTGGTGACTTTAGAATTTGGTTTACGTAATGCAGATAGCAGGACGACTTAGGAGGCTGTGGGCTGATGATTGAGTGTTCTTAAGAGTGTTTTTTTCTTTTTGTGCCCTAATTCTTTCAATAGATGTGATGTTATAATAATCCAGTTGTTTTTGCAGGCGCCTTCATTGCCAAAGGATAGGAATTCTCCATCTTGAAGATCTATATTTCAAACCTCGAAGATCTACTTTCAGAGGTTAAGAAGCTTCTCCTTAGAAACATTCTGTACATACCTCTGTTTACTTACGAGCTATCGGGTTGAATATTCTATATCTTTGCTCATGTGACAGTTAGAGTTTATAGGAACCTGTTCTGTTATGTAAATTTGAACTTTGTACAGCACACAGGAGTGAATGTATCATGATGCACAATTTGCAGAATACTGTAATAAAATGGTACTAGAACAGTAAATTTTGTTGCATGACTTGATGTCAGCTGAGTCTGTTCTTTCTGTTCTTCTAAACAGGTACCAGTCTCCTCTATAGAGTTGTAGCGCATAAAACCTATGTGGCCATGTTACTTGAACTCAGGTATAAGTATCAATACAAAGGTGCATGTTAAAGTGTTTGATGCAATAGGTAATTTTATGAATCAGCGTAAAATGAAAGGCCCAAGTGTTATAATACCGGGGGTCGAAGTCGTCTCCAAGGTGAAACAGAATATTGGTCAAAATGCCTTAAAGCTACAGGGGTGGTGTTACGAAATTGGTACTTCAATACATAGTGTATCAGGGTATCTGGGTATCCTGATTAATGTCGACCAAACCGAAAAATGTCGACCATAACCACAAATGGGGAAATTACTGAGAACGTATGGTAGAGAATGAGAGATGTCATTGGCATGGGAATATTGTATTCAACCAAAATGAGACCCTAAGAGGCACATTTGGTTCATGTCAACACATCTAATCATGAGTGCCATTACAGAAAGAAGTAGTGCTTTTTTACCTAGAGTCACTTTAAGAAGAAAGGGACTTTGTTCTAATGCCCCCTCTCATGTTACACACCCCACAACTTTGCTGCGCATATCTTCTTCTACGGCTTATATTTAAAGCTTCTTGTTAACATGTATGTGGTTGCCTTCAGGGACACAAACATGTCCTTCCTATTCTATTTATATGCCATAGAGTCTTGCACATTCGACATATTAAAATCTGGTAAGTTATCGGTCATCAGTATGTTCATCCTTGGAGCTCCCATGCTAATGTCCGCAAACTTATTGGTAGTAGTAGCAGTCGTAGTTGTTGTTTTGGCGGTGTACTACCTGTATGCACCTTATTTGAAAGTCAGAAGGGTGCCCGGGCCTGTACCGTACCCTTTGGTAGGTCATATTCCCTTCCTGGCTAAGTATGGTCCTGATGTTTTCTCCTCCTTTGCCAAGCTATATGGTCCTATTTTCAGGTTTGTCACATCTCTTTATCAAAATAAATAAGATTTTGGTTAGACTATTATATTAGGGAAAAGGGTGGTTGCCTCCTCTCAAAAAAAAAAAAAAAAAAAAAAGAGGGAAATTGGTAGTCATCACACAAATGTTCCATGTGATTTTTACTAGGTTGTGCATCCTACATATAAGTGTGACACCTTAAATCTAAGGCCTTTCTCTTCAATGCATGCATACTTGTAGTTTTTGATTGATCACAATTTGGTATGGCAAGTGATACTTTCACGAGCCAAATGATCCAATCCATACCTATCCATCTCAGGCGCGTGAGGTAGACAGACATGGATTGGTCCATTTGGCCCGTGGAAATAATGCTACTCTTTCGTATTGACATGAAGAATTTTTTGTTGTGTGATCAACTTTTCTTTTTATCACTTTGTGTGTTTCCTCTATATGCAATGAAGTTCTCTCCTTGTAGCAGATTTCACCTGGGTAGGCAACCGCTAGTAATAATAGCAGATCCTGAACTTTGCAAAGAAGCTGGGATAAAGAAGTTCAAGTATCTTCCTAACAGAAGCATTCCATCCCCAATTTCGTCTTCACCACTTCACCAAAAGGGCCTTTTCTTCACCAGGTACGATAAAGTTTTGTGTAAGACCATCCTACGATAAAACATGCCAGGCTTACAAGTTTAAGAAGCGAATATTCAACTTCAAACTTTAAGAAATCACCCTAAAACCTTTTATTTTTACCTGTCCTGTATTGCCATTTCTTCACCACCAACAACAACAATCAAACCTTATTCCCAAAATGATTTGAGGTCGGCTAACATAAATCGTCATCCAATAACCGTCTTGTGTACGCCATAAAATTTCAAAAACCTTGTCCCATATGGCCATTTCTTCAAAGTTAAAATATTGTTTCTCTTTCCAAATGTAGAGCAAAAGCTCAATGTATATGTAGCCTTTAAATTAGTCCACTTAGTCATGATAATACATCATTTCTTTGCAAGTCAAAAAAGAGTAAAGCAGTACTTGATATTAACAGTTACAGTACCTTAACTTGAAGCTGTTCTCTCACTTTTTGACTTCATGATATCTGCACTTTACTCAGTCGCCAATAAAATTTGCGATATTTGCTATTTTGCCAGACGATTTTTTGTTAACCGACCCCAAATAATATAGGAATACGTAAATATCATGATCACCAACACGACTAACAACTTTCATTTTGTAGGGATGCAAGATGGTCAAAAATGAGGAACACAATAATCTCAATGTACCAGCCTTCACATTTATCAAGTTTACTACCTACCATGCAATCTTTCATTGAATCATCCACCAAAAATTTCAATGTCAAAGAAGAAAATGGAGAAGACATTGTGTTTTCTGATCTTTGCCTCAAATTGGCAACTGACATAATTGGCCAGGCAGCATTTGGTATCGATTTCGGCCTCTCTAAACCAAGCTCAACAGATGATCAACCAAAGATTAATGAAGTTTTGGAATTCATTAACCAACACATATACTCCACAACAACACTTAAAATGGACCTTTCAGGCTCACTTTCGATTATTTTAGGCCTGCTGATCCCATTTCTTCAGGAGCCCTTCAGACAGATTCTTAAGAGGATTCCAGGGACTATGGACTGGAAACTGGAAAGGACTAATAAGAAGTTGAGCAGCAGGGTTGATCAGATTGTTTCGAAGCGTGAGAAAGAGGAGAAGAAAGACTGTAAGGACTTCCTGTCCCTCATTTTGAATGCTAGAAAGTCCGAAGAAGTGTCCAAGAGTCTGTTCACATCAGATTATGTCAGTGCTCTTGCTTATGAGCATCTACTAGCTGGTTCAGCAACAACATCCTTTACACTGTCTTCAATACTGTACTTGGTTTCTGGACATCCTGATGTCGAAAGTAAACTGATTGAAGAGATTGATGGATATGGACCGCCTGATCAGGTGCCGACAGCTCAGGATCTCCAGCATAAGTTTCCGTATCTTGATCAGGCAAGTTCTAGCCTCATTGAGTTTTGCATTATCTATACTACATGGTAGAATCACATATGTTCAATGATACGATCCTGTATGCTAATGAACTGTGAAAACAGGTAATCAAAGAAGCCATGCGAATCTACCCAGTTTCGCCACTGGTTGCAAGAGAGACAGTCGCACCAGTTGAGATAGGAGGTTACCTGCTCCCAAAGGTAAGTTCAGACCATTCTTTAATATCAGGTTTAAGTGAATATTTTTACAGGATGACCAATTTGTTTTCATCCTTGTGTTTGCGAATGCTTTGAGGAAGCAGGGTACATGGGTTTGGTTGGCACCTGGTGTCCTGGCTAAGGACCCTAAAAACTTTCCTGAGCCAGAGAAGTTTAAACCAGAGAGGTTCGACCCAAACTGCAGCGAGCAGAAAAATCGACACCCATATGCACATATACCCTTTGGAATAGGGCCAAGAGCATGTATAGGTCAGAAATTCGCGTTGCAAGAAATGAAGCTTTCAATCATCCACCTATACCGGGATTATGTGTTCCGACACTCCCTTTACATGGAGAACCCCCTAGCAATTGAGTACGGTATCATCCTCAACTACAAGTACGGTGTCAGGCTTCAAGTGATAAAGAGAAGATAGAAGCAATAATACCATATATGATTCATGTTAGATCAGCCTCACATCATCTTGAAAACACATTGAGACTATTTCTTCTGATAATTGTATATCATTACTAAATAAAAGTGAAGGATTTTGCAAATATTACATTACAACAGCATCAAACACTTTCTACAAAGCTGCTAAGAACAAAAAGAATAACCATAGCACACTACAGCATAAAGCTTTAAACACTCACTTCGTTTAACATACATTACATGGACAACAAGCTGTTGAACTTGGCAATAGAGAGTGAGTAATACCGATTCCTTAGTTGTACAAGTAGTTTTCGTTGCCCATTGGCCTTATTGCGTTCTTCTCGAATCTGCTTGTGGGTAAATTTAGTGGTCTGGAGAAATGAACTGAAGGATCAGAGCCAGGACTGCACTTGAAATCTACTTGAGCAAGATTCTTAGAAAACTGAATTTCATCCATGGACTGCCTCTGAACCCTCTGTGTTCTTCTCTTAGCCTTAGTTGATTCAGTAAGATTCATGTAACTCGGCCTACTATTATTAGTAGTACCGCCACTTTCCTCAGTCCCCGACATTGGAGTAGTGGACGTGCAGATGGAGGAGGAAGCTGAGCTCTCATCAAAACGAAATTCTGAGCTTGGGCTAGATGATGAACGCGTTGCTTGCCCGATAAAAGGTGGCCTTGCAGAGACTCTCGTGGTCATGAAGTTCTTTCTGACCTTAACTGAGCATTGCAGCTCAGATGACTTGGGGCATGGTTCTTTGAGGGCGTTCACAAAGGCTTTCAGAGGTGGGGTTTTCACCTCCGAAACAATACTATTAGCTTCTTCCATTAATCTGCTTTCCCATGGTTTCGCTGACATCCATCGTTCTAACCAACTCCAACTGTTCTTGTCAATATCAAAACACTTCAAGGAGGATGTCGAAATGTTTGTTCTGATAGCTGATGTTGGTGTTGACTTCAATTGCTGCAGACAGGGTTTCAAAATCGAATCAGCAAAGTTCAAAATCTAGCCGAAAATGGAGCATATAAGTTTCCAAGTTATTAGTCAGGTTTAGTAGAATTGACCTTTTGAGCAAGAGAGTAAGCAAGGGCTCTTTCTCTTCTGAAAGCTCCTTCTTGCCTCAGTTGTAACTTCGTCTTCACTTCGTCCAGTGTTCGTTTACTGTCACACCATCCCTCCTACAGGATTCCGAAACAATGCAAATCAGAAATATATTAAAGCCTGTCAATTGAAAGAGGTGAATGTTTTCCAAATATTTGGACAAAAATTGAATGAAGTAAAGCCCTATAAATTCACCTCAGCTTCTTTCAAGAGTTCAGCTTTGGTACGACGTTCATTGATCATATGCTGAACAGCTTGTCCTTCAATGGACATTCTCACCCGTCGTGCTCTTACACGAGCCTGAACCCGAACCAATGCTTGCATACACCTCAATGTCACAGCAGCTTGCTTCCTAACTTGCCGTCCACGAACTAGTGCTTGCAGCCTCACAATTCCTTTCAGTGCCTTCAAAGCTCTCCTTGCCTACATTTTATCAAGAATACTTCATGGGTACCGCAATGATAATCAAGAAACGAACAGCAAATTCCTCAAAACTATCTAAATCTTGACAATAACTTGCAACTCACTTCACTTTAGAACATAGTTTCAAACCAAGTGGTATAATCTTACTACTATCGCATTTTTTCAACATAATCTTTCATATCTCGCCATAGGCAGGAACCTTTGAGTCACTGCGTTAGTGTCATTTCGGGTGTAAACAAAAATGTCTCATCAAGCACAACCAATTAACAATCAATTTGACACCAATACTTCCATGCTAAGGTTCACAATATCCACATTGCAAACTTAAGCTTCACACTTTCTCACACTTGTACAAATTCAACACAAACACACACATTGAAACAAATTGAAAAGTGAGAAAAACCAATATTAATTACCAAGAATGCGCGGAATGCAGTTTGAATGCGGATAGCAGCCCACTCTTTCCTAACAGCACGAAAATCCTTAGGAGGAGCTCTCACCACAGTAGCCACAGCAGCATTAAACACATCGTTTCGAGAAGGCGAATCCGAACCTTCTGAAGCCGTCTTATGACGCCCCTTAAACCCTTTCCAGGAGCTCAAATCTCCTGATGGACTTCTCCATAGTTTCCACTTCTTCCCTTTATTATTATTATGCCCAACTTTTTCCTAACATAACAAAAAAAAAACACCACAAATTCTTAGTACACTTGTAACTTTTTGTTTAATCAACATATAAAACACGTAACACAGACAAGATCCTGTCATTTTTCTGTTTTAATTCTTTAATTAATCCTTGTTCACACAATACTACCTATATTCTTTAGGGCGGTTAACATTTGGTATAAATTTCTCGCGCATATTCAAATTAAACGTCACTAACAATTCAAAATAACGATAGAGTGTTTCGCAATCTAGTCTCTATAGTACATTCACATTATCCCATACATATTGTTCAACAATTTAAACAAGCTAAAAAAATAAAAATAAAATCATCATAAATTTTTCTGTTTGATACATTGTTACATAACAACTAAAACAATAAAAAAAAATCCACCTTTCATTCATTTACTACCAAAAATATCAATTCTTAGTACATTTTTTCACAAAAGATTCAATCTTTCCACAGATTTAACTAATACAACCCACAAACAGACTAAATCCAACAACAAAAACAACGAAAGATTCAAACTTTAACAGCAAAAAAAAAAAAAAAAAAAAAAAAAAAACATACTTGGGCATCATCTTTCTCTGGTTTTTTGAACCCAATTAAATTTTTGACCCACTTTCCAGAAGCACCCATTTGAGTAATAAACGAAAAAGAGATAAAAGGAGTGATGATGAAACAGTAGTAGTGTGTTTGAGAAGCTGAAATAATAAGTGAAGTAGTGTGTATTTAAGAAAGAAGAAGCCTCCTTTTATGATTAATTGAACCCAATTAAATTTTTGACCCACTTTCCAGAAGCACCCATTTGAGTAATAAACGAAAAAGAGATAAAAGGAGTGATGATGAAACAGTAGTAGTGTGTTTGAGAAGCTGAAATAATAAGTGAAGTAGTGTGTATTTAAGAAAGAAGAAGCCTCCTTTTATGATTAATTGAACACACAAGGAACACAGAGAAGCAGGGGATTAACCAATGAAGTTAAAATTAAAATGCATGTTAACATTAAGTGAGAGAGAGTGAATGACTGTGAAAAGGGCAGCTTTGAAAAAGTGAGAGAGGAAGAGTAAGAAAGAAAGAAAGAAGGGGAAGTTGGTCAGTCAGTTTTTAGTTTTAGTGAGTGAGTGAGTGGTGTGGGGGGATGGAATTTAGTGGGGAGTTGTGCACAGTAATGTGGCTGAATTGATGAGAGAGAAAGTGTGTGTGTGAAGTACCCACGATTTGAATTTCAAATTATACTCCCACAACGGATACGAGGGAATCAACCCCCCGCCCATATTTTGAGTAGTTTGTCTTACTAGGGCCCTATTCGGCAACACACTATCAAGTAGAATGTAGCACTTTGACCCGGTCAAAATGCTACTTTACATGTTTGACAAATATTTTGCAACTAGCATTTTAGATGTTTTGGAGCTCATCTAGCCGATGTTATACACGGCACAGTGTAGTGTGTACGCATATTGGTTTGTTGAATGATGGGGCGAAATGGTCGGAAATTGCTTTTGGATTGTGAATGTGAATCTCGTGTTAGAATACGTTGACTTGAAATTTGATAATTACAAATTAAATTCAATTGACTTGAATCAAATATAATAGAGACGGTTTATAGTGAAGTACTCAGTACGAGTACTTATAATAGAGACGGTGTACTTAGTTTTACAAGTTCACATGAATATCTAATCACTTGACAAAGTAGTACGCTAGTACTTGACTTGAAATGCATCGTAAATTTAAGGTCACGACAGTTATCGTTTCCAAATTTGTAGTGATGAAGAAAAAAATTCAAAATTAGGTTGACCTATATATATTTTTTTTTTGACTCGCCAATACAAGATTTTTTTTCAATCATATGTAAACTACGGTTTTGCTACTCCCATCAATTTGCTCTCTAATGTTGTGCCCCATCACGGTGTTGACCGTGTAAATTATGCTTAATGTGAATAATTTTTCATTTAATTTGAGCAATTTCTCCTACTTTTGTATTTCTTTTTCTTTCATACAACTACTGGCCTATTCTAGTAAAGCTATCGACTTTGCTACTTACGGTAAATCCTAGCCCGTCTACATCAAATCTATAGTGAATTCTTTTCGCGGAGTAATATGATAGCATTTCAAAAACATTTTACTATAAAAGAACTACATCTATTCTAAAAAGGAGCAAACAATGACACTCCAGATGATCAAATTAAGTACTCATTTTTAACCTTTGTCTATATTCTTGGTGTTCAAGTTGAAGTAATAATTCAATTATTATCTCCTAGGATCCCAATTATCTCCAAACAGAGCACAAGGTAAATTAGTAAAACACAAGGACACAACACCCACAAAGCTCTCGTTGAAATTGCGAAAAGGGACGACCACTTTTGTCCATTTTTTGAGATCTTATAAAAGACGCATTACCCGACAAAAATCTGTAATTTTTTGAATCCTGTAATTTGTTTTCTATTTTTTTTTACTTTCTTCTCTCGCATTAATAGTAAATAAACAAAATTAATTTGAAAACGACCATGGGACCCACAAGCACTGCCGTGTCTCTGTCGCTATTTGACGTCCCCAATATCTAGATGGGACCAAATTACAGCTTTGATTTGATGAGTTTTCAGCCGTTGATCAATAATTTGAGCCTTGATCATACGGCTGGAAGCTATTTACTGGGTAAAAACACCAAAAAAATTAATTTTGGTTTATTTTTATCTTCATAATTGTGTGAAAGAAGACTTCCTAAGTACTGACTCGCATGTTTTCTCTTTTGGAGGGAAGCTTTAAAGTCACTCGGTATCACCGTGTGACAGTGAAATTGACAGTTTTGCTTGTGGTCAAATTGTGAAGAATTACCAGTTACCACACTACTATTGTCCGATGTAAAAGTACTCGTATCCGGAGTACAACCAAGTACGATGGTTGGTCGTTCTGCTTAAGGCGGATAATTTTACAAGTTGAGTTCAAAACTACGAAGATTGAATACGTTTACTCATTTGTTAAGATGTGAAATACGAAGTATATGCTAACCTCAACAAGCTCAAGTTGAGTTCAAGCTCGAGTTTGAAACTTCGAGATGGTTATAATCGGAAACTTGGTTGAATTCCAGCAAAAGTTAGATTATGAAAATTTGTGGTTAGTAGTGAAATGATTCTAAATAAACGTAAACCAAGGTCAAATTTTCGAATTGAAATGAGTAATGAAAAATTCCGAAACATGTCGTCCAAGTAGTGTAGGCTGAGGGACGAAAAATCTCTCACTGTCATTTTTGGAATAGTGCACCTCACAGCAAAAGGACAAAAAAATTTGACCTACTCATTTTCTCCCCCAATTACCCGGTCATCCTCCTTATCTCCCCACCTTCTCTCTCTTCTTTCCTCACTTTCTCTTTCTCGGAAAACATTCACCTCCCACCCAAATTAATTCCCACCTTCTCTCTCTTCCCTCACTTTCTCTCTCTTCACCACCGATTATTCATCTCCAATCCCCATTACAATCATATTTCCTCCATCATCATCATCATACACCAGCATTTCTCACCATT
This sequence comes from Spergularia marina, assembly GCA_963680865.1. NCBI lineage: Eukaryota > Viridiplantae > Streptophyta > Magnoliopsida > Caryophyllales > Caryophyllaceae > Spergularia > Spergularia marina. The sequence continues at coordinate 15,767,029 of OY804560.1, read as the reverse complement.
ATCATTGTATCCGACCACCACCACCACCACCCATAGCCACAACCAACAACAAAACAACAACCCCGGCCTAAGGGCCCCAATTAAGCCGTGGAGCGATAGCCGTCCGACCGTTGCATCGCCCAGATTTATGCATCATCCTCGTCGACCACCACGGTAAGGTTACACCGGAAAAGGGTTTAGGGTCCCACTTCCCGGCGGTAGCGGCGCCGGGAAGTGGGACCCTAAACCCTTTTTCGGTCACCCTTCACAATCTAATTTTTTCTATTTTTTGGGGGAGGGGAGGGGTTCACCTTGCCCATCTTAGGGTGTCGTTTGATTCCGACGGCGAAGCCGTCGGAAAATCTGGGTAGGTTGGTCGGATTTCTGGGTAGTAGTTCGTGCTTTCCGGTGGGTTGGGTTGTTTACTGGTGGTAGAAGGTTGAAAACTGGTTGTGAAAAAATTGTGCCCTGAATTGACAAAATTAACCCCAAAAAGTGTCCTTTTTTGGCGTAAAATGACCAATATGGCCCTGTTAGTTGCACTATTTGATAACTGACTGTCAGGGATTGTGCGCCCCTCGTGTAGGCTTGTAAATTGTAAGAGGCATTCAATCAACAATTAAGCAACTTCGTTCCTCAAATTATGGAAACAATTTGCATTGATAGACAAAACTCCATTTCAGGAAAAATAACCTACTACTCCGTATACACTATCCTATCTTAATGCTTGTCTTAATAACGGATTGAGATACCCTGGAGTTGAAAAATAACTCTATATGGTAGAGTTTAATCAAAATGGAAAAATAACTCTAGGGGATCTGAATCCCTTCATAACTATAGTAACTATTTTCGATTTTTCCATTGTAATACCCTCAAGTTTTTTTTTTCTTTTTCTTTTTTGGGAGTGTTCCAAGAATTTCATTTTGTAAAAAATGCATAATACTCCTAGTGTTATACGTGAATGGTTTAGGAATTTTTTTTTGGAATAAGGTTCAAAAAATAAATGTTAAACAAAATGGGTCGATTTTGAACTTATTCAACCTTATGGGGTGCACGTCGACAAAACCACCAGTGGTAATGGCGGTTTTAAGTGTGTCAAATAGTACCAATCGAGCTTGGGAGAGAAATCATTGACCACCTAAAACCGCCATTGGGACTGGCGGTTTCACATGAAGTAAAACCGCCAGTGGGACTGGCAGTTAATGACTTATTCCTCGAGCCATATTGGTACTGTTTGACACACTTAAAACCGCCATTACCACTGGCGGTTTTGTCCAATGGGGTGACGTGCACCCCATAAGATTGAATAAGTTCAAATTCAACCCATTTTGTTTTAACATTTTTTTTTTGAACCCTGATCCGAAAAAAATTCATGGTTTAGTTGCTAAACTGTAACAATACCATTTTCGAGGAACTTTTACCTCCTTACAAAACGAGAGAGTTGCTTACCTAGTCCCCAAGTTCCAACCCCACTTTGGGATCGAGTAAAACAACCAATAGAAAGAACACATCCTAAAGATATTCAAACACTTGTCAAAGCGCACCTCAAGAGATGAATATTTTTAAGAAATGATTTTACTCGATTCTTAAATTTCTACAGCCATTCAGGCGACCACAGAGTAGTCAAAAGTCTTTGATAGTAACTCGAGCTTAAAGATAAGTCTTCCCAAGTCCCCGACGCTAGAATAAGTCACAAGTTACATTACCAACGTACCAGACCTGCTCTAGAGACTTTGGATTTTCCCTCTTTTTTCTTCTCTTCAAATTTGGATGATATGGTGATTGGTGACTAAACCCACCATCCACGCCACTCCACAATCTTCCTACTCCAGCAGAAAATATTACTTACTCCTCGGACCGTCTAAACCGCGAGCTTATAAATACTGCTGCTCCTTCAGATGCAACATACAACGAGCAAACCACAAAGAGAAGCAACATCCAAAAATGGCTTCTTACTTCGGCCATTGTTACTCATTCCTCGTTCCTTTGTTGCTTGCTTTTCTCTTGACACTTTCGGCTGCTCTTACCCATGGTGCAGCCGAGCATCAATTCACATCTCGTAAAACTCTAACTAAACATTTAGGGAACTTCAACACAAACACAAACCAAGAGTTTGCTTCACCCCCAAAACCCACTTCCCAACGGAATTTTGCCCCCCGGGATCTTCCACCCCCACTTGAAGAAGCACCTATCCCATCCCCGCCTAACACCCCGCTCACCCCAGAATTTCCTTCCCCATCAAGCTTATTTCCCCCAGAAACTCCAACCCCAGCTCCTAGCTTTCTTTTCCCCCCTGACATTCCATCTCCTCACAGATTTCCCTTCCCACCACAAAATCCATCACCACCTACATACCCTTTGCCCCCTGAAACTCCTTCCCCGCCAAGCTTCCTGTTTCCCTCAGAAACTCCAGCCCCAACTCCTAGCTTTCCTTTCCCCCCTGAAATTCTATCCCCTTATAGCTTCCCTTCCCCACCACAAACTACATCACCGCCTACACTTCCTTTCCCCCCTGAAACTCCTTCAACACCAAGCTTCCCGTTCCCCCCAGAAACTCTAGCCCTGACCCCTAGCTATCCTTTCCCCCCAGAAACTCCATCCCCGCCTACCTTACCTTTTCCCCGTGAAATTCCTTCCCCTGCAATGGCCCCCTTTCCCCCAGAAATTCCATCCCCGCGTACCTTACCTTTTCCCCCGGAAATTACTTCCCCTGCAATGGCCCCCCTTCCCCCAGAAACTCCATCCCTGCCTACCTTTCCTTCCCCTGCAATGTTCCCCTTTCCCCCTGAAACACCATCCCAGCCTACCTTTCCTTCCCCCGAAAAGACACCCTATCCTACAGAAATTCCTTCCCCTGAAATGACACCCTTTCCCCCACAATTTCCATTTCCTCCAGGATTTCCCTTGTCACCTGAATTTCCACAGCAAAACAAGTACCACTCAGAGGCTGGTCTCTCACAGGTAAACAAGGAAAAGGAGTCAGCAACAACCTACAAGCCTGTGACTCGGTCATTCCACCCTAGAACTCCAGTGGAAAGAGAAACTAAGATGTTCGAGCCATAAGTTCAAAGGGAGAGGCAGAATACATACACCAAGTATAGTAAATAAAAATCAAGATATATAGATCATAGCTACAGCTTGATGATCCAATTTACTATTGATGGATTATGCCGATTACTACAGATATGGGATGGATACTCTAATCCCATAGGTTTTGTACTACAACACAATTTCTTTGTGAAAATATATACTGATTATATACTCCATGTATTAAAGTATACAACTCTAGCTTTACTTCATGCTCTTTTGTTCCTTACGTGAAGTTTAACTTCTCATCGTAGCATGAAGTTTCATACAAGAACATGCTAAAATGAGAGTTTGGCCTGACATCTCATCAACTTGAACAATATGAAAAATCATAGAAAGTGAACCAAATTTCAAACAGCATCATAAATCTGGAAAATCAGAGTAATCAAACAAACACTGACATTGATTTGCTCAGCCTAGCAGACAGGTCAAATGCTTCCGAGTTTATATCACAGATTACTTTCCAGTACACTAGTTGCAACTATGAAGGCATGAACCCAAGTGCAGCTAAATAAAGAAACCAAAACAGACACTCACACACCATATTTTCCTTGCTTATACTATAGAACCCACTGACAATCTGCCACTGTCCACCAAATTCCGGACAAGGCTACCTGTGTGTTTGGAATGTTCAAGTCCTACTTTCATAGTACACTCTCTAATCTTTGTGATACTTCTTGGTCGTCATAAGTTGAAATCTACATATTCTAGGCTACATGCATGCATTGTATTTTTATGCGTGTATAACTCGCAACTGTCTACTTTCCAAATAACCTATGAGTGGCCAAATAAATAACAGCGAGCCGGTACTTAAGACTGTCACCCTTAGAACATTCAATCATGAGGCCAACATAGGACAGAGGGATAGGGAAATAGAAACTTTTATGTAGTTGGATCCCTCATAGTAGACTTAGTCCAATGTCGTCTGCCTCTTCGCAAAAGAACTTCACATATCAATTGTCACTAATTACGGGATTATACCCTAGGCATATGAGATCATAAAATCCATATGACATACAAGATCGTGAACCGCCTATTACAAAGAAGTTACTACACTTTTACATACTGGAACTGCTTAGTACTGACCACGATCAACTCACCAACACAATCCCAACTGTGTTTGTAATCTAACATCCTAACCTTATGAAGTCTGACATTCGTTTGCTCTCAAGGGTCAGTTCCAAAGTATTTGATTGGAGTGTTTGTGCTCTATTACTATCCAGAAGCAGTAGTCCAGGATTTAACGAAAAGTCTCTTAAGCTATAGTAATTGCATTTCTAACTATCATCAGTTTGTTCAAAGATGTGATGTAACTTAATGAGAAACATACATCCAAGACATCTATATTCAATCTGCCTAGTGGATCAAGATTGGCCTAGCGGTTAGGAAAGCAATCTACTTGGGGTTGTCCCGCGTTCGAATTCTCATATCCCCCACCCCCCGTAGCATGAGCTGCTCTTTTGTACCAAATAAAGACATCTATCGTCAATAAGTGGCTAGCCCACTACAGGTTTGAACTAAGTGATATACTGATATATCAAACAAAAAAATGGAGGTATTTACTTCATTTTGAAAGAATGGATCTTAGGTACAAGCCGTACCTTAACCCTAAGCTCATAATTCTATCATAGTCGAAGCTCATACACCACTCAAATCTAAAATTCATACCCACACCTCACCGAATCTCATAGATGCCCAAAAAAAGACAAAGCTCGTAAACCAATTCGAGCCGAACTCTCACATCAAATCAACACCCATTAACCTATCTGAACAAAGTGGCGTACTTTCCGAATGAATAGTATCTTCTCTATTCTTTAACTTGAAGGATAAGAGGGGAGAAAGTTAGGGAAAAAACACAGCTCAACTATAAATGGCAATGAAATACTGATGTCAATAACTTCCAAACCAGTGAGCACAATCATTTGATATGATTATCGAGCAAGATTATGATGATATGCTCAAATTACATAATAAGCTGGTTCTACCTAAAGACTAAGATATTTTAGATTTTTAACAATATATGCTCACTCAAACTTGTAATGCTTATCAACAGCTTCTGAGACATCCCAAGTACACTTCATACCTTTTGGAAATACAACTAGGTCACCAGCTCCAAACTCAACAGGCTCGCTGGATCCATCAGGATAAACTTTCACCTTTCCTTGCAACAGATAGCAGGTCTCCTTCGCGTCATATGTCCAAGGAAATTTACTTGGAGGGCAGCCCCACCTAAATAGCAACAAAATACTAGATTTTAGTATGTTACAATGACTTATAAAACTCTACTGATTAGAAGACCATCAACTGGAAACATCGTATATTGTGTTTGGAAAGAGGTATGAATGAAGGGTAGACAGTGTGGATTCAAGCCTTCAATGACAATTTTCAGCACTTAGCACAGTTAACTTTGATTCCAGAATAGCTCATCAGCACTGGATAGCATCTATGATTGATGAGACAATGAACTTTGAGGTCACACCAGTAGTCCTACAATTCTTTTCCCTTGTTTGCATGAGTTTTGCATCGCAAAAGAGAAAATGGTCATTCCAACCAAAAATGAACTGTATAACTATGCACATTTATAGTAAGTTAGGAACTGGGTTAATTGTGGAATATACACAAAAACAAGCAGTTGGTAAGTGGGCGAATTGGACATAGAAGAAACACACAGACACATGATACAAGTAGCACCATATTCTGAAACCCCTAAATGAAACTTTCTCCACAGATGGCTACTACAAATCTACAATCAGATAACTATGGAGGCCGCAATTTACCACCACAGTATGTTTCCAGCTAAACGGAATGAGTAAGTAGTCCTCGTGAAAATCGTAGAAAAGAGATAAAAATTCCAATTTTCAGTGCTTTGGCTACCATACTATGCTTCACACTACTATTGTCAGTGCAAACACGTCAATTTTGTGCAATACCAATGATTTGGGCTTGTAAGTCACAATGTGTAGCATTTCCGGGTCAACAATACTCAAATCAATGTACCCAAAAAAAAATAATACTCAATCAGCTTTGTAACACTGTTGCAGATCTGACAAGAAGTTTCCGCAGCTTAGCAGCTACCTAAACCTTTGAGTGAATAAGCACCAAGAAATGCATTTTTAACTTTCAGGACATCAACATACAATGAAAAGCTTATCTATCTTGAAACAAACTGAGGGCTCTGTTCTTATAGTAGGCAAGCATTCCCACCATCCATCATACAGTATATACTGAAACTGCCTTGCCATTTGGCACCCTATTTTCACAACAGGATAGTGAAGAGCGCACCTTAACCATATATGATATGGCCACCAAGGAGTGGCTTATACAATGAAATCGAAAAAGATCGATCTTAGCTAGAACTAAAATTGCCTACAAGACATGATCAAGGGCACTAGAATTCTCCTAACTTTCAGCAGCTCCAAACAGTAATGCATTTCAGTCACGCACTAGCATCACCAGTCCGAGAATAAGCAACTCAAAATTCCCTCAAAATTGTCTACTAAGAATGTTACGCGAACTATCTTGATCAGTTCATCTCACCTTTCGTCAAACCCTATTTCAAGTCCCTTTTTGTTTACAACACAATATAACACATACATCCTTCAATTCCAATACAACAACAACACCCCAATTCCTATATTCAAAACAAAGAGATGCGGATAACCCTTGATGATAATTGTGTCAAATATTTTCAATTTCAACAACAACAACCAAACCTTATTCCCAAAATGATTTTGGGGTTCCTCAAATATTTTCAATTTCAATCAACAACAATAACAACCAAGCCTTATTCCCAAAATGATCTAGGGTCGGCTAACATGAATAGTCATAAGTAACCGTCACAAGGATGTCATATAAGTTAAGGGGACGGCCCAACGGTTATCAATTTTCGATTTATGTCCATGATATATGGCTTGTTTTACGCTGGCCGCCACAAACCTACCGCAACTCTCCAAGCTGGTTATCAAATTTCGATTCATGTCCATGCTATTTTCAATTTCAATCAAAGTACAAAAATTCCTATGAAAAATGAAACACCCTCTTCACCAATTTACTCCAATGAAATTTACCCTCCAAATTATGTTCCAATGTCATCACATCCAAGCTTCACATGAATAATTATAATTCAACAAAATTGCAACATAATCATCAGAAATTACCAAACTAAATAATAATAATAATATTAATAATAATACAAATAAACAATAATAATAATAAAACAAGAAGGAAGAGAGAGAAAGATGGTTACTTTGGCCATTGACGAACACCAAGCTCAGAGAGGGTAGACTCAAGAGGGTTCTTCTCAATCTTAACACCCAATTTCTCAATAGTGGTAGACATGTTGCTGCCTTCTGCTGGTGATGCCTTCACAATGCTAAAGTTTCCAACTTTATTGTTATTTGATTTAATAAACTTCGACCCACTTTTTATTTTTGGGTTTAATTGTAGAGATTGAAGGTGATTTTGGTAGAATTTATATTTGCTGTGTGATGAAGAAGCTACTCCTATTATTGACTGTTGCACTCCTACTGTGAGTCCAAAGCTCCCCATTTTTCAAGGGCTCGCACCTTATTTTTCTTTTTTTTTTTTTTCCTTTTTTTTTCTTTTGTGCACTTTTCTCAACTTCTGAATGACCAAAAAAAAAAAGTTCTGGTGAAATTTTTAAAAAGAGGCATGTCCACAAATGTGTTATCTTTGATAATGGTTTGTTCACCACAATTTTTTGTTGCAAGTTTTTGGAGAACAACAAATTTGTAACATGGTTCGCAATCGTTGCTCTAGAATTCAGCGAGCATTATACGACAGTTTAAAGTCAAAATGTACATCTAACGTATCGCCATACAGTATACTCCGTATTGTCATATAGAGAAGTGAAATGTACATACTTTTGTTTGAGTTTAACACAAATCAAATATAGATAGAGATGTATTACACATTTTTGCACACCATGAGCGATTAATCACTATGATCATCCGAAAGTTTCTGTATTCCTTTTCCCTTGTCTTCAATTTTCGCTTCTTGTTGCCTTGGCCTAGACGACATTAAACGTTGATCAATGCAAGAACAACTTCGTGACAACGAACGTAGTTGAGGTAGTCTTTGAGTTTGTGGTTGTACGACGTTATTGTCCTCTTGATCGACATTTGATGTATGTGTATCCTTTTTCGGTAGTACTATGTCGTCGTCATCCGTAGGAAGCCTACATTTTTCACCTAGTATGATTCTCTTGGTCCACAGTGACTCTTGGTCATGCTTCTTCCTTATGTCCTTAAGATCGGACGCTTTGTCCTTAATCTCTGATGCCTTGTCTTTAAATTCGGATGCCTTATCCTTAATCTTCATAGACATTCTCATGCTAATACTCGAGGTTAGCTTCCTCCTTGATGTTGATTTTGACAAGTAATTGTGTAATGAAGAAGATTTATCGACCTTCGGTTTCGTGTTAGTCATGGTTTGATCACCTAATTCTAATTTTGTTGCGGAGGGTGGTGGTGGTAATGGTACCGAAAATTGGTCGGCCTCGTCATTTGTGCTCGACTCGACAACGGTCTGTTGCTGTGGTGGTGCAATTGTAGTGTCAATAGTCGTTTCCAATGTTGCTTTCTCCTCCTTTTTACGAGTTTTTGAGCTTTTCTTGGACCATAACCCACATAAACCCGAAATCGTAGCCACCATGGCTGCCATCCATACGATGAGAAATGCTAACGATAATGTAGGGTGCGTGGGCGTTACCTCTTCCACGGGAACGGTCCTTCCCATGGTTGAGATATCACCCTAATGCACACAATAGATTGTTTCCTAAAATTTTGTTATTGTCATATATACATCGAGATGAATTACATGCATGTAAAAAAAATGTTTCTTCTATTGCCGACCTATCATATTTTAGCTCCTCATGAAGATGGAGAGGGATCGTCGAATGGTGTTCCTTCTTTGATGAGTGATTTTTCCAATGGAACAAGGATACGTGATTTTTTAAGATGCGTAAAGAAATAAAGAAGAAAAAAAATGAATTGCGTTCTTTTTTTAATATCGCAATATGATTTTTCTATTAGTTTTTTTTATTTGCCAACTTTGAAAATAACGAAGACACAATATTAATAAACTTTTTGAGGAATCAAAATTATCTCATGTGTTTTACAGTTTTCTTGAAGGTTGTAAAAACAGAATGGCACCAAAGAAGGGAAGAAGAGAGGGATAGAGAAAAAAATTGCAAGATTTAGAATGCATGTGTGTTTGATAGATATGGATAGTTCCATAATTGGCAAATCTTAATCTGTTTTGTCTAACCGTTGAAAAAGGATGTGATTTGACCAAATAAATTATACAAATTGTTTGTGACTTGTGAGTTGTGAGATGTCTCAAATGATACAACAAATTTCCTCTTGCAGTGGACCAACTGCGTTTTCTTTTAGACCATCTTTATTGGGGGTCTCAAATGAGTCTTAAAGTAAAAAAAAATGAGTCTCAAAATGGGAGACCCGCACTGTAGATCAAGGGAAAGAGTCTCAAAAATTGAGACGGTTTCTGTTTTTAAAGACGGTCTCAAAAGTCTCAAGAACTAATTATGTGGGGGCCACTAATAATTAGCATTAATTTTATATTATTTTTGCCTCAATTAATAATTAAAAAGTAAATGGTTGAGACCCAAAAATATAATTCTCACCATTGAAAAATAGGGTCTCAAATTGAATCTCATTCTCCATTTGATGTCAGCATGATGTAATTATGACATCATATTGATATTTGAAACGTAAAGTGAGTCTCACCAATAAGGATGCTCTTACTCGACTAACCAAAAGGATCACCTCACATGCTTTCTTATGTTTTTACGAAATTTGGCTATCAGTTGACCAAACTTATTCGCGACTTTTACTACTATGATCTTATGAGTTTCAATAAACCAATCACTGTGACTGACATTATTGAGCCTATGCCAATCACGGATTGGTGGCAAATTTCAGGCCATTCATTTTGCTTTTCCAAACCTGGTGGCCCAAAATAATTCCCCATCACTTGCCCTTATCTCTCTCCTCTCCATCTCAACCACCCGTCCACCACCAACAATCGGCCAACACATAACGGAAAAAGGGTTTAGGGCCCCACTTTTCGGTGTCGCGTTAGCGGCGCCGGGAAGTGGGGCCCTACACCCTGTTTTCGCCCACTTAAGAGCACCCACCCTAAGAAGGGTTTACCAAACCCATTCAAACACCCACCCTTTTTAGGGTGTCTTTTTGTTTTTCCGGCGAAGCCGGTGGTGTTCCGGGGGTGGGAGTTGGTTCCCCGGCCATGGGCGCTGGTCTAGGTGGAGTTCCGATGGTGGTGCGCTTGGTTGTCGGCTGTAGCGAGGTGGTCGGAGCTAGGCTGTTTGGGGTTGGCTGAAAAGTGGACATATTTGCCCCTGTGATTGGGTCCGTGCACCCAATCACAGTAATTGGTTTATCAGCACTCATGATCTTATAGTGTTGGTACATTTTACGCCTTTTGCGTATACAAACTGAAAACAGCCGAAACTCTTCGTCGCATTATTTTAACAAGGAGAAGAACTCAAAATCTTTACATTTTGGTCAATAAAATCCAAGTCAAACTTGATATTGTCACTTGCATTTGAAAATAATACCTTGCAAAATTCGGAGAATCAACCTCTTTGTGTTTCATTTCAAAAAAAAAAAAAAACTTTGAGAATGGAAGAGAATCAAACTTTAGAAATGATAACATGGGCTCAGCTCGACAGCTACTCAGCTTGGTATCCAAAAAAAAAAGAACAGTACAGTATACTTCACAAAAGCTCTGATCTGTCGAAAAATGTTTTTGCAAGTATTTTTTTTTTCTTTCGTCAGTGTAATTTGTTTCTCTTGTACATCAGATCGGCCTGCTGAATGTTTCTGGATATTTGTTTTCGCCCGTATTGTTTTTCCATAGCCAAGGGCGTGGGTGCCTAAGTTATTTTGCGTCTCCCTACCAACTTCTTGCAATTTTTTTTTTTATATATAAGATATCATACGGGGTACTATAGTTTGCGACTACTGTTTGCTTCAATTAAGTGACCATTGGTGTTAAGGCAGGATTTATCAAGCCGGAGTGTCAGGGTATTGTTAATTTGTTATATCTGCCCTTAGAGCATCTCCAATGGTAGAATGAAGATGTAGTTTAGCTTGACAAAACCGCTTACATCAGCAGCTTGTACCATTGGAGCATTTTTGTGAATTGTAGTTTTGCTAGCTACATAGCTTGCCCAAGCTACGTGGCTTGGAAAATAAATAAATAAAAAATATTTTTTGTAGAAAGAAAAATGTAAAATATAATCATTGTGAGTCCCACTTCAAGCCATACTCAATGTACTTTACTATTGGAGTACAAGCCCTTCTAGTTTAGAGTTGTAGTTTAAAATCTTCTCTCTCCTACTTGGCAAGCTAAACCTACAACATATTTGTAGTTTGCATTGGAGATGTTCTTAGTGCAATAGTGCGGATGAGCTTTTGACAAAAATGGAGGTTATTAAAGCTCCATTTCTTCCATTCGACTTATTGACAGTTCGGCTTGAATGTCCGGTCTTATTAGTTATTCTATGTCTGAGGATAAATATATGACTTGATCAAATTGGTTTGATATGAATAATTAACACACACACACTAATATTTAAGGAATAAGAACGTAACCTTAGCTTGTTCGTACTACATGCTGATATTACTTACCTACATGAATGATACAACCTAGTCTATGCATGCCATTGAAAACCGTCAATGTTGCGCGACTGCACAGGAAACATGTAATGAATTCTATTTATATGTTGGAGATTTTTTGAAATTCATAAATATAAATTTGATGTGATATGATAAAATCTATTGATAGACGTACTAATAATGAAGTTCTGAATTCTGAATTTGATCGATTCTGTTCCTCGTGATAGCTGCGGCAGATGCAGCAATTGGGTGACTGCATGTACTGTTTTCCATGACAATGAAATTGAAATCGTAGGCCGACTTGACGTTATCTCTTCCACGGGAATGGTACGTCTTTCCCATGGTTGAGATAACACGCTAGTGCCAAAACTTTGTAAAAATTGAAGAAGAAAAAAAAGGGTATATATTAGTAATATCACATGAATTTGTTTTCTTTTACAAACTTTGTTAAAATTGTTTGGGTTGATGATCGATGATGTAAAACTTTATTTCAATCATGTGAAACACTCTTTATATATACTCCATTACAAGATCGATCTTGTAAATTCAATAAAAAATCTTAATCTAAGTAACAGAATCATTTAAATGACACATTGGCCCTTCCTAGCTAGCATTAAACTGCAGAGTAATTTCTGAGTTGCTGACTTAGCTTGCACCAATTAGTAGTTTAGTACATATTTGGTCATATGGATAGCTTGACCTTTCAATAGTCAAACATGGAGCTAAAAATAGTAAATAATTAGGGAAAGGATTATGTGTTTGATCGATATAACTATTCGAGTAGTAGTTTTGCTAGACTCAGCACATTGCTAAATTTATCTACAGTACTTATTAAGTTGTTCATTATTTGTGATCATTTATTCTATTCAGCTAATAATTTATCTACGCCATACTTTGAGTCATACAAATGACTTCTATCTATTCAACCCTATAAAAATGTCATAAAAGTTGTTTAATAAGTACTTCGAGTATACGCTACACTGTCAAGCAAGCCAAAACACCGTGACACTTGAAGTTTGACTTTATTTTTTTATTTTATAACATGTTTGACTCATGTTTAAACATGCATGTATCAACACTTATAGGAGTATTAATAATTATCGTAAAAAATAATTAGTCCTGCAATCATCAACCTCATTAGCTTGATAGTCCACCCTATGCAAAGCTCCAACTTCTCACACGATAATTATACGGAACAATAACTTTTGTAAGATGACATCCAAATTAAATAACTCATACGAGACTTTGCCCATATAAAAACTTAAAAAACCGTTTCTTAATTTAATTTGTTAGGCCGAGCTTCTGAACCTATCTATGTCCAATAAATTAGCCCAAGAATTCAGCCAAAACACAATCAAGTACAATTAACAAAATTAATTCTTAATTTTTTTTATTGGGTCAGCTTCTTTTAACAATTAATAAATATTTGGAGACCAACCCAAAATCTCTTATTTTGTTATCTTTCTGGGCCTTTCCACCTTTTTGTTGATCTATAAAATCTGAGTATGACTTCGTCTTCTATATCCACCCTTACATTTAAAAACACAAGGCCTTGCAAATTTTGCAACTATCATTTTTTCTCCCTCTTTTTTTTTTTTTCCTAATCTTTCTTTTACTTTGAGAAAAAAATGGAAGAGAATCAAACACTGACAGGCAGCAAATTTAAAAAAGTTTGTGTCTTTTGTGGGAGCAATCCTGGTAAAAGTCAAGCTTTCAGTGATGCTGCCATTGATTTGGCCAATGAATTGGTTTGTTTTTTTTTCTTAATTCCTTGTGTTTTACTCTTCTTTATTCAATCTTTCTTGATTTATCAATATTATTACTAGTTAAGTGAATTACTATCATATTATCATAATTATGTTGTATCAATTGTTTTGGTGGGTAATTTTGTAGTTTGTAGCTAGTAATGATAATTTCATGTAATTTGATGAATTGGGTACTTCAATTTGGCTCTAACTTATCCTTTTACGAGTGCTAAGGTATAAAACCATTGACTAGGCCGCAACTACTAATAATCGACTTTAGCTTTTGGTTGAGATGGTTCTTTTACACGTGTTATGACTACGTCATGGGCATTGAGCTTATATGATGTTTGATTGGGTGTGACATTGTGACATGTAGGTGAAAAGGAAGATGGATTTGGTTTATGGTGGAGGAAGTGTGGGATTAATGGGCTTAATTTCCCGGGGAATGTTTGAAGGTGGCTGCAATGTTTTGGGGTAATTCAAATGTCCTGTATTTTTAGGAAACATTGAATTTCTTTTAACTTCCCATCATTTTGTTTGGCTTGAATTTGACGATTTGTGTGTTCCTGTTTTATGCAGTGTAATCCCAAAAGCTCTTATGCCTATTGATGTATGTATCTTTCACAATCCTGTAGTGTGTTAATGTGTGGCGGTTTATCTTCATCATTGATTGTTTACGTTTAGTTTGAATATCTCTGTGTTTAAACGATAACAATTCAAAAGAATGGAAGCGTGTGTGAAATGTAATGGTACAGAGGTTGAACATGCCTGTGATGTCTTGTCAGGACATCTTCCAAGTCGCTTGGAATAGAATAGTTAAGTACAGAGTTAGTTATTCTCTCTATCACTGACTGTGGTCTGTTGAGGATCAAAGTTGGCCTACTAGTTAGGAAATAAACGTGCATGGAGTTGTCCCAGGTTTAAATCCTCGTATCCCCATCCCCGCGGCATTAGCTGCTCCTATGTACCAAACTGAATGTGGTTTTCTATCAACAGTGTTTTAGCCCTGTCGGAACATTTTGTGTTGCCTGCACCTTTATGTGGTGTTTGTATCGCAAATTGTCTAAAAACCAGCCTTATCATACACCGAGGCAAAATGTTGTGGTTCTTCTTAGGGGAAACTGATTTTTTCCATCTTATGCCTCTCATTGTATGAGATGATCAGATATCAGGAGAAAGTGTTGGGGAAGTAAAAGTTGTTGTTGATATGCATGAACGAAAAGCGGACATGGCTCGAGAATCTGAGGCCTTCATTGCTCTTCCAGGTAATTATTGGACATATTAACTCTAGCAATCAGAGGTCTTACTGATACTACTCTGTATAAAGTGTCTAATTGGGTTCCACATTTGTTAGGAGGGTATGGTACAATGGAGGAAACTTTGGAAATGATAACATGGGCTCAGCTTGGTATCCACAAAAAACCGGTATAGTTCATGAACGTTTTGTAAATTTTTTTGGAAAATGGACAGGGTTTATGCAGAGATTTATTCTCATTGTAATTTGTTTGTCTTGTATTTCACAGGTTGGCCTTCTAAATGTTGCTGGATATTACGATTGTTTGCTTCAATTATTCGACAATGGTGTTAAGGAAGGCTTTATCAAGCCAGAAGCTCGGGGTATTGTTATATCTGCCTCAAGTGCAGAAGAGCTCTTGGCGAAAATGGAGGTTATTTCCTACTCTTACATAGTAGTTTATATGCTTCATTTCCTCCATTCGAAATATTGATTATACGGCTTGAATGTTCTTAGTGGTATAACTTGTTACTAAATTACCAGTGGTATTGGTCAAACTTTGTCGTCTGAGGATGCACATACGACATGAATTGGTTCTATGAGTCAGGATGAATACACTGATTCTTAAGAACCATGTTCTTGCTGCATGCTGATTACTCGCCGACATCAATAATTCTTTGTCATTATGCATTGAAAAATATGTGCTGCGCATTCTCACATGAAAAATTTACGGTCTGAGTTTTTGTAAACTTCATAAGCAGATTTAATGATGTAATATGAAATGTTGTTCTGGTTTCTGAATTTGATTGAATCTGTTTCACAGCAATTCACTCCCACTCATCAACACATTGCTCCTCATGAAAGCTGGCAAATGCAGCAACTAGGCGACTACCCACGACAATGAACTTTTCCACCTGTATTATATTCTAGAGCTTGATTTGGATGAGGCCGTCGCTCCATCATTGAAGTTACAGGAGAGAGGGCATAAAGTAATGCCCCAGTTTGATTTCGGTACTCATGCTTAAGATTCACCATTTAGTTTGTATGCTTTTGTACTGATGAATGATTAAGATCACCATTCTAGTGGAACACTCATTGCTCAGAATAATGCCTGGTCAATGAGAACTCTGGTCATTCTTGATTGTCAACGTTTATTAAATTCACACATTCAGATGAAGATTTGGAACCATGATTAGTGGAATGTCCAGATGTCTTTCGTTCGTTGGTCCTCAGTAAACTATTAGCTGGTTAGTTATGATTAGTTTTGTGCCCTCTTGTTAAGATCTGTTTGGTTGACTGATATAATATTGTCATCATGTCATGTACTGCTAATGCAATTTGCAGTTTGCTTTTGCAACCATCACCCTGCATCACAAATTCACAATTCATACCAGTTACCAGCCAGTGTGGATCACCTGAGCACACGGAGTGGGATAGAAAAGTGGGACGGGTGATCCACACTGGTTACCAGCACCAGCAGCTTCACCACGATATAGAACAACATGCGCTCTAGTCCTAACCATATCTATGTTCTCGGTTTCACTGTCACATTGCGTCGATCATGATTGCGTCGGTCATGATTCGGATGACGATTTGGATAATGAATAGTTCAACTGACAAAATGGATTTCCAAGATCAGGCAGAAAGTGAGGAAGACAAATATGTTGCATGTAGATGAACAGGAACTTGATAAACAGTTATAAATGCTTTGAATTAACATCTTTGACAACTAAGGATACGTTCTGTAGGGGTGAGAGTGTACAGTTCCTCTTTCAGTTTATATTACCAAATCATAATCTTTAGCAGTGTTCCTGGTTTAGTAGGACCTCTTATAAAGTTATAACTCTCGAATTGTTCACACAAATTGTTGATGTTTGGTTCAAATTCATTTCTCATATTCAAATAATTAAGAATAAATAATAAATAATATGATACGAGCAGTAATATTAGATTGGTGAGGCCGTTGCGCCCGTGAGTGTGAATGGCCTTCCAAAACATAATTAATTTCCAATTCACATAAGAAATGACAAAAGTTTTGAAAAGTAAAAGTAGTCAATAAACAATAAACATGTTGAGAATCTTGAGTCCTTTCATTCTAAAACTCCTTTTTTCCCCAAGTTGTCTTTTTTTTTTCCGAGTTTTTCCAAGTTGTCAATGCAATACAACTTAGAAGTCATTTGATTGCCAAGCAAAATCATGAGAATTCAAAATTCTATAAGAGTGTGTTTGGAAATAATGATTTGATTCTCAAATTCAAATTTGACACAAATTTCATGTTTGAAAACTCAAGAATTTGAGAATTTGGATTTGCGTCAAATCCTTTGAAATTTGCGTCAAATCCTTTGAAATTTGTTTCAAATCCAATTAGGCCAAAAACAAATGACACCTCAAGATATGTCATTTTAAAATCTCACCCTCCCCAACCAATTAATTATATTTAAATTACACATTATCAAATGATGGAATTGAAATGATTACGATATTTTGAGTATATAAAAAAAATTTATATTTTGTAATCGTGTGTGGTAATGTGTATTATAGCCTTGTAGGTACTTTTATTAACCATGGACCCAATTTCTAATGGTCCTAATCTAATGGTCTCAATTTCATTCCTTATCATAATTGTCAAATACTGACAATTATAATAGAATTTTTGTGTTTCCAACACACTCAAAATTAAAAAATGTGGGGTTGTTTTGTTGACCAAAATCATGGGAAATTCCAATTCCTACAAAATGGAGGTTTTGGCTTACCTAGCCCCCTCTCGTTAATTGGAAATTCTTGTGGAAATTCATTTCATACATGTAACGGATTTAGATCCCATGGAGTTGAAATTTGGTAGAGTTGGTGGAGTTTGTCTAATGAGGTAAGAAAAAGATAGGTGACATTTTACTTGTGCATTTAAAGATTTTCTTTATTTTGTTTTATTACCATTTATGGCAAACTCCACCAAATTCACCAAAATTATAACTCCATGGGATCCAAACACAGATGTAACCATACAATTTTGATAAATTCTCATGAATTTATATTTCATGGGAAGTGGCACCTCATGAGAATCATAAATTCGCGTATACAACCAAATGACCACGTAACATGACATATTCAAATGTCCTTTGATGTTCTCTCATCTTTGTTATATTGTATGTTAAGAATGAGCCTATCGGATTAGACCCAATTTGTATCAACCAACCCAATTTTACACTCAGGAACTTGGGAGGAAAGAGAGAATAGGATTAAATTCTTTTTTTTTGAGGTAGAATAGGATTAATTGAATAAGTCGTCATATCGTAAAGTGCCCTTAGTAGAGATTTGAATTTACCAATTATAGACTTCGGGAGTTGGGAGTTGTAAACACAAATCAACATCATTAGACTAGCACTATTTTGGTACATGTCCCTTTAAAGTTGGGGCCTTGCCATGCATAATGCAGCACTATGTGAACCATCAGTCAGCAGTTCATGAATGAGGTAAGAATCTTCAGTCTTGTCATTTACTCAATTGCTCCACAAACATCATTATTGTCCCCACTCCCTTCTCCATTTTTGGATCATTACAATCAGTTTGGAGATTCCTTTAATAGCTTAGCATTTTAGGGACACAGTAATTTGTTACTTTGTTAGGTAATGGATTAAGAGAGATTTATAAGTAGGGTATGCCTTGAGCTGGTAAAGCTTATTCGACATGGAGAAACATGACCCCGACACATATGGACATTGGTGAACCTATACCCGATATGTCCCCAAATGACCTTTTGATCCAATAGCAGCAAATGAGTGAAGTTTACGAAGAACCGAATGTAAGCAACTTACAACTTAGTAACAAAATAAGTCGACCTAGTAATGTCTTGAACCTGAAATCATCGACCAATCTCTAAATGACGTGATAATAATGGTCGTCTATCAACGATTTTCTCGACTCTAGTTAGTATTATTGCAAGGTGTGGAACCTTTTTAGGGTTTACACTTTACAGTCCTGTAAATGATGTCAAGAGTAACCTTTAGGTAACCATAGGGGCAGTATGAATAAAGAGGTCTTTTGGGTTGAACCAAGAATCATGCACTCGTATGCCTTATACCCAATTGGCTAATTCTGTAGCGTGCAAAATTGAGCAATGATTTTTTAACCTATTGAACAACTTCTCCACAGAGTCGGAGCAAAGCATAGTGCACCTCGAAGTTGACCCGACATGGCTCGGTTCAGGAGCATTCGAAATTGAGAGTCATAGCCTTACAATCCCTGTATCGTAGTCCTGCCTTCCTGGGGAGCAGAAAACATAAGGGTACAAAACCGTCGAAAAATAGGGATGAGCATTCTAAGATTATCGAAATTTTGAAAGTGCAAGTCTATAGAGTGAAGATGCTTCATAGACCATAACGCCGGGACATGTAAAACTCACAACTCATTGCAAAAATCTGAACCCAAACAGCAATTCTACATGCTAACATGTATATTAGAATCGCGTCTCCAGAAGATCAACAACCGACCTAACAGTTAGCATTTGATCAAAACAAAGAAAATACATCTTGTGCAAAAATAGTGTACACGTGAAGGCTCAGCTAAGACTACTGTTTTGTGCAAATGCAACGGAAAACCCACCAGAGTGCAGATCAAGAATGTACAATTTCCACTATGTTCTGTTTATGGTTTCGCCTTTGTTGGTGAAGTCAGCAAGCTATGCAGAGTGTTTGTGTGAATTACAGCACTAGGATTTGGATCCCTTGTGCGGATTGTCCCGGGCTGCTTAATGCTAAAGCTCTTGTCCAACCCACCTCGCTTAGAACGTCTGGCTGCTCCTGGAAGCAACCGCACCAACCTCGTTGAGCTCACCAACAGGATTACACCTACAATTATAAGCAGCCTGTATACAGAGTTTTGGTTATAACGATTACTAAGCAAAAAAAAGATTATATAAGAAATGCGGAACATGGTTATCTCAATTAATAATAAAAGCGCATACAGAAAACACTAAAAGAACTACCAAATCAATTTCACACTCTCCCTCTCACTTAGCCTGACATAATTGCTGCCACTAGAATCTTAAGCTGAACACATAATAACAAGTAGATAAATTAAGAATTCTTGATTACATCATATTACTACAAAATTCACATTAAAGATCATCGAAAGACAGATAGAAAAGCTGATTTATGATGGTCAACAGCTTAGCAACTGGCTAGAATAACAATTAATGTGTATGGTCCATTTTGATGCCACATAATGTACACGCTCCCTAAGGTGAGCACGACAGTCATAAACAAAAGAAACAGCGTCTTATGCCTTAGCTGAACCAGACAACCAGCTATATAGGTTCCTAAACCAAACAAGTATAAAAAATCCATGAGAGTAATCAGCTAAAGTTGAGCCGTTTGTTGGCCACATTACACTGCTCCGCCTGGCAAGTTGGAAATCTTGTTCTTATTTCGACTCCAAGGAGTCTGTTGAAGAAATTGCCCTTTGCATACTTTGGTAGAAGCAGCAAATGTAGTCTGTTATTTTAGTTTATAACAGATAACTGGAAGTCTAGATGCAGCCAGCAGGTATCTTGTCAATGTTGCCCATAACAAATGTAGACTATCTGAACAGAATATACAGACTCGATTGTACAACATCTCTTCTACTATCCATTAGTACTAGCAAATTCTCGATTGAACATTATATCCAAAATGTATATTTAAAACCCATCTAAATTTGCAGACAATTTTATTTTACACCAGCAGATAGAAAGAGAATGAGAATTACCATCCAAGCAACAACAAGAAACGAGGTCCTGGAGCTGTAGGCAAGCGTTCACCCAAAGCAAACATACCAGCAAGTACACCAGTCACGATTGATGCCACAGCCGCACATGTGGAAACTACTATAGCTCTGCCATGCTTTAAGCCTCTAGTCTGTTTGAAAGGCATCAGAGAGTTAATAGCAGAGAAAGGAAAGATGTTACTCAACTTATAGAAAGATTTTACCCGATAGACCTTAGCTAACTAGATCATGACTGCTCTGGGGTCAAACACAGAGGTACATGGGTACTCATCTACAATTAAACACTAAGACATTGATAACTAAAATTATTAAATAAGATTACAAACAATTTTAGTGTATATAGTAAAATAGAGAAACCAAAATTTAAGAAACAGGAAATATGTATAGTTTCAAAAAAATTAAAAAAGAAACCAAAATTTCAGAAACAGGAAATATGTAGAATAAAAAGCCCAAGTGAACTAGACAACTGATTACTTGGGCAAACAGTCATATCCCTACTTTTCAAAGCTTTTATACATTAATTACCTGGTAAAAGAATCCTGAACCACTGCAGCATAAACTAAACCCTATGCATAGTGGAAGAAGCATTGTTGAGAAACCCTGCTCCAAAAGCACAAATCCCAGCTTTGATATGACAGACGCCATCCTAAATTAAATTTGGATCATAAGCACACAGACTGAGACATAAGTGAATAACCCGTACGCTAACAAGGAAACCGCCATACAGCAACTAGATGTATTCTGAGCATCAAGTGAAATAGATTAAGAATAAGAAAAAAGAAAGTTACTTACTAAGTACAGGCTCGATACTTCAACCAAGGGGGAAAGGATGCAAAGGTAAAATTAATAACACTAGAGACAGATTGAGATGAAAATCATGAAATTTCTAGAACTTCTCTTCATACATTACCTTGTAACTCTACTTTCCAGATACTACACGTCTACACCACAAACATGTTTTCATGATTGAGCTGACACTACATCCATCCAAATATAGCAGAGACCTCATATAGATATATTAGAATTGCGCATGAAAACTTAGAAGCCTAGGGTGACAAGAACAAGACCCAATTAGGTCATAAGTTAAATGCACCATGGTTCAGTGACAGTAGAACTACAATTGCATCTGGTTTAATGCGGAGTAGAAGATAACAACCAGTATGCAATACACTTCCAAAATATATGACATAGGAAACAATGGGTACTTCTAGGAGAGATCTCAGATTATACCCAAATAAAATGCCAGACTCCAACCCCAATATAACTTCTTCAACAACTTCAGATTGCATCTGTAAAATGGTTGCAAAAGGGAAGTAGTATAAGAACTATTTAAATTCCTAACAATTTAGAAGGAGAAACAAAAGATATTCAAGTAGATACCAATTCTTGTTCTCTTCTTTGCCGCCTGTATATCCGGAGCCATCCATTCAAGATAACCTGCCATCAATCACATTATTTCCTCAAACAAAATATAACGCTTGGTATGAGAAAGCCAACTCTGAGAAGCTACACTTATAGCAAGAAAGGGAATGTTCTAGCAACAAATATCGAATGCAGCATCTATCCAAAAAATTCTCATCTTCTTTCCAGAGATTGACACCGATCTGATGCATAACATCACAATCGAACTAGTTGTTTGCTCATAGCAAAAGCTAGGTGACATTTAATGGGTTACAGACCTTCCGCCTACAGTCATAATATGGAGTGTGAAATACTATGGTCCACTCGGACATTGATTTATAGTAAGTGTACGTCAAAACGCATTTGGTGACGATTGAATCACAGGCAACAATTCTAGCTTCAGATACAACGAACCCTTTGTGGGCCTTTCCAGAATAGTCTCCCTTCAACTCTCAAGATTAAAGTGTACATGGGTGAACTAAGCCTCAACCTAAGGTAGAATCCATACTAGGTGGTGGTGATTAGTAATGGTGTTGTTCTCTCAAATGCTAGGAGTATTGTTTGTCTAGCCAACAAATAAGTGTTAAGACACACTGCTTACTTAGAAGCTAGAGAGTAACAAGCTAACAAGAACGGAATCATGTTCAGTGTTTCGATGGCCCAAAACTGAAAGGTCCCAGTTGATCAATTTTCCAGCTCTGGATTCATGGCTTAAACACAATGATAGCAATTTTGGAAAATCAGGCAAGGAATATACAGCTTCTTTCTTATTGAATAGATATAGCAGAAATATTGGATTACATAGTTCCAAGACTATCTTTCCAATCAAGCTAAAAAAATAAGTTGATAATGTGAAATGTTGAGTGGCATTCAGGCTTTCTAAAATTGCTACCTAATGATCCAAAGTTCTCAGGGCTGTGACTGCCTCTGCTTGTCTCACCTCAACACTCACAAAATCTGGAAACCCAAGTCTAACATAGAATCACTCTAAAAGCTCTTGTTACCTGTCCTCTGCTTCTTGTTTTCTACTTCCTCGCAACAGTCACAAGGCAGAGCTAATTTAGGGGTTTTTTTGTACATGGGAGTCACCCCCTTGGTGTCTTCTTGAATATATTGATATCCTATCTTACTTATCAAAAAAAAAAAAAAAAAAAAAGAGCTAATGACTGGAGTGAACTCATAACAAGGTAGTTGGACCTAATTTTTCTTTCAAAAGGAAAAGTGTAGCCTAATATGAATATTAGAGAACCATCTCAACGAAAGCCTAAGTTGATGGTTGAGACTTGAGATGGTTCACTAATACGGTATCAAAGCATTCACTAACTCTCCTAGGGATGATACATTGGACAAGTTTCTGGAAACCTCAAATGACTCATAATCGCTAGAAATAGAGACTAAACTTTTATCTACCACTCTTTCATTATGGGATTTCTCACCAAGTAGCCTAATTTGATCAACAATGGCCATAAGTTTACCCACATAATCCTTGATGGTGTCGGATTTTTTTCATCCTTTGCATCTCAAACTCTCTCTTGAGATTGCTCATTCCTGTAAGCCCTTCCTTCAACGGCTCCCATGCTTCCTTTGGCGACTGAGAATTCACTATGATTGTAACTATCTCATCAAACACAGCAGAATGAATACAAGATAAGGCTTTTGGTTTCTTTGCTTTTTCCTCGTATTTTTTATTTGGGTTGAAACAGGATATTCAGGAAGAGGGAGAGGCTTAAATTCACTCTCAACAACCTCCCATAAATTCAATGCTTTTTGATGAACATTTTAATAGCCCAAGATTGATAATTATCCTTTTTTGGGGACGTGAAGGAAGAGTTTGAAGGCAATAAACAAACCAAATTGATGCAAGTGCTCAATCTCAAGAAAGAGCTTGAGATGCAAAGAATGAAAAGAGCCAATACTATCAAGGATTATGTGGGTAAGCTTATACCCATTGCTAACAAAGTTGGGCTACATGGTGAGAAATTTTCTAATGAAGAAGTGGTACTAAGTTAGTGTTGAGGTGAGTTCTTCGAAGGACAGTTGCTCGGGAAGGCCTCGCCGAATACCTGCACAAAGGGAGCCCGGTTTTCACCAGGCGTCGCCCCTCCGACGCTCAAGTCAGTATGACGGCTCGAGAAGGGGTTGCAAATAAGGACAAGAGATGCCTTTTATGCGTAAATCAAGGAGAATAATCAGAGAATAAAGAATGTCAGAATTGTTTCGGAACCTGAGTTTTGATGAGTCATAAAGGGGGTATTTATACTAAAAGAGGGGGGTCCTAGGAATAATCCTAGGTTTCCCCACTCAATCATGACCCTTTATTCCCCTTCCATCCAAGGGCTGCCCTTAATGAGGCTTTATTGTATCACATGGGCCTTTACTAAGGTGCACTATTTTAAGGGCTATGACCCATTCACAAAGTGGTACCAACAGTTAGTAACATTTTTAGTTTCTATTTCTAGTGATTGAGTCTAAAGTCGCTTCACTTTGAGGTTTCCAAAGACGTGTCTAAAATATCCCTACGAGAGTTAGTGAATGCTCTGATACTATATTAGAGAATTACCTCAACCATCAGCTTAGGCTTTTGGTTGAGAATATTCTCAAATACTTGTTTATTTTTGGGAGGATAAATAAAACTCACATTTATTGCATATCAAAACACGCATACAACCCTACTTAAATATTAATACCATCATTAACTTCTTTGCTAGAAACTAGAAGAACACTAACAATAACTTATGTGACCCACTAAAGAAAAACAAGACCACTTCCTAAACAACATTGGCTACCCACTAACTTATTTAATAAAATACAAAAATTCTACTCCCTCCACCCAGATTAGATTTAAACACCCTGCTTTCCTTATCTGGACGTCCCGATTTAAA
This sequence comes from Spergularia marina, assembly GCA_963680865.1. Lineage (NCBI taxonomy): Eukaryota > Viridiplantae > Streptophyta > Magnoliopsida > Caryophyllales > Caryophyllaceae > Spergularia > Spergularia marina. The sequence continues at coordinate 15,742,260 of OY804560.1, read as the reverse complement.
CACCTCAACTATTTTAGGACATCTTCTCTCTCCTACTTTTTGCAAATCTTTACATCCACTCTCACATTCTCTCTCCTACTTTATGTTAATCCTCACATTTTGTCTCCTACTCTTTTTCTAATATTCTTCCATTACCACTACTTGACATATTTTGTATTTGCTTTTCTTATTCCCCGCAAAAAGGCTGGTAGGGTGTTTAAATCTGACAGAGGGAGAACCACTCTAAATACTAAGAAACATTAGGAAGAAAATATATTGATCGTTTCGATCATAATATAACAATTATATCTAGTAGACCAACCTTTATAAAGCCTTAAAATCAAGTAAACGAGTAACTGAACAAAATATCAATTTACTTTCCCTTATGCCTCAGATGCAGGGTTACCGTTGTTTGGAAAAGTTACTCCGTTTCTTGTAGTTTTATGTTTCCTACCACGTGCAGAATGCTACAGGAGCATAGGGGCAAAACTGACTCAAGAATCACAAATATCGCCTCACCCCAGACCATCGCAAGGAAAACTATAATCACAGCACAAATCCTGACTAACTTCTGTGTCTGCCACGGAAAGTTATGAAGAATTTTGAGATTTCTGTGTGTTTATTCATTAATCTTAAATGTCCATAATTGTATTTATAAAAGAGTAGTGATCGTAAGAGAAGTGGCCCAGTTTATCAGCGCATATCGTTAACAGAAACTACCTCGGCAAAGTGAGAGCAATCGGCTTCATTGCAGATAGATGTATCAAGCTAATTTGCTATCCAGTGATAAAAGTAAGAGAAGAATTCGCATAAGAAAATTCCAGTGTACACTAACTACCAACACAAAGTTTTATCTTAAGGTCTAATCTTTTTTTTTTTTGCCATATGTTTTAGAAAATTGAATCTTCCTATTACTAAATATTGTCATATATAAGTAATACAACCCCTTCATACTTGCTAGAGCATTACATTACATACTTTAAAGGCAGAAATTCTTGGCGTCTACTAAGGCTCTTCAAGATGCTTATTAGGTAGACAATGCTTCATAAAAAGTTTTAAGCTTGTACCCTCGAAGACTATTGATGTTTATGCATCAAGGAAGTTTTTATGACATATACCTAACGGTTTGGCCAGCTAATATCAAGAAAGTAAAATAAAGATGCTAATATCAAGAAAGTAAAATAAAGATACTATCTAATATCAGTTGGTGCTTAGAGCAAGGTACCTACAAACAAGATGGCAACAACAACAGCCAGCCAAGGTAAGTGGAAGACAGAGATAGGATAGGCCTTTTGTTCCTCGCCTCCAGCACCAACTCCTACATGATACATACATATGTTAAATATAGCAGCATGCCCATCAAGAAAATACCAGACATGACCTCAGCAAAAAAAAAAAAAAAAAAAAAAAAAAAAAAAAAGGAAGAAGGTGAGAAGTCAGCAAACAGTGTAACTAGAAAAACATTATACACCAGCACTCAGCTTCATTTTTCCTTGTAATATCTAACACTCCCGCCTTATATGACGACAAAACTTCTCTTCCATTATGTCAGATACTGACTTTGTTAAATGTTTCAATGCAAATGAAGCAAGGATAAGAGAGTTTTGCCAAACAAAAAAAAGAGCACAATTTTTTCAATAACATAATAGAGCCTGTTTCGAGTTATTGGTTATTTGGAAAAACAAGAGTCTATATTTTGAATATCAACAAAAGGCCGATTAACACGGTTCTTCCTAGAGCTAAAAATTGCCACAACAAAATTCATACTATAGAAAGCAAATTCCTATATCATCAATCGAAATGATAATCAGTTGATGTCATCCTCATGAAAACTATTTGCCATGTCCAGTCATTTCAAGCCTCAGTTTGAAATAATACAGAAAAAGGTGACACTGTCCTCTCACACAAATCTAACAAAGCAATACACGTTGGATGCTCATGTACAGATATCAAGACTCAATATGTAGTATCATGCTCCAAGCCCTTCAAGTCAATGGTCTATAAACAACGTAAAAACCTTCATTGATCATTTAAAAGCTTTAACCAACAAAACTCAAAAGACAACTTGAACTTACATTACCTATGGTACCAATGCCAGCCAATGCAATTCCAATCCAATCTACAGTATTCATAAGTTCTTTCAAGTAGAAGTGGGAGAAAATGGAGAGAATAGCAAGTCCGCACCCAGAGACAGGTTGGATGACAGAAACCTGAGGAAGGTTGCCAAAAGGCATCATAACCACCAATTGTTCTCAGCAAAATTAAAATTCTTAGAAATGCAAGATAGTAAGAAGCACCACTATATTTTTACAAGTAATACACTGATGTAGTAAAAGGAGTCGCTTTTATATGGGTGACACAAGAACAAATATGAAAGTACATATTCAATAGATGAGTAACAGGAACACTTAAGTTTCAAAGGTATTACTGAGCGAGGAACATTTGAGAAAATTACCACTCCATCCAAACTTCCCAGGGCATTCGAATATGTGAGAGGATTTCAAATTCCATGGGAAGTTTAATTTAGGACGGAGTGGTATATGGATATCCAGACTAATAAAACAAAAAAAGAAATGACAATGAGAGTACAATTGCTGCAAGCAGCAATCTGCTTCAACTACACAAGCTCATATCTTTATAGCAGAAGTTAAAAGTAACTCATTCTCAAAAGTCCATAGCCCAATTGGACCATTGTTACCGAGTACATCGTAAAGTCAATAATAGGTAATTTGAATGCACAATATGCACCTAATCGTGCAACTTTATGCTTCTAGAGGATTCATATTCGGGTTAGTATTCACACAACGTGATATGAATATGATTACTAGTACACAATACATGGGAGATTGGGGAGAACCCCATAACCCTGAATTGGACAGTGTATTAGCATGTGGTACAGAGCAAGATAACAATTTAACTATACAAAAACATCAAAAGCGACAGTTGCAAGATCTCTTGCTTACAACATTGATCTATAAACTCAAAGCAGACATCTATTATTTCAATAAATAAAAGCTTTAGATGTATAAGCAAGAGCCAAAGGCCAAGGGAGATACAAGACGTAAGTCCCAGACAACAGCCTTATCATGATCCAAGAAGTCAGCAGCTAAACTTATCTGAACAAGGTAAGTTTGTCGAGAGCTGTTCACAGTAGTTCCTAAACTTTTATGGAATAATCTGAACTTAACTGAAACTTTCTGGAAATAAGATAAGCTTTCACTAACTGAACAATTCCTAAGTCCCTTGCATAAAGTTTAATATATACTGAAATGATTTTTTTTTTTGGATGATAAACCAAATGAAACCACAGCAGTCCTAAGCCACTAACACAACGTTCCAATGATCCACCATGACCATTCTCTCCCCTTGATTATATTCTAATCACGTTGGAAAACAACAGCGTATTAGGCAGAATCCTAATATATATGTATGGCAAACTAACAAAACTAGTTACAAGTTACAACAGTCCAGGGATTATCGTTTTTCACGCACCCTGGGGCATAAGCCCTCCCCTCACAACAAAATTTCTGCATATATATGCTATCATCACAAGCAACAAAAAACTAAGCTCTGTTTCTCCCATTTACCAGATAGAGCTAAAGGATGCAACAAATTAGTTACGGGAAAAGATATCACAATCTATAGCATGTATAAATAAGAGTACTAGTCAAGATCTTACAGGAGCAAGAGATAACGCCCTCAACATCAAAAGGGCACCTCCAATGTCCAATACAAAGCCAGATATCCAGGCTGTGTTGAATACATATGCTCTGATCACCTAAATAGATGTAAGATAAAGCAGAAGTTATCCACCAATGGTTGATTATAACAGGAAGAAAAGTTTCGCATCAATAGTTCACATCTCGCCACATCAAAACAGCAATCAAAGGTCAAGACTAGATATGGAACTAGTCCAAGGGCCGCATACTCGCATAACATATTTCAGTTGTTTTCTTCTCAGTTCTCCCCATATCAAATGATTGCAGGTATACAACAGAAAGAATATACAAGGAGCCGAAAAGAATGTACACATTTTGGTGATCTTGACAGCATATAAGATCATAAAAGGGGAGGGGGTATCCCAAATTAGTGATAAGGGTTTGGTTATGGTACATCAAGGAAAAATGAGAAAGATCAAGAATCTGGAAACATAAAATAAAACGAAGGAAAGATAAAGATAACGAACCACATCTTCAAATGTCCACACAGATCCAGAAAGAGTACCTAAAGAAGGTCTTTCAGCAGACTATATTAAAATTTAAAAAGGAGAACCGCCTTAACACTCTTTTCAACTTTCAAGCCCAACCTTTACGGGTATAACAACTCCTATAAACAAAGATTCAATATGCAGGGCAGCGATCACTAACTTATAACTCATAAGTAGTCCCAGAGAAACCATAATTAGATCCAAGAGACGAACGGGATCACTATGAAAGGTGCACTACTCCATCACCCCAAACCCATATGACTAGTGGTTCTTATCTTTAGAATCAAAGAAGTGCTCACCAAACACATAAATAATGGTGCAACGCTAGCCTACCAACATTGTACACGAAGATGATCCCTTGACATGATGTCCCATCCGAACATATCATGGTGATCCATCATATACAAGTAACTAAACACATCATGACCTCTGCTAGCATCCTTAGTCACATAAAACATTCATTATTCGCCACGAATGCAACAGTTGTAGACAGTCGACACACAAGAGTACAGTATAGCTAAGTAGCATCAATATTTCACATCTCGCCACATCAAATTAGCAATCAAAGGTCAAGACTAGATATGGAACTGGTCCAAGGGTCGCATACTCGCATAACATATTTTCAGTTGCTTTCGTCTCAGTTCTCCCCACATCAAATGTTTTTAGGTGTATAACAGAAAGAATATACAAGGAGCAGAAAAGAGTGTATACATTTTGGTAATCTTGACAGCATATAAGATCATAAAAGTGGAGGGGATATCCCAAATTACTCAAAGAGTTGGGTTAAGGTAATCAAGGAAAAACGAAAAACATCAAGATCCCGAAAACATAAAATAAGACTAAAGGAAAGAAAAAAGATAACGAACCACATCTTCAAACATCCATACTGATCCAGAAAGAGTACCTAAAGAAGGATTTTTAGAAGACTATATCAAAAAATAAAAAAAAGAGAGGAAAATCCTTGACACTCTTTCAAACTACCTAAAGTCCATCCACTAGGGGGTATAACTGTATAAGGAGTCCTATAAACAAAGATTCAATAGGCAGTTTAGCGATCACTAATTTATAAGTAATCCCAGAGAAACCCATAATTAGCACCAAGAGACGAATGGGATCATTATGAAAGGTGCACACGACCAGTGATTCTTATCTTTAGAATTGAAGCAGTCCTCACCAAAAACACCCAAACACCCAAGGCTCGCCCACCAACATTGTACACGAAGATGATCTTGACATGACGTCCCATAGGAACATATCCATGTCGATCTATCACATACAAGTAACTAAACACATCATGACCTCTGCTCGCATCCTTAGTAACATAAAACGTTCATTATGCGCCATGAATGCAACAGTAGAGTATAGCTAACTAGTACAAACCACTAAATTTTGATCATAGTGTTTAGAGCCTATTGTCCCATAAATTGGCATCGCGGACATAGAAAGCGAAGAGCTGCACAAGTATCAGCCATTCCGCCAAATTACGATAACAGCATCTGATGTCGCCCTTGGGCCAAATTACAACTCATACTCTCAACAAATGTGCTCCACAATCAACCTCTCAACATTACCAAATTCACACCCTCCACATTCACTTCAATCCAAGAAAACCAAAACCCTCTTGTGCCTCGACTATATAACGGTGGTATCACATCACATCACATCACATATGAATCATATGATCAAGTAATTTGACCCGAATCTAACAATCAACCCACCACCAAAAGAAACAACAAATTAAAATAATCAAATCAAACAATACCCAAAAGTGGAAATCAAGAAATAAAAGATGAAATTTGCATAAGAACAAATAATATATAAAGAAAGAAAGAAAACAATGAAATGAAAAAGAAAAGTACCTTGAGTTTGAGAGAGAGAGGGGGCAAAATGAGGGTGCCTTTCTTCTGCAACACTTTTCCGATGTTGTTACCAGCTGTTGCCGCCAACGTTAATGCCACTGATTCCCACATCTTCAATTTCTTGATGTGGGTTTTTCTCTCTCCTCTCTCCTCTCTCCTCTTCAATGGAGTCGTAAAACTCGATGTGGGTTTTTGTTGTTGAGTAATGGCGTTTTCTGCCCTAAAAGTTTTGTTTCAAAGGCACCTCAGCTTCCCCAAACTCGCAAAAACTCACCCTTTCCTTCAATTTTTGTGATTTTGTCCTAATGTTTTCGGGTTATTGGGATGGCATTAATGTATTTTCCTATTTTCCTATTTGGGTTTGCTTGGGTACAAAATCTACTCAAAATTAATAATGTGGGATCTTGATACATTGATGATTTATGCATTGTGCAAGATGTGATGATTCATTCGTTGATGATTCAATTAGCCCGTTTTACAATCGGTTGTTGAAGATTTCAATCATTTGAACATTTGATTTTAAATTGAATTGAATTTATCTATTCAAATGAGTAATGACTCTGACTTGTACACAAGAGGTCACCTAGTTTGTAAATGGGAATTCGTTTTGCTAACATATTTGTATGTAAGATCAAAAAGTCGATTCAATTATATCTTTTAAAGTTACCAAAGTTCTAAACATACGTACAATGATGTATTGACGTATTCGGTTAAGATGATTCTATGAGGGTACGTGTGCAACAAATTTCAAATTCATATATCTTTCCCTTCTTTGTATTATTAACTTTTGAGTCTCATTGTACCCAAATAAATCAACAATAATAATTTATATTCTTAACAATAGTGATGTCAATGTCGTTTATCGATTACATACAGCCGATACAGGTGATCACCGACTAATGAGAACCACATGTGTGTAGTGGAAGAACGAGCTTAGAGAGAGGGGAAGAGGGGGAGAGAGAGAGTGTGTGATCTAACGAGATGGACGGAGACCGAGGAGGGGGAAAAAGAATCATCAATGTAGTAATTAGGGAGATAAAACTTCTAATTAACCTCTAATCTTACGGTGCAGGAAAGACATTTATGCATTTCTTCACTTTTGATTGGCCTCTAAAATTTGTTATTACATGCTAATGGATTTGGAATGGAGAAATAAAGTGGTTTTTCCGTTCCTTGGAAAATCTCGTTGACCCACACCCGTTCTTGTAGCGCTATTTTGATGAGACGAAGAAACCTAGATAAGTTCTTCAAACTTGTTCCAAATCCTGGGATGCCGCGCGAAGTTCATGTATGGTGGAAAACTCCACCACATTGGTGGGTCAGGTCATACTGAATATAGATAGTGCATGTAATTTGGTCAGACGAGAGGATGAGGTATTTTCCGTGATGACTCGGGAAACTTTGTCCTTGCTTTTCTGTCTAGCTAGTTCTAGTATTTGCACTTCTATGAGGGCAAATTTATTAGCATTCAGGAGGGTGGTAAGAGGAGGCTCGGCGCAATGCGTTTGAGAAGCTACTAATACACATGGATAATGCAACTTGTGTGGGAATGAATGATAAATAACGATGAAAGATGAAGCTGGGAACTCTAGGTATTATTGTGAAAACTTGCAAGGATATGATCACGCAGGGTAGTTGGGTTGTACAAATCGAGCATACTTACCAAGAAACCAACAGGGGAATTGATTGGTTAGCAAATTGAGGAGCGGATCAAGATTAGAAGCTCATCATTTTAAATACCTCGTGACGGAGCTACAACTCATACTTCAGGAGGATGTTTTAGGGATCTCGAGGCCTCGTTTAGTTAATTGGTAATTGAACTTTATTTTTCAGATTCTCTCGTAGTACCAAAAAAAAACCCGACAACCACCGTCTGATGAGATCGGTTCATTAAACGAGTGTAGAGAGAGAGAGAGATAGAGTGTCATCTAACGAGATGAAAGGAGAAAAAAGAATCATCGAGATGGACGGAGAAAAAAGAATCATCGAGATAGTAACTAGGGAGATATAACTTCGAACTAACCACTTATGGGTGCATGAAAGGCATTTATACATACATATGTTCACCTTTGACAGGAGCGTAGTCCATTGTGATATCACCTTTTACACATAAGAATGGGTGTAATGAGTCGACTCACCTTAATTTTGGTCCGGATAAATATGTAACTTTGTGTTTAACGTCTACCAAAACCATTATTCCATCGACAAAATTTAACTTCATAATGCAATTTGATATCAACATTCTCCAATTCTTATATCGTACAGTATATTCAAATTTGGTCCCCCCTCCCAACGTTTTTTATGAGCATTGACAAGAATTCGATGAGCACTTGCTAATGTTTCGATGAACAAGCATAAAGTATATTTAACATTGGTAGTATAAATGACAAATATTCACTGCGTTCGCTTATAAATAAACTTTATATTTTCCATTTTTAGATGTTCAAAATTAAACGTCCTACTTGTAATCATTCTTTATTCGTAAATGTAAAGACCAAGATACCCTTTAATTATTGCTTTGTTGATTAAAAATGCAAGTTCACAACCCCTATATTGTAATTGCACACCAAGTGAACCTCATCAGAAACTCATTTTTTATTCCACTTTTCTAAAAAACTCTGTAACGGCCCTATGCGTTTTATAGATGAAAGGAGGGAGTATATATTAAAAATCATTTAATAACATTAGCAAAATATGCTCATTAATCTATGTGTCTGTGATCAACAACAAATGTCGTTGCTCAACAAATTACATTCATTGCTCATCAAATCTATTGCAGGGGTTACAAAAATGCTATTATAATATAATTTTCCAACATTCTCAAGTAGGTTTGAATATTATGATTTATAATTTGGCGCCCGATGTGGGATTGTGGGCCAATTTTCGCACTTCAAATCTGTTTACCAAGGGTCGAGATTAATAGATGTCGTGGGGGCAAGTCACGATCACCCTACATCAAACCAAAAGTTTAGACTAATGGTTGAGACTCAATAATTGGTGTAATACCTTAATAGTTTCAAGACCAATTTGCATTCAAAATTTAACTACGATTGAACAAATAAATCACAAATTTTCTGAATTTTTATACCTTTGCTTTAATTAGAGCATTGTGCTAGCTTAGTCTCACTACGTACCAACAATCAAAGCATCTACTTCTATAGTTCTGTATCATTAATGAATCAATTGAATCTACTAATTGTGACAAGCTATACAATGAAGAAACAGTGCTAATGGAGAAATGGTAAACCGGATACAAAACTTGACAAATAAGAAAACGTTAACAATTGAGAAAATTGTCTCGAAGTCTCTAACCGAACATCGACCTCGTGTGAAAAACTACAAGTTGACGGAGTATGCCTTTTTTTTTTGTTACAACGGAGTACGAGTACAACTTATTGAGAAGGGCCTAAACGGAATTAAAAGAAAAAACGAATACACACTGAAATTTAGAGCTCAAAGACAGAAACGTATACACAAGTCAATGCATTTCCATAGCCAATCCCCAAGTACAAATCAAATTAACAAAGAACAACTCCTCTCAATAAAATAAAATAAAAATTCTAAAGACATTTCTTGATATTATTGTATGTAAACATTAAAGAATTCTAAAATTCTAAAACAGCCCAAATTAAACAAAACAAAATTAAGTAAAACTCAAGGGACTTGTCAAATTAAGTTCATGTTTACAAATAAATAAATTACAGCTCAAACTTTACCACCAAACAAATAATTTGTCCTTAATCCAGGTGAAACTTCTCCTGAAAGAGCCTTTGACTTTACGCTCAACAGTTAAAGCTCTATAATTAGCAACCCTTTTCTTCCTCTTGAACTCTGGATCACTAAAACACCAAACACTTCCAGAGGATGTTGTTTTGCTCCTCTTCAGCTGGTAATCAAATTCATATGGAATTTCATATGATGAGTTTTTTACACTATGACTCCTCATATCATAGTTGTTCTTCATCATTTTGTTGTTGTTGTTGTTGCCATGATATAAATCTAGCTGCATCTTATTTTGACCATATGATGATGATGATGATCTTCTTCCATACGCATCCATGGAAATGTTTGATGGGTTTTTACTTTTCTTTGGTCTTGACTTTGGTTGGAATTTTCAAGCCAGAGGAGCAAGAAAATGTTTGCTCTGTTTTTGTGATCTTTGTTTAATATAGGGGGTATACTTTGTTTTTTCTTTTGTGTAGTGTTGGTTGACTCGACATTGAGAACCGGCACAAACCCGATTTGAAAACCCGTTTTTGCTACCCGATCTCAAAATTATTTAAAATGATTGGGTTAAACTTGGCTCGATCTAAGGAAGGGCGTCCATAACAAAAGGGTATTTAATTAACATAAATATTGGAAAATTACGAGTAATAATTCAAAATAATTGTTTCAATTTAAACCAACACGTCATGTATGTAATTAATATGAATATCCGTAAGATAAAAGATAAAACAAAATCATTATTGGTTGTTATAAAATGTAAGGAAAAAAGTCACCAAAATGTAGTTTCGACTTATTGATCAACCAAACTCGAAGTTACCTTAACTCGTAGCCTGCCTATTTGATCCACTCATTTTGATGGTTCTAAGTGCTACCAACGAAGCATGTAACATGTATGTTAAGGCACAAAATGATTGTCGGGTCCTGAACCATCATTTTAGGTTGTCGATAGAGTTGGTTCTTTCACAATACGGAATATTGGTTTTTTTTTTTTTTTTTTTTGAGTTCAGTATTGCTTTAGTTTACTCATGTGTGAAGGGGCTTATGCATGTTTGTATAGCTCACATGTGTTGGTTACGACTTGTGATTGTTATGACCAATGGACCAAATGTGTACCGTCAAAAACCAAGTTCATGCTAGTAATTGCGTGTTTAAGGGGACAATTTGTCGACTTTTTTTCTACGCTACTATTGATAAGGATTTCTTTGGAGTTTGGCAGTCAAGTCAAATATGGTAAGAAACTAAGAGGAGTATCCCACTTGGGTTTCTCAGGAACATTAAAGCCTTGTTTATTTGATTCAACTTGAAAAACAGTGAATTCAAATCAGATCTGATTAAATCAGTTTTATTCAAATTAAATCAAACTTATATATCTAAATAATATATAATCAATGAATCTAGTCTATTTCTACTTATTAATTCGTCTAAATGCAATGAAACTGTTAATAAATTCAATTCAAATCAAATCAAATTCATTAAAATAAAATAAAATAAAATCAGATTATTTCAATTCAAACCAAATCACATCAATTCAATTCAGATCAAATCAAATCAGAAAAATACAATCTTATCGCACATGGCCTAATTATACACTATCCGATTCATATTGTGGGTTGTTGTGATATTTTTCCATATAACTCATATCATCATATATCCATATGTGTATGAACCAATTCCTATCTTCCGGATAACATGTCATCATATAATTGTTCCCAACACATAGTAGAAAGCATAAAACTTCGATAAGATGACAGCACTCCATTTCACGTTCCACGGTGAGGGAGATTGTGAGAATAAGCGGGCATACCCGCTTCAGAATTCAAAAATTTCATTTGTAGATCTGGTTCCTAAAAATTAGACCGTACTGGAACCTGTTAGTACTATTTTTAAAAAGCCCAGTCCAATTAAGAAACAGGCCCAATTAAAAATAACACAAATCAGAAATCTATACACATAAAATTAAAACCCAACCCATATTTTCTCCCCTTCCCCTTTATTTTCTCTCTCCTCCTAAACCCACCCACCACCACTACGAACCACCTAACCACCGCCAGCCACCTTCACCGACCACCACCCCACACGACGCCGCCACCACCATTCGGTGAGCGTCGCTCCGGTGACTCCACGGCGGACCCCATGGCCCGCGCCCCCATCGTCATCCACTTCCTCTTTTTCGCATTTTCTCTCTCCTCCTTCACTCCCTTCCCCAGCCCCTTTTCTCGACCGCCACCACCCATAAACCCTCCCCCGGCCCTCTTTGTACGCCGCCTACCCCAATCACCACCATCATCGCCGCTAATAAGGGATAAAAAGGGAAATCAAAAAGAAAGGAGGGGATAATGGGGGAGAACTAAGGGACGACACCGTCGTGGAATGCCGGGAAGAAGGTCGCGGTAGCCGCGCGGTAATGGTGGCACTGTCGGCGCCGGAAATGGTGGTGGTCGGGGTACGCCGCCGGCGGAGAAGGGGTGGTCGGGAGAAGTGGGAGAGGGTGTTGGGGGAGGAGAGAGAAAAAGGAAAGGGAGGGTATGTTTTTTTTTATTTGATTTAATCTTGACCATTTATATAGAGTATTCATTTTTAAACAAAAATCGTTCATTTTAACACAAATACTGTTCATTTTAGAACAAAAACTACCTATTTCAGATTAAATAAATCAAGACAAAAAGAATTCATTGTAAAACAAATAGAATTCATTTTAGAACAATAATCATTTATTTTATAACAAAAAAAACATTCATTACATAACCATTCTTTTTAAAACAAATATCATTCATTCTAGAACAAAAATCATTCATTCTATAACAAAACTCATCCATTCCAGAACAAAACTAACCATCCTAGGACAAAAATCAACCATCGTAGGACAAAAATCATTCATCCTAGAACAAAAACCATTCATCCTAAAACAAAAACTAATCATCCTAAGACAAAACTAACCATTCCTAAACAAAAACCATTCATCCCAAAACAAAAACTAACCATTTTAGAACAAAATCAAATCATCCTAGTACAAAAACACTATATTATTTTTATAAAACAAAATTAAACAAAAACAGATTATTATAAAACAAAATTAGATCACTATAAAACAAAAATATATTATTTTTGAACAAAACTAAATCATTACCAAATAAACAAAGAATAGTTATTGCTAATTTGTTTTAATTTGGGAGTATCCATTTTAAAACAAAAAATCGTTCATTTAACACAAATACCGTTCATTTTAGAACAAAAAGTACCTATTTCAGATTAAATAAATCAAGACAAAAAGAATTCATTCTAAAACAAATAGAATTCATTTTAGAACATTAATCATTCATTTTATAACAAAAAAATATTCATTACATAACCATTCTTTTTAACACAAATATCATTCATTCTAGAACAAAATTCATTCATTCTATAACAAAACTCATCCATTCCAGAACAAAACTAACCATCCTAGGACAAAAACCAACCATCGTAGGACAAAAATCATTCATCCTAGAACAAAACCATTCATCCTAAAACAAAAACTAATCATCCTAAGACAAAACTAACCATTCCTAAACAAAAACCATTCATCCCAAAATAAAAACTAACCATTTTAGAACAAAATCAAATCATCCTAGTACAAAAACACTATATTATTTTTATAAAACAAAATTAAACAAAAACAGATTACTATAAAACAAAATTAGATCACTATAAAACAAAAATATATTATTTTTGAACAAAACTAAATCATTACCAAATAAACAAAGAATAGTTATTGTTTTTGTCCTAGAATGGTTAATTTTTGTTCTGGGATGATTAGTTTTTGTCCTAAGATGATTAGTTTAAAATGATTAGTTTTTGTTTTGGGATGAATGATTTTTGTCTAGGAATGATTAGTTTTTGTCATGAGATAGTTGTTTTTTTGTCCTAGGATGGTTAGTTTTTGTTCTGGGATGAATAGTTTTTGTCGTAGGATGGTCAGTTTTTGTTTTGGGATGAATGGTTTTTGTCCTAAGATGGTTGGTTTTGGTCGTTAGTTTTTGTTCTGCAATTGTTAGTTTTTGTTGAAGAATAGATGGTTTTTGTCCTAGAATGGTTGACTTTTTGTTTTGAAATGATTAATTTTTGTCCGAGGATGATTAGTTTTTGTTCTATAATTGTTAGTTTTTGTTTTGGGATGAATGGTTTTTGTCTAGACATGATTAGTTTTTGTTATGAAATGGTTGTTTTTTGTCCTAGAATGGTTACTTTTTGTTATAGAATGGTCAGTTTTTGTCATAGGATGATTACTTTATGTTCTGGAATGGATGATTTTTGTCTTAGGATGATTACTTTTTGTCCTACGATGATTAGTTTTTGTTCTAGGATGATTAGTTTTTGTTCTGAAATAGATGTTTAGTTTTTGTATAGAAAGAATGATTTTTGTCCTAGGATGATTAGTTTTTGTCCTAGGATGGTTAGTTTTTGTCCTAGGATGATTAGTTTTTGTTCTAGAATGATTAGTTTTTGTCCTAGGATGATTAGTTTTTGTCCTATGATGATTAGTTTTTTTTCTAGGATGATTAGTTTTTATTCTAAAATGGATGATTAGTTTTTGTATAGAATAAATGATTTTTGTCCTAGGATGGTTGCTTTTTGTTATGTAATGGTTAGTTTTTGTCCTACGATTGTTAGTTTTTGTTAAGAAATGAATGTTTTTTTATCCTAGAATGTTTAATTTTTTTTCAGGAATGGTCAGTTTTTGTCATAGGATGATTAGTTTTTGTTCTGGAATGAACGACTTTTGTTTCAGGATGATTAGTTTTTGTTATGGGATGAATGATTTTTGTTTTGGGATGAATGATTTTTGTCATAGGATGATTAGTTTTTGTTCTGGAATGAACGACTTTTGTTTCAGCATGATTAGTTTTTGTTCTGGGATGAATGATTTTTGTCATAGGATGGTTAGTTTTTGTTCTATGATGGTTGACTTTTGTTCTGTAATGAATGGTTTTTGTCCTATGATGAATAATTTTTGTTTTGGGATGATTGATTTTTGTCATATGATGATTAGTTTTTGTTCTGGAATGAACGACTTTTGTTTTAGGATGATTAGTTTTTGTTCTGAGATGAATGAGTTTTGTCTCTGGATGAATGATTTTTGTCATAGAATGATTAGTTTTTGTTCTGGAATGAACGACTTTTGTTTCAGGATGATTACATTTTGTTTCAGGATGGTCAGTTTTTGTCCTATGATGGTTACTTTTTGTTCTGGAATGTATGGTTTATGTCCTAGAATGGTTATCTTTTGTTCTGGAATGGATGGTTTTTGTCCTAGGATGATTAGTTTTTGTTCTGAGATGAATGCGTTTTGTTTAGGGATAGTTGGTTTTGTCCTACGATGATTACCTTTTGTTCTGAAATGATTAGTTTTTGTCCTAGAATGAATGATTCTTGTTTCAGAATGAATGATTTTTGTTCTGGAATAAATGGTTATTGTTCTAAAATGAATTATTTCTATTTTGAAATAAATGGTTTATATTTGTTGAAAATGGTCTTTTGTTCAATAATTATTCTTTTTTTTTTGTCCTAAAATGGGTATGTTTTGTTATATAATGATGTGTTGTTGTTATAAAATGACTAATATTTGTTCTAAAATAAATTATTTTCTTATTTCATTTTCTTTCCTCTATTTACTCACCACCTTATTTAACTTCTCTCTCCTCTCCCTTTACCCATTCCTCCTCTCACTCCTCCATACTCATCCCCGCGCGCCACCACTATCCAGCCGGCGACACGAAATTATTCGTCTCCGGTCGCCGGCGAGAACTCCTGGCGTATCACCGTCGGCCCGTCGTCGTCGCTTCCTCCCTCCACAATCAATTCTCTTTCGTTCGAAACGCTTCATTTCCACTAGACCACTCTGTTCCTCACTCATTTCCACTAGACGCTTGCACGACCACCCATCGCCGGAGATTCGATTGTTGCCGGAGAAGAATGAAAAGTAGGAGAGAGAAGGAAAAGAAAGAGAGAAAACGAGGATTATTCGCGAGGGGAAGATGGAGGGGGGAAGAATGAAAAGCATCACGGGGTGGAGGGGTGGGGTCGCATGACGACGACGACGGTTCTGGGTTGTCGGGGTTTCTGGGGTGGTGGTTGGTGGCGGAGATGGTGGCGGAGATGGTGGCGGCTGAGACGTTGTGTGGTGGCCGGATTTGGGGGGGGGATTGAGAGATGAGAGTGTTTTTTATTTTGTTTGTTTTTATTTAATTGCAAGTATGTTGGATTTGGTGTTGGGCTGACCGATCTATTACAAGAGGGTTGGGCTTAAAATAAACCTATGGACTCTGTTGACAAAAAAACGGGGGTACACAAAGAATGGTACCCTCGGGGTACCATAGAATGATTGGCTACTTAGGCCCTGTGCGATTCAACTTATTCAACAGTGTTTTCAAATCAGATCAGATTTATTTAAATCAAATCAATTCAGATTAGTTTTATTCAAATCAAATCAAAATTATCCAAATAACAATCAATGAATTTAGTCTATTTCTAGTTATTGATTCGTCTAATTGCAGTCAATTTATTGATTAATTCAGTTTAGATCAAATCAAATCAAGTTTATTCAAATCAATTCAAATCAAACCAAATCAGATCAGTTCAATTCAAATCAAATCAAATCAGACCAGATTAATGCAGTCCCATCGCACATGACCTTAAACGTCTTGAAATTGTGAAAACCGAACCCAAATCCAATCTCGGCGAGGTTAAAAAAAGTTTTAGACTTTTAGGTCCGATGAGACATCGATTCCGATACGAGAATGAAAAACTCAACTTTGCCGTTGTATATTCGTCCTTTACTTCCCATAAATAAAATAAAGCAATTCTTTTAAATAAAATAACTAAAAAAAAAAGAGTAAAAGAACGTAAACAATTATTATTTTATTGAACCGACCTATTCTATTTGGGAAAGTAAAATTAAAAAAGATTGGTATAAATAGGGAGGAGAGAATACCAAAGGTACCCTCAAAATCAAAGAAAGAGCAATCTTTAGTGTGCGTGTCCATCACTTTTGTCATAGAGTTCCCCCACGGCTCTAACCCTAATTCTTCGTTTCTTCAACAAACTCTGCGATTAATCCTAATTTCCCCAGTTTTCATTCAGTTGAAGTGAGTTTTTCTTCCCTCTTTCGATCGAATTATTACTCTATTGTTTAAATTTTATCGAAATTTTGCATCTTTTTAGCAGATTTGATGAGATTAGTCGTAGCATGTCGTTTGATTGTGTTTCGTTCGAGTTCTTGATTTATTATCTATGATTTGTGTACTGTTGTTGATTTTTATGATGTTTTGTGGTAGAATATTGGGAATTCTTTGAATTTAACCTGTTTTTGATGAGAATTCAGAAGAAAGTTTCGATCTTTGGTGATTGTTTGGACTAAATTTTGTCTGGGATTCGTTGTTGTATGTCTCGGTTTTGGGGATTTTGAGTTTTGTGCTGCTATGTGTGTTTCAATGTGCTTTTTGATCAAGGGTTTTGCTGTCAGCATTGAATTCTAAAAGATACAGTATTGGTTGTAAGCTTAGTTATTCGATGTTTTCGGGGCGATATTGCTGGTAACTGTTCGAAAGGGTTGGTTCAGAATCATGTTTTTATCCCGGGCTGATGGGTTCGGGGCATCGGGGCAAAAGTCGTGTTCTTGGACTGAATTAAGTGGTAGTGTCAATGAACTAGGCTTTGTTTGTGTCCTATCCTCGTCCTTTATTTTTTAGCCTCTGTTAATGGAATTGAAAACTAGATGGTTGTATTATTATTTTTTATTTTTGAGGATTGTATTCTATTCTGAATTGGTTGGTGTACTAGTAGATGTGCCTTATTTGTGTTTTCGCCAATTGTTTGTTCTATGATCGTTAGGGTCAAGTTTTTGGGTTGGTATAGTTGGATTTTTTTTTTTTTTTTTTGAAGCGGTTATTTATGGACCTTGGTTCTTACTTTTGCTGTTGCAGTCATGGCTGGACTAGCTCCCGAAGGCTCTCAGTTTGATGCCCGTCAGTATGACTCCAAAATGGAAGTGTAAGTTGTTTCTCGTCCAATTTATTGTGTGTAACCTTTTTAATAATTTTGGCAGTTTATTGCTTTTTGTCTTGTAACCAAAATTTGAGCATTGCAGTTGACTGTTATTTGTTCTGTGATGAAGGCTTTCCGAGGAAGGAAAAGATTTCTTCACTTCTTATGATGAGGTTTACGATACCTTTGATGCAATGGGTTTGAAAGAGAATCTTCTCAGAGGAATTTATGCTTATGGTAAATTTTCATTAATGCTTTTTTCCCTTTTTTTTAAAGCAATTATTTTATAAGTTCATATCTTGTGACTCGTGAGAGCTAATGATTATTGTTGTCAGGTTTTGAGAAGCCTTCTGCCATTCAACAGAGGGGAATCGTTCCCTTCACCAAGGGTCTTGATGTGATTCAACAAGCCCAGTCTGGTACTGGGAAGACTGCAACCTTTTGCTCTGGTATCCTGCAGCAACTGGATTATGATTTGTTGGATTGTCAAGCTCTTGTGCTCGCTCCTACCAGGGAGCTTGCTCAGCAAATTGAGAAGGTTATGCGTGCCCTCGGTGACTACCTTGGTGTCAAGGTTCATGCATGTGTTGGTGGAACTAGTATCCGTGAAGACCAAAAAATCCTTGCTGCTGGAATACATGTGGTTGTTGGCACTCCTGGTCGTGTCTTTGATATGTTGCGTAGGCAATCTCTTCGTGCTAATAACATCCGGATGTTTGTTCTTGATGAGGCTGATGAGATGCTTTCTCGTGGTTTCAAGGATCAGGTATACTGATCAATTCCGTACTGAACTGTTCTTTAAAATACTAGTTAAATTCTAGGATTGTGCTGGCTACTTTTTGTTGCTTCTATGGTTTATGTGCTTGAGTGGCTCTGAACCCACAAAAATTTCTTATTATGTCAGGTTTCACTGATGCTTAAACGTTTTAATGGTATTGTAATGCTGTTGCTTCTTCATAATGCTTATACTATTGTGAGGTGTTATCTTCGAACTTGATGTCAAAGGGAGGATTTACTGAAGATTTTATTTTCAGTAGCTGAATTTTGAAAAAAATGGCTTTTGCCTCTTTCTAATTGTTGATGACTTGAAGGATTACGAGACTTAAATTTCATTTGGGTGTTTTGGTGGGGGCAGCTGCTTTCTTTTCGGTTTGTATTGTGTTTGCACTAAATTAGGTGACTTGCTCAATCTTTTAGGGAGATAGCACGTTCCTATGATGTTATGCTAGTTGCGCAAGTCAATATCTCTGCTCTTTTTACAGTTGTGTGAAGTGCATTGCTTTTGATGTGATGTTTTTGTATCAAATAAGCAATTACAGTGTCGGTTTTTCATTACATTACAATGTTTTTCATTTGCGCTTGCTGAACCTAACGATCCAAGTATTTAACTATGTCAGACAAGGGTTTTTTTTGGCTTCTGAGAGTTTGCAACTGTTGTTTGTTCTTTTTCTACTGAATTAATTTTGGGTGGGTGCCTCTGTGAGACTGCTTTGGTACGTTTACTAATAGAAGTTAATCCTGCTTCTCTGCAGATCTATGACATATTCCAGCAACTTCCACCTAAGATTCAGGTAGGAGTATTTTCTGCTACCATGCCCCCTGAGGCTCTCGAGATAACCAGGAAGTTCATGAACAAACCTGTAAGGATTCTTGTGAAGCGTGATGAGCTTACCCTTGAGGGTATTAAGCAGTTCTATGTCAATGTTGACAAGGAAGAGTGGAAGCTTGACACCCTTTGCGACCTTTATGAAACTTTGGCGATCACTCAAAGTGTTATCTTCGTCAACACCAGGAGAAAGGTTGACTCGCTGACTGATCAAATGAGGGCCCGTGACCATACCGTGTCGTCCACTCATGGAGACATGGAACAGAAGGATAGGGATATTATTATGCGCGAGTTCCGTTCTGGATCATCTCGTGTGCTGATCACTACCGACCTTCTGGCTCGTGGTATTGATGTGCAGCAAGTCTCGCTGGTGATCAACTATGATTTGCCAACTCAACCAGAGAACTACCTCCACAGGATTGGCCGAGGTGGACGTTTTGGAAGGAAGGGTGTTGCCATTAATTTTGTGACCCGTGATGATGAGAGAATGCTCTCTGATATCCAGAAATTCTACAATATTCAAGTTGAGGAGCTCCCTGCTAATGTTGCGGATCTCATCTAATGGCAACAAGTGCCATTGTCGTTGTGTTTTGAGGTTTGCTCTGTGAGATCATCATTGTTCATGAAGACAGCAGTCATAGTTATTACTGGTATTAGAATGTTGCGTCATTTTACCATTTTTGGGTCTATTCTGGGATCATTCACTTGATTGTGTTGTCAGGTTAAAATTTTGTAGGAGCTTAGAAATATTCTAAACTGTGGTGGTATTTTGTGGCATATATTGTTACTGATCGCTTTCTCATATTTTTGCATTTGCTTTGATGTTCAGCAATCTTCGCGTTGATCTTCTTTTTAAAGATTGCTTTTTTCACAATGTGGAACTAGAGTTGTAGGCATTCGTTTTACTATTAACTTTCTGGAGAGGTGATAATTCTGGTTGTGTTCCGAAATATGATTGACATGAGCACATGACATTAGCTTTATCTGCTGCATGTTCGTTCTTTTGCTGCTGACTGTTCTAGTGTGGGCTATAATAGCTCTGGTCTCATATTCCTGGTCTCATTCTCATCACGATAATCATCACCAACTCACGATCCATCGGTCCTCTATATCGCAATTCTGGTTCATCAGATTAACTCTAGGGATGATCTTTTAACCCGCTCTGCCAATGTTAGTTAGGATCGCACACAATAACGCGCTCACTAACACAGTAACACCGGTCTATTGGCCCTGTATCAAGGATTTCGGTATCGTTTAGATTTTTAGCCATATACCAAGACCAGAGTTTACAGCGCTGTTAAAAGATTACTCCGGCCAGTTATTTAGCGAAAATGAGTAAAAATTCCTATGCAAGCAACTCGTAATAATACAAGGCAGAGGTACCTGGACTCTGCTAACTGGAAGCCAAAGCTCCAGTTTTAGGAGCATATACCAAACAGTCATCATTATTGTAGGAAGACGGGGTTATAAGTTGGGATTTGGGTTGTTGATACAGTTGTACAAACGCGTGCTGTGACGAGTGATGACCTTCGAGTAAAACAAAGTCAGATTTTTCATTTGGGTGGTCAAGAGCATCATGCCATATCAGAATAAATCTGAAGGCATTGTTCTGGGAACGAATGAAACGCTATCGGTCGTTGACAGATTAGTTTAGGCATCTTAAGATGTTATGCCTGAAGAATATCATGAAACTTTGCATTTATCCCAAAATTCTCTTGACATTTAGTTGCACTGTTCTTTTCTTTCTTTCTATCTGCGGCTGGGGTTCAGCTAGCCTCCATTTCTACAGCGAGTCTACCCTTTTGTGACCAAATCTCTTCTTTTTGTATATTTGGATATTTTCCGGTCTTTATTCCGGTATATCACAAAGCTTAGCAACTATATGCTTTAATTCGTTTTCGTGTTGGATTTTAGTGCAATGGTCCTGCATGCTCTTTACCTATCTATATCCGCGGCTGGGGTGTCTACATTCTTTCTACGGATGGGGTGAAGGTGCTAGTCCATTGTTGAATGAGAATCCTTAGTTTTATCGAATATTTTTCTCTCTTTATGCTGGAATTTACGCTCCGGTGAAAGACCGATAGATGAAGCAAATAAATTAGGGCTTTGCCATGAGTTCATGATAGATATGTACTCGTATATCGTTTCTTAGTATCCAAAATTACCATGCAATTGGTAAATAGAATAGGCTAATAGGTGGGATAAAGTATCAGATTGGGTCGATTTTAACGATTCAAATTCTCATCTCACTTGTCCAAGTGTCCAACGATCCCCATTAATTTAAAATCTCAAGTCCAGAGTCGAACAACGAAAATTTTATAACCATCCGATCCGTTACAAGGATAGACGAGTTAATTAAAGCGCTAATAAGAAGTTTCCTGGCAGCATGTGGTACGTAACTACGTACGTTACTGCTTAGTTAAAAGAACCTGCACTCGTAAATTAATTAAAAGACGGTAAGTGGTACACCAAGTACTAATTAATCTAGTAAGTACGGATCGGATCAGAGCACGGTTGAATCATGTAACGCTTTTGAGCCACCATGAAAGTAAAGCTAATGATGAGGCCGAAAGCGAGTCGACTTTCATAGGGCGGCACAGACAGTGTCGCCGGGACATCAGTACAGTGCACAACCAAGTACTAATCTGTACGTGGTTAATTAATTAAGTAAATAAATTAAGTAAATAAGTAATCTATCTGTTATGTTGTTAGTTACTTACTTTTAATCTGTACTTGCTAATTATGCAACACATGTGATTAAAGCACGTCTTATCTTTATACTTTAATTTGCACGGATCATTCCTTAATCTTTCGACAGATTGTAATGTTTTGTAATTTCGCCCACTGTAAATCCTTTTTATTTTTATTTTTTGAAACAGACCCACTGTAAATCCTGCAGCCACGGTTCACTCATGAGTCATGAATGTCCGTCTTTCTGCGTCAGTACTTGTTATATTAGGCAAGGGTCAACAATGGTTGTATAAGGAAGATCAAAGAACGATTTCAAGTTGTGCCGCGGTAGGAGACTACTGACTTGAAAGCGATTACGGCCCGACATTGGTGGTCATCGTCACTGGCCGGAATGCTCCTCAAGGTTAACACAACTACTCTTGCACACGACCACTCACGTACAAAAGTTGGAATTTGCACACTCATATAATTACCCAAGAATCAGGAGATGTGTTTTTGTGTATATCGTTCCATGTTAATCTTAATTTGTGATGTGAGCACGTTTGATGAATTGATGCTATGAGGTGGGATCCTGTTTGATGTGCCAATACTTTTAGAGTTTGTGTTAATTTGTGAAACTCTATTGGTACATGGTAATTGGATCACATGATTATATCTCCGTATATTAATCTTTGACAATGTGATTAAGCTCTCCTCATAGGCTCATACTTATGGGTATACGTATAATTATTTTTATATGGAATAAATTGCTGACCCGGTAAATATTGCGATTACCTCGTGTACGTGCTCGTTATGAGTTGAACTGTAAATATTTGATGCTTTATTGTTTCATACAAGTGAATATTATTTATGAGCATGTCCACTAAGCTTTATTCTTATGTGCATGTTTAGGATTTAGCTAATATGGAATTTAGCTAATCCAAAAGTACTAGATCATGGATATGGTAAGGGACTGAGGGGTAGCGATAAGATCGACACGAAAGCGATGTGTATTGATCCTAATTAACATGTCGTTATATTATTTGAGTTAATGCGTCATATATGTTTTAGCCGTTATGGTTAACGGAGGACTAAAGATGTGATAATTGTGAATTTTGAGGTCAAACGTTTTAAAGGATCTTTATTACCCCATGTTTATACAACGGCTAGTTATGTCTCGTGAACCATGATCAGGTGGTGTCATTGAAGTGACTAATTTGGTGATATTTAATACTATTTAAGTTCTTAACGATATGACACGATCACTTGAAAATGTGGGGAAAAGTGTTTCACATTTGTGTCTTTCTTTTCAAGTGATGGAGTAGTGTCACAAGAGCTCAATTGATATTGCTTATAAGTTGTCAGTTTTGTGTATTTCTCGTATGGGCTTTTTCATGTCTATTTTAATGTCATATGTGTTGACTAATATGTAGTAAAATGTGATTTAGATAAACCTCGTGAACTAGATATGTGTTCTGTGAGAAGTTTTGTCTTTTACGCCCTAATGTGTATATGGAAAAAAACCATTGTTTTGAGATGCTAATCTACGTGAGGTAGATGATATATGGCTAGTGGATTTTCATATACACGAATTTTGTGAATACGAGAATTTTTTTACCGCTTGAATGGTTCGAAATATTTGTGATTTCACCTTTTTCTCAACCATCATGTGTAGAGAAATATTTTGATGTTGTGTGAGAATTTATGGTAATTCAATCATATACCTTTTATATGCTCTGCCTAATTATATGAGTGAAATTAAAAGGTTTGCCTGGAATCCTTATCTTGTGTGGTGTAGACTTTAAATTGAGCTTTTGAGACGCTCTTGTACGTTGATTTGACGAGTTACCTTAGGGTAATTTTTTTGTTAAAGTCTTGTGTTGTGGGGGTTCGCTATTTCGATGTTTCACTCAAAGTTTGTGTTGGCATTGATAGAATGGTTGAGAGAATTGTTGAGAGTTTTAATAGCTTGTACACCATTGTGGGGGTAATTACAAACTAGTTTTACTTATTTCTCTATTATTGTGGTGTTTCTCAAGTAAATACATATTTGTATTGAGAATGATGTATATTGTGATTGAGATTGGAACTCACGTGTTTGAGTTTATGAGTTGTGACAGAAATTTAATTGTTGATCTATCACAAGGGAAACTAGATACGTGGCTAGTTCTTGAGTTGTCGAGGGGAATGGGGTAACGCCCATGGGGTGAGGAATTCATGGTTGATACCCGAACTTGCTTTCGCAAGGGTGGTCTAACGAAGCCATGGAAAGACTCACTTAGTACACACCTCTCATTCCTATGACATGTGTACTTTGAGGTTGGGCGCTTAGCTCTTAATGAGTCCATAGTCTTCGGGTGGTCCTTTTGAGACGAACTTGATGGATTCACCGAATGTGATTAAGGTTGAACACATTGTGTTCTTAATGATCTTATATCCCTGATTTGGGTGGTCCTACTGAGACGGACTTGATAAGATCACCGTGTGTGCAGGTTGAGATCTATCTCTTAATGAGTTTATATCCATATGTTGGATGGTCCTATATGAGATGGACTTGGACTCACCGCTTTATTTTTGTGAGGTTGAACTTTTGCTCCTAATGATTCTGTAGTCCTATTGTGGGTGGTCTATGTGGAGATAGACTTGTCGGAATCACCTACGTGAGTGAGAAGGGTTGGCATCCATCTATGAAAGAATTGGGCGGTCTTTCTAGAAGCACTCATGAGAAGGTCACCATTTGCCAAATTTGCTTTATAGCTATAGGTCCTTGTGGATGAAGGATCTTCGCGGAACTCAAAAAGGGATTTAAGGTAAGACATGTGTCCGGAATTTACCCTGGATTCTAGGAGTTCAAGACTTAGTTCACTCACCAGATGAAAGAATCGTTTCGTGTCACTACGTGGGGGTTCAAATCGAAAGATACCCACACTTAAGTGTCAAGCCTTTCCCACATGCTCAGAATCGGTTGCTAACTTAGCATTAGTGGGAGATTGTTGGAAATAATGCTAAGTTGATGGGTAGTTGATTAGTGGGGTATGTTAAAGGTTAGTGGGGGTTATGAGTGATATTAAGAGGTCACTTATATCTCTTAGGATTCCCCCATAAATCCTATTAATATGCCATTATATCACCCCACTAACACCATTATTTAGCCTTTATTAGGGGATGTTTTATCTCATAACCCCTAGTTGTTATGGCTATATAATTGGGTGTGGGAGAAACATTTTGAGATACATCTTGTATTCCTCCTCAATGTTTCTCCTTTATTCTGAGTATGCCCTTGAGAGTTCCAACTCCCCATGATTGAGCACACAACTTAGGGGAGTGCTGTGTGGCCTTGAGAACGACGTACATGTGATTGTGCCGTGGTCGGGGCGAATTTCGTTTCTCATTCAATGATCATCGATCATGACACAGCGATTACAAATTTCTATTCTCTTATAATTCCGCCCCCTACAATAACCAATCTATATTTTCCAACATAGGCTGCTCTTATCATTAACTAACCAATCATCATACTATATTATCTTTTAAATCAACCAATAATGACGCGTTATGTGTGAATAACTCGATCACTAGTTTGGAGCCTGACTCTAGCCTAAATTACTAAGTACGTTCGTCATAATTGTTTTTTTTTGCTATAGGGTAATTATTAAGTCCTGAATCGTTTGTGTTGGATTGTTAATTACTCCTTTCATTCATTTCCAAGTTTTTATTTTATTTTTTGACACACTTTTTAAGTGCAAAGTTAGATATGCTAGTGTTGTAAAAAAAATGCTAATTTAATGAAAAGTATATTTGTCGAGCATTATCTTCTTCTGGTTGTTATAATCTTTTGTCTTTTGCGTGTCAAAGTAACATTCACTACAAAGTTGATAAATGGTTTTGCTTTAAAATTGAAGTTAAGTGTGATAACTTCCTAGAGAAAACCTTCAATTTTAGATTTGTTCGGCATAATTCTAATTAAGTTACACGACGGGATGGCCCAAATATATTGAATTTCACTACTTTTTACTTTGAAATCAAGTGTAATGACAATCAGATTTCACCTTAAAATAAAATTTGTTTTATATAACTCTCTCATATTACATTATACTATTATTTCACACATTCCCGGTCAATTTTCTCAAGACAAATTAGCGTTGCTAACTCTAAGCCCCTTCCACCAATTTACGCGATTTATTCGATAAACCCTTTTGTTGACGAGGAAAAAGGACAAAAGATGTTTGATGATGGATCCAATCAACTTCAGTTGGTATGCCAAAATTGGTAGGACTTGTGATTGGCTTCCGGATCAGTACTACGATCTGTATGGATAGATTTTGACTTGCGAGTCTCAGAGAGACACCAATTCCAGGTTGCCACCTGGTTTCGAGATGCCTACACATATGATATTATGATGCCCATTTTTGTTGCCGAAAGTGGAATAAAGTTTCGATCACAGCATGCACGACTTATCAATTCTCTTTTTACCCTCTTTTAAGAGCAACAAACATACTTAGAGAAATAGATTGACATATCTTGGTTTGGCATTTCTAATTTGTATACTTTTTCTTAGTTAAGTTAATTAGACACGGCGGAATGGATTAGAAAAGAGAGTTACACGACTTTAGGTGGATTAAGCTACGGCTTGCGCCTTAAACTTCAGCTCTCTTGAGTCATTGGTAGAGTTAACAATCAGAGAAGCCTTTAAACTTACATAACTTAAGCTAGTTCATTCTCATGTTTGGACCTTGAAATTATGACGTTTTTTGTTGGTAATTAGGCGTCAATAGATAGAAAGAAGCACTTATCCAAGTTTACAAGAGTACAAATCAACAAGTAAGAAAGGCAAAAAAAAGAAGTTCAAAATACATAAAATTGATTTAACTCAACTTCTTTATGACTGTATAACTTTTTAATGAAGTTTCTAAGTTCATCAGGTTTCACTCATTGTATCCAACTTACAAAGAACATGAACCATTACCTTTTGATTTTCGAATTCAAGTAATCTGTGGTTATTATGATTAAAAGTCGAAAACCTAGATAGTGACTTACAATTTAGCTCCATGATAGTTAGCCTTGGTGCTAACGACTGCAAAATAAGGGGCGGGACTTACACTAAAGAGATCGTATGATCCAGACATCATAAAAAACTACGTGGAGCAATTGATTATTTCTCGCATATCGATTACCTAAAATAATGATTGGAAATAAGAATATTTTTGGCACCTACAAGGCTGCAATGCCGAATTTAATTTCCTACAATTCCTCCAACTAAGTCCATCATGATTTTGACAGAATGGTTGTGCACTGTACTCTTACAGCCTTGATTTAATACCCGAGATTTGGAGGCAAAGCTGTTGGGAATCACATATCACTTTGCACCTACGTGTTTATTCTACTTCTAGAAAGGACATACAAGACTCTGTATATTTAACAATAATTCCAGAATAGGAAAGTAGTCTTTCGTTAAACTCACAAAGTCATCATTTCTATAATCCCACCATAATGAACATTCAGAATTTAATCTCAGTAATCCACTCCTTGATTCTAAAAAAGTGAAGTGAGTTTTCAACTGCAACGACGTTCGCAATTCTCAAACCATCTTTACTATAACTCTTAATTCTTAAATGAATTTCAGGTACAAATAAAAGAGTCAATAATAAAACAATTCTTAAAACAGAGACTGTTTCAAAAGTTTTAAGCAGGGTGGTCATTTGAGCACCAAAGATATTAGTGCATATGCCCTGCCAGTGGCCTTCAGCAAGGCGATTGGAGTTGATTTTATAGCAAATTAATTTCTTTGACCTTATTGAATAGGTTCACAAAGTATGAGGGAGAAATCATCAACCACAAACTTTCGGGCAAAAAACAAATTCGTGAGAGGTAGACCAAATTAAAATAGATATTGGAGTTATCCAAGCGTGTTCACAAAATATTGTCTAATATCGGCAGAAGTAAGTTGACGATATTGGTTTATAAACTAGTTGGCTACTCCTCCTACCACCTATTCGTTTTAGGATGGAACATTGTCTCTTTTAACTTGTGACATGTCTTTCCATCCTGCCCTAATCCTGCGCCGCTGCACTGGTAATGTGATATTAAAGGGTGAGATAATGGTATTTAGATCCAGTGGAGTTGAAAATAAACTTTACTCCCTCCGTCCCCCTTTAAACACTCCGCTTTCCCTTTTTAGGTGTCCCCCTTTAAGCACCCCATTTCAAAACATGCTAAATAGGGTAAGTTTTCACCACACATCAACTATCTCCAAAAACAATAAACAAACCACCCATTATCTCCAAAAATAATAAACAAACCACCCATTATCTCCAAAAGTAATAAACAAATCACTCATTATCTCCAAAAATAATAAACAAATCACCCATTATCTTCAATAATAATAAATAAACCCCCCATTACCTCAAACAATAATAAACAAATCACACCACCTTAATCCACGTAAATAAGGGAGCGGGGTGTTTAAAGGGGGACGGAGGGAGTATGTGGTAGAGTTTACTAAAAAAAGGTAAGAATAAATATTTTTGTTAATTTATTTGTGCTTTTGAGGTTCTCTTTATTTTGTCTTATTACTTGTTTTGGTAAAGCTCTACCAACTCTACAACATACCCGAGATAATGATATGAATTTGGGTGTCTTAACTCTTAATTAATCGGGACATTATTGTTGAATAAGAGATAACAAATAAGTTTCTATACATATTTAGCCCATGCTCATATGAAATGTCATGTCGAATAACTTCATAAGTGATCACTTTTGTGGAACACATGTAGGGCTGATGTGACTGTTATTATAAATAGAAAATAAATTTTGATAGTAGAAACTAAACACCATCCTAATTTTCAAAATGGAATTTTGGTTCAAATAAAAAATTCTGAAAATTTAAAAAATAAAAACGATACCAAATCAACATGTAGAATTTCCGCAACTCTTAAAACTTTAGAAACGTAAACTAGTTTCTAAAGCCGAGAGCACTTGTCAATGGTTATTCTTTTTTCGAGTTGTTAGTCCATGATTCATTAATAAGTTTGATTAGTGTGTTTTTTAAACGCGAAGTATAATTAGTTTCGATGGTTAATGATAGTATAATGCAAAAGCATGTATACTTTATCCAACAATAGCTACTTTAGCGCCGTATTAGATTTCCGCGTGAGCTTTCTTTACGAGAGTAAACACCATTTGACCTTTTGTTGCCTAATATTAAACTCATAATTAAGTACCATATAATTTTTCTTTTCTCGTTAAGTACTACGTACCATATACTCCATTACACGGAGTGCACATACAATAAGCTAAGGATGGAGTATCAAATTAAATAAAAAAACAATAACTTGGCTTTAACTTTAGTCTTCACTTTCTTCCAAAGGTTGAGGGCCACGTGTCGTGTGTTTTGTGCATTTGGGTGATAAGATCGAGATTCTAATTAGTTGGACTGTTGGAGTGTTGGTTCCATAGAAGGGTCGGCCGAGATCGAAATTAAGCAAAACATGCAATTTTATGTTTTCTTTTAATGGTAAGCAGTGGAGCTAAGCTAAGCTAGGTTACCCTTTCTTTTTAGGGTACAACTTGTTAAGGAAACAATTATAATCATTAAAGAGGGTATTTCGAGGAATAAGGAAAGAGTGAGGTCTAGTACTCTAGTTAAATTAGTCCGACGCCTTATTAGCTGATTTCACGAAAATGTGATGAATCGATTGATGATGTATTTTGCACTGGTCATGCTCGCAAATATTCGGGTTGGTTTGAAGTTTTACTACTGGTTTTATACGTCGATGAATTCTCATCGGGTTGAGTTAAATCGAATTATATATGCTGTTATAATTAGCTCTATTAGGGTCTAATCAGATCAAGTTTTTCGAATTTGGTCGTGTTTGTAAGAGAGCCCTCTCCCAATTAGGGACAGGAAGGAAAATGACAAGTGACAATATAAAACAACAGCCACCCTTCAAATTAAAAAAAGAAAGCCTGCAAGATTTCATTTACACAAACATGCATTGGGACGCAGTTGATAAGGAATTGGAGTGTGGTATGGCGCGGCAAAGTTCAGAAACACAAGATGCATTGGTAACCTAAAACTCAATAAATGATGGGATAGACCATAAGATTCAATGCGTAACAAACTAACAGAAGTCTCAGAATTGAACACGACCTGAGACTTTGGAGAATCTGACTACTTTTCATATCTTAA
Organism: Spergularia marina; assembly: GCA_963680865.1. NCBI lineage: Eukaryota > Viridiplantae > Streptophyta > Magnoliopsida > Caryophyllales > Caryophyllaceae > Spergularia > Spergularia marina. The sequence continues at coordinate 15,712,003 of OY804560.1, read as the reverse complement.
TTCGTTCTTATCCCTAATCCGGCGGATTAACCCATGTTGAGTGTTGACTACTACTGGAAATGGAAAATGCATACACAACCTCATGATATGAAAACAAAGTATATACGGAGCTAGTATAGTAGAGTATATATATGACCAGTTGACCACTACTCACGAGCTCGATCGTATGGGTGACAATCGATTGAGCTGAGTTAGGTTACGTGGGGATGAGTTATATTTGGTTGGGGTGACCTTAATTCCATGTATAAATTAGATATGATCGAGCGAGCCGAGTTTGTTTCTCACTGTATAGATTCGATTTAGGTCGTTATCCCCTAACACGTCGGTACTTATTATGCCCGATAACTTTAATTTGTGTGTTTACGTGTCTTTTAATATAATTTTTAGAATTCGATCATGTTTTGAATATTTGTAAATCAAGTAAGCTATACCTACATTTTATACAATTTGAACATCCTATATACCATAAGTCCGGCAGAATTCAGTTCAATGGGTTGCATGTGGGTCAAGTTGTATCTGAGTCAGGTGAAGCTAAATTAGCTAGGCTTAGATTTTAAAATTAATAATTTTGACTAATTCTCTGCAAATGAGTTTTGACTAATCTGTAGGACTCGAGGCACAAAAAAAAAAAAGGAAAAAAAATGTATTACACGGGCCATTGTTAGAAATTAAGGTCTTGTTTTAAATGATTGCATCATTTAGTTTGAATCTCTTGAAAAATTAATTGAATTTTAGATGAGTTAGATTCGGGTTGGGTTGAGCCAGTGTGAGCCGAGTTTGTTTCTCATTGTATACACTCGACTTAGGTCGTTACATATCCCCTACCTCGTTGGAACTGAGCTTGCCGATAAATTATTGTTTGGGTATGAAGCGATCTTATTTCAGTGCACCTAAATTGTTCTCACCCGTTTAATTAGATTTTAATTGAACCGAATTTGCTGAAAATTAAAATTAGTTGAATTTGAGCGAATCACGAGATCCATTGATTGTTACTTGAATAATCTTGGAATGAATCTAACATGATTTGATTTGAATGAGAATGATCAAATCTGAACACATTGTTTATAAAGTTCAATCAAACAGACAGAAGAGTGGAGAGAAGACCATATAGTCTTTGCCCTCTTTTATATGTTGGAAAGCTTATTCTTGCAACTTTTTATATAATAATCTCTACATTGAAGAGGTTTTTATCTGATTTTAATAGTCTGTATACGATTTATATCGATTTTATTATAAATGCAGTTGGTTTTCTAATCGAGTAAACTCCTAAATTGCCAAAAATAGCAAGAAAATCTCTGTCCAACTCATTATTAATTTGGAAACTTTTCGTGTTCCATCAAGCTTATATTAGCCAAATAATATGGCACAACCACTTTATCAATTATCAAAAAATGATGAACGACATGATAACTCAAACCACCAAATAACAAACTTCGATGAGGATAGAATTTGTCGGGTAGTCGTTTTGATCAATTTTCATGCCAAGCCCCCCACCACTCGGAAGATGATAATGTAGTAAAATAATGAAAATATAGTATGCAGTGTCACTTGAGTCTTGAGTTCTTTAAAATTCAAAAGTTGGAGTCAAAGAATCCGCTTACAATCATCAACATGAAAGTTCCATGTGTTGTATTTTTTGTTATACTTAAAACAATAATGGCGAACTCAGGATTGAAAGAATGGAGGAACAAAATTATAATTCAAACACGATTGAGCTGTATATTTGAGAGTCTTTTAACAAATAAATGTAAAAACAGAGCTAAAGTGACAGTCATTAAGCTCGAACTCAGTTAGCCTACAATTTAAAATGAGCCAAATTCCACAAGTATATCATAATTTATAGACATGTTGGGGACATAAATAACATATATACTGATATATTTCAGAGAGAATTGGGGGGCACGAGCCCGCTTACGCCCCTGGCTACGCCACTGGCTTAAAAACCGTCGTGGACGAAGTTATGTTCCCTTTTTATCGATCTTCGACATTCAATTTAAATTTATTTTACATACTTGAATTACAATAACGTTTGAAAAATTTGATGAAAAACTGTTGAATGAAATAACCCAATACACCATTATTTGCAGAATTAATACACATAACCTTATTTGCTTGCTATCCTGACTTAATCGAGCTAGGTGATCGGTGCTTAGATGAGGCTTTATGATGTCCTTGATAGTGTACTATTTAAAAGAAGCTATAAACCTTGGAATATTTCTATTATTTCACGATATTTTAGAAAATTACCAGCAATTCTAAACACCTTCGTTCATTTTGGGCGCTTAAGGATGAAGTGTTTTTTTTACTAACGTTTAACAAATACTATTGTTTTTTTTTGAAGTGGTAATTTGTGTAAGTGTAACTACAACTAACATTTTTCCTTTTAAAGTTTCACCGAACATACCCTACATATCGAACATTTTTTACTCATAAGTTAAAATATTGAAGATTTGAGTTAGATTAGGATCCGACCATTTGATCCAACTTTATGATTAAAAAAACAGTCCTAATTAATTAAAGCGAGATGAATGGGATTAGATGAGCACATTTATTCGAAAGGGGGTTGATTATGCCACCGACTTGCATTGGAAGAGCCCTTGGCCTCTATATAAGGAACCCACCAGCATGCCTTCTCTTCATCACAGCAATGCTTTGCACTGTTTCCTAACTCAAACACCCACATTTTTTTTTCTCTCTTTCTGATAGCGTGAACAGTGCACGCTACCTTTGACCCACAAAAATTAATAATGCCCTAATTTTTCCCTAGGGTTTTCTTATATATATCATCATAATTTCAGAAACCCACAAATTAAAATATAGCCACCACATTCATATCTTTATATAGCAAACAGATATGATATATGATATGATATGATATGATACGATACGATATTTCGATATAACATAACATTGGTTAGGGTTCGATTTAAGATGGCGGTGATGTGGTGACCTGAAACGTATCAAAGAAGGGTAAAGAGGGAGGTGACAGAAGAGAGTGAGCACACATGGTTGCTTTTCATGCATGAATGACATGCTTGAAGCTATGCGTGCTCACCCTCTCTCTGTCACCCCCGCCACTATCTCTCTCTCTCTCTCTTAGATCTGTGCCTTTTTTTCCTTTTCATGTTGAATTTTGTGATTTTTTGCTGTTAGGGAATTCCATCTTAAGCGAAATCAAACCGCGCAGTATCGAACCACCGCAAGAGCGTAATCAAGACTCAGTTAATCTTGTTGATTTTTGAGGTTTGTGTTCATAGAATTTGTAATTTTTAAATTAAATGATTTTTATTCATTTTCATTTGTGGGTTTTTTTTTTTTTTTTTTTTTTTCATTAGATCTGAGTCTGCGTCTGTTATTTTAGGTCATGATCATCATATGCCTCTCTAACAATTTTATTCAGTTTTAATTTCCGTATTCTCAATATTATTCATTTATAATTAATACGGGTATATTTCTTTCAATTCACCGTGTTCAGCTCTCACATATTCAAATTAAAGGTAAATCGGACTCGGAAATTTGACAATTTTGTTCATTATTACTGCTAATAAAGTTTAGACATGCATCTTAATCAGATTGATTTAACTATAATCGACCTTTATTGAGATGCTAAATGAGGCTTACTGGCTGTTAATCCTACTAGAGAAGAAGATGATTCTATGTATTATTCCGAATAATATGTCTTAGTTATTGTGGATTTTTTTTTAATTTGATTTAATTAATCTTTAATCAGAAAATATAAACATATGTTTAAAGTTATGCCTAAAAAAACGTTCAAAGTTTTGCTAGTTATCTAGAGTATAGTATAATATGTTTAAGGTTGTATTTTGTTATAATAATGTAAGCAACTAGGTATGTTCAAGTTGATATTTAGCACTCATCCATTTGTTACAGTATAACAAGTCTAGGCGAAAGCTTTTGAGACATTCCATCCGTTTTAATGCCGAACACTTTTCGAGTTTCTCTTTAAATGATGAGTAGATCGAAGTGTTTGATTTTCTAGGTCAGAAGAAGCAGCCTACTAAGATTGATTTCTGGCAGCGTGATGTATGAGTTTGTTATCATGTTGTAAATGTAAAAACCATGTTACAATTCTGTTTCAAATGTAATCTTGAGTTATCTTTTACTATTTGAGACGATCTCATACAAGATTTCGAGTTATCGAGAATTGAAAGAGAGCCCCTCTCTCCAATCATCTGGCTGATTTTATTGACTTGTGGTGGAGAAAAACCCTTGACCTTATGTTGAATAATAGTCGATGATTAACCTAATACATTGAGATTTAGGGCCAGGATCCGTCAGAGGGATATATGGTGCAATAATTTTTCAATTCAATAAAAACTTTTGAACTTGTTGTCAATTACCTAACTATTTGTCTTTCATGGAATTTTCTTTCGATAAAGTTGATAACGATTTCAACTTTTGTTAATATATCAATTAAGATCTCCTTTTAGGCAACTAGCATCAAACATCTTCTTTGTTATTAATCCAAAAGACAATTTACACAAGCCATAAACAATAATGTTGGCTAAGAAGCAACAAAATGAAATTGTGTTTTTGGAAATAAAAACAAGAAAAACCCTTGTAAGAAGTGATTTCTTTTTTCACACTGTATGTAATCAATAACTTGTATTTTGTTCACAAATTAAAAGTCCCACAACAATGTGAAAATGAAAACAAGAAAAACCCTTGTAAGAAGTGAATTTTTTTTTTTTTTCGACCACACTATATGTAATTAAGAACTTGTATTTTGTACACTCACTTGAATACAATAGAATTTCTAACCTAACAATCATGTGAAGAGATTATCACAAAATAGCATCTTAAACATTAAAACCCTACACAATTGTTCGGTAGATGAACTGAATGGTGAGGAAATGAAAATCGTTGTTACCAAAATTAGTTCATAATTGCATATATACCCTTCTGTAGGGTTGGGGCCTTTGGGGGGGGGGGGTTAGAAAATTACTGGTAGGAAAAATACTTTTGTAAGTATAGCTTAAGATTTATTTTTCTCCCAAATTAGGACAAATAATAATTGGCAAGTGAAAAGTTACAGCATACTCACACATTCCTCTCGATTATGATCAGAAGATATCGATCGTCCCTTCAGTTTCTCTTCCCTTTCTTTTGTTCCTGTCACATTGAGAAGCCACATTATTGTAGACTAGTCTAAATTTTTTAAAAGAACTTTCTTGGATGGCACTGCATCTTATCAAATCACATTTGATTTGGATACAACTGATTTGATTTGATCTGATCTGATTTGAATGTCTAAACTGATCTCATCTAAACTGAATCTGTTGAAAATTTAACTGAATTTCGAGTTATTAATATTTAAGAAATAGACTAAATTCATTTATCATTATGTAAACAACTCTTAATTGACCCGATTTGATTTGAATGAACTTGACCTAATCCGATCAAATTTGAATGCATTTGATCTAATCTGAATACATTGTTTATTAAGTCTTACAAAATAAACTTGCTGATGAGAAAAATGCTAGGCAATGTAGTATTGGTGCTTTGAGAATAATTACCTTATAAAGTACCTCATCAACCATAAGTACAAGTCTATGGCTTGAACGCTAAAAATCTAAAACAGTCTCGTTGAAATAGTAGTTAAATGCTGAAATAATAGTATCTGAAAGTTGAAATAAAATCTAATATAGTTGCTGGAAGTTTTTAGCTAATATAACTTAGGAGTGTTTGGCAAGATTACTGATATAGTCGCTGATATATATACAAAATTACATAAAAATACATTATCTATATTTAATCTTTATTTTATAAAATAAATGAGTGTAAATTAGCAATAAAATTTTGATTGATAGTTTAAATTTTAATAAGTTAAGCTAACTTATTATTTAAGTTAGTGGTGTTACCAAACCAACTTATTTGGTAAAAATTAGTCAAATAACTATTTTGACCAAATAAGTTAGCTTGTCGTGCATACCAAAAATAGCCTATAACTTATGAAGCACTCACTGGGGAGAAATGCTTGATGTAATTAGAAGTTAGAAATGCAAGTAACACTAGTATTTATATTGGTTGTTCATCAAACACAAATAAAATACACATTTTAAATATTGGAAATACGATTATACATCAAGAACTAATTTGCCAATTCATTTCATTTCCAACCGCAGCTAACATTCATGATCTTTGTCAATCACAAGAAAATAGTCTCATATCCCCTTCACCATATACTGTAATGTTGCAGTCTCGTGTGAGACAGTCTTATTATGAGGCTATATTATTCGCTTCTATGGTGACCCCTTTTATAATTGTAGTGAGCATTATAATTCTTTTAGGGAAAATTTGTGAGGAACCACTTTCAACTTTCACTATTTGTTGGGGAACCATCTTTTTTTTTTTTTTTTTTGTGGAGAACCACCAAATATAAACAAAACCAAGGGGTAGAACCGCCTCCTTATCCAAACCACTCACCCAACACATCTAATCTAACCACCACGCATCAGCACCAAATATAAACAAAACCAAGGGGTAGAACCACCTCTTTATCCAAACCACTCACCCAACACATCTAACCACCACGCATTACCACCCCTCAACACCAACCACCATCTTAGCTGCCCTCGACACCCCCAACATAGTCGTCATCGTCGGTTACCATGCTTGTAGTGGTCGGAAATCGAGAGGAAAGAGAGGATGGAGGGAGAGAGAAAATGGTCGTGGAGGGTGGAGGACATGGAGCCTAGGGAATGTGGTGGTCAGCGTGGCCTTGTCGACGGGGGGTGGTGGCAATAGCGGCAAGAATGGTGGTGGCTAGTGGTCGTTAGAGGTGGTGAGAGGGTGGTTTGGGTAAGGAGGTGGTTCCACCCTTTGGTTTTGTTTATACATCGTGGTTCTCCACAACTTTATTTTAATAAGGTGGTTTACCAAAAAATGGTGGAAGTTGGAGGTGGTTTCCCACAAATTTTCCTTCGTTTAGTGACTGATTTATATGAAAACAAATGCAGTTAGTTATAAACTAAATCCATTCCTAAAATACAGTGGTCACAAATAATGTTAAACTCTTCAATTTATTTATAACCAATTAAAGTGGTCTCACAATTATTTACTGTGAAATCGACGTCTCATATGATACATACACTGCCATAATATTGTGGTAGTAATGCTTTAAGTGTGCAATTGCGCATGTTCTAGAATAACAGGCTTTCTTTTTATCATCTAATTATCTCCTTGATTTATGAAGAACTGGTGGTCCAGAGTCCAGAACCTACTGTAAGCAACTAATAAGCACTAAACCTTCATTTGTGATAATGATTTGGTATATATATTGATGTTTAATCAGGGGGAGCAAGTGTCAAATCAGGGATATGTCTTCTCAATCCCAGCAGCTTGTCCTTTACAATAAGTAGTTATAGGGAATTATAAAATGGGGTTTGATCTGATTACCTAATGATGCTCACATAACCCAATATTGTAATTTGTGAGTGGAGTTAGAATTTGAAACCTAAGGAATAACATGCATACGCTACGATAGATCGAAGAATTTTGAAGATTATAGAAGTGTACCATATTTTGTGATAATTTGAGATGCCGTAAAATTTGAATTTAAAGGAGATAAAATTTCCTCGGAGATAAATCACAATTTTGGTTCTATACCCTTGTATGTACCTCTGCATGCCTCTCTAAAGTCCTGTTTGATTTAATTTAAAAAATAGTGAATTCAAATAAGATTAGATCAATTCAAATCAGATCAGATCAAATCAATTCAAATCAGATCAGATCAATTCAAATCAAATTAAATCATATCATCTCCATTCAAATCAAATCAAGGTCATTCAAAATAGATCAGTTCAATTTATATCAAACCAAATCAGATCATAAAAATGTTGTCTAATCACACACTCCCTCCTACTCCCTCCTAACCATCCATAATGATCTCTCCCTTTCGAGAACAGTTTTTGGGTAGGCATGTTTTGGTCTACTTTTAGACCAAACGAATTGTTCAATTGTTGTAAAAATTAGTACATATTCTATTCTGCATTGCATTCTAACAAGTTCACTTGATTTTAAGGTAAACGGATCTTTCATTTGGTTTAGAAATAGCTCCGAACATAACTACTCAAAAACAAAAAACGAAAGGGGGAAATTTTAGTGGGTAGGAGGGTATAGTACCTAATAGGGCATATAACTACATTTTCCACATATTTGAAGACACAAGAGAGTGCTAGGATTATGGAAAGACCAACCAAAGTTGGTATTAATTTTGTCAAGTCTTCTAACTCTAATTTTGTTTTGGGCTTGTATGGGCATCACGAATCATCATACTGAAATGTAGGGCATGGAGGACACTATATTGAAATATCAAAAATATAAAATTGGTGATGTTTCTCTTCAGTTTGTTCTTTAAGAGTGCCCTTCAGTGTCCTCATGAATCAAACCAGGCAAAACATATTGAGTTCATCACCAACTTCCGAGAAAAGAGTATCCCTCCATTTCAATATATATGATGTTTTCAAGTTATGAGGCAAATTTTGACTTCCAATTTCATAAAAAAATATCTAGTAAAAAATTATAAAAACTATACCATTGGATTCGTTATGAAATATATTTTCACAAGATCATAATTTCATAATTTTTACCCTTATATTTGAGAGATATCAAAGGTCAAAGAAGTATCTCGTAACTTGAAAACGTCATATATATTGAAATGGAGGGAGTATTAAATTATTAAGGATCAAAGTATTATTACGAGAAACAAAAGTTACGATTTCAATTGACCAAGATCTCCGTACGTATTTATTGTTTCCTGAAATTTCTAAAGTTAACCGAAATGGTCAATAAAATTATAAATGCTGATTACTCCCTCCGTCTTCATTTAAACACCCCATTTTTTTTTCTTTTTGGGTGTCTCTCTTTAAACACCTTACTTCTAAACTTACTTTATGGGGTAAGTATTCACCACCCATCAACCCTCCAAAACCTCCCATTATCTCCAACAATAATAACAAACCACCCATTACCATCAATAATAATAAACAAATCACACAATATCAGCAACAATTATAAATAATCTAAACCATCAAAATCCTATCAAAAGTGGCAATGAGGTGTTTAAAGGAAGATGGAGGGAGTATATAAACACAATAACAAACTCTATTTCTAATCATACGTACATACATACTAAGGTCCCCATGATCCATCTGACAACATCCAAACTGATCTGAATGCTGACATAAAGACACGATTCATTTGCTTCCGAACTAAATTAACTACTCTGTATTTTTCAAGTTGTATCATAAATGGCCTAATTCTCATATCATATTTGATTGGATACTAATCCCTGATTATATATAAAACATATATTATTTTTTTGGATGTTTAAGTGTTTAGCCTTACATTATCTCCCCCGGTGAAAATTATATTTTGCATTTTATATATATTTTTAATAGAAAACATTATCATGTGACCCGTGCAATGCACGGGCCTTCATCCTAGTAGCCTACGATTATTGACACTCCAATTTAGTCTTAATTACTACACTCGAGCTAAAATATTGAGAAGCCATATCATCTTGATTCAAATTTTTTGCTAGATTATGATCCCATATGACATATAATAATAACAATATAAAAAGGGTTCAATCAGAACGTGTTATGAACACTCACATGCGATTCTCTAGTGATATTCGTTTATCATAATATAATTTAAAGAATGAATTGTGAATTGAAACTTGGTGTCTTGTAATTAGGAGGTGGAAGTGGTCCAAAAATGCTTCTAAAGACTTCATTAGTTAATTATAGTACAGTACATGATAAGCTTTTTAAAGGTGAAAAATATTTAGTATAGTAAACTTTAGTAAACATTGATGTCCAAAAGAAAAAAAAAAAAAAAAAACTTTAGGAAACATAATTACTCCCTCTGATTAATTGGGCAAAGTGCAAAAGGGAGGGGACACTCACTCACTTGGTACGTAGTCCTTCACCAAATAAATATATCGGGTATATATTATTGTTATTGTGTCATTGTGTGTGCTCTAAAATGGAAGCTGTTTCCTTGTCTGTCGAACTCAGGTTTGCTCTCTGACTACTGATTGTTCATGATCAAACATCATGTTTATTCTTCTAGTACACTACTTTAATTCCTCTTTCTTGCAATACAAGCTTTATTTCTGTGGGCGCACAGCCCTCAACGATGTTCCATTGATCTCAAACTTGTATCATGCTAATTGTTCCACTCTGTTTTTAGTCAAGTCAGGGATATGTTTAATTACTCCGTTTATATAAACTACTTTACTGGTCCATGTACCACAAGGGCACCTTCTACATAAATGTAAATACGCACTTTAGAAAAAACGGTAATAATTCACGAAAACCAAAAGTTATGTAATCCACGTGTGAACGACCCTAGCCCTTGAGCCTCCTACATACCTACCAACAAGAATTCAAGGGTGTATAATGACTTCTTCACCCATTTGAGCAGTAAGAGACACATACGAATTTCATACTCACTCCGTTTCATTAGGTTCAAATGAAACGCAAAAAATCTAAAAAGAAATGGAGGGAGTAGAACTAGTAATTGGGTAGGTAACAAAAAAACACCAGGAATTACGAATCTCCCTCAACGTAAAATACTCTTATGGATAATTAATCATGATACAAGGGTTTAATTCACCCGATCCTTCAATGTCACTAAATTTAAAACAAATGCAAGTAACACAATTGTTAAACGACGTATCACTGGCATAGGAGATCGAAAATCTCACAACTCACAAGCACATCGTTAGACTGTAGCACCGGGATGATTAACGACGACGACTTTCTCTTAAGCAGACTCAAAGCTCAATAAATGTTGCAAAGAATGCAAACTTCGGTAACCCAGATGTCAGGCCATGTTCTACAGACAATATTGCTTTAACCATGACCTCGCTATCGAATTACGCTCTATGGAAGTACAGGATGCTCAAAGCAGTACTTGGGATTTTGTCCTTGAGATCTGAATCTGAGAACCAGGAAGTCATAATGCTTTGGGAGTGACTTGAAGTTTCATTAGGCCACCTATCAACCAGCTTAAAACCAAATTGGGATGCCGCTGAAAGAATAGATGGTTCGTCTACTCTTCGCAGGATGTGGCAGAGAATTAGGGCAGGCTCCGCTACCTGACTGATGGAGGCATCAGTTGTAATAAGCTTTTTAGCAGTAGCAAACAACGGCAAAATAGCCTCAGAAACGTAGGTCACGTCTGTTCCTAGTATGACATCAAAGCCCCCGTTCACATTCTTAATCACATCGACGTGTTCATCATTGCCCCACTGGAGTGGACTTATGTGTAAATTGGATGGCAGTGTCAAATTTGTAGCAACATTTTGCGACAACAAGTCCAACGCTATATCGTCTCCGTCAGTGGCTACTACAAGCTGAGCATATCGAGAAGCAACCATAGAACATATCCCAGCGCAACCACAACCCAACTCCAGAACTCGTTTCCCTGCAGTAATAGATGGATTCTGTGCAAGGATAGGTGCCATTAACCGTGCAGATTCCCAGAGCATCAGGCCAGTTGATTTGCAGGTGTGTTGATACTCTTTGGAAACAACCTTTATCTTGAAATTGAAGGTCCCAAAATTCACGTCAATAACCTGAAGTAAGATTTCGGGATCACATTATTACCAAAATATAACACACATTGAAAGACTGCAGGAAGCTTTTGAAACAGTAACCAAAGTAGTAAATATATAATGAATAAGGAACGCAACTTTGAACTAAACGGCCTTCATAGAATAGATAATAAAATCCAGTTAGAAGTCTGTATTCAGATATAGAAGTGAATGAAACTATCAGCTATATATGAAAAATTGGTACAATGAGAGTTGCACTGCCAGCACATACAGCATTACATTTAAGGAAGGCAGCATCACACAGCATGCATGAGTCAATGATATGAGGTTTGGAGATGAACACTGGATCACTCACCTCATCTTCAGAAGGTGAAACACCAAACATGTCGACAGCCACACCTTCAGATATGTCTACTTCTTCAGCATGAGTTTTCCCAATAACTCTCTGCGTGACTTCATTGTCAACACTCAATGCATGCAACTCCTTGTACAAAGGAGGTTTTAGGTCCAGTTTTTTTTTGTCATCTCTGAAGCAAAATACACCTTGTATCCAACGCCTGAAATTGATTGCCAGCAGACTAGAATCAGGCAGAAGAAAACCACCAATCGAACTAAAAGAGCCCTGCTTTATTCATAAAACTATTTATAACCATACTAGAACACCCCTCTTCTCCTCTAAAAAAAACAAAACAAAACAAAAAAATTGAGAGTGAGGAGAAAAGAGGTTATACTGCTTGGGGAGGATTCAATTATAGTACTGCAACTCGGAAGCGGAAATCCTACCTTGGCTAAATCTTGGAAATCTTAATGCCATAATGCCTTTCAAATCTTCCGAAGAAAAAGAAGCTTCATTTAAAGGAAGAACGTGCATGTTGTGGGAATTTAACCCAGAAGGTAATGGGTTAATCTTAGAGCACGTCCTTGTGCATTGCTCAAGGCTCTAGGCTGAGTAGCAGGAGCCACTTTTTCTTTCTTATGAGCCCAAACGATGGATTCAATAAGTTGTTGCCAATAACCACGCCCGCTAAATATGTTAGATGATGGACTGCCAAAACAACTAATCCGCTCTAAGGAATTACTGAACACACTACTCCGTATTTTCATAGAATACCCCACCCAAGCATCCAAACTCATACTCTCATTCTAAAAGGAGGGGGGAAGGGCATATGGGTCGATCCTTCTCCGATCTAGTTGTTTGTGATCACTCCACAGAGGTCATAAATTATCCTATTCAAAATGGCATAATCACCATCTATCTTCTACGATGATTATCCTACAATGTCTTCTGCTCTGAGCTACCATGTGAGTCCATCAAAAATTTACTATAAGTGCTTTGGAAGGGCTTATTGGAAATCCTTCAAACTTTTGTTTCCTAAAGTTCAAATCACTCGGACGATGATAAAGTGCAGTAGTTAGAATAAAAACCAAACATGAAAGGATGCAATACCTAGTCCACTGATAAAAAAGAGGGATACAAAACTCCCCGTTAGCAAAATGAAACTCAATAAATATGTGCTAAAGCTAGCCAGACACTTCTTACAGAGCAGTGAGACAAGTGGATAGGGAGTAGGATGAACCATGTCGCAGACTCAAACTAGCTAATACAAACCATTAATGCCGTAGCAGTAAAACATAACAGCCCGGTACTGATAAGAAAGGCAAAGAAGTCAATTGGCCTTTGGATTGCTGGACGACTAAGAACTCAGATTAAAAAGATACCTTATACCATTAATTACCAGTTGTGTATCTTACACACATAGGAGTCCCAGGGGCACTCGCAAATCCTCATCTATGTTTATAATTATTACCACTAAAATGGCAGGCTACTACCAATTTCAGAGCAAAATGTCAATTGACCATGTTCGCCTCTGATTACTAATGTGACTTCATCACAATTCACAAGCAGCAAAATTGCCAGAAACTAATAAACTACATTGGAAGGTCCAAGGATATTTTTTTAACATACCTATTCATAATCAATTCCCGAGATCGGTTTTCTACTTGTTTGCAACACAATTCGATCTCTTCAGTATGAAATCCATTGCCTTCAAACAAATCCTTCAGGTATTCCTCAGAAAAGTAGAAAGCGCGCTGAAATGAGAAAATAAATTAATCCAGTAATTAAATGAAAAAAAAAACTTGTTTTTCAATGGAGGATACTTACAGTGCCATCACCTCTGACATAAAAATTCTCACTGATCTTTTGATCCTTGCATGTAAGCCTTTCCTGCCACAGTACAAGACAACTTCAGAGATAAAGCATAGTCAACTAACATACACGCTTCAAAATATCACATGTCAAGGAGTTGTATATTTCCTCAAATATTCTGTAAAACCTAATTATTCTGTTCGCATTTTTGAAGGGGGTTATGAGTGTAGAGAAGGGAACTGGGGCATTGTACTACCCTTGTTAAGAAACAAATACTTGCCAGATGTTCAGAGAAAAAAGGAAGTTACAGTTCTATGAGTGCTGCAAATAGTGACCTTTTACCCCAAGCACCTTGATTAACAGTAAGTAATGGATGATGAAATGGGATAATATTATTTGGAACAACGTTGAGATCCAACCACATTCGACGTTTCATACAGTTGACTGTTTCCGAGATAGAAGGACAATGCGACTACTGGATAGATGAAATAGCCAAGCACTGAAACATCCTAGGGTATAATGTTTTCAGATCCTCTGTTTGCTTTGCAATTCCAACTAGCTAAGTATAAGGTACAAACTTATGGGTTTGAGAATGTTAGAGTGGTTAAGGATTAAGACATGTTAATACTCACTTAATCCATCTAACAGACAACATTATCAAATATATCAGCCGGACATGTTGCAACAAACCTTGAAGCGCTGATCACAAGATGGGAAAAGCACCCTTTGCATAAGCAATATTTGATTCAAATGGACAACAAACGACACTAGTCATACTACCATTTCCTTTCAATCCACCAATCTTCAAATCTCTACATCAGAATAAGATTACACATGCATTTTATGAAGTCTCACCTTAATTAAGCTCAGCCAATGTTGATGTTCAAACACCCAAGCAAAGAATTACATACACTCAGAGACTGAGAGATCTTAACATTCCAACATTCGCTACAGTAACATTAGAGTTATCAGTAGGTGGACATAAAAGGACTAGCTTGAATAAAGAGAAAAAAGGATCTTGGTAATTGTTACCCATACGGCCATACCCAACGATCAGGAGGATCCAACAACACATCTATTTTGGACGGATTGACAATTCCATCTCCCACTAAATGTAGAGACAGGAGCACGATGGGCCTCTCCCACTAAAGGTTTTTCATTTTTTTACCGAACAGGATAATCTCTACCTAATTTTTAACTAATGGAGAGAACATCATCACTGATAACTGGGGCATATACTTGCCAAAGGATTAATGTAGGAAGATTTGAGATAACTAACTAGGTTTATTTAAAACACAAGGGTGAACACACATACGTAAAACCATCAGTAAGAGTTTTATTAAGAGAGAAGCAGATAACAATTGAACAAAACTGATAATAAAACTTGACTCAGCCTCACCTGTGCAAGATCACCAGTTGCATAGTCCCGGAAAAGAACGAGGCCATTTGGCTGAAAGTATATAGAAAAATGTGTTTCAGGTTGTAGTTATACTTTGAGCAGAAAAAAAAGTAGTTGTGGAATAAGGATGTCATTAAAATACACCTTGAGGATCTTTCTGATGTTTTGCATTACTGAAGGCATTTTTTCTGGTGATACTGCAGACAACACAAAAATCTGCTTAAACGGTCAGCTGCTGAAATATCAATACACCATAAGTGCAAATGGATATGTCTAAGTTGTTCCATCAGAGAAGAGTTACCATTAATATAATCATGGAAATACTGAAAAATTACATTCGTCCATTTCAACAATAATTTGAAGTGGCCAGAATGCAAATGCGCAACAAAACATTACAGAAATGAGAAGACAAAATACATAGAGCCAGAATTAAATAATCAGTTGTATACCATAGTTACGATGTCCACTGATGAGGGTGCTATCTGCTTGCTCAGGTCGTCGCTTGTAAGATCACAAACAAATGCATTTACGAAAGCATCTGTGTATTCTTTGTGTGACTGCAGAAAGGGATTGTCAGCACTAGGATATTGAGATAACTGAAAGGTTTTAAGCCATTCCAAATTGACAATATAAAGTCATGAACATTTCAGCTAAATAAATCAAACTAGTTGCAAAAGTGACTTTCAATAAAGAGGTCTACTAAGTAGAACCCACACTCAAGCATGATATAACAACAGCAACAACAAAGCCTTAGTCCCAAAATCATTCAGTTAAGCACCATACACTTTTATTAAAAAAAAGAGAGATGCAAGTCATGCAACATTCAATAAGCCTCTTCTTACTAGGTTGTCGCGAAATCGCAGTACTTGTTTTGCAATTTTGTTGAATAAGAAATTTAAATCATTAAAGCAAAGAAGAAGTCCTGAAGGACCAAAAAGCGGTCCCAAATGCAATAACAAAGATTTGCAATTATTTGAAAAAAGTACAGGAATACTGTATGGTGGTATTGGAGGGGGGGGGGATACCTTCACTAATGTAATGGCTCGTTGAGAGAAGTCGCATGCGTGTACAAAGACATCTGGGTATGTAGCACGAAGAGGGTAAATGGTATTTCCAGCTCCACATCCAACCTGCATTGATTCATTCATGTAAGCTTGCCAAGGCCACACTCAGCGCACAGACAAAACCCTTGAGTTGAAGGACTAAGTAATAGAAACAAGAATTCACCTCTAGAAGAACTTTTCCTCCAGCTCCCTGAGACATAAAGATAAGTTCAGAGAACTATTAACATGGAAACTCCTTCACGACCTCAGGAACTTTCAAAGCAATAGTCTATAACCACTCAAACTTACAGTAAAGTAGTTGCCCCATTCTTTGTCCAGGTAATGCCGATCCTTGAAAAACTGACAAATTCAGGAAAGACATAATACATTACCAACAGAAGCAACCATCATTCCCAACATATTCGACATTGCCATTTCAGATGAAATCTAATCAGGCAGTCTATATACACTCACCAATACAACATCAGGGTGCAAGGTAAAGAGGAGAAAGAAAGTTGTATTGTCATAACACAACTCTAAAGTATGAGTAGAAGAACTTCACACATCCTCTAAATTTCTAAACATCAAAATATCAGCCCACTGTCTATAACTCGACATTGTTACTATACAACATAACCCTATCAAATCGACAATTTCTCATCAGGGGTGAATATAGCCTCGTAAAATTGGCGTTAATCTTTCTTTTTGCCAAATTTGACCCTGGTTGGCATTATCATTGGACCAATTCAATGAACTAAACTGTGATCCAAAAGACTCAAACTTTCTCATTCACCCACTATGAAAAAGAAAACCCATCAATATTTCAGCTTAAATCATAATAAGTAAAGCACAATATCATCACACTCAACCAAAAAAAAAAAAAAAACTAAACCCAGCTGCAAAAATCACCATTCATATGATATACGATGTCACTTACTTTGTCTTGGTGGCGCTTATAGAAGACATCCCAGTACTTTTTAGCTTCTCTTTCATACTTCTCTGAATTAAACAAACCACAAATTCAAATTACACCAAAAACAAAAAGATGGGTTCTTTTCTTCATTGGGTAAAATTAAATTAAAACATATTAAAAAAAAAAAAAAACCTTTCCAGAAGGGAGAAACTCCAGAGTTAGGAGGAGCGTATATCTGAATTTTTGAAGCTGTTGCTGACTGCTGCTCCACAGATTCAGGAGAGTTTGACCCCATTCTTTTTAATATCCTAATTAAAATTCTACGAAAATAAATTGAAAATCGTGATTGATTATTCTTCAATGAAATATGATTATTAGGTCTGAGAAAGGTAGAGGATTTGGGGGGGTTTTTGAGAAATACTCTATGCTGTTTGGTTTATAATACACGGTAATAGCGGATTAGTGTTTAGAGCGTCTAACCCATTTTGATGGCCACGCTCGTATGGTCACTGAATGTCTTTCTCTCGGAAGTGAATTTCACAATTTAACTTTTTCTTGGTTAGTCACGTCAATGATATGTCTCTCAACTTGCTAGATTAGCGAGAGTAAACGCAAAATTGGATGACTTGTTATATTATGTTACTCTTGAATTAGTTTATAAGTTAGTTGGTTACTCATTTGAGTCAGTTAGTTCTAAGGTTGAATCCCGCTAAATTTGTGAGTTGGTTTATGATTTATAATAAATTCGCCCCTTTTTCCCGTGTAATTCATGTGTCCCCGTCTCCTACTTTAAATGTTTTTCTAGTTGTTTTCCCGCTCATTTCACTTATGTGTTTGTTTTGGCTCGATTTAATGTCGTTTTGCAAATTCTAGTGTATTTACTTTATTATACGAGAATCAGATTCTGCGTTTTGCTTTTGTAGGGATGCCTACGAGACATATTGGAACGGAAATTCGAGGCACTGGAGAGTCAAGGAGCGGGACCCTAGGCGCGAGAAACGAGGGGAAAATGGGCTTATGAAGAAGAAAAGAAGCTATGATTGCCCATTCGCTCGCCGAGCGAGATGGCGAGCGGAAGAGGGGTAATGGGCATCTCGGCGAGTCAACATTCGCTCGCCCTAGCAGACATATCCGCTCACCGAGCGGAGTCCCCGATTTTGGCTTTTGACTATTTCTGCTCATTTCTTTTGTCTCATATAAACACCCACCTAACGTAATCGTGGGGTACACTAGTCATTTTTTAGATAAGGGTAGTTTACATCCCATGTAAGTGAGATCTTATTATATTATTTGTTGACATTCCTTCATTGGCTTATTTTAAAAAAAAAAACATATTCCGAATTGAACAAATTTCATTCAAAATCTTCAGCTCTTTTATTTCAAAATTAATTTTTGTTTTTGTTTTTCATTAATCCTGCTTCGAATAATGCCCAAATTTTTTACTCCACTTTCTCTCTCATCCTCATTTTTTTCGTATTTCATATCTCTCTTTCTCTCTCTCCTCTCCCCCTCTCCCTTCTAAATCAAAAGAAAGGTTAAATTGTTTATTTCAATTTTTCTTTGTGTTAACAATAATTTGTGCAATTTGAGCGCTAAAAAAATTAAAGAATGCGTTACTAATTTTTTCAATCGATTTAGACTGTCATAATAAACGATTTTTTGTCCAATTTATCTCGTCATCCAAATCGATCTATCATAATAAATGATATTTTGCCTATTTTCTCTCTCCTCACCCAAATCCATTTGTAAGTAATTTGGAAAACGGCGAGAGAGTATTAAGAGGTTGGTTCTTGATGGATCTTGAATTTTTATTGAGATCTTAACATCCATGGTGAAGTCTTATAATATTATTTTTGGAAAACATTGTGATCGTAATTAATCGTAAATCGGTTATAATAGTTTGATTTTCTTAATTTGGTTTGTGTTGTGTTGTAGACAAAGTAATCGACGACTGGGCATGCGAAGACTTTAGCTTGGTGATGCGAAGAACTTAAAAAGGTGAAGATGGAAGAACACGAAGTTACCTATCCGTCCGAGCTAGAGTGGATAAAAAGTAGCCTTTACTCCATTCGTCCCAGCTCAAACACCCCAAGGCGTTTTTGTAATGGAATAAGAAAAATTGATATTGTAAGTTGAGTGGGGTAATATTAGGAAAAAAAAGGAGGAGAGAAAATGTGAGGATTAATAAAAGTAGGAGATAGGATGTGAGGGAGGATATAATAATTTAATGAAAGTAGCAGAGAGAAAAATGTCCTAAAATAGATGGGGTGTTTGAGTTGGGACGTCCCGAAATGAAATATGAGGCGTTTGAGATGGGACGGAGGGAGTATGTTTATTAGGAATTCGATCTAAACCATTGTATAATCTATATAAAAAAAACATGTTGGATACACCCACAACAAAGCAATACAACAAATTCCTATTTGTTGGATCCTAAGATAATAATTCGGAAACTGGTCAATACATAAAAGACGACAACTCATGATATGAGCGTAGTATAAATGAATCTGTGTTTAGGTAAATACACCAGTATTTCATTCAGTAACCCGAGCAACAAATGTATGATACACGTACAACAATTTAAAATCTATTGTCCAAAAAGTACGAGTACAATAATTTCATCAAAAATAACCGGAAATAGATCATCAAACCAATCGCTAAGCTATGTATGTATGGATGTATGTATTCATGGGTGTATGCGCAGTTGAATCAAGACTGAAGGTGTATGCGTTGCCTCCATATCCTCTACATCACAAGGGTTCAACAAATTATTCTATACAAAAATGTGCATGGATTAACAATGAAAAGAAGTTATTTTTGCATGAATAGAAATATAAGATGACAATTTACCATCACTGAAGGACAAAGAACAAATGAATCTGTCCTACGGTTAGACGATTCATGAAAAAGGGACTTGTTGATGCACATTGCCCCAAATCTCCATAACCTAGGACAATAAGATAAATAATTAGAATTACTGTAAGTTGATACCAATTAAACTCATCTACAGAGTAGTTTGACATCCAAACATATATACTACATACCTTAACACTAATTCCATCCTTGCGGAACAGTTTAACATAGATATCATGTCCGGTGAGATTTATAGAAATGTCACTTGAGTACACTACCTTATCTCTCTTCCTGCAATAATATTACATTTAATTCCACGGTGGGATAGTAGGAAAACTATTGTTTAACATGACAAATTAAAGAAGTAAAAAAATTAACGATTTTTTTTTTTTGGATTTGCGACTTAGAATTCTGTGAACAAGTTTGATAGTGCTTGAACTAAGCACTGGTTTGACCCAACCAGTTGGCATATCAAACTCTGTTTCCTTATCCTTCATTCCGCTTTGCATTTTTATTTCTTGTGTCGTAACTTCATCAGAGGTCACACGTTTCCTTTTTCTTGCCACTGTCCCTGCCTCCCTGGTCCAAGGGCGAGTGAGTTATCTCCAGTGGTTGCCTTTGAAAATCCGCCACTTGGGAAAGGCTTCAACAATGAAGGGTGTGGTGGGTCATCCTATATGAAACAATGAAATCAATATTGACGCTATAATAGTTAAATTGTATGTATGTATGTGCAGTAAGTAGAATTGTGATGACTGTACACGGTTTCTTACATCTTCCGACTGAACTTTCGGTTTGAAGACAATGTTTTCAACCGCGCTCCAACTTGGTAAAACAGGTTTTTCCCCAATAAGATAAGGTTGACCGTACTCCACATCCCTCACAACCTTCATAAAAAATGTCACTAGTTAATTGTTTGGACAAATAATCTACATTACACTATACGAAATGTTATTATATATAGTATAAGTGCAAAAAAGTCGAAAGTCAACACGTCATCCTTCGCATATCTTCCATCAGCGAAATGGTCACCCGAAATAGCTTTGTCGACATCATTGTCATCACATGCCCAGATTTTTGGTTGTATGATGATCCATCTCAAGCCTTCCCCACAAACATTTAGACGATCAAGATACACAAGCTGCTAAAAGACTCTTGGTCGTTTGGTTGCCACTCAAAATCATGGGAATTCAAAATTCCCATGAATTAATTTTTTGAAGTTGTTTGGTTATGTAAAATCGTGGTAATTGTGAAATCATGCGAAATTCCAATTCTTACAAAATAGACGAATTGGCTTAATTACCTAGCCCCCTGACAATTCCCGTGGGAATTCAATTCTTACATGCAACCAAACAGTTTTGAGAAATTCATGTGAATTTCTACAACGTGGGAAGTGAAATTTCATGGGCATTCCAAATTCCCGTATACAACCAAACGACCACTTAGTATCCGCTACATTTTACGCATTGTGATTCAACATTTAGATATCTCCTTCCATTTCCTGATTTTTCTACAAGATATTTTGTTGCTCCGTCTACATGTTTAGCAGATCTCTGGATATGCCTCTAGTTAAAATGCTTCGGATAAATTCGTCAAATACCATAAACTGCGCCAACAGTTGGATCGAACCATTGGGTACACATGCCAGTGCGCTTAATACCCAATAATGCCTCAAGGGCATCCTTGAGTTAGTTAATTCTGCTTTGAATAGGGAAAGACTCTCCTCAAGTGATAATGCAAATATAGAGAGGTACCTAGTCCGCTCAACCACTTCCTTAGCGTTTTTTACACGTTCCGACTGCCCCACACTAGTGTATTCCACTTCTACTCCCTCATATACCCTATACACACCTTTCTCCAACGATTTAAGACATATTTTTGGGGTACAAAATCAATGTTGAGAAGTTCATTTGAATTTCTACAACCTGGGAAGTGGAACTTCATAGGCATCCGAATTCCCGTATACAACGAAACGACCACTTAGTATTCGGTAGGCATTTTACGCATTGTGATTCAACATTTAGATAAAAAACCACAAAGTAAGAGGAAAGAAAAGAACTTACCATGAGAACCAGTCCACACCCCTCAAACCTAGGGGTTGCTTCTTCACTTTTCGCACCATCATATTCCATCATCCACCGTAGAACATACCGACTCCAATTCCAATCAGTGGATGATTCCACATACTTGTCTTTCAATGCCTTTAGGTGAGACAGACTTATCCAATTGTTTTTCGTCACACAGAAAAAAAGAACCCAAATAGTAAAGCAGAAAATGTCTTAATTTTTTTTTTTTATGTTTTCGTTCATAAATGACCTGGTTGTCTACATGATCATAATACAAACCACCCTCATTGTTATAGTATTTCTTTAATTTCCTAAACTCTAGGTCCCTGTCCTCCAATTAAATTTCATGTAAGTTTTTCCCATATAGAAGACCAATAACCCAACCAACCATGTTCTCGGTGACATTGACAACATAGTCATCCTTGACTTTTAGTTTTGAGTTTTTCCATCCCACCTTGTAAATAGCCATGACATAAAATTACGATCAAATCTTGTTAACTTCATGGTGAGCACCCACTTCCAGTAAGAATTCACAATCCAGACCTTCTTCTTTCGAGTCAACTTTGGAATTATTTCAGTAATCCGTTTTGGATATATCCTCATCAGCGAAAGGCTCTACACGGATAAGAGCACGCAAAGGGAAATAGTACTGCAGTTTTAAATAACGGCACTAAATATGATACACATACCCTTTTGATTCCTTTCTCCTTGGTATCAAGAGTAGATGTTTTAGGCGGTCTGCCTCTTGGTCTTTTTGGCGGCTCTAATGATGAGGGAACCGATGTTGATCCTACCGTTTGACTACTCTTACCTACATCCGTCATCGGTTTGAACTACAACATATAGAAACATAGGATGTATGACAATACTTGTAGAAAAATATTACGGAGAATCAACAATTAATAGAAGTAATTGCGTGTTACCATGCAATTATCGGATTCATTTTTCTAACCTTTTGTCTCCTCCGTATACAAATCATTAATATTATACACGAACCCAAATTCAATATTTTCTCCTTCCATGTGCATTGGTCCAATATATACCTTATCACAATCAATGTCATTATCCGATCGCAGTAGTTCCAATAGACAATCTTCGAAACTACGGTCTCCACCTTCTTGGATCATGTAGTTTGGCTTGGTACAACATTATCCCATTCTTGGATCCCCCTATCCTGAATTTCAGGTTGTTCAACCTCATCCTCTGGTTTTCAGGTTGTGCATTATAATTCTCATTTGCACCGCCTTCATTTTCGCCGTGATTATCATCCTCTTCTTCTTGCCCATCCGCCTGTCTTCTATTATCCTCATCATTTTCTTTATACCTTGCCTCGTCCACATCCTCGTCCTCCTTATCCACGTCCATCAACACGTCTGTAGTATCCACATGCCGACTTACATTCACAGAAGATTCCGTAACCTATTCTGATTCTTGATCAATAATAAAATTAAGATTTAGAAGTACAACCAAAACCAACTGATGAATTGAAAAACAGTTTTATTTCCATATAAATATTCTATCAAACATGGGATATATTGTAATTGAATTCACACATACCTCGGTTACATGCAATCTCTCTTGCAATCATCACTGCCACATTCTGAAGGCTATTCTCTGTTCCCTCCAATTGAGAACTGTACAATGTATAACCATGCATCTTGTTCAATAACAATTTTAATCAGGACATGTAAAATGTAGCCAATAATATTAAGCAATGATAATAATATACCACTTTATTGTTACCACTATCAATTACCCTTATCTCTTTTCCAGATTTTAATAGATCTAGAGCATCATCAGTGAAAGTTTACAACACAATGTAGTAGGTTATAACAAGAACTATTTGCAACACAACAGGGAGTGGAGTATCAAATATTAGAAATGCACAAAAACTTCAAAGTCAACTTACTTGATTATTAGAAATGGTAGATAATTGAAACATCAAGTGAACTTACTTGTTCATTAGCGTTGATTCGGCTACTCCTCCGATTAGGGGAGACGAATTCATTTGTTGCCTTAATTTGATTGAGAGAAATGGAAGTTTGGGGGTGTTCATTCCTAACCATGACATTAACAGGCAGTGCTTTGTCATTGTGGTTGAAATAATGCCCAAGATTTCTTCAATAAAACCAAGTACCTTCGAATTTGGCTGGCGACTAGCTTGGTTCTCTTGCATTTTGGTTGGATTTCTTCGGGTTTTATTACCACCAACATCTCGTTCAGAATGAGGCTTTCCTCTACTTAAATATCTTCTCCCATTTCCTGTTTTGTCTACAGGATATT
The DNA here is from genome assembly GCA_963680865.1 of Spergularia marina. Taxonomy (NCBI): domain Eukaryota; kingdom Viridiplantae; phylum Streptophyta; class Magnoliopsida; order Caryophyllales; family Caryophyllaceae; genus Spergularia; species Spergularia marina. The sequence goes on along the minus strand of OY804560.1, from coordinate 15,687,710 downwards.
TTGTTGCTCCATCCTCATGTTTAGCAGATATCTGGATATGCCTCTGGGAAAAATGCTTCGGACGAATTCGCCTAATACCATAAACTGCGGCAACAGTTAGATCGAACCATTGGGTACACAAGCCAGTGCGCTTAATACCCAATAATGCCTCAAGGGCATCCTTGAGTTTGTCTGTTTTTTTTTCCTTTGAATAGGGAAAGACTCTCTTCAGTTGATAATGTAAATGTAGAGAGGTACCCAGTCCGCTCACCCACTTCCTTGGCGTTTTTTACACGTTCCTACTGCCCCGTACTAGTGTATTCCACTTCTACTCCCTCATATCCCCTATACAACCCTTTCCTCTAACGATTTAAGATGTATTTTTGGGGTACAAAATCAATGTGGAGAAATTCATATGAATTTTTACAACCTGGGAAGTGGAATTTCATGGTCATTCTGAATTCCCGTATACAACCAAACGACCCATTAGTATTCGCTATGCATTTTACGCATTGTGGTTCAACATTTAAATACAAAACCACAAAGTAAGAGGAAAGAAAAGAACTTACCATGAAAACCAGTCCGATCCATACCCCTCAAACCCAGGGGTTGCTTCTTCATTATTCGCACCATTGATTCCATCATCCACCGTAGAACATACCAACTCCAATTCCAATCAGCGGATGATTCCACGTACTTGTTTTTCAAAGCCTTTAGGTGAGACGGGCTTATCCAATTGATTTTCATCACACACAAAAAAGAACCCAAATAGTAAAGTTGAAAATGTCTTTAAAATTTGTTTTTATGTTTTCGTTCATAAATGACCTGGTTGAGTACATGATCATAGGACAAACAACCATCTTTGTTATTGTACTTCTTTAATTTCCTAAACTCTAGGTTCCTCTCCTCCAATTGAATTTCATGTAAGATTTTCCCATATGGAAGACTAATAACCCAACCAACCATGTCCTCTGTGACATTGACAACATAGTCATCCCTGACTTTGAGTTGTTCAGTTTTTCCATCCCACCTAGTAAATAGCCATGACATAAAATTATGATCAAACCTTGTTAACTTCATGGTGATCCCCACTTCCAGAAAGAATTCACAATCTAGACCTTCTGCTTTTTCGTCAACTTTGGAATTATTTCAGTAATCCGCTTTGGATATATCGTCATCCCCGGAGGGCTCTACACGGATAAGCACATGCATATGAAAACAGTACTGCAATTTTAAAATTGTGTTTGAGACGAATAACGGTACTAAATATGATACACATACCCTTTTGATTTCTTTCTCCTTGGCATAAAGAGTAAATTTTTTAGGGGGTGTCTCTCTTGGTCTTTTTGGCGGCTCTAGTGATGAGGGAACCGATGTTGATCGTACCGTTTGACTACTCTTACCCACATGTGTCATCAGTTTGAACGACAACATATAGAAACATAAGATGTATGACAATACTTGTAGAAAAATATTACGGAGAATAAATAATTAAGAGAAGTAATTGCGTGTTAACATGTAACTATCAGATTCATTTTCCTGCAGTTTTATCTTCTTCATGTACAAATCGTTATGTTTATACACGAACCCGAATTCAGTCTTTTCTCCTTCCATGTGCATTGGTCCATGATATACCTTATGATAATCAAGGTCATTATCCGATTGCAATAGTTCGAATAGACCCTCCTCAAAACTACGGTCTGCACCTTTTGCCAACATTGCTATAAACCCTTGGCTTGGTATAACATTATCCCATTCTTGGATCCCCCCATTCAGAATTTCAGGTTGTTCAACCTCATCCTCTGGTTTTTCCTGTTCTGCATTGTAATTCTCATTTGCACCGCCTTCATCTTCGCCGCGATTATCATCCTCTTCTTCTTCCACATCCTCATGTCTTCTATTATCCTTATAATTTTCTTTATACCCTGCCTCGTCCTCGTACTCGTCCTCGTCCTTCTTATCCACGTCCAGCAATAGGTCTGGTGTATCCACTTGCCGATTTACATTCACAAAAGGTTCCGTAACCTGTTCCGATTCTTGATCAATAATAAAATTAAGATTTAGAAGTACAACCAAAACAAACTGATGAATTGAAAAACAGTTTTCCATATAAATATTCTATCAAACATGGGATATATTGTAATTGGATTCATACATGCCTCGTTACATGCAATCTCTCTTGCGATCATCACTGCCACATTCTGAAAGCTTTTCTCTGTTCCCTCCAACTGAGAACAGCCAAATGGTATACCCATGCATCTTGTTCAATAACCATTTTAATCATAACATGTAAAATGTAGCCAATAAAATTAAGCAATGATAATCATATACCACCTTATTGTTACCACTATTAATTACATTTATCTCTTCTCTAGATTTTAATAGATCTAAAGCAGAATCAGTGAGGGTCTACTACACAATGGAGTAGGTTATAAAAAGAACTATTCGCAACACAACAGGGAGTGGAGTTACAAATATTAGAAATACACATACACTTCAAAGTAAACTTACTTGTTTATTAATTAGAAATGGTAGACAATGGAAACATCAAGTGAACTTACTTGTTCATTAGCGTTGATTCGGCTACTCCTCTGATTAGGTGAAACGACTTCATTTGTTGTCTTAATTCGATTGGGAGAAATGGAAGTTTGCGGGTGTTCATTCCTAACCATGACACTAACAGACAATGTTTCGTTATTGTGGTTGAAATAATGCCACATATTTCTTCAATAAAACCAAGTATCTTCGAGTTTGGCTGATGACTAGCTTGGTTCTCTTGCATTTTGGTTCGATTTCTTCGTGCTTTATTACCACCAACAACTCGTTCAGAAGGATGGTTTGGTCTACTTGAATATCTTCTCCCATTTCCTGTTTTTTCTACAAGGTATTTTGTTGCTCCATCCACATGTTTAGTAAATCTCTGGATATGCCTCTGGTTAAAATGTTTCGGTTGAATTCGCCTAATACCATAAAATGCGGCAACAACTGGATCGAACTATTGGGTACACATGCCAGTGCGCTTAATACCAATAATGCGTCAAGGGCATCCTTGAGTTTGTCAGTTTCATCTTTGAATAGGGAAACAATCTCCTCAGTTGATAATGCATATGTAGAGAGATACCCAGTCCGCTCAGCCACTTCATTGGCGTTTTTTACAAGTTTTGGCTGCCCCACTTCTACTCCCTCATATCCCCTATACACACCTTTCCTACAACGATTTAAGATATATTTTTGGGGTAATAATTCAATGTGGAGAAATTCATGTGAATTTCTACAACCTGGGAAGTGGAAAGTCATGGGCATTTCGAATTTCTGTATACAACCAAACGACGAATTAGTATTCGCTATGTATTTTACGCATCGTGATTCAACATTAAAATACAAAACCACAAAGTAAGAGGAGAAAAAGGAACTTACCATGAGAACCAGTCTATACCCCTCAAACCCAGGGGTTGCTTCTTCATTATTCGCATCATTGATTCCATCATCCACCATAGAACATACTGACTCAAATTCCAATGAGCGGATGATTCCACGTACTTCTTTTTCAATGCCTTTAGGTGAGACGGACTTATCCAATTGCTTTTCGTCACACACAAAAAAGAACCCAAATAGTAAAGTTGAAAATGTCTTTAAAATTTGTTTTTATGTTTTCGTTCATAAATGACCTGGTTGAATATATAATCATAGGACAAACAACCATCTTTGTTATTGTAATTCTATAATTTCCTCAACTCTAGGTCCCTCTTCTCCAATTGAATTTCATGTAAGTTTTTCCCATATGGAAGACTAATAATCCAACCAACCATGTCCTCGGTGACATCGACAACATAGTCATCCCTGACTTTTAGTTGTTGAGTTTTTCCATCCCACCTAGTAAATAGCCATGATATAAAATTATGATCAAACCTTGTTAATTTCATGGTGATCCCCACTTCCTTCAAGAATTCACAATCCAGACTTTCTGCTTTTTCGTCAACTTTGGAATTATTTCAGTAATCCGCTTTGGATATATCCTCATCACCGGAGGGCTCTACACGAATAAGCACATGCATATGAAAACAGTAAAATTGTGTTTGGGATGAATAACGGTACTAAATATGATACGCATACCCTTTTGATTCCTTTCTCCTTGGCATCAAGAGTAGATTTTTTAGGGGGTGTCACTCTTGGTCTTTTTGGCGGCTCTAGTGATGAGGGAACCGATGTTGATCGTACCGTTTGACTACTCTTACCCACATCCGTCATTGGTTTGAACTACAACATATAGAAACATAAGATGTATGACAGTACTTGTAAAATAATATCACGGAGAATCAACAATTAAGAGAAGTAATTGCGTGTTACCATGTAACTATCAGATTCATTTTCTGGCACTTTTGTCTTCTCCATATACAAATCGTTATGATTATACACGAACCCAAATTCAGTCTCTTCTCCTTCCATGTGCACGATATACCTTATCATAATCAAGGTCATTATCCAATTACAGTAGTTCCAATAGACCCTCCTTAAAACTATGGTCTGCACCTTCTGCCAACATTGCTATAAACCCTTGGCTTGGTATAACATTATCCCATTCTTGGATCCCCCCATCCAAAATTTCAGGTTGTTCAACCTCATCCTCTTTTTTTCCTGTTGTGCATTGTAATTCTCATTTGTACCGCCTTCATTTTCGCCGTGATTATCATCCTCTTCTTCTTCCCCATCCTCTTGTCTTCTATTATCCTCATCATTTTCTCTATACCCTGCCTCGTCCTCGTCCTCGTCCTCCTTATCCATGTCCAACAACATGTCCGATGTATCCACTTGCCGACTTAAATTCACAGAAGGTTCCGTAACTTGTTCCGATTCTTGATCAATAATAAAATTAAGATTTAGAAATACAACCAAAACCAACAGATGAATTAAAAAACAGTTTTCCATATAAATATTCTATCAAACATGGGATATATTGTAACTGATTTCATACATACCTCTTTACATGCAATCTCTCTTGCGATCATCACTGCCACATTCTGAAGGCTATTCTCTGTTCCCTCCAACTGAGAACAGTAAAATGGTATAACCATTCATCTTGTTCAATAACAATTTTAATCATGACATGTAAAATGTAGCTAATAAAATTAAGCAATGATAATCATGTACACCTTATTGTTACCACTATCAATTACCCTTATCTCTTTTCCAGATTTTAATAGATCTAGAGAAGCATCAGTGAAAGTCTACAACACAATGTAGTAGGTCATAACAAGAACTGTTCGCAACACAACAAGGAGTGGAGTAACAAATATTAGAATTGCACAAACACTTCAAAGTAAACTTACTTGTTTATTAGAAATGGTAGATAATTGAAACTTCAAGTGAACTTATTTGTTTATTAGCGCTGATTTGGCTACTCCTCCGATTTGGGGAGACGACTTCATTTGTTGTCTTAATTCGATTGGCAGAATGGAATTTTGCGGGTGTTCATTCCTAACCATGACATTAACATGCAGTGTTTTGTTATTGTGGTTGAAATAATGCCCAACATTTCTTCAATAAAACCAAGTACCTTCGAGTTTGGCTGACGACTAGCTTGGTTCTCTTGCATTTTGGTTCGATTTCTTCGGGTTTTATTACCACCAACAGCTCGTTCAGAAGGATGCTTTGTTCTATTTGAATATATTCTCCCATTTCTTGTTTTTTCTACAGGATATTTTGTTGCTCCATCCGCATGTTTAGAAGATCTGTGGATATGCCTCTGGTTAAAATGTTTCGGCTGAATTCGCCTGATACCATACACTGCAGCAACAGTTGGCTCGAACCATTGGGTACACATGCCGCTGTGCTTAATACCCAATAATGCCTCAAGGGCATCCTTGAGTTTGTCTGTTTTTTTTTTCTTTGAATAGGGAAAGACTCGCTTCAGTTGATAATGCAAATGTCGAGAGGTACCCAGTTCGCTCAGCCACTTCCTTGATGTTTTTTTACGCGTTCTGAATGTCCTGGACTAGTGTATTCCATTTCTACTCCCTCATATCCCCTATACGCACCTTTTCTTCAACGATTTAAGATATATTTTTGGGGTACAAATTCAATGTGGAGAAATTCATGTGAATTTCTACAACTTTGGAAGTGGAAAGTCATGGGCATTCCGAATTCCCGTATACAACCAAACGACCAATTAGTATTCAGTATACATTTTACGCATTGTGATTCAACATTTAAATACAAAACCACAATGCAAGAGGAAAGAAAAGAACTTATCATGAGAACCAGTCCATACCCCTCAAACCCAGGGGTTGCTTCTTCATTATTCGCACCATCGTATTCCATCATCCACCATAGAACATACTGACTCAAATTCCAATCAGCGGATGATTCCACGTACTTCTTTTTCAATGCCTTTAGGTGAGACGGACTTATCCAATTGCTTTTCGTCACACAAAAAAAACCCAAATAGTAATGTAGAAAATGTCTTAAAAATTAGTTTTTATTGTTTCGTTTAAAGGTCATGGTTGTGTACTACATGATCATAGGACAAATAACCCTAATTGTTATAGTACTTCTTTAATTTCCTAAACTCTAGGTCCCTCTCCTCCAATTTAATTTCATGTAAGTTTTTCCCATATGGAAGACTAATAACCCAACCAACCATGTTCTCGCTGACATTGACAACATAGTCATCCCTGACTTTTAGTTGTTGAGTTTTTCCATCCCACCTAGTAAATAGCCATGACATAAAATTACGATCAAACCTTGTTAACTTCATGGTGAGCACCCACTTCCAGCAAGAATTCACAATCCAGACCTTCTGTTTTCCAGTCAACTTTGGAATTATTTCGGTAATCTGCTTTGAATAGGGAAAGATTCTCCTCTGTTGATAACGCCAATGTAGAGAGGTATACAGTCCGCTCATCCACTTCTTTGACGTCTTTTACACGTTCCGACTGCCCCGGTCTAGTGTATTCCACTTCTACTATCTCATATCTTCTATACACATATTTCCTCAAACGATTTAAAATATATTTTTGGGGTGCCAAATCAATGTCCTCTAGTTCTAAGACCCGAATTATATGCCTGCAAAGAATTCCCTTAAACTCAAACAATTTGCATGAACAACCAAAATCGTTCTTGATGTAAAACTTACTCTAATTTTTATGTGTTTTTGAGTTTATAACGCAGCGGAATTAAAACAGAAAATAAAGGATATGAATTAGCCTCGAATCCTCGCAAGACTACTCGACTAAGACTAATTTGTACTAAGATCACAAAGAAACAAAGCACAAACAAGGGCAAGCACCAAGATCACAAAGAAACAAGGCACGAACCAAAAGAATACATAACCTCGCAAGGCCAGATTTTGAAGGAAACTCCCTTCGACTCTTCGATACTAATGCTCAAACTTCAAACTTAAGAACAATACAATAAGACTCTCTATTCATACTAACTTGACACATCTAGACTCTAAGGAATAAGGTAAGATTCTAGACTTTCCTTATTACTTATTGAACAACTCAGAAAGCTCATAGGCTCCTTTATTCCATAAAATTTTTGTAAATTAGACATTTTCCTAAACTGAAACAAAGACACAATTAAGAATATGTATTATATCTACTAAGAACTTCCTTGACGTGCATTGTTTGGGGAATATAGCAGATTCGGCCATCCTCGTGTACCCGCGTAGAAAGTAGACAGCTCAACTTAAAACAGGCATATCTCTTTCGTTACTTAACCAATTAAGGCGTATGACCACTTTTCGGAAAGCTTAGATCATGAACTTTACTATTCAATTGACTTCTTTCCGAAATATTGAGTACTTAAGAAGATATTGAGGCTTGAAGGTGACGTTATAGTCTTGAACTTCCACTATAAGCATTGACCCCTAGCTCCCATGTATCAGTTATCCTCTTTTTTCAGTGTTATGGTGTATAATTTCTTAGTCCCCTTCCAAAACGGTTTTGGAATCTTCTCCGCTACTTTTTACACAATAATCATACCCTCATCCGATGACTTCTCATCGTTCTTGTACCGGAGGCTATCGATCCTCTTGCTTAACCTCCATGAACTTTGCTTTAGTGTACGCCTTGTGCAAAACACACGCTTTGGCAATAATATCATCTAGTGGAAGTGGATAATACATTGATTTGTAGTTGTTTTTGTTTTCCTCTTCAACTTTACCTAGCAATGCGTTCTTGTATTGCTCAACAAACTTCCGTAGACAAGTGTTTGAACTGACAAATGTCTTCAAGAAACGATTCACCCCTTCACTCCTTGGTGAGGACATTCCAGCCCAAAACCTGCTTTTTCAGTATCCTGTCGCCCAATGGCCCCTGATACGAAAGTATCTTAGAGCCACGTGTTGTTTCCTACCTGATATTTCTCAATCATATCTGCCCAAGCGTCATCGAACTCTTGAGGCATTAACGAATCGTGCACTACTCTTGTCATGACTTCTTGTATTTCATGCCACCTTAAGTGGCTACCAAGGTTCCTTGATGCATTTTACTGTATATGCCAAATATATAATCTGTGTGGGACATTAGGAAACACAATTGCAACAGCCTTTCCAATAGCCTTGTCTTGATCCGTAAGAATCCCCTTTTGGCGCCGACCCCATGCATTCCAATCATTGTTGGAATACCCAAACAAAACTGATCAAGGGTTTGATTTCACACAATGAGAAAGTTGTGGGGTTTGATTGCTCCAATCAAAACTTGTGGGGTTTTAATTTCACGTAGAAGCAAACGTATGAGGCTCATAAACCACTTTCGTCAATAAACTAGTGTCAAAAAAATTTGGGGCACAAACCCCCATAATTTTCCCGCTCAATGGAAGGCGCAAAGATGACCTTATTATTGGCCCAACTGAAAATAATATTGCGCCAAGATGAGGAAGCTTTTCCTCCCACCCAAAACTTACTTTTGCTGATGTGGCAGTCTGCTATTGGACATGTTATAGGATTCTCATTACATGAACAAATACTACCGTTCCCCCGGGGTACCAAGAGAATGGTGCCCTCCGTCCAAAATGAACTTATGTGCTGTAAAACGTGGCCCATTTGTTATAAAAAAATGCGGCCCATGAATAACAAAACACAACGAAAACAACAAAATCATGAAACGCGGCCCATGAATAACAAAACCCAAAAACAATGCGGCCCATTTTTCTCTCTCCTCTGTCCGAATATTGCGAAATTTATTGCGCAAGTTTCACACCTGAATTTTTTGATCGATGACGGTGGCGAACGAAGAAGATATCTTCGCCAATATTGAAGAAGAAGAGGCTGCGGATATCGATGATGAACTTGTGGATTTGGCGGACGAACTTGCGGATATGGCGGACAAGGAATTTTGTCAAAAAATGGAGGGCAAAGTTTCAGAATTGTCAGCAGGTTCGCCATTTAATATTCCTATATTTGATCATGAGGATGTGATTTTTGTCCTGTAGTGGTTGGGTTTTGTCATAAATGAATGTTTTATGTTCTGAAATGTTTTATGTTCTGGAATGGTTACTTTTTGTTTCAGGAGGATTAGTTTTTGTGTTGGGATAAGTGGTTTTTGTCTATGAATGGTTGATTTTTGTTCTAATATGGTTAGTTTTTGTTCTAGGATGGTTAGTGTTTGTTCTGGGATGGTTGGTTTTTCTTTGTCTTAGGATGAACGGTTTTTGTTTTGGGATGAATGATTTTTGTTTCAGGATGATTAGTTTTTGTTCTGGGATGAATGGTAAACTTTTGTTTAAGGATGCTTTTTGTGCTTTTTTGTCCTAGGATGGTTGATTTATGTTCTGAAATGAATTTTTTTTTTTTTTTATCATTTTTAGGGGATCTGAAAGTTGTTGTACCATAAGCCTCAGAATCTGTGTTGTTAGGGAAGAGTGCCCCCTCTATGGACAAAGCTCATAAGTTATATAATGACTATGCTTATACTAAGGGTTTTGGGACTAGGTTGCATAATATCAGATATAGGTATAACGGTTCTGTAACACCCCATATTTTTTGGGTTACTTGAATTGTACAAAGTATTGGGAAAATCTCGTTTTAAGGGTATGAAAATCTATTTTGGGAAATTAGGGTATATCTTCCGTTTAGAGACGCTTTCCTAATAGGGCAACTGTTTGGCGAAATTACCAAAATACTCTTACTAAACCCTTTCTATTTTCTACAAAAAAATAAAATAAACACTCAAACCCTCCCTCACTCACCTCACGTGGACACAGAAAAAAAAAAGAGAAGAAGAGGAATTACGTGAAAGAGGAGAGAAGAGGAGAAGAGAAGAGGAGAGGAGAAGGAAAAGAGCCGCGCATCACCACCACCTTCGCCGTCGCCCACCGCTGCTGCCACCAGCCGCCGCCATCGACCCTAGCCGACCCTCTCTCTTGGTTTTACATCAAGAGTAGTATGTTTCTACACCCTCTTTCATAGTTTCTAATTAGGGCTTTCTTAATTTCATGTTAATTATGATTTAAACATGATTGTGGTTGTGGGAATTGGTTTATTAGATTATTCATGCTGAATTGTGGTTTTGATGCATGAATAATTGAATGTTAATTTAGGGCTTTTGAAATTAGGGTTCATATGAATTTAGGGGTGATTTTATGGGTGGATTGATGTGAAATTTGGTGGAGATGTTTATTATGAGATGGGTAAACCTTAGTTTCAATTTGGGAACATTTCATGGTGTTTTGATTATGAATATCCCATTTCTGAATTTTTCTAATTTGGATGTTTAAGTTGTATTTAATGATGGATTTATGTTGCTAGTATACTTGGGGAAGGGTTGTGCGAATTTGGTGTTGTTTAGAGGTCGTTTGAATGTTGAAATCCAAAGTTAGAGTTGCCTTGGATGCACTAGTAGGGTGATGGTTAGTAATTAGTGTATTGTTGATTGATTTTAGGTTGTGTGTTCTAGGAAGTACCGTTCTAAAGTCTTGAGTTGATCTTGTGATTTCGCTAGTAAGGTAAGAACGTTGATCACAAACCTCTCACTAGCCGTTATCTTGTTTGATACACTTTGCTTGATCATCGTATGTTCTTGCTTTACACATTCATTCTTGTTACCCGTTTTGCTTGTGCCTAATTATATCATTGAGCCTATTTTCCTTCCGTCTTATCAATGTTCGTTTGCGGTCTTTCGACCACCATACTCCCCACGGCCCTTCGGCCCTCTTGATTTTCTCGGCCCTTCGGCCTCTTAGCCGAGATCACCACTCGGCCACTCGGTCGAGTGGTGTGTTTGTTTGTCGTTTGTGTTTGTTTCGCTTCTAGTATCTCTCGATTATGATCATTATAATTTGTATCGTCAAATAATGCACGCGTGAATAACGTATATAAAACGGATGAAAGAAAATAAATGACTCCACCTAGAGTACGATGGATTCGGCTCGGCCGACCATCGTTTGATATACCTCTGATCAAGGTACTATGGGTCGGATTAGCTACCAACTTCCTAATAGTCTTCCTCCTAGATGGAAGCTCGTCCTACCGGCCTATCTTGCGAGGGGTGTGCACACTCGGGATTATTAGGGCGATAATTACAACTCTAGCTCGAACAAAGTTCGTTAAGTGGGGCTATGGGGTAGGACCCTGGTCGAAAATATGATTAAATAATTTGTATATATATTGAGCGACGATACTCCTTTGATAATACACTCTGTTGTTATTGATACTCCTAAGTTATAACATCAATTCGTTCTTGTTAGCTACGCGCCAGGCGCGTATCTTATTTGTTCTTTATGTTTATTACTTCTTACTCAGCCTGTGCTGACGTTCTGTTTTCTGGTTCGTCCCTACCGTGTTCTGGGGCCTATGTCAATCTTCGATGGCATAGTTGACAGGTCTTGATGATAAGGCTGCATGCTTACGAAGCTGATCATGTTAGGGTTTTCGAAAGACTTTGTTTTATTTCAGACTTCATTTCATTTTGATTATGTAATTTGGGTTTCGTTTTGAGAACTGTAGTTCGACATTTAAAGACTTCCGTTGTTTTATTTTCCGTTGGTTTATTGTAGTTGAATTTCTAGCCTAGCAATTGACTTGGTAGTCAATTGCGGCGTGACAATTCTAGATTTTCTTCTATTTATAGTTGGTCAAAATTTAGGGTTGTTACAAGTTCTGAAGTAAAGGGGAGAGAAATTGTTAGTTCAAAACAAGGATTAAAAAGGCAGCCCGGGGCTGTTAGTAAGCAGTTCACAAAACTGAACTTGAGGACTGGATGCAAGGCTATGGTGTGCTTTGAAAAGAAGGGAGATGATTTATGGGAAGTGACTAAGCATAATATGGTCCATAATCATTTGCTTGTCCCTCGTGATAAGGTCCATCAACTGAAATCACATAGAAAATTCAGTGCAAATATTCTTAAGATTTTACGAGATTTAGTAGATTCGGCAATTGATGTAGCAGATGCATTTAGGTTTTTGAGGGCTCAAATAGGGGGATCACCAGCTCTTGGATTTAGTAAAAATGATGCCTATAATAAACTTGGTGCAGAAAAGTTGAAGTTTATTGATGGATGTGATGCACGGACATTGATGAATATTTTTGCGAAAAGGCATGAGACTGAGAATGATTTTTATTTTGCTTTTGAGCTAGATGAAGAAGCTTGTTTGGTGAGTTTCTTTTGGAGGGACAAACGCATGAAACAAGATTATAGGCTCTTTGGCAAACTTTTCATTCACGATACTACTTATAGAACAAATCGGTTCAAGATGATTTGTGCTCCTTTTGTGGGAATAAACCAACATGGTAAGAATTGCATGTTTGCTTGTGGGTTCATTTTAAATGAACGGATCGAGTCCTTTGTTTGGTTGTTCAATCAGTTTTTGCAGTCGATGGATGGGTTGCAACCTGAAACTATTATGACCGATCAAGCTTTTTCTATGGCTGCTGCTATAAGGGAAGTTTTTCCTAGCGCCAAACACAAGCCTTGCACTAGGCATATTTTGAAGAATTCCAAGAAGAACATTCCACATCTAACAGGGCTGCATGCGTTTGAGGTTTTGTTTAATCAAGTCCTCATGTATTGTGACACCATCGATGAGTTTAATCACTTCTAGAGTAGGTAAGTATTGGGAAACATTTCTGAAACATTTCTGAGTCATTTTGTAACAATACTTAATCATTCTGAAACACTTCTCAGTCATCCTTTAACATTCTGACCATGATGAAATAGTCTTTAATCATTTTTATTGTTTATACACAGATTGGTGAATGAGTACCAGTGTGAAGATCATTTCTGGATTGTGAGACTTTGGAATTCAAGGGAAAAATGGTGTGCGGCTTATACAAAAGACCGTTTCTCAGGTGGTATTTTGTCGTCACAAAGGAGTGAAAGTACAAATAATAGTGTGTCGAGAAGGCTTCATGCAACAACTTCTTTGCATGATTTCTACAAATGCTTCTGTGGAGTTATAGCTGAATGGAGAAGTAATGAAAAGGAAGAGGATGGGCGCTGTGACAATGGCTATCCAGAGGTTGCAATACCAAATGTGTCCATCTTGGTACAAGTTTAAAAAATTTACACAATTAAAGCAAATGTGATGTTCCAGGAGAACTGGTTGAGTTCATTGTCATGTCGGCACAATCGTGATGTTGATGATGGTAATTGGAGTTGTTTCGTTGTGTGGAAACAAAACAGTGAACTCTTTGCTCATGTTGTGCGGATAAATTTGCAAACCAACGAGGTTAATTGTACTTGTAAACAGTTCGAGGAGGTTGATATACTTTGTTGTCATGCCTTAAAAGTTTATGTTATAATGGGCGATGACAGTGTTCCAGATATGTATATTGTGCACCGATGGACTAGAGCAGCAATTAAACGTTCTGAAGAAGGTGAGTCGAGTAGTTCAAGGCCAAATTTGGAATCATCTACTATTTGGATAATGACAATGCAACGGAATTGGAATGGGTTATTGCATGCTAGTTCGTTCCGGAAATTTGGATGCAAGACGTGTCTGCCAAGAAGCTTTTGATCAAGCAAAAAATACCATCGAAGATCAGTTGAGCCCTATTGGGGGTGACGATACTGAAGTCGTTGGGACTCCTCAACTTGAAGGCATTCAGATTCGTAATCCTGAAGGGGCTGGTACACCTGGTGCAAGAAATGTTAGGCGAAAGAGTACAAGGGAGAAAATTTGTAACCGTTTGAGAACAAGGAAAAATATTGTCAAGCAGTACCCAGAATCTACATCAGGCCCGTCGTATGTTAATATTGTTCAGCCAACAACAGTTAGAAACACGAGGAAAAATTCTACAAAGATGAGGGCGAATGTTGTCGAGGATAGTACATCACAAGTTACACCTACACTTAGTAACATCACATGCGATTCTATTTTGTAAAAAAAATTCCTTTTTTTTAATCTAAAATGGACGGATTTTGCTCTGGATTCAATGGTTTTTGTTTTAGAATGATTACTCTTTGTTCTGGAATGATTACTCTTTTGTTCTGGAATGATTACTCTTTGTTCTGGAATGATTACTCTTTGTTCTGGAATGATTACTCTTTTGTTATGGGATGATTACTTTTTTGTTCTGGGATGATTAATTTTTGTTGTAGGATGATGAACTCCGGAAACTTGAATTGCTAAAATTTAAAAAGCGAATCTGTTTATATAATTCAATGAAACCAGATGTTTATAACATACTATATTTACAAAGTGAATTTGTAAGCGAGTCATATTATTTACTTAATAACTATGAAAATGAATAAACTGTCATTTTCTAACTTTCTTCTGCTGCTGCTGCTGCTTTGGCTTTCCTCAACTGTTGGTTGGTCACTAATTCTTTGGCCTTGATTATATCTTCAAGCTCCGTTTCAGCTTTCTTAAGCTTTTTATTTTCATCTTGTTGTTCCTTCTTTGACAGTTGTCTTCCTGATGCAGTCAAGTAAGTATATCTCATAATATCTCTCTTTATCTTGTTGTTGCCATCCAATATTATTTGAGCACAGAGTTTTGCTCGGTAAAACCGCCTTCTTCTTGCCTTCAAAATAAAAACGAAATAGGACATGTTATAGTAGTTACACGTTGAATGCTTACCAAATTTAAATCCCAAGACTTAGTTGAATGCTTACCAAATTTAAATCCCAAGACTTAGTTGAATGCTTACCAAATTTAAATCGGATGTCCAGGTATCTCCATGGAAGCGTATCATGTGCATCATCAGAAACAAACCACAGTCCCACAAGTTTCTATCGTTTTTCCAGGGAAGGTCAACTATTTTGCAGCGTTTGTGTCCACTGCACTTTTCAATACACTCCGCAAAATAACGATACTTTTTTGCCACCGAAAACAATCTTAATTCTTCAACCTATAATTTAGAATACAATATTATAGTTTTAAAAAGAACTATTCTGAAACAAAAATGACTCATCCCATGACAAAATCCAACCATCCTATAACGGAAACAAACCATCGCAAAACAAAATCCAACCATCCTATAACGAAAACAGACCATCACAGAACAAAAAAAAACATTTTAGAAGAAAAAGAATTTGTCTCAGAAACTAACCAGAAGTAGGAGAATGTCTTCATATTCCTCTACGGACATTCTATTGTCAAGCAACTGACAGCGTTTGTCAATGATGTTTACACATAGCAACGTAAAGTGACTCTCGTATATAATAGAGAAAAATATCTGCAAATGACGAAGCAGTTATATTATTATACGATGATGTAATTGTAATAAAAGATAAGTCACAAGTGTATCAATAAATGACATACCAATGAATATTCAGAAAAGTCAGAAATGTCGCATGTTTCCATCTAAGTTTTCATAGTGCCACGCACAACGTCCATCTTTGTCTTAAGACGTTTTTCATCCTCTCCCAGAACTTCGTCATTTGCAAGTCTTTCATCTTGGTCTTTCTTTTCTTTCAACATTTTTGCGTACACCTGAAACAGAAACCATTCATTCTATGACAAAAATCATCCATTCCAGAACAAAACGCTAAATATACTGAAACAGAAACCATACATCCCATTACACAAGATAATCATCCTAGGACAAAAACTAACTATTCTGAAACAATAATTGTTCATCCCAGAACAAAAACCAACCATCCCAGAACAAAAACTAGCCATTCTAGGACAAAAACTAACTATCCTGAAACAATAATTGTTCATCCCAGAAAAAAAACCAATCATCCCAGAATAAAAGCTAAACATACTGAAACAGAAACCATTCATCCTATGACGGAAACAAACATTCTGAAACAAAAAACTTACGAAGACTGCAGTGTTGAAGAAAAATCTTTTCTTGTTTTTCCAATAGTCTCTAACTTCCGGATTCTTCTCGCCTCTTAGCTCTCTTTTGTTGAGGATGTATGCCCAAGAATCAATTACACCAACAGTCATCCAGTTTTGTTCTTGCATAGAGTATGCATCACCCCTTGTAAACTCAAGACGAGGGGTAAATGATGCCAAAACGAAATCTTTTTCTAATCTCACCAACCTTTCAAGTGCTCTTTTTTCATCAATAACCGCATTTGTGTTAGGTTTATTCAATAACCGCCTAATCTCTGAATTCACCCTCATCATCTCTTGGCTGAATTCAAACTCTGAATAAAAGGCGTTGTCAGCCACTGTCCTCTCCAATGGTGATAAATCATCAAAATCTTTCGATCTTCTCTGAAGAAATGTCGAAACCATGAATAAATTATCGTCCAAAGGCTCAAGCTCGGCTGGACTATCTTCTTGTGAGCTGCTTAGTCTTTTCCTTTCGTTAAGCTTGTCCTCGTACTTTTGAACGAGCTCCTCCGACAGTTGTTCAGTTATTTCTTCAACATCAATAATCTATTTTCCAAAAAAAGCATTTGGAATAGGACTTGGCAGCATGACAGGTGGTGGAGGAGGTGTCGGTGTAAGTAACTGGAAGCTTGGTACAAAATCTGCTGGCACATTTGCGAAATACTTCTTTAAATCATTCATGAAGTTCTGTGTGTTTTTCCCCTTCTTCTTGCGTGGAGGGTCACTCTTGATGTTCTTCGATATGCCAACTTCGGGGGTGTCGAGAAGAATATAACCCTGTCGAATAGAAAAAAAAAAAAAACATATGAAAATTATTTTATCATAGAACTTGAAGTAATCATAGAACAATTATTGCTTGAAAGAAAAAATTCATCCTAGAACAAAACATAACCACCCTAGGACAAAACATGACCATCCTAGAACAAAACTTGATCATCCTAGAACGAAGCCTGATCATCTTAGAACAAAACCTGATCATCTTAGAACAAAACCTGATCATCCTACAACAAAACCTAACCATCCTAGGACAAAAATCATCAATCTGAAACAATTTAATCCCAAAACACTATTGAACCATTTCAGAATAAATTTTATTTTCAGAAAACACTTTGCAAACCATTCTGTAACAAATTTCATTTCATAATAAATTGTATTGTACATGTGATGGTTTCAAAAACAAAAACAAGATTACAACGTTGTTTCAACTATGTTCTAAATCTTTTTGAAGCCAAAGTCGATTGTTACAACAGTCTTCAAATTTTGTTTCAAGAAGGTACTATCAAACCTTGTCTTCATTTGAAATCTGTTGCTCTGTGTCAGGAATGGAATCCTCTTGGTCAGTCAATTTCATTTGGGGAATATCTGTTGATGGAATGAAGGTGTGAGCATCTGTTGATTGAAACTTCATCTTCTTCGGTGGAGAATCTGGTGCAGTACCAGTTGGACCTACGATTGGTGTCTCGATGCAAAAATCCATGTTTTCACCTTCTCCCATTTTGGCAATAAGTTCATCTTCTTTGGGCTGTAATCAAATTACCAAAAAAGCAAATGTGAGTTATATGCAAAAATCAGTCATTTTACATCATAGTGAAGGTTAAGTGTAAAACCTCTGGAGGAACATCGACTTTCTTTTCTGGTTCGTGTTCATTGTCCTTTTCCGGTCCTGATTCACAAACATGATCGTCCTTTTTCGGCACCGTTTCCATTGGTTCTGATTCAGGAACATCACCATTCTTTTCTGGCTCATTATGCATTGGTTCTGAATTAGGAGCATGATCGTCCTTTTCTGGTTCCGAATCAGAAACATCATCGTCCTTTGGTTCCGATTCATGAACATCATTGTTTTTTTTTTCGGATCAGTCTGCATTAGTTCTAAATCAGGAACATGACTGTCCTTTTCCGGTTCTGAATCAGGAACATCATCAATCTTCGGTTCCGATTCATGAACATCATTGGCGTTTTCTGGCTCCATGTAAGAAACCAATGCCTTCTCAAAATTCTCCATGTCTTTTGCATTCAGCTTCAATTAAAAAAAAGTGTGTAAGTCGTGAAACAAAAACAAATCATCCTAGGACAAACATAAACCATCCTATGACACAAATACAAATCATTCTAGAACAAAAAACCATTCATACTGAAACAAAAACCATTCATCCTATGATAAAATCCAACCATCTAAGAACAAAAACTAATCATCCTAGGACAAAAATCAATCCTCCCAAAAGAAAAATCATTCATCCCAGAACAAAAACTAATCATCCTAAAACAAAAGTCGTTCAATCCAGAACAAAAACTAGCCATCCTAGGACAAAAACTACCCATTCTGAAACAAAAACTGTTCAGGACAAAAATCAATCATCCCAAAACAAAAACCACTCATCCCAGAACAAAAACTAATCATCCTGAAACAAAAGTCGTTCAATCCAGAACAAAAACTAATCATCCTAGGACAAAAATTATTCATCCCAAAATAAAAACCATTCATCCCAGAACAAAAACTAATCATCCTAAAACAAAAGTCGTTCATTTCAGAACAAAAACTAATCATCGTAGGACAAAAATCATTTATCCCAAAACAAAAACCATTTATCCCAGAACAAAAACTAATTATCCTGAAACAAAAGTCGTTCAATCCAGAACAAAAACTAATCATCCTAGGACAAAAATCATTCATCCTAAACTTAACAAAATCAAATCATCCTAAGTCTAAAATTCACCATGTGTTTTAATTAATGCTTTTTAAAACATGAAAAGTTATGTGTCTAACCTCTTTTTCCAGAGTTTCACTCTTTTGCCTGTCTTTTTCGTTTTGTCCCGACTGTTCAAAAGTTATTTGTCTAATCTGCGCTTCCTCTTTGGTAGGGATTTGCAAAAACACAATTTTTTGCAATAGGTCTTGAATTGCAGCTGTTGGGAACTTTTCTGGTAATAATTCATTCTGTGGACTGGGAGATGGAGTTTTGAGGCGTTTGAGCTGTTTATAAACATGCAATGGAGATTCAGGTCTGTTGGTCCCCGTAGATGATTGAGTATTCGGTGTATCAACCTTGAATGTTTGGAAAGTTGTAGAATGTGGAGGCGAAGCTCGAGGAATTTCAGTTGTTTGCTTCTGTGGATGTTGTTGCAGTTTTTTGCAAAATCATCTCCGTGGCAGGATTACTTTTCGGAGCAGCATTCTTCTTCTTATATGCCATGTGCTTCCTTCGCCTGTTGCTTTTCTGAGAGCTAGTTTCCTGCGAAGGTTGACTCAGTGGTTCCTGAGATGATTGGCTTTCTTTGTTTCGAAAAGCTTCTTGAGATGACGTTGGTGGATTTGCCCACCAGCTTGGGAATAAAATCTTTACAACCTCACTAATTTTCCCACCCACTGAATTCATTAAGTCTTCGATAATATCAAACGTCTCCATCACTCCTGGCTGATTGAAAAAACGACCTTCCTCCGAAGAAACTTCTGGAATCTCAATCTCTTGTGAACTTTGAGACAGTTTTTCTTGGCGGATTTCTTGCATAGTGTGCCTATAAGCTGCGTCCAAGTTCCGTCCAAGTTTCAGAAGCTTTTGAAGGGGTCTCTGAAAGGCATAAGATAGGAAAATAATTCATGTTAGAACAAAAACAAACCATCCCAAAACAAAAACCAACCATCCCAGAACAAAAACTAGCCATCCTAGGACAAAAACTAACCATCCTAGGACAAAAACTAACCATTATAAAACAATAACTGTTCATCCTATAACAAAAACCAACCATCGCAGAACAAAAACTAGCCATCCTAGGACAAAAACTAACCATTCTGAAACAAATAACAGTTCATCCCAGAACAAAAACCAACCATCACAGAACAAACACTAGCCATCCTAGGACAAATACTAATCATCCTAGTAAAAAGAAGCAACCATTACTTTGATAAAAATAATTCATGTTAGAACAAAAACCGACCATCGTAAGACAAACACTACCCACCCCATAACAAAACACTAAACAATCCGTGACAAAACTTAGTCATTTTGAAACAGAATTATACTTACACTTAATTGGAGTTCTTGGACTGCTTGATATGTTGCTAGATCTGTTGGCATTGGGAAATTAATAAATCGTCCCGCCTGTGTAGCAGCATCAACAGTGTCAACACGGATACCCATTCTGAAGACCTTCACACTCTTCTCCTTTGCAATTCTGCTCCACATTTTCTGGTTATTCCAGTGTTGGATCAAAGGAATAGTGCATTTCTCCCGTTCTCCATGGAAAGTCAGGCTGTGGAAGTAGAAGAGTTGTAGAAGTAACGTGCAGCCAGTTAGATTGGTACTGCGTTTGTCAGACTCCTTGAAGGTCTTGATTGATTTGCATAGGTAAGTTAACACGAACTCACACCAATTATATCGACCAATCATCTCTGCGTCGTCGATTGCTTTGCTTACATTAAGCTGCACAAAGGAACTTGATATAGTCCCAAGGAAGCACGAGACAACAAAAAAGACAAATAGTTGCTTGAACATATGGCCCCCATCAGATTCGGCAAGCATCCTGTCCTCGAATTTATTCCACGCGACATAACAATATTTTTCATCCTCCCTGCCCAATATGTTTCTCCATTTTTCCTTAATTAAAGAATCTGGGTTATCTTTTCTCTCCGTACTCATGTGAGGGAATGACACATCTCCATGCGGTATTCCTAGGATGTAATGAACATCGATGGGTGTGAATACCTTAATCTGCTCATTACAAAACCTCATAAGCCTTGTCCCCTCATCAAAGTTTTGAAACAGCCACATCATCATATCTTTTGGCACGTGTTCAGCCTCAAGATAAAACAAGCCATGAAATCCTATTTCTCTAACTGCTCTCACTTGGTTTGGGTTTGCTTTGATTTTTTCCATTAGCCCCTTGATAGCAGAAGGGCTACAACGTAATTGTATAGATTTTGTATGGAAATTTCTCCTGGAAAAGAGACAAACCAATCATCTTAAAACAAAAACCATTCATCCTACGACACAAATCATTCATCCCAGAACAAAAACCATTCATCCCAGAACAAAATATAATCATCCTGAAACAAAACTAATCATCCCAAAACAAAAACCATTCATCCCAGAAAAACTAATCATCCTGAAACAAAAGTCGTTCAATCCAGAACAAAAATTAATCATCCTAGGACAAAAATCATTCATCCGAAAACAAAAACCATTCATCCCAAAACAAAAACTAATCATCCTGAAACAAAAGTCGTTCAATCCAGAACAAAAACTAATCATCCTAGGACAAAAATCATTCATCCCAAAACACATTCATCCGAGAACATAAACTAATCATCTTGAAACAAAAGTCGTTCAATCAAGAACAAAAACTAATCATTGTATGACAAAAATCATTCATCCCAAAACAAAAATCATTCATCCCAGAACAAAAACTAATCATCCTAGGACAAAAATCATTCATCTCGAAACAAAAACCATTCATCCTAGGACAAAAATTAATCATCCCGAAACAAAAGGCGTTCAATCCAGAACAAAAACTAATCATCCTGAAACAAAAGTCGTTCATTTCAGAACAAAAACTAATCATCCTAGGACAAAAATCATTCATCTCGAAAACCAACCCATCGCGAAAAAAAGCCGTTCATCTCAAAACACAATCTCACCATCCCGAAACAAACCTTGGCCATCCCGAAACAAAAGCTGGCCATCCCTAAACAAAACTTAACCATCCCGAAACAAAACCTAACTGTCCCGAAACAAAACCTAACCTAATCATCGCGAAACATAATCTGTTCATCTAAAAAAAACACTAACCATTCCAATACGAAAAACACTTAATTAAACCTCAAATAAAACTAAAAATGTTACTGTTACATGCATGAAAAATTAAATCTGAAAAATTCAAATACCTGTTTTCTTCAATTCTTTGCTGCCTTTCGCCTCGAATTGTTAATTTTGTGTTGCAAATTCAAAAATTGTTACTTCATTTCAATAAAAAGCAAAATTTTGAAACTACAAAAAGCGGAATTTGATTTTACCTTTGTTCTTCAAGTTGATTTTCTTCATCTGGACTTGTAATCATATCTTCGATTTTTCTTTTCTACTTTAATTGAGGCATTTTCGATAATTTTTTCGACATTTTCGAACAGTTTTGGTTGAAGGCGGGAGGAAGCTTGTTGAAGAAGAAGAGTAGTTTTTTGGGAAATGTTAAACGTTGGAAGAGAGAGAAAATGTTTATTTTAGAAGAAGAGGGAAAACGGTTTTTGTTATTTGGGCCGGGTTTTGTTATTTGGGCCGCGTTTTGTATAAGCCTGTGATTCATTTTGGCCGGGGGGTACGAAATGGATGGTACCCCCGGGGGTACCATAGAATGATTGCATTACATGATATGTAAGTGTACCAACTTCCTCATTTTTTAGACATTGTTAAAGGTTTCAACGACTCTCTCTCATCTATTCCTTGTTTTGGTTTTATCACCCTTTGCAATTTCTTGAAGAATCAAATTCAAGGTCGAAGAACATCAACAATAATCACTACAATCATAATCCCAACAACTAAACCCATAAATTCAACAACAGCAAAATTAGGGCATGCTAGAAATTACAAAAGAGGGGAGTGAAACTTACTACACTAAATAAATCGAGGGGGGGGAGAGGGAGGGGGAGAGAGAGAGAGAGAGAGAGAGAGAGAGAGAGAGAGAGGGGGGTGGGCGAGGCGACGATGGCAGCCAAGAGGAAAGGGTGGGGAGGCCGAGAGGTGAGGGAAAGGGGGAGAGTCTTCTCTTCCTTTCTTCTGTGTTTCACGTGAAAGAAGACAGAGGGAGAGAGTTTGCGTTTACATATTTTAGTAGTAGAGTGCTGGAGTATTAGTAAGCGTATTTTGGTAAAAGCAACACAACTCAATAAGATAGGAAGTCACCCTTCAACCCATATATCCTCGCTTTGGTTTTAAAAGGTAAATGTTTTGTTGTTAGTATGATGGCATAAATTTATTAGAAACTTATCATAGGTGCCTTAGTTTCTAATGTGGGACAAACCAGTTCCATAATCTTGTAACATATCATCCCGCTTCCGATCGCCATGTTGCTCGGCGAGCGGATAGGCGAGCGAATCTTCTTTTCTTCTCCATAAGCCCCCATTTCCCTCGTTTCTCGTGCCTAGGGTCCCGCTCCTTGGCTCTGCAATGCCTCGGGTCCCCTTCAACATGCCTCATAGGTGCCTTACAAAAGCCAAAAGCCGCAGAACCAAAAGAAATGCATTAGAATTTGAAAAACGATATTAAATTGAGCCAAAACAAACACATAAGTGATGAGTGGGAAAACAACTAGAAAAACATTCAAAGTAGGAGACGGGAACACATGACTCACTCGGAAAAGGGGCGAATTTATTATATATCAGTCTACTTCTCTTTTATGTGAATTAAACTCCCATATCGAAAGTTGGAAGAAATGGTAACAATTTATAAATTAGTTATCTATTGCAAATTGCTTTTAGGATCAAACCATCAAATAGAGTTGGCTTACTTCTTCTATGCAGAAGTGCGATTTGACAATTGAGAAAATCTTAAAACAAGGATATTGTCGAATTATAAATCAAATTTCTTTGGGATTTAAAAATGAAGTTAACATAATAGTCATTCAGAATTTACAATAAAGATCCCGATTTACAATGATACTAGTTTTAAACCCGTGCGTTGCACGATTAAATATTACATCGTACGACGTACATAATGATTATTTTCTTTTCTTTTAGATAAAAGTTGTAGTATTATCCTTATTTTTATTGCCTCCCGTAGCAACTCCGTTTACAACTACTAGGTGTGGTATGATCAAATTTTACTACATGTAGTTCAACCAAAAATCCTAAAGTATATTGACTAATTAAATGTTTGTTAGTTAAGATGTCTCTCCATCTCACTGAATCACTTACGGTGTAAAACTCTATCTTAATCTAATTTATTTATTTTTGTTTCTTTTACGCATTTTTCACAAAAGTCTCAATATTGACAATATATTTCAACCAAATTCATACTTCATTTAAATTTTCAAACATATATGTGTATAGATCTTATATTGAATTACATTTCGACACGAATTTATTGATACATGTATCGTAATATTCTGATATACGTAGCCTAAATTATAACCAATTATATACATTTCATGTAGATAACTTTATTTAAGAGTTTTACAAATATTGGACTCTCTTTGTGCATTTCTTCATTTCTAGTGTTTTTTAGTTCAAGATGCGTTGTAAAAATTCCTCTAATACTGTAGAAAAAAGCCTCTTTTATTTATATATATATATATTATGCAAGAGTATGAACTACAAGGTTAAACAATGTCAAGAGCAGCACCCTTCTCATTGTCTCCACTGCTTTGTATGTACAATTCCTCAATACACAGCACCCTTCTCATTGTCTCCACTGCTTTGTATGTACAATTCCTCAATACAAAGTTAAGTTCACCGAGGCTGTTAAGTTGTTAGCATGGTCTGTCCATGGCTTTATACCGGTCTACCTTCCGGACACAAGTTTCTGGAGTCCATGCTCATAAAAAGCACCAGCATCCCAATCGTCAGTCGATGATGAGAGGGGTAACAAAGCAACCACGACCGACCTCATGATTGGTCGAAGCTCTGGTCTTTCTTGAGTACATGCTCTAGCAAGCTCCGCCAACTGTAACATAAGCCCGCCACAGATCAGCTTTAGTCACATATATTCGAATGTGAACTTTAAGTTAAGCATACATGTGTTAGGATGATATATTTACCTTGAGAACAGAGTCAAGAGGGTAATCCTCGCCAAGTCTAGGATCTACTAGTTCACATATTCTGGTCTGATCAGTGTCTTTGAATACATCTTCAAACTGTCCAAAAATAAATAGTTTACAGGTAAACGTTTGTAAATGAGTGTCCATTATGAAAGCATACAACAACAACAACAACCAAGCCTTATTCCCAAAATGATTTGGGGTCGGCTAACATGAATCGTCATCTAGTAACCGTCTTGTGTACGCCATGAAATTCCAAAACGTTGTAAACCTTTTTGGAGTAATTAAATATTTTCAAAGGAAGTTTTATAAAGTCGTCAAAATAAATTCAAAAGATTTACAAAAAAAAAAAAAAAAAAAAAAAAGTTTTGGGAAAAGAGTTAGGGTTATGCATCTTCATTCACTGAAACACATTTCTATACAGTAACAGTTCTGAGTCTGGCAATCATTTTGGAGGGAATTGGTCGATAGAATTAAAATCAAAGCAAAACTATTTACCAGAGATACAATGGCCTTTGGTTGGGAAAGCGGTCCATTTTCCTTAACCAAAGCTTCCTTGCCTGATATCAGCTCATAGAGAACAACACCAAATGCAAAAACGTCAACTTTAGGAGAGACATCACCAAACTGGGCATACCTGTATACACCAACACATCCAAAATATTCAGGATCCGCAATCTCAGGTTTAGATGCCAAATTTCCTTCACTGTGCTTTAACAATTAGAATAGCAGGGAAAAGAATATCTGTGGTACCACGGTAGAAAAGAAGTTACAAGCATGGTTAAAAATATGATACACCTAGATTCTCGCAAACTTGACCAGCACCTGCTGGAGCCAAAATAATGCATTTTCAGAAATTATAGAGACCAATTGATTAAACACAAAGCTTTCTTGAGTATCCATGGTACCAAAAGTGTAATGGTGACTCAGGGAAGCTCAGCTTAGTATATATGTAGACTTCCTACAACTTCACTAATCTTGCAGCTATAGCAGAACCATATCTTTCCACTACGCTGGCATTCAGCCTAATAGCCTATGACTTCTTTTTTTTTTTTCTTTTTTGGTACAAATAACCTATGAGTTGTAGGTATATAGAACTTCATTCAAGTTCATTTATCAGAGAAAACCTCTAATACACCGACTCAGTTGAACATTGTGATTGAGAACGATCTTTTAAGTTGTAGCACCATGCATCTTTTGGCTTGACAAAAGGTGTTTCTTATAACGGCACATCCAGTCCGCCCTTGCCACTCATTCCTTGTCCATAATGTCGGTTACAAAATAAATCAATTCTAAATTATTTCTCACTGGCTATGTTTATCTGAGGGCTTCTAAACTTTTTATGAAGGGATTTACTAGGTTGATAATCAGTGACTACAAGAACTGAACGGACGTAAGATACTGAGTGGAAAGTATATATATGGAAATATATAGCCAAAATGCACACAGAGATAGAATCGAGTTCCAAAATGCACGCAGAGATGGAATCGAGTTCTAATCCAGAACTTAATAACACACAGGAAAAACTAAAGCGCCTTCTCTTTTCATCTTGTTCTACCTTTTAGGGATGAAGATAAAGAATTATTGACCAAGAAATAATGAAGATAAAGAACTTGCTCTAATAGTGGCATAGTGCTACCTTTTAAGGATGAACTCCGGTGCAAAATCTGGTCAGAAAACACATCAAACTCACTACTTTATGTTCTTATCTAAACAATGAAATTAAGCTAAAAAATTAAACTATTTTCCTCTAGACAAGTAGTGTCCCCTAGACCACCAACTATTAGCCCAAGGCTACTATGGGAGAAAGCAACCATGAGCCGAAGATCAATCATCATAATACTCCTTCGACAGATTCACATTTACAGAATTATAGGAATCTTAGGGTTGAGGGGCTTGTTTAGAGCCAAACAGAAGCCTTACTCTGGAGGCATGTATCCAAATGTGCCCTGAAGAGCTGTAGGCATAGATGCATTTCCAACTTGAACTAACTTTGTTAATCCGAAATCGGCAACCTGCATAGATAGCATATTTAAGCTCGTAAAACTGCAAAAGGCAAACAAAGATTCATTACTCTGAAATCTGAATACATAAATTACCTTTGCACGAAACTTATTGTCTATCAGAATGTTTGGAGATTTAATATCACGATGAATGTAGACAGGGACAGTGTGCTCATGTATGTATTCAAGACCTCTTGCCGAATCTAGAGCAATTTGTACTCTGGTAGTCCATGGGAGAGCAGGTTTATCTAGAAAATAAAAATGGAAGAGGATGTAAGAGTAAAAAAAAGCCAAAATTGTATGGAGTGAGAGTTTTGCAGATAGGTAACTCCACCTGTACCACGTAAATGTTGGCTCAAGGTACCATTTTCAACATACTCGTAAACAAGGAAAAGGGACTGATCCACACAGTATCCAATTAGGCGAACCTGTGAGTCATATGCATTATACAGAAAGTAAATAGACTTCTCATAGACATCAAATTACTGGGTACAGAATAATATTTTCATGGTTGAATGAGCGGTGAAGGTCAGGACAAATAGATATTAAGTTTGAATGTGAAGAGAGAGAGAGAGAGAGAGAGAGAGAGAGAGAGAGAGGGAGGGAGGGAGGGAGGGAGGGGGAGAGGGAGAGGGAGGGGGAGGGCGAGGGAGAGGGAGAGGGCGAGGGGGGGAGGGAGGGGGAGAGGGAGAGGGAGGGAGGGAGGGAGGGAGGGAGGGAGAGGGAGGGAGGGAGAGAGGGAGAGAGAGAGAGAGAGACACCAAACACAATAGCAAAAAGAAGCTCTACGACTGTAATTTCAGCGTATATACATAATTTTGGAAGTAGGCCATCCATGAAGACTACACAGGGAAAATTTAGGCAATAATTTCTTGAAACCATTGCAAGATCTAATTAAATTACTCGAGATTATTAAGTGGAACCCAAAATGAACATGGCTGAGTCAGCCACCCAGGCTTCATCTCTGACTTAAAACACCTCGACTAATAGTCAGAAAGCTAAACATGACTGATGGCCTTTTTTTCCGAATGAAGTCTCAACTTAATCATTGGACAAAATCAAAGGAGAAAGTGGGGTTATTTTTACTAACAACAACAACATCTTTAACTCTAGTGCCTTAAAGGCTCCCGCCATAAGGCGGGGTAAGGGGGGGTCAGATGCACGCAAGCCTTACCCCTACTGGAACATAGAGGGGCTACGCACGGATGACCCAAAATGAAAATTCGAAAAATCGCACAGACTCACAGCTACTTCACAAAATAAGAAGTACAGACAGCTTTATGAGCCATTTTATTTTATGATTGAAAGTGGGGTTATTTTTGCCACAATGACAAATTCATACAATACTACAAGCTGAAAGACTTATAAGGCTCAAATACTGATAATGAGAATAAGAATGCAATTTCTTGATAGTAGCCGTTGGCAGTAGCCGCAATAACTACAGTATCACCCCGAAGACAGACTTCAGATTAGGAAAAGGAATTTGACAACAACCACCAAGCCTTATTTGCCCAAATGATTTGGGGTCGGCTAACATGAATCGTCATTAGTCACCGTCTCTACTCTCGAGGATGTCATATAAGTTAAAAATTATTCTGAGTAAGTTATAAAAATCATAACACACGTTCAAAAGCAGTTTTTTTTTTCTTTTTTTTTTTTTAAAGGCTAGCCAAAGAAAGGCAAACAAAAGATTAAAAAATAGTTGTAAAACAAGTGGAAAACATATGAACTTTAAACAAATAATAGCAAGAAAAGGTTTGAGAGAAGATTAAAAGAGTAGGAGACGAAGGAAAGGGATTTAGAAAACCAAAGAAAGAAATCAAAACGAATCATATTCCGTCCTACACATGGATCGAGTCTCTCCACACCGCCCTATCTACCGCCATACTCTATTCAAGCCCTAAGATGCTCATATCACTTCAAATCACCCTCATCTAAGTCATCTTGGGTCTTCCTCGACCCCTAACAATGTTATCACTTCCCCACTCTTCTACTCTCCTAACGGCGCGTCTCTAGGCCTCCTTCTCACATGACCCTAACACCTCAATCGGTTCTCCATCATCTTATCCCGAATGGGTGCAACCCTTACTTTCTCCCTGATAACTTCATTTCTTAACTGACCATTACATGAGTACGTTGGGCTTCCAAGGGAAATGTTAACATGACATCTCAATATCAGTTCCTCCGGAGCAGGAATCTCTACTAGATGATACAAAACAAGCCTATTGTGTGTGGTTTTTTTTGTTTTTTTTTTCAAATAGAGGCCCATATAGTGATGTTACCAAATAATCCGAGAAGGATCTAGCCTCCTGTGAGAAAAAGGGCTTCAGTAGATAGGCTTACCCGAAATAAGCAAAAAGGCTGCATGCACAGAAAGAGGATCGGAACTTGGTCAATAGGGACTATATCAGCATATATAGAGTGAATTTCCAGCTGACTGATATCATAGTCCCAATTATTTTATTTAACAGAGGATCAAATTAGTACAAATAGCAGCCAAAATGGTTGATACAAGGACAACATGACTGAAAATTTGTGAAATTGGGTGCAACTGAGACTGATTGCACGACAGTAATACAGTAATATAGTATGTATGATGTATCTGCAATGCATGACGCAAACTCCAATCTCAAATTCAGAAAAGATGAATGCAAGAATAGAAGTAAAACAAGGAAGGAGGGGGGGGGGGGGGGGAGCAAGTTCAAAAGTCACATTTGTGAAAGAAAGATGGGCACATTGCATACCAAGTTCAAGTGATGAACATGTGATAGGACCTTCAATTCTGCAAGAAATTCTTTTGTTGCTTGCATATCCATCTTCTTAATTGCAGTTTTCTGAAGATACAAAGAGGCGCCCTTATTAAGTGGAAATGCATAAAACAACGAAAAACCATCACCTACTTTCCAGAAACAACAAGCTACATGGCCCAAAGGAAGTAATAGAGTACCAGATTCAAACAAAAGTATAAGCAAGATCTTTTTGAAAACAATAGATACCAGATTCACCAATAACGTTTTTTGTGAAACAGGTCCAACCAAGTCTTTTCAAACGTATGTAAGTTGAGAAAAACAGCAAATGCATCATAGCCTCAAATTATATCCGGATACCGTCCTATATCCTTTTGTACCTTACACTCAATATATAGTTCATCAAGCCAAGCAACTGACTAGATCAAACAGCTTCCTAAATTGATAGTGAACAAGTTCAAAGATGAATGCATACATAACATATTCGGAAGAAAGCAAGAAGTATAAGAGCAGCATACCTCGCCTCTTAGCTCTCCATAATAAACAGCTCCAAATCCACCTTGACCAATTTTATGAGCCAGGCTGAAATTATTTGTAGCATTTGAAAGCTCTGCATACGAAAACTCGACTGATTTATCAACTATCATTCCTGGGATAACATGAGTACTTCCGGATTGTCCTGTTACATTTGCTGCTTCACGGCAATTTTGAAGAATGAGTCACTTTATAACTATATAAGCAAAGCAGGTTACAACCAACCAATGCTGCCAACAAAATTCACATCCTTTCAACGATTAAATGCTTGTAGTGACCGAAATTTAGATCTGAATGTGCTACTCAGCCAAAAATTAAAAAAAAAATTAAAAAAAAGGTGGTGTCTTCAGAAACTTATTACGCAATAGTTTAGATGAGCACATTCTAGACACCATCCATGTCATAGGCAGGGCAGTTTTGCACAGAAATCATTCTAATTGTTTAAATTTATCATTTCCAAGTGTGGTGTGAAGGGTTAGCAGAAGGATAACAAATTTCAAGGGTACTAGATCCTCAGAAGGTTACTCAATATTATGCACTATCCCACTTTCAGCGAACGCAGGCCGTAACATACAAGCACACAGTGACACAACCAACAGAATTTAATATGTAATAAATGACTTCAATGCAGTGGGCAGAAAACACTGTACCAGCTTGTGTCAACTGGAATATAGGCTGATCAATGGAAAGTAAAGCTTCATTTCTCTTCTTTCTTCTTCTGCATCCGAAATACCAGCAGCCTAAGACTGCAACCAGTGCAACTCCTATACTTACACCAACTATGACTCCAAGAGAAATTCCTGCCAGTACAGAAGATACCGAAGTCATGAAGTAGTATTAATGCTGAACTGCAAGTCACAAAGGAACCACAATTATAAAAAAGAGGTAGAGGGATGGGACAGAGGTGCAGATGAATTGTTGAATCCACACACCTGAGGACTTTGGGCCACCAACGCTGCTGCCTGGGCTGCACAAAACAAGAAGAAGAGATGGGTTGTTTAAGTGAGATAATGAAGGAAACAGGATTGACTGGTGAAATTGTATGCACCTAAAATGACCTGGTAACATTCTGAAACAAACCAAGTTACCTTGAATCTGAATTTAATGGACGGTAACTTCCATTTCTGTCTGCGCAAAAGAGGTAAGAGTTAGAACAGAGAAAAAGTGAAGTCGGTAGTAACACCAATCACAGATGATGCTAATTCTGTAGTTTGCAGAATATGGTAATTTCTTTTTGATAAGTGATAGAGGACATCGGTTAAAAGACAAGGGGATGACGACTGTGTACAAAAGGAGGGCTGGATAGTTGAGTTTTCAAACAATCATGAAGGAACATAGGACCCTAGTTATGGGCATAAAGAGTAAAAACATGTATCAATGAAAGAGTGAACCTAGTACCAAACTCAGATAACTGCAATTCTCCCACCACTTCAGCGAGACAGGGACAGACATCCTTCATTCAAGTAGCACTGTCTTCGGTATTTGCCATTTCCACAGCATAAATTGAAGTTGTGGAACAAAAATCCATGTAGTATGCACTTGGTCACATATCACTGTACCACCTACATGCTCATCTAATCACACTGTACATCTATGTGGGCACCTGATATCTATTAGCCCCCGGTTACAGGATTCCTTTCTATTGCGCCTAAAATTTGAATTTCTGCTAATATTTTACGTGTTTTTATATTCTCATTTCACCATCCTACTTCAATATTAGCTTTTTAATCAGCATGAACTCCAAACAACCAGTTTAGCATTCATAAAGAAACCAATCAAAATTAATCACTCAGCAATCACATAATCAGAACCTAATTAAGATGAAACAACACCAAAACACCAAAAGGGAGAAATCATCACCTTTTGCAGGAATATACACTAGACCAGTTCCAGCACCAAAATCCACACCAGGGTTATAATTCTGCAGTAAACTCGCATTCAATTTCATTTGCTTAGCAATCGAGCTCAATTCATCATTAGCCATAAGAGGATAAGTAATGAACAAGCCATAATCAGTGGACACACTACTATCCCCACAAGAACAATTAACTGTCACATTCATGTTACCATCAACCGGCAGGTTTACTGCCTCATAACTATTAAACTTCTGAATCCAACCAGCCGTAGTAAGACCGGCATAGTTTGATTCAGCAACAGTAGTGTACGTATCACCAGACCGAATCCTGTAACCGAAAACATGACCCAAAAACTCCCCATCAATACAATCACAGCGAAACGGGACATCGACCCGAGTATCCTTTGGAACACTATCAGGGTTTGTGATGCTTGGATTATAGCTCACGATATCATCAACTGAAGAATCAAAATAACCTGATATCACACTTAGGGTATCACCTGAGCTCATATAGTATGAAGCTAGAGCTAAATCACACCCATTTCTGCACTTTGATTCAACAATAACTAAAACCCACATCAATACAGCTAACAAAAACCCTAATTTCTTCATCAAAACCCTCAAATTCATCAATTTATACACAATCAATAAAACCCTAGAAATGGAACTTCAACTCAAAATTTTGGGGGTTTTGAAATTGGACCGTTGACTTTGAAAATTGGGGGGTAAAGGGTGATAAGATGTATCTTCTTCTGCACTTTTTTTATAAGAAAAAAAGATGGAATTGACATTGTGAGTGTTCAACTTTCTAATTTGGTCAAACCCTAAAATAGCAAGACAAACTAATTCAATTTTCAGCAACATAAAGAATATTTAGCTTAGTTCAGGAAAAAAGGAAAAATGGAAATAATTTAAGATATTATTGAAAAATGAAAAATGGAAATACGGAGTAGTGTTTTGTGTGCACATCCATTGAAGAAGACAATGAACGATATTTAACCGCCATGTCACATCTCGCAACTCGCAAGAGTCGCAACGATCATCATTACATGAAAAAAGAGCGGGTATTTTTGAATGGTGGACCAACGATATTTCGCACTACGTTTTGCACAATTCTTGTACCAGTTTTTTTTTTTTTTTCAGTTTTTGTACCCCATGTAACGATTTGACCAATGTTCCATCCGTTCGACTTTAAACTTTATATAGCCAACGGACACGTTTCTTAAGATGGGTGTACACGTTAATCCGTTAATCAAAGTAAAAAAAAATGCATCACGGGTTAGATAAAATATTGGGTAATGCTAAACGTAACCTAAAAAATACTGGAGTAACCTATGTTTTCCATTTTTTTTCCAATAATACTCTTAATGATATCCCCCTTTCTACAACTTTGTGAAACTTAAGCTTGGATAGACAACAATGGTGGAGTAACCGCCATTGTTGAGTAAACTACAAGCTTCTAAAATGCCGAGAAAATTAAAGATGAAACAGAAAAGCTAAATAAAATGTGATCATATTGCATTAATTTAGAAAGAATTACAATCCAGATTATATACAATAGAATGTAGAGTACCATAGCAGGATGCTCTAGCACACACACTATAACTTCCTGTAACTAACTTCCATCTCAGCATAACAACCTTCTCTGACGTGTTAGCCGCTCCTGATTGGTCGAGAGCTGCTGACATGGAGTCCGTCACCGTGCTGATATGGAGAAGAAACGGACAGTTGCTGGTAGTGCTTGAAGCCATCTTGCAACTAGTTTCACATCCCCCACTCACGATGGAGCGTCTGTGAAATTATTGAACAGTAAACCCAACTTGGAACTCAGGAAAAAATGTTGCTGATAACCATGTGGTTTTGTCAGCAGATCTGCCAGTTGCAGGGAAGATTGAACATAAGTAGTAGACAGAATTCCTTCTTGCTGCTTTTCACGAACATAGTGACAGTCTATGTTCAGGTGTTTTGTTCTCTCGTGAAGCACGGGGTTAGCAGCAATGTGATGCGCTGCTTTGTTATCACAGTGGAGAATAACTGGTAAAGGAATTTGTACCTGAAAATCCAACAGTAGATTCTTCAACCAAACAATTTCTCCTGCAGTATAAGACATGGCCCTGTACTCTGACTCAGTGCTAGATTTAGACATTGTCTTCTGTTTCTTCGTTTTCCAAGAGATTAATGCTCCTCCCAGAAATACACACAGATTTGCAGCTGAACTTACATGCTCCCCAGTCTGCATCGCAGAAGGCATTGAGCTGTAGATCAGATTTAGCAGGATAGAAGAGAGCAGCATCAATAGTCCCTTTCAGATATCTGACCACATGTAATGCTGCCTGAAAATGAGGCTTCCTTGGAGTCTTCATAAACTGACTGAGATGCTGAACAGCATAAGACAGATCCGGTCTTGAGAGATTAAGATATAACAATCTCCCTATTAACCTCCTGTAAACCTCTGGTTCGTCGAGTAATTCTCCATCATCTGGTGTAAGATTAAGACCTTTTGGCAAAGGAAAGGTTGCTGCATTACAATCAGACAGCTTGGTATCCTGTAGAATGTCAACTACATACTTGCGGTGATTGAGCAAAATTCCTTCAGTGGTCCTGGACACTTCCAATCCTAGGAAATACTTGATTAATCCTAGGTCCTTGATAGTGAAAGCAGAGTGTCATTTACTCTTCAAATGCTTAACATAGCTCAGATAATTCCCTGTGATTAGTAAATCATCCACATACACTAAGACCACAGTGAATGATGCTTCATTCTATCTTGTGAAAAGGGAATAATCATGTTTTGATCTGTCAAAACCTTGGGAAAACAGGAGCTTTGATAACTCAACATTCCATTGTCGAGAAGCTTGCCTCAAACCATATAAAGATCTCAATAATCTACAAACTTGTCCTGGTTGAGCTTTGGTATATCCCTGAGGAGGTGTCATATAAACTTCTTCATCAAGATACCCATGAAGGAAAGCGTTATATATATCTAATTGATGAATATCCCAATCTCTAGCAGCAGCAATAGCCAAGAGCACTCTGACAGTAGTGAATTTGGCAACAGGAGAGAATGTATGTTTGAAATCCTTCCCTTCCTCTTGACTGTAACCCTTTGCTACTAGACGAGCTTTATATCTCTCAACACTTCCATCAGCTTTGAACTTGACTTTATAAACCCATTTCGACCCAATGGCTTTGAACCCTGGGGGTAAAGCAGTAACTTGCCAAGTTTGATTCACTTCTAGTGCTTCCAACTCCTTTTCCATTGCCTGAATCCAGTTGGGATCAGATTTGGCTTGTTTGTAAGAACATGGTTCATGAACAGCCATGACTTTCTGAAGAGATGCAGCATATGCTGTGGGAAAAGTTGTTGGAGTCATAAAAGTGAATGAGACAGATCCTGTGTCTGATTCCACTACAGTTGTGGGAGCATTCCTTGGTAAGATTGGACAAATAAAGCCTTTCAATTTCTGAGGAGTATGGATAGCCCTGGAAGAATGCCTGACAGGTACATTATTGACTAATTCAGGCATAGATACTGAAGTAGATGAATCTGGAGGTACAGCAGCTGATATATCTTGATTATCAGGAACAAAGATAGTTTCTGAGATAATTTGATTATCAAGACCAATGTTTATTTCTAGAAGAAGTTGGTGGTTAAGATTAATATTCTCTGAAGTAACATCATCATCTGGTTGCAAATTAGATAATGGAGTATCTTCAATAAACCCAGCATGTTGTGCAGCAAATAAGGGTGCCAGACCAGTCTTGTATGGGAAAACTTCTTCCTGAAATATAACATCCCTACAGATAATAATCTTGTGCCTCTCAATATCATAAAGCTTGTATGCTTTTTTGACCAAAGGGATACCCCAAAAATATGCATCTTCTAGCTTTAGGATCAAATTTATCCCTGAGATGTTTAGGGATTAGAGCAAAAGCCTGACAACCAATTATTCTAAGTTCATCATATGTGGGAATCTTCCCCAGCAGTAGTTCAACATGTGTTTTCCACTCCAAAATCTTTACTGGTAACTGGTTGATGATATAAGTTGCAGCTAACAAACAATCACCCCAAAATTTCTTAGGTAAACCAGCATGTAAAAGCATAGCTCTTGCTGTTTCAACCAGATGTCTATGCTTCCTCTCAACTCTCCCATTTTGCTGAGGAACCCCTGCAGCACTTTTCTGATGAAAAATACCCAACTTCAGGACAAGTTTAGTACAATTCTCTTGCAGAATCTCAGTCCCATTGTCAGTCCTAATGATTTTTACTGATCCATTATACTGTGTTTTTATCTGATTGAGAAATCCCTCCGCACTAGGAAAAACAGAAGTCTTATTTTTCAATAGGAAAGTCCAGGTGACTCAAGAATAGTCATCTACCACAGTTAGAAAATAAGAAGCTCCTGTGATAGAATTAACCCTGTATTCTCCCCATAAATCCATATGGAGTAATTCAAAGCTGGCAGATGCTCGAGAAGTGCTTCTAGTAAAAGGCAATTTGTGCATTTTGGCAAGAATACATGTAGAACAATCATAAGGATGCAAATCAGTATGCTTTATTTCAGGAATATGCTGCATTTTGGTTACAGATGTGTGACCTAAGCGAGCATGAAGAAGCTCAGATTTGCTCTTTCTATTGCAAACATTGCAATTATTACAGGATTTACAGCATGTAAAACTATTACATGAAGTAGACAAAGATGAGAGAGGGGGCCTAAACTTGTAGAGACCTCCTTCTTTGTCACCATGAGCCACCATTTCCTTAGTGACATGGTCCTGTAATATGCACTTGACATCAGTGAACAGCACGCAAAGTTTGTTTGCAGACAATAATTTGCTGACAGAAAGCAGGTTATGCTTGAATTCAGGCAAATATAACACATCTTTTAATGTGATCAGAGGGTGTATGATAATATTTCCCATATATCTCACAGTTTGAGAGGAACCATCAGGTAAACCCACCAAAATTGGTTTAGGAAATAGCTTGATGTTCAAGAATGAGCCAAATAAAGGAGACATATGATCTGTGGCTCCAGAGTCTATAATCCAAGTACTATCAGAAATATTCGACTGAGTAATAGCAAGTATTTTACCTGCGAAGTTGACAACAGAAGCAGGAATATCCAATTGTCCTCCTTGCTGAGATTGAGCCATCCTCATCATTTCCTGGTAAAGTGCAGAGACCAGATTTGGATCAATCTTACTGGTAGATGCCCCTGAATGCTGATATTCACTGTCATTTCCACCCTGATCATGAGAGTCTACAGCATTTGCAGAATAACGCCTGCCAGCAGCTTTGGGATTAGGTTTGTTGCCATAGAACTGATTCTTGAGCTGTGGAAATAGCTTGAAACATTTGTCTTTGGTATGCCCACGCCTGTTACAATGCTCACAATATACCACAGGCCTGGAATTATCATTATCAACCCTTGATCTTTTTCCATCTCTGTTCCAGACATTCCAAGCAGGCTGATTAGTTGTTGTCTGAAAAGCTGATGACTATGCAGGTGTGTTCATACTGCTGGTGACATTTTTCTGACTTTCAATCCTCAGGACAGTAGAGTAAACCTTATTTGCAGGCGGGAGAGGCTCGTTTGACAGGATATTTGTCCTAAGATATGCTCATACTTATTATCCAATCCCATCAGAAAAGTGAGAGACTTTTCTCTTTTGCCTGCCTCCACAACCTGCTGCAGAAAATTACAGGTGCAAGCATCCATTGTGCCACAGGTACAGTCAGGAAATCCTTCCAAGTCATCCAAATCATCCCATTTTCTTTCCAGCCTGTTGTAGTACTCAACTACAGTCTGATTATCCTGACTGATGTTCCTGATCTCTTTCTTTAGCTGATATAACAGTGGACCATTGGTCTGCCCATACTGTTGTTTCAGCTCAGACCACAGTAACTCTGCAGACTTGACATTCATGTAACCCTCCTTAATCAACTCAGGTAATGAGTTCAAGATCCAGCACTTAACCATGCTGTCAGCTCTATTCCACTGAGCTTGCTTCGCACCAGCAACAGATGGTTTCTTGACAGAACCATCAAGAAAACCTTGTTTGTTCTTTGCTGACAATGCCATAACAACACCTTTGCTCCAAATCGAGTAATTCTTACCAGTAAATGGCGTGTTTATGATCGGAACTCCAGGAAAATCAGAATTGGAGATAAACAAAGGATCATCATGTGGATTCATCTGATTGTTGTTGTGTACAGCCTCGGAATTGACTGAATCACCCATCTTTCAATTGAAATGATGAAAAAGTAGAGTATTGAAGAAGATATCAAACCCCTGATACACAGACTTGTGATTTTGACAAGAATTTTCGAAGCGAAAACTCCTGAAAACAACGCGAGCAGGCTGAGACAATAGCGAGCAAAAATTGAGAAGAACCTCGAACATCCAAAGAATTTTCAGCTGAATTTGGACGAAATCAGTGATGATTTCGAAAAAAAATGAGATAATGTGATTGTGTGAAGAATTAGGAGTGAAATGTGATAAGATTTGCGGAATTTTGATCTATTTAGGCTCGATACCATGTGAAACTTAAGCTTGGATAGACAACAATGGTGGAGTAACCGCCATTGTTGAGTAAACTACAAGCTTCTAAAATGCAGAGAAAATTAAAGATGAAACTGAAAAGCTAAATAAAATGTGATCTTATTGCATTAATTTAGAAAGAATTACAATCCAGATTATATACAAGAGAATGTAGAGTACCATAGCAGGATGCTCTAGCACACACACTATAACTTCCTGTAACTAACTTCCAGCTCAGCATAACAATCTTCTCTGACGTGTTAGCCGCTCTTGATTGGTCGAGAGCTG
Source organism: Spergularia marina (assembly GCA_963680865.1). Taxonomy (NCBI): domain Eukaryota; kingdom Viridiplantae; phylum Streptophyta; class Magnoliopsida; order Caryophyllales; family Caryophyllaceae; genus Spergularia; species Spergularia marina. The sequence continues at coordinate 15,648,793 of OY804560.1, read as the reverse complement.
CTGACATGGAGTCCGTCACCGTGCTGATATGGAGAAGAAACGAACAGTTGCTGGTAGTGCTTGAAGCCATCTTGCAACTAGTTTCACAAACTTTAAATCAAATGAATCAAAACATTCAAAATTCAATGAGAATATCAAAAAAAATTTAAGCGAGAGTATCAATTTCGGCAAATTCACGCGGTGCCCTCGAACTATATCAAAATGCGCATGGTGCCCTATGTTCGAAACCTGTACAGTCGGTGCCTCCGAACTTAGCACCTATAGGCACGTGGTGCCCCTATCTACTAACATCGTTCGCTTTTGGATGATAACTAATGATGTGGCAAATAATTAGTGATATTTAATCAAATTTATTTAATAAATAATTAATAAATAAAATAAAAAAAAACCCAATTAAAATACCCATTTTTTTTCTCTCCTCAACATTCCAGCCAACCCAACCCACCACACCCTCCCCGCTGCCACACCTGCCATCGTCAACCACCCCAACCACCTGCCGTCTCCCCTCCTTCACCACCGCTGGGCCACATAAGGCGGCGCGAACCGAGTCAGACGCACCATCTGAGGCGCGCGCGAGTCCAATTCAAACCAGCCCGAAAAGCCCCTTACTTAAATTTAGATCTCTTCAATAATTAAACATCCACCATCATTTTCCTTGACCCATGAAGACTTTGTAGATTGAATCCATGAAGATCAAGAAGGTGTTGATTGTACTAATGAAATTAGAGAATTGTAATGGGATAGAATTTTTGTGGTTGTATTTCTCATGGTCAATGTGTTACATAAGATTACAATATATATCACAAGCATTCCTTCTCGATTATAGAAACTGATGTTGATGTTTGCTTAATTTAGATACATCTAATTATGGTAAGCTTCTAAGGACTTATCCTATCATCAGTTTGGTATTGCTTGACTTCCTTTGACATTGTCTCCACATGCTTCACATGTGACACCTTGTCTTCTGTTTCCTGAGAGCGACATGCCATGCTACTGCTCCCTTGAACTCTATTCTGTTCTTTCAGCATCAAACCTGATGCTTCTGCTTTACAACCCAACAACCGCGTCGAACTTCTACATATCCGCGACCCTCTCTGGTGACGGTGGTGGATGTTGGGGAGGCGGACGGCCCGATGGGTGAGGAGAGAGAAAATTAAGAGAAGGGTGTTTTGGGGTGGTTTTGATGCACGTCGCCCTCGATGGGTGATTTTATTGGGCTCGTGCCCCAATGGGCGGATCTGCGGTGGTGAAGACGGGGAGAGGGAAGTTATTGGGGTGATCGACGGTGGTAGGTAAGGCGGTGGGAACGGTAGCATGGCCTCCTGGGATTTTTGAGGTGAGAGAAAAAATTTGAGTATTTTTTTTTCAATTTTATGTCTTTTTTAATTTAGTTATTAATTATTAATTACAAATTTTTGATTAAATATCACTAATCCTATGCCGCGTTACCACTTAACATCCAAAAGTTAACGGCGTTAGGCCATAAGGGCACCACATGCCTATATGTCATAAGTTCGGGGGCACCAAATTATACAAGTTTCAAAATAGGGGCACCACGCGCATTCTGACATAGTTCGAGGGCACCACGTGAATTTGTCGTAAAATAAAATAGGGTTTATGGCATTTGAGTTATTTTGGGAAAAGTGTGGACAAAATGGGGTATTTCAATTGGTTACGTTAGTAAAAAAAAATGTTGCGTTTAGCAATCAAGAAAATATTTATCTAACCCGTCATGCAATTTTTTTAGAAGTTTGATTAGCCGATTAACGTTTTCATCCACCTTAAGAAGCGTGTCCGTTAGCCCTACGAAGTTTAAAGCCGAACGGAGCGAGTAATTAACAAATATTCGATGAGCAAACATGAACATGACACTAACTTGGCAAAAGGGTCATTCGGGTCGGGTGGGCTGGGTCAAATCTATTCGGGTCGGGTCATCTCTCAGATCATGTATTTTGGATCGGGTCGGGTTCGGTTTGGGTCGGGTCTAGTTCAGATGTGACAGCTATGGGTAAAATTTGGGTCGGGTCGGATTCAGATCGGGTCATTTCAAATTGAACAAATTGAATGAAATTTTGTCTAACACATTGTACTTACTTATACTTTTAATGATCGTATTAATTTATTATATAAATCACATTATCTATGATTTTGGAATATCAGATCATATAAAAGTAGTTAGAATTTATAAAGTAACCCTTTTGTAAATCTTGGATTAAGTGTCTAAAGTTTTTAACTAAAACGATTACCAAAAGTAGTATAACAGTCCCTAATTATATAAACAGGGTCACGATGTAAATAACATAATTGGTCTCTCAATAAATTATTGAAAGATGTGTACTAATAATTTGAGTGATTAAGGATGTGATAGATCGAATCTAATTCATTTTTCCTCAACCGAATCATTAAAACGTCTGGTTATTCGGGTCTGGGTCAAATCAATTCGGGTCATGTTTGGATCGGGTTAATATAGGGTCATACAGAATTCGGGTCATTTTCGGTCCGCGTCGGGTCAATTTGGGCTTCGGGTTGAATTAGATTAGAAATTCAGGTCATGTTCGGATGTTCGAGTCAATTAATTCGGATCGGATGTTCGGGTCTGGGTTAGTTTTGCCTCGTGTATATGACACCATTTATCAATATGGTAAGGCCGCATCGTGGCTAGGTACAATAATGGAGCAGCCCGCTCAAACACGCCTTATGTTTTGAAAATAAATTATTGGCCTTGAAACGAACTTTAGCTTGAGCCTGAAGCGGCGTGCCTCTTAGCGTAGCTGGCCGCGCTTTAGAATTTTCGACATGGCGCACCCGCACGAAGGATGTGCCTTGCCCGTGCCAAAATGGCAGTTTGGACCGTTGTGCCGGCACGACACGCCCCCTCTCGAACTCTAATTTATCATTGGAAAAAACAAGTCCAAAACGTAAGAAGTGTTGTTCTCGATATATTCGCCAATTAGGCTATGTGCGATTCAACTTATTCAACAGTGTTCTCCAATCAGATCAGATTTATTCAAATCAAATCAATTCAAATCAGTTTTATTCAAATTAAATCGAATCAGATTAGAACTATCCAAATAGTAATCAATGAATCTAGTCTAATTTTAGTTATTAATTCGCCTAGTTGCAGTTAATTTATCAATTAATTCAGTTCACATCAAATCAAATCAAGTTTATTCAAATCAAATCAAATCAGACCAGTTCAATTCAAATCAAATCAAATCAGAAAAATGCAGTCCAATCGCACAGGGGCTTAGTAGTGGTTAAAATTGGGTTATTGATTTGAGATGCTTATGTCGAGTTTTGGATCATTTAATTTGATTGTTAATATTTTTTTTTTTCCTTTTTTTTTTTGTATTTGATGAACAATTAGTAATTATGATGACTATTTGTAATTTCAAGAACGGGAAGTTGCAGTCCGGAGTCTGGTTACACAAGGTCAACTTTAAAGCTCAATACGTCTAAGCCTACGTATATACTTAGGTGTGTGTGTCAAGAAATATTTATACAAGAAGCGGCTACTACATCCATTTCGACATTCATATCCTCAATAATGACCTACATATATCCTTTTCTTAACATGATAACATCCTCACTGGATTGAAGTATGCGCATGCTTGCTTCACATAAAAGAAACAACTCAAAGTCTACATATTATAATTTTAGAATCATATAGCTAGTAAAAGTATAATGAGTGAGTTTCAAGATTAACTTGCATTGTACGGCGTTCATCTCAACAATGAAACAATGAGAGGAAAATTAGAAATTTCATAATTACATGTGATTACAATTGTACACGATAAAATTGTATGCATGATCAAACACGAGATATTATGACTGGTAGTGTATAGCACGGGAAAAAAAGTTAGTACATAACTACATATGATAAGATCTTTCCATTCACATTTAACAGCACCTTAATTAGGATGACATAACCTTAAAATTAATTAAGGTAAGAGCGAGGTTCAAACGAGGAAAAACTTTGCTTATGGTGAATACCTAGGTACCCACAGACGACGAAGGGCGTAGTAATCGACGAAATGTTTCGGGGAGTTGAAAATAAACATAGATCCGGAGATTACCGAATACTATATTACTAACTAAACCACATAGTTAATTAAATGAGTGAAAAAAACACAGCTTATAAATTCGCAGTAAAAAAAAATCTCATTTCCTGTACATACTAGTAATCTAGTGTATATATATAGTGTCACACATGAAATAAGAATGATAACTCAAAGAGAAAAGAAACGAAAAATACAAATGTAGAGATTACAGAAATTTACAACTGATCGAATTGACAAACAATAAAAACCAAAATTACATAAAGCTAAGTGCGTGCGCATGCACTACCATATTTAATTAACTAGCTAGCTTTCTTAATTACTTCATCAATAATGATCACATACGTATATATGAACGACTCTGATCTTATGGTAAGGCAAAGCATACAAAATGAAATAAGATGTATACAATAAGAAAAATGTAAGTCCGAGAAGAAACTAACGACGATGATGCATTGGATTCATAGAAGTAGTAGTATGGGTAAGGTGGGGCAGAACCACTAGCTGGATTAATCACAAATGGAAATGACACCGGTGGAGAAGGTGCATGTTCATCATTATTACCACCACCACCACTACTACTACTACTCTTTGGGGGCCCACCGGAGGGCGGTGGCGGGCTTGGTGGTGGTTCATGTGGCGGTGAGTGGGCCTTGGGAGTAGGTGGGGTAGTGTCTTGGGACGGCGGTGGCGAAGGTACGGGTAGAAGTGGTGGTAGTGGTGAGGGTGGTAGGAGAGGTTGGATTATTATAGGGGTAGGAGGTGGTGAAGATTCTCCATGTGGAGGTGCTAGTGGTTCTACGGGTGTAAGTGTCGGTGTCGGTGTCTGAGACGGTGTTGGAGGTGATTCCGGTGGTGTTGATGAAGGTGGTGATTTGCAAATGACAGGACAAGTGCCACACTCACTTATGCATAATTGTCCTTCTACATTACTTGAAGGTGAAGATATTGTACTTGTAGGAGTAGTATTTTGATTTTGACATGATACTTTAGCAAAAAATAATGCTATAGAGATTATTAGTACATTCATTTGCATGAATTTTTGATGGGGTTTTATGTTCCTCATTTGGTTTAATTGGGCTTTTTTTTTCTCTATGGCAGGCACGTAAGGAATGAGGATTGAAGAATAATGTTGGATGATAGAATAGAGTTATAGAAGAAGAGTGAAATGTGTAATATGTGCATGAAACAATACTATAGTTGTGGTCTTTTATTACTAGCGTGTGAGTGGTGTTTATTAGGAAAAGTTGGGTTTTAGATGCTTCTTGTAAGAAAGGCAAGGTATATGTTGGAACTTTATTGCTTTTGGAGTATTAAGCAAAGATGTACCCCTTAAAAGACATTGTTCTAGTGGAAAGAATTGTGTTGTATATATCTTACATTTCTAGCAAAGAATTTTAATTTCTAAACCGCTTATTTGGTTAGGTAATGCATGCATATGGGAGAAATTAAAGTAAGAGAAAAACTTTTTAACCTGTAACGATTTCGAAAGTGTATATTGTAGTTGTTTTTGGTCATCGGCATTATATTATCACATAGTAACGAATTATGTCAGTTTTTACTACATTAAATTGAGAAAAAGGAAAAATGATTATAGGAGTTTGTTTGCCAGCGACATTGTGAGTAACTCTGATCTTTCCTGACTATCTTGTCTTTAACTCTTCATGCTTTATGCTTTTCTTGCTGCACATAAGTGAAGATCCCAACAAGGGCTTTTTAGTTCAAAGTTATTGATACTTCAGAAAAAAATATTGTACTACCTATCAACTTTTGTCCATAGTAGGCTTCACAGTTTTGTTAATTGATATTAGTATTTCCAATCGTCAATTCAATTTTTAAAACACGTAAGTCTGATATGATAGTATGAAAGTTGTATCACCCTCGAATACTATAACACTTTCTTATTTTCCGTTTACAAAACATACTAGGTAGTCACGAGATAACGAGCATTTGCTGTAAGATTTGAGCAGTAATAAGATCATTTTGACAAAGTAATTGTGAAGGTGAACTATCAAAAGATCACATGATATTCCTGATTTGCTGTATGCATGATTTTACTACAAGAGTACAGGGTTTAAGGTGAGTATCTATGGAAGCGAAAAGGCGATGATCAGAGGCCTTATATAATGGAAATGAACCAAAGATCTGTTCATATTCCTTCTCTAGGAGGTTACAAAAAGGAGAACCCCATTTACATGAAACCACAGATTCCATTTACAGGACCTAAAACTCCGGATCAAACAACACAGCTCGTACTCGTAGAAATCCTTACTGTGAACAATGCCAGTTCTACTGTCAACATTACGAAGACTCTCTTGAATCATCTGAGCTCTGTGACACCCAAGGACCGGTCCTTGCAGACTGAACATCAACAATCGAACAATTAAGATAATATCAAACAGGTAACATAAAGTTTTGGAAGGAAATGCTCAAAATTTAAAGCAGGATTACCAGATGAGTCATTTACACACTTCGTTCACACAGTGATATAGATCACTCAACATACCAAATTAATCTTCTAACAGAGCTAAACATGAAAATTATCTTGCATCACAACTTCAGAAGGAAGCGAATGAGGGTGAACGAGCATTGTACTACTGTGACACCCTAAAGGTTCACCATGCCAATGGTCAGTAATCAAGGAACATCCTAAGGCGTCCAACAGGTCATAAATATTTCACTCAGACGGCCACTCCTATATTAGATTGTAGCTTTTTCATCTTTGTAAAAATGAAGCTTATACGCAGAATAGGGAAAGGAAAGAGCTTCAAGACGATAAACGACTACAAACCTGGCTTGTCTGGGATGTTCTTTGTTGTGAGACTGATGACATAAGTGAGTTACCCTGGCCCAATGTAGACATTCTTGCGCGTGTGATTGATGAATGAGTAGTAGGGTGATATGAGTAGATGTTGTTGCTCTCGTCATTCATCCCTAACTCTCTTAGCCGGTTGAGTTCTGGGAACACAACAGTAGCAAGATCTGGTCTATCCCTTTTCCTAAGCTCACAACATTGTAGAGCCAATTTAGCAAAACTTAGAGTTTCTTCAAGAGGCCAGTCTGGCACTGTCTGGTCCAGCATTTCGCTAAATGTTCCCTGATCAATGGACCTCTGAACATGATGGCTGAGACCCATGGGGGGCTTGGCTGTGATTATTTGAAGCAACAATATCCCAAAAGAATACACATCGGATTTAGTGGTCAACATTCCTGTCTGCTGATATTCAGGGTCGATGTAACAGAATGTTCCTGCAGCAGAAGTCATGTGATACTGCGTGACACTGTCTGCTATAGAAGGCGGAACCAATCTTGCTAGACCAACATCACTAATTTTGCTCACATAGTTTCGGTCTAACAAAATGTTTGCTGGCTTCAGATCACGATGAACGAGGGGTTCAGGCTTAGCTTGGTGGAGAAAAGACAGGCCGGTTGCAATCTCAGCTGCAATTTTGAACCTGATTCTCCATGGAATAGAAGGGGTCCCACCTCTTCGGTGTAGCCTGTCTTCTAAGCTTCCATTGTTCAAATATTCATAAACCAAACAACCATATTCAGGACATGCACCTAGGAGTAGCACCATATGGGGATGTCTCATGGAGCTTAGTACCTCAACCTGCAGACCAAAATCATAGGGCAGAAACAAATTAGCCTTAGTTATTCCGCGAATTTTCATCCAAGTCTTTGTCCAACCTCGGATAACATGTAAAACTAACACTTCTACAGAGACAGTAAGAAAAAAAAAAAAAAAAAAAAAAAAACACCATGCTTAACCTAAAAAGGAACAAAAACTACAAAAAGAGTCCAAAGAGAAGTGCTTATTTACCTCCTGCTGGAACTGCTTCCGTCCTTGTGCAGCATCCGGTCTTAATACTTTGATAGCCACAGGTGTGTGATCCAGTATGCCTCTATATACCGGTCCATATCCACCTTCACCAACCTTATATTGTGGAGCAAATTTGTCAGTGGCAACTTCTATCTCATCAATGGTATATTTCCTGTATCGCACATCATTATGAGCTAATTGAGTGAGTGCACGATTCTTCTCATCAGCTTCTCGTTTAGCCCTCATTTCTGCCAACTTTCTTTTTTGTGCTTCTTTCTCGGCCAGTCTTTGAGCCGCCTCAGCAGCTTCCATTGCAGCTCTGCACTTAGCCTTCTCCATCTCAACAATAGCAAGTGCCGACTCTTCACCAAGCCTCGCTTGCTCATACCTGCGTATTTCTTCCTTCTTCCAATCAGTAAGCTCCTTAGCCTGAATCATTTACCAAAAAGTCAGCTATAACTTCCCAGTTACGTGACAGTTCTAAGTGCCAACTATAAGAAATGAAACTGTATATGAAATCACCTTCTGTTTTGCTGTAATTGCTTCTTTGCAAGCGGTGCTGTACATATCCATAGTTTGCTTTAACTCGAGCCTCAAACGTCTCATTTCCGCCTCTAGATCATGCTGGAAAGCAGAAAGTAATCAGAATACTTCTATAAATAGATTTTCCTATCTTAAAAGTTTTAATACTAATTAGCATTTTAATTACTCACTGCAGATGGTGGCTGGTTGTCATCCCTTCTCGAATCACCAACATAAGAAAAGTCCAAGTTCTTGGCTGTCATATCAAACGAATTACGAATTGCAAAAGGGTCCAGAATACTATCATCATCAGACAAAGAACTCCGACAACTTCCTGGGCCGCTTGTTGCAGAAATTATGTCAATACTCTCCATTGATAGATTCGAAGCCTTCCAAGAATTGCTTGGTGAGGGCCGAGCACGTGCAGAATTCATGGAATCACTGTTCCTTTCAGTAAAACCTCTATCTGCTCCAATGGCACTTCCTCGTAAGGAAGGCGTCCTGATCTCAGTAAACAATAGTTTTATGTCAGAGTTTGGAATGAAACAAAAATCATCACACCATCTATGGCCTGTCATGTCAGTTCCAACAGTTAGGGTTTGCAATAACGATTGAACACCATTCTGAAAAACTATAAAATGGTGAGAACTCTGAGATGCAAGTATAAATTTAAAAAAAAATAGTACTTACCTTTGGCCGAAATCCTCTAGAGGTGTATGTTCAGCTGAAAGCTGATGTTGCAGCATTATTGTAGGTGGAAGTTTAGGTGGAGTGGCAGTGTTTGCAACAGGGCGTTGTGCTGATCGTACACTGAGCACCTTTGACTTTCCAATTACATACACAGAGCAAAACTCTGGAGCAGCTTTGGTCAAATAGCTAGGGACATCAGGCTTCTTAAAAGTCCTGTGGGTAAACACATCATATCATATGTTCAGGATTCAAAACTTGGCTTGTAAAAGAAGCAATTCGACTTGTAAAGAGATAAGAACTAAAACTGACTTTACAAGAGCGTTTCTTGAAGATGCACCAAGGACGATGTTAGTGACAAAGTTGCTGTGGATGTAATTCAAAAGAGCTCTTGCTATGTCTGTATCGTCAAGGACGACCTCTTTAACTTGAACCTGGTAAAACTAAAACCAAACTATGTCATCTGATTTCAATATTTGGGATGAATTTAAAAACCTAATCATCAAGCAACAAGCAATTGCTACATGCATATTTCGACTCAACGACCTAAAAGAATTCAGGCTTGAAGTGTAGATGGTAGAACAGCAAATACAGGAAATTCCTTACAGTCTATAGAGTTTGACTGGTTTCTTACATGAATGCTCTCTACGAAAAAAACAACTATGTTAAACATGAAATCAGCCAAACGATCGATTCTTTATAGTTGATTCAATGGCATTGTCAAGTAAACATTTTGAAATTAAGTGCATGCAATTACTGCCAGAAAGCCATACTCTGGAGAGCATCAATGTGCCTTGAAACAAGATGTGCAATCCTCATTCAGACTAACCAGGAGACGTATTCATCAAGATACACATCAATTTCTGCAATATCACTAAACTGGATGTCTCATACCAATACCATCAACCCTTTAACAACAACAACAACAACATCTTTACCCCAGTGCCTTAAAGACTTTCGCCATAAGGTGAGGTAAGGGGGGTCGGATGCACGCAAGTCTTACCCCTATTGAAACATATAGAGGCTTCTGACTGCTACTTGACAAAATTAGAAGCAGAAACAGTTTTATGAGCCATTTTGCTTTATTCCTAATAATACCATCAACCCTTCTAATAATAAAAAAGGAAATGATCTTAACTACATCTCCAAATTACATAATGAACCTTTATTCCTATATTACTAATTTTAAACATTTTCATCTCCAAAGTTGCAAGATCTAATTCGGAATGCATGATTTTGTTTGTCAGACCTCAGACATCTTTCTTGTTCTCTCCCCTCCAACACACAAACAAAGCTACAAGCTTTAAAAAAAAAAATTAATAATAAACGCAACCAACTACTAGTAATTTATTATTTATTATTTATCATTAATATATCAATAATAATGGAATAAACACAAAAAAGAGTTATACATCAATTACCGATTTACGAGCACAAAATCCGCGATAAGGGATGAAAATCTGCTGAGGATCAGGTTCAAGACCCACCATACTTCCATCAACTCCTCCAGCTGTAGATGATAACAATGAGGTCCTTAAATAAAAAATCCATATTACCAACAATCAAGATAATCCAATTAAAATTATTCAATCAAACCCTAATTAACCACATCATATAATTAACATCCGTAATCAAAAAAAAGAAAAAAAAAAGAAAAAGAGAGAGATACCTACGATTTCTCTGTCTGACATGGATTAATACGAGAAAATGGGCGCCGTTCATGAGATGATCAATCGCCCATTTCACAGCGTATTGGCTGTGCTTATCCTTATCGATTGCGACCGCAGTGCAATTGATGAGACTAGGTCTATCTTCCTGTGAACCCATGTGTGCAGACCTATGTGTTCGACGAAATGCCGCAAAGAAACAAAATCGAAATTATTGTGCTTTTGGTGAAAATTGGGGTTGGATTAGAGAGAGAAAAGGAGGAATTTTGAGAACGAAAAAATTCCCTTTTTCTCTCTCTTAACCCCCAGAAACTCAACCCCCTTGTTCCTCTGTTTTTTTTTTTTTTTTTGTCTATATGATCTTATTTCCCACTTTTTGTTGGAAATGAATGGACGCGGGAAATATGTCCGTTGTAATCGGATGAGAGAGAAAATGTGGGTGTAAGGTGTAACTAACTTTTGAATATTGTAACAAACTTTTTTGGTAAGAAACAAGACACCAAATTAATGTCCTCAAAACTTGGGCTTTGACTTGGCCAAATATTGTTTTTCATCCTCCTATTTTGTCGAGTTTGTTAAGTCGAATTGTTGCACACCTATTTTAAATGGTTTTTTTTTCTTTCCGTCTTGATATTTTATAAACGGGATAAATTACTTTAATATGCTTACCAACCGAGATTTTGTATCAGGTCGTTGAAAGGATATGCGACAATGTATCTAGTGGCCTCGATTGTCACCCAAAATTTTGTACCTTAGAAAACAGTTGTTCTTGTTAAGAGATCAGAAGAGTTGTTTTAACTTTTAACGACCAAATGAGAGTCTCGGTTAAAAAAAAAAAAAAAAAAACTCTTGCATGACCCATGGTGCCTGTGCAGCTGTGCTGTGCTACTCCACTCTTCTTTGTTAGCTGAAGTGAAGTGCACTTTAAACCTGCGTTGGAATGCAGGTGTTGTCGAACGCTGCACAATACGGCAAAATTCAAGATTGGTGAATACCATGGCAGTGATCTTCTGCATGAAAATCGACGACACAAAGTCGCGAATTGTGATGAGACAAGATATGTATTTCAGGAACATACATCGTTATAGTTTCCAAAAAATTTGGATACACAGTCTATGGAAATGTATGGAGACAAGAACTAGAATACAAAAGTAACAAAACCCTAATCTGGGTCATTTTTAGGAAGAAACTACTTTTTCTTCGACTTCTTAAGAGTTTTCCTCACGGCAGTTCTAGCAGCCATCCATTCCTTTACAGAATCAGCATTCCTCATAAAAGGGCTGTTCTCGCTGATTTTTACTCCTGTATACGATGATGTCGGTTTTGGCTCCGACTCCAGTTTCTTATTGGTGGGAGAATCAGAGATATCAGTACCTTCAGAAGGTTGACCCACATTGACGTCTCTATGAGAACTCGGTACTTGGGTGTGCTTTCTCGTATTTGAAACATCTGAGGAGGACTTTATAGCTCCAGAACCATCTGATGTCGTTTCACTTCTCTGTTCCTTAAAAAACGCGCCACTGGGAATGGTATTGGCAGTGCTAAAGTCATCAGGTTTATGGGCGCTTTGCTTCTGAAGTAGGTCTCCGGACAAGATTTGAGAGATGCTAAAGGAACTGCTGTTATCACCACCTACAAGCTGTGTCCATGTAGATCTCTGCAGCCACGAGCTGCCCTTAGTTACTTTGTCTGAATCTGCAGTAGCTCCTGAAGGCTGAGCGGCAGGAGGCTCCTCATCATATTGGGATGATAGGCCATCCAGTTGCGCAAATTTATTAGCCTCTTCATGTTCCTCGCTGCCAGTTGGTGTATCATCCCTAGATGATTCAGGTTCTTTGGGCACAACTCTTCTAACCTTTTTGGTTTTCTTTTTACGTTGGGAGGACTGGGCATCCCCTTGCACAAAACTATTCTCTTCTTTTTCCTCGCTTCCAGTTGGTTTTTCGGGCGCAACTTTACGAACCCGTTTACTTTTCTTAGTCTCCGATGACACGCTATTCCCAAGTGTAGGCTGCTCCTCCTGGTTGGTATCATCTCCAGGAGTAATTTGTGACAGGGTGAACGAACTGCTACTGCTGTCACCAACAAGTTGTTTCCAAGCAGACTTCCGAGACCACATGTCTTTAATACCTGAATTTTTGGTTTCAGGTTCACTTTGATTCTCAATTGTTGCATGCTCTTCTGACTTCCTCTTCTTGTTCGAAGATTCAGCATTTTGATTTAGAATACCAGGCTTGCTTTGACGAGCTAAATCATCATGATTCCGCTGTACATTCAACCTTGTAATTATCTGCATTCACAAGTCGAGATTAAAGTCAAGTAGAATTGGATTCCTATATATCGGGAATACAACAAAAGAGTAATTGATACCTCATTTGCCAAACTAGTTTGACGTTTACTTCCCCCAGCCACTGTATTGATCTGTATGTCATCACCATCCGATTCATCGTCCATATTAATTGTTTCTTCATCTGGCAGAGTTTCGTCATTTGGCAAACTTGGGCTCCTGGAGGAAAAGGAACTTAGTTTTTGCACAGCCACTGCATTGATTTTTATATCGTCATCATCTGTCCCCTCATCATTTACTTCCTCTTGCACCTCCGAAGTTACAACTGCTTTCTGTTTTGAAGGCTGAAAATATTCCGGATCTTTTTTAGAAGTCCCTCTATCAAGGAGCTTTTTCATCACAGAATCCATCATATTGATCTCTTCTTCATTTATACCACTATCTTGTATTAATGAATCATGAACAGCGGCTTCCTTGCAATCTGAAGAAGGTTCCCGACGCAGGAACCTGTTCTTCACAGAGTTTTTCATATTATACACTCCTTTATTGATCCCACCTTTCTGAATGCCAGAACCATTAGCATGTATTACTGTAAGGGGTTGATCGGGAACAGCATGCTCCGGGCAATCACAAAAATGAACTGGATGAGGCGGTGCGTCTAATCGACGGAAACTGTATTTGTGTTTGCCAGTTCCACTCAGAGGCAGCGGCTTAACCTGCATTTAATAAGTTTGAGAAGATACACAGCCAAGTGAAAAAGAGCTCACCAGCATTGGAGTAACTTAAAAGCAACCAAAGGTGTACTATAAATTGACACAGCATAACACGAATAACACAGTACAAACAGGAACCAGTAACCACGAGCACATACAAAACTCACTATTGAACTTCCTTTTAGTTTTGTGGCCAAAGTGTTAAACACAAGTCTGAGTAAGACATTCACTTTTAGTTTTTACAGCTTGGGTACATTCACAAAACAATTTAGGGCTCTAAGCCTAATAACAAAAATAGTGTGTATGATCAATTTATAAACATGCAAGATTAAAGCAACTCAAACCGTTTGTACACAATCAAGACACAGTTTTATAAGACAGGAATAGTAAGCCAAAGTACAAGTCGACATACCTTCCTAAGCTTAGGGAAGAAAACCCCAATTTGCATATCTTTTAGATCGAGAGTGGTCTGGGGCTCCATTACATCAACCATGTTGACGTCAACGTCACCATGACTGGTGTTTTTGAGTTCAGCTTCTTCTGCCCATTCCCTTTTCAATCGATCAATGTAGTGTTCTTTTGCCTTTTCAAGCTTCAGTTTCCCTCCCTTCCAAGAGCATCCATTATACTAAACAATGAACAATATAAACCATTTTAAATCAAGTAAAAGTATTCTCTCTGAGAATATTTAAGGAGTTGCTCACCAGATAATGAAGACCAAGCTCCAACCCATTAAAACGAAAGGAAAACAAACAAACAAAAAAGAGTATGAACATTTAACTCAGGCAACTGTCTTGGACGTCGAAGACATCAAAATCCAAACCAACAGAAACTGTTTCTATCCTCAGGTTTCCTTATTTCCTTTTCACAGGCGCCTGGGGAAGTAGGGAGTTTCTTATCAAGATTGGTGGAGGGCATCGACCAGGTGACAACAAAGCTGAAGGAAGGGTTGCTTGCAAACAAGGACCATAAACTTCTAAATCTCAATTCTAAGAAAGACCCCTTTGCACTCATGTTTTACTATAGAAAGGTAACAATATCTGAACACAGATAGTAAAGGATAGTCCCAAAACATGTAGATCCAAGCACGTGAAAACGTCCAAAAGTAAACAAAATGGGAAACCAAAAAAAAAATTTAAAAAAAAAGAGAGAGAACAACGAAATATGAACACTTAGACAACTCACTTTCTATCATATACACAACTACAGTAGGTGCCTAAATTGATGTACAAACTGTACCAACGTCAATTGAGCATTCCCATTTCTTACAAAATGCCACTGTCAAATATGAATAATGCAAAGAGAAAACAATCCAAAGGAAATTATCAAGCTACCACAAGAAGCTCTTGCATTAAACAGACCTTCGGTCAATTTTTAATTTCTCAGGTGCACAAAGAAAGATAACAATGCACCATAGAGATAGAAGCACACCCCCTACTTCGAACCTTATTTCTTCAAACCTATTCTGCACACCATATTTCTTTGAAGACACCTGCTATCTTAGCCCAAAATGAAGCAAGAAAAACTCGATCATAATCATCAGGGAACAAAGCAAAATGGCTCATAAAACTGTTTGTGCTTCTTATTTTGTGAAGTAACAATCGGTCAATACGATTCTAGACGCAATTTTGATTTTGGGTCATCCGTGCGCGGCCTATCTATGTTTCAATAGGGGTAAGGCTTGCGTGCATCTGACCCCCCCTTACCACCCCGCCTCATGACGGGAGCCTTTAAGGCACTGGGGTTAAAGATGTTGTTGTCGTTGTAATCATCAGGGAACAGTTTTTTTCACACCCATTTACTTTTTTCCCCATTTCCTACCTTCTAAAATATTTCAAATCACTACCTTTTATAACACTACCCCTATCCCTTCCCCATTCACCTTATTAGTCTGCTATTGGTGGAGCACAATCGGACCTAAGCTTATTACTTGACTAGCAAAGGGGGTCTCGGCATAGCTCGGCCTCAAGTGCATTAACAAGAGGTGGACTGGAGTAAGCGGTAATGTCTGGCTAATTCGACGAGTGAAGAGGCTTGAGGTCGTCTCAAAGATAGGCAGGTTGTACCCGCTTCGCTCACCGGAATATTCAGCATATGGTTATTCCTCAAATGTCTTGCTATACCACTTAGATCCTATACAGACCTTGATACAACCTAAGCATCAAGTTCAGGAATAGTAAAGCTTTATCACACAACAACAACAACAACCAAGCCTTATTCCCAAAATGATTTGGGGTCGGCTAATATGAATCATCATCTGGTAACCGTCTCGTGCATGCCATAAATTTTCAAAATCATAGTGAACCATTTAGAAATATTGAAACCCTTTCAAAAGAGTTTTAAAAAGCCAAAAATAAAATTAAAAATTAAAAATTAAATAAATAATTAAAAATTAAAGTAAAACAAGTGAAAAACATACGAGTATGAACTTTGAACAGATAGTAAGAAAAGTTTTGGGAGAAGATAGGCAATAGGGATGAGGATGGGCAGAGAATACAAATGGGCTAGTGAGCCCTTCACTTGCAAAAAAGTGTGTGGTGATCTACCTAATCATGCAGTATCAATTTCAAACCCCAATCTTAGCACAAAAGAGAGAATTGAAACATTAGCCTCAACCTGGAACCCACAAACTGCTCACCCATCAGCAAACAACGAAGCATGCTAATCGAGTACTACAGTAGTGCAGTTACAAGAGTAGAAATCTCAACAACACCTTTCATCTTTTCAATGATCTTCACCATCACCAAATAACAAACACATAGCTAATGTAGCCGTAACCAAATCAAAGCCCATTACTACCTTTAATAACACCGCCAAAGAGCATGTGTTTGCCTCAAAGACGATTTTTACAAACATCAACTCATCATACCAACATTCCATGCTGTGTGATAACCATTTATAACTCTCAAGCCCGACTAACTCCATCGTCACCCCTGCCCTTGCCCATTCACCTTAATGCTAACTTATTTCTTGATGAAGTAAATACAGAGCCGTCCTTCCTAAAAACAAATTCTCAATAAATTCGACAAAGTGTTTCGCGACAAACAATCGGAGGTAGGCCCAAACTGAACCAATCAATTAAGTTTGAGACACTAGCTCCTAAAAGGACAGGTGTCCTAATTCCCAAGCCTATAGGACTACCAGAGCACCCTTCTTCCTCCTTCCCAATCACTTTATTGCATGCTTGATCCTTGTTGAAGCAAACACACAACCATGCCTCTGAATACACTTCTCAACAATTCAAAAAAAAACTGCTTTAACTACAAACAATTGAGGATGGGGGAAAATTGAACCATTTCCTGACATGAATGTGACTGACTGAATTATTATCAACACTAGATGATGTTTCCGAATGACCCAAAATGGGAATTGTGTCCAAAATTGCATCAACTGACTCTTGATTCACAATATAAGAAGTGCTGAGCCATTTTACTTTATTCAGTAACTCTCAAAAGCCAAAAAATATCGAGTATCGGGTCCATTAGAAACACAAAACTTCACTTACCAAAGTATCACACCAGAAAAATCAATGCACCAAAACAACAATACACTATCAAATTAACCAATAACTCAAACAGTTCTGATAAGTTGATAAAAAAACCAATGATGCGATAAAGGAAGGGCCAGGGGAGCACTTTGGGCTGGTGAATTCCTTCCCTTGCAACGTAATGTGTGGTGGTTTACCTAATCAACTTAACCAAAGGAAAAAAAAAAAAAAAAAGATGGCACAAAAGGGAGAATTGAACGACATTTGATTCTGGCTCCATCTTGGCTCCACAAATGCTTGCAGATCCTTAAACCAGGAAGCAGGATCCAACAATACTAGGCTTACCATAGTGAAATTCCCAAT
Organism: Spergularia marina; assembly: GCA_963680865.1. Lineage (NCBI taxonomy): Eukaryota > Viridiplantae > Streptophyta > Magnoliopsida > Caryophyllales > Caryophyllaceae > Spergularia > Spergularia marina. Next base: position 15,631,186 of record OY804560.1, on the reverse strand, counting down.
GTTACTAATAACTGGTACAAAGGAAGAGAAGATAATGAAAGAAGAGATTAGTTAAGAAGTTTGTCATATTACTGATATTAGGCTGCCAAAGCTTGTAAATAAAGAAAGAAAGATAAATGGGATCCCTCCAGTGGCCTCTCATTCCGGGTGTAGAGTTACAAACATGGTGTATATGATGATTAACTCCCTTCCTAGAATTCCTTTTATTTAATCCCTTTGATTGCGAGGTGCATTCTCAAACGCAATCTCAAGGCTAACTGAATCATGAGTCATGAGTGGTCTGACTTCTTTGTCCTTCCACTCTTCTGGAACTCGTGAATTGGATCAGTCATAGAGTGCTCTTTGTTGACTTGGGCTAGTCTATTACAGGAACACAATTACTATATGTAGCCATAAGAAAGCTAACGTCCAAAATTCCACATTAGACACCGCAGATAGCATTTGTTTGCCGACAGATGTGACATGTATCCATACTTTTCAAACCTTCAAACACACTCAGATGTCGCTTTCTGGTCTTGTTGTACAGTTGAAGTTAAGTGCTACATTCTTACTGGCACTTGACTTTCCACCTTTTTGTGGATAAACATCACTCACAAAAGTTTGAGAGCTTAATCAGCTATCTCTTTTTACATGGGTGTCATCCTCGTGACGTCTTTTTCAACTTGGTCCTCACCCTCTTGGTGCACTCATTTTGAATATAGTGATAACCTCTCTCACTATCAAGGAAGGAAAAAGATGTCATTGATATCCAGACAACTCCAAAGCGACCCCTGCCTGTTCACCTTCTGGTTTATTCCTTGTTGGAGTAAACACAAAAGAATGAATCATTCCTGAGACATGTAAGGATTGAATCACTTATCTAGACAGTAACTCTTGTTAACTCCCATATCCTGTATGACCACCCCTGCTCCTTCCCCATTCACCTTATTATTCTGCTATTGGTGGAGCAGAGTCGGACCTAAGTTTGTTACTTGAATAACAAAAAGAGTCTTAGTCGAGCTTGGCCTCAAACTCATTTCATTCACAAGAGTCAAAAGCACAGGTTCGCGAACAGTCCTAATCATAGTTTCCAGGTTCAATAACCTAATATGCATCTTTAAAAACCGCAAGGCATAAGTTTGAAACAAATGAGAAGTTAAGCATATTGGTCAAAGTGAAGCAATATGACAGAAAATAATGGGCTTCTGAACTCTTTCACTTGCACAAGAGTGAGTGTTGATCAGCCAAATCAGCAAAGTATATATTTGCTTCAAGATATGTTGGTACGTTAGGTACGGATTTAACAAGTTACAACCTATGCCTCCACCTTTGTCCCACAAAATTCTTTGCCTGTCAGCAAAAGATGGGCCATCTCCTTTGGTATTAGACCCACAAAATGGAGAACTTCTTACTATTTTGAAGCAAACTGTTTGAGAAGGGTCAATAGGGTAGTTAAAAGCATAGATCTTAAGCAATAGGCTCACAGGTAAAACTAAGGGCCGTTGTCAATTTTTGGTTTTTTGCATTCTAAAGTTTAGTCAAATAAGTTACAAAATTAACTCTAAATTGATCGCTTCTGTAAAACTCATACACAAAATGAAAAATGACTACTCAAATTTGTAAACCACTTTTTATGGGTTTGAAAAAAAGTGAAAACTATTAATCAAAAACGTACCAAACAAGCCCTATCAAACATGGAAGTGCAGAATAAAACAGCATATCATATAAGTGCACGCCCACAGGGTACAAAATACTATAAGTATAGCAAATTCACAGACAAACACTTGCCAGGAATAAGTAAAAACTGATTTACGACTTATCCACTTGAAAGATTTCTGTAAGTCCGGATGAAACTACGAAAGGAAGTGCGGTTAAGAAAGTATTAAGTATGAATGCCAATTGTAATATACCTCATACTTCATTGCACTACATCGACTATTAACCACATTTTACAACAATGCTCTTCTAGCAGTACAGAGAAACGACACTAGTGTTCATGCTAATTGGAGGAACAGCAATAGCTTTTCCGCACTTTCTCGGATTATTAATTTGCAACAGACGCCTAGGAAAAGAAAAGGGAGAAAATATACAGATGCCTTTTTTATTCTCTCATTCACCACCTTCAGTGGCAAACAGTATAAAGGTAGGCTCAGTGATAGGTTACTCCTAAAAACTTATTCAGTAAGCATTACTGCAGCCAACCAAGGTCTGCTAGCTTCTATTTGAACTACTAAACGTGTAGTTAAGAAAAACAAGTGAACATGGGACCACAAAAAAAAAAAAAAAAAAAATTGGACAAATATATTCATGGTCAAGCCTATTCATAATTTAAAGCCCACTGATTCCAAATGCCAAACTAACACAAACGAGAGAGCTTTCAAACTTGAACTCCAGCAATTTAATGAACTCACCTGCTCATTTTGCACCCCTAAGCAGTCTCAACTCTCAAGGTTGGAGAATAAGGATAAGCATACGGTCAGGCTATTTCATAGAGTGAAGTGCATAGGCCTGGAATCGGCCCAAAGCAAGGCAAGTTTTATCAGATTGAATCAACATAATATTCAACATTTCCCAATGCCACAGACCTTATCATACCACTTAGAACCATTACAGATATCGACTTAATCTAAGCATCAATATCAGGAATAGTGAGGCTTCATCAAATGTGTCAAGGTCGAGAGCGGGATACTAATGAGCTTGTGAGCCACTTGACTTGCAAGATATGGTGTAGTGACCTACCATATCCTGCAATATCAATTATATAACTACAAATGTAAGCACAAAAGGGGGCCTTGAATAACGTTCGCCTCAACCTGGATCTCACAAAGGTACAAACTGCGCGTCCATCAGCAAACAAGGGAGCATGCTACTTCAGTACTCGAAGTACACGAGTACGAAATTGAACTCAAGAATGTTCACCTTTTCAACAATCGTCACCATCACCAAACAACAAACACATAACTAATGTAATTGTAATCAAACCAAAGCACAACAATACCTTTGAAGAGCATGTGGTTGCCTCGGATGATTTTGACAGGCAATCTCAAGTGCAACTACACAGTTGCCACTAGCCTTGCCCCTTTCACCTTATTGCTCACTTATTCCAAGATGAAGTAAATACACAATCGTCTTTCCAACACATTTCTCAACAAACCAAACAAAGAGCCTATGCTACAAACAATCAGAGATAAGCCAAATTGAACTATTCATTTAGATTCCAGATACTAATTCCTAAAAGGCCAGGTAATTAACTCCCATGTCCATCCAAAACACCCTTCTTTGTCCTTCTCATTCACCTTACTGCTGGTTTATTCTTTGTTGAAGTAAACACACAAGCAGGCCTCCACATACAGTTCTTAACAATTCCAACAAAATGCTCTAACTAAAAACAGTTGAGGATAGGGGAATTGGTTCCTTTCCCGAGGAGAACACCTCATATCAAGAGCAATGTGACTGACTGGTTCGCAGCTACTTCTCCTCTCACAAACACATGAATAGATTTGGAATCACCAAACTCCACTTCTGGCAGCAGGAACCACCACTAACACAATTCCAAATATATTCCTCATATTAGATGGTAGACACATAATATGAGGTCAAAAGTTTGTCAAAAAAAAAAAAAATTCCCCCTTGTTCCATCTGTCCTACCCTCTTGGCATCTTCCAACCATCCAATAAGGAACACATGGCAACTATACTTATGACTGAAACAGATACAATCTAAGGTAATGTGTTCCCCCACATATAAAATCGAAAAAAAAAAAAACACAGTATGCTCGTCATACTAATAGCTCACACCTCACTGAAAAGCTGCCACCCCCTTCCTGTCAAAGTGCATCCTGGTGCCTAGTTGAGCAATCACACAACTACCTCTCCAATGGCATATATTGAACTGCATGTCTCCACAATAACTTTCAGATAATTGGAAAGATAACGAACTAAAACACAAAAATCCATTGCAACCATTATGAATGAATAAGTTGATAACAAGATATTTAAAAACACAGTTTTGGAGCATGAAGTTGATTTCTTTGCCACCAATTGTAATAGAAATCCAAGATATCCCATTCAGGAGACTTAAATCCTGCTTTTTGGATGACTTACCCTATAAATAATCCAGTCCACATAATATCTTATTGGGAGCTCGACAAACTGCATCTCAACTCTCAAATATTACTCTATAAAACATACCAGCTGAACAAGATTTGGCAACCCAAATATCAAAAACAACATTACCCCACTACCTCAAACACTCCCCCTATGATGAATTAAGGAGATGTCCGATGTACACAGCCATACCCTTATGTTTTAGGTTGTTTCCGAATGACCCAAAATGAAAATTATGTCCAAAATTGCATCAACCGACTACTACCTTATTTTTGACATAAGAAGCTCAGAGCCACTTTGCTTTATCTCATCACATTCTTCTTTTGGTCCATCACAAAATGCAAAAATCAACAGACCAAAAGAACAATACACAATCCAATTTTAATCAATAAGTCCAACAGTTCTCCTAAATTAAAAACTGACCCACCTCAATAAAATCATCTTCTAATGGTAATCACATAATCCCAAATTGCAAAAAAAGAACACATAAAAATGCACAAAGACGCAAACTTTACAGTAAAGGTAGTAAAATATACAGAAAGAAGAAGAGTAAAAAAGAAGTTTACCGTGCTGAAGAGCTTGGCAAGGGATTTATGAGAAGAAGGGAGAAAGTTGATGTAAGCGAAGCTGCGGCCTTTGGTTCTGATAATATCAATAGAATGAAGAGTACCCAGATTGCAGAATGTCTTTCTGATATCTTCTTCTGTCACTCTCTCTCCTAAACCACCCACGTACAGTCTTACAGCCGCCGCCGTCTGCTCCTCCATGGTTGCCGCCGCCCTTGTCTGATCTTCCATTGCTGCCGCCGGCTGTGGCTTCAGTGTTACCCTCCTCGCTTCTTCTTCTTTTTCTTTTCTTTTGCTACAAATGGGCCTGGTTATGGTAATTATGTCTCTGTGTTGAGCATGAACCATCTGATTTGGGGTGCACGTAGAGGTGGTCATTGGGCACTAGGAGCCCGTGTCCGCACTGGTCCGACCCTGTTCAAACTCTGGTCAACGCATAGCCCGCCACTAAATACGCAGTGTATCCAACCCCAATTTTCACACAATCATTCGCTTTATTCAACATTTCTTTTAAGCATAATATTAGCAAGTAGTAACTATAACTACAATATTGACTACATAACTTATATTCTTACAATAAAGACCATAGCATATTCTCTTAAAAAAAAGTAATCCAAAAATATCAAGTTATGTTTGGTTGCACTTGACAACAAGGAGTAAAAGTAATTGCAATTATGATTTTTTATTATTATTTTGCATTAAAATAAATTACGAAAAATTCATGTGCTACCTTCAAATTTTGACCGATTGCACATGATATCTAACTTGCCAAGTTTGTACACATAGTACCCCTGAGGTTACTACTTTGTGCACATGGTATCCAAATAATAAATTCCGTTAAGTTTTCCGTTAAGTGATTATGTGTCGGTTAGTTGTTAGGTAAATAGTTAATTAAATTATCTAGAATTAATATTTTAATTAAGAAAATCAATTAATAAAATCGGCAAGGTTCAGAGACACCAAATCGTGTAACACTTTTAACATAGTTGAGAGGCACTACAAAAATTTACGTACATTTTGGAAAGCCCAAAAAGGCCATAAATAAAGGGTGTTGATAAACGTAACCTAAATAATTCTAACGTAACCTACTTTTTCCATTTTTCTTCCAATCTTACCCTTATGATATCCCCCCCTACAACTTCTCACCGCAAATACTACCGTACCCCGGGGGTACGAATAGAATGGTACACCCTGGGCTTTTTTCGAGTTGGGCTTCTCTTTTTAGTTAGATTTGAGGATATGATGTTTTTAAAGGCCAAGCAAAAAAAAAAAAAAAAAACAGAAAAACAATAGAGAGAAAGAGGAAGGGGAGGGGGTGTTTTTTTTTGTTTTTGTTTATTAGATTTAATCTTGACCATTGATCATTATAAAACAAAAATATGTCATTATAGAACAAAAACTGATCATTATATATCATAAATACATCATTATAGAACAAAAACGGATCATTAAAAATTAATCATTATGAAATAAAAACAGATCATTATTAAACATATATTAGTCATTATATAACATAAATAGTCATTCTATAACAAAAACTTATCATTATAGAACAAAAAACTTTAATGATGTATTTATGTTCTATAATGATCAGTTTTTGTTCCCGAATGACATATTTATGTTCTATAATGATCAATTTTTGTTACGGAATGACATATTTATGTTCTATAATGATTAGTTTTGTTACAGAATGACTATTTATGTTACATAATGATCAATTTTTGTTCCAGAATGACATATTTATGTTCAATGATCAATTTATATTCGAGAATAAGAGACTAATTTATGTTCTATAATGACTAATATATGTTTAATAATGATTAGTTTTTGTTCTATTATGATGTATTTATGTTCTATAATGATCAAATTTTGTTCTATAATGACATATTTTTGTTTTATAATGATCAATGGTTAAGATTAAATCTAATAAACAATAACAAAAAAAAAAAACTTATTCCCCTTCCTTTTTCTCTCTCCTCCCCCAACCCCCCTACCCCACCCGACCACCCCATCCCCGCCGCGATCCGTCGCCGACCACCACCAACACCGGCCTCGACCCATCCATCTTCACCGCCTCTCCTACGCGACCCTCCCTCTGCCTCCACGTGATGTCGTCGCTTCTTCCTTTCCCCCATTTCCTTCTTTTTCCACTTCGAAAATTGGGGGAGAGGTGGAACATAGGGCACGGTGGGGCTGCTACACCACCCATCACAAGCGTAGCCGACACCAGCAGCACGACCGCCTATCGTCGGCGACTTCTGCCCTATGTTCGTTGCCGGGGAGTGTGTAAACTGGAGGAGAGAGAAAAATGAGAGAAGGAGAAAATGGAGGAGGAGGAGGGGAAAAAAGTGACGCGGTGGGGGGGGGTTGTGGTCGCCGGAGGGTTGTGCTTCCTCGTGGTGGGTTTCTGGGGTCTGGGGTGGCGGTTGGTGAAGGCGACGGCGGTGGCTGGGGGGTTCGAGGTGGTGGTCGGGTAGGTAGGGGGTGGGGAAAGGGATGAGAGAGATTGAGTTTGGGTTTGGGTTTATTTTTGGGTCGGGGGGTACGAAGAGAATGGTACCCCCGGGGTACCATAGAAGCTTTGACTTCTCACAGTTAACGTATAACACTACTTTCAGGAAAATAAAACAACAAAAGAAGAAGAAGTAAATGTATAACACACCTCTTCAAGCAAGCAACCCTAAACACTCATAATATCAAACACTAGTACTACATCACATTGCAAGTAAAGAAAAGGTTTCAATAATATCATGGAACGTTCGAACTCGACGGAATCGAGCCAAAATTACGATGAAATTGAGGTAAGTAATAGGTTATTATATATCGCGCAAAATTCTGCGTGTTTTTTTTTTTTTTTTTTTTGGAAAATCAAGCAATGCAACACTCTTTTTAATTCCTTGTTTGTTTTATTTTCTTAAGATGGTTAGGTATGATGATTTGGAATCATAGGTAGGGTTTATTGAATTTTGATCAATTATTATGTGTATATAGTAGTTGAATCGTTGTTTGCGTAATTGTCTGGGGTTCTCTGATTGTTGAGTAAGGCATGCAAGGCAAAATATCAATGTGTAAGATTGGCTTTCGAACTACATCATACACGACATCAAATTTTTCCAGCAATTCCTCAAATTTCTCCTTTGTGTAGTCTATAGCCAGATCAGCGCCGAGACTTTTCAAGAATTCGAGTTTCCCTATACTAGATGTAGCAGCAACTTTTGAAGCGCCAAACACTTGTTTCGCCAGATGCATTGTCAAAGACGGGCATCAGCTTAATTATGCAGGGTCCTAATGCAACAGCCCGATCCATTATCTGTCGCAACACAATAAGATGGGTAGTCACCTCTTAGGCCCGAATATCCTCTCGTGGGCTCTAAAAGGTGAAGGTCTTGTTGGTACTATGATGGTAGGAATCTATTATAAACTAATCATATGAGCTTTATTTTCTCAATGTGGGATAAACCAACTTCATAAACCACTTTCCATATTCCGTAGTATTACAAATTCCCCCACTTAGAGAACGCAACGTCCCCGTTGCGGCTCGGCCAAACCATACGAACATCAACACAGGTCCAAGATCTCCCCCGCTAGACGGCTGGTCTGGGCCTCACCCCAGCACCCAACACGCGGTCGCAGGGTTGCTCTGATACCATCTATAACAGCCCGATCCACCGTCCGTCGCAACACAACCCAATAAGATAGGTAGTCACCTTTTAGGCCCGAATATCCTCTCGTGGGCTCTAAAAGGTGAACGCCTTGTTGGTAGTATGATGGTAGGAATCTATTATAAACTAATCACATGAGCTTTATTTTCGCAATGTGGGACAAATCAACTTCATAAACCACTTTTCATATTATGTAGTATTACACCTAAAATAAAATATTTAACATAAATTATGATCACTATGTAAGCTCATATCTCATGTTGTATTATATGAAGATTTAGTCATTGTATTATATAAAGTTACACATCTCCAATACTCCATGAGTTAGTTTAGTGCCAAATAATTTGCCTTCATGGTAACTTTCTCAAGTAGGTAGATTGTTCCTATAGATTCATTTTGACCTACACTAGTCATCCACTGATAGACATATGAACACAATCTTCTTGATCAGTCCTAATTGCACATTCAGGACACCATGATCCTCGAGTTTTCAACAAAATCACAAGTCATCGAATCCCTACTTGTCAATTACACCAAATTCTAATGACCTATAATAGAGAATATTAGAAATATTCGGGTTAAGGAATATTACTAATATTACGAGCATGTAATTTAGGAAAACAATGTGTTTAGTAATATATTGTGTGTTAGAGTTTCCTAAGAGTCAAGTCATTGTAATAGTATAAACAGGGTCTACCCCAAGGTTATTGTAACGAGTCATTAGTGATTCCATTAATGTTGAGAGTATTCCTGATACGAAATATCTTAGGTTGCGGAAGCGTATTGAAGTACACACTACGAATCTGTACTCTTGACAGGACGAGAGTCTGGTATGGGCGTTGGAACAGAACAGTAATCTGTACTCTGGTTACTCGTGGAATACAGGACTGGATTCTGGTCTGGGCTGTTTTTGTGTTTTTCAGTTTTATGGGTAGCAAATAAAACAAATAAAGTAATAAAGGATATGGATGAACAAGCTAGACCTATAACTCATCCAAACTATGATCAATAATCCCTAGACTACCTCGCCAGTTTCGATCTTTGATCACTTGCATGTAGCTAGTAAATCAACAATATATAGCTAAAGTACATCTTAGCTAAATTCACACAGAATTGAAGGGAAACTCTTCTTTTGACTCTTTGATATTAATTCTCAATGTTTGTCTATATTCTATCTAACAATACAATAAGACTCCCTATTTATACTAAATAGACACATCTAAACTCTATAAAATAAGGTAAGGATCTACAAGATCTTTCCTTAAATTCGACTCAACTGAAATTAGAGAACTTTCCTAAATACTTGTAGAACAACTCGAAAAACTCATAAGCTCCTTTATTATTAGGCAAATAACTAATAAAGCATAGCGAATATCAAATAAGAAGCTTCATTGGACGTGCATAACTTGGAATTTATACCATAAGTGGTCGTTAATGTGTACCCGCGTAGAAATTGGACAATCCAACTTGAAACGCCCATATCTCCTTCGTTACTTAATCAAATAAGGCATATGACCACTTTTCGAAAAGATAAGAACATGAAGTTTCTTATCCAACAGGAAGCAACACGAAAAACCTTGTAGTTTCTGAGATATTTTCCTGTAAAGTCAGCAGCACGAATTTGTAGTTGTAGATTGGCTTTTACTTGCCAAATCAACATGAAAGCTCGCTTCTTATGTATCAATTCCCAAGTAGTGTACGTTATAATTATTATATGGTATCAGAGTCTCTTTCGTAGAGGACTCTAAAAGGTGCCTCCGCCGTCTGCCGGTGGGTATGGGATCTATAATGTCTGCCGGCGGGATTTCGTTGTTCGTCGGAGTTTTGTGATCTAATGTTTTAGGGTTTCGTTTTTCAATTTCGGAGTATTATTATTGTTTAAGAGTCTTTTGTTTGATTTTATTTGTGTTTGAATAAAGCCCCCTTCTAGTTGGTTTCTCGTTGGTTATTTTGGGTTATTTTTGGTGGTGAGGTGATCGATTTAAGTAGTGTCGTTTGGGTTGTCGTTGATGGTCTTTTTGTTAGACTTTTGGAGCCTCTGGCTTATGCACTTTGTTTATACAATAGCTTTGGAGTAAGAGAAAGGCAGTACGTACACCACTTATATGGGTCATGTTTTGTTGTTGATGGTTTGCTGAGTATCATGGATAAGGAGGGGTTTAGTCGACTAGTATTTTGATGTGGGTTGTTGGCTTGTTGCCGATGCATCCTAGTTTGTTGCTGTATGATTTTTGGGTCGATCAAGGAATGCGGGTGTGCCCCTACCTATCAGGTTTGGCAGTTTTAAGGTGAAGTTGATAATGATCACTTCACGTCTTGAGACCATGTTGATCAATTCATGGTATTTTTTTTGGGGCATTATTGGCGAGTACCCCTACCTGTCATGTTTAGTTCTTTTTAGATAAAGTCGATAATGGTCGCTTCATAATTTGTGAGACCATGGTGATTCATGCTTCCCTTGTATTTGGCGTTTAGTGGTGAAATTGATTATGGGGATTTCGTGGTGTTGACCGTGGTAATTTACGGTATTCTTGAGTGTTCTATGGATGAGTGTGGGTGTACACGACAATTAACGTACCGGATTTGAAGTTTTGAAGATCTCGACAAAATTATTTTGTTTCCTTATCGTTTTGGCAAACTCATTGTAATTTTAGCAAATTATCATGAGTTTGAGGGGGGGTTAATAGAGAATATGGAATATTCGGGTTAAGGAATATTACTAATATTACGAGCATGTAATTTAGGAAAACAATGCGTTTAGGAATACATTGTGTGTTAGGGTTTCTTAAAAGTCAAGTCATTGTAATAGTATAAATAGGAGCCCCCCAAGGTTATTGTAACGAGTCATTACGGATTATATTAATGTTTTGAGTATTCCCAAGTAGTGTATGTTATAACTCTTATAACCTACCTAACAAGAAAAGAAAAAAATTTCACCCTTAGAATTAAGAGTTTCCTCCTGTACTCTGAAACAAATCCGAAGAGCTGCTGCAACATGAATCACAGCCATAACATATGGTGCCACAAATCCCCATGACAGAACAATGCACAGAAAACAGTGTGCGATTCATGATCCAATTAATCTTTGAAATATATGATTCCAAAACAAAAGTTTGCTTCCTCAAGTAATTCTAATACCTACAATCAAAATTGATACCAATGGACAATAAGATGTAAGCAAAGAGAAAACATCTCGAAACCAATATATAGCAAATAAGGGATTATGACAAACCTTGAGAAATTTAAATAACTCGCGAGTGGGTGAGGGAAGACGAGAACTGCGGAGATGTTATAAGTTTTTATGAGCTCCTAAAATAGAGAACATAGATCAATGACTAAATCATGATCTAAGCTCATATCATGTACTTGTGTGCTATATATGAATATTTTGAAAGAAACTCATCACTTGTTGTATTATAATCAAATTATGAAGTGTTATCTCTGATTTTTTTTCTCGAGCTCGTCATAACATATTTTTATGATTACTTTTCAGTATTCGGATTACACAGAAACTTTCACAACGAATACTATTTTTTCAAGTCGTGAGGAACTTATAAAATGGGTTAGAGCTGTGGGGGTTGCAAAAAAATTGTGATTATAATACAACGTTCCGAATGTTGTGCAACTGATGGACTTGGGAATGGAAAGACAACGTTAACTTGTGAGCATAGCGGTAAATATAGATTTTCAAAGGGTGGAGCTCCGAGAAATGGTGGCCAAACGATCACTGGAATAAGAAGATGATGTGCCCCTTTCGACTTCAAGCAAAGGAATTGCAAAATAGGGAAAGAAAGTGCATGTCATCGATAGTAAGGACAATCATGAACTTCCTAAGTATAACGAGGGGCACACTATTGTTGTTAAATTGAGTAAAGACCAATTAAATTGTATTGAAGAGTTAACTAAAGCGAATGTCAACCCCAAAGAGATCTTAAGTCTTTTAAAAGCATCGAGTGTGGATGAGAAGCCAATTTTGAAACGTATCTAAAATGCTAGACAAAAGTTGAAAAATGTAAACAAGGGTGGTCGAACAGTGATGCAACAACTAATGCAACTAATCGTTGAGCATAATTATCTCCAATAATGCATTGACAAAAGCCTGAAACAAACGATGTAAGTGATGTGGTTTTTGTCCATCCAAAGGCTATTGATCTTTTGAGGTTGTTTCCTTATGTCTTGGTAATTTTACATATAAAACAAATCGGTACAGTATGCCTTTTTGGAGATGGTCGGTACATTGCCCACTGGAAAGAATTTTGAGATTGGGTTTGCTTTCTTAAATGATGAAAAAAACGAGAGTTATACATGGACACTGCAATGTTTGAAAGAGATATTTGATGAAGATAAGATGCCAGACGTCATTGTCACCAACATAGAATCCGCTCTCTTAAATGCCATCACGCATGTGTTTCCTAATTTTACACAAATGTTATGCACAAGACATATTTCAAAAAATGTTGAGAAGTATGTGTCCAACATGACATCAGATGTAGACTTTATTTTGTGATAAATGGCATAAACTAGTGGATGCATCAACAATAGAAAACTACGACCAATGCTTACAAGAATTGAGAGAATCATTCAAGAAAATACCTGGTTTATTGAATTGTGTACGTGACACATGACTCAATCCACATGATACAAAATTTGTTGCAGCTTATACAAACAGAATGTTGCATTTTGGTACAAGGACAAGTAACAAGTGTTCTTTATTTATATTTGCGAACTCAAAACGTAGTTTATTCTGTTTGCTAAACAACTTTTTTTAATCACGAAAAATGTCTTTAATTAATATACACTTTTGCTGTGATTTTACTTTATGCAATTTGTTTAGGGTGGAAAGTGCTCATAATTTATTGAAGAGTTGGTTAGGTTCGTCTACGGGAAATCTGGACACCATATGGTTAAAAATTCATTTACTCATGGAATTACAGATTGGTGAAATTAAAGGTGCTTTTAAGATATCTTAAAATTGCGATCTTCATATTAATGTCTTGCGGCTCTATGATGTTGAATGGTAAGATTTCGCATAAACCTTTAAAGTTGTTGTACAAAGAGTATAATAATATGGAGCAACAGGGAAGGAAGGTGTGAAGTGTATTTTAAGAGAAACACATGGTCTTCCGTGCGCTCATGAGATGGTTAAAATGGAGGACCAGGGTCTATGCATCCAGCTTGAGGATATTCACCAATTTTGGAAGACACTTTACTTGTAGGGAGAAAATCAATCATCTGAGAGTGATAATGTTACACCTGAATGTCTACATCGCATCGATAAAGTCTTGGTAGAGCATATCAAGTTTATCCAACAACAGCCACACATTACGAAGGTTTTGTACGCGTCTCGGATTGAAAAGATAATTCATCCTCCATTTACAACTCTTAATGAGCCTACTACAAAAATCCCTAAAGGACGTCCACTGTTGAATTCCATAAGGAGAAATCCTTCAAGCTATGAGTATGGTAAAAGGAAGCTCGAAAAGTCTTCTAAGAATGGTAAAAGGAATGGACAGTCTTCTCCATCCGCATCACCAAATAGTAGCAAGAAGTCTGACATTATCGGTTCTTCATCCATACCAGCAAGTAGTTGCAAAACGTCAAAAGTCCTTAATTCTTCATCTACATCCCATATGAAAAGTACTCGTGCATTTGATTTCCCATACAAAAGTGACATGCCAGCTTATGCAATTCCTTTTTATTATAGGCATGTACAATGTACGTGGAGATGGACACTGTGGCTTCAGATCCATAGCTCATTGGATGTACGGTGATGAACATTTATGGGTGAATGTACGACAAAATTTGACACAGAATTTGCGAAGTTGGTATGATAGTTATGCTTAGGTATTTGGAGGTGTTAATACAATCAATGAGGAGCTGGAGAGACTTGAACATTATGAAATTCGAGCTAGTAGCCATCGTTACTAGATGGGATTGTTGGACACCGATTTTATTGTTGCCACGAGATATAATATGGTCCATGTAAATGACAAACTATTGAAGTTAAAAAATGAAGTGTATAATCCATACCTAGGTTCAGCTCAACATCATCAACAAATCCCATCTTGAGCATCTCATCAGCCTCGTCAAGGACTCGGAAAAGTAAAGAGCCTAGGTGAAGATCCCCCCACTTTAAAAGATCCTAAAATTATAATTCAAGGACATGAAGAAACAATTGTGAGTTTGGGAGAATAACAAGTTATTCAGACATAGAATGAAGCCACAAACCGATAAACTAAAATATTAACATATTTCATCTATTCCTTCACACGACCAGGGGTACCAACGACAATGTCAACACCTCTCTTTAGACTGTTAATCTGAGATATGGAGCATAGCCGGTTCCCAAGTAAGCGGACGAAGGTACTACATATAATTCAAGGTTTTGACAACGATAATCGCATAAGAGTAATCATTCAAACTCCCACAAATACAAACCTTAAACAAGTCATTAGATCATACTAGGAATTTCATACAAAGATGAAACCAAAAAATTAAAAGTAATCACTGACAACATCAGGATACTGCACACGACTTATAATTCTTTCCTAACTTACAGAGCTTAAATATTCTAGAAGAGGACTCACGACTTAATCATTCCTAACTTGCAGAGCTCGACTAATAAAAATGTTATATTGCAGAAAAATATATCGCATGTATCATGTAGTAAAAATCAAACAATACACACTTCCATACAACTCACCAGATTTAATGTCACTTCAAACCGGTGAACACACAAAAAGAATTACTTCTTAAAATTGTTGTAAATCAATCATATGAAACATTATTAATCGCACAAAATCTGCCAAAAAAGTTCAGTAAAGTTTTCTTTGTAAACACGTGGCCAATAAATTTCGTCAAACTTCAAAATCGCAATAAATAAACCAAACAATTTCCAACTTACAATTCTGGGCGGAAACTGACCCCTTCTCTAATACTACGGACATCAAAGGTCTAGTAACCACATACACGAATTGCAAAGTAACCATGCCTATTAATACAATCCACTGAAAACCTACAGGTCCTACGCACAAACGAAAAGTTCCGAACTTCAACAATCACAATTACCACTCCAACTCTTTTTTGGCCAAGAACCAATTTCAATCGAAAATTTAAGGGATATCTTGGATGAACTTATTATAACCTTTTAATAACATTATTGACAAGATCAACAATTTTAGGTCCAAATCTGTATAATGAAAAAGCCCCAAATCATTCAAAACATAAAGATCGTCACGATGAAAATCATTCGAAGTTCAATTGAAATGAAATGGGTAGGTCCATATTCAACCAATCAAACATGGGGATTAAGGAAACGGAGAAACGGAGAGAAATTTAAGGACCTGAAAATGGCGGTTGCGCCAAGTGAGAGAAGTCTGAACTGAAACCAAGACAAAGGACGCGAACATGTTATAACCTAAAAAGCCACCAAATCAATCAATCAATCAATCCCAAACAATTGAAAAACTAAAAACTCAATCTTTAACTAATTACACAATTAATAAGCCCAATACAAAAAAGAATCAATCTTTAACTAATTACACAATTAAATCAAATGAATTAATCAAACCCAATACAAAAAAACTTAAAAATTGCACCCATGGAAACAAAAATTGAAACACAAAATAACCGAGATTTATAAGAGTTGGTCAAATGAAGCATCATACGAGCATAACCTTCCTTCGAAAAAACCAATTCTTCCTTAATACGCAACGATTCGTGTTTAGCAGACAATAATCTTTCTGCTGCTACTTTCGTTGATGATATTCCCTTCACCGATGATCTACGCCATTGATGATGGATGAGTATGAAGAGATGGATGGAGCAGTCTCCTTCCCTTCACTCATTATCTACGCCATGGATGGATGGTGTACGTCTTCGATAGAAAAATTATCAACAACCCTAAGCCATGGTAGAAAAGACACTCTGTTTCTTTTCTAACGGTGGGAAAATATTCTGTTTAGATAGCGTTTGGAAACATGAATTTGGAAATTTGTAATCATTTCAAATCCATCATTTGAGAATGTAGAATTCAAATATAAATTCAATATTTGGGGAGGGTGGGATTTCAAAATGACACCTCTTGCGGTGTCATTTGTTTTTGGCCTAATTGGATTTGATACAAATTCCAAAGGAGTTGACACAAATCCAAATTCTCAAATTCTTGATTTCCCAATCACGTGAATTGTGTCAAATTTTGATTTGAGAATCAAATCTTTGTTACAAACCCTCTCTTAGGGTATTTGTGTTACTTTAGGAAAAGTTGAGATATAATGGAGATTTTACCCGGTAGACTGTTAGTTAAAAAATGCAAAAAAACTTGAGTTTAGCAAACAGGTACGAGTAAGAAAAAACGAAGAAAAATTGAATCACAAAAACAAGAAACACTCCCTCTCTCTCGCTCCGATCAAATAGACCGGAAAAGATGTCGTCGGCGTACGTATTGGAGCCACCAACAAAGGGGAAGGTGATATTGAACACAACATACGGTCCAATTGACATCGAACTTTGGCCAAAAGAAGCACCCAAAGCCACCCGCAATTTCGTCCAGCTTTGTCTTGAAGGTTACTATGACAACACCATCTTCCACCGCATTATCAAAGGCTTCCTCGTTCAAGGTGGCGATCCTACCGCCACCGGCATTGGTAATTCTCTCCTTTTTTTTACTTAGCTTATTCTACACTTATCTGTTAGAGGACTTGTTTTGTTGTTTTTTTGAGGAAATTTTGAGTTACCCTCTTTAGTACTTGGTGTTACTGAGATGGGTTTTTGGTTTTGTGGCTGTATGTTAGGAATTGTAATGCCTTTGATAGACAATTGTTCAGTTATTTGGGGTTTTTTAGCTTGTGACGGTGAAATTAGGGTTTTCACCTAGTTTGTTCATTGTATTGCTGGTACGGGTTATATGATTTATGGTTGTATATGAGGAATTGAAGTGGGTTTGCATTGCCCTTGATGAGACATGTTCCAATTTATGCAAATTGGATCGATTTCTTGGGGTTTCAGCTTGTGATTAGATACCTCGTGTGACCGAGAAGCGTTTTGGGTTATCCATAGGAATTGGAGTGGGTTAGTGATGCACTGATGCCTTTGCTTTTTGGTAAAGTCCTCACTTGTTGAAAGTATTTTGAGCTTAACAACAACATCAACATCATCCCAGGAGCCTTTGATTATGACAGGGTAAGGGGGAGTGAAATTGAGTTCTCTTTGTGTTGTGGATGTGTGTTTTTAGTTTTATGGTTGTTCTAGGAGTGGGTTTCTAGGACCATGATGAGCCACATCTATTTTGGAGAAATTGGTTCAATCGAACTGTCTTTTCAGCTTTGTGAGTTGTGATGGGTAAATAGTCTTACCCGTTTCATCTTTTTTGCTTCTGGGATTTGTTTTTGGTTTGATGAGTGAATTATTGCTTGATTTTTGAGGAATTTAAGTGAGTTATGATACTTTGTGATGAATCGAATTGGGGTTTATACTTTTCAGTGAGGAGCTGAAGCAAGGTTGTAATTCCTTGTTCTTTCGCATTTTGAATGCAAGAGGTTAAATTGCTAACTTTGAGTTTGTGTTCGTGCAACTATTAGGTTTTACGCATTTCAGTCGTGTCACTGAAACGGGTCTTGGTTTGGTGGTTGATCGCCCGAAGTAGTGAGGCAGTTTTTATGCCTTTTATAAATCTTTCCGTTTGTAAATCTATGTTACTCAAACTCTGCTAAAGGATTCGTGGCCAACTGTTAGGTTTGGATGGTTTATCTAATCTGTAAGGTTCTGGGTTTACTTGAACTATACGTGGGGTTATACGAAGTTTCCGAGTAATATAGCTGTCAATAATGAGCAAGTTTTGTGTGAGATGGTCTCATAATAACTTATTGTGAGGCCGTTTGTTTGTTTATCTAGGGACCCATTTAAGTATTTAGAAACCAAAATCGGGAATCATAAAGAGGCCCAATATTTTAAGTGCAAAAGCTTGATGTAGAGGGGCTAAATTAAGGTTAGAATCAAAGGCCGAGAAAAAAGACACAAATTACTGACTCCCTCCGTCCCACTTCAAACACTCCATGGGGTAATTTTAGTGGCCTGAGGAAAATTTATAAAGTAAGTTGAGTTGTTAGTGAGGTTATACTAGAAATAGGAGAGAGAATGTGAAGATTAACAAAAAGTAGGAGAGATAATGTGAGAGAGGATGTGAAGATAAGAAAGAGTAGGAGATAAAAAACATTTCCCAAAATAGATGAGGTGTTTGAGGTGGGACTTCCAGATAAGGAAATCTGGGTGTTTGAAGTGCTACGGAGGGAGTAGGTATGTGCCTCAGTGGGGATTTTGTGCGAAATTGCCTCTCATTGAGCCTCACACATTTGTCACGCTTTCTAAAAGTGAGGGGCCGTTTGGTACATCGAAGGGAAAGGAATGGAATCAAGAAAGAGAATAGAAAGAAATAGATCATATTTTGATGTTTACCTTACTTGATCACAAAATTAAAGGTAAGTTCATAATAATATATTCAAATATACAAGTGAAATATTGTTACTTGCTAAGCAAATAATGAATCTTTGATGATAAAATGTTCCTTGAATCACACTTTATGTTAGTAAATTGTGTTAGATTATATAAATGAAATGCCCTAAGTCAAGTTCCTTAACTAAACAATATCAATAAAAATGGACTCAGTTTTTTGAGTGTAGGCCACATATTTTCGTGTGTCGTGACAATGTCGGAGATGGACACACTAGGCAGTAGGAGTGTCTTTGCTTCCTATGTGGTCAGCATACTGGTATGATCAGAATGAATGGAACCTTTCATTATGTAAAAGGAAAAATGCAATTGAGTAACATTGGAGATATTCACCATGTTAGACTTTCTGACAAAACCTGTTTTTTTTCTTTTTTCTTCTTCTTTTGTGGAAATGCCTCTAGCATGTGTTAGAAACCTAATTTTAACCATTTTGCTTCATAAGTTCTGTCATCTGTTCGCTCATAAGTTTCATCATCTAGTTTTTGACTTCTTTCGAAAGATAACAAATTGCTTGTCCTAAATACCCCTCCCTGGTCTCTTTGTTCTAAGTGCTGACTGTGAATGTCTTTGTGTACCATTTTATATGTAGGTGGCGAAAGCATATATGGGGGAACATTCCCGGATGAGTTCCATTCCCGTCTACGTTTCAACCATAGGGGTTTATTAGCAAATGCTAATGCTGGTTCTCCTCACACAAATGCAAGTCAATTTTTCATGACACTAGATCGTTGTGACTGGCTTGATAAAAAGAACACCATATTTGGAAAGGTAAGGTGACACTTTCTGGTTTGAGTATTATTGTGAATGTGGCAGCATATGGTAGCCCTTGCTATGTCATCTGTACTTTTTCTTTTTTCTCCTGGGCTGGGGGAATAAATTAGGGAAGTTATTTAGGCATGAGCTGCTGTATGCATAGTTGATTACTTAATTAGGATGTTTAAAGTTGCATGGCTTTCCCTTAGACTGGTCTGTTTTCGTGTCGTGGGGCAAACCAGTGTGTCCCTAGAGCACATTTGTCATCTTTATGCGCTTATCGAAAAATGAGAACTCTATTAAATCTGGAAAAGGAACTAATTGCTTTGACCATTCCTCAACCTCAACGAATTCTCCTTTCTGTCATCAGTCGTACTCATGTGCATGTTTCACTGACTCGCCTCTAGGCACACACGTCCATTTATAGAAAAAGTTAAATTCAATAGCTCCATGGCAAAAGGCTGTTTGGATGAGCTATTGTAATGCCTCAGTCTCAGAAACGTATCAGCCATGGCAAGCATGAATCTAAAACTGTTACTTGCAGTTAGGTGAACATCAGATGTGTGGTGAAGTTGAGCTGTGTTTGATAGAACATATGAAAGTGCTGACGCATGTAGGTCTATTTTTTTCCTTTTTAAGTTTATTTTGTGGTGGTCGGGGGAGGGGTAGTGACTGTATGCGGATGCAGGTGGAAAAAAGGTCTAGGAACTAGATGATTTGTGTTAACAATAAATCAAAAACATGAAAAACAAGGCCGAAATGTCTAATCCCGTTGGAATTGGGATGGGAGGGAGGTGCTTAAAGAGGTTCCCACAATGGTGAAATTCGAAAATCCTGTATTGGGCCACTGTGTGTAGTACCTCGGCTAATGAGATACTCTCTCCTACCCATTAAGATCTCCCCCTTTCATTTTGCTGTTTTTTCGGGCCATGTTTGTGAGACTACTTCTAGACCAAATGACTCATTCACTTGTCGTAAAAATTAATACATATTTTGTTGTGCAATGCATTCTACAAGACCCACTTGATTTTATGGCAATCGGGTTTTTCATTTAGTCTAGAAATAGCCCCCAACATTGCTAGTTAAAATAGAAAAACAAAAGGGGGAGATTATTTTGGGTAGGAGGGAGTATTGGTTTAATTCTTTGACTTCATATTGTTAGGCTTTTAAAATTCTGTTTGTAGGTTCTTCATGAACATTGCTTCAGTGCTGAAGATCTTGGTCTCACTAATCAATATAAAATTATTCCGTCATCCTGAGAGGCTTCTCATTAGTAGATTCTTCATATCCTAATGACCAGTCTTAAATGTCTTTTCTTGGATGACAGCAACTGCAAGGTGGCCAATGTCCATGATGGGTTGATTTGAAAGTTATGTGGCTGGTTACTCCTTGGGTTAAGGGCAGAGGTTGTCTGTCATTGAACCGCTAGTGGTGATTTATATTACTATCGAAGTTTTGTTACTGGACTACCTTCCAAGCTGCCTCCTCTCATTTGGCAAGATCTTTATCATACTCACTTTGACTCTTTACTATTTTAAGAATTTAATGTTTACCAACAATGACGACATTGCCTGAGTGTCTCTAAGGGTTCCGCCTATGGCGAAGTATAAGGGGCTTAGATTTAAGTAGCCTTTCCTCTATTTTGTAAACATGTAGAGTCTGTTTCCTAATGACACAATATGAATATTATGTCGAAAGTGCATATGACTGAGTGCGACATCACTACAATAGAGGCGCAAATAGTTCAGTGAGTCATTTTGATTTATTCACCACTTTAGAATGTCGAGTGTTTGGCTCTTTTGGAAATGGACTGTCCAATGGGAAACAAGGGTTCCATATATAAAACACATCATATGTAGCCTTTTTAATTAACAATGCTTTCGTGCAGTTGACAAAGTTGCTTTTTATTTTGACTTATCAAGGGTATGGTTGCTTTAATCTAAAGACTCTGATTTGCGAGTTGTGATGAATGTGATCATAGTCTTTTCTAACCTTGCTCTTTAGCTTGTGAGTTTCATACCCAAACCACACCTGAGTATAGGTTCTTTTTATTTTGACTTATCAAGGGTATGGTTGCTTCAATCTAAAGACTCTGATTTGAGAGTTGTGATCATAGTCTTTTCTAACCTTGCTCTTTAGCTTGTGATTTTGTGAGTTTCATACCCAAACCACACCTGAGTATAGGTTGGTCGTTTACTAAAATTCTTAATTAATGCCTTTGTTTTAAGCTTAGTATGAGTAAGATCCCTGATAACGTTTTAGAGCTCTCCCAATAAGGTGTTTGTATTAATGGTTATTTTCACAATTCACGGTGATGAATTTGGCAGCTTTTCGTAAACTCTGGTTCTTGCAATCAATGTTGAGACTTGAGAGAGGAGTGGACAATCCTTGTTACTCTGTCATAGCTATTCCATAGTAGTTTATAAGGTGATATTTATGATCAGATTTTGAGTTGAAGATGGCCCAATGTTTCTTGATTAAGCAAGTGAACATTTTATTGTGGGAGTTGTGACTCCTGCTGATTCCAGAAAATTAAATAGTTGGTGAATCTTTTTTTTTTTTTTTTTTCTGGGATGAGAGGACTACGCTTGACAACTTTATCCTTTACGAACTTGTTGTCCATTTTTGTTTCTGGAGATGTATTATATTATGTAGTAGCAATCTATTATCCCACTTCTCAGCCCAATTTTCAATTTTGGTCATTCGGAAACAATCTCTTGGGCTAATCAAGACAAGGTTAAGGAAGGTTGCGTACATCCGGCCCCCTTAGCTCTACATAGGTGAGAGCCTTTGAGGGGTAAATCTTCTTCTTGTTGTTGTTATTAAGAAATACTCCCTCCGTCCTAGTTCAAACGCCCCATGGGGTTTTTGTAGTGGAATAAGAAAAATTGATATAGTAAATTGAGTGGGGTAATATTAGGAAAAAAGGAGGAGAGAGGATGTGAAGATTAATAAGAGTAGGAGAGGTAATGTGAGAGAGGATGTAATAATTTAATAAAGGAGGAGAGAGAAATATGTCCCAAAATAGATGGGGGTGTTTGAGGTGGGACGTCCCAAAATGGAAAATGGGGCGTTTGAGCCGGGACGGAGGGAGTAATTGTAGCCCTCACCTTGGCAACAATTACAAGTTTGTGTTGCTCACAACTACAGAGCTCCCTGTTCTATCTCATGATGTAAATTCCCAAAAGCTGAGTTTTGGGAGATCTTTAAGCTCGATGGTGTATGACTTGGCCATAAGTGAGAACAACCTGCGTTAGCATCAAGTTACTTACGTACAATATGTTTCTTGCAGGTCACTGGAGATTCCATTTACAATCTTCTCAGAATAGGAGAAGAAGTTGAAACTGACAATGATGATCGTCCGTTGGATCCTGCCCCCAAGATAACTTCTATTGAGGTGTCTTTCTGTCTTTGTGATTTGAGCAGTTTCTTCTTCATCTGCACTGTTCCATTTCTTCGTGAATTGTTTGTATATGCTAGGACAATTTTGAGGCTGATAGCACGATCTATTTGTTTCACTTACTGCTAAAAGCGGGTTTGCATGTTGCCTAATCACTTCTATTGATGTGCTAATGCCCTTCTTCTGTTTTTGCGCCTCACCCCTTGGTGTCCCTACTATGCATTCATGTGATTAATTCTAAGGGCATGATTGGTAGAGAGGGTATAATGTAATCACAAATAACACCCATTTGGCACAAAAATATAGGAGAGTGAGAGGGGATGGGTAATAATCCTCATTACAGTTTTTATAAGATCTCCATTGAGCTAAGGTTATCAACATTGTTCAACTTAAATCCATGCAACTGTCATTACATCATTAGATGTAATCAATTACTCTATCCCCTTGTGAGTTCTCTTTCTCCCTCTCAAATTTTCACATCAATATCAGTCAATATTATTATACTAAAAAAACTAAAACCACAAACAATTCCCTATACACATGTCATCTGTTCATCACCACATCAAAAAAATCCCCACCCATATTAATATTCTTAAAATGGATATTTTTTTTTTCTTGAAAAATTTATACTTTACATATTCTACACAAAAAAAAAAAGAGATGACGATTCATGTTAGCCGACCCCAAATCACTTGTTGTTGTTGTTGTTGTTGTTGTTGTTATTGTAGTACTGAACTTCATCTCATTACATTGTAACACAACCAAACATGACCCAAAAGTTTATAAAAGTTCCAGTCACTCTTGTTATGTACTGTAGTTGTTATATACTCCCTCCATTCAAGTCCACTCTTCCTATCACTTTTCGGCACGCACTTTAAGGTGCGATTCTACCTATGTTTGAGATTACGTAAAATTCTAAAGTTTTGTGAAAATCACTATTGACATTTAATCTTCTTTGTCTAAAATTTTTAGAATTTTACGTAATCTCTAACATAGAGAAAACCGCGCCTTAAATTGCGTGCCGAATAGTGTTAGGAAGAGTGGACTTGAATGGAGGGAGTATACTGCTAAGCTGCCCTTTTTCTGGATAGTTTTATCAAAATCCTGGTGTTGACTTTCTCTGTTATACTAACATCTCTTTCAATGGGAAAAGAGATTAAAGCTGTATCAAGTTCTTTACTTTATCCTTTCCTGTGGCTGAAAGATGAAATGTAAGGCATGTATGATCACAGTCTCAGGATGTTCTTTTTTTTTTTTGCTTGTTTTTTTTTTTTTTTTTTTTTTTCAGTTTATACTTGACTAACAGATAAAGTTAAATTTCACTCCACATTTTAATGTTGAATTGTTCTTGTTGACATAGGTAATATGGAATCCTTTTGATGATATGGTTCCGAGAGAAATGCTCAAGAAGTTGCCCGAGCCAACTGTCGATAGTGTGAACAAAAGTTCAAAGAAGAAACCCACTAAGTGAGTTACATTGCTATTACTGTCAGTGTTGACTGTTGAGTAGTTTTTGCCCCCTTCTACAGAACTTTTGTACACTTCTTAAATGTTAACTGAAATGGTATGTGATGTTGCTGCAGAAAGCTAAACTTACTTTCGTTCGGCGAGGAAGCTGAAGTAGAAGAAAGGGAATTGGCATCTGTCAAGCAAAAAATTAAGAGTAGTCATGATGTTTTGGACGATCCCCTCCTACTCAAGAAAGACAATGCCTCTACAGAACTGGTAATGGTACATCTTAGCTTTTTGTTTTGTCCCTTGTTTTGAGCTCATAGCCTCAGAATACATCCCTTTTCTTTTATAAGAAAATAATTGTGCTTATTTCCTTTTTCAATGGACACAAAGACTCCCTATTGTTTAGCTATGGAATATAGTGGAACAAGGCAAATGGGCTCACTAAACTTGTTCGCTTCTTATATTGTTAGGCCGCAGTGGGCCGATGCAATTCTCAATGCAAGCTTCATTGTGGGTCATCTGGAAACAATCTCTACTCCCTCCTTTCCACTTTGGGTTTCTCATTTGTTTGGGCACAAAGAGAGTTATGAGAGAAGAGAGTGTAAATGAAACACGCGGGGCACAAATTTAAGAGAGGCAAGAGAGAAAATGTATGACAAATGTAGATGGTAAATTTATTGAGGAATGTAACCAAAAGGAAAGTGGAAGTTTGATTCAACGTAGTCATACGGCTGCTACATTCAACCCCCCTCCCTTCCCAGCCTAGCCGTTGAAGCACCAGGGCACTCTTCATGTTGTAATGCAAATAATTGTACTTCTTGAACTTCACTACTTATTGCAATGATTTTTCTTTAGTATGAGAAATGAAACAATATATGTATCTTCTACTTTTCTTATTGCAGAATCCAGACGAACTCAAAAGTGCTAGGGACTTGCAGTTATCTGTAAGGGACGCTTTAAGTTTGAAGAAAGAGGAGTCACAGAAAGATAAAGCTGATAAATGGCCTGAGTCTCGCCCTCTTCGTGACAGCGAAGGCAGTGATGATGATGAGGCGAGTTTTGATGTACGAATGCGCCAGCAGATTCTGAGGAGGAGAATGGAGTTGGGCGATCTGCCCACTAAACAAAAGTCAAAGAGTGGTAAGTTGATTTATACCAGATAACTCTAAATGAGACCACTCAGTTGGCATAATTTTTGTTTACATTTTTCTTGAACCTAGACTTGGTTGCAGATATCTATATTCGTGTTTGCATGGGTCATAGGATTATTTTGTCAGGAGAAGATTGGAATGAAAGGCACCATCAATTTCTAAAGTGTCTTCCCTTTCTGAAAGACTTGCTCTCCTTTTGTTTTATTTTTGTATCTCTATCCTATTGAGCCAAAGACTAACTATTCTTTGGCTTCGGGATATAATGGAATAAAGCAAAATGGCTCAAAACTATAGGCGCTTCTTTTATAGTGATATAGCAGTTAGTTGGTGCAATTCTTTAAGCAATTTTCATTATGGTCATCCGGTAAGCAGCCTCTCTATGTTTTCAATGTAGGGGTAGGGCTTGTGTACATTCGACCCCCCTTACACCGCCTTATGGTGGGAGCCTTTGAGGTTGTATCTCTATTTATGGCTGGGCAAACCACTGGTTCACTTCTGCTGCTTTGCTCTTTTATATGGATGTTTAGATTGCTGAAATTACTTCTTTTTATTTTTTATTTTATTTTTTTTATATATATATATTTTGTTAGATCAATATAATGAACTTTTGTGTTTGGACTTGAGGAAGACTTGTCCTCTTTTACTCTTTCACTGTTTGTATAAGCACTTGTATAGAAGAGTGATCAAATATAAGGCTACCTGAGATAAAAAGTAAGATTGAATCTGGGCCATCCGTTTCTTAAGATCGAATGGCAAATATCAAAATGCCTACCCAAACTCTAATAGTACCTACTCTCTCTTTCTTCTCCACTAATTGTCCCCACATTTGACTGCCAGCCCTGCCTGCACTGCCACTGCAGCAACACCCAGATCCACTATTGACACCAGTGACACATTCTGGCAGGCGTGCCCTAGCTGGCCACCGTGCAATGATGATCTACCCCTAGCCCGCCCTCCTCCTCCCTCGCAACTTCTCTTCCTTCCTCCACATTCACTCTTCCCTTAACAAATCCTGGCCCTTCCCCTCCCCAATCCTTGCAAAACAACCCCCTACTCACGTCCACGGTCCCACTCCCCACCCTGATCCTTGGCCCCCTTGTTTTCCGTGGCCCTTCCTCTCCCACGGTGGCCATTGGTAGTTATTTAGGGAAGTGGGCAATTTAGGTTTACGTTTACCCTTAGTAACCGTTTCTCCCACGTGTGGAACATGTGGCCCTGGCAAACTGAGGTGAGCAGTGGCAGTCATTGACGGTTGGCGAGGAGAGAGGGAACTCTTCTCCTGTAGGGAGAACTCGTCCTAGTCTTCTTACTTGGACAAGAGAATGAAATAGTGAGGTTTCCTCCAGTGTGAGGTCTCCCTTTCTGTTTTGGCCCCAAGAGGGCCCCCTCTGTGAATTTACTTTTTTACTTGATGTTCTTTGGATGGTTGTCTGTAGCTTATTCTATTTCTTGGCAGGGCCATTGTAGCGTGTCTTCCTTCATTTTCCTTGTTTTCGACATCTCTGAGTCTCGCTTGGCCAGTACAGAAACTTCTATGACCTAGTGTTTCTGTGTCCAGCACCAACACTGACATGACGCTTGACAATACATGTCCTAAACTTTAATTGGTTATCGTGAGTTTATCAATATGTTTTTGGTTTGGACACTGTAGGACACCTGTAGATGCTCCAAAATCTAAAATCAACATAATACTACTAACGGTGTATTCTAAAGAGAATTAATTGCTGCCTAGACTCTTGCTGCCTCTTTTGCCTCTCTTACCTTTTGTTCTCTTTTTATTACAGAGGTTTCAAAGTCAAGGGATCAAGAAGAGCCAGCTCCAAGGTGAAATGTGTTGACTCTTTGTCTTGTTATATTATGTTTTTTTTAAACTGTTCCATGTTGCGATCATTCTCATTAGAGCATTTCAGATCCTTGCTCCAGTTGAGATGATGCTCAATTGCATTGTTAGAACTTTCAAGTCTAATTGGGGTCTTTATTTGCCTTTTGGTTATGATCGTACTAAATCTGCCTCATTGCTATGTAATGGTTTAGAATTCATTTGGTCCACTGGTTATGAAGTCCAAGTTGTTTCAGTACTTCCCGTCAAAACAGTAAGTTGTTTGGGTACTTGAAAGCTGTTTTGGTTTGAAAAATTACATCTGGATCATAACATTCGCACTTTTAAGTATTTGTGCCTGTTTGGTTGGATGATAATTGTAATTTGTAAGTGGATCACCTTCTCTTTATTAGTGTAGCTCTTTTGTTGGAAGTATCTTTCAATATTTTCATGAATGCCCCTGTCAACTTCGTTTATTTTGTTTCGCTGTTCCGCTGGAGTCAGACTTTGTTTTCAGAATGATTCTTTTCATGTTTTGAGCTGTGTGCCTGTATCTGTCATTATGATGGTGGACTACTTCTGCAAATCAATTCCAGGGGTTTATGACACTGATTCGTTGGTGCTGCATTCAATAGGGCTGATCCAGAAATTGATAATGACCAAAGAAAAGTAGGAAAACTTTCACTCAGGAAAAAAGGTATTGGATCGGAAGCCAGGGCTGAACGTATGACTAATGCAGACACAGACCTTCAGTTGTTGAATAATGCTGAACGAGAGAGATATATGCAGAAACTGAAGAGGCGGAGACTCGGTGGGCGTGAGGATGATGTATGTTGTCTTATCATATTTATTTTCTTTTTACATTTTTTTTTAATTCCTTATCCTTTTTTTTTTTTTTTTTTTGTTTAGTGGCGTACACAAGACGGTTACTAGATGACGATTCATGTTAGCCGACCCCAAATCATTTTGGGAATAAGGCTTGGTTGTTGTTGTTGTATCCTTTTTTTTTTTGTAACCTTGACATATTGGTTAAACAGTAGTATTTAGATTACCCTGCCACTGGAAGTTTGGACCTATAAGGAATGCTTAAATTCCCATAACTTTCTCTGTCACTTAACGTCGAGTCTTGAAAAGATACTTTGGAAATGTGATGTTTAGAAAACTCTTAATTCTCTAAAGAATGGCGTAGAAATAGGCAAATAGCTGATATAGCTTGGACTCGGTTAACGTCCAGGCATGGGGCTCAGTTATTGTTTCGAAATAAATACGGCTTTTGATCTAAAATGAAGTGTCAAGTGTCTGTATCCGTATCCGTATCCATATCCAGTGTCCAGTATCCTACAGATATTTGAGGGGGAAAATAAAGAGTCCGACCAACATAGTAGCTGATTGAGGCCGGAATCAAGTTAATTTAAATAAGTGATCAGTGTAAACGCTCCAGTTTGATAACAGGCTAATTTTTACTGGTGATTTTGTTTTGCTACTTCTCCACCTGTGTTATAGGTTATAGCTTGTGTCTCCCGTCATGCCTGTCAGCTCCTTTCCACCAATCGAAAGCCCTTTGTTCCCTCTGTTCCGTGGGTACTTCTTATATGCTGTATGTATCTGTATTCTAGTGGCCATTGTCATCGTTGTGTGTATTTGTTCAAGAACTCAAGAACAAATTCTTTACGTGGTCCAGTAAATTGGCCTCGTTGATGATACATAAATTATCCTGGGGCTCAGAATTATTATTATTTTTTTAACAGAATTTCAGATTTGTACAAAGGCTATGGTATTATCTTTAGCTTTTTTCCTCGATCTCTTTGAGTTAAATCACAGTGCCTTATTTCTTGAGAAACCCAAGATTTATACCTTGTTGAGTCCGAATCTGATCATTTCTATTTGCACATCCACTTGCTGATCCGTTCTCCTCCAAATCCTTTTGAAGTTTATCCAAATCATTAACTAGAGAAGCAATAGCACACAAAGTGGACCCCTAAGTGGCGTCACTTGGGCCAAGGTTCAATTACTTAATGACATAAGGAGTACTATAGGCCTCTTTGTTAAGAAATAATCGTTTATATAAATGATATTCTGCTGGCAGCAGGTTGTTGTATAGTTTGAGTCAAGTGATCCATTTTTTTTTGTTGTGGTGTGTGTAAGACTTACGATTACTCAGAATACCTCGAGACTGGCTCTCCTTTTGTTTATGGCTGTCACCACGTTGACGTCATTTTGTGCATGGGCCACTATCTCTTGGTGCTCTTTATTGAGATCCTCGGAGTTAATGCAAAACTCTTTTAGTGATTTTATTAAGCTGCTTGTTCAATTCTTGAAGTTTTACTGCGGTGTTTGGCTTTGGCTTACTTATCCAGTTATCCTTTGCGCCTGCCTGCCGGTTTAATAGTTTAAAGGCAATGAAGAACTTGAAAATCTTTTGGTCTTTAAAAGTTTTTTTTTTTCAATATTCGTGCTACTACTTTGCTTCCTAGTTCTCAATCTCTCCATCACGTCTGAGTCTTCTCTATCCAGCAGGCACCTCTGTGTTCCTATCTGGCATGTAAATGTTTGTGGTCGTTGGTAGAATCATTGTATCTTTATGATTGCCCAGTACCTCGAGATTGGTTATTTATCTGCAATGGTTTGCTTAGGTACTTGCTAGACTCAATCGGTTCAAGAAGTCGCTTGCTTCCAAGCATGATCAAGCACAGGAGGGATCCGAAGATGGAGAAAAAGAAGATCTAGGTTCCTGGGCCACAGTTCAACTGAAGTTTGCCCCTGACTCTGGAAAGGTCATATCTCAAATTTCTTATTATTAAAATTGCCATGCATAAACTCATGATCAGAGACACTGACGCAGTTTTCACCTTAACTTGAGCAATATACTAAAATTCTAGAACTTCAAATATTTGTGATTAGGCCTGTAGAACATTAGCTTTTGGAAGAACTTGCGATCTGATTATCAAAAAGATTATTCTGTTGTGGTGCACTTGGATTGTGTTGTTTTTGGAATTATTTTGCAATCTAGAGAAGAGGTCTGGATTCTGGAGGTGTTGGAAGGGGCTTGTTACTAACCTGATTCCTGCCAGCTTCTCCCTACTCTCTTATTTCCAGAAAAGACCAGTGAAATATGATGTGCAGAGCTAGACAGAAGGCTTCCTAAGACATCATTTTCTTACTCCACTCTATAGTTCATTCTTTTTATTTGGGACAAATAACATGAATCAAGTCTTACATCTCTACAATGCCATTTTATGTATGATCTCTTATTGTTTACCAGTGGGATTAGCAAAAGTGTTGGAAAAAGTCATCAGAATTTTTTTGTGGTCAGGGATTCGTGATAATAGGAGCAATCATATTTGTTATTTGGGAGGTTGCTTGTATATCAAAGACTGCAGCAAGTTTGGGGTTTGTTTTATGAGAATGTTGCGCTTTTTAGGAAAGTATTTATGGTGATTTTCTTTGGGATCTTCATCCCTTTGGAATCGAATTATTCAGAGCAAGTGTGGCATGTAGCTTATGGGTGGAACTATTTGGTGTCTTTGTACCTTTGGTGTCTTACAAGTTCAGAAATGGGGGGCACAGTGAACTTCTTGAAGGTAGTGTTTGGGCTAAAGCGGTGGGTAGTTATAGTATGATTTTTCTTACTTTCCTTTAAATCAATTGAAAACGGAAACACTAGGAATTTTGTAGCCGAAAGGACAAGAGTGTACATGTTCTCTCTAGCTTTATGTTCATTTTAGTGGATCTGGAGTGATCTTTAGCTATTCTGTTGAACTGTTAACATACTGCTGCCTTTTGTGCGCACTTGATCTACGAACTCTGAGATTATATCTGATGCCTGAACACATTGGATTGCTGTGCAAACATTGATGTTGCTATGAGGAAATATTGATGTACGCTGATAAACTTTTTGGGGCTTTGTTGGGGATGTTTTTGTGAAAACTTAAACCTTAAGATGCGATGTGTCCTTTTCTCATCTTTGCTTTTATTTTGGCAGACTAACATGTCACGCACTGAAAATGTGAACGACTATGCTGTGGTCGATCCTCTTCTGGAGAAAGGAAAACAGAAATTCAATAAGATGATCGCAAAGCAAAAGCGAAGAGAACGAGAATGGGCAGGAAAACCTCTGTCGTAATCTCCTGGTGCTCCCTGATAGAGAACAGGCCACACAGGTGGTAGTTCTCATATACTGCAAGCTGAAAATGATTGCATGAACTGCAACATAACATTGACAGATCACCGCGAATTGCTGTTCCTGCTCGTCAACAGATCGCCTGGAAATGCTGGTTGGTCTCTCATTTCGACAGTGAGGTTTT
Organism: Spergularia marina; assembly: GCA_963680865.1. Lineage (NCBI taxonomy): Eukaryota > Viridiplantae > Streptophyta > Magnoliopsida > Caryophyllales > Caryophyllaceae > Spergularia > Spergularia marina. Next base: position 15,599,485 of record OY804560.1, on the reverse strand, counting down.
CAAGTCTCGACTTTAAGTATGATCCCCGCAAGCTGGGCACCGGTGAATGCTGTTTTTAATACTTCAGTGTATCATCCGTGTCCTTTTCAAAGTGTCTTATGTTTATCACAATACTCGATTTTTACTCGTTTACATGTAAGAACATGAACTTGTGCTCTCATGGAGTATGAGTTTCATTGATGATGTAGAATCGGGTGTAAATATTGCAGTGAGTTTTCGATAGGAGTTTTTAAAAAGAAAAGAAGCATATGGGAACGTTTATGTTGACACCTACAACAAATCATTTTCATTTCAGTTCAATTATTGAACAAGATGAGTTCTCTACCAATTATTTTCCAATAAGAAGTTAAGTCAAGTAAGATGCGTCTACATTTTATGCTAGTTCAGGCAATTTTCGCCGAAAAAAAATTCGTTGGTCATTCATAACCAAATGTATTCCCTCGTTTCTCTAATTTAAGAAGTATTTGATTTGGTTTACACATATTTGAAAATAAATTAAAAAACAACTTGTGCTAAGATAATTGATGTTCGATTCACGGAATTTAACAAAGCAATTTTGAAGGATAACAAGAAAGCTACTTTTTATGTTTGATTCGGTTTATCCCGATCAATATTATCACAAATTCATAGGTAATACTGTAATAGTGGTAGTGAATTAACTACAAGTTTATCTTTCCTTGATCGGATTAGATGACATCAATCCGGTTTTCAATTCTATGATCCTATGAATTTAGATCCAATTTATACATTTTGCCATGATTCCAAAACTCCCAATCACCAATCAAAATAACACAAGTTTCCCTAAAAGTGGACTAAGTGGAGTAGTCAACTTTAATATTCTCTCATCATTTTCAATTTTTATTATTGCTTAAGAACCCTTCATAATCAATTATTAAAATAATAACCCAAAGATTCAGATTTAGCCAACTTTTTGACTTTTTTACCCTTTCCAAAGAAAAATGGCATGCTTATTTCCTTTTCCCTTTCATTCAAAACCGCCCACAAAATCCAAACTATAAATGGCCGTACATCACCAACCAAGATCCACATCACCTCAACAAGGCAACTCAACTCAACACACAAACAAAGCTTCGCGTTCACACTTCCCACCTCTCCCTTTCTCTCTCCTCTGAAAAACACGCACAATAAAAATCCCACATGTCCCTTCTTTTCAAACCTTTCAACGCTATCCCGTTCACACCTTCTCTTAGACATTTCGTCGAACATATAAAGTGCATTGTTGTCGTCCTCTTCCTCCCCATTTACCACCGTTTTTACCCTTTTTTTTACATGAATTTCACCCTTTTCTCCAATACCCAGATCGTATTTTCCCCCAATTTTCGTAAAGATCGAAGCTTTAGGCATGAATAGGGGCGGTAACAATCAGAATAACGGTGGTAGTAAAAAGAGGAGGAAGAAGGATGATGATGGTGGTGAAAATAGTGAAGGAAAAGAGGGTATTAAAGAGATTGTTACTTCTTTCTTACTGTTAGATGATCAAGAAAAAGTTGAGAAACAAGAGTGGGAGAAGATTGGTCTTGAAGAAAAATCCAATCTTGAAGCAAACCACAAGAAAAAAACTCAAAATATGGTAGAGTATTACTCAAGTGTTGAGAATTACTATGAGGGTTTGGATGGGGATGATAGATTGAGGAGGAAGAAATCAAGGGCAGCTGTTAATTCTGCTGTTTCTGTTGCTGCAACTGAGATTATTGAGGAAAGTCGTAATCTTGAAGCTACTAATAACAGTAAGCAATCTGGGGGTTCGGGTTCTGGTTCATCAGTGAGTCATCAGCGTAGATTATGGGTGAAAGATAGGTCTAAGGCGTGGTGGGATGAGTGTAGTAGTCCTGAATTTCCGGAGGCCGAGTTTAGGAAATGGTTTAGGATGGGGAAATCCACATTTGAGGTGATATGTGAGGAGTTGAATTCGGTTGTTGCTAAGGAGGATACCATGTTACGGGCTGCGATTCCGGTTAAGCAGCGTGTTGCGGTCTGTATATATAGATTGGCTACTGGTGAGCCACTTAGGTTGGTGTCTAAGAGGTTTGGGTTGGGTATTTCAACCTGTCATAAGCTTGTGCTTGAAGTTTGTCAGGCAATTAGGAATGTTTTGATGCCGAGGTACTTGCAGTGGCCTGATGAGGATGCATTGAGGAGGATTAAGGATGAGTATGAATCTGTTTCGGGTATTCCGAATGTGGTTGGGTCTATGTACACAACTCATATACCTATCATAGCTCCTAAGATTAGTGTGGCTGCTTACTTCAATAAGCGCCATACTGACAGGAATCAGAAGACGTCGTATTCGATTACAGTTCAGGGTGTGGTTAATCCGAAAGGGGTGTTTACTGATATATGTATAGGGTGGCCTGGTTCAATGCCTGATGATAAAGTGTTGGAGAAGTCAGCATTGTATCAGAGGGGTAATCAGGGGCTTTTGAAGGGTGTTTGGATTGTTGGGGGCTCTAATTACCCTCTAATGGATTGGGTGCTTGTGCCGTATACTCAAGCTAACCTGACTTGGACACAACATGCCTTCAACGAGAAGATTGGTGAAGTGCAGAAGGTTGGCAAGGATGCTTTTGCTAGGTTGAAAGGGAGATGGTGTTGCTTGCAGAAGCGAACCGAGGTGAAACTTCAGGAATTGCCTATGGTTCTTGGTGCTTGCTGTGTTTTGCATAATATATGTGAAATGAGGGGAGAGGAGATGGATCCTGAGGCGAATTTTGATCTTTTCGACGATGAGATGATGCCGGAGATACCATTGCAATCTATGTCCTCAATGAAAGCCAGAGATGCTATTGCTCATAACCTGCTGCACCATGGCCTTGGAGGCACTGGTTTTTTGTGATGTGTTTGAAATTGCTTACATTTGGTGCTCCAGTAAACTCAGCTCTATTTGGTTAGGTTGATGAATTTGCTTAAAGACTTCTGCATGATTGTTGCAGACTTTTGCCATAAGATGGTGATCCTGGGAATGTATAGGCGAATGTTTTGTACTTACAGTTAGCAATTAGGTATATGTAAAACTATGGTTCATACTTGTACAGGTGCTCAGAAACAGATAACCGCCTGTAACTGTAAACCTGTAACTTTAGAGAGCGACCTTCATTTGTTCTGTTCTTTCAAATACATGATTAAATGCATTTTTTTTTTCATCCTGGAATATAACAGTCTCCTATATATTTATCATTTATGATACTGTCTTCTTTTTTAGAACCTATTGTTAATATCCAAGATAGTAGTACTTGTTCTTTCACAGATACTAGTCTCTTGTTTAAGAAGCAAATGCATCAGTCAAAATTTCATATATAGTGAAGTATTAGTAGGCTGATGTAAAATGTGAAATTCGACTACAATTTTGTATTGTAGGATACTCATTGGTCATAACTCATAAGCAATCTCCTTATATTTGTCGGAGCCTTTAAAGTATCGGATAGATGCCGTTGTGAATTCCATAGATGGAGGACTGTATGATGATCAATATCGTAAAATCAGTATTAGGAGCGTTAAGCATGATCCTTGCTCGAATCCTCATATTCTGTACACATAGCAAAGTTCTTGTGTTACTCATTTCCTACAAAAGGTGTTGACCATACCTACAGATTGTTACGGTGGGGAACAATCATATAGACTTTAGGTGACCCATAATTTATTGGACAATGCTAAAGGTCTAAAGTGTAGACACGCAAAAGTGTCTACAATCCGTAATAATTTTACTACATTATCAAAATTTTACTACTCACACAATTAATTTTACTACCTGAATTTTTTTACTACAATTAATTTTACTATTCCGATCTCAATTTTACTACTACTAGCTCAATTTTACATTTTAGACAAATTAATTGTGTCTAAACTATAGACCTCTATCAATTTGCTAATTTATTAATTAATGATTTTTTTCTTAAATGAATAGAATAAGTTCCGAGCGTTTCCTTTAGAAAGTCAAATGCTAGTCCCAATGCCAATTGAACGAGTCTAGTTTTCTAGCAACAATGAAGTCCTCCTTTCACACTTGTTCAGGACTTTGGTTATGTTTCTTTGTCTTAGCATTAGATGGAAATGTGAAAGCGTAATGTACTTGGTAGAGAGCATAGAGTAATTTACTGGAGCAGGGTTAGGGGCTTTCCAACCAGGCGTACTAAATAAGCTTCATAACTTCTACTCTGGTAGTAATACGAGCAACCACATTTCCGAAGACAGGCCTTTAGCACCATCTGAACTAGTATCGTGGACAAACATTTCCAAGGAATAGTATTAGAGGTCTTATAAGCTGGTAGTAGTACTATCGACTAACATTTAATTTCTTGTAATTAAAAAAAAAAAAAAACATTTCTTGTACTACAGGGCGTTCAACAAAGACTGTACTATAGGAGAGCTTCAAAGTTCAACTAGTTTCATCTGTACTATAGGCCGCAGGGCATAAAGTCTGAAATTTGTTTCTTGTGGATCAGGGATAGTTTAGGTTACCAGGTTGAAGAGAAACTTCCAACTGACTAAAGAGTTTAAAGAATGCAGGTCTTTATTGATTACTCGTATGGTTCAAGTTCGAGTACATTTATCATGTCATTGCCAGACGGAAGCAGAAGATTTGATGACTCGTCAGAACATATGCAGACATTACTATGAAAATCTGCTACAGACTGTCTAAGCGTGGCATCTGCATTCTGCAACAATAGGATGATGAGGCAGATAAAATTAAACATGAAAAAGTAAACAGGCCACCACTGCGCTTCTATACATCTGGTACATTAGATAGGATATATCTGGACAGAGGAGGCATATGCTATTCTCGCATTTTAGTCTGGACGATTTTTCACTGTCAATTTCCAGCATTGTCTTTTCTAAATGTGTACAACTGCAGATTAACAAAAAGGTCAAAGTTACTCAGGTTCACTTCAGACTTCAGTCACACGGCAGGAACTTACAGATTTCTTATAATGTGAGACTGTCCAGGGGAATTCAGTCAGGTTCCCTTCAGACATCAAAATTCTTCACAGTTACTTACTTTAATAACGTAAATTTCAAGATGCTGCAACAAATCCCCGCTGTAGCTTTTAACATCTCCAGGCGACTTGTGATCACATCTTAATTACCAAAATGATCAATCAGATCACTAAGAGTATAAAACATGAAGGAGAAATGTATGACCTGAATCTGCAGTGGCCTGTGTGGTAAAATGTAATGCCTGGACTCTACAGAAAAAGGTCCAGAAACACGGAATATGGATATCCGTTCACCATTCAGTCAAGTAAAGAACTTGATGTTAGAAATAAAGGAGTTAATCTGACTTATCTGACGATCGGATCGAATTACGGAATTGTTGTGCCGAGGTTTTTAGGCCTCTGTACTTAAAGACGATTCCGCCGAGCCACGGTGCAAGCTCCTCTTGACGGTCGCCCTCCAGGTTACACAACTCCGGACCTCCTCTGCACTGAAGAACTCCGGTTGGTATAATAGACCCCGAATGCCAAAGCTATGCTCAATCTCTTATACCGACCTTAGGGACTTTATGGGAATATATATGTTATGATTTTCTATGTCTTTTAGGGCAGGGAACAACATGGTATATATACTAGAGGAATTAGCCCAAATACGAATTAGGGTAGAAAACAAACGCGTAGAAACAGCCGACATAGGGCCGTGGTCCGCCGCGGAAATCACGCGGTCCGCGCTCAGAGCTCCCGCGGTCCGCCGTGGAGTTTCTGTCCGTGTCCTTTGCTTACCCGTATACCCTCTATATACCGATGCTTGGAGATTATCTCCAACAATCCCCCACTAATCGACAAGCAACCAAATCGAATTGAGCATAGGTAAGACATTCGAAGGATATCAAGCTTATGTGTAGATGTATGATAACTTGAATCAACACACTGTGGAATTAGAGCTCACAGTCATGCCTCATATGGTAACTCCTGTTTTGAACCTAAATGAGGTGATATGAAAGTATCGCCCAACCCACTGCTATCCATCCTATAAAGGATTTGTTATACCGCTGGATTCGTGACTATCTCACGAGTGTGTTCTGACGTATTTTTGATGAGGCCTAACGTCGTACCCGGATTTCGTTGAACGCTCTAGGGAGTTATCACTATGGCTCCCATGGGATCGGCCGTGCAAACAGACTCTGTCTAGTTTGCCATATGTAAGAGGAATTCATCCATGCACTACATATGTTCCACATTCAACTAGGTGGATCTCTATAAGTGTGCTACCTCACACTCTCCAATCAAGTGAAGAAGAAATCTTCTTCTACCACTCTGGATATGAGTCCATTAAGAGCTAAAGGCTCACCCTTAACCTACAGTAGATTTCTGCACATCATAAACTCGATATACTAAATATACCAAAGCAAATAAAGAAATGGAGATAACTTTATTTTAAAAGTAGTGCCATGAGAAGTATTTTATTGTATCCTTTGAACTGTACACTAGTAGAGTAGGATTCCAACAAAACTCTCATTAAAGTGATCCAAGCCCCATTTTTACAGTAGTTTCCTCTGCTTATTTATAACCAAACCTTTCTTATTTATTTTAACGTTAACGCGCATTTTCATTCTTTTACAACTTCACTGAGTCTAAAGAATTATTACAGTGGTGACCAAATCTGTCACTACACTTAAGCTCATTCTAGACTAGCTTCAGCTGTTAGCTACCTTAGACTTGCAAACATAGTAGTTTATGTACCCCAACTTTCGGGTAACTACCAATCAAATTGCACAGTTATATAAACTTACAATTTTTACACATAAATTGTCCAGTCCACTTGACTTACAATCTACACATCATATTGCTCAGTCGTTTAGACTTACAATCTGTCTCTTGTAACAACCAGCATTTGCTTTATATACATATCAGTATCACGGTGAATCTATCAAGTCCATGAACTAGGACCTCCCAACAAGAAGGGATAAAGATTCATTAAGAGATCTCACTCATCCTTAATATACTTATTTCATGTCTAGAACCCACAAATGAGCCCTCTCAGACTTTTGGTCACTTTTCTTGAGAATGCAGAACTTTTACACATATACTCTATATTAGACTATTCAGTACAAATAGTTTAGATTAACACAAAGATTTCATCTTTACCAAGGAATCACCCAATGATAAGAATAATCCTTTAAATACTACCACTTTAGTTCTCCATTAGAGTATATCTCCCAAACTAGGAGAACCTACTCCAAATAAACCTCAAGTTTCATTATCCCAAAATCTAAATAAACCATTCAAGCACTATTTCAGAACAATGCTTTAGGTAACAAGTGTACTTCTTAGTCTACATAGGACATACCAAGATAGCATGTGTAAAATTCTCTAAGAAATTAATTTCTCAATTCTCACAAAGATCCATATAAAATGTATTTGCAAGAGAACATATATTTAATGAGTTTAAGTCTTCCACCCATCTACCCCTTTAGAGACACCAACTCTCAACACAAAATCGATGATTACTCGATCTTGGCCCACGACCTCAGATCCATACGCCCACATAGTCATCGTAGGATAGATTATAGAAACTATTTCACTCAAATAATTGACTTACAGTTAGATCATACAATCAACTTATCAACCACAATGATCCATTCATCAATGATGTACACACAAGTACACTCACAACCATAAAGCATAACTTATCAATCTTAGCATATGTGTATAACTGACACTCCAATACTCCAGATTGAACTCAGTTACAAAGGTTTAAGTTCTATTTAATCATTGTTTGTTCGAAATACAGGGACTACTCTTAATGTTTGCACACCAAAGCTTGCACTAGACTCAAAAGGTCTCAACATATCAGCAATGTATGACCCACATAGTACTGTTATTCAACTCCTATAAGCATATAGGTTGCAACCGCATTCACAGAGTAAAGGCAAAACACATTTTACCACCCTTATCAATCAACATGCAAATCATCCGAATTCATATCTTAAATAAGATCCATTACAATCTCAAAGATTTACAGCCTCTAAAAGTTTAGTTTGTTCAAACAAATACAACTCTCAACAGAATTTATCGCAACAGAACAAACAAACCAATCATGTAATTGACTCAACAACTTACAAGGCTTATTTAAATAAAGAGGATCTTCATGTAAGATGGATTCACACAAGTTCAGCACATATGCATCTTAGGATTAAACACGTCAACATACTGACTTACTCCTCCAGACTGAATTACTACATTAGCTGAACTAATTAAACATCTCAACCATAAAACTCAGGTTTGTCATTACATTCCGACTTCACAGGAACTCGTTACTACTAGTTCCACTAGTAACTTCCATTGGTCAAACACTACACTTGATTACATCATAACAAGGGGTTTACACTGAATCATGACTTGCTTATAACAGCACACATGTAACTATAACATGTTTCAGGATTCCACTTGACTCAATTGAACAAGTAACCCAACAGCTTACTGATCAGTTAAATACACAGCCGACATAAATCAACTATACATACAAATAACCCCCACAATTACCAAGTTCATGAAACAGGTAAAAGCTACCTCAAACTTACAATAGTTTAATTGACCAATGTATCAAAGGGCACCTCTAACAAACTAACAAGGCTACAAGAATTACCCCCATATTCGAACTCGAAACAAATCAATCAAGCACATAGACTCTCCACATCAAAAAGATTAGAACTATGTTATCTTGTGTTCAACCAATCTCATTAAAGCATACAATTAGTGACCTTAATCACTCAGAACATACATGTGAATACCGTTTTAACTAGAATTTAAAACATCCCTAGTAATCAAACAATAACACACAAGAGTTTACAACTTTGTGTTCAACTCTGTAATCAACATTCACATGTACTTGTGCAATACTTAAACATGAGATTCACACTGAACACAACAAACAACTCTAAGAGTAATCAGAATATCAAAACAAGTTATCCGACCCAGTCACTACAAGTTCGTTACAATACAAGACAACTTTAGACTAGCTACTCACATTACCCTAACCATCACAGGTTTACAACCTTAGGTTTATTTACAATAAACATGCTTTGAACAAGCAAAAACAGGTAATTAAGTAAACGGACAACAAGTTTTTATTCTTACTCTAACATGGAATTATATGTAAATATACAACACCAAAAACATTCAAATTATACGAATCATGCATTTTAATTAACATCCATTACGTCATAAACGATAGTCATGGATTAATCAGCAAGATAAGATGGAAGTGAACTTATCTGTTAGTCGAGCAACTTCATGTCTTCCTTTCATCTACCCGATGACCAGGACTCGTTCTGATCTCACAATCTAGCTTATGCAACTTGTGGGGTTCCGACCAAGTGACTTGAACCTCAGCATAGTTATTTTCATTTCCCTGAATCTTCCGCCAAAATGTGCCAAAATTGTCGGAAACAAATTCAGTGAACCCGTCAATCAAAGGTGGGGCGGTAGGACGAACATCCTCCAAATGGACAGAGATATTGAGAGATGAATAAGCCGGCACAACAACCTTATATCTACACAATTCAATTGGGTCATCCACTTGAATCAATTCGGACTCGTGTTGTGTCCTTTTGATCAAGGGAATACGTATCTTGGTACCGTCTGGAGTACGATAAGATGCGATAATATCTCCATAAATATCAAACTCATCGTGGGACTCACGCTTGCTACGTAGAACAACCTTAATCGATGCGGAAACACCGTAAGTGAAGGAGATATACCTGACATCTACGAACTCCCCATCCCCCTCACCCCAGAAACGAAGTTGTTTTATCGACTCAAACTCACCTCTTTCGAAACTTGAATCATCGGTAGTCTTTACTAGAGATTGGGTACCTTTGGCAATAACCGTGCACGTATCCAAATTGAGTAACTCGAGTGACATAATTGGATCCTCAATCGTATGTATAGCAGTGGTAGGATCATTTAATGACAATTCGCGGGAATAAATAGAATCAGGACCAAATTCATCGTGTTCCTCACGCTGAAAAACATCCGCACATGTTCCGGATGAATTATCGAGAATGCGAACATAACCCACAACTTGAGTAGGTACAGTACGAGATTTTGTGCTCACATCAACAGATATAATCTCAAGCATAGTTTCACTCCTAACGTGATGAATATTATCAGCAAACCAGCCAATTTGGGTCATGGAAGATTTTATCTCATCACGTATTTCTTCATCGACTGATTTTTCGGTAACGTTGTATCTAAGGACGAACATCTCACTAACGAACCTCCACTCGAAAATCCCTTATCCATTGGATTACACGCAACAAAACAACCACACCACTCTAACGTCTACAGTCTACACCGCGCAAAAAAAAAAATAAAAAAATAAAAGCTTATAAGATCAGAGTACCTCAAGCTTGTTGTTGTTGAAGCTGGATGGAAGACGAAGGATGTTAACTTTCGATAAAAGAGAACGCCGAGGATAGAGTTTGATTTGCTTTGGTTTGGGGAATTTCGTGAACAACGGTGAGATGAAGCCGGATTGGTAAAGAAAATCGTAGCACTATAATACTATATACTAAACAATTGCACTATTTTAAGGAAAGTTTTCTTTTTTTTTTTTTTTTTTTTTTTTTTTTTTATTGGCAAGGGTTGGGGGTTCTAAGGAAAAGTTTACACGGTGTATATGGTCAAGCTTAGGAAAGTTTTCTTCTGTTTTTTATTTTTTTTATTGGCAAGGGGTGGGGGTTCTAAGGAAAGTTTACACGGTGTTTATGGTCCGGTTTAGGAAAGTTTTATTATTTACAAAATTTTAACTATAGGGTTGCTATTTTTCAGGGCAGTTTATGTTTCGATTTGAGTCTAATTTCCCGTTTGTAGAATACACGTCATATTTTAGATCAGACATATGGTTCAAAATTTCAAATAATAGTTTCGTGGTTGAGTTAGTGTTGCAAGTGCTTGTACGCCACAATGTGAGGTGAGCTACAACAAAACATAAACAAATTGTTTTTGGGAACCGGAGGGATTGTAATTGTAGTGTTGTTAATCTAAGTATAACTTTTTTGTTAAATCGAAGGTATAAAACGTCTTATTATTTGGTTCAATTCAGTTCGCGTCAGGTTCATAATCGGGTCAAAAATTAATTCGAGTCAATTTTAAATTAGATAGGTCATTTCATATTTCGGATTTAATCAGGTTGGATCTTATTCGAATGTTGGGGTTAAAATTGGACAAGAATAGACCACCCTGTTTATGTGACTAGTGAGATCGGGAGATAAAACAAAGCAAAAAGAAGAAAGAAACAAAGTGCCTAACCGAATTCTCAATCACTAAGAGCTTGTTTGGATACAAATTTGAGAGGGGAGGGGAGATAAATGGAGGGATTTGGGAGGATGAGTTTACCTCCCTTTTTCTTTGATTTTCATCTCTCCAAATTTGGAGAGATTTGGAAGGAAAATGCACATTTATTATTTCAATTTACAAAAATGCCCTCAAATATTTATCAAAACACAACTACATTTCAAACAAATTCCCAAATTAACCTTTTAATATTTCTCTCTCCTCTCTCCTCCCCTAACCACCAGCGCCGCCACCCACGAGCAGCCGCCGTCCGGCACCAACCGCCACCGTCTCCGACGCCACCACCACCGCCTGATCCGCATCACTCCCACAAGCATTTCCCCCATACCCACAAACACCACAAATCAACCTAACAACCACCTAATTTTAGATCTAGGTTTAAAAAAAAATGAAAACCCGACGTTGAGCGTAGAGGAAGGAGGAATGAAGGCCGTTTATTGCCACCGAGGACTCGCCGGAGCCGGGCGAGTTGATCGGTGGTGTTTTCGCCGGAGAAGGTGGCCGGCGGTGTATGGCGACGGCGGCAGTAGGGCGGCGACAGTGGGGCGGCTCGGGGGAGGGGGAATGGGAGAGGAGAGAGAAAATGAGAGGAGTTGGGGATTTGAATTTATTTTTATTTCCCCTCCCTTTCCCTCTACCCATTTTTGTTAACCAAACAATGAAATTCTATCTTCCTTCTCCCTCACATCCCCTCTCTTTCCCTTCCCTCTCTTACCCTCCGGCCCTCCCCTCCCTTTCCCTCCTAAAATGCTATTCAAACAAGCTCTAAAACTTCCTCCCACGGCCGTAAGATTGTTGTTCCTTCCGCGTTGGCCTCCAACGGTTCATCCACAAAAAAAAAAAAAAAAAAAAAGGGAAATTGTTTCTTTTTTATCGTCCCAAAATTAGGGTTCACTTGAATTGGGGAAAACATTATTGCTCCATGATACATTCCATTATTTTGAGAATTTCATAGTTTGTTATGCTGAATTATTGCATTGGCAACTCGAATATTAGGAATAATGAGAAGAATACAGTTAATTAAGATAACCAGTCGACCACAATTAAAAAAAAAGTAATCGAATATGTATCTTATTGCTGACGTTATTTTGTCAATAGATTACTAGGGAGGGTTGAGAATGACTCTCAAAGATTACTGATAATCAAATATTTCGCATTTAGAGTACATGAGTTATGTTGTTGTTATGATAGCTTTTCCCGCCAAAATGCTGCAACCAAATTCGGCTACATGTGTTGGTAGTTAGGGGAGCCGCAAGTGGGAGTGCGCATATGAGTTTAGGAAATATGAGTCCTTAATGTAAAACAAAAGATCGGCCTTTCATGCTTGTAGGCTGCTTCCATTTTTAATGTTCTAATTTCACCTATTTAACTTAGTACGTGGTTGTTCAGTAACTTAAAAGAGGAGTGGAGGTTGTTCGTACTTTGTGAACTTAACAACTTTGTGGTAGAGGCTTTAAGGAGCTCGACTTAGCCAAACTAATTCCCGATTTATTTAGCTTATATCTTATTCCCGACTGATTTATATAGGAACAACACCCCATCAATTAAGAGCATTTGAGAAGCAGAATGTGGAAAGTAACTCATAGGTACGAGCAAATACTATTCTAGTAATCTGCAGAAAGAAGAATAAAAGAATTAGTCAATTAGTAACAATGCTCATTTCCATTAATGAAAATCACAGTCTTTGAAGAATAATCACACTTTGTATCCTATGAGTTTAGGAACAAAGGTTATCTATATTGTAGTTTTGATTGGGTCTTACATATGATATATTACGTTGGAACTTGAAACGAAGATTTATGTGAGCAATTAATTTTCTGTAGATATTATTATAAGGAAAGCTGAAATGGTCATATAAGTAGCTAAATATGTCAATGAGATATAGCCAACGTTTGGATTGTTAATTTGATTTCCCCTGTTATTTATTTTTTTGATGAATATATAATTTGTACGCTTTTTATCTGGGCGGAGTCTAACCCTGTCCAAGTAGCTATTCTCACCGCTGCTAATAATACTTAAATGACTATCCACTGCCTTGATCCACTTGGCTACTTCCGTGATCCGCCCCTTTGCTAGTTACTTTTAAAAACCGTAAGTGTAAAGCTAGAAAAAGGTAAAAGAAATTATAGAAAAAAACGAAGGTAATCTTAATATGTCCGATTTCCACTCTTTTGCCATCAGTTTCACTACACTACCTGCTATTCCGAGAAGGAACTACAGCTTAATTGTCGAAAGGAAAATGCAATGTTGATTGTGGGGTTTTTCAGTATGGATGGATGTTTCCCTAAGTTTATGCAAAATTATGATCTAAATGGTGTTGTATTGTGAGATTGAACATTCAAAATGATCAACGTTCTAATATACACCATATGATGTATGTCTTCGGTTGTTCTGTATTGCCATATAGAATTTGCATTCTAATAATCCATCAATCAATTCTTGACCTTTTTAATGTTCAGATCCTTTATATGTTAGAGAAATCAGGTAACAACATTCTCAAACATCAGATGACAAATATCAAACTGGCTCGCACCTGGATATATCAGCACATGCGAGTCTACTCTCTTTCCGTGGTAGGACTACCATAGTAAGGGACTAAGGGAAATGAAGATTAGCCTGCTTATAAGGCATAGTAATCTCGTGTGTGTACTGCTTACCTGCTTTAGTCATTTATTTGTACCTAGTTCGCATATTTTCTATATTGCATATAGCTTATGGTTTTTTTAAACTTATCAGCTAACTCTTTGTTTAATCTCATATAAAAAATCAGAGATGGCAAGTTATAAATGCGTCTTTGTGATCTGTTTTTTGTTGCTGTCTCTCTTAAGTATGGTGGGAAGTGTTCCTATTGTGCTTCTTGTGAGAGATTGTATGTTTTAAAGCAAAGATATAGTATGTTTCCAAATTATCCTATCTTACATCAAAACTTTATTGGTATTCCTGAACCTATTTTCCTTTCAAAATCTGTACTGCATTCCTTTATAATTGTTAAACATTTCCATCTATTATAGCATCCTTCAAACTTGGGGAATTTTATGGTACAAACGAACTTTGGAACAAAAATAACAATGCTCAAGGTGGGTTGAGTGTGTATGGAATTGGTATCATTTTATCTTATTGTTCTTTATATCGTGGAAGTGTTCCACTACCTCTTTGGCCACCTTAAGTTCTATTATCTTGTAATATTTGTCTTTTAAGATGATATATGCCTATCAGCCTATATGTACTTCTGCTTGGACATCTTTTTTTGTTGATCTCGCTTTGATTTCTGATTACTTTTGCTACTCCCATTGGAAAAATATCTCTCGATTGATTTTGTGCATTTTAATACATAGATGACTCTCCAAAGGTTTCTTTGGTCTTTCCCTGAGGCACTAACACTCTTGAGTTTGGATGTTGAATGTACAAAAGGCACACATGCAACTTATTGGACACTTTGATTTGCAATTCTACATGGTTAAAAAGGAAAAGCGGATTGATTGATGGATGATGCAGAGTAAGTGAAGGAAGGCAGATTAGAGAATTCTACCCAAAAAAAGGGTGAAATGCGCAATACCACTAGGAATCAGTTCATCGCCCCCGGAATTTCTGCTTCAGTTACAAATATGCTATGATTTCACTTTTCTTTGACTCTTTCTCCATCCAAGGTCCTCTCATTGCCAAACACCAAACTCAGATCTAACCGAATTCCTAAACATATATCATGGTCATATGTGGGTTGGACATACTAACCTCCTACCCAAAGATTTCTCCCCCTTTTGTTTGGTTGTTTTGACTGACTATGTTGGGAGCTATTTCTAGACCATATGAAAGACCCGTTTGCCTTGAAATTAAGGGGAGTTGGTAGAATGCAATGCAAATTAAAATATGCCCTGATTTTTACTACAAGTGAACGGCTCATTTGGTCTAGGAGTAGCTCCCAATATTGCCTGTCGAAACAGCCAAACAAAAGGAGGAAAACTCTTTGGGTGGGAGGGATTGTGTTGTTGCACGAGATCAAGAATTATAGTTTGTCCAAGGAATCTACCCAAACATAATGGATTTGTGGGAGGCGTTTAACCTTAGTGTATGGGTCATGAAGGAAATTGATTTGAAAGAATTCTTCATTCAATTGCTTGATATCACAATCCACAATCTCATACGGAGACTTCACGTGAAGATAAGATTTCGAGACTATAATTGCATAGAACAGTACCTTTTGTGGGTTAGAGGTAGATTTGATCCTATATGTTTATGAGTTCCAGAAGAAACGAAAACTTCTTTATCTCAAACATTCTGTTCATATAATTGATTTTATGGAAAAAAAAAACACCTGAGTGAGGATCCTTGAGACGGTTACATATGACGATTCATTTTAGCCACCCCAAATCATTTTGGGAATAAGGGCTTGGTTGTTGTTGTTGAACCTTGGTTATTATATATTGTGTATGTATTTCTCAGATGGATAGTAGCATGCATTGTTTGGTTAGTGCTATTATGTATTGTGTTTGAGGTTGATTGATTTTCACAAGAGATTTTTTGACATACTAGTCCTGACCTCACAGTCTTTCCTAATTCTCATATATGTTTCAGGTAAGATCATGTTGGCACAAGAAGGTAATACTCTTCAGCCATTATAGTTGGGAATATCAAAGGCTATTTCAAGTCGATCTCGAACATCGTTTACATCGTCCCCACTAGAACAGGATTGGAACCCCCTAATATATCGTGAGGTAACTTTTCTGGTGAACATGTACTTACTAATGTTTATAATCCTTATAAATGGGGGGAGTACACTCCTCGATCGCTCACCATCCTGATCTAAGGCGCCAACCAATTTTTAATTTTATTTTGGACCCTAGGATTAACATGCCTCTGCGGTGTTTGTTATTCCGGTACTCCTGAGACTAGGTTTTGTCTAACTGGCAAAGTAAACTGCCTTCCATGTAACTTTACTTTTTCCTCGACAACTTATGGATTGTTCTACAAACCCTCAACTAAACCAAGGCGAATATGAAACCTTGGACTGTGCTCAGCGAAAAGTGGATTGTGTTCAGGAATTGTGGGCTCTGCTCATCGTAATCGTGACTTGTGTCGAGTAATTTCGGGTGTTATTTGCTTTCTAACAACCATACCCAACCATTATTTTTTGTGTGCTACGTAAAAGTAAGGAGTATCATGGTTGTCAAATGACAAATTTTTCTTTCAAGGAATACAAAACCATGATATACTCTGATGGTATGAAGAAGAATTGGCTCATGGAATGTAAACCCAACCAAGGGCGCCAACTCTCTTCCTCAACTCTACTCTCTCCTCAGCTTCGACCCTCTCTATCTTCTCACTGAAAATGCCAACCACCACCACCCTCTGCAATCACATTTGTATCTTATGTTCTTTGAAAGTAATTATCTGACTGAATAAATGGTTAGGTTTGCATAATTTTATCATGCGAATTGATCACTCATACAATTCTTTTATTAGTTTACCACTTTGTCTGTAGTCATATTTGTGTTTGTCTAGTGGACTTTATTGGTTTCCAATTCCCTCTATAGGTTGTATTGCAAATTCTGGACATTTGGCTTGACTTTTTGCAATTTGGGAATTACCTGATTATATTTTATGGCACTTTTATCTGAGGGATGAGTTGAAATATGGAAAAATGAAGGAACTTGCAGAAATTTATGTGAGATGGAATACTATTGACACAGACCTTTTGTTGAAGTATAAACTATTTTCTCGGCCTTAACGATTTCCTTAGGCTATTGTTTATGATGGTTCTTTGACTTCTTTCAGAGTGTGGAGTGATGGATTGGGACATGCTTTGAGTGTATTCATGGATCATATGTTAGGTTTTGTGTCATTTGTAGTATTATGTATTGCGTTTAAGACATTATTATCTGGGCTTCGTAAGATCGTGGAATGTTTGATGAAACTAGAAGAGAAAAAATGTGACATGTAAGTAGATATAAGTTGACTGTCGGATGTTGGCCGTTCTGGAACTTTTCTTAGGAACACAAGAACCGTCTCCTCCTCCCTGAAGATTGATAGAGAAACCATGAGAAATTGAGAATAGATTATTAGATTAGTTCAGTGTTGTGAAAATACATGTAATTTTGGGCCTAGAATTTTTGAGACAATGACCAACTTCCTGGTTCTGCGATTTTAAAACACTGTCTTTGCTCATCCTTCCAGCCTGACATTCTATCCTGAGAGATTTTGCATACGAGCACTGAAATCACTACAATATTGTAATCACCAAGGACAATTGCCGGGATTTTCCGAACAAATATTTGAGATGCTCTTTCCTTCTGTCTTTTGATATGTTTTTTCAAGTCCAAGCGCTCTCGTCCTACAACAGTAGTATGCATGCATGTACTGCTGCATAAGCTCTTAATTGATTTATTCTCATTTCTTGAATCGGCTATTGAAGATTGTCTTTCAGTCTAATAAATCTGCAGTTATATGGATCTCCTTATCTCATGTTATAACATGGAGCCCATGTACTAATGATGCCATGGCTCCTACACAATGCGATATAATTGCATCCATTTTTAAAACAAAGTAAGTGAAGCCGAACATGCTTTCTGGGGCTTGCATCCGTGAGCTATCGGCGTTGATTGTGGGTGAAAGATCGGCCAAAGCCATGGTGGAATGAGTGTAATAGTCCTAATTTTCCGAGGTGGAGTTTAGGAAATTGTAATAGAGCCATGGTTGGCTCTATCTATACCACTCATACGTCCTAAGATCAGTGTGGCTGCTTACTTCAATAAGCGCCATACGGAGAGGAATTGGATGATGTCATACTTGATTGCAGTTCAGGGTGTGGTTAGCCCTAAAGGGATCTTTAGTGATATTTGCATAGGGTGGTCTGGTTCAATGCCTGATTAAAAGGTGTTAGAGAAGTCGTCATTGTATCAGAGGGTAACAAGGACTTTGAAGGGTGTTTGGATTGCTAGGGGCTTTTGCCTTCAATGAGCAACTGTGGATGATTGTAGCTGGTTGAGAAGTAGGAAGGGCATAATATCAGATTCGTTTGGTCGATGACTTGGTAATGTGCTGTTTATAGGTAGGTGTACATAAGTTTATTTTCTCTAGATAGAAGATACATGTGTAGTGTCTGTTTGCCATGAGAATAGGAGATGATGTTGGTAGTGTTTTTCTTGTAGGCTGTTAGCTCAAAAGTAGAGCAACGTGCACCTGCACGAAGATGTGGGTTCAAATCCCATATAGCCTGTAAAAATGTTCGTTCTTGAAGGCGAGTAGCTTCATTTTTGCATGTCTACTTGAGACGCCACCAACCCTGATCGCCCGGCTACCGCGACCGCCCCTACTCCCATGCGAGACGCCACCAACCCTTCCTTCTCCTCCATTATCCACTTCACCCACTTTTCGATTTACTTAAAACGCTTCTATTTGCGGCGTTTATGGTTGTGCTTTTGGTCGACGGCGTAGGGCGAGGGGTGGGGTACGATTTTGGGGCGGCGACGGTTGAGGATATGGGCTGGGGAAGGGAGTGAGAGAGGAGAGAGAAAATGAGAAAAAAGGGACGTAGAGGATGATGAAGGCGGTCGCGCGGGGAGAGGAATCCCACCGTGGGGTCGCCGGAGCGGCGCACGTCGATTGGTGGTGTTTCCATCACGTGAGGTGGTGGTCGGATCAAGAGGGCGGCGGTGACCGGCGGTGAGAGGGAGGTGCGTTGTGGTTGGGTAGGGGGGAGAGAAAAAAGAAATAATGATTTAATTTTTTTTAATTCCTAACGGGCTAAATGGGTTGCCATCACCCAGCCCGTTAAGGTGCCAAATAGCCCAATAATTATGTGCCCTATCCAATAAGGGGGTGGGTGGGCTGAGTTCTATTTTTAACGGGCGGGCTCATGGGTGCCATGGGCTCCCCTACCCATTGCTCAGGCCTAATTGTGATTAGAGCTTCAGATTTGAAGTTATGACATAATTTCGAGAAGTTGATTTTATGGCTGGGTTAGGAGGGCTTTGGCCATTGTTTTTGGAGGGCCGAGGTTTTTTGAAAAAAGTGAAGGAGAGGGTGGTGGCCGGGAGTTTTTGAAAAATGGATTGAAAGGGTTGATTTGAGGAAAATCAAAAGAATAAAATGTGATAAAGAGTAGTGCAAGGATGGTTGTAAGATCATGTGGAGAAAGAGTTTACGATGGTCCAGAATAAGAACAATTCAGCAATAGGTGGGAGGAAGAAAGTAAAGGTGTCAAGGAGGATGTTTGCCGAGAGGTTTGACAACGATAGTACAGGGTTTGATGGTTTTTGTGGGGATAGAGAAATTGAGGGTCCCCGGATTGGAGTTTGGCCATGGTTTTGAGGTTTGAGAGTTGGGCGGAGGGAGGGTGGCTGGGATTGAGGAGGGTCCCCAGCAATCCAAACACCCTTCAAAGTCCTTGTTACCCTCTGATACAATGACGACTTCTCTAACACCTTTTAACCAGGCATTGAACCAGACCACCCTATGCAAATATCACTAAAGATCCCTTTAGGGCTAACCACACCCTGAACTGCAATCAAGTATGACATCATCCAATTCCTCTCCGTATGGCGCTTATTGAAGTAAGCAGCCACACTGATCTTAGGACGTATGAGTGGTATAGATAGAGCCAACCATGGCTCTATTACAATTTCCTAAACAATTTCCTAAACTCCACCTCGGAAAATTAGGACTATTACACTCATTCCACCATGGCTTTGGCCGATCTTTCACCCACAATCAACGCCGATAGCTCACGGATGCAAGCCCCAGAAAGCATGTTCGGCTTCACTTACTTTGTTTTAAAAATGGATGCAATGATATCGCATTGTGTAGGAGCCATGGCATCATTAGTACATGGGCTCCATGTTATAACATGAGATAAGGAGATCCATATAACTGCAGATTTATTAGACTGAAAGACAATCTTCAATAGCCGATTCAAGAAATGAGAATAAATCAATTAAGAGCTTATGCAGCAGTACATGCATGCATACTACTGTTGTAGGACGAGAGCGCTTGGACTTGAAAAAACATATCAAAAGACAGAAGGAAAGAGCATCTCAAATATTTGTTCGGAAAATCCCGGCAATTGTCCTTGGTGATTACAATATTGTAGTGATTTCAGTGCTCGTATGCAAAATCTCTCAGGATAGAATGTCAGGCTGGAAGGATGAGCAAAGACAGTGTTTTAAAATCGCAGAACCAGGAAGTTGGTCATTGTCTCAAAAATTCTAGGCCCAAAATTACATGTATTTTCACAACACTGAACTAATCTAATAATCTATTCTCAATTTCTCATGGTTTCTCTATCAATCTTCAGGGAGGAGGAGACGGTTCTTGTGTTCCTAAGAAAAGTTCCAGAACGGCCAACATCCGACAGTCAACTTATATCTACTTACATGTCACATTTTTTCTCTTCTAGTTTCATCAAACATTCCACGATCTTACGAAGCCCAGATAATAATGTCTTAAACGCAATACATAATACTACAAATGACACAAAACCTAACATATGATCCATGAATACACTCAAAGCATGTCCCAATCCATCACTCCACACTCTGAAAGAAGTCAAAGAACCATCATAAACAATAGCCTAAGGAAATCGTTAAGGCCGAGAAAATAGTTTATACTTCAACAAAAGGTCTGTGTCAATAGTATTCCATCTCACATAAATTTCTGCAAGTTCCTTCATTTTTCCATATTTCAACTCATCCCTCAGATAAAAGTGCCATAAAATATAATCAGGTAATTCCCAAATTGCAAAAAGTCAAGCCAAATGTCCAGAATTTGCAATACAACCTATAGAGGGAATTGGAAACCAATAAAGTCCACTAGACAAACACAAATATGACTACAGACAAAGTGGTAAACTAATAAAAGAATTGTATGAGTGATCAATTCGCATGATAAAATTATGCAAACCTAACCATTTATTCAGTCAGATAATTACTTTCAAAGAACATAAGATACAAATGTGATTGCAGAGGGTGGTGGTGGTTGGCATTTTCAGTGAGAAGATAGAGAGGGTCGAAGCTGAGGAGAGAGTAGAGTTGAGGAAGAGAGTTGGCGCCCTTGGTTGGGTTTACATTCCATGAGCCAATTCTTCTTCATACCATCAGAGTATATCATGGTTTTGTATTCCTTGAAAGAAAAATTTGTCATTTGACAACCATGATACTCCTTACTTTTACGTAGCACACAAAAAATAATGGTTGGGTATGGTTGTTAGAAAGCAAATAACACCCGAAATTACTCGACACAAGTCACGATTACGATGAGCAGAGCCCACAATTCCTGAACACAATCCACTTTTCGCTGAGCACAGTCCAAGGTTTCATATTCGCCTTGGTTTAGTTGAGGGTTTGTAGAACAATCCATAAGTTGTCGAGGAAAAAGTAAAGTTACATGGAAGGCAGTTTACTTTGCCAGTTAGACAAAACCTAGTCTCAGGAGTACCGGAATAACAAACACCGCAGAGGCATGTTAATCCTAGGGTCCAAAATAAAATTAAAAATTGGTTGGCGCCTTAGATCAGGATGGTGAGCGATCGAGGAGTGTACTCCCCCCATTTATAAGGATTATAAACATTAGTAAGTACATGTTCACCAGAAAAGTTACCTCACGATATATTAGGGGGTTCCAATCCTGTTCTAGTGGGGACGATGTAAACGATGTTCGAGATCGACTTGAAATAGCCTTTGATATTCCCAACTATAATGGCTGAAGAGTATTACCTTCTTGTGCCAACATGATCTTACCTGAAACATATATGAGAATTAGGAAAGACTGTGAGGTCAGGACTAGTATGTCAAAAAATCTCTTGTGAAAATCAATCAACCTCAAACACAATACATAATAGCACTAACCAAACAATGCATGCTACTATCCATCTGAGAAATACATACACAATATATAATAACCAAGGTTCAACAACAACAACCAAGCCCTTATTCCCAAAATGATTTGGGGTGGCTAAAATGAATCGTCATATGTAACCGTCTCAAGGATCCTCACTCAGGTGTTTTTTTTTTCCATAAAATCAATTATATGAACAGAATGTTTGAGATAAAGAAGTTTTCGTTTCTTCTGGAACTCATAAACATATAGGATCAAATCTACCTCTAACCCACAAAAGGTACTGTTCTATGCAATTATAGTCTCGAAATCTTATCTTCACGTGAAGTCTCCGTATGAGATTGTGGATTGTGATATCAAGCAATTGAATGAAGAATTCTTTCAAATCAATTTCCTTCATGACCCATACACTAAGGTTAAACGCCTCCCACAAATCCATTATGTTTGGGTAGATTCCTTGGACAAACTATAATTCTTGATCTCGTGCAACAACACAATCCCTCCCACCCAAAGAGTTTTCCTCCTTTTGTTTGGCTGTTTCGACAGGCAATATTGGGAGCTACTCCTAGACCAAATGAGCCGTTCACTTGTAGTAAAAATCAGGGCATATTTTAATTTGCATTGCATTCTACCAACTCCCCTTAATTTCAAGGCAAACGGGTCTTTCATATGGTCTAGAAATAGCTCCCAACATAGTCAGTCAAAACAACCAAACAAAAGGGGGAGAAATCTTTGGGTAGGAGGTTAGTATGTCCAACCCACATATGACCATGATATATGTTTAGGAATTCGGTTAGATCTGAGTTTGGTGTTTGGCAATGAGAGGACCTTGGATGGAGAAAGAGTCAAAGAAAAGTGAAATCATAGCATATTTGTAACTGAAGCAGAAATTCCGGGGGCGATGAACTGATTCCTAGTGGTATTGCGCATTTCACCCTTTTTTTGGGTAGAATTCTCTAATCTGCCTTCCTTCACTTACTCTGCATCATCCATCAATCAATCCGCTTTTCCTTTTTAACCATGTAGAATTGCAAATCAAAGTGTCCAATAAGTTGCATGTGTGCCTTTTGTACATTCAACATCCAAACTCAAGAGTGTTAGTGCCTCAGGGAAAGACCAAAGAAACCTTTGGAGAGTCATCTATGTATTAAAATGCACAAAATCAATCGAGAGATATTTTTCCAATGGGAGTAGCAAAAGTAATCAGAAATCAAAGCGAGATCAACAAAAAAAGATGTCCAAGCAGAAGTACATATAGGCTGATAGGCATATATCATCTTAAAAGACAAATATTACAAGATAATAGAACTTAAGGTGGCCAAAGAGGTAGTGGAACACTTCCACGATATAAAGAACAATAAGATAAAATGATACCAATTCCATACACACTCAACCCACCTTGAGCATTGTTATTTTTGTTCCAAAGTTCGTTTGTACCATAAAATTCCCCAAGTTTGAAGGATGCTATAATAGATGGAAATGTTTAACAATTATAAAGGAATGCAGTACAGATTTTGAAAGGAAAATAGGTTCAGGAATACCAATAAAGTTTTGATGTAAGATAGGATAATTTGGAAACATACTATATCTTTGCTTTAAAACATACAATCTCTCACAAGAAGCACAATAGGAACACTTCCCACCATACTTAAGAGAGACAGCAACAAAAAACAGATCACAAAGACGCATTTATAACTTGCCATCTCTGATTTTTTATATGAGATTAAACAAAGAGTTAGCTGATAAGTTTAAAAAAACCATAAGCTATATGCAATATAGAAAATATGCGAACTAGGTACAAATAAATGACTAAAGCAGGTAAGCAGTACACACACGAGATTACTATGCCTTATAAGCAGGCTAATCTTCATTTCCCTTAGTCCCTTACTATGGTAGTCCTACCACGGAAAGAGAGTAGACTCGCATGTGCTGATATATCCAGGTGCGAGCCAGTTTGATATTTGTCATCTGATGTTTGAGAATGTTGTTACCTGATTTCTCTAACATATAAAGGATCTGAACATTAAAAAGGTCAAGAATTGATTGATGGATTATTAGAATGCAAATTCTATATGGCAATACAGAACAACCGAAGACATACATCATATGGTGTATATTAGAACGTTGATCATTTTGAATGTTCAATCTCACAATACAACACCATTTAGATCATAATTTTGCATAAACTTAGGGAAACATCCATCCATACTGAAAAACCCCACAATCAACATTGCATTTTCCTTTCGACAATTAAGCTGTAGTTCCTTCTCGGAATAGCAGGTAGTGTAGTGAAACTGATGGCAAAAGAGTGGAAATCGGACATATTAAGATTACCTTCGTTTTTTTCTATAATTTCTTTTACCTTTTTCTAGCTTTACACTTACGGTTTTTAAAAGTAACTAGCAAAGGGGCGGATCACGGAAGTAGCCAAGTGGATCAAGGCAGTGGATAGTCATTTAAGTATTATTAGCAGCGGTGAGAATAGCTACTTGGACAGGGTTAGACTCCGCCCAGATAAAAAGCGTACAAATTATATATTCATCAAAAAAATAAATAACAGGGGAAATCAAATTAACAATCCAAACGTTGGCTATATCTCATTGACATATTTAGCTACTTATATGACCATTTCAGCTTTCCTTATAATAATATCTACAGAAAATTAATTGCTCACATAAATCTTCGTTTCAAGTTCCAACGTAATATATCATATGTAAGACCCAATCAAAACTACAATATAGATAACCTTTGTTCCTAAACTCATAGGATACAAAGTGTGATTATTCTTCAAAGACTGTGATTTTCATTAATGGAAATGAGCATTGTTACTAATTGACTAATTCTTTTATTCTTCTTTCTGCAGATTACTAGAATAGTATTTGCTCGTACCTATGAGTTACTTTCCACATTCTGCTTCTCAAATGCTCTTAATTGATGGGGTGTTGTTCCTATATAAATCAGTCGGGAATAAGATATAAGCTAAATAAATCGGGAATTAGTTTGGCTAAGTCGAGCTCCTTAAAGCCTCTACCACAAAGTTGTTAAGTTCACAAAGTACGAACAACCTCCACTCCTCTTTTAAGTTACTGAACAACCACGTACTAAGTTAAATAGGTGAAATTAGAACATTAAAAATGGAAGCAGCCTACAAGCATGAAAGGCCGATCTTTTGTTTTACATTAAGGACTCATATTTCCTAAACTCATATGCGCACTCCCACTTGCGGCTCCCCTAACTACCAACACATGTAGCCGAATTTGGTTGCAGCATTTTGGCGGGAAAAGCTATCATAACAACAACATAACTCATGTACTCTAAATGCGAAATATTTGATTATCAGTAATCTTTGAGAGTCATTCTCAACCCTCCCTAGTAATCTATTGACAAAATAACGTCAGCAATAAGATACATATTCGATTACTTTTTTTTTAATTGTGGTCGACTGGTTATCTTAATTAACTGTATTCTTCTCATTATTCCTAATATTCGAGTTGCCAATGCAATAATTCAGCATAACAAACTATGAAATTCTCAAAATAATGGAATGTATCATGGAGCAATAATGTTTTCCCCAATTCAAGTGAACCCTAATTTTGGGACGATAAAAAAGAAACAATTTCCCTTTTTTTTTTTTTTTTTTTTGTGGATGAACCGTTGGAGGCCAACGCGGAAGGAACAACAATCTTACGGCCGTGGGAGGAAGTTTTAGAGCTTGTTTGAATAGCATTTTAGGAGGGAAAGGGAGGGGAGGGCCGGAGGGTAAGAGAGGGAAGGGAAAGAGAGGGGATGTGAGGGAGAAGGAAGATAGAATTTCATTGTTTGGTTAACAAAAATGGGTAGAGGGAAAGGGAGGGGAAATAAAAATAAATTCAAATCCCCAACTCCTCTCATTTTCTCTCTCCTCTCCCATTCCCCCTCCCCCGAGCCGCCCCACTGTCGCCGCCCTACTGCCGCCGTCGCCATACACCGCCGGCCACCTTCTCCGGCGAAAACACCACCGATCAACTCGCCCGGCTCCGGCGAGTCCTCGGTGGCAATAAACGGCCTTCATTCCTCCTTCCTCTACGCTCAACGTCGGGTTTTCATTTTTTTTTAAACCTAGATCTAAAATTAGGTGGTTGTTAGGTTGATTTGTGGTGTTTGTGGGTATGGGGGAAATGCTTGTGGGAGTGATGCGGATCAGGCGGTGGTGGTGGCGTCGGAGACGGTGGCGGTTGGTGCCGGACGGCGGCTGCTCGTGGGTGGCGGCGCTGGTGGTTAGGGGAGGAGAGAGGAGAGAGAAATATTAAAAGGTTAATTTGGGAATTTGTTTGAAATGTAGTTGTGTTTTGATAAATATTTGAGGGCATTTTTGTAAATTGAAATAATAAATGTGCATTTTCCTTCCAAATCTCTCCAAATTTGGAGAGATGAAAATCAAAGAAAAAGGGAGGTAAACTCATCCTCCCAAATCCCTCCATTTATCTCCCCTCCCCTCTCAAATTTGTATCCAAACAAGCTCTTAGTGATTGAGAATTCGGTTAGGCACTTTGTTTCTTTCTTCTTTTTGCTTTGTTTTATCTCCCGATCTCACTAGTCACATAAACAGGGTGGTCTATTCTTGTCCAATTTTAACCCCAACATTCGAATAAGATCCAACCTGATTAAATCCGAAATATGAAATGACCTATCTAATTTAAAATTGACTCGAATTAATTTTTGACCCGATTATGAACCTGACGCGAACTGAATTGAACCAAATAATAAGACGTTTTATACCTTCGATTTAACAAAAAAGTTATACTTAGATTAACAACACTACAATTACAATCCCTCCGGTTCCCAAAAACAATTTGTTTATGTTTTGTTGTAGCTCACCTCACATTGTGGCGTACAAGCACTTGCAACACTAACTCAACCACGAAACTATTATTTGAAATTTTGAACCATATGTCTGATCTAAAATATGACGTGTATTCTACAAACGGGAAATTAGACTCAAATCGAAACATAAACTGCCCTGAAAAATAGCAACCCTATAGTTAAAATTTTGTAAATAATAAAACTTTCCTAAACCGGACCATAAACACCGTGTAAACTTTCCTTAGAACCCCCACCCCTTGCCAATAAAAAAAATAAAAAACAGAAGAAAACTTTCCTAAGCTTGACCATATACACCGTGTAAACTTTTCCTTAGAACCCCCAACCCTTGCCAATAAAAAAAAAAAAAAAAAAAAAAAAAAAAAAGAAAACTTTCCTTAAAATAGTGCAATTGTTTAGTATATAGTATTATAGTGCTACGATTTTCTTTACCAATCCGGCTTCATCTCACCGTTGTTCACGAAATTCCCCAAACCAAAGCAAATCAAACTCTATCCTCGGCGTTCTCTTTTATCGAAAGTTAACATCCTTCGTCTTCCATCCAGCTTCAACAACAACAAGCTTGAGGTACTCTGATCTTATAAGCTTTTATTTTTTTATTTTTTTTTTTGCGCGGTGTAGACTGTAGACGTTAGAGTGGTGTGGTTGTTTTGTTGCGTGTAATCCAATGGATAAGGGATTTTCGAGTGGAGGTTCGTTAGTGAGATGTTCGTCCTTAGATACAACGTTACCGAAAAATCAGTCGATGAAGAAATACGTGATGAGATAAAATCTTCCATGACCCAAATTGGCTGGTTTGCTGATAATATTCATCACGTTAGGAGTGAAACTATGCTTGAGATTATATCTGTTGATGTGAGCACAAAATCTCGTACTGTACCTACTCAAGTTGTGGGTTATGTTCGCATTCTCGATAATTCATCCGGAACATGTGCGGATGTTTTTCAGCGTGAGGAACACGATGAATTTGGTCCTGATTCTATTTATTCCCGCGAATTGTCATTAAATGATCCTACCACTGCTATACATACGATTGAGGATCCAATTATGTCACTCGAGTTACTCAATTTGGATACGTGCACGGTTATTGCCAAAGGTACCCAATCTCTAGTAAAGACTACCGATGATTCAAGTTTCGAAAGAGGTGAGTTTGAGTCGATAAAACAACTTCGTTTCTGGGGTGAGGGGGATGGGGAGTTCGTAGATGTCAGGTATATCTCCTTCACTTACGGTGTTTCCGCATCGATTAAGGTTGTTCTACGTAGCAAGCGTGAGTCCCACGATGAGTTTGATATTTATGGAGATATTATCGCATCTTATCGTACTCCAGACGGTACCAAGATACGTATTCCCTTGATCAAAAGGACACAACACGAGTCCGAATTGATTCAAGTGGATGACCCAATTGAATTGTGTAGATATAAGGTTGTTGTGCCGGCTTATTCATCTCTCAATATCTCTGTCCATTTGGAGGATGTTCGTCCTACCGCCCCACCTTTGATTGACGGGTTCACTGAATTTGTTTCCGACAATTTTGGCACATTTTGGCGGAAGATTCAGGGAAATGAAAATAACTATGCTGAGGTTCAAGTCACTTGGTCGGAACCCCACAAGTTGCATAAGCGGTTTAAGGAAACTACTACATTGCCTTCGTTTACTACTGTGGTATGTTCTTGTTTCCCGATTATTTAATTTCATGTGCTGTTTTTTGTTTTTCTGTTTGCAGCTCCTTGTACTTGAAGCAACTATTAACTTTAACTTGTATGATCTTTAAGGTAGCACCTGTTTTCGGCCAAGGAAACAACATCCCTATCTCTAGTGATTAAGAATTATAATTAGGAGTCAAAGTTAAAAAATAATTAAGATAGACAGTGTCCTGTCTTCGGCATCCAATGCTATTCAAATGATAATTAAGAGTTACAATTAGGAAAACTAAGCATCATCCACATGAGTCATGATTAATCAGCAAAGGGCAAAGGTTTAAGATTAGTAAAGCAACCTGTTTTGTCTGTTTGCAGCTCCTTGTACTTGAAGCAACCATTACCATAGAGTTGTAGAGCTTCGCGGAAGCAACGTTGATGTTTCTCTAATAAATTAAGCACCCCTGTCTCAACATACATAAAACCTACTAGACAACCTAAAGACAAGTAAGGGATCGGAACATCGAATTTGAAAGGGAACTTTATTCTGGAGTTCAGACTTAAGAAAATCACAGTCATACAATCTTATTGTTTTGTTTACTACTGCATTAACTTCAACTTATATGAATTCTAACGTACTTTGGTTTTTGTTTACATTGTTGCAGCCTAATACCTTACCGGTCTTGAACGCACGCCAGGTGTTAGAAGTATTCTCTGTGTGTGTTAACTGTTCTCAACCTGATGACGCACAATCCGATTTGTTCGGCTTTGTTTCCACAAGAGATGGAATAGGGCGCTGTAGGCTGTTCAAACGGGATATGAATCATCCATACTCGTTCTCTGGTACGAGTTGTTTGCTACCATTGGTTGGCCCAAGTCACGTTGTTACTCCTGGGGACGACTTTTCGATCTTTGTAGATCTTAAAGATCGCCAGCAACGAGTCAACATTAAAGGCGTGGTACACTCCAGTCATGAAATGAATGACCGCAAGAAGCCGTGGTTTGATAAGTTATTTTGTTCTGTGGTCAAGGGTGATCCTCAGCAAAATAGTTTTGCTGCAATTTATTACACGGTTTTCTCCTATGCAGTTCAGGGCAAAGTTACAGTTGACATTACAAATGAATCGTCTTCCTCTGATTGTGTTTTGTTGTACGGGCACGTGATTGCTTCTTACGATCAATTCTCATATTTAACCAAGTATGAGAAAAGACACTATAGGAGAGTACTTTTTGCGAAAGAAAAGGATAGCAAGAGGAAAAGAGACAGCGCATCAGAGACGCACGACAAATTGGAACTGCTTAAGACTGTGATTGCTGTACCAACATGTGGCTGTCTACTTCTTGAAGTGAATTTGACGTTTGAATCATCTAATGGCATTCAAGTCGTAGATCAAACTGTCGGATTTTCTGTTGGTGATGCTTCTAGGGTCATCAGTGGCGATGGTTTTGATGTCCATATTGGTATTGAATGGAGTTCACCTTGATGCTTCTGTAGTGTTAGATGGTTGTTTTGGTTTTTAGAGATGTAATGTCAGTGTACTTAGATATGACTAGTAATGCTGTATAAAATCACGATCAAAGCACTCATCACTACTGGTTGCTTTGTTTTTGCCCTTTGTTCTCTGTTGTAATATATGTATTTTTCTAGGCCTAAATAGACAAGCTGTTCATGAAGCAAAATTTCTGAGGTTTTTAGTTTCAAGTTCTTTACTTGACTGAATGGTGAACGGATATCCATATTCTGTGTTTCTGGACCTTTTTCTGGACATTATGATTTCACATTTCCATGAAATTCCATCTAATGCTAGTACAAGTGTGAAACCAGGACTTTATTGTTGCTAGAAAACTAGACTCCTTCAATTGGCATTTGACTTTCTAAAGAAAACCGCTCAGAACTTATTCTCTTGATTTAAGAAAAGAATCATTAATAAATTATGGGTCACCGTCACAATCTGTAGCTATGATCAACACCTTTTGTAGGAAATGAGTAACACAAGACCTTTGCTATGTGTACAGAATATGAGGATTCGAGCAGGGATCACGCTTATCTGATTTTAACCCTTCTAATACTGATTTTACGATATTGATCATCATATAGTCCTCCATCTATGAAATTCACAACGGCGTTTATCCGATACTTTAAAGGCTCCGAGAAATATAAGGAGATTGCTTATGACTTATGAGTAGCCTACAATACAAAATTGCGTCGAATTTCACATTTTACATCAGCCTACTAATACTTCACAAATATCAAATTTTGACTGATGCATTTGCTTCTTAAACAAGAGACTAGTATCTGTGAAGAACAAGTACTACTATCTTGGATATTAACAGTTTGTTCTGTAATAGAAGACAGTATCATAAATGATAAAGATATAGGAGACTGTTCTATTCCAGGATGAAAAAAAAAACATTTAATCATGAATTTGAAAGAACAGAACAAATGAAGGTCGCTCTCTAAAGTTACAGGTTTACAGTTACAGGCGGTTATCTGTTTCTGAGCACCTGTACAAGTATGGACCATAGTTTTACATATCCCTAATTGCTAACTGTAAGTACAAAACATTCGCCTATACATTCCCAGGATCACCATCTTATGGCAAAAGTCTGCAAGAATTATGCAGAAGTCTTTAAGCAAATTCATCAACCTGACCAAATAGAGCTGAGTTTACTGGAACGGAAACGTAAGCAATTTCGAACACATCACAAAAATCCAGTGCCTCCAAGGCCATGGTGCAGCGCGTTATGAGCAATAGCATCTCTGGCTTTCATTGAGGGCATAGATTGCAATGGTATCTCCGGCATCAACTCATCGTCGAAAAGATCAAAATTCGCCTTAGGATCCATCTCCTCTCCTCTCATTTCACATATATTATGCAAAACACAGCAAGCACCAAGAACCATAGGCAATTCCTGAAGTTTCACCTCGGTTATCTTCTGCAAGCAACACCATCTCCCTTTCAACCTAGCAAAAGCATCCTTTCCAACCTTCTGCACCTCACCAATCTTCTCATTGAAGGCATGTTGTGTCCAAGTCAGGTTAGCTTGAGTATACGGCACAAGCACCCAATCCATTAGAGGGTAACCAGATCCCCCAACAATGCAAACACCCTTCAAAAGCCCCTGATTAACCCTCTCATACAATGCTGACTTCTCCAACACTATCATCAGGCATTGAACCAGGCCACCCTATACATATCAGTAAACACCCCTTTCGGATTAACCACACCCTGAACTGTAATCGAGTACGACATCTTCTGATTCCTGTCAGTATGACACTTATTGAAGTAAGCAGCCACACTAATATTAGGAGCTATGATAGGTATATGAGTTCTGTACATAGACCCAACCACATTCAGAATACCCGAAACAGACTCATACTCATCCTTAATCCTC
The DNA here is from genome assembly GCA_963680865.1 of Spergularia marina. NCBI lineage: Eukaryota > Viridiplantae > Streptophyta > Magnoliopsida > Caryophyllales > Caryophyllaceae > Spergularia > Spergularia marina. Next base: position 15,567,453 of record OY804560.1, on the reverse strand, counting down.
CTCAATGAATCCTCATCAGGCCACTGCAAATACATCGGCATCAAAACATTCCTAATTGCCTGACAAACTTCTAGCACAAGCTTATGACAAGTTGAAATACCTAACCCAAACCTCTTGGACACCAACCGTAGTGGCTCACCCCGAGACTGAGACAAAGGTTTGCTGAAAAGGGAAACCAGTTCAATTTGACTCTTCGGTAAACTAGGCACTAACTATAGCGACATGTAAATAGCGTAAGTGATACATATAGACTCAATACCATAGAATTCCCTTATTGTTGCTCTCCTCCCGTATGATGTTGTACCAGGTCTACCATCTGCATTTACCTGTAAGCTAAGAATATTAATCATTCGCCCACATGATTGTTCATCCAATTTTTTCATTAAGTTTACTGGAACATCGAAAAGGATTAGAGGAGAATTGACAAAGCTTATAGATGACTACATAGAATAGATTCAAGTAGCTTGGAAGTAGACATGTACACGAGCAATCTAACCATTGTAGCAAGTAAAGAATAAGCGGGGCCAAGTGATTATGAACTAGTTTCATCTGAAGCCATTCACCACTCTTATTTCTAGGAATAGAAGCAGCCCTATAAAATGGAAACCCTAAGTTAAGTTGGCAAAAAATATCAAAGTCGGATGTAAAACTAAGACGGCTTATAACCCCCCCCCCCCCCCCATCGAAGAAAGGCTTCAATAAACCAGGTTACAGAATTGCAAAAACATTCCAAAGAGCAAAGAATCACAATAACAATCTTCAGGGTACAACCACGATAAAGGTTACGAGATCACAATGGTCAAATAATGCTTCGAATTCAATCACTAATTATCACCAGCAACGATACCATGAACTTTAAAATTACAGTAAAATTTATGTGAACTACGGGCAGCATCATTAATTCAAGTCTACAATCCAGGGCTCCAATACAAACCCTACTATCACCCGGAAACTAAACGTTTACTGGTCCATACAAAGTAACACAGGAATTCCCAATTACCGGGGGGGCTAGGTAAGCCAATTCCTCCATTTTGTAGGATTGGAAATTCCCATGATTTTGGGCAACCAAATAAACTACACATATTTGAATTCATTAGAATTTTGAATTCCATGATTTTGTGTTGTAACCAAACGACCACTTATTCTAGTCATAAAAGTTTCTTAGTCTGACCTCCAGAAAAAAGTTCCCTTTCAAATCCGAAGTTCCCTTACTTGTCTTTAGATTATCTAGTAGGTATAATGTATGTTGAAACAGGGGTGCTTAATTTATTTGAGAAACATCAACGTTGCTTCCTCAAAGCTCCACCAGTCCACTGTAATGGTTGCTTCAAGTACAAGGAGCTGCAAACAGGAAAAACAGATTGTTTTACTAATCTTTAACCTTTGCCCTTTGCTGATTAATCATGCCTCTTGTGAATGATGTTTTGGAATATCTAGAAATGTTATAGAACATTCTAGTAACTGGCATTCTCGATAGTCATCAGACAATATGGAAGGCTAGGCCTTACCTATGCTCTATGTAATGTAATAAATCACGAAAAAAAAAAAAGAGGCAATCAAGTTTCATATCAATCACCGACAACAAGGAAGCCCAAAATTCGGACAGGATCCCTCAAAACACATTAGTGATAGGGATACTATATAACACCCTTATCATACCCACTGACGTGCAACATTAAACCAAATGTAGGCTATCGGCACCATGAAAGTGAGAACTAAAAGCAGTACAGTTTACAAGCAGACTTACATGTCTTGGCTCCTTGTGTTACTTTGATGTCCTCAAAACCGATTTAAAGGATAGCATATATCTAGAAATATCAAGTCAAGGCATAATAGTGACGGTAGAAAACTGGGAGATTGATCATATTCCTATGGTTATAAGTAAACTGTGCTTGTACTAAATTTCAACGGAAACTTCCATATATAGAGATAATAAAGTAGCAATTTCATAGCACAAGATGAGATAAAACGCCCACTCGATAAAAATGACTTTACTCAACTTCTCACATTGCTACACAAGATAGCCATCCGAAAGAATCATAAAACCTTGATGTTTGACCATCAACAATCAAAAACATCATCTTACCACTTTTCCTCGTTGATTATAGTTGATACTCAACTCACATTTGTACTGATATGTGGTTCCTCCATAAACTCCCCTAAATCACAAGTTCTCCTCTATTCTCAACCTTCATTATCCACGTATCAGAAAAATCCCTTCATCCCTTCATCTTATTTCCAATATAGTACTATACAAAAATTTGCTGCCGAGAATTAATAACAATTTGCAGTAATCATTACCAATATGAATGCGCTGCCCCTTTAAAAGATGCTATACGTATGTTTCCATCAAATCTAATCTACTAACAGTACACCTCACTTATTCAAGCATATCAACAGTTAATTTATTACCCTTTGCCGGCAAGTTATTCAATGAGTTAGCTACCTGGAGCAGATATTTTTGTATACTTAAGACACAAAATAGGGCTCCTAATCAACTATTAATTAAAAGGATACGACCAACCTCTCTTCGGGTACAATCAGTTGGAAGCCCGTCAACAAAAAGCATGTTGGATTCCTTTCGGAGCAAAGATAAACCATTCGTTCGTCTCTGCGAATTTGGCTGCTTGCCATGTCAGCATTTACTAAAACCATAGGATCGATTCTCCTGATTCTCATTGAGGATCTTCAAGAGTAGCATACTTACTATGGCTATCCTGGCGCCAATCCAGCAATGGTAGGCTTAGCTCTTAGACCCAAACCAGAGATATCATCATAGGCGTAAACTCCCGACCGCAAGGAAACTATCTACATTAAACACATAACAATATGAGCATTTCAGAAGTAAGACCACCAGTAATTGTATATTGTATAACAACTTCAATTACACGATCCACAGATACTTACATCTCTGTTTAGGGGATCATAGATGAACTACAATACTCATTTGGCCGGAACATGGACATCTTTGGTGCTTCAATATCAACTGAATAAGTCTGATTTTTTGGTGCTTCAATGCCAAGTCAACTGAATAATCTTTGGTGCGACAACAGTAACTCAGTGAGAGACATAGACACACAAGTAGGAGTCAGTGTATATCTGCTTGAGTGAGATGCTGGACAGCAGGACATGCAGGAGAGTGTCTTGCAGTGTTGATAACTCCAGGTTTGTATCTCACTGGTTCTACCCATCTCCTACTATATGGGCATTGTAGAGGCATTTATCCTTAATGGCCTTTGAGTAAGTATCTGCTTCTGTTTCTGTTAATGGGTTATGTGCAAGTGTCATATAGCTCCCTCAGTTTCCTAAAGCCAACTTACTCTCCCTTTACATTGTACAATAGGGAGGGAGCGAAATGATACTGCTGTATTCATCAGATTTTGCAAAAACAAAGAGAAGGCATAGTTTGGAAATAAAAATATTTCATATCTTGATAGAAGTCAGGATATAAATCCATTACAATTAACATCTTCATTACTCTAGAAGCTACACTACGACTATATTCATCCGATCTCACTATGTCTAGTAAAGGGTGAAAATGAGACAAATAGTGAAACAGCTAACGTACACCAATTACAAAGACTTCTACCACCTTAACAACAGATTACAAGATAGAAATTAAGGCGAATAGAATTCATTATCGCCTAGAAAACCTTCAATATTAACTGGTTTTCATTGAACCTTCTCCCTCTTCTCTTTGTCGGACCATCCTCTAGCTCTCATGCTAGATAGATATCTCTGAAAATCTCCTTCATTGTACATCATAAACAACCCTTGATATTGGCAACATTTATCAACATTAAAGTTCAAGATGTGATATGTTCCGATTGGATCCCAATTAAATCCAATGTCATATAAATGCCATAACAAGCTCGTAACCCTCCAGTTCTTAATCAGGTTCTCTAATTCATTAGACATAACATATGTAGGCCTACGAACACCATTCTCATCAAAATCTAAACCATACGAAATCCCTCGAAGGATTTCATCTGTCCTCATCGTTTCACTAAACACCTTACATGTATACTCGAATTCATCAATTGATGAAACGTACCTAGAATTATAGCCTAAAGACTCTGAACTCGGAAAGTTCATACGGGTAATTTTCCAACACCAATTGCGCATAAATAAACTCTTGGTTTATAAACCAAGAGCCTGATCTCACAAGTTGCATCAATCAATAAAGACACAATCATAAACAACTTGTTCTTCGCGTAATCATCAGGGTGACCTAGGCGAAGTTTATGGTTTAAGCGATCACCACGACACTTCCTACCACTATGAGAAGCATGAACCCGCAACTCTAGTATAAACTTAACCAGATTATATGAGAGTAGTTCATCATCTGACCTGATATTGAAAAGGAATGTATCCTCTTCGTCGACATCTTTCGGGTCAAAATCATCGACCGGCTCATCATCATCATCATCCTCCTCGGCTACCGTTTTCTTCCTACTTTTGGACGCGGACCCTTCAACCCCCAATTTCTTCTTACCTTTGGACCCAGACCCAAACTCATCAACCACCGATTTCTTCTTCCCCTTTGAAGACATCAACAATTACCAAGGGTACCAGATGATAAAGACCAGAATTCCGCCTCAATTACCGTTGCAAACAGCTCCAATGCGCCGCACTCGCCTCTTTATTCGATTCTTTTTTTTTTTTTTAGTGATCGAAATTGAACAATAGAGGATCGGAATAGGGAAATCTTTCTGATAATTGAGATAAATTTTCAGTGTTTATGCCAAGGACAAATCTAGGTAGTTGATGTTAAGAGTTTCGAGGAATTTTGATGGTGGGATGTGCCTGGACTCCTGAGACTGAGAGAATATAAGAGGGTAGTTTAGGAGCACTGAAGCAGTATATAATGGCCGTGGATTAAATGGAGGTTTAGCAATACTATAATTAACTAGCTTTTTTCTGGCAATACTAAATGTTTACTTAAAAATAAGGATTTTTTGTCTAACACTACCTTATGCAACGTCTTTCTTGTGAACCACTCTCTAATACATTATTTTTTGTCTAACACTACCTAATACAACGTATTTTTTGTCTAACACTACCATAAATGATTTTCGGCCAAAAAAATCAACTTTCCGGCTTAACCCGCTTGTGCACACGATCTATAAATAATTGATCTTTCACTTCTCCCTCCTTTTTTCGAAAAATTTCCGTGAAACTTGCTTCCCTCCCATTTTTTCCTCCAATTTTCTGGTATTTCTCTCCTTTTAAATTTCATTAATCCTCTTCGTCTCTCCATTTTAATTGCATCTAGGAATAATTTTTTCCACGACCTTTTCTCTCCCCGCCCCTCATTAACTTGGGATTTATTGTTGGTATTACGAATGAAACCAAGATCACGTGCATAAGCGGTCAAGCCGGAAAGTTGACTTCTTTTTGGCCGGAAACCATTTATGGTAGTGTTAGGCAAAAATAAGTTATATTAGGTAGTGTTAGACAAAAAGAAATGTATTAGGGAGTGTTTCACAAATTGTACATTGTATTAGGTAGTGTTAGACAAAAAATCATAAAAGTAATACTTTGGCCCTGTTTCATAGGACTGCATCTTTCTGAACTTAACTGATCTGATCTGGTTGAAAATTTGATTGAATTTCAACGAATTAGTATCAATTATGGACCAAATACATAGATAGTTATTTGAACATTTCTGAACTGAACTGATCTGATCTGAATAATTCTGATCTGATCTGAATGATTCTGTTCTGGTCTGATCTGATCTGAATTCATCTGAGAATAAGTCCTAGTAGGGTGGTGAATTCAGTCTAGTAGCTTGCAGCTGCTTATTTTCGTTATCTTCTTCGACTTTTAATTTGCTCTCTATTATTTTTTTTTGTGAAGTATAATCATTTTTTCTTTTTTTTTTTGTGATTTAGGATAAAAAAAATGCAATGTTACGAAGACGCAACCCACGAATGTTTCGTCAGACACATCGTACTAATTCAAGTGGAGCGGGCGCAAGCGGAGCTATTTGGTCTGAGATGCAACACAACATTAATTAATTTTTATTCACCACCCTAGTTAATTAATCAAAGTTTGTTCCTGTACAATTTCTTACTTTTAATTTCTTTATGCAATTACATTTTTTTTATAATCTATATATTTAAAAAACCAACTTTTGTCATTCAGTGGTTTTTAAATCCCTAGAGTAGATTAAGTGGTTTTTAATTTCATTTTTGTAACATTGGTGTTCAATAAATCCAAATTGTTACATTGGTGGTTTTAAAGTCCCACCCACCATACTTTGGTGGCTAAAAAATACTTCTTTGGATTATGGTGGTAAACTAATTTATGGAAAATAATAGTGTTGCTAATAATATTATAATAAAAATAAACTGACAATTTAAACAATATACATCTACCGCCCGGGCGTGGGCCTGGCATACAAACTAGTGTTATTTTAAACTAAAAATCGAGCTTTGCAAATTTCAACCTAATTATTTACAGATATAAATTTAAAATTGACTGAGATAATAATAATACAATAATATATCAACTTCTTGTAATTTATTATTTATAATTAATATATCAATACAATAATCTAATCATCAATCAATCAATCAACATCAATCAATCAATCAATACATCATAATAAATTAGGGATTTTTCAGGGGCCTACGTCGAAAATTGAGGTTTTAGAACTCATAAAGAGAGTCCAATAATTATAGGATTGTAGAAATTTAGGTAAATACAGCATTAGCTTATAAATACCCGTGCGTTGTTTTGTTTAAATAAACATGAACAATAAATATAACATGCATGCATGCACGTGACACATGCATTATTGTTTTGTTTTGTATTTTTTTTTATGTTGTTTTTTGTGCTTTACTATTATATTTTTTTTTTTTTAAAATGTTAGTCTTTTTATTTATCCATTGCGGGAAAAAAAAAGACAAGCTTTACAAAAAGTAGTGTCCTCTAAAGAACTACATACTATTTAGCTCCTCTATTATTTCATTCTCTAGACATTTTTTCGAAATTGCAATCAATCTAATGCCTACTACCTCCTTAATCCCTTTGATTAACTCCTCTTCCAGTTGCTCTACACTACTAAATACTCTTTGGTTTCTCTCCCACCATATGAAGTAGACAGTAGCTGTTAGGCTTATGCAATACCATTTGTAGTGCCAGTGCCTTCTCATTCTTCGCCCTCCACTCCAACGAAGCTCACGGAGTAAACTCCGCCCATTCCTATTTATACCAATCCAGTTAAGAATACTTTGCCAGGTCTTCTTTGCATAACTACAGCTGAAGAAGAGATGCTCTGCGCTTTCCATCTCACATTTACAGAGGTAGCACTTGTTAACTAACATAATGCCTCTTTGATTCAGCTTATCGACTGTTGCAAGACTTTTTTGAACAGCTAGGTTAGAGATGAATCTGTGCTTTGGAAGATTAGCACTACTCCAAACAACTCTGCTCCATCTGCATTTGCTTTTTTCGAAGTCTGAAGAAATTATAAGCTTCTTTCATCCTAAATTTCTCTCCCTTCTTCCATGACCCTAGTTCTTCTTTAGCTATCTCCTAACTCCCTGCCCTTGCCAGAAGTTCATCTCTAACCTTCAAAATACCTTTCCAACTCTCAGAGTCACTCTCCTTGGATTTTACTTCCCAAATGTTGCTGTTCTTGAGCTTATAGGATTGTATCCACTCAAGCCATAGCCCGTCCTGCTCAGCTTCAATTTTCCACATCCACTTATTGATTGCTGCTTTATTCCATGCTAAAACTTCCTTTATTCCCAGGCCTCCCTCAGTTTTGGGTCTGCAGATATTGCTCCACCTTATGAAAATCAACTTTCTCTTCCCTTCTTCAATATTCCAGAGGAAGTTTCTGCTATTTATTGTCCAGCATTTGAGCTACATGCTTAGGGAGAAGAATCCCTGAGCTCCAGTAATCCCCAATCCCAAAGATTACAGAATTGATAAGCTCCACTTTCCCCGCATAAGATAGCATTTTCGTAGACTAGTGAATGATACTACTTTTTACCTTACTTACTAGGGAAAAGTACATATCTGCAACTAAACGACTAGGATTTAGAGGTAAGCCAAGATACTTGAAAGGGAATGAACCCTTTGTGAATCATGTGCTTATCATAATTTGATCTTTGACAGTATTCGACACACCACCAAAATATATCTCAGTTTTTGCTGGATTAGCTGCCAAACCTGAAACTTGAGCAAACTCTTCTAAACATCTAGTTGCTGCTCTAACCGATGACACATCAGCTCTAGTGAAGACCATAAGGTCATCGGCAAAAATCATATGCGTGAGATTCACTCTAGAGCACTTAGGGTGATTTGAGAATTGAGGCTCATTCGAGATTTCCCTTAGCATTTTGGATAGAATCTCCCTGCCTGACTCCACTTTTACCTTCAAAAAAATCCTTTGCTTCCCCATTTATCTTTAAGCTAAACCAAGAAGAAGTAATGCATCCCATGATCTACCTGATAAATATTTCAGGAAAGTCCAAAGTATGCAGCATCTCTTCAATAAACCTCCAATTCAAAGAATCAAAAGCTTTTTTGATATCTACCTTAATGAGGCATCTGGGAGAGACATTCTTCCTTTTATATCCCTTGATCAGACCCTGAGACACCATGATATTCTCAAATATACTCCTATTCTGAACAAAAGCAGATTTCTCATTTCCTATGAGATCAGGGAGAACTTGCTTGAGTCTGTTGGCCGAAATCTTGCTTACAATCTTGTAGAAAGTTGTACAACAAGAACTTGGTCTATAATCAGTTACTGATGATGCATTTTCTTTTTTGGGAATCAAAGCTATAACTGTTGCATTAGCCTGCCTTGGAAGCTTTCTTTTCCTAAAATATTCCCCCACTGCTTCACATAGATCACCCCCAACAATGCTCCAAGATTTCTGAAAAAATCCAGCTAGAAACCCGTCCTGACCTGAGCTCTTATCAGGATGAATATCAAACACAGCTCGCTTTATTTCCTCTCTACTAATTTGATTCCCTAAAAAAGCCTTCCAGTGATCAGAAACCCCCTTACCTTTCATAATAAGAGTTATATCCAATTTCTGGACTGGCTTTTCCTCACCTAAAAGCCCTTTGTAAAACTCTGTAAATGCCTTTATTATCCCCTCTTGGCTTGTGAATTCCTTACCACTCTTATCAATTATCTTCCCAACCATGGTCTGATTCTTCCTTGCTGATATCTTTGCATAGAAAAATTTAGAATTGCAGTCATTATAACTGATGTCCTGAATTTTAGATCTCTCTTGCAGCATACTCAGTTCTGCTTTTTTCATCATACAATATTCTTCTATGGTCTCCTTCTCCATTTCCAGCAAGTTCTCATCCAATGGAGCAACTCCAAGTTTATGCTGCACTTCCTCCAGTTTTACTTTGCATTCCCTCACTCTCTCAGTGAGATTTGAGTAATAAGCCTTGTTTAACTTTCCTAGAGCATGCTTAACCTTTTTCAATTCAGCTTAGCAAACAATTTGTGTATTTGAGTGCCTTGCACAGGTCCATTCCATGCCTCCTCTACTATATTATTGTACCTAGGGTGATCTGCCCAACAGTTAGGATACTTGAAAACCTTAGTGATCTGCTCTAGAGAATTTATGACCACTTTAACAGGAGAGTGATCAGAAATCCCAGGAGCCAGATAATCAACATATGAGGCTGAGTGAACATTAAGCCAATCTCCATTCACCAATGCTCTATCCAGCTGCTCCCAAAGTCGATCTTCTCCCTCCTGCTTATTAGTCCAAGTGTAGTATTGTCCTTGGCCTCTCAGATCCTCTAGTCCACAATCATTCAAACAATCATTAAAATCTAGCATATCCTGAATATTAGGAGAGCATTTTCCCAATCTCTCACTGTCCTCCTTTACTATGTTAAAGTCTCCCATAACTAGCCATGGCTGACTAGGTTTTTGAGCTCTTAAACTCTCCCATAGATCCAACCTTTCCGCACTCCCGTTCTTTGCATACACTACTGAAAGACAGAAAGTGAAATGATTCAGCAAATCACTTACTATCCCTTGAATCATCTGATCTCCTATATTGTGATTTACTATTATTGGTTTGTTTGTTTGTTTGTTGTAGTTTTAAGTTATTACTAATGTTCAAAGACTTGTGTTTTTGCTGAAATTTAGTAATATTATTTTCTAAATTGGATCATGTTTAAAATTTGCAGGAAGTATGCATAGAACATACATGCATGGTCGGAATGAGCGATGTGTCCAATGACGAATGTTTGCACATAAGAGCAATCTAGCTTAATTGAGTGTAGGAGTATAGTACAATAGTAGGCATAGTAGTAGTAGTAGTAGTAGTATAATTAGTAGTAGTCGTACAAAACAAAAAATTATTTGCATTGGAATAATTTGAGAATAGTATTAGTAGTTTTTAGCTAATGGTCAATATTCAACATCATATTCAATTTAGTATATTATTATTATCTAAACTGGATCATGTTTAAAAAGGGCATATCATTTTAATCAAATTTGTATGTATGAAGTTGAATTATAGTTAGTCGGTCACCTGTTATAGTAAGAATAAGATTTTTAGTTGAAGTAGTATTAATAGTATTAATAGTATCTCCTGTAGTATTTGTTGTAGAGTTTTTGTAGTAGGATAATATTCTAACTTATTTCTCTACGGTATATTATATATGTTTTTGTAGTAGGATAATAATCTTGCCTAATTCTCTATTATATAATGTGTTTGCTCCCAAACTTTCTACCTACGTGTCTAAAATGTGTTTAATGATTTTATTTGTTGCTTAGAGTAGTAAGTTTCCTTTTTTTATCATCATTATTTTGGTTGCGAAATACTAATTACCATTTTCTGAATTACCTAATCTACTCCCTCCGTCCCCCTTTAAACACCCCGCTTTCCTTTTTGGGGTGTCCCTATTTAAACACCCCATTTCAAAACTTACTAAATCGGGTAAGTTTTCACCACACATCTACACTCCACTATCTCCAAAAAATAATAAACAAACCATCCATTATCTCTAAAAGTAATTAATAAATCACTCACTACCTACAACAATGATAAACAAACCACCCACTATCTCCAACAATAATAAATTAACCGTACACTATCTCCAACAATAATAAACTAACCACACACTATCTCCAACAATAATAAACAAACAACCCATTATCTCCAACAATAATAAACAAACAAAACTGCTTTAATCCAAGTGAAAAACACAATGGGGTGTTTAAAGGGGGACAGAGGGAGTATATTAGAATTGGTATACATTACTTTTGTCGTTGATATAAGCTTTGATCCCACAACTCCTACATGCACAAACCAATTTTGCCTATATATTTCGATATATGATGATAATATTAGAGAACCAAAAGTAGTTTGTAAAGTATTGGTCTAGGATACCTAATTTATAGCTATGATGTTGCTACAAATTTTAGTAAAAAAAAAAAAAGTTAGCTTGATGGAGCTAGCATGCACTAGCTAACTAATTAGCAGTTCACAAGAACTAAGCTAGGTCTATTGAGATCAGACCTTTTTTCTCGATTTTTGGTCACCAGTAACTATTTCAATTAGTGTTCCTATAATTAAAAGAAGAAAAAAATATAAAGCAATCCTACCCTATCTAGGAGTAGTTTATTCATGTATACTACTACTTCTTTTAGTAGATCTAATGACTAATATCCTAAACTTTATTATATCTAGATACAAACTAGTCCTACAACAAGAGTAGATGTAGATTAATTAGGAGATGGATTATAGCATCATATTTGCTCTATATATTTCATGTTTGGTAATACCTTAATCATAGGCACCGTCCCAACATAGTTGTATACTCATCGAGATAATGGGGATTATATTTTAGACAAAAAGCTCCCACCTAATTTAAACAACTTTTTAGAACATACGAGGAGAAGATTAGTACTCACTCTATTTCTTATTTGGGTTCCCCTTACGAAATTTGGCCTAACCTAAAGAAATATAAAAGAAATGGAAGGAGTACTATATACAGTTCATGAGGTTGATTAGGGGTGGAAAAGAGTAGACAAAGTTGTACGACATATATCAAACAACCGGACAATAGTAAATTGGTGATTCAAATATATGAAAAGTAGCCCCTTAGGAGTTCAATATGTTATGATCCTTTAACTCTAGAAGACTAAAGGTATATTAGTTATACAAAACCCATCTAAGCCTCAAATGCTACAAAGAGCGATCATAATCATAAAAATTAACACCCTACGAATAATTCTTTTGTACGTACTTAGGATTTCTTTGAAAGAATATACTTTTTCTTTCTAAATCTGATATGTAAACTTTAAGCACTCTCATAAATTAACAGACAATCCTAATTAAACATTATAAGGTTACAACCACTATACAACTTATCATGTTTTTCAGATTTAGTGATATCTCCAAAAATATGTCTTTCAATTATTAGGAAATCCTAGCTTAATTACGAACTTGCTAAAGTCATCACTTAAGCTAATTAAGGGGATATCTTATGATATTAGATCACATTAGTGTATGACTGGCAATGCAAATCGGGTACAAAAATACAATTTCCTTTGACTTGAAAAAGTTCGCATGTGATCAGTTAATAAAAATCTTATACTTAATATGTAAATAGAATAGAAGTATAAATAAGATAATCACACAAGAAAATGTCTAACAAAACTTTTTCAACGATAAACAAAATTATTACTACAATATCAATTTTGTTAATAGATCATATCATCATTAAAAAGTTTGAGCTTTATAAAAAGAAGAATGATACAAATAAGCCAATTCATAAGTCTCACGGTTCCAATAAATTATTATTTGTTGATTACAATCAAATATATAATGCAAAATGTTTTTCAATAAGTTAAGAGTTAAAATAACCACATAAGTAATCTGATATAAATTTTTTATAATATTCATTGTTACAAATAGTATTTGACTTTAACAAGTATATATATACCAATAAATATTTTTGTCAACAAGGTCAAATAGTAAATAAAATTCTTAAAGGTTAAATTAAAATATTAAATTTCTTATCTTATCTTATCTTATCTTATCTTATATCTTATATTATATTTATAAACGAAGCTTTTTTCGTGGGCACTGAAGAGGTTTAGAGCCTTTCGAATTTTCTTAGAGATTCTGGTTAATAAGGAATTATTTTATGTTATGGAATTATTGTTATATCATATGCGAGTATCTCAATTTGAGATTTGTTTCGAAAATGTATCTCAATTTGAGATTTGTTTCGAAAATGTATCTCAATTTGAGATTCATTTACACATTTTCCCGATATGAAACAATTCAGTTACTCCGTGTATATTTAGTAAAGATTTGTTTTTTTTTCTTAAAAAGTTTAGGGAGAGTCCAAAATAAGAGAAATAGTGAGAGAGTCCAAATAATAAAAAATTCTCACAACATTTATTAGCCAGAGTCCATACTATCAAAAAATTGTAATTTGAAAGCTATTTAGATGTGACACGACATAATTAGTACTAACTTTCATTTTTTATATCAGAAAATTAATATATATAACTCATTAAAATAAAGAGAGATTCTTGAAGAGCATAGAGAGAGTCCATCATTTGAGAAATACCCAAAGAGTTTAGTGTATGGTGAAAGAACAAAAAGAAGAGTCCATTATTTAAGAATTACTCAAAGAGTGATTTTTAAAGAGCATGGAGAGAGTCCATCATTTGAAAAATATTCAAAGAGTTTAGTGTATGGTGAAAGAGCAAAAAAAAAAAAGAGTCAATTATTTAATAATTACTCAAAGAGTTTAGTATATGGTGAAAGAGCAAAAAGAAGAGTCCATCATTTAAAAATTATTCAAAGAGTTTAGTGTATGGTGAGAGAGCAAAAACGAAGAGTTTAGTGTATGATGGAATATCAAAAAAATGAGAGGATAAATTACACAGTTAATTATTAATCATTCACATTATATTATAGAAACACGGTATGATTAATCATACAATTGGTTATGTGTATCAGAAAATTTTGAAAAATATATCATTAGATTTGATTTGAAGTGAATTTAAAGTTTGGTTCATTTATACATTTTCCGATAAGCAATGTTTAATAAGTACAATCGACTTTATATACTATATCTATTAAGAAAAATGTGTTTTTGAAGAGTATAGATAAGAAATGTTGTTTGTATAATTTACACATGAACAATCTAGACATCTTTGTATTTTTTATTTTTGAATTGATCAAGATTTTAAAATACATGTAAGAAACAACACAACAATTGTTAGTTGGTTATAAACATAAAAATCATCAAAAATGATAAAATATTTAAACCGTGCAATGTACGGGCGTAAAACTAGTATATAATAATACCGATAAGAATTCAAAGCTACACTAAATAATAAAAATACACTAAATAAATAAATACACTAAATAAATAATATATAATAATACCGATAAGAATCCAAAGCTACACTAAATAAATACAATAATAAATCAGTAAAACAATGTTTCAAAAAATTACACAACGAGTTAGATAAGAATTTTAACGAATTTTCTATGCAATTTTTTTAGTACTTAGATTAATCAATTATTGTTGCATATTGCATAAAAGATGTTTAAAGAAAGACAGATGGAGTATTGGGTTTGTGTAAGTTTTGTAGACCGCCAACACCTCTTCCGACACGTTCCATTTTTTCTGACTCGAACCCATTTGTTACCCTTATTTGTTGGTCAAACCCGAAACGACTCGTATTTAAAACAAAATTAGGACAAATTTTAGTCTTACGGTTGATTCTATAACTCCAAGCGCGACCATAACTTGTATTTGATCCGGCTTGTAGCGAACTGGCCAATAATATTTCACCAGATCCGGCCTGCTAAATAGATTTACTTGTGTGTGATCTTATTTGTTTTAAAAAGTAAATAGAATACAAAATCTAGAAAATCTCACCTCCCTAACCTCTTACCAACTTATTTGATCTCCTACTCTACCCTTTCACCACTCGTTGACTATTGTACTCGACAACCCTTATAATATGGTTAGGTGACTCACTTCACGGATAATTTTCTTAGGCATTCCCGCAATCTGTTGTTAGCTCGTATACACATACCTCAAAGTACCAACTCTCACCCATGTTACGAATTTTCCTAATTGACAGCCCCACGTCACCCACTTCCTTAGCTAAGCTAACACCTATGACTCGACAACATTTTACTATTACTTCTTTATTTATTACGATGACCTGCCTTACAGTTGTCTACAAAGTAGAATTCAAGAAGCAGGGTTGCCTCACGCACATATTTTGTTATTTTTGCATCCACTACGTCAAAAACGAGATTCGAGAACTCTCCTAAGAGAACGTAATTTGGTGAAACCGTTCTCTTAAAACATAAGAGAACGGTTCCATTAAAAACCGATCTTACATGTATTTTCCGTAAATAAAGATAATAAAAAATTAAACTTAAGAGAACGGTTCCTTCTAAAACCGTTCTCTTATATCCTATTAAACAAAGAACCAACAATAAGAAAACGGTTCTCTCTAAAACCGTTCTCTTAGGTAAACATACGAAAACGGTTCTTATGTATAACCGTTCTAAGAACCTCAAGAAAAATAAAAAACAAATTAAATTAAATTAAAGAAATAAACCCCCCCACCTCGTCATTTCCGCCCAACTATTCTCATCATAATTCTCCTCTCTTTATCTCTTTCTCTCTCCTCACTATCTCTATCTCTATCTCCCCTTCCTCCTCTTTTTTCTCTCTACCCACCATCATCAACCCTATCACTTACTCCGTCGATCGACCACTTCTTTTGGCCGATGATTTGCTCCTGCTGGTGCCGCTTTCGTCTCTTCTGACGCGTTCCCGATGGTCAATATCCGGCCACCTCACCGCGGTCGTGGCTTTGGTATTCTAATATGGGTTTTTTTTAATTTTCTTAAAATCTTTATCGGACAAGTGTTTGATTAGGTATGAGAAATCATGTTCTAGATCTACTTATTATCTAATTTCTGATGTGTTTTCGTTTTTTATTGCTCTTGAATTTGGTCATTTAATTGGAACAATTGGTCCTCTTTTTTTCGTTATTTTGAGACAAAAGCAAGAGCAAGTTGTTAGGCCAAAGCCTTGTGTTGGAGGTGAGACACGTGGTCAGCTAGATATGGTATCACTGATATCAACCTGCACCCACAAACCTACCAAACTTCACATTACCATCCTTTCAAAACCGCGTCCTTTAATGTGGAGAGACCATGGCGGAGACGAAGGTCGCGACGACCTCGACGACTACAAATAACTGGGTGTTGGCAAGGGCGACATGCAACATAGAGTAGGATGGTAGATCGAAGATATACAAGTTAAGGTTCACTTTAGTTTTAGATCTACTTTTTTTTTGTTGTTTATAATTTTTGAAATGTACAGATCTCGAATTTTGATAGTATCCACTTTATTGTTATTATTCTTGGTGACTATGGAAATTTTATTTTACACAGATTGTGTAAAGAATGTGGTGGCTGTGTTGTTGATGCTTCCATTGTTGTTGTTGTTGTTGTCGTTTCTTGTGGGAGGTCTGGGTTTCTGGATTAAGGATCGAGGATCGTGGGTGGGGTCAGTAAAGGTTGATATTTTGAAAGATTTTTTTGAAAAAAAAAAAAATTGGGTACCTATAAGAACGGTTTTAATGAAAATCGTTTTCTTAGCCAACCACGTAAGAGAACGGTTTTCGTTGGAACCGTTCTCTTATATCTAAGATAACGGTTTTCGTTGGAACCGTTCTCTTATATCTAAGATAACGGTTTTGTTCATAACCGTTCTTATCGCCTTTTAAAACGGTTGTAACCGTTCTCTTAGCCTTTAAGTACCGTCGTCTAGAAGCGGTTCCTCAACCGTTCAGCTTAGCTTTAGATGAACCGTTCTTGAAGGCCATTTTTGACGTAGTGATCGTGACGACAAGTTCCCAAGGCCCGAAGACGTTGATAGGATTATAGTTAGACCTAGCAAATGGGTCACTCGGGTCGGGTTCGAGTCGGGTTGATTCGGGTCGGGTCAATTTGAGTGCACTATAAAATTCGGGCCACTTCGGGTCGGTTCGGACGGGTTCGGGCCACTTCAGGTCTAGCATTCTTCAGGTAAATTTCGGGTACAGGTCAAATTATTCGGGTTAATTCGAGTTAGGTTAATTCGGGTCTAGTGAATAATCGAGACGAATCATGATTAGATTTGTACTGTTTACATTTATTTCGATTGAGTTACCAAATATAAATAAAATACATTAAATCATGTTGTTTAGGTACTCGTTTCATGTGTAAAATAGGAACATTATGCCATATAATATACTCACTTTATATGTTACAAGATTGATTGACGCGAAATGCTCGTGCCATTAAATCAAAGGTTAGCATATTGTATGCGGAATCAAAAATTTCAAGTCGATTTAGTACGGGTCAATTCGGGTTCAGGTGAAAATCGGGTCGAGCTAGTTTACTTCGGGTCATAACGGGTTCGGGTCAACTTCGGGTTAGTTGGCTTCGGGTGAAAATCGGGTTCGGGTGTAACCCGGTTTGGGTGAAATACGGGTAATAACATTTCGGGTGAAATTCAGGTTCGGGTCAAAACTTTCGGGTCGGGTCTCGGGTCACTTTTGCCAGGTCTAATTATAATAGATGAGCTTCCAGGCCAGTAAGAAAATCCTAAATTGTATGATGGTGTCAAAGAACTTATGATGCATGGACGGTGCGGTGACGCCAACCCGAAATCTGCATGTATGTGCGATTATCTACCAAAAATAATCCTAAATCCTAACAACATTAGTAGGGAAATAGGGAATTAGGGATTGTATCCACAGGGAAATAGGTTTCAAATGTAGTGAATTGAAGTGAGCATGTAGTGACCAAAGACCGTTTTTATTTCGTGGACACGAGGTGTCGAGACCCGAAAAAAAGTTTGAATTAAGCCAAAGGACATGGCTTGCCCTTATTGGATGACAGGCTAAAGTCGTATGGTTAAATCAAATATAAATTAACAAGCAAACCTATAGCGTAGTATTGGGTAAGTGAGTGTCGAATACACAGAGAACGGTGATTTTCTAAATGTGCAAACGTAACTAAATGGGGGGTTTGAGTTTGTAATTTATCAAGTAATCAAAAGCTAAAAGAGTAATTTGTAAATCAATTGAGGAAAAGATCTCGGACATTTAATACCCACTATCATTCCCCTAATTGGTCCTAGTTATCAACTAATCCTAATTCGTTGAGTACTTAGTTGTAGAAATATAACCAGATTTCAGAAGCCCTAATTAATATTATAATTTAAGCTACTTAAAACAATTTTCAACATTAATCTCATAATTAAAACTAATAAAAATTTCTACAAAACATGAACAAATACAACAAAATCCCCGATTATATTAAGAACCCCTAATAAGAAGATTATAATCATACTAAAGTAATAACTTTCGAAATTAATTGAATCACATTCGAATAATTAAGCTAATTAATCCCAAATTCGTGATTAGTGAAAATCAACCCAAAACAATCATCAAGATCAATTATTTATGCATAAAACTAACCTAAATCGATTACCCACTAATCATAACATCTATTAGTATCAATTTAACACAACTAAAGTATTAAAATCAACTCAATAATCATGATTTGAAGAAACGCGAAAACAGGGGAGAGATAAGTGGGGAAGGGCGTTACCCACGGAAATTAAGGAGGAGGAAGAGGTGGCGTGGTGGTCGGCCGGAGATAAGGATTGGCGGCGAGAAGGCGAGGACGGCTGGATTAGAGGCGGCAATGTGCGTATGGCCGTATGGGTGGCGTGAAGAGGACGAAGAAGAGAGGAAGAACAGGGGAAAGAAGAAGGAAACAGAAAAATAAAGGGGAAGAGGGGTTTGTCGTGGTTGAGGAGAGAGAAAGAGAGGGTTTATTGTTTTTTTTTTTTTCTTTACTTTTCTTTTTATTTTCTGATTCTTTTTTTTTCCTTTTTTTGTTGGGTTAGGATGTGTTTGGGGTTTGGGTCAATGTAGAGTTGGGTTGTTGTAGTATTTGGAAGATAGCCCAACTCAGAAACTAGAAAATCCTACATAGAAAATCCGACTCCAAAATCCATTTTCGAACTCGGTTTTGAAAACTACTCACAATTAACTTTTAATACTTTTTTTTTCATTTAGATAATCTAATTAATAAATCTAGAATATTAATTTGAAATTTTGGGATATTACATCCTTCCCCCCTTAAGAAAACGCTTCGTCCTCGAAGCGCAAAATAAATTAATAGACTCAAATCACAACCAAACAACACATAACAAAACAACAATTCATAAGATGCAAATGTATGAATGCAATGCATGCTTAAAGTAAATAAACAAAGTTAGTATCACATTCTTCCCCCCTTAAAGGAGTTACGTCCTCGTAACTCTAATGAGAATAAAATAAGAGGTAAGTAAGAGTATTAAAGATTAGGAAGTACCATTCACCACATTGGTTTCATTTTCAGTCTGAGCTCTATTTATGACATAAATTTGACCCGCCTTGCGCTGGTTATTCCCTCCTTGAGCATTTTGGTTGGCATTCCTAGCAGCAACTCCATTGTTGTTACCATTGGCAGCTTGACCATTGTTGTTTCCTTGGTAATTATTCTGGAATTGGTTCCGGTTTGGGTTGCTGCCTTGGTAATTGGGACGAGAATTGTTATTGTAAGAATTCTGATTGTAGTTTTGGTTATTGGGGCGAGGATTTGGGTTGTATGTGTTTTGGTTGAAGTTTTGATTCCCTTTGTTGTTTCCCACATAATTACCATTTCCCATTTAGCTTTGAGTTTTAAACCTACACTCATATACCCTATGACCCCGTTTCCCACAATTAAGGCAATTGACAGGTTGTCCAAAACAGTCAGCACCCGGATGATCCCCGTTACATTTCTTACAGAAGTAGTGACGCTCAACCCTTTTGTCTTGGCCACGGTTTTGGAAGTTGTTCCCATTAAAGTTTCTATTGTTCCCTTGATTCCCCCCAAAGTGTTTGGTTTTCCCCTCTTTTCATTCTCATTGTTGGTGTGGAGATCAGTCTCATTCAGATTGGCAGATTGGGTTTCAAACTTTCTTTTCTTGTTCCTGGTTTCCTCTTTTAGCTCATGTACTCTCCACCCACTAGCAGCTTTCCCATAGGCCTCGTGTACATCAGCAAAGTTCATCATGATCATGGTTTCCTGGAGGCTATAGTCAAGTCCCTCAATGAATCTAGATATCTTAGAGGCATCATCAGGCAAAATGGTGGTTGCAAAGCGAGAAAGCTCAAGGAATTTGGCATAATAGTCAGTCACACTTCCTCGGTTTTGTTTCAATGCTAGGGATTCAGAGAGTTTTCTTTGCCTAACATGCTGAGGGTAAAATCTTTGTCTCAAGGCATCTTTAAGACTATCCCAATTGAAGTTTGGTTGAGCTTGGAGGGCTGCCCTAGCAGCTGACCACCAAATATCGGCTTCTCCTTTGAAATAAAATACAGCCCCATCTACCTTTTGGTTTGCTGGACAGTTAATGGTGTCGAAAATTTTCTCCATATCCCTTATCCAATTCTCAAGTTCTAATAGAAATCAGGTTTTCTTTGGGATATTTTCTTAGCCCAGTCAATCATAGGTAGTTGGTTATTGTTTTGCAACAATTGGACCACAGCAAATGCAAATTGGTGAAATCCATCATTTTGTTGTTGGTGGTTCATGTTTGCGTTGTTTCTTCTTGTGTAGTAGTGGTGAATAGGGCGCATACAACCTACACTAACAAATTATTTCCAATTACATTCCCGCCTACTTAGTAGTTAAACTACAATGCAATGAGCATATAATAACCAAGTAAAGTAAACTAATCATAGAAGTCATATTAATCTCATTAATAAAGGTTAAAGCATCCATAAGTAATAAAACATATATATAATTGACATATCGATGTCTAACCAAAAGTCTAAAATGTCAAGTATAGATCATTTTGATTATAATTATTATACCTAGCCACCAACTTGATTCTTACGGGTAGGGTGGGAGGGAGCTATTTATGGATATCCTAATCTCTCCCTTAGTTCGGTAATCATTCTTATTAGCCATACACATCAATTAGTAATTGCCCTTACAATTTAGGGATTAGGATTACTAATGCAACAACATTTCAATAATAATGAATTAACCTTGTAACTCATGCCAACAAAGTTATCACCACCTCCTAATCATAATTACAGACTTACAATTGGGAAAAAGGGTTAAAACAGTTTATGCACCAACCAAAGCACATCATCCAACCATGAAAATAGATGTATAAAAGCATGCTTATTATAATGTACACTTTCCTCATTTAGTCATACCATTTAAAATTTATAAGGTACATTAGACCTTCAAAATTCCACAATCTCATCCATATTCCAACCATTCCAAACATTTAAATTTCAACCATTCCAAACATCCAAATTCTAACATACATCACCAAACTTCTATCATAAATTTGAAACAAAACAGCCATACAGAAGTCTCACATGTGTAAACAAATAGCAAATAATAAACAAAGAGGCACTGAACTGAAAAAACAAACAAACCCATCCCCCATACGGCTTGGTTTATTTTATTTATTTATTTACTTATTTAATTAGCTATTTTGCTAGTTGTTTCATTTATTTCTTTTCCTAGTCATATTAGTTCATTTTAGCGTGTGACCTAACCTGGGCTCTGATACCAACTGTAACACCCTCAAATTTCCTTTCCTTTTTAAAAACATTTGATCGAGATCCAAAAATACAAATGAGGAAATTCAGAGGTGTCACTCCGCACTCAAGTCAAAGACCCGAATGCTAGGAGATTTCAAAAGCCAGAATAAGAATGTCTAGTGGTCTAAATAAATCTATTACAACCCAAATATTAAATTACAACAATCTAAAATTCAAATACGAAGTATGAAATAGTCTAAGTATTGTCAATAGTCTATAGCTTAATGTCTAAGCTTTATTTAGTTTAACTGATGTCTAGTGAATCGTCATCCCCGCAATGCATCAACTACTCCATACCTGTGGTGGATTTAAAGCACAAAAACCACAGTTGAAAAAGTCAGAAATTTGAGTAAGCTAACACCTCAACATGTTTAAAACCCAAAACCCTTACCTGGATTTTGAAAACGTTTTTAGTTTTATTTTTGAAAACACACTTAGCACATAAACATACAATCATCCAATAATAATTCCAAACCATCAATCCAAATTCATATACCACATTCTATCATTCAGTTCATCACTTATCAATTGTATAAGAAACATTCAACAACGCATATTCATCGAACATTAATATGATCACGATTAAGAAGTTATAAGTCACAATTCACAATTCACAATCCATAATCCATAATCCATAATCCATAATCCATAATCCTTATTATTTAGTAATGAACTGAATCTTTTGCTAATTCATCCTATCAACCATAATCCATAATCCATAATCCAAGACTACTAGACCTTAAGTGTGCACACCCCCTACTGAGTGTTTTTAACTCAAGTAGAGTAGACTAGAGCCTAACCCTCTTAAATACCGATGTGGTGGGGTAATAAATAGGAGTCGATGCGACTCAATCTAATGAATAAGAGTTCTTTTGTCTCAAGCAAATAAATAGGAGCTCTTTTGGCTCGAACAAATAATTAGGAGTTCTTTTGCTCCGTCTAAGTAACCAGTATCTTATTGAGAGAGAGTTGATGATCACAAATCATATACAACAATACAAACCAACATCATAATATGAATGGCTATGCGCCCACAAACCAACCAAATCAACCAGTTAATATACATTCAATCTTACCTTTCAAAATAACATATTTATCACAAGCCAAACCATATATCAATATCCATACATTAATTCCAACCAATCATAATACGGTAATTGTATAAATTGAATTGTTCTCCACCTATCATGATACTATGTTCACATCCAATCACCAATCACCAATCACATCTAGCACATAAGTTTGAAAGGTTTCAACAAGTTTAAGAAAGGTTGAGCATGCTAGCTTACCTTTTTAAGCTAACGGATAAACTCAATAGCACAACAATCACTAGTACTCCTCGTCTACGAACTCAGGCTCTACAATTATACAAACGACATTCCCAAATTAAAACTCAATCTTTCCCAATCATTCATCTAATAATTATGTTAGTTCTATTCTATATGCAATGCCCATCACAATCTATATTCTAAACCAACAATTATCAATTAACCAACAATTACAAATCTAATTCAATAATTAACTACTACTACTCAAATAACATTCAATTTATTTGCCATCAGTGAAAGCTGCAACAAAATGCCTTGAGCAATTTGCAAGAATTTCAGGGTTGGCAGCAAACCCAGCAAAAACGGACATATACTTTGGAGGGGTGGCTAGCTTTGTGAAAGAGCAAATTCTCAATGCCACAGGTTTTACTGAGGGCAGCTTCTCTTTTAGGTATCTTGGACTTCCACTGAATCCAAGTAAGTTGCTGGCTGACATGTATGTTCCACTTGTGAGTAAAATCAAGAGCAACATCAGTAACTGGACTGCAAATCTCCTCTCTTATGCTGGAAAAGTGGAATTGATAAATTCCATCATTTTTGGCATTGAAATTTTTTGGAGCTCGGGTTTTATGCTCCCTCAGCATATCATCCTCATGATAGACAGGAGTAGTAGAAGATACTTATGGAATATCGAAGAGGGAAGCGGGAAATTAACATTTAAGAGTTGGAAAAGCATGTGCTCCCCGAAATTTGAAGGAGGTGTAGGGATTAAGGAGGTGCTAGCTTGGAATAAAGCCTTAATGACTAAATGGCTGTGGAAAATAATAACCAAGCAAGATGGATTATGGTTGCGATGGATCAAGGCTTATTATCTACAGTTGAGCAACATTGGAGATGTAAAAGCAAAGGATGGGGATTCAGAGAGTTGGAAGGGTGCTTTGAAAGTAAGAAATGAACTGCTGCAGAAAGAAGGAAGCTGGGAAAATGTTAAAAAGCTGATAAAAACATGGGAAAATGGAGGTAAGTATAAGGTCCAACAAGCTTATAATTACTTCAGAGAGAAGAGGAGGAAAATAAGATGGTGTAGGGTGATTTGGAATAGCACAAGCCGGCCAAGACACAGGTTCAATGTGAATCTAGCAGCTCAGAACTGCCTGCCCACCATAGATAATCTCAATAAAAGGGGTCTAGTGATAGTAAATCGGTGTTGCTTATGCAAGCAGGACATGGAAAATCACAAGCACCTGTTTTTTGAGTGTAAATACTCGGCAAAGATATGGCAAAGAGTGTTAGATTGGATTGGGATCAAGAGAAGAGGGTGGAGCTTAAGAAAAGAATTAAAATGGGGAGCAAGTAGGAGAGGGAAGAAGCATTGGCATGCTGACTGGTTTTGTGCAAGCCTAGCCGCCACTGTGTACTGTCTATGGGGGGGAACGAAATGCAAAGATTTTCAGGGATGCAGAGCAAGAAGAGGAGCAAATTGTCAAGAAAGTGAAAGAGATAGTTAGCACTCGACTTTTAGCAGTGAAGCATAATTGTATGCATAATGAGATTGTGGAGTGTCTTAATGGTAGCTAGGAGTAAGATAAGTTAGTGGTTATCCTCTTTTTTGTAAAATTCTGATTTTATTCTCTTCCCGATTTGGATGAATAAAATTGACCATTATTACCAAAAAAAAAAAAAAAAAAAAAAAAAAACATTCAATTTATTATAAAAATTTCCAAGGGCCTAAAATTAGTTTTAAAATAGAATCTAACTTATAAAAATAAACTCTTAATAATTATAATTTAATTGTAAATTAATCTAACAATTTAAATTATGTTTGATTTAGAAAAAACCAATATTTTAATACATAAAATCCCATAAATCCGAAAACAATAAAATAAATTTCGAAATCAGAAAAATAAATTCATAACAACCAGATTTCGGAAGCCCTAATTAATATTATAATTTAAGCTACTTAAAACAATTTTAAACATTAATCTCATAATTAAAACTAATAAAAATTTCTACAAAACATGAACAAATACAACAAAATCCCCGATTATATTAAGAACCCCTAATAAGAAGATTATAATCATACTAAAGTAAGAACTTTCGAAATTAATTGAATCACATTCGAATAATTAAGGTAATTAATCCCAAATTCGTGATTAGTGAGAATCAACCCAAAACAATCATCAAGATCAATTATTTATGCATAAAACTAACCTAAATCGATTACCCACTAATCATAACATCTATTAGTATCAATTTAACACAACTAAAGTATTAAAATCAACTCTATAATCATGATTTGAAGAAACGCGAAAACAGGGGAGAGAGAAGTGGGGAAGGGCGTTACCCACGGAAATTAAGGAGGAGGAAGAGGTGGCGTGGTGGTCGGCCGGAGATAAGGACTGGCGGCGATGACGGCTGGATTAGAGGCGGCAATGTGCGTATGGCCGTATGGGTGGCGTGAAGAGGACGAAGAAGAGAGGGAGAACAGGGGAAAGAAGAAGGAAAAAGAAAAATAAAACTAAAGGGGAAGGGGGGTTTGTCGTGGTTGAGGAGAGAGAAAGAGAGGGTTTATTGTTTTTGTTTTTTTCTTTCCTTTTCTTTTTTTTTCTGATTCTTTTTTTTTCCATTTTGTGTTGGGTTAGGATGTGTTTGGGGTTTAGGCCAATGTAGAGTTGGGTTGTTGTAGTATTTGGAAGATAGCCCAATTCAGAAACTAGAAAATCCGACTCCAAAATCCATTTTTGAACTCGGTTTTGAAAACGACTCACAATTAACTTTTAATACTCTTTTTTCATTTAGATAATCTAATTAATAAATCTAGAATATTAATTTGAAATTTTGGGATATTACAAAGACGACTCGACTGAAACTTCCAGATGACTCGTCGCTCAGGGGACGAGTCGTCGGAAGCTCTCTGTTCTCTGACTCGTCCTCTTCTTCAAAGTCAACCAACTTTTTGCTTTCACCTACTGTTGTACCACTCCTTAATGTCACTGCACTCACATTCTTCTTTCGCACTTCCGTATTTGAGGGTAAACGTTGGTAATCCTTGGCTTCCAACCCTACCATAGCGGTAGATTGTTGCCCAAATTGTTTTTCGAGATTTTGGATCCTCGATTGGGTTTGTTGTTGGAATTGGTTCATGTTAGTTGCCATAGCACGAATTATCTCCTCCGTAAACATAGGCTTATTAGACAGGTCTTGTGGTGCCCCTAGTGGTCTAGGTTGAAATGTTCGTTGTAACAGTCCGATCCACCGTCCATCGCAACACAACCCAATAAGATGGGAAGTCAACTCGTATGCCCAAATATCCTCTCGTGGGTTCTAAAAGGTGAAAGCCTTCTTGGTAGTATGATGGTAGAAATATATTATAAACTGATCATATGAGCTTTAGTTTCCCAATGTGGGACAAACCAACTCCATAAACCACTTTCCATATTTCGTAGTGTTACAAACTCCCCCACTTAAAGAACACGACTTCCCCGTCGCGACTCGACCATTCCATACCAACATCAACACAGGTCCAAGATTTCCTCCGCTAGACGGCTGACCTGGGCCTAACCCCAGCACTCAGCACGCGATCGCAGGGTTGCTCTGATACCATCTGTAACAGCCCGATCCACCGTCCGTCGCAACACAACCCAATAAGATGGGAAGTCACCTCTTAGGCCCAAATATCCTCTCGTGGGCTCTAAAAGGTGAAGACCTTGTTGGTAGTATGATAGTAGAAATCTATTATAAACTGATCATATGAGCTTTAGTTTCCCAATGTGGAACAAACCAACTCCATAAACCATTTTTCATATTCCGTAGTGTTACATTCGTCCTCCTTGAGGACCAAAGTTAGACCCTCCTTGAAAGTTGTTAGTGGGAGTGGACCACCTGAATGTAGGATTATCTTTCCATATTTCATTGTAAGTGTTGGAAAAAGGGTCATACTTCCTTTGAAATCCACCTTGATAGCCTACAGCATTCACATCTTCGACCTTCTCATCTTCAACAACAATGGAAGGGCAAGTATCAGTCGGATGCCCTTCGGCATAGCATATCCCACAAGTCTTCACTGTTGCCGAGGTACCTCCACGCATGAAGGCTCTCATCATGGATGTAAGCTCATCCACCTTCTTTTCCACAGTTTTTTTCGGTACCAATAGCGCTTACTTTCCTTGTAAACCGCCGACCACTAACACGAGCTTGGTCTTGATCAGACAATTCATTTAGTAAATTCAATGCTTCAGAAGGAGTCAACTTATCAATACCCCCTTGACTTACAACTACCACATGGCGTTGATCATCATCCTGAAGGTTATTGAAGAAATAGAGGACGAGATCCTCTTCTTTAAATCCATGATAAGGGCAACTTGAGCACAACTGTTTGAACCTCTCCAAATATGCGGAAAATCGCTCATCCTCTTCTTGCATAACATTGCTAATACTCTTTTTCAATGAGGATGATTTGGTGGCTGGGAAGTATTTTTGAATGAACGCCTTTTTCATATCATCCTACGAAGTGATACAACCAATCCCTCGCTCTTTCCTTCAGAGTGAAAGGGAAGCCCTTCAACAGATAGTCATCATTATTGACCGAAGCGGGCTTCATCCCATTACAACAAAAAAAGAATACATCTGACACATGCCGATTAGGATCCTCAAATTGACCCCCATGAAAGTGTGGGAGTTGGTGTAATAGTGCCTCCTTGGTCTCGACCGATTTACCCACTTCTTCCTCTGGGTATCTGATGCATAATGGTTGCTTGGCGAGATTCGGGGCTGTGAGTGTTCTGATACTCATATCTGCAATTTTATTAGTTTCGGAGTCACACTCTGGATGGGGAAGAGGTAATTCCCTAAATTCTTTTCCGACAGCTCGCAAAGTTCTTTCGATTTCCTTTTCAAAAGGGACAAGAGGCTTATTAGTAGCATGGTTGTGGACCATAAATGATCCACCAACAAACACACACAACAACAAAATTGAATTGTTCCCCGGCATGCGCCAAAATTTGACAGGGTAAAGTCGTATGCCTAAATCAAATATAAATTAACACACAAACCTATAGCGTAGTAATGGGTAAGTCGGTGTCGAATCCACAGATAACGATGATTGTCTAAATGTGCAAACGTAACTAAATGGGGGGTTTTGAGTTTGTAATTTATCAAGTAATCAAAAGCTAAAAGAGTAATTTGTAAATCAATTGAGGTAAAGGTCTCGAACATTTAATACCCACTATCATTCACCTAATTGGTCATAGTTATCAACTAATCCTAATTCGTTGAGTACTTAGTTGTAAAAATATAATTTCTTATCGTTTCTTAATTGTGGTTAAGAGGAGAGATCATCCCTACCTAATAGCCCTAATCGGTTGATAACAAGCACACGCGGTTTCGATCTTCAATTAATATGTTTATTCACCCCTAAATCTAATCACGATGATCAACATGCAATTAGACCTAGTTTCTACAAATCGATTAAACAATCAAACAATTAATACTTTAATTGAGAATCTAGCAATATGATTTAATAACCTATGGCTAATTAGTTGTACACCTAATTAACGATAAATCAATCAATAATAACAATGATAGAAAGAGAATGAACAATACTCAAATGAAATTAAGAATTAGAATCAGACTCACAATTGTCGGTGAATAATATCTTCGATTAATAATCTGAGAATAAAAAAGTCTTTTTTTTCGTTGAAATGTAAGAATTTTATAGATAAAAAAACCAATATACATGTTTACAAGGGGTATACCCCGGGATACTCAATCACAACAATTAAAGTTGTATAACCTTGGCAAATTACATCAGGCCTCTTTCTCTAAGCCATTTCTCATCAACTACTTTTACATCATTTGTTATTGCATTCATTCTTCTTTTTACTTCACTAATAGCCTATGCACTCACTTTGTCTGGTCGAGAAATACAGCCCTCTAGCCTGCATTTGTTCCTACACCACCAAACATGATAGTTCAAATTGCTAATTAGGGATCCTATTGCTTATTTTCTGATTCTAGACCCCCACCTCTTCTTTGCACACCATAAAAGAATACATTCAAATTGGGTAACCTGAGACCTGTGCTCAAGCTCGCCTCTTCAATGCATTTCCTACTAAAAACACACTCAAAGAATAAGTGCTCATGTGATTGTGGCCGTTGCTGGCACATTAAGCAGGTGTCATCACTGCACACTCCTATCTTCATGAGCTTGTCCTTCAGTTGGAGTCGTTTCCTAAGTATAATCCAGGTTATAAAACCTGTTTTGGGGATAATGTGTCTACTCCATAAGAGCCCTTCCCAATCCTTCTTACTTTGTGTCCCTTTCATCCACTCATAACCATCAGCTACTCTATACTCCTTATTTCTAAAATTATAATGTAACATTATCAATATTGTAAGATTGCTCCATGCATTAAATATGATTTCATCAGATTGAACTCATTCACCAACTATAATAACATTAAACCTTCGTACAACATCTATACAATAATACCACTAGGTAATAAAACTCAAACAACAATTTTTTCAAGGTGTTGTAAAGAAAATATAAAGTTTTGTTTTTCCTCATTGAGCGGGAGTTTGCACTAGATCGAATCGAAAATAAAATGAAACTACTTTGATATTAGACCAATAACAAAAGTATTTGTTTTACTTTTGAGAGGATATTATTGTAATCAATAACAACAAAATAAAAAATAAACATATTTTAATCTTAAAAATTCACATATTCCCTCCTAACTTATGTCTGGTTTTACATAACCATCTTTGACCAATTAGCTTAAGACCTCTATTGTGTCAGATTTACCAAATATGAGTCAATATTTGTGGATCTACAATTTAGAAATAAGGTTGTGACATGCAGGGGGTAAAATAACGGTTTTAGGGGAGGGGAACGAGTTTAGGGAACAACGGGGCGATTTATAACCACTGTGGTGAGGATGGTGGTTTGGGTGATTATTAGCAATGGGTCGGGGGAATGGAGAGTGGAGACAAAGTGAAAAGTACAAAAGAAAACTAAGGTCGTTGAGGGAGAGACTGTTGAAACAAGTTCAAAAGAGTTTATTAGTGTCTTCGTCGGCATACGGGATTACAAAGAGTAAACTGGTAGCGATGGAGTGTTGGGGATACGCATCGATCATATGGTAGTAACATTGTCTTCAAGAATCAAATTACTCAGAGTGATGAAAATAAGAATTTTAACAGTCTCGTGAATTTATTGAGTAAAAAACTAGTGATGTAATTTACTTAATTCTTTTACATTTTTCTAGAGTCTTTGTATTAATTACTCCCTCTTGTTCACTGTTTTTTCTCACCTTTGAAAACATTTTTTGAGTAGTCATGTTGGGAGCTACCTCTAAACCAAATGAATTGTTCATTTAATGTAAAAATAGTATATACATTCTATTGTGTATTGCACTCTACTAATTACACTTGATTTTAATGTCTAAGGGGTATTTCATTTGGTTTAAAAGTAGCCGTAAACATGGCTACTCGAAAACAGTTTTTAAAAGTGGAAAAAAAGGAAGAACATGGCTACTTAAAAATTGTTCTTTCTATCAAAAAAATCCAACAAACCAACTCAATTTCTCCTTTCAAAACCCTACCCTTTTTCAATTGATAAAAAGTTCCTTCAATCACAACATTTCTAAAGTTTTTTGCTTGTGTGAGGTACCTTACCGGCCGGGTGGGCCGATTCGCCCTCCATAAATGAATTGCTATTGACCATGAGTCACCAGCGAGGTCTTCTTTTTTAGGACCCCACGAACCTAGAATGGGTCCGTGCAAAGTTACGGGTTGGGAAGGTGTTAGGCACCCAAACCGCCCGTCGTGGTCGACGGTCTCTACTAATTGATCCATAATAAATTAAGAGTAATTAAATGACGACGGATACACATAACATTTAGCATGCAAGGCGAATTAAATTTCATGCGACAAGATTAAAGTAAGATTAGCAACGTCAAACTCACGAAACACAAAACATACTAATTAAATGTGAACATGCCTAAAAGAATTTGAATGGCTAGCAACAAATTTGCTGACTCACGCATGAAACACAAAATATTCCTAACCACAAAACAGAGAACACACGTAAAGCCAAGCATACTACGAGAGTTCTCATACGTAAAATCATTTAAGTGGAAAATACGTTTATTAATTAAGGGCCCTCAGAACTTACTTGCGATGTTTCGCGGATCTCGGTTTTGTATGCCAAGGAGCCCAACCTCTATCCTCGATCCGTTTCCTCCACTTGACCCAACGATCGAGCTTTGACCTTCGAAGTGGTGATCGCGCTATGGTGGACGATTATTGCGAGTTGGTTGCGAGATGTGTGTATATGAAGGTCGTATGTGTGTGTATGGTAGAAGTATGTGTGATAAATTTTGTGGCTAGCTTTGCGTAGTGTTCTCCGTAGGGTTTTTTCATGTGTCTCATGCTGAAAATGTGGGGCTTTATATAGGAACTACCTAGGCTAGGCTACCCTAGGTTTAGTCTCCAAGAGAATGAAAATTGTAGTGTGAAAAAGATAAAGGATAATAATCAAAATGAGAAGATAAATGTGGAAGATAATAAGAAGATAATAGGGAAGATAATGGTTACAAAGTCATGGAAAATGAATGAAGAATGGATGATAATATGAAAATGGAAATGTGGAGCATTATCGGATAAGAGGAGTTTGATGAAGGCCGAAAGATACGCAACAAACAGTGGAAACAAGCGTGGAGTAGCAAAACTCAGTTGAATGCCAACTGGTTAAGTGGCATCCATGTATTCTGGGCAATAAACACGCATGGGCCAGATTCCACGCAACTGGGCCTGGATGTCTCACCTCAACCGAGCCCAAGCGAAATACGATCCAACAAATGTCACCCATATACTTAAGATCCACCATAGCACCTGGGTCAAAACGGCCATTTGGGCCTTAACTCGGGTATGAGTCTCATAGGCATACAAAATCGATTATCGCGTTAAGTCTGTTTTCATCATCGGGCGCTATAAGGGAAGCCCCCAAGGAGGGTGTCTACAGGAGCCCCCAAGTAGGGTGTATACAGGGAAGCCCCAAAGTAGGGTGTCTACGGCTTGGATTGTTTCAAGTTGAGTCCATATTTGTTGGAGTTAATTCAAATAATGGAGTTGTATGAAAATGACCATCATGGTTTTTGCTAGGATTTCATTTTTCTTTTTTTTTTCCTGCCTTGTTTTGAAAGATTCTTGGGGGACATATTGATGAGTGAATTGAAATTTCTTCATATTTTGCTCAAACTCTAACCTTCTTATTGATCCTCTTGTAATAACTGCGAATTCGATTTCTGGGACTAGTCCTAAATTTTGTTCTTGTGGATGAAGATAGGAAAGAGGATAAGAAAAATGACAGAGGGGCTCGGGCTGACAGCAGACTAACGTCCAGTGGCGGACCCAGGATTTGGCGAGTGGGGGTGCACAAAATCGGTAGGCAACTCGTGTTTCTAGAGTTTTTAAAGTGGTCGTCAAAAATAACGACCGCTTTTTTTTCTTCCTTTTTAAAAATGGGGGTACTCGCAAAAATTTAGCTAAAACACTCATAAAAATCAACCCAAAAAGGCTAAGAAAACCAAAAATTTGTTGTTGGCGGGATTTGAACCCAGCCCTTGCCGCCCCAATCATGTTCACATGACCACTACTCTACAATATTAGAGATGAATATATATGGACAGTTTAGAACTATATATCAATTTTGGAGATCAATGGGGGTGCACATGTCCCCCTGTGCACCCCCCTGGGTCCGCCCCTACTAACGTCCATTAAACTAATCTACAAACGATACAAAAGAAAATTTAAATTAAAACCAATCCCTATTTGATAAAAAAGATGAAAACATTAGACCCCATTTGTATAGTTAACTCGCATGTGCTTACTTGTGATGTTGTAATTGGGTTGATTCCCCCCAAGTTTTGTGCTCAATATAATTACTACATTCTCTAAAAAAATATTGTGATTTTTAACAATTTTGTTTGTAACGTTGAATTTCTAGTTCCTAAACAAAAATTTTACGAGGATAGTTGACTTAAGGAGATCATCCGACATTCCGACATCCCGACATCGGAGGAGGAAGAATAGATACTCCGTACATTTAATTTGTTTATCCAGAAACTGTAGTCTAAATGACGGAGAATGTTGCGCAAAGAAGTGAAGAACACGCTTTTAGTAAATCAGTCACAATACTTGCAAAACCTTCTGTATATCTTGGCAGGTCAAATTGTAAAACACAGTATCTTCCGTCTACAAATGAAATGACGGTTTGCCATAACCAGGGTGAGGCGAAACCTTGGCAGCTACAATTTGTGATCTACCATTCACTATCAGCGACTCCCAAGTCGTTGATCGTCATATTCAGCAGGGCGACGGAAAGGAAATTGTGCAAAATGGACTCTCAAAACAGAGGTGTCAGGTTTTTTATCGTCAAATTTATAACCTGCATAAAATGTAAAGCTAAAACAAATTAGAACACCACCAACTACATTAACTGGTAAGCTAGCAACCTGTTGAAGACAAATTATAAGCGTATGCATTTACTGGAAGCCTGTTGTCAACATTTAAATCTCTTACACCATAAACCTATTCCTAGTCATTCAGAAGACATTCTCCTTTGTATAAACAAACCAGGACCATGATTATCCACAACAATAAGTATGTTACACAACTACTGGGGGTACACTATTAGGTCTCTTATATAGTTATATATATGTGCTCAGCGCATAAAAATCCTGAGAAGAGTTAAAAATGAAAGATGGGGGCAGGAGTACTAACCTTGAAGAGCCTCCATAGCAGTAAGTGCACATTTTGAATCATTGAACTCGACGAAACAGAGAACAACCGCCTTGTCTCCACTCTGAAAGCAAGACACGGAGATCACATACCCGCAGAAGAGAAGATTAGGGAGAGGGGGTTCCAACCAACAGTAATCTCACAAATCATAAAAGTACTTCATAATAAAATGCCTTCTCTGGAAAGATAATTATGTCTATATTAGACGATGACAACCTTCAGTCCTCCCTAGTAAGAATATGGATTTCACTGGTGCCACAATTACTGATGCCCAATGCCCCACTTTTGAAGGCTCCTATTACCAACTACCAGGGCAGAAATAAAGGCGGCATTGTTTAGAGTTGACTCACATAAAAGCCCTGATCGAATTCTGTAGGCTTCTTCAAAGAAGCTCGGCCTACAGGGGAGAATTTCTGTGTTGCAACTATGTATGCATTTGTAACCAAAAAAAAAAAAAAAAAAAAAAAACTATGTACGCATAAGCAAGTGTATGCTACCCAGTATTCCTACAAAGATGAATACCACAGCTGTGTTCGAGTATAGGCCCAACAGTGTGTTGCACTACTGTGTACAAAACAATCAGCAAGATCCTAGCAAATAGGCTACAAAAGGTTCTCCGTTGCATCATTGGGAATTTGAGATTGAACAAGCAGTTTTTACTCAAGGGCGTAGCATCTTTGACAATATTGACATCAGAAAAGCTCGGATTCTTTGGCTTGGTAGTTCATAAAAGCTTTGCTAGCCACTCTGAAATTTCCTCCTATCTATATAAAATGGACCTAGCTTGCAGCACTAGCATGGTACGCTTCTCATACACTTTTTGCCGGTCAACCAAATAAGCCAAGTCAAATATCCAGATATGATACAAAAACCAAAGGCAGTGTGCACATCAGCGCAGAGAAGTGCATTCAAACATGTTCAGACCGTTTCCTAGACATAGGCAATAAACACATCATCCAAATTAGTGCACCACATTGACAACAAAGAGCATCCACAATCTAGCAGCCACTACAGGACTTAATTGTTTTAGAAATCTCTGAATCACCAAAGTACATAGGACTTACTGCTTATGCATATTAGGTAAAGGTATGACACAGGCTGAGGTAATATCATCCACCAGTTCTTGGATCCTTTCCCAAAAGACATCAACAAGAAGTCAACAACAACAAACCTTAGTCCTAAGATGATTGAGGCCACCTAATGTGAATTGTCGGCCTCAAAAGACGTCAAACAAAGGAAGTAATATCCCAAACCCTTATCAAAATCATCGTAGCACAACGTAAATGAAATGTTTTTAGGGATAAACCATTAGAATGTAGTTGAATTAGACCTTACAAATACTGGTTCCTGATTATGACTTTAGTGGGACATGTCACACGAAGTATGTCAAAGAAAATGCCTTTCCTAAACCATTTTAATCATTCAAAACCTAATCTAAAGCACGGGCCTCATTAAACGTGATAAAGATGACCATAAACATCTGTCCTTATGCAAGGCTGGAGCAAAGGACCATAAACATTTGTTCTTTACCTGTCCCTTCACAAAGCAAATATGAAGAAAAATTGTGAATTCGCTGTGTATAAAGTATGACAGTTGCAGCCTAAGACGAATTCTGCTATGGTACAAAAAGCATATCACCAACAGGCATTGGCGCACTAGATGGGCAAGATGTGGTTTAATCACTACGATATAAATTATTTGGATGGAGAGGAATTCTAGGCCTTTTGAAGATGAATGTCATGCTGTAGATAAGATTGTTGAAAGAGTTAAATACTTGGTTCGTATTAGAGTGATTAGTAGTTTTAGAGGGGATGCTAATGAGGAAGTTATAGACTCTCTCAATAGCTAGTTTTCATAGAGGGTATTGTTTTTTATAAGCTTTTACATTCATATCTATTCCCTTTTGGATGAATAAAATGGACTCCTTTCTTGCTTGCCCAAAAAAAAAAAAGAAAAAAATACGTGACAAAGATGAGCAATTTAGACTCCTAGATAAATCAAAATGAAGAGGAGCCATTTCAAAAAAAAAAAAAAAAAAGTTGTATTAAACTAATTTATTTGAACCAGCCACAAAAGAACAAAAGCAACCCAGAGTAAAGAGGAAAGAAAAAAGGAAGTTCCTTAGCTGGTTTTCGAAAAGGCTTAATAGAGAATAGAAATTCCAAGAAGTAGAAAGCCTCATCAAGGAAGAAAAGAGTAAAAAAATAGAATGCATGAAGAAATAATTCAAGTAAAAACCACACCCAATTTGTCCATTCTCCCCTGCATATTTGCTAATGTCTCTCTTCAGGTCATTCACTTTTGTTCAATTAAATAGATTCCTATGGATGTGCCATTCACAATTCAATAAACTCCTCTGGTCTCCATTAGGCCCCAGGTGGCCTGGCAGTAGAAGCTTGATGCAAATGGTTACATTGATGGAACAACAATCCCAAAACTTAGCAACTAGGAGCGGCAATTACTGTCCCCAAAACTCACATCATCTTAGTTGACACGGTCATGCCTTCACAAAACTATGACGGCAGTAATAGCAGATCACTAAAAGCGTTCGTCTGGAAATGGGCCTGATTTCCAACAAAGAGTCAGATGGTAAAACAAACTAAACAGTCTAGGTGTTTTAGTTATATGAAAAGTGCACAGGACAAGACACAAGGAGCATGTGTTATAAAACAAGAAACCTTCACAGTACGGGAGTTAATGTTGAAGCAGAAAATATCATGTCTGAGCTCACGATTACAGAATTACAGCTCAATTGAGCTTTTACCAATTTCAGTTACTGCTTACACCTATCACTTTGACCTGAGCATCGCAGTTATTAGCTTGTTTAAGCAGTTAGATCCCTAAAAACACATCAAATGACAGGGACATTATACAAACCCTTATCTTACCCACTGCAGTGCAACATTAAACCAAATGAACACATCATGGAAGTGATAACTAAAAGCATTACAGTGGTACTAACAGACTTACATGTCTTGGCTCCTTGTGTATAACTTTGATGTCCTTAAAACCAATAAAAGGACGGAATATATCTAGCAATATCAAGTCAAGGCATAACAGCAACAATAGAAAAATGGCAGATTGATCATGCTATGCGTATAAGTAAACTGTGCTTCTACTAAAATTTAATGGAAATTTTCGTATAGATATTTATAAAATAGAAATTTCATAGCACACAGCGAGATAAACTGTCCACTCAATAAGAATGACCTTACCCAACTTCTCACACTGCTACAATAAGTAGCCAGCCGAAGGAATCATAAAACCTTTATGTTTGACCATTGACAATTGAAAACATCATCTTACCACTTCTCCTCATGGATTATGATTCGTATGCTACTCACATTCGCACTAACATTTAACCTCCTCACCTGCTTCTGTTGGTTCCCCCTCCTTCAACTCCCCTAAATCACAAGTTCAAAACTAACTCACCAGCTTCTCCTCCATTCTCAACCTTCCCTATCACCCTATCATAAGAAACACTTCATCCCCATATCTTGTTTCCAATATAGTAATCGACCAAAATTTGCTATTGAGAGTAAATTACAATAAGCATTACTAATATGAATGAGCTGCACCATGGGAAACTTATGAGATGATTTACGTATGTTTCCATCAGATCTAATCTACTAACAATACACCTCACTTATTCAAGTATATTAGCAGATAATATGTTGCCCTTAGCCAGCAAGTCAATGAGTTACCTGGAGCAGATATTTCTGTGTACAAGACACAAAAAAAGGATACGACCAACTTCTCTTCTGGTACAATCAGGTGGAAGCCCATCAACGAAAAGCATGTTAGATTCCTTTGGGGGCAAAGATAACCCATTCACTCGTCTCTGCGAGTCTGGCCGCTCATACGCCATGTCAGCATTTACTAAACCCATGGGGCTGATTCTCATTGAACCACCTCTTGTTTGGCCTACTAGAATCGGATCTTCAAGAGTAGCATAACTACTATGGCTAACTCCTGGCGCCAATCCAGCTAGGGTAGGCTCAGCCCTTAGACCCAAACCAGAGATATCATCATAGCCGTAAGCCCTCGACCTCAAGGAAACTACCTACATTAAACACATAACAATAAGAGCATGTCAGAGGTAAGAACGGCAGTTATTTGTATGATAACTTCAAATACATGATCCACAGATACTCACATCTCTGTTTACGGGATCAATAGATGAACTACGATAATCACTTGACCGATACATGTGCTGAGACATCTATGGTGCTTCAATGCCAATTGAACTGAATAATCCTGATTCTTTCGAGAAATTAGTTCAAAACCCAAATATTAGGAAACATGTAACTTCCAATAACATAAAACCCAAGAATTTAGTTTATATCTCCAGAATTAAAAAAAAACGACACAAAAAAATACTTATAATTGTCGTCAAGATCAATCTACCACATTGAATTCACTAACCTCAATCACAAACAGTACAACAATAACAGGAAATTAACTTAAGGCTCCTCTTACGCTAATTTTCTACTCTACTAAAGAAACAAGGCTCTCTTTCGGAATGGCGTAACCATGTAAGCACCGGAACTCACAAGTTCCACACTCATAAACACACCAAAATCGACACTATTAGATCAAATATACTCAAAAGGTTGAGAAACTTCAAAATTACGCCAAGCACATACGGAGTACTTGGTATTACTACTTATCTTGCTCTATTGCGTCTAAACAATTATCAATGATGAAAAATTAGGCAGTGCACCAAACATTCCATCAATTCACCTAATTGAAGAAACTGGAACTGCGAAAGTGCAAAATTAACGACTAAAGTAAATTATGATCAATATCGTCAGTTTATAATCGAAATTATCAACGAATACGAAAAAGAATGATCGAGTTGATGAAGATAACGGCGGAGATAAGTACTCACCGGCGGCGATAACGGCGGTTGTCTGGTGGAAGCAGCGGTGGAGAGAAAATCGTTGTTAATGTTTATTTGGAATAAAGTTCAGGTGAAATGCCGCTATCGTTTGAGCCTTCAAGGAGCACGACTCCACGAGGCGTAAAAAAAAAAAAAAAACAAAAAAAATTAGAGAAAGCCCAGGTGCAACTGCGACACACATATCTTTTGCGACGACTGTGTTGGTGTTCTATTTTATTCAATGTTTATTCCTCTATTTTTTTTTCCGTTGTTTCATTTGTACTTGGGTCGGTCTTCTTTTTGGTGTTTTGGGTTACATGGTCTTGGGTTGTGTAGATCCGGTTCTTACCTCTAACCCTTTTTTGGGCACCGCCGTAGTTACCCTCTCATCCTTGTAGTTCCGGGACATTAGGGAAGATGTGACTCCACTTTGTATGTTTGATTTTGTTTTTGCGGGCCGTGGTTACTTTGTTCTTTACCGTGGGAGGTTTGGGTCTTGGTGGATCTCGGCTTTGTGCCCTTAAAAATTCGGGTTTCAGGATCCACTTTTCGTACCCAAATAACCACTGGTCATTGGACCGACCTCGGCTTTCTATTTTCCTTTCTCCCCCCCCCCCCTCTGTATGGCACTTAGGGTTAGCAAGTTTCCCCTGGTAGTAGGGGACCCTTGTGCCTTTCTTTTCTTACCTTATTAAAAAAAAACTGCGACACACATATTAATTTATTCGTCTTGTAACGATTATTAATGTCAGTATTTTTGTTACTAGTAAGTTAAGTTCGGTCACGACTTTTTCACAAATTCTCATAAAATACGGTACTATATTATAAAGTGGCACTTTTTACATTGCTCGTAACCCTGATAATACTTGTAATAATCGTATTAATTAACTATTATAATCACATTATCTATGATTGTGCGAATCTTAGATTATTAAGTGTCAAAATCTTTAACTAAAACGATTCAAAGTAGTATAACGGTCACTAATTACATAGACGGGATCACGGTGTAAATAACATGATTGGAATCTCAATAAATTATTGAGAGATGGTCTCCCACAAGACCTATTTTATGTCACTGTTATTTTAACTAGATTTGGTGCCATGTGTAGATCCACGGTGACAAAGTATGATCAATTGGTGATCGTTTCACGTTAAATACTACGAGTGGTGATTATTGCATCCAAAAGTGGTATTAAAACAAAGAAAAAACATTTAAGTCTAACCAAATGCTATTATGATTCCACTTTTAATTAATAATAGCTTTTTGGTTTGATGTACTCCATATTAGATACAATATAATATAATCGAGTGATGATTTTGCCAAGACAAATTGGTATCTTCCAAGTCAAATATGTTCATTATATGGACCAAGTTCAATGAATCTGGCTTGGCAAAATCATCGCCCATATAATCAACTGTATGATTTATGACAACAAACTATTTTACTAATATTTTTTGTGGAATTCCAGCCTGTACCCTGTAGTTTCGACTTTTTCAGGTTATACCCATTCTTGTTTTACAATTTCAGTTTGTACCGGTGAAATATACATTTGTGACTAAACTATCATATTGCCGTTAGTGAGCCGTTAAATTTGGATGTTTCATCTATAAGGTTAAAACACTTTCCTACTTGTGCCCATATGGTTTCACTAAACGTCAACATTAGCCACTTTATTAAAACTATTGTAAATCACTTGCTATGTTATTTTGTAAATAAAACAAAGAAGGATAAGTGTTCTTTTGAGTTTCCAATTTGTTGAATTAATTCATTGAGTTTTTAAGTAGTATATATTAACTAGTTTGCATGCCCGTGTCACGCCCGGGCTTGTCTATTTATAATGTTTATACTCATTTTGTAAAAATGACAGCATGTTGTTCTAATTTAACAATGAAGGGTATTAGGGTACTATAATCAACTTTTGTCCCCCGTCATATTTTATTATTATGTACTTTTACTCACTCACCGTATTATCATATTTCCACTTTTATGTCACCCATTTTACAGTTTCAATTTCATTATCTCGTCACATGTTACATTATATCATTCTACTATTCCGTCACACGTTATATCAGATCATATTCAAAAAATTTTATATAAATTAACCAACCACCATAATATTATCTCTTATATCTCATGTTATAAATTAAATTACCATATTTATTATTTCCATAAATTAGCTAATATGATAATTTATTACCATATGTTAATCAATAATTGTATTTTAATACTATTTTTATGCTCTATCCAATTAATGTATGCCAAGTGACAACCTTGGAAAGACTTGGTTTCAGGTTTTAATATATAGTATTAGACTAGTTTGCATGCCCGGCCCGCTCCCGGGTTATATATCTATATTGTTTTATTTATTTATGAAATTGTCAATTTACCTTTGTTATAATATTAGTAGCAACACTATTATTTTCCATAAATTAACTTACCACCATAAATTATATTATTTTGCATAAATTAGCTAATAATTTCCATATTATGTAATCACTTAATGCTATCCAATTCATGAATGCAAAGTGTCGTTCTGGAAAAGACTTGGTTTCATGTTTTAATATATATAGTATTAAATGTCATCTGTTTCGACGTTCGTTACTTTGTATGGATTTATAACAATTTTGCCCTTTATACTTAACTTCACTTAGGTTGTTGGCCCTAATATTTTTCAAATCCTCATTATATCATACTTAGACACTATCACCAAAATTTGAGCCGATTTCGCTCCGGAGCCATATCATCAAAAACCGTGTTATTCTGGTCAAATTTGATTAATTTTTCGAAAAAAATAAAATGTCCTCCAAACATTACTATAGATACCCATTGACTATATTTGTTGGATTTGAATGTTGGTTTCTCCTTGTGAAATATTTCATCCGTTTCGACGCTCGTCACTTTGTATGGATTTATAACCATGTTGACCGTTTTATAACTTCACTTAGATTTTTGGCCCTAATATTTTTCAAATCCTCGTTATATCATACTTAGACACTATCACCAAAATTTGAGCCGATTTCGCTCCGTAGCCATATTATCGAAAAATCGTGGATTATGTACTGCGATTCTGGTCAAATTTGATCGATTTTTTGAAAAAAAAACCAAATGTCCTCCAAACATTATTATAAATACCCTATGACTATACTTGTTGGATTTGAGTGTTCGTTTTTGATTTTGTGAAGTTTTTCATCCGTTTCGACGCTCTTCACTTTGTATGAATTTATAACCATTTTAGCCGTTTTACTTAACTTTACTTATGTTTTTGGCCCTAATATTTTTCAAATCTTCATTATATCATACTTAGACAATACCAACAAATTTTGAGCTGATTTCGCTCCGGAGCCATATTATCGAAAAATCGTGGATTATGTATTGTGATTCTGGTCAAATTTGATCAAATTTTCAAAAAAAATCCAAACGTCCTCCAAACATTACTGTAGATATCTTAGGACTATACTTGTTGGATTTGAGTGTTGGTTTCTCACTTTGTGAACTATTTCATTCGTTTCGACGCTCGTCACTTTGTATGGATTTATATCCGTTTTAGCCGTTTTACTTAACTTTATATAGGTTTTTGGCCCTAATATTTTTCAAATCCTCATTATATCATACTAAGACACTACCACCAAAATTTGAGCCGATTTCGCTCCGAAACCATATTATGGTAAAACCGTGGATTATGTACTACGAATACGGTCAAATTTGATCCATTTTTCGAAAAAATCTAAATGTCCTCCTAACAATGCTGTAGATACCTTACGATTATACTTGTTTGATTTTAGTGTTGGTTCCTCATTTTATGAAGTATTTGATTCGTTTCGACGCTCGTCACTTTGTATGGATCTATGACCGTTCTGATCGTTTTGCATAACTTTACTTATGTTTTTGGCCCTAATATTTTTCAAATCCACATTACTGTAGATACCCTATGACTATACTTGTTGGATTTGAGTGTTGGTTTTTTATTTTGGTAAGTATTTCATCAGTTTCGACGCTCGTCACTTTTTATGGATTTATAACCATTTTAGTTGTTTTACTTAACTTTATTTGGGTTTTTGGCCTTAATAGTTTTCAAATCCTCATTATATCATACTTTGACACTACCAACAAAATTTGAGCCGATTTCGCTCCGGAGCCCATATTATCGAAAAACCGTGGATTATGTACTGCGATTCTTGCCAAATCTAATCATTTTTCGAAAAAATCCAAATGTCCAGCAAACATTACTGTAGATACCTTAGGATTATACTTGTTGGATTTGAGTGTTGGTTCATCATTTTATGAAGTATTTCATGCGTTTTGACGCTCGTCACTTTGTATTGATCTATGACCGTTCTGGTCGTTTTACTTAACTTGTCTTCGGTTTTTTACTCTAATATTTTCCAAATCCTCATTATATCATACTTAGACACTACCACCAAAATTTGAGCCGATTTCGCTATAGGGCCAAATTATCGAAAAACCGTGGATTATGTACTACTAATCCGGTCAAATTTGATCAATTTTTCGAAAAAAATCTAAATGTCCTCCTAACATTACTGTAGATACCTTAGGATTATACTTGTTGGATTTGTGTGTTTGTTCCTCATTTTGTGAAACATTTCGACGCTCGTTACTTTGTAATTTTGTATGGATTTATAACCATTTTAGCTGTTTTAATTAACTTTATTTAGGTTTTTGGCCCTAATATTTTTCAAATCCTCATTATATCATACTTCAACACTACCATCAAAATTTGAGTCGATTTCGCTCCGGAGCCATAATACCGAAAAACTGTGGATTATGTATTGCGATTCTGGTCAAATTTGATCAATTTTTCGAAAAAAATCCAATTGCCCTCCAAACATTTTTGTAGATACCTTAGGACTACACTTGTTGGATTTGAGTGTTGGTTTCTCATTTTATGAATTATTTCATCTGTTTCGACCTTCGTCACTTTGTATGGATTTATAATCGTTTTGGCCGTTTTCCTTATTTTTTATTAGGTTTTTGACTTTAATATTTTTCAAATCCTCATTATACCATACTTAGACGCTACCACCAAAATTTGAGCCGATTTCGCTCTGGAGCCATATTATCGAAAAACCGTGGATTATGGACTGCGATTCTGGTCAAATTTGATCAATTTTTCGAAAAAAAATTCAAATGTCCTCTAAATATTACTGTAGATTTCTAAGGACTATACTTGTTGGATTTGAGTGTTGGTTCCTCATTTTGTGAAGTATTTCATCCGTTTCGACGCTCGTCACTTTGTATGGATTTATGACCGTTTTCCTTATTTTTTATTAGTTTTTTTACTCTAATATTTTGTAAATCCTCATTATATCATACTTAGAGATTACCACCAAAATTTGAGCGATTTTTGCTCCGGAGCCATATTATCGAAAAACCGTGGATTATCTTAGGACTATACTTGTTGGATATCTATATTGTTATGTTCATTTTATGAAATTGTCAATTTATTTACCTACCTACTTATATTGTTTATATACGTTTCATAAAAATGTAAGTTTATTTTTATTATAATATTATTTGAAACGATGCTTTACATGATTTTTTCCTTTCAACTTTGGTCACCCGTTATATTATATTATTATTATGTCTACTAATTAATTCATCGTAATTTTATTTTCTTTCTACTTGTACGTCACCCATTATATTGTTTCATTCATTCCATGTCCCGTAACCCTTTTTTTTCATTGTCATTCCACTATCACGTCATCTGTTATGCTATTTCATCTTTTTTTTCGGTATTGCATCACCTCTTCTATCACATCATTACCATATCATGTTTTCCATATATTAGTTGATAACTACCATATTTTTTAATAATTTACATAGAATTTCCATATCCTAATATTTTAATAATATTATTTCTTCTCATCCAATAGAATTATGCCAAGTGTCCATCAATGAAGGGCTGTACTCGGCTTTTATAATATATATTAGATTAGATTGCTACATAAAGAAATATTAACTATGTAGCTAAATTTACTTAAA
The DNA here is from genome assembly GCA_963680865.1 of Spergularia marina. Lineage (NCBI taxonomy): Eukaryota > Viridiplantae > Streptophyta > Magnoliopsida > Caryophyllales > Caryophyllaceae > Spergularia > Spergularia marina. The sequence continues at coordinate 15,522,793 of OY804560.1, read as the reverse complement.
AAAGTTACACATAATTAATCAAAAGATCAAACTAAATACCGCTGTTTTCAGTTTTTGGTTTTTTTGTGTAAAAAATTTAGTTAAATAAGTTAAAAAATTAACTTTAAATTGTTTGAGTCTATAATGGTCATATAGAAAATGAAAACTGACAACTGAAAACTGAAAACCACTTTTTATGGTTTTCAAAAACGGGACTTTGGTTTTCAAAAAGAACTAAAAACTGAAAATTAAAAACGATACCAAACAGATCCAACTTTTTTTCTTTTTGAAAAACAAGAAAGATTTCTAAAAATGGATATATCCCGGAACATATAAAACCAAAAGGGCCATATAATGTGAATTTTTCTTAAACTTTTGGAAAAAAATGTTAAACTTAACGGCTTACTGACGGAAATATGGTACTTTGGTCACATTGTGGACAAAATGAAATAATGAATATTTCAAGGATAAAAACTGGAATTGTAAAATAAGAATGGGTATAACCGGGAAAAGTCTAAACTAATGGGGACAAGATGGAATTTCCCTAATTTTGTTTTATAATTTAATTTTTATAAAAAATCATAATTTGTGCACGTGATACCCCTAGAATAATCATTTTTTTGAAATAAGTTATGAAAAAACTTATTGAATTTTTTATTTATTAATTCAATAATATAATGAACATTATCTAACAACTAACCGACACATCACCACTTAGTGAAAAAATCTAATTGAAGTTAATATTTGAGTACCATGTGCACAAAGTAGTAAGCTCAGAGGACAGAGGGTACCATATTATCATATATAAATACAATAGCGGTAGATTTAGCAGCTTTTAAGGACGTCCACATCAGCCGTGAGATCAGCGCCACGTCATATGCTGACGTCAACATGCAACAATTTAGGCAGTCAAATCTCCAGTTTTATGCACGGATTTCATAATTAAGAAAATATACCGACATTATAAATATATGAAATCTAGATATAATCAGAAAAGATATTGAAATGTTATTCACACGCATAAAAATCTACCTAAAAAAGGAAAACACAATTAATTGACTGCATTCACACTATTAATAGAAAATTTATATTACCTAATGAAATTACATTTCCTACATTATCATCGTATGATATTATTCAGAATCATGAAAAAATTCGTTCTCCATATTTGTTAGTCTCTAATAGAGTAATATAATATACTCTAACCTCCCATACACTGAATAAATCAAATAATTTCCAAATTATTTAAGGAAAAAATATAATTGACGAAATTATGTGCAATCAATCATATATATCATTCCGCAAATTATGGTCTACATTAATGAACCTATAACCTAGATATTGTGTGCTCAATAATACTATAAATATAACCCGTAGTAACATTTGTCATCACACCTACATTCCAACTATTTCTTTACATTTAAAATGGCAAAACACAGTCTTGCAACTCCAAGCCCAAACAATCACTTATACTACAGTGCTAGTGTACAACACCATGGAAATGGAAAGAGAACATTCCATTGGAAACCAAACACAAAATTCCACAAATTCTGAACCAATAAACCGTGGAACTACCCTAATTCGTCCATCCATGAAATATATGGGGTAGACATCACTCAAAACTGAGCCCACATCATAAATATCTTGAAAATATTTCAATTGATCAAGTTGTGGTCATCCCGTATGCATAGAATTTCACGTAGAAATAGACCAAAAAAACTAGGGGTGAATCATGCCAAATACTTAGGAAAGAATAATGACAAATATGCCTAATATATTGCACAATCCGATTAAAAATTAGAGCATGTTTTCACGCTAAAAAGATATAGTTGCCTAACCTCATAGACTATTATATTACACAAATCATTGATTGCTTTGATTTTTGCCGTTGATGTTTAGATGAAGTGTCCCGTTTGTTGATCATTTCGTTTGGGAAAATTGGAGCGTCCGCATGCAATATATATCTACACGGAATTTGATTAAGCAACCATTCTCAAATTTGGTGGGTTACATGAAATCGTCTAATGATCACAAAATTCCCATGTGATCATTTTTATTATCTATGTTACATCTAATCCATAAAATTCTCCATTTTTTTTGTAGGGAAGAATGTCAGTTTCTGATTTGTTCGTGGTTTGATTTGAAAACCTCATTGATTTGGTTGTATGTAGCTAGCTGAAATTACGTGATCACCTTTTGTGACTAATCATATTTAATTTTTGTTTCTTTCTTTGTAGAAGAAAACAACATTCAGTACTGCAACTTCAAACGTCAAGCCTCGAGAGTCTTACATTCACGGGCTTTCCTCATGAACAGTTTCTGATTGTAATTTTTATAATAAATTTGTATGATTGTACAAATTAAAGCAACATATATAAAAAAAATTTAGCCAAATTTGCACAATATCATACAATCCCAAAGAACGGCGATTGTACATTTTAGCCGTGAAATGTACATTTCTCAAACTTGGGACTGTTTATGTATTTGAAAAGGAAAGCTTTAGTTGTGTGATCATTGATCAACCAAGCCTTAGTAATTTTTTACGGCGGTGTACATACATGTGATAGTGAGGTGGTGATATAACTATAATGCATGATTAGTTTAGAAAATTGTATTGATACAATGGTTCTTTTGCTAAAGGACTCTTATATGAGGGCATATCCATGGCTCTAATTTTAACTTTTTGTCCATAAATTTTTTTTTTGTATCAATATACTTAGTACACCCCTAGCTTTGCCATGAGATAAATTTAATCATGGAAAATCCATACCAGTTTCAATGTTGATCGATAACAATAATATATGTAATTTATACGGGAGAGCGACTATACAAAATGCACGAGTGTCAATTAAATACATCATACTAGCCAGTACAATACCGGTACATTTCACAATATTCTAGGCCATGCAGCTCAGCTGCTACCTCATGTCACGTCAAATATGATGTCAATCATAACACAATAAAAGGAAAACTGCCTACATTTTCTATATTACACACGATAAATCAAAATATTCCGACCTTCCATATATTGGATAAATCAAATAATTCTCAGGTTAAATTCTATAAACCCGCAAATTCTATATAATACCTAAAATAACTCATATTAACACATGATCTTTCAAAAAATTAACTCATGACCAGGGAAATGTTCGGCCGTTAATTTTGGCATGAATTATGGCTTAAAAACGGAGTATATCTTTTAAATTCTGATTTGATCAAATCATTTCCTCATTTAGGAGCAAAATATATAAGAAGAAAAATAGAGGGGAAATAAATAAGTCTAGAGATTTCAAATACAAGCATCAGAAGAATCTGTCTACTTAATTGAAAACAAAATATTCAAACAAAATTTAATTATTATTATTTGCACAATCATAACTTCCTAATAAATCTCCAACATATTATAATTTTCCAGAGTTAAGTTCAATCAATAACAATATCAAAAGAAAGTATGCATCAAAACCATATTCCGTTTATAAATAATGGAATCAAAACTTTTAAAAGGAATCAAAAATTTAGAGATCACACATCGTATACCGAGTATGGATGTGTACCTTATATAGCTAACCTGAAATATATCCATGGACATCAATTTTAAATATGGTCCATGACGATTTAGCCAAAATATAATTTTAAAAAAGGTATAAAATCTTTTAAAATAATATATATCACATGGTTTTCTCCATTTACGCACGTAATCAGCCATCTTAAGCCATCTTTAGTATCACAATCCGATATATACACTCTATTAGGTATCCATATAGTGAAGTTAACTGGTTCACAATTAGTTAGAAATGTCAAATGGGTCAAGCGGGTCCGATTGAGGTCATTTAATAGGTAATTTGCACGGTGTCTAATCTGGTCAACGGGTCGGGTCAAATTAGACGAAAATATTACGTGGGCTAAGATAGGTTCGGGTAGCTAGGGGTCACGGCCTCACGGGTCTTATAAAGCATTGTCATTACTCATTACCCAGCAAAATCGGTTCAGAATGAGTTGAGTTACCCGATTACTTAAAATTTAACTTTTAAGAGGTCTAAGAAAATACAGTTTTGAGACACATACAGTTTTGAGTAGCTACTATCATATTAGCATAACTTAGTGAGCTAATTACGGGTCAAAACGGGTGAACAAGTTAGGTTATCTCTGACCAGAAACATTATAATGAATTTGTATTATACTTCTAATGTGGAGAATTATTTTAGCGCCATTACATTTGAAATTTGTTTTAATATGAGTATTATCAGTCAATGGGTGGAGCGAAATTAGACTAAACAAATATGCACAAGCAAATAACTATAGGCAAACACAGGTTGGGAGAAAGGGGTGGTGATTTAAGGTTTCGTCAGTTTAGACAGGAAACATTTTTTTTAACTATATTTGCCTTTTTTATGTTTTTAAGAGATGGCATCTGAATTTGTAATGACTTTGTTTTTTGTATTGGGGTTACGACATTGTTTAAACAATCTCTGTCACAATTCACTATAATAACATCCTCAATAACAATCAATTCAAATAGAAGAAAAAAAAACATTAGTACTAAAGTATGATATCGTTTTATACTGTTACCTTTTTAACTTCGTGTATAAGATCATTTTATTAAACAACCCGTGCAATTTTGCACGGGTATTAAACTAGTATTAATTAATAGGCAAAACATTTAGTGTAAATTTTTGCGTCCACAACATCGATGATATCATCTGCTGATGTCATCGCCACCTCATCACATGCCACATAATAAATTCAGAAAAAATGAGGCTATAAAGGTTTGAATGTAAGACCTCAAAGTTATACTATAACAGTACAACCACTAAGGCAATTGATGTTGTTGATTCTTTTATCAACAAAATTATAAATAAAGGACATAAATCCCTAATATTTCGTCCAAATTAAAAAGCAAAAATCTTATGTAAATTTAATTTCATGCGGGGAATATTCTGTAATGCATCAACCAATAATCACCGAAGTTAATTGCAGTAAATTATAAAAACTTCTACAATAGTGCCTTATTTACGTTTTGTTTAGGATTAAGTATATAATTTATACAGAGTATATCAATCATATCTTACGCAATCTTCTACAAAAAAAAAAAAATTCTTTTGTTAAAATTTAAAATTGTTTGGAATTGTTAATTCTTTTGTTACTCCATGGTAAGTATTTTGGGCCATGTCAATAATGTGTTTGGATCAATGAGGAATCATGTCCGTCAACTTAGTATACGTGTAAACGAGTGCAGTTCAATGCATGTCATGAGTCATGAAATATCAATACTGGTAAACGGGTGCAGGTCAATTAACGTTGTATGCGGAATCATATCCGTCAAATTAGAATACGAGTAGACGGGTGCAGCCCGTGCAGGTAAATACATGTCACAAGTCATAAAAAGTCAATAAACGAGTGTAGGTCAATTAACGTTGTATGTTCAAATTTTTTTTAAACGCATTATTACTGCTGCCTAAATTAGAAAAAATATAGAATTATTAAATATAAGTATATAACAAAGTTTTTGTGAAGAAAAATCATTTTATTTTAATAAATTGCAAGGATTGTTTAGCGAGATTTTTTCTAAGGAGAATATCACTTAATTAAGGAAAGAAATGAAAACTTATCATGTACACCATGGACACAAGTTAGAAAAATCCCGCTAAACAATCCTTGCAATTTTGCACGGGTAACAACTAAAATTAGCTTTTGATTTATTATATTAACTTTATATTCCAGTATTTCATTTTTTTATTGAATTTTATTCATCTTTATTTTATCTTATACTAAGGGTCAAATTGGGTCAAATGGTTGGCTAGACATTGACTCAAAATATACTAGTTAAATTATGGTCGATTAAATAAAAGCCATGGCCTACGGGTCACTAAAAGTTTTCATTGCTCAGAAAAAGCATCCAATCAGATTTATTTTCTCGGTCGACTAAGCTTTAAAAGTTGCCTACATTGTTAATTTAAAATCATTGTTAAATATCAAACTAAATAGCAAATACGACACTTATTAAAAGTTCTTTTAATATTTACTGAGTTACAATTACTATTTAAAATGTTATTCATTCAAACAAGTTAAAATTACAGAGAAATAGGGCCGTCTGTGCAATTTTGCACGGGTAAAAAGCTAGTATGCACAAACTAAACTAGCTATATTAGGTACTATGTATGTGCAAACGGTCAAAGTTCTAGGGTAACATTTGAATTTTTCGAAAATAATAACTTTAGGATTATTGGTAGAAAAACAAGATTGATGTCAAAATTCCAATATTTGGGCAAAAATGTATTTTATTTATTTATTTTTATTTTGAGATAATTAGGTGTATTATTGATTATTATGTACTAAAGTGTATTGTATCGTGTACTCCGTATAACTAAACTAGGTTCGGTACATAGCGAGCGTCTTTTAGTGTTTTTTATAAAATCTATAATCTTGAAAGTTATCTAATAGAAGATATAAAATTAAACCGTCTCTTAATTCTATATCTTCAAATTTTGTCCATAACTTTTAAATGATAATCAAACCGTCTCATTTTACGATTACGAGTAAGAAACTCCTTTGCCACCACCGTAACACTGACACTAAATCCAAGCAAAGCAATGCGAAATTACAGCAGAGCACACCAGCAGACCAGACCATAGCGTAAAGATCCACCTAATCTCTCCCTTTGTGCTAAACACTAGATCTCATTTCCAGTGTGTCACACCAAAGCCAAACACTGCACCCTGACTTGGTCACTGCACCCTCCTCTCCACCCACTCTCACCCCCAGTCGCGTATCCCACACGCACCAATCACACTCACCCTTTCACCTCAGTCTCACCCCACCCGCGTATCGCCACACCCAACCACTGACAGTACAGCAAATTACTAGTCACCTTCTTAACCCCCGAGTTTCATTCCTCTGTGTTCGCCCCCACTGTAACACCCTCGGTCAACCTGGTCAATTTAAATCAAACCAATAATAGTACGACACGTAGGGGAGATCAGGGTGGGATAGAACCGTGCGGAGTAGAGGATTAGATTAGGGAAGAGTTGGCGCTGCCAGGTAAGATTTATGCAAATCTGTCTTAAATAAAATAAAATAATCTGAATTATAAAAACGAGCAGAAATAACAGAGGAAGAGGAGAGAGAGGTAGAGAAATATTTTTGGGGGAAAAACATTTTTTTTTTTTTTTTTTTACAGACTGAAAGAGTTGAGTTTGGGGAGGAGAGAAGAAAGGAAGAGGAAGCGTAAGGAAGAAGATGGAGATGGAGAGGGAGAAGGAAGGAGGAGAGATTAAGGAAGAGGAAGTGTTAGGGTCAAGTTTGACCATGGAGAAAGTCAAGGCTGCTAAGAAGTTCATCGAGAATCATTACCGTGCTCAGATGAAGAACATTCAAGAGCGTAAAGAAAGGTTTAATTTTGATTTCTAACACTTTATTTCTACTCTTTTAGATCTCTTTTTGATATTTATGTTGCTTGATTTCAGATTTTTACTCAATTTTTTTTGCTTATTGTGATTGTGATTGTTATCTGCAATCTCGTTTTAGTTTAATTAGTTCAATTGATTGATTGATTTCGTTGCGAGAATTACGGCATTGTGTGATGCGGTAGTTCAGTAAGTAGTTGTACTAGTAGAATTAGCATCAGCAGTAGTAGCAGCAGGAGTGCTGTTTTAAGAGAAGTGTGTTTTGTACGTTAGTGTTTGTGAATTAGATAAGGTACGCGGAGTTGTCGGAAATCAAAACGAATCGAGATGTTTTTGGACTAGAGTGTGTTATTTTGATCTTAATTGGAATTGATGGTGTAATTGAGGAATTAGGGAATGTGGACCGTGGAGATTTAGGTTTGGTTATTTGATGTCGTCGTGGTGTGAATTATGGTTGTGAAAAGGGTAGAGAAGCAGTGGGTATATACTTGGGGTTGTTTTAGGGATGATGGTACTTGGTATTCAACTTTTTCATGGATCAAAGGTGTTGGAAGTTAGAAAGGGGGGCGGAGTGCGATCAAGGTCGTCTTCTGTTGAATGACTTGGATCTGTATTTCATTGTAAATGTATTACTGTATTAGTTTGCCAATCGAATTGATCTTCGTTTTTTTAACTAATGATGTATGGGAGATTTCTTTAAGATAGGTCACGGAAATCGAAGTTGGACGTGAGAATAATTAAATTCCATTTCAGGCGAGGGCAAATAATTGGATATGAGATATGCTTTGAGCTTGTAGCCAATTTTGTAAAAGTGAATTTTTTTATTTATTTTGATGACTTTCGAAGACTTCTTTTGAAAGTGTTTCAATATTCCTAAATGGTTCACAATGCTTTTGAAATATTATGGCGTACACAATACGGTTACCGGATGACGATTCATGTTAGCCGACCCCAAATCATTTTGGGAATAAGGCTTGGTTGTTGTTGTTGTTCCAATTGGATCATGTTTGCAAAATTTAATCTTTTTATATCCTTCTTGGTCGGGATGTTATAAATGAGAGGATTCAGGGTGGTCATCACTCCATTTTCCATATTTTCAAGATTTTGGGCCTTTTGGCAATAGTTTGACTGAATGAGTGTTCTAGCATAATAGTCAGATTCCACTTTTGTTGAGGACAAATTGGAGGGACACGTATGTGTGAAAGATGGGAATTAGTGCATAGGTTCTAGAAGTGACATCATTACTTCTCCTCAATGATAAGTCACCTAAAAGGTTCAAATTCTGTTTGTCATGGTGATATAATTAATGGGGTGTACTTTAGGGGGACGATTGAAGGGATGATATGAAATCATAAGTGTTGAAAATGTGGGAGTTGTATGATGACTGTTCCTTTATTAAATATGCCTTTTCTGCTGGTTGAAGCAGCTCAGTCGTCAGATTGATGTTTTGAATTAATTAGTTTGGAGATTTACTCAACTTAAATTTCAAAATGAGCTAATCTCAGCAGAGTCTAGAAATATGAACAATATGCTATATGGAGGCACTTTCAAACTAGTATAACTTGTCCTCCTTTTACATTGAAGATCAAAAATGAAATTTTTTGTTGATGCTCCAAAGGATTTTGTCATTTTTCTTCATTTTTATAAGCTTTATTTTGTGAGCTAGCTGGTTGTTAATTTGCTGAAGTAGTGTTTGATCATTTGCTTATTGTGTTTTTACCAGCCACTATAATGACTGTGTTTCTTATGCTAAATGATATTATTTCAGTTAATAATGTCTCAGTGATGTGGCTTAATTTTGTAATGTTATAGACGATGGGTTCTAGAAAAAAAACTAGCTTCTTCGGATGTGCCCAAGGAGGAGCAAATGAATTTGATCAAAGACTTGGAGCGTAAAGAGACAGAGTTCATGCGGTTGAAAAGAAATAGGATTTGTGTGAATGACTTTGAGTTGTTGACAATTATTGGAAGAGGAGCTTATGGTGAGGTGAGTGTTGATAATTATATGGATTTTTTTAAGCATTCTACGTTTGTACCGTGAATTTGTGATCCTGGCCGTTCTGGTGGCATGGACAGTCAACTCTTAATGTGCAGTGCAATGTTTGTGTTGGCAATTTGAAGGCTGCATTTGCAGTTTTCTCCCTACTGGAGGCTGATAGTGCTAAACCTGTTAAATATATCGATCATTCCGACATTTGCACCCCAACTCCCTCATGTGGCGGTTGAAAAAGTAATATGATCCTGCATCTTAAACATGGTGCACGACATGAAAACATAAGTCACATGGCATAGCTATGAGTATCTTTGCTGCTGTATTGCTGTAAATTTCCGGATGTAAATTTTCTGTTGATAGCTGGATACAAGAATAAGCAACATGGTGTTCTATGATCGCTAGTACGCTCGTCAGACCTTGTCAAGTGGATAAGAATTTGGAAACTAGACTATTTTTACTCATAGCATGTCTCATTTTGAAAAAGCGCTCCGGAGGTGCTAGTAGTGGCGCCTCAGCCTTGGTGAGGCAACATGGGTTTCAAAAGGCGCACCAAGGCGCAGGCAAAAAGGCATATGACTATGAAATTTCCATTTTTTCCCTCCTATATCTTTACTTCTTCCATGAGGCGCGCGCCTTGCGCCTCGTTGCATGCGCTTTTTAAAACTAAAGAATGTGTTTGGGATAAAGCAATATGGCTCACTAAATTGTTTTTGCTTCTTGAAGCATTTCTTGAAGCCGTTCCATGTTGGGTTATTCCAAAACTGCCTGATTATGCTTTCAAAACATAGGGGCAAGGCATCCCTTCGTACTGCGCCCTAGGTGGGAGCCTTAGGGCACTTGGTATTGTAGAAGTGGATTGATATGGGGATGGACCTTTACACATTGCTTTCAAATTTGTGTGCCGTCTCCCAACTATGAGTGCAGTGCTTTTCTTTGTTGCCAATATCACTGGATAGGCAGCTGCTTCTTAGATTACCTTCCTATGTGTGTTAACTGACGTTTCATACTTTCTGCCTATTGCACACTTTACTCCCCTGGTCCAAGTCTAATTATATACGAGTACTTCTGTTATGTTGTTGTGGCCTTATCAGTACTACTTCGAGTTAGTATGTAATGTATTCTCATACTTCAGGTTCGGCTTTGCCGAGAGAAGAAATCAGGGAATATTTATGCCATGAAAAAGTTGAAGAAATCTGAAATGCTTAGCAGAGGACAGGTAACATCTTCTATTCGAGCAATTGTTGATTCAAGTTATATTTTGACGATTCTTCAAAAGTCTCTTTATCTTCTCTGAATAATCTGTGATATTTGACATGCAGTTAACGTCTTCTCTTAAAGTATTTCAGCTGGATATGTGCATGAATGTCATCCTGATTTACCATTGTTTTAAATGTAATATTAGCAAATTGTTCCTGCTGGTTGTAGAAATTTTTTCTCAGCTTGTCAATGATGGGAATCTCAATTTGTTCAATAGAGCTTGAGTTTTTTCTTTGTGAAGTACTTTTTGCGATTTTGCAAAGTTTGGACAGGGTAGTTTATAGACACCATTATTTGCTTGATTTGGGGGCTGGCAGCTGGCTTATCTTTCCATCTTTGACATTTTCTGCCTCTCCGTTACATGTTATTTTGCCATGAGAAAGACTCTGGTTGCTATCCATTGGCAAGCTATTATCTTTATGTTTAAAGCACTTTTTTTTTCTTCTCAAATGCCTATTTAGAACGGACTTTGTGGTAGAATGTCTGGTTTCACTCATAGCCTTTTGTTGCTTTTAGGTGGAACACGTCAGAGCTGAAAGAAACTTGCTCGCTGAAGTTGACAGTCACTGCATAGTAAAATTATACTACTCATTTCAAGATGCTGAATATCTTTATTTGATCATGGAATATCTACCTGGCGGTGACATGATGACTCTTCTGATGAGGGAGGACATCTTAACTGAGAAGGTTGCGAAGTTTTATATAGGACAAAGTGTTCTGGCAATAGAATCCATTCACAAACACAACTATATTCACAGGTTTGCTTTATGTCATTATTATCTAGTGGGAAACAATGATTCCCCCCCCCCCCCCCCCCCCGCACGTCCCAGATTATTTGCGCGGTTAAACTTTTTTGCAGTCTTTGAGATCAAACTTTGACTATTTATCTTTGTACTCCCTCCTAAAGCCCTTGTATATAAGTCGTTCTCACTTTTCGAGACGGCGGTTTGACCTTCAATTTACAAAAAAGTATCTCGCCAGAAATTATGAAATTTATATCGTTGGATTCGCAGCGAAAATCCTATCATAAGATTATGTTTTCATAAATTTTTACCTGTACACATTGAGAGATATATCGCATTCAAAAAGTGATATATCTTTTATAAAAGTGAGAATGACTTATATTCTTTTATAGAGGGAGTAACACGTTTAAAGTTTGACCACAGAAGTCGGACATTGCAAATAAAGTGGGAGTGGAGGGAGTGATAATTATCATCTGAATTTTAAAGATGAATTATTCTCTATAATTATGTGAGTAAGATCAGTTACTAGACAATTTAACACGCAATTCTTTGCAGGGATATCAAACCGGACAACCTTCTTCTGGACAAAAGTGGTCATATGAAGCTTTCAGATTTCGGGCTTTGCAAGCCTCTGGATTGTTCAACTTTGTCTACAATTAAGGAAAATGAATCCATTGATGACAACTCTAGGGAACCAATGGACATAGATGGATCCCTACCTGATGCTGGCAATGGACATAGTTGGAGAAGTGCTCGTGAGCAACTTCAGCACTGGCAAAGGAACAGGAGGAAACTGGTAAGTTCGTCATGCCTTTTCCTAGAACCAATTGAGTTGGCAGGTGACAATATCTTTGCTTGTATGAATGACATGCATCATCAACTTTACAGCAATCAATGTATAGGGTCCGATGTGATAGGTGTCTCAAGATCTTGGTGTCTACTAGACTAACTAGAGTTGTGTGAATTTTTTCAATTGATATTAGTTTGTCATTATTGTGTTCTTACGGCTTTTAACTTTTTGTTGCTCACATATGACTTTCTTATGGCGATTCATGTTAGCCGACCCCATTTTGGACTAAGCCTTTATTGTCGTTGTTTCATTATTATGCCAATGTGGATATTCTTTATGTTTATGTTGCATAAGACACATGTTGACCATTAAGTATACTACATTAAATATATTCTCAGGACTGCCAAGATGCTTTGACAGCTTTTGAAAGGTAAAATAGATCATGGCCATGATTTTCAAAGTTAATGCGAGAGTTTTTGTATTGAAAAAGAGTTTGAGTGATTGTGGTCCATCAAAATGGAGTTGTTATCAACAAGGTGTATGATCTGATCTTCTTCATAGGCCGATTTTTTTTTAAAAGTTGTATGAGATGCAATTTTGATTGCTTAGTAAATAGTATATATGTGGCATTTGAGCCATCTGAATGCACAACTAACTAATGGTACTGTCTGCTTCAAACCTAGAGGGCCATGATTATTGTTAATGTCCTGTGCTTACCATGACTAAGCTCCAGTATTGTACCACCATTGTATAGAACATGACTTTAGCCTTTTACCTTCTAACAGGCTTTTTCAACTGTGGGTACACCTGATTACATTGCCCCTGAGGTTTTATTGAAGAAAGGATATGGCATGGAGTGTGACTGGTATGTTTTATTCCTTCTCTCTTATGGTCTTACTTCTTAGTTTGCTGACCAAGTTTGAACACACTTGCTCTACAAAACTCAAGTGCTTACATTGGCGTGGGATTGGAGGATTCTTCTTGATCTTTTTGAATTAAATTAGGAAAAAGTTTGTCTTATCAGAAGCTTTTTTGACGGCTAGTATATATAGATTGGTCTGGTCTTTTTGTTCTCTACTGTTACTTTCTTTCAACCTTAATCTATTAGTGCATTGTCATTAATATTCTGAAGATTCTAGCCGATCTACTAAATTTCAGATACCTTGCTTCTGTTGGTCTATAGACCTTTCCCTGGCTGAATATGTGTACAACATTTGTGTAGCGCGTCGGTGAAGACTCGGAGTAACTGAGAGGTTTCCTTTCCTTCTATTGGTCTTTAGACCTTCCACTCTTCCATGCCTTGGAAAAGGATGGAAAAGAGTTGGATTGATAAGGTGTAGAAGATGGGCCCTTTGGCTATTTGGCTGTGTAGAATCATCTTATTTTATGATATTGCTTGTACACTACAAGAGTTCAAGTTCGGCTTTTGGAATTGTTGTATAGTTGAAGCCAAGTCCTCTACTCTCATGGGCTCGTGGTTTTCCTTCTTTTTAGATAAGATCTCTCATGATACTTGTGAGAGCTTAATCTTCTTGCCTCCCTCCTCCCCCTCCCCTGCGGTGTCTTTTTGAGCATGGGATTCACCCTCTCGGTGTCCTTCAATAGGCATACTATATTTACCCAAAAAGAAGCATAAGAAAAGCCTAAGAAGCCATTGACACATGTTTTCCCTTCCAGCTTCTTAATTTTACGGTCATGACTATTCAATTTTGGGAGCGCCAGTAAAAAGATGTTGATCCCTCCATGTCAAGCAAGTAATCCATTTTCTTTAAGACCAACATATTAAAGAAGGCCAAAGAAAGTGGGAAAAGTGAGATTGGGTAATATTGTGCTTATGTGATTGGATGGAATGAAAATTGGACCACAAAACTTCCCATATTAGGAAATGGATGAATTTGATGAGCTTAATGAGTGGGAAGAATCGGATGAAGTGTAGGGACTAGGGAGTAATGTTTAATATGAGAAATCTGAAAGCTTCTTTCCCTGATCAGTGCCATATGTCTTGTACTCTAAAGTAGACTTCTTTACATTTTTTTTTAGTTGGTAGGAAGACCTTGCAAAGTTTTTGTCACCAACTAATGATGCATGTTTGTCTGTGGAGAATCTGAAATGATTTAATTTGCTTTCTAAGAAACGTGGTGATGAAAGATGTGTAGAAATATTTTGAAGTGATCATTTCTTCGCACTTTTCTTTTCATCCTTTGTTCTTGTTATCTGATGTCTTGTTTAGGTGGTCGTTGGGTGCAATTATGTACGAGATGCTAGTTGGCTATCCTCCCTTTTACTCTGATGATCCGATAACAACATGCAGAAAGGTTTGTGTTTTGTTACCTCTTGTGATTTATTGGAGAGCTGGATTCTGTTAATATTGTGAATTGCATGTTTGAGTTTCTTCATGAAATTGGTTTATTCACTTAACCCAAGTTTATGTGAGGTGTCATGGGTCACATGCACATTCCTTAATCTCAAGCTAATTGTTAAATGCTGTCAATAGTGAAAATGTTTTGCAGTGATAACGTAGGTACCCCAGCCATCTATTCAACAGTAGGGACTCTAGGGACAAAAATTACCCCAATATGAGTGGGAATCTAGTAATTAAGTATATAAGTTAGATTTTCTTGTTGCAAAGTGAAATAATGTCGAGACAGTTGGATTTTAGAATAACCACAAATGTCAGTCATTAGTGTTTCAGTTCCTTAAGCAACTCGTAATTAAAGAATATGAAGCTCCATATATCTTGTGGTTCTTAAGCGATCTAGGACTTGAGAAATTGTATGCTGATAATGTCTAAGGTCAAGTGGAGAGTGCCAAATTTGTTTTGAAAGTCCTACAGACAGGCTGTTGCAGGAAACCAATCCCCATGGAAACTTAAGCTCTTTTTTTATAGGTCTCGGTTTTAGCTTTCTTAAGTGGACTAAGCCAACTCTAGTGTATTCTAGGAAAAAGAAAAAATTGACAATCTGAAATCCACTATCAGTTAAGATGGTGGCTTGAAGAGGGGCTTCTTAGCTAGGTGGTGGGCCTCTTTTGCGGGTTATGGTTGGGCTTCCGTCCTCCCTTGCTTGTAGTGTTCTTTTTTATATCTATATAAATTATTTTACCTATCAAATATAAATGTGTAGTTGGAAAAATCTTGTTCGCTGTGTTTCTACGATTAATGCGTTTTCTTCTGTAACAAAATTTTAGATTGTCCATTGGAGGCATTACCTCAAATTTCCGGAAGATGTAAAATTAAGTTTTGAGGCAAAGGATTTAATCAGTGGGCTTCTTTGTGATGTTGATCATCGATTAGGCACTGGAGGGGCAGAGCAAATTAAGGTATGCCTTTTGCTAAAGCTGAAAATTTCAAAAAGTTTTCTCATGTTACCATTTTTCTTACCCCTGTTTCTAAACTGATAAACATCTCTACCCAGGCACATCCATGGTTTAAAGATCTCGAGTGGGATAAGCTGTATGAGATGGACGCAGCGTTTATACCACAAGTCAATGGAGAGTTAGATACGCAGAACTTTATGAAATTTGATGAGGTATGTAATTGAGCTAGTTTTGCTGTTAGTATCTTTCTCTCTGTTGACCAAACTTTACAACTGTCCTTTCAGTTTTTTTTTGCATTCAGCTTACCCAAAATTTAATTATCATAGTTCATAAGGTACCCTTAATGTCCTGTCTATGAAACCTACAATGGCTTACTTGTCCTATAAAAAAACTAAATAAATTAAAGATAGCCCTAATTGATTATGGCTCATAGCCTATTAACATCTTGCAACTCAACGCCCAATTTTCAGTTGAGACAATCCAATCACAAGCACCCTTCGGTTATTAGCTGTATTTCTAGCACAGGCAGAGCAAAGCTATCAACTCATCAACTAAAATACAAGAAAGGAAAAAAAAAGTCGAAAACAATGAGAACCTTAGATTTGTTGCTCTTAATTATTTTGTTTCATCTGTTCTTTTGATAGAGAAAGATGTTCCGTAGAATCACATGTATAGGGAGGACCTTAAGCTATCTCTGCAAAGAGTTTACCAAATATCTTCAATTCATTTGGACAAGGGATCCCCTCAAAATAGTCCCCCGCCTTAGCCCAAAGTGGAGCTCAAAATACAGCCCTTGTCGTAGTGTAATCCCAACAGTGACTAAAGTCTGAAATATTTGAGATCACATTCAACTAAAACACACCTAAATAGTAAATACAGCTAAAAACTAACTTTACATTGATCTCAGGCAAAAAAAAAAAAAGAAGAAAAACTGACTTCCCTCTTTCCCGCCACCTATACCAG
Organism: Spergularia marina; assembly: GCA_963680865.1. NCBI lineage: Eukaryota > Viridiplantae > Streptophyta > Magnoliopsida > Caryophyllales > Caryophyllaceae > Spergularia > Spergularia marina. The sequence goes on along the minus strand of OY804560.1, from coordinate 15,506,350 downwards.
CGCGTGTCATCTTCCAGAAACTCACCACAGAAAGAGGAAATGCCCGCTTCGCATCTCAAATCCCATTTAATCTCCCTCGCATACCATAATTTTCTGTTTACTTTTTATCTCTTAGGTAGATGAATCGGGTAGTAACTATTCCAGCCGAGAATCCTTTAAACTGTTTGTCATCTTAAATTTGGACTTGTCAAAAGGTAAAACTACACCATGGTGCCTTGAGGTTCACATAGATACATCTAGGTGGCCAATTAATTCAAACCTTCAGTGAAACACCTCATTTCTTCATTCTTTCGAGGACTACTTTTCTGCATTTTAATTGATGTGTACAGGGTGTTAAAGGAGTCCCCTACCAAGATTCTAAAACAAAATTGAAATATCTTGTAATTAACTCTCTCATGAGGTTGCCTTGTTGCCTAATCCTCAAGCTTTGCCTTGTTCTTGAATCTTGATAGATTTCCTTCCTACCAAAAGAAAGTAAAGAAAATGATTTGACATTTTTTGCAGGGTACTCTTACATGATCAAGTAATTTCTGCCCAATTGTGAAAACTGGAACTAAACATATTAAGAAAATGATTTAATGTCATACTTAGTTATGTGCCTGCTATGGATTAATTTCAAAAAACTTGAGGCCACCTAGGTATATATTTCCCTAAAATGTGTATGTTGGTTAATGCATCTTACTTACTCTTAAGGATGACTGGTTAAGAGAATGTGATGTAATCGCCATTACAATCCAGTTAGCACAGAGATAGGTGGGGAAGGTTGTTAATCAACTAATCACCATCACAAGTTGTTCCACTGCACCAACTCTTGTAATGATGATGATGATTGTTTATGTAGTAGCCTATGTTATTTCCATGAAATGGGTTCCAGTAAACAAACACATCCACCTTCATGTAATTATTATCTCACCTCCTCATTTGTAGACGATATGAAGTAATATAGTCCTATTGATTTGTGAGGGTTATCTTTGATCTTTTTTTTTTTTTTTTTTGTGTTATATTTGATTGTTAAGAGAATATATTATTCAGAGGATCTTATTTTCTGACCTTCATTACTAACGAAAGATTGTCCTCTTTGTTTTCAGTCCGACAATGCTACACCATCTAGATCTGGGTCAGGACAGTCCAGAAAGGTACCTGAGTTCGATTTCTATTAATTTTAATCTTAAGCAATGCATATATATGAAAATATTTAGCTTCTTTGTGTTATTTTTCTCAATCTGACATCATCTGTAACTGTCATGTTTCACTAAGGCTTGAGAGGTTTAAGTGCGTGTGACCTTGCTTCGAGAAAAGTAAAACCAATAGAGCTGATTCTGTTAGACCAGTCATGCTTATAAAACCTCTTTTTTGTGAAAGAGCAATCATAGAAAAGGTACTAGAAGTGAACTAGTGTTTCTACTTTCTAGCAGTGGAAGGGCACGGAGTTCTAGCAACTAAAAGAAAGATAGAAACTAAATTTAAAAGAATGACTTTCTAGCTGTGGAAGCAGAAGCGCACGAAGTTCTGGCAACTAAAGGAAAGATGGAAACTAAATTTAAACGAGTGATCTAAACACTGTGGAGCTGGATGGGGGTGGGCCGGAGGGGGGAGTACACCTTTAAACGTGTAAATTTCAGCAAAAATGAAGCCATACCAGAAGCCAGAGCAGGGTGAACATAGTTCAGAAACCTTCTGTATCATGTTTGTGGTACATTTAGCTGTTCGCTTTCATCTGTGCTGGCACTTGTATCACCAGCCTTGGGGACTCCAGACTCCAATATAGATGAAACCTGCTCTTACAGCAACTACTATAACACTGTGAATTGTGCAAATGTTTTAAGTACTAGATCAGTATAGTTTATAGAAATCCAAGCACTCTTTAACATCTGTTTGCAAATGCTCTAGCGTTACTCATACTGACATAAAAATCCCTTTGAGAAACTTAGGAAAACAAATGAAGTTTAGAATTGGCACTTGTTAGCTAGATCAGGAATTAGGTTTAGGTTTTTGTGGCCTAAACTGAATAAAGCAGCATAATATACATATACATTGTTGAATAAGCTGGTCTCTCTTTCTAAGTGTTGTGTACTTGAACCTCAGTCTCATTTTTCTCTACCATCACTTGCCTTTCTGTTTTTTTGTTTAAGTGTGTTCTAAGTAAACTTATGCACGATGAATGTCCTGTCATCCCGTGGCCTTGGCGTCTCGCCTTTTTGCCAAAGCAAAATAGGAGGGGTTTTGTTATGCCCCTCTACTCTTTGGGCATCCTTGAAATTTTTATTACAACGGCTATTTAGTGGGCTTCTCACCTAGTCTTAGCAGGAGCCTCATTGGAGTAAGTGCTGCACTGCATAGTCCGGAGTTGGAGGGTTTGCACAATTTCTTCCTTTTAGCATACTAGGTGTTGAAATGTTTTGGTTATTCACTTTTCCTTTGTTGGAATGGAGATGAATGGATGGAATGGGAGGGATCTGGAAGAAGTATGTTTTCTATTCCAAGTCCATCTAAGTAAACTTATGCACGATGAATGTCCTGTCATCCCGTGGCCTTGGCGTCTCGCCTTTTTGCCAAAGCAAAATAAGAGGGGTTTTGTTATGCCCCTCTACTCTTTGGGCATCCTTGAAATTTTTATCACAACGGCTATTTAGTGGGCTTCTCACCTAGTCTTAGCAGGAGCCTCATTGGAGTAAGTGCTGCACTGCATAGTCTGGAGTTGGAGGATTTGCACAATTTCTTCCTTTTAGCATACTAGGTGTTGAAATGTTTTGGTTATTCACTTTTCCTTTGTTGGAATGGAGATGAATGGACGGAATGGGAGGGATCTGGAAGAAGTATGTTTTCTATTCCAAGTCCATCTATTTGTTGACCTCTCTCCTTCCTCTCCCTCGCTTCATGTTTTGTTTCTCCATTCCCCCCCCCCTCCAATCTTGGTCTCTTCACAAAATATTAAGAGTGAGAAACGTCAGTTGCCTGCATTCCACACTATACGTTCCAGGGTTGGCCTGCAGCCTGCTTTGTTAGGGTGCTATTTTTCTGGAGATGCTACACACCTCCACAAAAGCTTCAAACTTATTGTCTATGAATTAGAATATCAGTTTGATTTGTTCTTTCACCTGGTAGAAGTGCAAGTGGTTAGGTTCTGCCTGTGTTGCCAACTTGACGTTGCTGTAGGAAATAGATCTTGTGTTGCTAATGACTTATCCATCTGTGTAGAAGGTGAATGATAGAGCTACAACTGTTGGTCATTACCAATTTACCATTCAAACTGCTTGTCAGTCCATGAGTTCTTTTCTGATTAGGTGCTGCATGTCTGTTTGATTGGAACATTCACACTAAAATTTTCAATTTCCAGGGACATTTTTGTGATGGAGATAGACATTTTATCCTGTAATGCTACTTTTGTTTGTCTCCTTGGTGCACAATGTATGACTTTTTTCTACCATCTAGCTCAATTCTGGACTTAAGACTTAATATACTTACTCCTTTCACTCATTTTCCTGCCTTTTACAGAAGCTATTCTCAAAAGATCTAAATTTTGTTGGCTATACGTACAAGAATTTTGATGCTGTCAAAGGGTTACATCTTGGTATGTTCCTTCTTCCCTGACACTTATTGCTGCAATTTTGCAATAATGGCAATTGGAGCATGTATCTTTGTTAGTTTGCTTATAATTTGTTCTTTGTACATTCTTATGGAGGAAAGTTGGATGCATTGAGTATAGGGTTTTCAACTCTTCATTTTTTGTTTCATATTTTACTGCATCTAAGGGCTATCCCTATCCTATGTAGGCGGAGGCACTTGATTTTGAGTTTCCAGTAACCAGTAAGGGTGAGGATTACTTCCATGAGTGAGAATAGAAGGAGCCTGCTTATGTTTTTAACATAGGGGTAATGTTGCTTACATCCGATCCCCCTTTGAGGCAGTGGGATAATATTGTTGTTATCGAGAATCAAAACATTTGGGGCTAAAGTCTTAGGGTTCAATGAACTTATCAGCCAAACAAGTTCCCATATCTTTTCTATCTGTCTTCCACAAGATATAGGAACTTGAAAGTTCATATGCTCTGAGGCCTCAGCAAACTTCGTCTTTATAAAAACCGCAACAATTTTGATTTGGGAGTTATAGTAAGAAAACCTTTGATAGAAGGCCTCTGTTGACATCGAGATTGAAGCCTTAGTGTTTTGGCATCTTTAGATGCTTAACCAAATGCATCCCCAAGACCTAAAATCTTGTATGATTTGATTCTCCCTTAAATCTACCTTGCTCAGTGACTTGAGACTTCGTTACATTTTCCATGTGTCCTTGTAATCCTGATAGATGGTTGGTGGATGGACATCATAGACTTTAAACTATTCTTTCTTTTTCATGCGTCCATGTGATGGGCAGTGCTTCTATTTTATTTTTGTTCTTTTCGAGCTTCCTCTTGATAATGATCTCATATCGCTTCCTGTCCTTGTTTGTAATGTAGATCGCAAAGGAAGCACATCACCTAAACGACCATCCCTGGATTCGATATTTAGTAATAGTTCTTCTGACACCTATTTGCACATTTGCAGTCTCTGCTTCCTCATGTGGTTTTCCTTTTACTTCTAGTAACCTGTTATCTTTTACAGGTGAAAATGGGATAGATTATGCCATAAAGCATGCAGAGGAAATGGATGTACAGATGCTCTCTACAACTGATGATTGCATGTCCCCGTGATAATAATCAGGCGACAATCTTGTAGAGTCTGTTTGTGCCATAAGTACGGGGCTTGCGGAAATATGGCGCTGTCTTTTACTCAGCTGCCTGGCCTTCTGAAGCAGCCCCACCACCATCATGTAAGTGTACAGCATTTGAAAACATCAAGGGTAGCCCTCTACAGAGCGAGCTTGGCGCAACAATTGGAATCAATATAAGCAGGGGTTTGTGTAATAGAGGCTTTGTTCCCCTCTCTTCTTATTTCTTATATTTCTTATATTTTCATTTTTCTTTTCCCTCATTTCCTAATCTTCTCCCATATATTTTGGCTAGAGATTCATATATGTATCGTAGAGTTTTGGTCCTGGCTGCCCAGGTTGGCTAGTGTAGGGATTAGCGAAACGCCTTCTCTAGTGGCAGTTTCTGGTCGCTGTTTTGAACCGTGTCGTGGAAACAAGCATTGTAACATTTGTATCAAAGATTATATATGAATCTCGAAACTTGAATGCTAAGTTTAGAATTACAGTTTAAATTTCCAATTTTCTGAATGAACCTATATATGGTGCATTTCTCTATAATACGGAGTACTCCGTGTACATTATCTAAAATGTTGACAGTCTTGACTCTTGAGGACAGAGGAACCATAGTCCATCAATTTAACATAACTTATACATCAATCATTCTATGGTACCCCCGGGGGTACCATCCATTTCGTACCCCGCCAAAATGAATCACAGGCTTATACAAAACGTGGTCCTAATAACAAAACGCGGCCCGAATAACAAAAAGCGCGGCCCAAAAAAAAAAATAACCGTTTCCCCCTTCTTCTAAAATAAACATTTACTCTCTCTTCCAACGTTTAACATTTCCCAAAAAACTACTCTTCTTCTTCAACAAGATTCCTCCCGCCCTCAATCAAAACTGTTTGAAAATGTCGAAAAAGTTATCGAAAATGCTTCAATTAAAGCTGGAAAAGAAAAATCGAAGATATGATTACCAACTCCAGATGAAGAAAATCAACTTGAAGAACAAAGGTAAAATCAAATTCCGCTTTTTTTAGTTTCAAAATTTGCTTTTTATTGAAATGAAATAACAAAATTTGAACTTGGAGCACAAAATTAACAGTTCGAGGCGAAAGGCAGCAAAAAATTGAAGAAAACAGGTTTTTGAATTTTTCAGATTTAATTTTTCATGCATGTAACAGTAACATTTTTAGTTTTATTTGAGGTTTAAATAAGTGTTTTTCGTAGTGGAATGGTTAGTGTTTTTTTTGAGATCAACGGATTATGTTTCGCGATAATTAGGTTAGGTTTTGTTTCGGGATGGTTAGGTTTTGTTTAGGGATGACCAACTTTTGTTTCGGGATGGCCAGGGTTTGTTTCGGGGTGGTTAGATTGTGTTTCGAGATGATCAAGTTTTGTTTAGGGATGATTAGGTTAAATTTTATGCCGCGTAGTTACGTTTTGTTTCGCGATGAACGGCTTTTTTTCGCGATGGGTAGGTTTTGTTCTGTGATGGATGGCTTGTTTTGTGATGAATGATTTTTGTCCTAGGATAATTAGTTTTTGTTCTGAATTGAACGACTTTTATTTCAGGATGATTAGTTTTTGTTCTGGGATGAATGATTTTTGTTTTGGGATGAATGATATTTGTCATAGGATGATTAGTTTTTGTTCTGAAATGAACGACTTTTTGTTTCAGGAGGAGTAGTTTTTGTTTTGGGATAAGTGGTTTTTGTCTAGGAATGATTGATTTTTGTTCTAATATGGTTAGTTTTTGTCCTAGGATGAATGGTTTTTGTTTTGGGGGATGAATAGTTTTTGTCATAGGATGATTAGTTTTTGTTCTGGATTGAACGACTTTTGTTTCAGGATGATTAGTTTTTGTTTTGGGATGAATGCTTTTTGTTTTGAAATGAATGATATTTGTCATAGGATTATTGGTTTTTGTTCTGAAATGAACGACTTTTGTTTCAGGAGGATTAGTTTTTGTTTTGGGATAAGTGGTTTTTGTCTAGGAATGGTTGCTTTTTGTTCTAATATGGTTAGTTTTTGTCCTAGGATGAATGGTTTTTGTTTTGGGATGTATGATTTTTGTCATAGGATGATTAGTTTTTTTTTCTGGATTGAACGACTTTTGTTTCAGGATGATTAGATTTTGTTCTGGGATGAATGATTTTTGTCTTAAGATGGTTGGTTTGTGTTTTTTCCAGGAGAAATTTCCATACAAAATCTATACAATTACGGTGTAGCCCTTCTGCTGTCAAGGGGCTAATGGAAAAAAAATCAAAGCAAACCCGAACCAAGTGAGAGCAGTTAGAGAAATAGGATTTCATGGGTTGTTTTATCTTGAGGCTGAAGACGTGCCAAAAGATATGATGATGTGGCTGCTTCAAAATTTTGATTAGGGGACAAACCTTATGAGGTTTTGTAACGAGCAGATAAAGGTATTCACACCTATCGATGTTCATTACATCCTAGGAATACCGCACGGAGATGTGCCATTCCCTCACATGAGTACAGAGAGAAAAAATAACCCGGATTCTTGAATTAAGGAAAAATGGAGAAACATATTGGGCAGGGAGGATGAAAAATATTGTTATGTTGCGTGGAATAAATTCAAGGACAGGATGGTTGCCGAATCTGATGGGGGCCCGATGTTCAAGCAACTATTTGTCTTTTTTTGTTGTCTCGTGCTTCCTTGGGACTATATCAAGTTCCTTTGTGCAGCTTAATATAAGCAAAGCAATCGACGTCGTAGAGACGATTGGTCGATATAATTGGTGTGAGTTCGTGTTAACTTACCTCTGCAAATCAATCAAGACCTTCAAGGAGTCTGACAAACGCAGTACCAATCTAACTGGCTGCACGTTACTTCTACAAGTCTTCTACTTCCACAGCCTGACTTTCCATGGAGAACGGGAGAAATGCACTATTCCTTTGATCCAAGCCAATACATGAAACTAACACATGTTCCCGACAAAACCTTTGACCCATATCGAAGATCCAACAACCAACCTTAACCAAAACAAAAGAAAGTAAATGCATAAGAAGAAAACAATAAATATAATAGTGCAGGCAACATAGAATAATGTGTATCAAAACTGGAACAAATTAAAAGAAAAAAAAACAAATTATCAGTAGACTTGGGCAAAAGAATACATCAGAAACTAATAGAGCCAATTATGACACAAACATAAAGCAAAATCAACAAGACATCTAATGAAATCGCAAACAAGTAAGCTGGACATCGACATTTCACAACAAAAACATAAATCAAAGCTCGTGGGAGTACAAGACATCAGAGTTTGAAAACTGAAAAAAATTTAACACAATACAGGAACAATGAAATAAATCTACCAATGCAGGAGCCATGGCAGTTACCATAAACTCCTTATTAACATATGATGCTTAAGACATATGCAAGAATAAATCAATATGCAAAATAAAACCGAATCATGTTGACAAACAAATAACCCATTCCAAATTCCTCACTTAACAACTCAATTCCAAATGAAAATAGGCTTCCATTCCAGCTACATTCGAGAACGTTTAAACTATTACAAGTAGATGAACATCAATTCTACAAATCAAAACCAATTCGGCCGCGCCATACATTAAACAATAGATACTGGTAATTTGTACACCAATAATAATCTTAAAAATGGGGAGTTCATGCCATAGAAAAACCTAGTAATTCCCATCTAACAAAACAATAAGCATCTACACATAAGAATACAAGTCAAAATCAACACTCAATCTCAAACCTAAAAAAAAAAAAAATTTACAGCCCAACATTCGAGCCACAAAATTTTACAATGAAACAGAAGGAAAACTTACAGCTTTCCGAAGCTTATTGATGAGTGTCCTTGGCTCGCGCTTCATACCCCTCTCAAATTCTCCAACCTTCAATTAACAAAAACCCTATAACTACAAATGAAATGAAGAAACTCTGAAAAAAAAAAATCAAAACCCTAGAAACATTTACAGATGAAATGAAAAATGGGGAAGAGAAAAATTATACCTTATGTGAATACAACGGGGAGGTGAATCAAATTCGAAATGGAAATCAAAATTGAAATCAAGATCGAAATTAAAATCGAAATCAAAATTTAAAATCGAAATCGAAATCTCTGGTTCTTCTTCTAATTGTTGTTGTTCGTCGCTTCTATGCGATGTTTCCTTTCCTCGTTGTCATGGCGGATCTCAGACAAGACACGGGGAAGAGAGAAAATGGGGGATTTATTGGAAATTGACAAGGAAAAAAAAGAGACCTGGCTCGACGGAGATGAAGCTGAAGTGATGGAGACGAGGTTGGGCTAGCAGATCGGAGAAGATACTCAAAGAGAAAGAGTGACTGATAAGACAAAGGGAATGTGGAACTGAAAGAACAGGAGAGAAGGGAGGAGGGAGGAAAGGGGATTTTTTTTTCAGGGTAAGGAAAGGGGATAATAAAAGAATAAAGAGAGAAATATCTGAATTAGATACGGAAGTTTGATTTCGTTTCTAAATTCAGAGACAATATAATATTTCGTCTCTATTTAGAGATGAAAAGTAGGTCCGTTTCAAATTTGAGACGACTTAATTAGGTTCGTCTCTAATTAGAGACGATAATGGGAAATCCGTCTCTGATGAAAATTTGAGACGAAACATCACTTTTTCGTCTCTAAGTTAGAGACGGAACTACAAAATCCGTCTTTAAATGGAGAATTTCTTGTAGTGGGGATGAATGATTTTTGTCATGGGATGATTAGTTTTTGTTCTGGATTGAACGACTTTTGTTTCAGGATGATTAGTTTTTGTTCTGGGATGAATGGTTTTTGTTTTGGGATGAATGATATTTTTCATAGGATGATTAATTTTTGTTTTGAAATGAACGACTTTTGTTTCAGGAGGATTAGTTTTTGTTTTGGGATAAGTGGTTTTTGTCTAGGAATGGTTGATTTTTGTTCTAATATGGTTAGTTTTTGTTCTAGAATGAATGATTTTTGTTTTGGGATGTATGATTTTTGGCATAGGATGATTAGTTTTGTTCTGGATTGAACGACTTTTGTTTCAGGATGATTAGATTTTGTTTTGGGATGAATGATTTTTGTCTTAAGAATATGGTTGGTTTGTGTTTTTTCCAAGAGAAAATTCCATACAAAATCTATACAGTTACGGTGTAGCCCTTCTGCTGTCAAGGGGCTAATGAAAAAATCAAAGCAAACTCGAACCAAGTGAGAGCAGTTAGAGAAATAGGATTTCATGGGTTGTTTTATCTTGAGGCTGAAGACGTGCTAAAAGATATGATGATGTGGCTGCTTCAAAATTTTGATGAGGGGACAAGGCTTATGAGGTTTTGTAACGAGCAAATAGAGGTATTCGCACCTATCGATGTTCATTACATCCTAGGAATACCGCACGAAGATGTGCCATTCCCTCACATGAGTACGGAGAGAAAAGATAACCCATATTCTTTAATTAAGGAAAAATGGAGAAACATATTGGGCAGGGAGGATGAAAAATATTGTTATGTCGCGTGGAATAAATTCGAGGACAGGATGCTTGCCGAATCTGATGGGGGACGATGTTCAAGCAACTATTTGTCTTTTTTTTTTGTCTCGTGCTTCCTTGGGACTATATCAAGTTCCTTTGTGCAGCTTAATATAAGCAAAGCAATCGACGACGCAGAGACGATTGGTTGATATAATTGGTGTGAGTTCGTGTTAACTTACCTCTGCAAATCAATCAAGACCTTCAAGGAGTCTGACAAACGCAGTACCGATCTAACTAGCTGCACGTTACTTCTACAACTCTTCTACTTCCACAGCCTGGCTTTCCATGGAGAACGGGAGAAATGCACTATTCCTTTGATCCAACACTGGAATAACCAGAAAATTTGGAGCATTGCAAAGGAGAAGAGTGTGAAGCGCTTCAGAATGTGTATCCGTGTTGACATTGTTGATGCTGCTACACAGGCGGGACGATTTATTAATTTCCCAATGCCAATGGATCTATCAACATATCAAGTAGTCCAAGAACTCCAATTAAGTGTAAGTATAATTTTGTTTCAAAATGACTAAGTTTTGTCACGGATTGTTTAGTGTTTTGTTATGGGATGGGTAGTGTTTGTCTTACAATGGTCGGTTTTTGTTCTAACTTGAATTATTTTTATCAAGTAATGGTTGCTTTTTGACCTAGGATGGTTAGTTTTTGTACTAGGATGATTAGTATTTGTACTAGGATGGCTAGTGTTTGTTCTGGGATGGTTGGTTTTTGTTTTGGGATGGTTGGTTTTTGTTCTGGGATGAACAATTATTGTTTCAGAATGGTTAGTTTTTGTCCTAGGATGGTTGGTTTTTGTTCTGGGATGAACAGTTATTGTTTCAGAATGGTTAGTTTTTGTCCTAGGATGGATGATTTCTGAACTATGATGCAAATTTTCCTATCTTATGCCTTTTAGAGACCCCTTCAAAAGCTTTTGAAACTTGGACGCAACTTGGACGCAACTTATAGGCACACTATGCAAGAATTCCGCGAAGAAAAGCTGTCTCAAAGTTCACAAGAGATTGAGATTCAAGATGTTTCTTCCGAGAAAGGTCGTTTTTACAATCAGCCAGGAGTGATGGAGACATTTGATGCTATCGAAGAATTAATGAATTTAGTGGGTGGTAAAATTAGTGAGCTTGTAAAGATCTTATCCCCAAGCTGGTGGGCAAATCCACCAACGTCATTAAAGGAAGTTTTTCCAAACAAAGAAAGCCAATCATCTCAGGAACCACCGAGTCAACCTTCCCATGAAACTAACTCTCAGAAAAGCAACAGGCGAAGGAAGCACGTGGCATATAAGAAGAAGAATGCTGCTCCGAAAAATAATCCTGCCACAGAGATGATTTTGCAAAAACTGCAACAACATCCACAGCACCAAACAACTGAAAATCCTCGAGCTTCCCCTCCACATTCTACAACTCCAGAATCATTCCAAACATTCAAGGTTGATACCCCGAATACTCAATCATCTACGGGGACCAACAGACCTGAATCTTCATTGCATGTTTATAAACGGCTCAAACGCCTCAAAACTCCATCTCTCGGTCCACAGAATGAATTATTACCAGAAAAGTCCCCAACAACTGTAATTCAAGACCTATTGCAAAAAACTGTGTTTTTGCAAATCCCTACCGAAGAGGAAGCGCAGATTAGACAAATAACTTTTGAAAAGTCGGAACAAAACGAAAAAGATAAGCAAAAGAGTGAAACTCTGGAAAAAGAGGTTAGACACATAACCTTTCATGTTTTAAAAAGCATTAATTAAAACACATGGTGAATTTTAGACTTAGGATGATTTGATTTTGTTCTAGGATGATTTGTTTTTGTTCTTAGATGGTTGGTTTTTGTCATAGAATGAATGGTTTTTGTTTCAGTATGAATGGTTTTTTGTTCTAGAATGATTTGTATTTGTTTTGGGATGGTTTATTTGTGTCATAGGATGGTTTATGTTTTTCCTACGATGATTTGTTTTTGTTTCACGACTTACACACTTTTGTTTTTAATTGAAGCTGAATGCAAAAGACATGGAGAATTTTGAGAAGGCATCGATTTCTTACACGGAGCCGGAAAACGCCAATGATGTTCATGAATCGGAACCGAAGATTGATGATGTTCCTGATTCGGAACCGGAAAAGGACAATCGTGATCCTGAATCAGAACAAATGCAGACTGATCCGGAAAAGAACAATGATGTTCATGAATCGGAACCAAAGGACGATGATGTTTCTGATTCGGAACCAGAAAAGGACGATCATGCTCCTAATTCAGAACCAATGCATACGGAGCCAGAAAAGAATGATGATGTTCATGAATCCGAACCGAAGGACGATGATGTTTCTGAAAGTTACATAGCCCTTAATTAGACTCCTCTAATTAGTAATTAATTACTCTTAATTAAGTTTGGCTAATGATCTTTGGTTGGATGTAAGATTAAAGCATAAAAAGTGTATAAAACAAGTTTTTATACCTTAATAAGGAGGATAATTGACCACACCTTCAAAGAAGGTTCTTGAGCTGCTGGGATCCTCCTCTTTAATTTTGAGTTTCCAAGTTAGAAAACCTCCTCCCTTGATCTACAAAAGAAGCTCTTCAACATTCACCCAAAATAAGCTAGTATAAATAGGTGAATTATACCTTAAAACCAAAATAAAATTAGCTAACACTTTAGCTAATGTTATTCTAGGTTTAGAAATGTGTGTTGATCAAATTTTCATTGACATGCAATGAAGAAAACTTGATCTTGATGGTGTTGGAAGTGGGCTGAATTTTAGAGAGAAAAATGGAAAATTTATCTCTCTCTCTCTCTAAAACAAATTGATTGTGTAGAAAAATGATGTGTTATGAAGGAGATGAAAATCTGATTCTTATCTCACCATCATCCACTATATATACTGGTTATTAAGTTGGTAATAAGGTTATCAAAATGCCCTTACTAACTTGTATCCATTAACTCTTAAAAGTTACAATTTTCGTAATAATATATCTATATATAATAATTACTAATTACATCATTTTAGCTAAAATTACAACACTTTGTAATTTAATTAGCTAATTGTCAATCTCGACAATTTACACAAATAATCGTAATCTTATACGACTTGAGTTCCAAACTCGTAAAACACCATTCGATATAATCAATTAACTCTTTAACTGAAACATTAAGGTTTATATTATATTGTATCCGATAAAAATATAATATCCTTTGGAGAAACTATCTTTACCAGTGTGACCGAGAGGGGTCAGTTGATTACCGCCGTCAAACGACAATAACGTCAAACTCTAGCTAGCCAATCGTTACCGATTTACGTTAATAAACTGAATTAGTATATTCAATATATCACATGTTTATTCCTAATCTATATAATAATATTAATAGGCTAACAAAAACGTCTCGTTAATCCTACGTGTCATCACAAGAGAGATTGAACTTAGTTGTCACTAATTTAATCCCACATCATTAGCTTACGTGTCACTCTTGGATTTGATGAAATGAATTACAATCTTGTCAGCTGCCTTCTTAGACGTTTACAAACACTTAATCTCTTCTAAATTAATTTTCATAAATATCATAATTAGTCACTTATTATTCTTTATAATTGTATTAAACATCATGGCTATTCGTTTGCCAAGTTTGTCAGTTACAATTCAGTTCAATGTACTATATATACCTTGGTTATTTGTTTAATTTTAGTGAGAAAATTAGGCGTGCATGCCGAGCATGTTGAAAGAGATAACTAAACTAGAAATAAGATAAGATAGTGGTGTGGATAATTTTACCATACAACAATATTGAAAAATATTATGATCTATGAGTAACTAGGTTTTTCTAACGTGTGCCCATAGGGCACATCTTCAACTCAATTCCTTCATTAGTTAAGTGATATTCCCACATGAAAAAACAAGATACAGAATCTTATTGATTAATTCAGGAAATTATTTAGATTTTATATTGTCTACATAATTTGTTCTTTCAAATCATAGTTTGTTACAAATTTATATCGTAAATATTCAAAATTGTTATATTGTAATAAAATTTTAATGTAATTTGGTCAACAATATCTTGATTTTGCAATTGATTAGGCAACTGCGATTTCAATATAATCCACACACGAACATAAAATTCATCTTACTTTAATCAACTCCATATTTTGTCCTACGTAATGAGTAAAAGTTATAATTTGTCATTATTTTTCAAAAACTGCATGCATTAGTTGTATCTTTTACAAATACTATAAACATTGCTTCACTGCGGAGTTAAACAAAAACAACATTCTTAAATGAAAATAAAACAAGAATTTTTTTGATTTTCTTTCTATTTACAAGCCAATTGGTTAAAATGTGAAATGAAATTAAGATGCGATGGGTTAGAGGAATGGAATGGTAAAAAAAAAAATGTAAGCTTTCTGAAAATTTTAGTTCATTTAAATAATACACTAATGGTGCAACTAATTATTTAAGGAGTACATACAATGTCAACAATGTTAGATTTCAAATTCGATAAAAGTTATTGGAAAATCTATGTAGAATGAATAGGGAAAATGTTGTATAATTGATAAGACTAATGGTTGGGATGGCATCTCTGGGTGAGTGGAAAAGGAAACAAGTCTCGGGTTGCGATAGCAGGTTACAAGTGTCATAAATGGGGTGAAATATTTTAGGTGTTTCTTAAAGAGTTTTTTAGCATGAGGATAGAGTGTTTGTGAGGTTGATGGGAATGGAGGAGAGGAAATACGCAATAGTAGATAACTAATATATGAGAAAAGGTTAGCAATTATTGTTGGCAAGTTTCTAAATGTTTTCTGAAATTTTCGAATGATTCCGTTCGTTGCACGAGGACTAAAGCTAAAAATAATAATAACAGTAATATTAATAGGCTAACAAAATAGTTTTACAAATATCACGTGGCTTAATTCCATGTCATCACCGTACGTGTTACTCTCATATTAAATCAAGTGAAAATACCTCTAGAGCTGTCTCTTTGAACGTTTAGAGAACACTTCAACTTCTTTAAATTTATTTGTCATAAATTTCATTGTTCAAAATATTACTCATCATCTTAATAATGATATTGAATATTGTGCCTCCTGACTTTTCGTTTGCCATGTTTGCCATTTTTTTTCCCCGTCAAAAAAAAAAGTTTACATGTTAGATTAGCATGTTATATATACTTTAGTTCTTTGTTTGAAGTAGAAAAAAAAATTGCATGTCATACATAAGTGTCTCTTACAACTATTTAGAGGGATATTGACACCTTTTAGTGATTGTATGTATCAATTATTGTTTCATTTTATGTAGTGCATATGTATGCAATTCTCCCAAATTATTGTGAGTGACAAATTAATATAAGAATTGTTCCAAATGGTTATATTGTAAAAAAAACTTATTATATAATGAAAGTTGATCGTTTTAGTCACCAATACTTTTGATATTGCAATTGACCGAATAGACGATTGTGGTTTTACTAATTTTAAACTCCAACTAAAAATTCATACTAAGTTACTCAAATCATGATTTTGTCCATTGGTGATATGTAGATCATGACTATTCGTTATTTTCGAAATATTGTTTGTAACGATAATAATTTTTTAAAATACTTTGAATTAAAGACATCATTATGTAAATTTGTGTTCAAACTATGTACCTTATTCTATTTTTTTTAAACTTTGAACCCTTCTTACTCATACAATTTCAAGAAAGGCGTATGTAAGATAACAACAATCTAGAAAGAATAAATTTACTTACGAGTTACGAGTTCATCTTATAAGTGGTGTGCTTTCTCAGCCACTTAGGTCAAAGCCTAAACTTTTAATGAATGTGACGCAATGATAAATCACACAAATTAAGTCATTGAAATATCGTGTACGGAGTACAATTTTCGTTCGAAAGGAAACAAAAAATAAAACCGTGATTTCACGGGCGCAAAAACTAGTTAGATTTAATTAGTCAACGCATTATTGTCAGAGGACACTTACTCCAACAATCTCCCACTTGTCTGAGACAAGTCATGCGTTACCGATTCTCTTGTCCGTTATATCTCCCACTCAATGCGAAGTATCTTTCAGGTCGAACTTGCATTGGATCATTATCAAAAGTGATTTTCTCGATCTTGATTATGAATGTGTGACCGGAATATCTATCATAGATCTCTTCCGAGCGTGGCCACGCATTTCCAGTCACAATTCCTCGAGTGGCCCAAAGATGTTATACCCTGACGTGGGTGGACAATCCCTTCTTGACTTATTTTATTCGTTTCATATGCCCTTTTAACCTCCTTTTACTGCACGACTTAGGACAAAAATCAAAGTCACCGCCTGCTGTATGTATAAGCTCAGACAAATAATCTCAGGTCGAATGAATCGACTAATAGGAATAATATAGATTACCTTGGCACGACCAAGCACAAAGGTTCTACAATTGGTCAAATGTCTGACATGGTGTCTCCTACAGCCTGCCTATGTAATCAGTTATTCATCTCTATGAACCCAAGACTATTGAACTCGTCATCAACCGACTTACAATCTAGTCAATTGAGACGTCACCTCATTTTATGACTAGAGACAAAATATACAGTTAATCATGTTCACTTAATAGGGTTCAAATCGTCTCCACGACCTATTAGGAATTAACAAGTATATATATAATTCAACATTTCATTGAAACTTAAAACGATGAACTCGCATATCATATGCAAAAACTAATACACTTATTAATTTTACATCATATAATCTAACACATGTCAGGCATACGCCTCAAACCCATTGAGGCAATATGACCATTGTGTTTGACCTGTGATAATGGCTTGGTTAAAGGATCAACGATATTATCGTCTTTCGTAACCTTACCAATCGATATATCTCCTCGTTCCACGAAGTCTCTAATTACATGGAACTTCCTGGGTACATGTCTAGATTTGTCACTAGACTTAGGCTCTCTAGTCTGAACAATTGCTCCACTATTGTCGCAATAGACTGCAGTAGGATCCACTGCTGTTGGGATTACACTTAATCCTTGCAGGAACTGCTGGATCCAAACTGCCTCTTTTGCAGCTTCTGGTGCTGCAAGATACTCAACCTTGTAGATTCCACGGATGGTCTCTATAGCGACCGATGCGCGAGTCGTGCGATGATTGCACTAGGATAGGAGTCGCCACCAAACAATTGTGAGGTGTTTGGAAACCACGCAATGCGATCTTGTTCCTTGTTACCGAGGGACTACGTAAACGCTTGGTGAGTTTGTACCCATTGAGCATAAATGCTTGGGGAAGCGAGTCATGCCAAGTACAAAACACGTTTGCGAGTCATTTATCGAAAGGGACAAAACTGAGGGACGTAAGGAACAAGATGCGCATTGTGCCCTATGCCAATATACAGTCTACGGACCACAAGACTGGGTTCGGGGGTGACGGTACGTGTTGGGAAGCCATAAGACACACAACCTCACCCGCGTACAGCGGCCTCTACTAGTTGAATTATCGTTTACAAGTCGTCGAGAAGTTAAGCCATGCAAGTTTACAATCATTTACAAGTTATATACAGCCTAGTAAATTAGCTAAGTCGGTTATTTAGCAAATAAACTAGATCTTAGGTCACAACGTCGTTAAGATTGATTAACGGTCCCTAGCTACCAATTTTTCCAAGCGCTTTGCGCTATGTGTGTTAGGCGTGATTAATGTAATTCGTTTTAGATCTAATCTTGTTTAGGCAAAACATAAATCTAGGTCGAAAGCAATAAATTGCGCACGTAAAGAATGGGTAGGAGATGAGAATAAAGTAAAAGATGAGTTTAGAAAAGAGGGGGTGCCCTCAGGACTTACGTGTGTCCGCGATACCGCTACTTGCTCTACTATGCTTCGAGATCGTTGCGTTGATCCTTAGTATCCGTCGTGGGAGGCTAGATTTGTTCTTAGAGCGATGCGTTGCTCTTCGAACGTAGGTATTTGTGAGGGGCTTTGTTTGTATTGTGTGTTGTGTGTTGTGTTTAGGGGTATCCTAGAGTGTAAAGCCCTAGGGTGTTGTGTATGTGTTGTGCTAGGGTTTTGTGTGAGATAATGGAAGAGAGAGGAGCAGAGATTCAGGGTCGAAAATGGTGTGTGAAGGTTGTTAAATGGGGTGGAAATGAGGGGTATTTATAGTGTGGTCGTGGGTTAGGGTGGCAGCCGTCTAGGATTTGCGTGCGTCATGCGTGGGGGGGTCGCGCATGGCGCAGCCTGGGTCACGCAAGGCGCAGCCTCGGTCGTGCATGGCGCACCCTGGGTCGCACGTAGGCCTCTGTGCGCGCGGGAAAGTGCGTCTGGACCCCTTGACGCACCATACGAAATTGCATTTTCGGCCTTCTTACGACAAGAGTATTGTGCATGTGAATTTGGGTGGGCAAATGACGTACAAAAACGTGTTTTGTTGATGTTTTTTGGCGGTTTAGGCACGCGGGTCAATCCTGAGTTAGGTCAGGTGTAAAAAGGGAAGAAAATGGTTGTTTTTGGCCTTGCTTTGGGCGAAGACGCATTTGCTAACGGATTCACGACAACGGTGGTTCACATAGTAGAGCAAGTAGACGCAGTTTACAGTTATAGTGTTCTTTCATCATCGGGCATTTGGGTAGGGACAAATGCAGGTGTCTACAAGCCTCCGTTGTAGAATCTGCAGTCACCGATTGCTTGGTGCTCTTCCAGCATATGGCTCCTCCATTCGGTATGAAAACATATCCTGATTGAGATTTTGAATCATCTCGATCTGTTTGGAAACTAGCATCCGCATAACCCTTTACACGAAGCTCGGAATCCCCTCCAAAAACTAAGAATGTGTCCTTAGTCCTTCTCAAGTATTTAAGGATGTTCTTAACAGCTATCCAGTGGCTTTCACCTAGATTGGCTTGGTAACGACTTGTCATACTCAACGCATATGACACGTCTGGACGCGTACACATCATAGCGTACATGATCGAACCGATTGCGGAAGCGTAAGATATCGACTTCATGCGTTCAATATCTTTAGGATCAGTCGGACACTGAGCTTTACTAAATAATATCCCACTTTCCATTGGTAAAAAGCCTCTCTTAGAGTCTTTCATATTGAACCTGTCAAGAATATTATCAATATAAGTTTCTTGACTTAACGCTAGTATTCTCTTTGGTCTATCTCTATAGAACTGAATACCTAGGATGCGTTGCGCTTCTCCTAAATCCTTCATCTGGAAATGTTTCCCGAGCTAGTCCTTAACGAAGTTAAGCATGGGGATATCATTCCCAATGAGTAATATGTCATCTACATATAGGATTAGGAGAGTTACGCTACTCCCACTAAATTTCATGTATAAACAAGGTTCCTCGACACTTCGGGTGAAACCATTTTGTTTAATCACATGGTTGAACCGATGGTTCCAACTCCGAGATGATTGCTTAAGACCATAAACGGATCTCTTAAGCTTGCAGACTTTCTTAGGATTGTTTGAATCAATAAAACCCTCAGGTTGTGCCATATACACATCCTCTTCCAGAAACCCATTCAGGAAGGCAGTTTTAACATCCATCTGCCATATCTCATATTCATGAAAAGCAGCAATCGCTAAGATTATCCAAATAGATCTGAGCATCGCAACTGGCGCAAAGGTCTTGTCCTAGTTTAAACCATGAACTTGCGTGAAACCTTTAGCTACCAATCTAGCTTTGAAAATACCCTGATTTCCACCCATGCCGGTCTTGATCTTAAAGATCCATTTGCACTAAAGAACCTTAGTTCCTTCAGGCAAGTTAACCAAGTCCCATACTTGATTCTCGTACATGGAATCTATCTCGGATTTCATAGCCTCTAGCCATTTAGCTGAATCTGGTCCAGTCATGGCTGCTCTGTAGGTTGCAGGCTCATTGCTTTCTAAAAGCAAAAAGTGATCACCACCATCCTCGATCACACCTAGGTATCGATCCGGAGGGTGACTTGCTCTGCCTGATCTTCTAGGAGTGGAAAAAGGAACCACAGAGTTAGACGATTCAGGAATGTCTTCGAGCAAAACATCCTGAGCCTCATTTTGCATTTGTGGCTCCTGAACTTCACTAAGTTCAAATTTTCTCCCACTCTATCTTTTAGAATTAAATTCCTTTTTTAAAAAGACACCATCTCGAGACACAAAAACTTTGTTCTCTAGACGATTGTAGAAGTAATATCCTCAAGTCTTTACAGGATATCCTACAAAGAGACATTTATCAGATCTTTGTGCAAGCTTATCGTCAAACTTGTTTTTGACATATGCTTCACAACCCCAGATCTTGATAAATGAGAGGTTAGGAACTTTTCCTCTCCATAACTCATATGGAGTTTTCAGAGCTGATTTAGTTGGGCATATATTGAGTGTGAAAATGACAGTTTGGAGAGCAAAACCCCAAAATGAATCAGGAAGCTCAGTCTGACTCATCATTGATCTTACTATATCCAATAGGGTACGATTTCTTCTTTCGGCTACACCATTTAATTGTGGTGTACCAGGAGGTGTAATCTGTGAAATGATTCCACAGTCTTTCAGATGAATATCAAAGTCATTACTGAGATATTCACCTCCCCGATCAGATCGTAAAGTCTTGATCTTCTCTCCTAATTGGTTTTCTACTTCCTTTTGAAATTCAATAAATTTTTCAAGTACCTCACTTTTATATGATTAAGTAGATGTAGCCATATCTACTAAAATCATCTGTAAAAGTGAAGAAGTAGTCATAACCACCTGTGGCAGTGATTGTCATCATCTCTATGAATGAGGGCCAATAAATCACTAGCTCGTACTCCTTTTCCTGAAAAAGGTGCACGGGTCATCTTGCCTAAAAGACAAGACTCGCACGTTCCATAAGATCCAAAATAAAATGGTTTGATAACTCCATTGGCTACGAGTCTCTCAATGCGTTTTTCATTTATATGTCCTAAACGACAGTGTCAAAGATAGGAGTGACCGGGATCTCCTATTTTGAGCTTTTTATTTGCTACATGATAAACTTCATTTGTTAAATCTAAAATATAAATTTTTTTTGTTTCTCTCATGCACATTCTGATCTCTCCTGATGTTAGCTTTTCACTGCATATGACCACTGGTCATTTCAACTTCCTAGTTTGCCATAACCTACTTCAGTCCCGCATTATTGGCTGGGATCCGACCTAGTTGAACATTTCAAGTGAAAAACAAGTAAAATTTTGGGGCGAAATGGGAAACTCTCCATGGTAAGCTTTGATTTCGTGTGGAGTAGAGTGAGAGTAACTGTATGATTTGGACCTTTACAGAATGGCAGAATTGGCGACACAATTATGACTTTATGCTAGGAATATGTGTTAGGCTTGTTTTGTAATTTGAACAGACTGACAGAAATGATGGGAAACACAACCTTAAGTTAAGGAGACACAGGAATATGTGTTGTTTCTGATGAATAAATAGTAGACACTAGACATCAGAGTCTCGGATCTTTTTACATGCTCCCTCCAGAGGACACAGCTTACGAGTTTGCTACACAACTCACAAGGTAATCACATTTCAAATTTTCAAGCGTGGTCTGCACGCCGTAAGACTTTCACGGAAAATTACTTCGTTGGGAAGTTGGGATCTGTCTTGAACCACCTTTTGATTCAGATAAAAATGTTGAAAGATTTATGTGACTTGTACCACAATCTGCAGGACTATTTAGAAATTAAAAACAGAAAGCCAAAGGAGGGGAAAAGTTTGCCAGGACCACAGATCCTACATTGCCTACTGAGATACTGTAGCACAATCTGCAGCACTGCCGATCAAGCTGCCTGTCGGACAAACTTAAGCTTGTGCGTTTTGATCTGTGCCGCTGCATGCACTTTATTCTGAACACGTTCCTTCCAGAAAAACCGAAAGTCAGCTTTGCAGCAGATGAGCAAGCCCCGCCCCATCAGGTTCTCTGTGACAGCTCCAGCACAACTTGTGCAAGCTGATGTTCTTTTTGAACAGCTTGAACCCACCCAGCATTGATATGAACTCTTTCGATGCTCTGCTTCAAGGTCCTTACAATTGATTGCTTCATTCGACTTGCAAAGAAATCCTGTACTTCTTTTGCCTTATTGATTGAGGAAAACTAGGGAAGGCAAAAAAACGTTCGTCAGAATGCCATACCATAGAATGTAGACATCCGGAATACTAGTTATAAGAATGGTGACGAAGAAAACTTACGGGTGATACAATTGCACTAATGAAGCGAGTAATTAGGTAACCCGAGCCCCATGCCTTTGATATATGATCCCAGTTGTCCTGTCAGCCACAACGACAACTTAATTAACTTTACATGGAAACAAAAAATAAAATAAAAAGAAGTGTTTGACTGTCATCGTATTAATCATTAGTACCAAGAGCATAGTTTCTAATTGTAATAATAATGAGATCTACAATGATTGTTCATGTATTCCTTTTACCAGTTATTACACAAGTGCCAATTCACAAGACTAAGGCAAAGTTGATTGCTTACACAGTTACACATGACTTTTTGTACTAGAATAATCTGCCCCAAATTCCATACGGAGACAGTTGGTGACATGAAAATGTGTATCCTATGATCTAAGCACGAAGCTACATATTTTACCTGAAGCCATTTCCAAGCAGTTTCACGCCCTTCCATGCTGACCCCAAGTCCAATAATTGCATCTTGGCTCCGTACCTATCAGAAACAAAATGTTCAAAACAATCTACTTATGATACCATATTAGAATCAGTAGTTCGATATAAGAAGTTTATAGGTTATGATTTACCTCCAAAGACAACAGGAAGTTTAGAACTTCAAGAACAACATTTGGGTCAGGACAAGATGCTAATGAACCTACACATAGCCAATAGTTGCAGATGCAGAAAGCCAGAAATCAGTGAAAACAAATTCAAAAGTGAATTAGCAGTCTCAAAAAATAAAGGATGGATTTGACCAGCACCTATTATGCGGGTCTTCTCTTGGCTAAGATCCGTCTCCCTATACACTTTCAAAAGAGCTTCATACCCCGACTTGTTCGACTCGGTGACTTTCTGCATTACAGCTATATATGCAGCCTGATACAAAGTATAAAGAGTAAGCCAACAGTTAATATGTAAGGTTACTAGGCAATAGCTTGTACAAAACCAGATATGGGGGAGTATTTATCCAAGGAGTCGTAACAGAAATAACATGCCATCGAATAAACGGGGCAGTACAGAATATAATATTTAAACAAATAAAAGGATTTGTACAAGCTACAGGTTTTGTAAGAGTACTAAACATGCCACAGGATTTATAACAGTACTCAATTTTATCTGAATTAAGGTGACATAGCATGCCTTCTAAAGTACTTTCGGCCTAAGCCTACAAGGATGCTAGAAATACAATCCATCCCCAGACTCGAAGTATACTCCAAAAGAATGTAAAAAACAGATGTGAGGACTCTACTACACCCAAATTCACCAAAAGACAACCAACAGCATTTCTACAGCAATGTAACACGTCTACCCTAAACCAGTGTAAAGAAAGTCCTCGACCGAGTCCAACTACACCCTCTTTTCCTCACAATATCGCATTAACATGAGCCATAGGATGTAAGGCAAAACACAATGGAACTGTAGATGACACTCTCGAGTCCGACAGTTCTAGAATTTAGGTAGAGCACAGTACCATGTCAAGGTTATTAGTAGTCTAGTAGCCATGATATGCGACCCAGATAAGTATTTTTGAATTGGTAAGTCACAAGTGTCTAGGTTTCAGACTCCAATAAGTTACGGAATAAGTCTCATACTCTCATATTTTTTGCTTACAAATGAAGCGTCTATGTGGCCATACACATTTTCAGATGTGTGAAGTACCAACAATCAGTTATCCCCCGATAAGTAGAGCCATGTTATGACATTCATAACTGAGTGTCCAAATAGGATGGTAGGACTGCATGAAGCTATATGAGCTTCTTCAATAGATGCATTAGTTAAAAAAAGCAGAGGCCTCGGGAGAAGAAGAACAAAACCATAGTCCCTATGTTATTCTGAATCTATTATTTCCCTCCCGCATTTATGTTAAAGATGTCAGACGCTCCAGTTCCTGACACTTCATTTTAAGCCACAATAGATGCAATTGGGTTAAGAAGCAACGAGAGATGGAATGAGTATGGAAGATTATTTATGAGTCTATTTAAAAAATTAGGTATATATCAGACACTAATCTACATCTGACCATCATGAAGAGGTGGTAATGCAAGAAGAATGCAATACCTTTCTGGTATCAGGTGGTAGAAGGGGTGACTCCCTGCTAGCACAAAACGCATCAAAACGCCTAGTAGCTTCATTCAGGGTATTCTCATGCCCAAATTCTGCAAGCGCCATCAATAACTCCCCTCTCAACATGGCATCCAAGTGGCTCTCACCAGACTTGGACTCCCAACCAAGTTTCCTACAAAGGTTCATATTAACAACATTATCAATACCATAGCACATCCACTCAGCATAGGCATTCAGATAGCAAAAGCAGTTCAGAGTCAAATCTTGCTCCTAAATTCCCAAAACAGAGGACCACAGACATGCATGATTAGAACCACACACAAAGTTTAAACATACTGTTCGAAGTGCAATTTAGCCAGTCACTGTGACACTCACAATCTCCAACCACCAAGTTCATATTCGATAGGATGCTCCTCTTAAGTCCAAAATCGAAATCTAAAGAAAAGGTTCATGTACCATAGACTTTCTGATGCTAAATCTTAATTCAAAGTATGTACTGGAACAATTAGAGCAACCAACATGAAATGTAGCAATCATCTGGAGACTAAAGTGCAACCTCGGTATGCAAATCAGTAAAACTTTTAGCTAATCCAAGGGCATCAGGGCTCATAATTAAGAAAACTTAATAACTTATCAAATAAATTAGTTACCGGAAGTTCTAGGACCATCATTGAGAATAATTACAAGATAAACTATCCAATTATCAGGGACTGTCTCAACAATTAGATAACAAGACAATTTCAGCTCTTATTTCTGAAGCATCATCAGCACATTTTTTGTGTAGCATTTCCTCAATACATGACGTCATAACCAATTAACTATCAAGTGATGGAAGAGTTGGTTGCGACTCAAGCAAGCTTAACAAATGTGATTAGCAATGCTTGAACTCTCCATGTTACAAGGAACTTCCTCTGAGTCTTCCCCCTTATCAATATCATATACAAATCTTCTAGAATATTTCCTGTGCAGAATCACACATCCTAACTCAACGATGTTCCTATCTAACTTTACTCTATCTCCAAAGTTCCATAGCAGGACGAGGAAATCCATGAAGCAGACTCTCTGAAGGATCTTTATCAAGAGTAAAACTAACAGAGCATTCTCAAATAGTAAAAGGTACAATGGTTTGGTTACTTTAAGAAAATTTAGAAAAAAATATAGTCAGCTTGAACTTTTGAAGAGAACAATATTTCAAGGGCGAACTTGGGGCAGGGGTGCTACATCCATACAGAAGCCCAAAATTAAAAGTTCACTAGAAATTCTTCATCAATCAAAAACATTAAACTATCAATGCAAAGAGCAAGGGTTGACACTCATGCAGTAATACAAACCACTCTCTAGGATCACCAAAATGGCCAAGAATACTCACAAGTCACAAACACCAATCGATTTACTAATTACTCATCAACTATTACTTATACACATGTAACCATACTAAACTAATTCATGCAAATACTCATCTTCACCTCATCAAAAATACTCACCCTGCTGGATACGCAAATAGGTTGACGAAGAACTTTTTGAGGCTGTCAAGTGTTGCGGGAGTAGCATCAGCTACAATTCTCACGACTTTGTAACTTATCTACACGAAACATTTAGTAACATTAAAATGCAAATGGACAAAGCTAATGACATCAACTATAAACATTGGATCTGAACGGTACCGTGATCAGGTGGGAAAGAACAGTATAATCAGTTTCCCCTTTGAACGAACCCATCAAAGTCAGTAAGGAAGTCAGGGACTGCCTGCCGCTCATGCATAAGGCAAACGAGTCATCCAAAATACCTGTTGATAATGGTAATACTGTCAAATAAGAGTCTACGCACCAAGTAATCTCATCTAGTGGATACACAACATTTAACTCACCAAATCTATCTGTGGGAGACAACTTGCCGCTCTCTATAGCATGTCGAAGCTTGGTCTCAAGATTCTCGTCATATTTCACTCTGTAAAATCCTGTCTGATCCACGTTGAGTTTGATCCAATCGGATTCTCCAACACTAATAGCTCCAGACTTTTCTTTTAACAGGGAACTTTTACGTGCATCATAAGATCCACAACATAATGTGATTGGGACTATCCATTGCCCACTGCCAGGTGAACCACTGAGTAAAAAGTGTGACTGCATTTAAAATAATGAATCAATAAGGTTGCTGACATACACTATAGAAAAACAACATCAAAGATAGTAGGTAGAGTAAGAACACAAATATGACAAGATAAGACTGCAAGAAATTTTATCGAAACACGCAGTTCACCTGCTCGAACTCTAGCTTCTGATCTTTGAGCTTCACGGAGACAACAGGATAACCCATCTGTTGTGTCCAAGAATTCATTAATTGCTTTACAGGTTCACCAGATTCCTCTTCAAGGACAGCCCATAAGTCTTCAGTCTTTGCGTTTGAGCAGGCATATTTCTTTATGTAGGAAGCCAGGGCCCTCTAGTAACAGCAGTATGTCATACGTCAGAATATCAGATACACAAACAAATTTGAAAATTAAAAATATAAATTATAAAATAAACAGATGGATCAGCCAGGCAAGGCACCTTGAGGGTTGGAAGGGGGGGTAACACCAAACAGACATCAACAAGCATTACCAACCTCACCACTACATACCAATATGGCTATACAAATGCATTATTCTGCATCCACAGCTTCAACATATTCTCATGTGCAATTTGAACTCCCTCTTTCCAACCCACCCCGAGTATACTAGTAAACAATTTTAGGTGTGAGAACCAAGTATAGGATACAACAAATTTCAAGACTGAGTGCTGGAAATAAGGTATACAGAGAGACAGCTTTTTAAACGATACAACAAGTCAACAAGATTTAGTCATATGAAGGCATGTTTACTGAGCAAAGTATCACATAAAGACCTACATGTTACAGGCTTACAGGCCAGTAAGAAAGTCCAGTTAGGAAACGTTAATACCTGAAATGGATCTGCTCCAAGGTAACTTTGTAGCATCCTTATAACAGATGCACCTTTCCTGTAACTAATAGCATCAAATATTTCATCAATCTCGCTCGCATGATTGATCTCCACCTGAAATGTTGGCACAGATATTACAACGAATACGTTAGCTTTCATATCATTATGCACTAACACAAAGGAAAACGAAGCAATTGAGTAAGAAAACAATAACAATTTGTCAATCTCATACCTCAATCGGATGTGATTCTGAGAGTCCATCCAGTCTAAGGCCATCAGTAGTCTGATCAAGAAACTGAGTCCAAATATTCCATTCTGGAAATAGAGCATCGGCTGCTAAGTATGATACCTGAAGATACACAGTGAGTAGATAAATTAATGAATAAGTAGTACTGAACGTTTAGTGTTACTAAGGAAAAACCACAAAGTATCAAATTTACTGTACCCATGTGGCAAATCCTTCATTCAACCACAAATGAGTCCACCATTCCATAGTCACGAGATTGCCAAACCATTGATGAGCCAATTCATGAGCAACCACGATAGCAACCTTAACAAAAAAAAAAAAAAAAAAAAGAATTTCACGTTATCAAACTGAAAACAAGTGAAATAAGTAAAATAATTGATCTCGGATGCTTATCTAGCTTATTACCCTTTGCTTATTAGCAGCAGCAGAATGCTTCTCATCATACAGCAAAGCAGTCTCACGATATGTGACTAAGCCGTAGTTCTCCATTGCACCAGCAGCAAAATCAGGTATCGCAATCATATCCAATTTGGGAAGGGAGTAAGGCATATCGAAATACCTTTCATAGTAAAAAAAAAAAAAAAAAGAAAAAAAAAGAAAAAGAACAGAAAGAAATGTTAAATACATCAAGGTAATGTGACACAAAATAAAAGTGTATGCAAGCAATGCAGACAATAAAAACATTCTTCTACATCAAACAACATCAGAATATTGTCTGCCAGCAGGTAAAGTAATTTACCTTTTATATAATTCAAGCGTCTTAACAGCAACATCCAGAGCAAACTTCCCTTGGTCAGCCTTGCCAACTTGACAATAGCATCGAACCTTGATTCCTGCAGACAAAATAAGGATGTGCAAATGTGATCAACGATAAAGGTTCAGCAAGGCAGTACATAGGAGTTGTAGCAGAAAGTAAGGAATACAATACCATCAGAGGTCTGACTTTCCACGAAGTCAAACAAGCCCACCACTACGGCGACCAAGTACGTCGACATAATTGGTGATTCCTCAAAGTAGATTGTCTTCAGATCCCCTAGTTTCTTTTCTTCAATGACAGGCATATTGGAAAGTGCAACAAGTTCGGATGGAACATCCAAGGTTATTTTGAATGTAGCCTGAAGAGAGGAAAAAATTAATCCGCTAATGAAACAAATGCCTAGAAAACCAGCAGTTCAATGAGCAAAATCAAGCATTTCTTGGGTGCTACTCTTACTCCTAGGGATTTGATTGTCCAAGAGACTGTCAGTTCACCAATTATTCATGTTGCTGAGCCAAGAGAACAATAGTCAAGAACAAGGGTCATGTACATGCCTAGACTAGAGTAACATTGCAAAAAGATGTACAAGTACTCTTTGAACTGATAAGATAGGTTATATGACTTACATCTTACTTCTCATCGTTCTAAATCTAGTTGCAAACATCCAAAAGTAAACACCAAAGACTGAGGTGCAGCAGTGGCTCCCCCTCCCAAGTCCCAACTTCCACAGGAAAGGCTTAGGTTCAAAACTTTATTCCACACAGACGAAGAACTCTCCCCCTCATCCTCTCTCGGTCTCTCCCTAGGTGGGTCTTCTTAGAATTTAAAAGAAGCTAAAACTTAAAGTATTGAAAAAGCACAATCTAGAAGAAGGAAAAACCTTAGCAGCAGGTTCATCCCAGCACGGAAAGCATCGCCTTGCATCTGCAGGCTCGAATTGAGTTGTTGCCATATTCTTCTTCTCTCCATTAAACTCATACACACTGAAAAAGCATCAGCTTAGTAAACTTTAACAAAGATAAAACTACAATACAGTACAAAGAAGAAATAAAATCCTCAATCATGCAATCTCAAAGGGGCATGATTTGAGCAATAAACTACACCAATTGAGCTCGATTCAAATCATAAAAAAAAGGGATAAAATCAATAAATCTGTGATGCACAGTCTAAGTTCATACAGCATTCTCAATTGAACAATTCAACAACAACAATAAACCTATACTCCCGAAATGATTTGGGTTCGGCTAACATGAATCGTCATCTAGAACCGCTAAATGCGAGTAATAAAAAGTCGAAATGATTTGGGTTCGGCTAACATGAATCGTCATATAGAACCGCAAAATGTGAGTAATACAAAGTCGAAAGTAATGAGAATACAAGAGTGAAAAGTCGAACGGATACCTTCTATAAAAACCTTTCATCTGATCATTGAGAGTTCCCTGAAAAGAAATGCGCAAAACCCCAGCTTCCACAGGAAGCTCCTCACCAAATTCAGCAACCAATATCTCATCTTCCACAATCAACCCCACATTCACAGCTTTCAATTCCTTCAGGAAAAAAAAAACAGACCATGATTATAATTTATGAGCAAAAAAAAATAAAAAATAAAAAGATCGAAACTTTATGATTAAAAAGTAAAAGTAAAATCTGGGTTTTGATGATCACCTGAGAATATGAACTGGGTTTGAAGGAAACTGAGGAGGCATCAACGGTAAGATCGGCGGCATTCAGTACAACATATTTTGTAGGCGAAACGACATTAACGTCGATGGAAACGACGCCGTCGAATTTGCAGGAGACAAGGTCAGGTTTGAGGTGGATGTCGTAGCGTTTGGGGACGGCGAATTTGGGGAGACGAGATTGCCCTTTGAATTGAGAGTACGCCATTGTTGTGTTTTTGAGAAGAAGAAGAAGAGGTTTGATTAAGAAAGAGGAGTTTTAAGATGTTAAGTAGTGTGGTTAAGTTGTGTGATGATTATAAAGTGGGGAAAGTGTGAAGTGTATTTCACGTTAGTGTTGTGATGTTGATACGACTCTCCTTCTCCTAACAACACATGTAACATGGACATCTAACAAAAAATATGCAATATGATGCACGGTATGTTTGACACTGTTAGTAGATTTCAAAAGTACAAAACTGATCTAATCTTGTACGTTTAATCTGAGTAACATGATTTAAACATTCAATCTGAATCACGAATCGACTAGCTAAAATGGACTTCTAACTAACGTGAGCCCGTAGCAATCTGATCTGTTTCACAATTAACTCTAACTTAATGGTCGTTTGGTTGCATACGGAAATTTTGAATGCCCATGAAGTTCCACTATCCAGGTTGTACCAATTCACATGAATTTCTCAAAATTGTTGGGTTACATGTAAGAATTGTAATTCCACAGGAATTTCCAATTATCAGGGGGGGCAGGTAAGCCAATTTCTCCATTTTATAAGAACTAGAATGAAGGCCCGTGCATTGCACAGGTCACATGATAATGTTTTCTATTAAAAATGATATATAAAATGAAAACTAATTTCCACCAGGGGTATAATGTACGGCTAAACACTTATACATCCAAAAAACTATTATATGTTTTTTTATATAATCTCATTACTTATGATAAAACTTAAAAAAATTATATTTAAGTGGAATCATAAGAGATCTTTAGGTAAGTTAATTTATTCTACAAAAAATCATTTAAAATGGTCTCTTGTGCTTAATTTTTGAGCTGGTTAATCTTTAGTTATATAAATGTTTAAAGTAATAGTACCACAACTTATCGTATAGTCCTATATTGATCTTCATGCGAATATATATTGCAATCAACATTATAAACTCGAATTTTTTTTTCGAAATAGGGCTCAAAAAATAAATATTAAACAAAATGGGTCGGATTAAAAAACGTTTAATGTTATGGGATACACGTTACCCCATTTCAGGTTCGGGACAAAACCGTCATTACCACTGGCGGTTTTACATGTATTGAGCAGTGAATATGAGTTTTCAGGGGGGATTTTGGGCAATTGTGAAACCGCCATGGGGAGTGAAACCGCCACCCTAATGGCGGTTTCACACCCGAACTGAGTACGGGAAGTGAGAGCCTTCAATTTTGTAAAGGGTGAAACGCCGCCATGGGGGGCGGTGGTTTCACTTCAGGTGAAACCGCCACCCCCCATGGCGGTTTCACCCTTTACAAAAATTAAGCCACCAATTCTCATACTACTTGAACCTGTGATGAAAACGCCACTGAGAGCAGCGGTTTCTGTGGTTATAAAACCGCTGTGCCCCGTGGCGGTTGTAGTTTTCTTTTTTGAAGGTGTTTTCCCTCTTTTCCGTTTCACTGCAACTCAAACAAACCCAAACCAAAATGACACGACCACAATCATTCAATAACACCAATAACAACCCAAGATGAGAACTCGAATGGCATGGTATCTTATTTCATAACTTAAAACGTCTTTTACATACTTGAAAGAGCGGAATACAACATAAAATTGTTTTCGTACATTACAAACTACTATATTAATAGCTAATCATCCGCTAGGCGGTGGCGTGTAACTCGATGTTGGCTTGAGGAAGCGGGTTGGCTTGAGGAAGAACCCGGAGTATCGCCTTCCATAATTGGTGTCATAGGAGAACCAACTCTACGTCGACGCATATGTTGAATAAGAGGAGAATGATCATCCAAACTTGCACTTGGTTGTTCTTGAGATTGTTGGATAAGATGTGAAAATCCCACCTTCTCGAGACATTCAGAGCAATGTTTGCGGATGTCGGTTAAAGTTTGGACAAAATTGACACTAGATGCGTCATTTAGTGCAGCTTGAAAGTCATGCTCACACCTCATGTGTAGAGTTGCAAAACCTTGGGTCTATAATAACAAAAATCAAAAAATTACACTAATTATTTCCTAAACATACTTACTATTCAATAAAAGTGAAATAACGGTAAATCATACTTACAAGCAATTGAATTGAGGGAGAAGAATAATGTTAGGAAACCGGGCCACCAGGAGATTGTTTAACAGCTTCAATCATACTTACAAGCAATTGAGTTGATGTTGGATGCCACATGACGCATGCAAAATCTATGGTAGGCATGCGGCTCAGTCATTTCGATGTGTTCATTATTCATAGCAGCTTTGATGTCATCATGTCTATCTGATATAACACAAAGACATCTTCTATCTGTCACGAAACTCCTTATACATGTCATAAATCAAGGCCAACTACTAGTATTTTCAGTCTCAAAAATACTGAAAGCAAGTGGATAAAGTTGGTCGTTAGCATCAACTGCCATTGCAATAAGTAAAGTACCCTTATATTTCCCATATAAGTAAGTGCCATCTATAGTTATAAGAGGGCGGCAATGGTTGAAACCTTGAATTGATGGTCCAAATGCCCAAAACACTCGAAAGAAAGTTTCTTCATTAGGTTTGCCTGTTGGCGTATTTACAAAATGCACAATAGTTCCCGGGTTGGATTCTTTCATTGCTTGCATGATATGAGGAAGCAAAGTGTAGGATTCATTCCAATCACCATATAAATTTGCAATTGCCCTTTGTTTAGCATTCCACCTCTTCATATATGAGATAGTATAATTGAATTTATCTTTGATAAATTCAATAAGAACTGGGACAGTAATGGACCAATCCTTGGCAACAAGGTTTTTAATAGCTTCACTAATGAATCCACATTTCAAATTCATATGGTCGCGTGGAATAACGTCACCAACACAAGTAGCTTCGTGAGTCCCAAGATAAGTGACAATGGTGAAGACTTCTGAAAAAATGTTCTTCTTTTTGTGATGCCCTAAGCCTCCAATTGCATGAGTTTGGCGTTCTACCGCACTTGAAAGTGACAATGTGGGGTTTGGATTCAGGCACTTTGAAAGTTAAGTTACGTTGTACAGAGTACAAAGTTACATTCTCTATCAAAGCAGCCTTATTTAGAAATCTTTGACCAACTATAGACTCCCTATCAACCTTAACTTCAACTTCATTGACCCATGTTTTCCAAGCATTCACATGTTGTTGATCAATTTCATGAATCGTATTGAATTCTAAATGTGGAGCACTCTTCCCAACCAAATCATCATTCTCATCTTCATCATCAATCATACGTTCAACAACATTCAACTCCTCCTCCGCCTCATCTCCTTCTAACTCCTCGTTCAAGGTCCTCTTATTTATGTTATTGGTTTCAATGGAAACATATTGCGCAACATCCCCAAAATCTCATTGATGTGAGAGAAGTATTGGGCGTTGTTGAAATCGTTGTTGGCAATACATTTCTAGAGTCTACCCTTTCCAATTCAACATAAATGTCCATAGAAGGAACATTTGAGTGTCAACAATTTCCCACATAGCAAGTAAAGAACGATCATTATTAAGGGTGTAACAACCCTAAATTTTGACTGAATTATAAACGGAAATAAATTTAGAATCGTCACGCCGCAATTGACTACCAAGTCAATTGCTAGGCTAGATATTCGATTACAACACTAAATAGAAATATAACAGCGGAAGTCTTAAACAATTGTCGAGTTACAATTCTCAAAACTAAACTCAAATTGCACAATCCAAATGAAATCAAACTTAAATAATGTTTATAAAAATCCCCAGCATGCAGACGACTCTTCAACCAAGCATCCACATCATCAAGACCCGTCAACTACGCCATCGAGAATGACGTAGGCCCCAGAACATGGTAGGGAATAAACCAGAAGAAAGAAAGTCAGCATACAGGCTGAGTAAGAAACACAAAAGAATAAGAAGACAAAAGATACGCGCCTGAAGGCGCGTAGCTAACAAATAACGGACAATTGCTACATCATCAAACTATTATATCAGCCATCATAGCGATACAAGATTCAACAATCATATTACGTTCATTTTATTAAGGCTGGGTTCCTAACCCAGCCACCACAATCTCGAACCGATGCGAGCTAGAGTACCATAAACAACCCCTAATGACTCAGAGTGGGCACACCCCTCTCTAGAGAGTCAGTAGGATGCGAAACCTCTAGGAGGAAGCCAATTAGGAAGCCGGTAGCTAACCAACCACAGACTCCCTTTATACAAAGGTACAGAGGTGACCGACCCAAGCCGTGTCACCTTACTCTAGGTGGTAACCAACAACATCATATTCGATCACAATCATTAGCATTAGTGTACACTTTCACGCGCGCAAATCATATCTTAAAATCATTATTACAAATATTAAACATAAGAATCAATATTATCGAGACAAGAGAAGCAACAACGCACACTCGGCCGAGGAAAAGTCGAGTGGCCGAGCCGGTTGTGCCACGGAAGCCGAGGGCCGGGAAGGGTGAAAGCCGAAAGGCTATTGCTGCAAGGTTAATTTCCATGAGATGGACATAGAAACAATAAGACAAAGGTAAGAATAATCTGTGAACGATGGTCATCAAAACAAGATTAGATTCAAGGAAAGATAGTTTGGAAGGGTTGGATTTCGCGGTTGGGATTGTAACCAACGTTCTTACCCTTTCTAGTAACATCACAAGAGCAACACAGTGCTTAGAACGATATCTCCTTGAACACACAACCTAAAACCATCAACAACACACAATTACCAACCTTCACTTCTAATAGCACAAAAGACATCACTAGAATACCCAAACGATCTCCAAATTACACCAAATTCGCACAGCACTTTCCCAATCATACCAATAACATAATCTCATCTTCAAATCATCAAAACATTCATAATAACACTCAATTTAGGGTAAAATCAGATCTCGACAGAATGTATTTTTCACCTTAAAAACATCTTAGAAGATCCCCACATAAAACCACATGCTTAACAAATCATAGTAATCAACCCCTCCAAATACCACACAATTCTAACCATAAAATCATCATTAAATCATTACAACCCAATCATAAGAACCCTAATTCACAAACTCAATAATTCATGCATCATAAACACAATTAATCACAACTATAAACCCAAACATAATTAATCACCATCAAATTCATACTTAAACTTCAATTAACATGAATATACAAAAATGTCTAATCTGAAAATTATAAGAATTGGGTAAAGAAACATACAACTCCCAATGTAAAATCAAGAGAGAGGGCAAGAGGTGAGTGGCGGTGTGCGACGGTGGCGAAGGGCGGCGATCGGCGGTGGTCGGCGGCCTCGGGAAGGGCCGCGCGCTCTTTCTCCTTCTTCTTCTCTTCTCTCGGCTTCTCCTTCTTTCTTCTCTTCTCTGGGCGACGGGTAGAGTGAGGGAAAGGGTTTGGGGTTTCTTTTTATTTATAGTTTTAGGATACGGGTTTTAGTAAGACGGGTTTTGGTAATTTACTAGTCGAATTACCTAATTAGGAAACTAACCCAAATTAGGAAAGTAACACCAATTTTTCCAAAATAGAATTTAGAAATCCTCAAAATGATTATTTTCCCACAAACTTCAATAATTAAAATTCCCAAAAATACGGGGTGTTACAAAGGGGTACAACCTTATAACACCCGCCACTCGGATACTTCATCTTCACCGTCAATGAAACACTCTTTCGATTGATTTTCATTGCCTCACAAATCTCCCCAATGAAGTCATTATAAGTCATACTAGTACTAGCAAATACAAAACTCTCATTTCCACCCTTATAACAAACATTTCCACTAGTTTCAACAATTTCTCCATCCCAATAACATACCAAAGGATATCCCGTAATTTCCATTCTATAATGAGAAAAATAAACTAATTTAACTAAGAAATTCAACTAACATAAATCTTCAATTAACCAAAACCCTAAAAATCGAATTATGAATTTTAACAACTAAATTCAAGCATAATACTAACTAAATTGGATTAAATATATTAGTAATCTAACATAAAAAAAACAATTCAATGAACTCCAATCAAATTAACCTAAATTAGTGTGGTTTAATTATAATATTAAACAAAACCCTAAAAATTCAACTTCTATCATATACCATGAATATGCAAATTATTATCAATACTAACAAAACAAATTATTCAATAAATTAGTAATCTTACTAAAAAATCAAACAATTAAACTAATGAATTGAAATTACCTAAAACAAATTGGTACAATTAGAAGAAATGAAATTACCTTAAAGAAATTGGTACAAAAGAGGGCGGAGCAGCGGCGACCGGCGGCGGCGGGAGAGGACGGAGCGGCGGGAGAGGAGCGGAGCAGCGGCCGGAGAGGATGGGGACGTGGGCTGGAGAGAGAAGTTGAGGTTGAGAGTCGGGGGTATTTTTTTGTACGGAGTCGGGGTGATTTGGGGGCTGGAGAAGTGGAGAACCCGATTATAAGTCTTTGAAAAAAAAAAAATTGAAACCACCATGGGGGTAGTGAAACCGCCACCCCCCATGGCGGTTTCACCCTTTACAAAATTGAAGGCTCCCACTTCCCATACTCAGTTCGGGTGTGAAACCGAGTGAAACCGCCACCCTCCATGGCGGTTTCACAATTGCCCAAAATCCCCCCTGAAACTCATATTCACTGTTCAATACGTGTAAAACCGCCAGTGGTAATGGCGGTTTTGTCCCGAACCTGAAATGGGGTGACGTGCACCCCATAACATTAAATGTTTTTGAATCCGACTCATTTTTGTTTAATCTTTATTTTTTAAGCCTTATTTCGAAAAAAAATTCTATAAACTCACTTACACACCTTTATTACATGCATAAACGTGACCACCTCTCCCTAAGTAGTTCAAATTTATTAACCATGTTGCTGCAAATAGAGACATAGTAATCGACATAAGATTACAAATTGAGATATCATGAAAGCATTAATCAGGGATTAGTGTCCAATCAAATAGGACATGAATTTAATTAGGTCATGTTTGATACAACTTAAAAAATATGGAGTAGTTAATTTAGTTCAGAAGCAATGAATCTGGTATTTATGTCTGCATATATAAAACTCCAATTCAAATCAATTTAGATATTGATTGTCAGATGAATCATAGAGACCTTAGTATGTACAGAATTATGGTTAAAAATAGAGTTTTTTTTTGCTTTTAGATGGATACCATATACTTTAATAATATTAAAAAAATTAATATGTACGCAGGAACAACATTAACAAAGCAACGATTAATAATGGGACATATTTTGTGTTTTAGATGGACATCAAATACTTTTAATATTATAAATTCTCAAAACTATGTAGAAACCTCTAGTTAATGTGAGAGCTACAAAAAAAAAGCCTCCTTCAATAATATAGAAGGATTGGAAATTCCCATGAATTATCAATTTCCATGATTTAAGGCAACCAAAAAACTCCAAAATTTTAAACATGGGATTTTTGAATTCTCATGATTTTTCTTGGCAACCAAACGACCACTTAGCTTGACTTGATACTAACCCAGCTTTGATGACGCATTGACCTAACCCAAAGTCACGCGACTCGTCAACAAACAAATTTGACTAGAAAATCCCTATTAAAAAAATCGTAATGGTAAATTGGTAATCGCCTGAATTATTCATTAATATAATTTCAATCACGCAAACTTTATTCACAAAATTACTAAACGACGGATGTAAAAACCGGATCAGAGTAGATCCGGTAAAATGATCGGATAACGATTGACCAAGTGAGTAAGTGACCGTGTCTCAATTAAACTCCGCCGCTCAAATTTAACCCGGTCATAAATTAAACGTCAATGTTAACCAGATCAGAATAGAGTCACTCCTCATCGCTTAGTCCTGTTGTATCAGGTTTCCTTGAGTAGCGCTATTGCCCGCCAAGTGCTCGACGAAATAACCGTTGTGATGGACTCACATCCTCATTGACAATAATGCTCATAAATATTGGGTGTTACTTAACCCGATTACAAATGATATTCGGGTTTTGCCCGATGCACCATTCCATCACATTTTCCATAGGGGTCATGAGCACAAATATGGACTCGAGTATGTTCATATCGCTGATGGTTATAAAGTTGTGATTTTTCTTGAAGATGAGTTAACAGCTTATGTATGTTATGTCCGAAATGACATTGTATTACTCCATCTTGTTCACTTTGATGTTGCACAATGGAAGTGGCACGGAGTTTTTTGTAGGTAGTAAAATGTGGTGGAAAATGAATGTGGGTAGGTCATAGTCCATTAGGACCACAAATAACATAACAAATTAAATAAGGAAAGTAGAAGATCATTTTGAACTGATTCAATAAGGAAACAAGAAGATCATTCAGAATTGGAGGGAGTATAGTTATTCTCGTCCTGTTAGTGGGTAATTTTTATATCACGGGGGTTTTTCATTTATTGGATTTGTGTTTGTTTCTATAATCACGCGCCCAATATCATACCATTCGAATAGGTGGAGGAAAAGTTCTACAATAATATGCCAGTTCCTAGAATACCTAATGATGAGTGGTTTACGCATCGCCTTGGGGTGATTCAAGGATGTCTCGGCTACATTTGTTGTCCAGGTATAGCTCGTGAAGCTCATGAAGTTGAAGTTTGGGTGATGAATGAGTATGGTGTTCAGGAGTTCAACTTTTAGGTGTTGCTTCTCTTTTTTTGTTGTTCATGTCAAAATATGATGATTCTTCCGCTGAAAGTTCTTGAAATCATGAGTAGTGTTCATGTTCCTATTCTGACTGTAAACATAATGATCGATGTGTGGGAGTCTGTGTAATAGACAATTAACTTATTGTTGTGGTATCATGGTAAGGACGTAAAAAAAGATATCTGTTTTCATCTAGCTATCGTCTATGTTGTCCTTTCCATGTAAGTTTGTGTTAAGGTATAAAACCAATTATTGAACCTCAACCATCAGTCTAGACCAGTCTAGACTGTTGGTTGAGATGATTCTCTAACATGGTATCAGAGACTCATCGATCCTGAGCTCTCCTGATAGCCCCCTCCTCTTTCAAGTGGACTCTCAAGCACATGGTATGTGCATGCCTCGCTTGTGCATTATCTCCACGCTTCAAGCCCAAAGGACATTCGCGTGAGGAGGCGTGTTAAAGTATAAATCAATTATTGAACATCAACCATCAGTCTAGACGTTTGGTTGAGATGGTTCTCTAATAGTTTGAAACATAGGGAAGGGTATTCTCTCTACTCCCTTCCCCTTTCTGTCAACTCCAAAATATCCTTCATTGTCTCTACCATTTGATCACGACAGAGAATATGATGAAGTTCTCGTAAGGGTCAGGTATATAGAGATACGGGCTTTGATCGCCACAATGAACTCCGGTCTTGTTATTTGGCTTGTAAGTTACAGAACAACGGTTGCATAAGTATGTGATTACTGTAAATACCTTATAAGGTACTCATAGTATATCAAATTTAATAGAGTATATTTGGGGATATTGGGTATGAGGAAATAATATTAGGAATAATATTATGGAATCTCTTAAGTATGGAATAATATATTTATTTAGGGTTAGTTATATCATAGGATTATTACATTCACATTATAATGTAAACTATATAAAGGGGCTTCCCCTAAGTCATTAAGCAAGTGATTCACGAGATAGTCATGATCGATCAAAGGATAGTTATGACCGATCAAGGGGATAGTCATGACCAATCAAGAGATAGTCATGACCGATCATGGGATAGTCATGACCGATCAACGGATAATCATGACTGATCAAGGATCAGTCATGACTGATCAAAGTATCGACCGATGATGCATGTACTAGCGCACGAGAGACGTGTGGGTACTAGACCATGACCGGAGTAGCGGGCGGTTCCCACGACCATAACCACCTCTCCCTCCACTAAGACAATTAGTGGACCTCTAAGGGGGAGTGGAGGGCGGTTTACAGAACTTGCAAAGAGAGTGAGCTAATGGGCGGTTATCAAGTTATGGGTAGTTGATGCCTAGATGATGGGGCTCTCATCATCTACATAATTAGAGCCTCACTCTCATTTGCAAGGCATGCAGTCATTCTCGTATCTCTCTCTCCCCATTGTAAATTCGTGGCTTGTCCACTTAATAAAAGAAAGTCCCTTTTGCTCGATTATCATTATGCTTGTATACGTCTAAGCCATTTTACGAGTGAATGTGTGTGAGTAGCGTGTGGCTGACTTAAGGACAAGCTCGAGTGCCATCACGGTGCAGTGATTCGTGCTAAAATCACTAAAAAGAAAAATTTCCCGTGACAGGTATCATGTGCACAAAGTAGTAATCTCAGGGGTATTATAGGCACAAACTTACTAATTTAAATACCATGTATAATCGGTGAAAGTTCGAGTGTACCACGTGAATTTTTTATTTCTTCTTTTATCTATTAAACCTTTTCAACTCAAACTTTATACAAATAGAAAACACGTACAAAAGGCGCAACAAATCTGTGACCTTCACCTTTCTACTCTCAATTATTTTGAAAAGATTACTCTCTAAAAGTCTTCTACAATCAATCATCACTTTCTATGCTTCTACCGAAAGAAAAAAAAAATGAACATAGCATATCTTCATCTACATGTTGCTTTGTGCACTTGAACCAATCTACAGTTCTACACTAGATGATCCAACTTAACCAAATTCCCAAGATGTTGCTTTGTGCATTTGAACCCAATAATAATTCAATCGAACTTTACCTAACGTAATTTGAATCTCAATATAGAAGACCGGGGTCCTTAATCTCTCAACCTGCCATTAGACGTTACTACAAAAGTTAGAGCCACGGAATTCCATTAGCTCCAGCATTGTTGACGTTGGTAGTAAAAATTATTATAAGACGATCTTACCCAAAAATTACCACGTATTATTATAATTACATCACTATTTCCTACCACTGTGATAATCCTTTGGCTGCCAAGCTGAGGCAGTAAGCAAAGGGAAGGCCTTCCACCCTAACCTCAAGCACCCATTCTCCTCCATCAAAGTATACCCTTTCCAAGGAAACATCCCTAACAACAAACCCGCCTGCGTTGCCGGGCTACCCGACAACGAAACCGCCTCAAACCCGACCCGATTAAGCTTCTCCGGCCACGATTCAACCCGCCTCTCATCGGGCCCCACACCCTCATCATTATCATCTTCATTATTATCATTATCATTATCATTACTAATAACATCACCTAAAATGTTTCTAATCTCACGGCCAAAGAGCTGATGCTCCACCATATGACGCTGCACGCTATCCCCACCCAATCCCTCCCCCAAAGCATCAAACAAGGCCGAATAATAATGCAACGCCCCTACAAATCTCCCTAAAAACGACGTCGTCTTGCTGATATCCTGCTCGACCATCGTAACAAGCCTGGGCCGCACCGCACTCAATAATCTCACGAACCCTTCCTCGGACCCACACACGTCGTACACCCCGTGCTGCAACCAGTGGACCACCACCACCGAGTCACGCCGAGTTAGACCGAGTTGACTCAGGTCGACCAGGTCCCCCACCTTCCCCTGCACCGGGTTGAACTCGAAGTGGACCCCGACTGACCCGGCGAATTCCGAGAGCCGGCGACCGGTCTGGTTCAGGGAGTGCATGTCCGGTCCGAACCCGGTTAGTTTAATGGAGAGGGTTTTCCGGGAGGAGGAGGAGATGATGTGGAAGAATCCTGGCCATTGAAGGCCCTGCATGACGTCGACGTCGATGACGTGGACGTGATCAGAGACGTTGAAAGGGGAGGCGACGACAGCGTCGTAGATTGCTTGGTTGGAGGTGAAGTGAGAGAATTTGATGAGCGGTGTGAGGGAGTTGTAGGACTGGAGGGCGGCGTGGAGTGGCCGGAGGTGGTGGACGGTGGTCGTAAGAGACGGAGGAGAGAGAAAGCGGGGGCGGAGATGGGTGGAGAGGAGGAGAGAGGAAAGAGAGTGGGCGAAGTAGGCGGCGACGCGGTGGGCAGGGGAGCCGTATGGGGTTGAGAGGAGGAAGATTTCGGGAAGGAGGTCGGTTGCGGCGGCGGTGTTGTTGGTAGAGATGTAGTCTGCGCATGTTAGGAGGGTGTTTAGTAGGTGGAGGGCAGTTTGTTCGGTATCGTAATTGTGAAGCCGGATATCGTGATCATGATCATTATGGCGGTGGTGGCCGTCGTGATATGAGGTGGAGATATTGGTGTTGGATAACATAAGGAGAGAGAGAGTATGATTGGAGATTTTTTGGTGTAGGACAGTAGAGTTTAGGAGCATGATGATTGATGAGCCTGAAAAGTTGACAGTATATACTAGTATGTCTATATGACTACTGTCTTGAGTTGTGATGTGTGTGTGTAGACAAGTTCGATACAACAACAACACCGTCTTAGTTTCAAAACGAGTCGATACTAGTCGTGTAACATAAATTGTTGCAATATGTAGACAGTAAAAAAGTTTAAAGTTATGAGGACGTGGTATTGACATGAACTAATCCAGTCGGGTGAAAAAAGTGAAATTAGTAAAAGGGACAACAGTACGTGTTTTATTTTTGGTGTTTTTTTCAATGGTTGATTAGGAAATTGACAGGAGTGACAGAAGTGAAGGAAGAGACAAGAGAGATTGTTGTTGTTGTTGTTGCATGTTGTTGTTGCAGAGGAAAGAGGTGGTGGAACCAGGAACCTAACTTAGAGTGTTGTTTGTAGTTGTACTCATATTGTTTGAAATGATATGCTTAGACCTTTATGGGGCAAACTGAATTGAGAGGGTAGCATATGTGTGGAGGTCCCTATGACTTGCATCGTGAGTTCAGGATCCACATTCGGACTCAGACTCGGGTTACTGGGTTACTAAATTGAAATTTTTTGAGGAAGCAAGTTTTTATGGGACGACGAATAGCATTTGTGATCTAAACCCGCGCAATTTATCAGTCGTAGTGCTTGAAATATTGCTGTTGATGGTTAACATTCAAATAGCCATAAGATCAGGTTATTAGTTAGGATACCCCCAACTAGTTGCATGTACCAGATAATCAAAATCTTTGCTGGCTCAAACTTTTTTTATTAAACAGGTTACCGGACTTACGTACAGTTACAGAACTTACAGTTCACTCATTCTAGTGCAGATTTTCATTTCCCCTTGTCCTATGGGTTCCTTTCAAAGAGATTTCATTTCTGATTTCTTTGAAATCGAACCAGCCGGTAAACTAACATAATTAACTTGTATCCGTAGGTACAGGTTTGAAACATAAGAAGTTTTCCTATCTGCTAATGACAAGGTAACCAGAATAGTGAGATTGCCATGACACTGAAAACATATGATGCTTAAAAGAGCTATAAGGACAATCTTATTAAGTGAAGTATGCTGATTGATGAAATGGTGGTTGTTCTAGTGTTCAGTGTGATATATACTGAATGAAATCGCCGTATTTGTTTCCTCATTATAATCTAAGTCAGATTACTAGAACTTGCTGACTGTTTTTCCTGCAGAAGGTCTGACAGGCACATCTTACAGTAAGCAGTTGAGAATGAAGCATATAAAAACATCAAATTATAACATAGATGACACAGATTGACTTAAAAAGTTCATAATTTCTGGTATTTGACAATAATTCTTTGACATACCTCATTTGCTCTACCAAAAATATACATATCACTCAATTCCTACAGTTGCTGCTGCAAATATATACTTAGGATAAAGAATTGGGAGAATCAACTGTTCAACTAAACTAACTATTTAGAGTAACCACTGGAGATCTCTTCAAGACAGCAAACAATAGCCTGTTACGACATTGATCCCAGCACAATCCGACTTCATCCCCAGGTTTAAGGCCTCTCCTGTAGACAAAATCCCTTCTCCAGTTATCCATGAGACCGTAATAGTTAGCAGTCGGCCACTTCTTCAGGGTTAGCTTCAGTTGAATTC
Source organism: Spergularia marina (assembly GCA_963680865.1). Taxonomy (NCBI): domain Eukaryota; kingdom Viridiplantae; phylum Streptophyta; class Magnoliopsida; order Caryophyllales; family Caryophyllaceae; genus Spergularia; species Spergularia marina. Next base: position 15,462,250 of record OY804560.1, on the reverse strand, counting down.
CCTTGTTGCAGTCCAACACATCAACCCTGAGGCCATCAGGAGTGCTGACCTGCAGTCGAGTCTCCTCATCAAGGTGAGGCAGAAAATGAGTCTCCATCAGTTTCTTGCCGACCAGCAGCCTGTGTTGCGCATTGCAGTCGCTCTCACACAGAATCTTCCTCACTGTCCACTCAACTTCTGATGGATTCACAGGATGCGCATCAGGATAGAACATTTGTAGTGGGACTGCATCAATAGGCTCCTCTAAATCAGACAAATTTTCGGAACAAACATTACTTTCCCCAGCGGAGTGAGATGAACAGGCCGGGGTTGAGTCAAAGTCAGTTTTACTGTCAGCGCAACTATTCTTGTTACAGTCAGAAACATCACTCTGACTCGCACCAAACCCAGCATCAGGAATTGACAGAGACAACCTCAGAGCATCAGTAGAAAGAATCCTAATTTTTCTTCTTTTCGCCTCTCGAACAACAGATACATCAGCCTCGCCTTCTTTGGCAAAGAAATCATAGAAAGGCGCTCCGTTAAGTTGAACATCCAAGAACTTAACTTTAATAGCTTTAAGTTTACGTTTCCTGCCAGTAACTATCTTCCTGTTCATCTTCAAATTAGGGTTTACTTCAAAGATGCTTTCTGGGTTTAGCACCAGAGAACAACCACAGGAGGAGGAAGCTTCAGCTTCTTTTCTCTTACTCATAGTTGACGATTGATTGAATTAAATTTCTGGAGAAAATTAAATCAAAACAACAAGTAATCCAAACAGAGAAATCAAATCACTTGTAGTAGAAGGAACAAAATTGCACATAATGGGTTGAATTGAATTGATATATAGACTTATAGAGATTGAAATATGGAAAGTGGAGATTTATGGTGAATGATAAAACGCGGTAGTTTAAGCAAACCCTAACGGTAACTTCCCGGGTAGCTTGAATTTGGCGCGCGTTCTACTTGCCGTATTACTTTACGAAGATTGAGATATGGAAAGTTGAGTGTTTGCCAAGGTTTCTTTATTTGAAAAAAGAAGAGGTATTTAGAAAATTTGGACTTAAGCTCCTATCTAACCAAAATGTTAATTGACATTCACGGTGCGATGAAAGGAAGTTAAAATGCGACTATATAACTTCTAAATAACTTCACATAGTTACGTTACATGGGGGATTAGAACTTTTATTCTTCGCATATGAAAGTAAAGGATAGGATGATATAAATTTTAAAATAAGAAGATGGTGAGTAACACTTGTAGCGGTTCGATATACGGATGAGAATAAGAATAGTGACGTAGGTGAGCTACGTGAGTCCAATGCTAGCTCTCTTGATCATCTTTCTCCGAAAAGACAAAGAAACCTCATTTCAGCTCACTCTGTAAATCCACGAAGACCGATATAGAATAAGTTAATACAGCACTAACTATAGCTTTGCAGTACAATGAATTCATCTAGTCGAAATTAAGTGAATGATGAGGAAGAAATTTTTGAATATGAGGATGCCTTCACCAAAATCTATATGACTCCAATGTTGTGGGTAAGTAGGTTGTCTGATGGAAAATTGGCCTTCTTATGATTGAATGAAGATTTTTATGGAGAGAGAGAGAGAGAGAGGATTAAAGTTGTACTCCAAAGACCTTGATAAGATAGGTTCCAAGCACTTTCGGTCCAAAGCTAGGCTATCGGTTTGCAATGAACAATGAGTACTCTATTTTATTGTATTTTTTACGTTTCATTTGAATATATGACAAAAGAACCATAAATAGCCCTAAGAAGTAAGAACTAAGAGAAACAAAGGAGTAGACGGTGGATTAGTATAGTAGTGAAAAACAACAAACACTGGAATCTTTCATTTAGTGCCAAAATGCACAAGCTTCACCCAGAAAACAGCCACTTCCAACATCACACAGACACTACACCAAGTAATTACAAATATTATACTTGTATTGTAGTACAGTAGTAAAAACAGCTGTCTTGGCAACATACATTCAAAACTTAAATGCCACCAACTTGACGCCTTCGAAATACGGAAAACAAAAGAGCATATTTTCACTCCATCAAAGCACATAAGGTAAACCCAAAACTCCAAAAGGAGAATTATGTGGATGTCGGAAACGAGTCCAACCTAGTATCGTTTTCCTAAAATCACCCCAATGATAATAGATATCAATGCAACTCCCATGATGAACTTAACGTTCAAGGTAGAAGAAGCTTCAGGTGAGGTAGTCTGAACAACAGAAGATGATGAGGCTTGTGTCAATGATTTTTCCGATTTCTTGCTTTTCCGCTTACTAGGACTTGAAAGTGATGATCCGAAATCTCTGGACCTCACCTCTACTTCATCCTCTGGGTCAGCAACGTTGCTTTCATTCGCCTGAAATATGAGACAGGTTATGGGGGAACTTGTGGAAGCTCGTCAAGATGTTTATGTGTACATAAGGCTACAGTTTAGCTGAGGAAAGCAGGATGACTACATTCAAATGAATTGGTTAAACACATCATTTTACAGCCACTTCACCTAAGTTAACCATGACTTTTACAACAACACCAACTATCAAGTCATGTCCCAAAATGATTCGTCATCTGAAATTACTTGCAAAGCAAACTAAAGCCATAGAAAATTAAATTATATCCTCCACATGGATCATGTGTCTCCACAACGCCCTGTCCAACACCATACTCTCTTCAAGCCCTAGTACTCATATCTAATGATCTACTGAACAGTATTGGTGAAGAAGGTTACTGACCTTTTGTTTGGATAGTGCTTCAGCATTCTGAAGTTTCTGCTCAAGCTCCTCAATCTTCTTCCCCAAGAGCATGACCTCTTTGTTTTTGGCTTCAAGCTCTTTGGAGATATGACTCTTAGAAGCTTCGAGGTCAGATACCTTAGCGGAACTTTCCTCTTTCTGTCGATTTGCCAGCAAGAAATATTTGGAGTGCACAAGTCAGATTTATCATACTCATTTTTATGAAGACCACAATGACAATGTTCTATAAAAAATTGCCACAGGGATTATAGCAGCAGGAAATGGTAAGTCTACGATTGAGATTCAATGATCATATAAATAGAAGATATAGAGAATAATGAATAACTAACCAGCTTTGTAACAGATGTTTGTGCAATCTGCAACTCTTGTTCAAGTTGCTGGACCTTTTCACTCAATAAGTCTCTATCACTTAGCTTTGGCACATGATGTTCCAACTGAGAAGTCAGGTCAGCCTCTCTCGCAGTAGCTGATGTCTGGATACTCTTCACCTACAAGAGCTCGATAAGTTATTCTATCTGTCGTGAAATCAAAAATGAGTGCCACACATACATGTAACAATAACTATGCCAATTCATAAATACTACACACAAACCTCTTCCTTCAATTGAGACTCGATTGTTTGCTGTTGATTTTCGAGTTCCTTTAACCTTGCTTGGAGGGCAGATTTTTCGCTTACTTCAGACTTGAGAGTCTCTACCTCAGCCTTTAGAGCATCTTCCTTTTCTTTATATTCTTTCAATTGCTCTTCAAGTTGGCTGACTGTAGCTTGAAGTTCATTTTTAGCCTCATGAAGCTTGCTGCTCTCCTCAAGAACTGTGGATACCTGAAGTTGGAGAGAAATTGCAGAAATGTTTATTCGTCAATTTCACATTCTAAATGTCATATTTCCGTCATACATGTGATTGAGATTGAAGAACACCGAACAGGATGTTCCGTGAAATGTCATACATACCTCTGATTGAAGACTTTGTTTTACAGAAGACAACTCCTGCGTTAATTCCTCAACCATTTTACCTGACAAGTTATACTGTGAAACAATCTCTTCCTTCTCAGAAACAGCATTTGATAGCTTTGTTAATACTTCACTTTGTTCGGTTTCAGAAAGAGCAAGATCCTGTGTTAGCTTCATGTTCGCCTCAGCCAAGGCTTCATTACGTGTCTCAATTTGACCCAACTTAACCTGAAGTTCATCAACCAGTTTTGCCTGCTCCTGTAATTTCAGATTTATCTCTTCAATTTTGAGTTTCCTGGATTCAGCGATGCCTGATGCTTCTCGAGCCTCTTCCTGAGTTGCCTTAAGCTCGCCTTCAAGAGAGACAATTCGTTCGTTCAATTCCGTGACTTCTGACTCCCTTTGAGCTATTTTACTTTGCAACTGTTCAATTTCAACTTTTCTAGATTCAGCAACTCCTGAGGCATCACGGGATGCTTCCTGGTGTATCTTTATCTCATCTTCAAATGCAGAAACCTTTCCACTCAATTCATTCAAATTTAACTCCCTGTGACCTAATTTTTCCACCATTTCTTCAATTTCAGCTTTTCTAGATGAGGCAAGCTCAGATGCTTGACTGGCCTCATCCTCGTGTAATTTCACTTGTGCTTCAAGTATTGATAGCTTGTCAGCCATTTCCTTTACATCAAGCTCTTTCTGTGTTAACTTGTCAGCCATTTCTGCAAGTTCTGCTTTTCTAGATTCAGCAATCTCAGATGCTTGACGGGCCTCGTCCTCATGTAATTTCCCTTGCTCTTCAAGGATTGATAGCTTGGCACCCATTTCCTTTACTTCAAGATCTTTCAGTGTTAATTTGTCAGCCACTTCCGCGAGTTCAGCTTTTCTAGATTCAGCAATCTCAGATGCTTGAGATGCCACGCCCTCGTGTAATTTCACTTGACCTTCAAGGATTGATAGCTTGTCAGCCATTTCCTTCACTTCAAGCTCTTTCTGTGTTAATTTGTCTGCCATTTCTGCAAGTTCAGCTTTCCTAGACTCAGCAACTGCATCTGCTTCTCGAGCCCCATCCTCATACGCCTTCAACTGGCTTTCTACAAGCACAAGCCGTTCAGTCAGCTCCTTGACTTCAGTCTCTGTACCAGCTAACTTGGAAACATTCTTTTGTAACTCTTCTATCTCCAACATTCTAGACTCTGCCAAATCATTTGCTTCTTGAGCAACCTTCTCAAACGACTTTACCTCGCTTTCAAGGGCATTAATCCTTTCAGTGAGATCCTGGACTTCTATTTCTTTACCAGCTAATTTATCAATTGTTTCCTTTAACTGCTCCTCAGTTTGAAAAAGACTAGCTTCAGTTGCAGACTTGAGTGCAAATGATCTAGAGTGTTTTTCATTTAGGTCGGTGATCGTATCCATGTGAGAAGCAAGTTGGAGAGATGCGGCTTCCTTTTCTGCATTAGCAGAGTTCAATAATTCCTGAAGCTCATCAAGCTTGTTCTTCAGCTGCGAGTTTGTCTCTCCCAGAAGCTGAGTCTCTGAAACTGATTGTGCCACTTTACCTTCAGTTTCTGCAACTGATTGTCTAAGCTCTTCATTAGAGATTTCTAATGAGGCCACCTTAGCAGCACTCTGATGCAATTCTTCCGTCAGAGATGCAGCCTTCAAAGTTGCTTCAGATATCTCTTGCTCATAACTTTGTACCTTAGTTTCTAAAATCTCGAGCTTCTCAGACAAGGATTTTGCTTCAGACTCCTTGACACTGAAACTTGATAATGCTTCTTGTACTTTGAACTCATAATCTCGAGTGGAAGACACGTGTAAAGCTTCAATCTCTGTCTTCCTTGATGTAGCTTCTTCTATGGCTTTTCCTTGCTCCTCTAATTGATTCTCAGCAGATTTCAGCTTCTCAATTATCTCACTTTCCCTAAATCCAGAAGCTTTCAAGTCATTTTCGATGCCCTCCAGTTTTTCTTGAGTAACAGTTAACTGACTGCGCAACGTTTCGAGCAAATTTTCAGCTTCGTGAAGCTTTTTGGTGGAATCATCCAATGCTTCTTCTGAAGTTTTTTTCTCTTCTTTCAATACATCTAGAGATTCTGTCAATGCAGTTTCCTTGTCACTCGCAGTCTGCAGGGCACTCTCAAGGCTCAACATTGAAGACCGGAACTTCTCAAGTTCTGCACTGAGTTCAGATATCATGTCGGAATGCTTCTTTGATTCTGCTTCTGCATCCCCGCATTTCAACTCAAGTGAGTTTATTTGCTCTTCAAGATCTTCAATCTTGTGCTTCTTGGCTTCCACTAGCGATTCTAGCTCAGTGACCTTTTTGTCAGCATCCTCAATTTTTCCATTAGATGACTTCAACAGTTCTGCCAATTCTGTTGCACGTGATTGTAATTCCTCCTCCAACTCTACTATCTTCTTCTTTGAGTTCTCAGACTCTAAATTAAGACTGTCAAATGATTCCTTTATTCCAGCCAGTTCCTGGTGCTTAGAAGCATGATCTTCCAGATTATCTTGCAGAGCCCTGAGCTTGTCTTTGAAGTTACTCTCAGCCTCGACCATCTCCTCCTGCAATTTCTTGTGACTCAGTTCAAGTTCGTCATACATCTTTCCACTTCCTTGCAACTTCTCTTCTGTCGATGAAACTTGCTGTTTCAGCTTCTCATTCTGGGACTCGGAATCCTTTAACACAGCAGTCACTCTTTCCAATTCAACGCCTAGCTCCTTTATCTTCTCCTGCGCTTCAAGTAAGTCCCTGCTAGATTCGCTAACATGTCGCTCTCCACCTCCAGCTGATGCTACTCCAACATCATCACCACCATCATTTGTTTCTATTACTCTTTCAACTTTAATAAATTCTCCATCATCCAAACTGTTTTCTTTATCATCTTCCTTTCCATTAGCCTGATGCAATATGTTTCATGTGTGGTCTGTATTAGAATTAAAACACAAATGTAAAATTCATTTCGGATAAAAATGAAACAAAAAAGTACCTTGATAGGCTCGGAAACAGTATCAGCTTTCTCCGGCACCTCCTTCACTGACACCACTACGTTCGTTTTCGTCTCTTCTTCCATATCTAATCAGAATCCTTGATCTCAAAACCTGAGGTAAACAGATTTTTTTAGCATATGCGAAATTCACAAAATCATTATTCCCTACAAACTACTAATCCTACAGCATTACAATCAAAGAAACAACCTGGAAAGTACACAGGAAAAAAGAATGAAAAGGTAAGATATGATGTCATGACAGATCAGAAATTAATATTCAAATGTCTGGCATAGAATTTGACCATTAAAGTTCACTACTTAAAATTATCAATTTATTTATTTATATATCCATTATTTTTTAGGTCCCTTTCTAACATAAGCTTCTAATGGTTGAATTTCAACAGTTCTTTTTGCTTTCCTTTCCACATAAAATAAACAAAACAAAAAAGGGTGGCTTTCAAGAGGTATCCTTTTACATCAGAAAATTTCAGGTTGTTTGTAGCAGAGCCCTCATACTACACAATGAGCTCAATTTCAGCTCAGACGACACTAAAAATTAGTCACATACGATGCAATATCGATTCTTTTAGCAGGTTCCACAATCTCAAGTGTGATTCGCTTAACACAGAATAAGAAAAAGAATGATGCTGACATGCTGTTAAAAGGTCCGGAATATCAAGCATCATGCTTTCATCTACTTGAAACATAACTAACTAGCTTAGCATGATGTTGTTAAAAGATCAGGAAATTCTGCTGTGTAAAACAAATGATCATTCATTCAAGAATTCCGCAAGCCTTCTACTGTTTGAACAGTCAATCAAACTCGAAAACTAAAATATATGTCTTATCAAATTGAAACACAGTATGACATCCCCATGGGAAGTAGCAACGTGCAAGCAAAAGAACCTATTTACTTAATTCATTCTGCAGAATAATACGAACTTTATACGTTACGCAATCTAGTCTCAACATTTACAAGTATGATGCACCAAATTGTTTGTAAGGTGAAGACCCATAAAAAAATTAATAGCTTTATCCTGCTGTCCATGACGAAGCACGACCGTCTAAGTAGAAAATAGAGAATCATTTTATGCATACTTTTAGCTCATGCTTCACTTTGGAAGTTTGGATAATAAAGAAAAGACATAGAAGACAGGTAAGCAGGAAGAACAACTGATCAGTGTCTTATTTGCAAATACTAGATCAGCCGCAAGCACACCAAGAATATTTTATTCAGAATCACTCAATCTGAATCTAAATTTTGTCTACAATAATACTACTAGATCTAAACTCAAACATCTGATTACTTGTTCAGAGTACTAATTTTAGCTTCTTCCTTGGCTAGCTCTCAAATGTTCCAATACCAATCTGACCCGAACCAATCCACTAATCGACTGGCCTACAATCAACTGGCCTACAATGTCGACTTATAGCCTCGTCTTAAAATTACTATTACGTCCCTCATATCTTCCAAAATAATATATCGACACAACAAGCCCAAACCATCTTGTGTTTCATATTTTCTCGTCGTGTTAGTGTGTAGCATTCCTCAATCCATATTAAGTGGATCGAATAAATGTACACATCAAAACAACTTTATAATAGAAAACAAGACACTAAAAGTTTGGTATGAGGGTCCTTCGTTTAGACATCACTCACATCACTACCATTCAACCATCATCAATCCATCATTGTTTCCAAAACCGCGTGCCTAGCCAGCCATAGACTAATTTTACATTTTTTTTCCTAGGGGTCTCTTTTCTCCGCTTTCGGGTGGATGGTAAAAAACAATACGAGTATTAAAAAACCCGGAAAAGAAAAGGTATTGTACATACGAGATGTTGGAATTTTAGTTCCAAGCCAAAATGGCGTTACAACTTGATTGTTACTACTCGCAAATTAAATGGTGTTAGTGTGTTACTATCGAATAATAATGGATTAATGGGATACCTATTGGCGCTCCAATAAAATTAAAGATATTGGAAATGTTGGCAACATAATCGACTAGTCCAAAAAGTAACCACTTGTGTGACAAACTTCATAATCACATAAGTTCTTTCTTAATCCAAAGTACACCAAAGTTTGTCATCGACCGATATTAGTGTCACGCAACACAATTGAAACCTAAGCATCCGAAAGCGACAATTGACCACTTATAACCTCCTATACACAAACTCACTCAATAAAATCATACACTCAACATTAATATTGACTAGCGTCACGACCCATCCACTATAGGTAGGTAACTATAATCAATGGAAACACCAAAGAGGAAAAAAAAGTTTATACAATTATACTCCCTCTCCTTTCACTATGATTTTGAATTTTGTGACCCAAAAACGTAACATAGTGAAATAGAGGGAGTACATAAATCGTGGTAAACCCGACTGATGTTTAAACGATTCGTGTTAGTCGACCCCAAATAATTATAATCCAGCTTAGGTTGTTGGTGGAGTTGGATTAATATAGGTTGGTACATGATCACGCCATGACATGACCAAAAAGAAAACGTGTAAACTCCATGGAAACCAAAGGATCAGTAAATTTGAGAGAAAAGATCAAATAACATTCAAATTTTCAAATACATAGATAATCATGATCATTAAACGAGCAGTAAAAGATTATTACATATTCAAAAAAAAACACTACACCAAAGGTAAAATATATGTATAGATAGTAGAATCATGAAGATTGAAGAAGAAGAAGATACCTTGTCTAAGAAAATTCAATTTTTTTTTTTTGTTTCTCTGATCGGTGTGATGCTGGAAATTATGTTTACTTTCGGCAGAAAATGTTGAGTTGAGTTGAGTAGGAGAAGAGAGAGAGAGGAAAATGAGAGGAGAGAGAAAGTGTGGACGTCAAATATAAAGCAAAGGGAATTGGGGAATGAGAAGAGAGAGAGAGAGGAGAGAGAGAGAGGGAGTGGGAGAGTGTGGGGCCTCGTGGAAACTGCGGGACCCACGACAGTGATTTCGGAATCAAATTATTACTTGTGTTTTTACGCCCCCCTTCCCCTTGTTGCCGTTTTCTTAGCTGTCGCCTGTCCTCTTACTTCTGTAGTTGTGTTCTAATTTCATGATTCTTTTCCCCAATTTTATTTGCTTTTCACCTCATTTTTTGACTGTCACCTTACAAAGTTACAATCAACTGATTTATACGCTTTTTAGTTTATGATTCCTTAGCTGCAAGAAAGCGCGGATCAGTTGATTTCTTACATGACTTTATCATTACCTTAAATGATAGCTCGAATGTAGCCCTTCATGTTGTGAGTATAGCTTTGAATGCGTTAAAACTTAGAACATACGGAATATACTACTCCGTAATAAAGATGAGTTGAATGATCCTAAACTGGAGTAATAATTATAGATCGTTGTAATAACTGTAGAGGTGAAATAAAGAGGATTAAGGTTCACCTAATGGTAAGTTCAATATGTCTACGAGTTGTCGTGAGTTGAATCCTCATGCCGCTATTATTTCAGCAATATGATTATGAGCCGCTCCTTTGCGCGAGTTCACGTTATTATTACATTACAAATTTTGTGTCATCTTATCAATAGGCACTAATTGTAGCTTCGAACTTTACACTACCCTTTGATTTGTTGGTGTTTAAACAATAACTCAACGAGTTGAACCACAATGTGTTATTGTTAAATGTTTAGTTGATGATTTTGATGGATGTTCATGTCTATGTGTGTGTCATTATGTGTGCTCTGAATACCTAGTATCAAATTCAAGATTCCACAGTCCATTAATCTATCATCAACTTTTAGTTGGATAAAGGGACTCCCCGAAATATTTCTGAGTATAATACGGAGTAGAACTGATCATGATCGAGCAACTCTTTTTTTGACTATTTCGTATAGATCAATTTTACCACTATGGCGATTGATTTTTATATTCCGGAGCCTTGTAATCTCAAATCTTTAGCTCAACGATTGATTTTTACGCTTTATTGTTATACACAATTACAATAATTTAGACACAAGGTTCTCACATGGAAAATTGGCCAATTACTTGAGAACAAAGTTCCGATTGTTAGGATTATAAGTTTCAAATCATTTTTAAGTGACATTTTTACAATTATTGGTTTTATGTGTCTCGGTAATTTTACGAGGTAGGTGACGAGATTTAAGAATGAAGAGTGAAAGACTAGAGAAAGGAATGTGTTAGGTGGATCATACATTCGATCGGTCAACTTCCTTCACAGTTCTCATAAATCATCTCTTTTCCATTTTGGTTGACTAATATTTGCGTGGTGGTCGTACCAAAATTCTTCGAACTACTTTTCATTTCTTGTTACTCCAATATTGATATCATTCCATACATGGAAGAATTGTGTGGAATTAGTTATCGACCATTTGGACATTGTCTTATTTGTTTTTCCGGTAGACGGTAGTTATAAGACACAAATTCTGCAGTATTTTTTCTCATCTATTATTATTATTATTATTTATTTAAACGAACAAAATCCGTTGTTGTTCTTTCTAACTGGATCAAATATTGGACATGATTTGATCAGATGAGTATGATATAATAATATGAGTTTGTAGTACTCCATGTAATCCGAGTTAAATTCAACTGGACTAAATCAAATTTCACTCACTTAAGTACAATTTACAAAGGATACCACAAATTATGTCATATGATGAGCGAATTATTTAATTTATGTCTAGGCGTCTACTAAACAATCGACACAGGAGTTCTTAAATGAAAACCGGAAACTAAAAGGGAACTAACTTTAAGTTTTGATTTTATCTGTCAAAAATAATTGATAATTCTAAACGGGAAATAATATGATATGAATTTTTTTTTTTTGTTGACAACGTCTAAATAATGATATGAAATTATGAAAAATGCAAATTGCTAAATCTAGTCCGCCAAATGCTGGCCCTCAGTAGACCGACCAAACCGACCCTTGCCAAAATTCTATAATATATCCTCTGCTTTGAATGCTAATGACGACGAACGCTGTCCTATTTCCCGGCCCGCCGGCCCAAAGTGAAAAGCTGAATACTCCATTCTTGAATTTTGATCATTCTCATTACTCTAGAAACATTTCATATTGCTTTTTCTTTCAACAAACAATTCATAATGCTGAATATTCATTTTTGACTACTTTCGATTTTTTCTTTTTTCATTAATGTAAGCACTAATAAGCACGTCATATAACCTCGATATAGAAGTATCTTTGATGATTCAACCAATTTGCTAAAAGACTTGGTTGTCATTATTATTCAGAGGGCGTTATATCACCCCCGTTGTCCTCTTGAGGAAAAATGTTAAGTTTCTCATATAAATTTTGACATAATTGTTAAAGCAGAAACATTTTATAACACCGAAGTGACGATCAAGGGATATTTCACACTTGTGTGAGGTGCGTTGCTTTCCATTGAATTATAAAATTGAATTGCTCTAAAAGAGTACGAGGTATAATTAAAAAAAGCCAAATTGTATATGCTAAGTTTAAAGTCTACTTCACTTGTATTATTGAATTTCATTACGTTTGTGTGTATACGTAAAAACAATCTAAACATAATTGTAAATAATCCAAAGACAAAGGCGAAGTTATAACAATTGGAGTACACGAATAGACATTGGCGCATAGTATTACAGTGTTACAAGATTATGTATGTCTGTTTGACCAAATTTTTATAGATGTGTGTATATTTTTCATAATCAGTTTCTTTAAACATTGTTTCTTGAAAAGATAGTGTGTTTGGTTAAACATACAAAAAAACACTTCATTTGTTATTGTAATTTTTTTTTTTGCCAAATTTAAAATATCTCACAAATATATTATTTTGTGAAAAAACAGAAACAGAAACATCAATCTGGTGCTTCTATTTTTTAGGGTCAATATTTAAGGAAGTGCTTTTATGTTTGGCCAAGTTTATACTCCGTAGTTTCTAGCTTCTAAAAAATAGAAGCACAAGATTCGTCAATACTCAATATGTGTGTGGAAATAGTTTCTAGCTTCTAAAAAACTCAGGGTCTGTTCGGTATCGTTTTCTGTTTTCATTTTTCATTTTTTTTGAAAACCAAAGTCCCGTTTTTGAAAACTAGAAAAAGTGGTTTTCAGTTTTCATTTTCCATATGACTATTGTAGACCCAAACAATTTAAAGTTAAATTTGTAATTTTTTTAACTAAATTTTTTACGCAAAAAAAACAAAAACTAAAAACAGCATTGATACCGAACGGGCCCTGAAATATTTGCTCAAGTTTATAGTTTTAGGGACTAAAAACACTTTGAAAATGTAGACCAAACACATACATAATATTGTTGGAGACTTAGATATGATTCATTCTCGTTACGTTTAACAAAGTTATAACGATTTCTCTCGATCCGACTCATTCCGACTTTAACGATCCTTGAGAGGTGTTATTTGTCGCCCGTCCTATTACTAGTATCGCCCACTATATTCCCAAAATACCTTTATTTAACCATTAACAATTAACAATATCTCACCTAAATTATATATAATCCTATCTCCTTAACAAAAAGAAATTCAAAAAAACTAATCTAATCCCATCTCCCTGATTCTCATTCCCATTTTTATTTAATTTAAACTCCGTAACGCTAGTTTGCAACTTTGCATTCACAGTACATGTGATTTCCTATACAAGTATATATATGTCATGTACTCATGTTGCCACATGCCCACATCGGGACATTGATCAACCATGACAACCATAGCCAACTCTTAATGTATAGTACTATAGTAGCAGACACTCACAACGAGTACCTTGCAACGATATTCACTCACAGTGCCGACAACCATTGACTACAAAAATGGAGTAGATAAGTTACAGGCGTAAGGCTACAATCAACACCGTAAGACACATGCATCCGATCAAAACGTCAAGGAGAAGCTATTGTTGTGAATTGAGATGGTGGTAGCGGTGGTTGTAGTGGTGGTGAGATTTATGGGTGAATAATGGACTAATGGCTGCCAAATCTTAGGAAATATGTAAAATTGGGAGGAAATTATGATAAGTTAACTTATAGGGCTATAATTGGGAAAACTTATACAAAATATTGGACGATAATAGTAAACATGGGCGATGGATAGCTTTTCACTTTAATATAACCTCGCCTTCCACAGTTCCACCCTGGCCTCGACCCTAAAAAAAACGTAGCCCGACTACACCTGCCCCATACCCATTTCGTTTCCAAATTCCAACCCATTCGGGTTATTGACTGCATCTTGGTTGGGAGCTTCGAACTTGGGAAACATAGAGAGAGAAGATGGGGATTTTGAGAGACAAGAAAGTCTCACCATCTCCCTCTTCAACTTCTCCTTGTGCTAATCTTAGGAATGCCTACCACAATTGCTTCAACAGGTCTGTTTTTTCCCCTTGTTTCTATCTAAAGAACCCACCAATTTGATTTTAGTGAAAAAGATGCAGTCTTTCTTATGAATGTCAAATAAAGTTGATTTCTTTCGATATAATTCAAGTTTTTATAAGATGGGTGTATGTTATTTTTTAGGTGGTATTCTGAGAAATTTGTTAAGGGTCAGTGGCAAGAAGAAGGATGTGTTGCTGAGTGGGAAAAATACAAGGATTGTCTTTCTGTATGTTACACGCTTTCCTCATTGTGCTCTTTCTGTTCTTTTAGTGCGTCAAACGTTAAAATTGTGGGATTCTCGACGCAATTTTTATTATGTGTCATTCGTAAGCAGTCTCTCTATGTTTCGACATAGGGGGTAAGGATTGCGTACAACCTAGCCCCCTACGTCGCCATAAGCGGGAGCCTTATTGTGTTTTTTGTGATCATTGCTGATATGATTAAGTAGATTATTGGACGGTTGATCGAAGAATAAGATTGGATATTATGGAGTTGAATGTGTGTGTTTTTTTTGGCAGCAACACTTGGAAGATAAGCATTTAAGTAGGTTTCTGGAAGCTGAGGCTTTGAGTATTCCTACTTCTGCTGTTCGAGTGGATACGAAAAATTCGACTGATGGTGGTGTTTCAACTGGTGGTTCCAAGTAATGTATGATGTTTTTTATTTTTGCGTTTTATATGTGGAGGATTAGTTTAGTTGCTAACAACTGTGATAGTCACGTTTTAGATGTTTCCTTTTGGATTACTGAAAGTTCTTAGGAGATATGAGATGAATTTTATTGTAACCACTGCGAAATTTTGCATTTATAAAGATTTTGTTGAGCAGAGGCCTGCATAATGTTGTGGCCTGCATTGTTTTCGTTCTGCTTGGTTGGTAGTTAAAAATAATTAGCTGAACTGAGCGTTGATATTGTGTGGAAGATTGATGTTCTTTAGCTATTCGGTAATGCAGCGTATTGCCAACCTGTACAATGGTTTGAGGATTGTTTACTTTGGCTATAAGACCCCGTCCTTCTAACTAGCCAAAAAGAAGAATGGATGTGTTTAGGAAACGATTAATCGGATAGGAGAGACTTGTAACAAACTAACAATGTTTGCTAGGCATTAGCTGAAACGCTGAAACCAGTACACACTGACTTATGTGTATAGTGAACTGAGCTCATAGCTTATGCTTTAAGAATCAGCAGCAATATAGAATTCCTGTTTTTTCCTGGCTAGTGAGATCAGGAAACAATTTTCTGCTTCTCTTTTGCTGTTGTCACTTTTCATTTCCGGTTAAAGCTCGAGTTGCGTGAAAGCTTAGAGCTTCATAGACTTGTGGGTTTCAGTCAGCTGTATGCCTTGGTCTCTTTCGTCCTCAGCATGCTCACCACTTGAATTGCCTTTTTTCTTTTCTTTTTTTGTGTCTAATGAGTTGAGCATTTGTTTCGGAGGATGAGAGTAAACCTCGAGTCCTGCTTTCCTTCCTGTCTTGCTTATGAAACCTGAGTTTCTTGCAGTTCTTGTGACAATATATCTATCAGCGTACTTGATTCCAGACTTCCAGTGGGGCTGTGAACAAAGTTTGAGACCTTAGCAAAACTTGCTAAGGCACAGCCATGTTTCTAATCTGTGGAAGTTTGATCTAAGCAATTTCCATTATGATCTACCCTTAATGTAGCAACGAACCAAAGGTAAAGGGTGTCCTGGACTGATGGTTATATATTAGCGAGCTAACGAACTTGAAAGTGCATGTCAAACTCCACGTTTCACAAAACCTTCCTTTTAAAGACCACTGACTGTCAATATGGATTAACATAGTCTTGCCTAGACTTCAGTAACAGCATTGTCAAGGTTTCTTTGCAGATTTATCAGTTCTAGGTTTACATTGACTAAGATGGTAGATGGATGAAATTTTGGTGAATTGTATATAAAATGCATAACTTGCAGAGTTGCAGATCAGCAGATACGGTGTTCTGCAGAGTCCTCCAACAATCTTTTTTTTTTTTTTTTTTTTTTTTTTTGTATTTGGGAAGTCTTTACAACACTAGTTTTCTCAGACCGTAGATCTGACTTCTCGAACTCCTGTTCAGCAGCAATATACTGGCTGGTGGTACTGCTTCTTGTGGTTAATAGACGTCATATCTCAAGCTGTGATTATAATTTATTCAATGCTCTCTGATAAAACTTGGAAGCTCTACTTCGTTTATTTTTAACAAAGACTTCGAAAAAAATATCATATTTGAAGAGTTACAAACCTCTGTTTAGAAACAGTAAATGACACTTCTTTAGGAACTAACTTATCTAATTCAGAGTAAGCATAACAGTCAGCTTGATCTGAGATTTCAGATGTTCTGTTATGAGTCTGCAAGATGGCTGAATGAGAAGACAAGTTACGCGAACAACCTCATTTCTTCTTGAACAGGAAATGAGCTACCATCCATTCTTCTCCATTGTTATATCCAAACAGCTCCGCTACTGATATGAAGAAGGTTCTCCAATACACTGTCCACTTCACTGCTAAATCCTTGCCGTAGGTTGCCTCCATTATCGGCTTAATAGTAGCCATGTTACGGTCCATCCGTTTAAGCCACTCTTCGCTGTAAAATGGGTTTGCAGATGTTAAACTGACTGTATATACGAAACTGCAAGCTACATGTCACCAGTAAGATGCTGTAAACTCACCTTGTTTGTGCATAGTGCTTTCCATTTACAAGCCAGTGATTCACAATTGAGACATTATCCTGCCATCATATTCACTAAGTGCTTAGAAACGAGAAATTAGATGCAATTTTCGCGATAATTTAACGTCTTGAGACAAGTTTGCTGCATTCTTGGTTCCATATATAATGCTCCTTTCATAGAATTTAAACAATCATTCCGAAACAGTCTGTCATGTACTCTCTGCAAACTCACCTGGAAATATAGGAGGAGGTTTGCTGCTGGCATGGTTCCGCCAGTGAAGAAGTACCTAGTGATCCAGTCATCCTCATTAACATCCTACATACAATAACCAAGTTCCTAGTATGAGCTAAGATACGAATCTGCAAACAGAACCAAACCCAGTACCAGCCGATCTCTCTATACAATACCTCAAAGTGGTAGGCAAAGGTTTTATGGCAGAAATAATGAACAAATAACAGGCTCTCGGGTTTCATCCAGTTCGATATCTTTTTGAGAAGATCTCGGTAGTTCTTCATATGCTGCGGAATAAACCAATAGAGGCAATAGTCATGACATCCTGCAGAACTCTAGACAATCGATTGTTTTTTTTTGGTCAGATAGATAGCTGATGCATACCTCAAACATTTCAATGGAGAATATACGGTCATAAGATCCCTCCATTTCAAATGTACTGATGTCTGCAACTATGATCTCCACATTCTGGAGCTGAAGTTCCCTGAAACACAATAATACATTCAGGTCAAAGTATCGACAAGTCTGGATTGTTAGATTCTCGTCCAACTAGCAGCTGTAGCACCACAGAAAAGGCTATAGTTGCGCGTTATGAATATGGCAGATAATGTAATACTGTTCTTGACTGAAGAATGTAAATTTTGTTTAACATTATATTGTTTGATCAATACACACACACCTGCATTGCTCCTCAATATGTGCTTTCTGAGTCACTGAATTGCAAATACCAGTCACCTTGCAGTTACTGTACTTCTTTGCAATGTACAAACTGAGTGACCCCCAGCCACATCCAACATCAAGAACAGTATGGCCGTCTTTTATGTCTGACCTCTCACAATATAAATCTAGCATCGCTTTCTCTGCATCTTCTAGGCTGGTTTTCTTATCAGGAAAATAACAACAGCTGCAACCAAAAGGCGAAACATTCAAAACTCAGAACAGATTACTACTAATGCTTGCTGGTTTTTGTATTACTTTCTTAAATGGTAGTATCAGTGCGACCAGGGAATCCAGCAGAAGAGTGAAAGTTTTGCCTAATCTTTCTACTGGTTTAGTACATCAGGATAAACAAGTTAGAAGTTTAATGGTTCTTCTAGACGAACTCAAGTCTGTTACAATATGCTGTCTAGGAGGTGAATGCCGTGTAAAAGCCGAGATCATGAAAACGCATTTACCTGTACTTATAATGCTCTCCTAATACAAGCTTGAAGAAGGAAGTAGGGAGCTCATAGTGTTGCTCTTTTGCTTTGTCAGTCTGAATAGCTATTGGCATTTCTCTTAAAGCTGCAAAAACAGGTTATGGTTAAGTACATACTGATGAAGCTAACACATAATAATCTCTGTGATTCTACATAACATACAAGTTGTTCTAACCCCCAAGGGCACCTCAATTTAATACACATCTACAAGCAATTTACGCAGTCAACCTTAGTCTTAAAACTCATTTATCATCAAAATTAAGTGTTACTCCGAATTTATGGGTCCTCAATACGCAGCCTCTCTATGTTTCAATAGGGGTAAGGCTTGCGTGCATCCAACCCCCCATTACCCTGCCTCATGGCAGGAGCCTTTAAGGCACTGGGGTTAAAGATTTTGTATTCGCCCCTAGGGCCATCAACCACCTAGGGAATAAGGATACAAGTCATTGTCTCATTAACATACTGGTATCTCAAAACATTATCCACAATCACCAACACTTTTGCACAAATAATGAATGGACATGTGAATATGAATATTATGAAACACAGAGAATTACGACAAACATATAAAGAAAGTGAAGAATTTGAGGAGATTACAGTGAGCAAATTGAAGAAGATCAGAGAGTTGGGCATCAGTGGAAGATTTGTAACCGGAGCGAAGGCGACCGGCTAAGAGAAGGCGGGTAAGCCTCCTGATGACAGCATCAGGCAACAGGTTTCTTTCAAGAGAACCCAGCATTAGCTTCACTGTTGCATCATATGGGACCTGCATTATGCCCTCCATCCGAACTCTTTGTTGGTTTCTGAATTCCGATGAGGCGCAAATGCTAGTACAATGTTCGATCGGTTTCTTGGCGATAATGAATGAGAAGATTTATTACCAAATACTACTACAATTTTGTATATCAGTGTTACATCAGTAGACTAGTTGATATCTTTCTATGTTATCTTTGATTATCTTTATAAACTAGTAAAGAGTGTAAGACACACTCCCCATGCCTATGCCTCCCTGCTCTTCATCAGTACTTTGCTCTCTAAGTCTCTAACGGTCATAGATAGGCCACGTAACTTGATAGTTTCACTTGTTGTTCCTTTCTACTACTAGTACTTCTTAGCCATTAGTCCATGATTATTAAAATAAATTTGAGGGGCTAATGCACATGTGGGATTATATTATCTTTAACTTTTTTTTTTCTCCCACTGCTTTAAACCTTCACAACAAACAAATATTTTATTTTCTAATCGATCGAACAATGACGCCGTTTTTGTTTAGATACCTTATTCACTTTGATAATAAATTTGACCTCAAAAAAAAAAAAACTTTGATCACAAATATTTTGAAAATGTACATTTACAATTGTTATTTTTTCGGCCATAGATTGGATCATAACAATTCAAATAGATACATAATTCTCTCAACACACATATTTGGGATTGTATAAGACTATAAGCAGCCTCAGAGAGCACGAAATATGGAACAAGTCCTACAGACTAGGTTGCAACTAACTTGACAAAATGAGAACTAGACTAAACCAAGGGCGGTTAAAAACAAGTCCACTTCAACTACAAACCAATTAAAAAATAGATTTTGGATTAAATTTTTTGGGAATTTGGTTAGAAATTTGGGTCCGGCTTATTTTTGGCTATATTTACCAATGACACCCATTTTCATGACACTCCAGTTATAAAATAATAATTTTGTCTATTTCTAACCCACTTTTTTCATGACATCAAACTTTATAATTCTTGTTGTTTATCAATGGCACCTAATTTTCCCCTCATTTCATGTTCCACCCAATTTTCTCTCTCCTATTTTAACATTTTACATTTTTAAAGAGAATACCACAATATATCAACTATGGTCTTCATCTATAGAGAATTGGAAATTATGGACATTGGTATAATTTTTTCTTTAACTTGTTAAAATTGTATTAGGGCTGTTACAAAATATGGAGATAGAAAAGAATAAAATAAAGCCTGTCATTTGCAGTGCCCACATGCTTTTGCAGTTTTCCTTTTTCTTATCGCAAAATCCACTTTGTTCAGAGTTCTATCTCGTGGCATGGGTGCCAAGGGCAGACACAATGTCAAATAAGTGCCAACGATTTTTTTATTATATAATTTTTTCACACATATGAGTGGTCATTTTGGATGGCATAAAAGCATTGCACCTCCGATAAAGCTAGCCTTAGATTGGATCAGGATTCAGCCATTGAATATTCAATTCAATCTTTTTTTTTGTTGGGGTATCCAGTTCAAATCGGACTTTGAACCACTTGTTTCAGTGAATCACTTATCGACGGTCATTCACACTAAATCACTTTCAACACATAAATGTATATGATTTCGACGGGTGGGCCATCACTGCGGTAGCTATAGAAGTTACTGATAACGTAGCTAATAGTCCTATGATCCAAATCACATCAATTCATACGACTTGTCGTTTTCAATTGTACCTTCAATATTTGCTTTTCCGAATTTAAACAGAGTTTTTACAAACCGATTATCCGATATTAATAACTTCACGAGCAATGCTCAGTTCACCACCTACGCCCTACCAACTTTACCTAAAATCTTCCACATTCCCTCCAAAAACAAGCAGAAAATGAAGATGGAATCATTTTCAACTTCATTATTACCCGTATTTGACTCCTTAATTAAATAATTAGTACTCCGTTTCCGAACAATTAGCACGATTTCCTGCACATAATAATCCCTAGAAAACATGGCTAATAGTTAATACTACTGACCCTCATTTCTCTGCTACAAACTACGGAGTCGTAAAGAAAAGCTAGTAAAATTAGATCCTTCACACTTCTTAGTGAAACTTCAAGAACAAGGGAAAAAAAATGCTGAATACCCACTTCATGTAAGCATCTTTTTCATCTCTTCTCAGTTTCATATGCTCAAAGTTTGCAACTTTTTCATATGATTTTACTAATAGGAGTAGTTATGTGAAGATTTGATTTGAAAAGGTTTAATTTTTTATTTATTTTTGCTGTAGATTTTATGTGGTTAATTTGAAAAGATGATGCTGTCGAAATTTGATTGTGGGAATTTAGATGGTAATAATAATAGTGATTTAAGTAATGGGCAATTGTTGCATGATATTGAAGAGATTAGCAATGCCCTTTATGTAGAGAGTAAAACCCAGAAAAGTTCATCTAGTTTGAGTGCAAATTCAGGAAAGAACCCTCATTTTCGTGATCTGAAACCGAGGTCGAAACCGGGTTTTAATGGTGATGAGGAGTTGTTGAGGGAGGAGCATAAACCTTCTTCAATATGGGGTTGGAAACCCTTGAAGGCATTGTCTCATATTAGGCACAAGAAGTTTTCTTGTTATTTCTTCTGTCATGTTCATTGTGTAGAGAATTTGCCTTCGGATTTCGATGGATTTTGTATGAGTGTGCATTGGAAGAGGAAGGATAATGTCGTGAGGACTCGTCCTTCGAGAGTATCGAATGGGATGGTTGATTTTGAGGAGACATTGATGAATAAATGTACAGTTTATGGTGCCAAAAGTGGACATGGGACTTTTATGAAGTATGAGCCTAAGCATTTCTTGCTTTGTGTATCAATTGTTGGGGGAGAGGGAATTGATGTTGGGAAGCACTGGGTTGATCTTACTAGATTGCTTCCTCTTATGATCGAGGGATTGGAGCAGGATAAATGCTCTGGGAAATGGTCAACAAGCTTTAAGCTAGTGGGGAGGGCTACAGGTGCTACATTGAATGTTAGCTTCGGGTTTTTGGTGACCAAGGATGAGTTGACTGAATTGGGAGGCAATATCAAACTACCCCTTTTTCGTAATTTGGAACAAAATGGATTGAGTAGAATGAGCTTTGTTGCTGACTGTGTGTCTAACAAGGGCAATGCCAGCCTTAGGCGGGTAGGCAGTGTCCCTCAAAGTATGGCTAATGGTTCTTCTAATTCATATCAGTCTGTTGATGCATATTTTGGTTTGCAAAAAGATAGTCTTGACTTCTCCAGTTCCATTGACACGCTTTACGGAAAGCTTGAAGAAGGGAGCATTGATAAACCTGCAAACCTTGATCAAGTTTTTAATCATCTAGAGTCTCTCAAATTAGCCCCAAACTCATTGACCCGATCTAGGACAGACTTGGGCAGTGCACAACACGATGACGGTGCGTTTACAGTGATAGAGAAGGGGATAGAGTCAGAGACGACACCTGACGAGGTGATAAAGTTGAATGAATCAACTGCTGGGGATTTGGATATCTCTGCACTAGAAGTGATTGATGTAGCTAAGATCTTCAATGGTGAAGGGATATCCTCAGATGAGGATGCAAAATCTGGCCAAAACGAATTCTCTGGTTCCGTAGCAAATGACTTGCTAATAGATAAACACAGTATTCTGGATATAGAAGAGTCTGCTGTGATTGAATCATTTGTAGATTTGATGTCTCCTGAGTTCAAGTTAACTGACTTAATAATAGATGCACAGAGTCTTCTTGACACAGAAGACTCTGCAGAGTTAGAACCATCTGAGGATTTGTTCTCTGGCGAGTTTAAGGTAAAGCATAAGGGAAGTAGATTGTTAAAATCATTGAGCTTAGATGATGTTGCTAAAGCTGTGGCAGAAGATTTTCTTAACCTGTTGCAAGAAAGTAGTCCATCAACCCCATGTACTCTGGAGTCTCCAAGAGAACGTCTTTTGAGACAGTTTGAAGAAGACATGATGAGTTCTGGAAGCTTGTTTTTGGGAGTTGATACGCAAGAAGATGAGTCCGAATCTGACTATACTGCTCCAAGTATCTCTTCTTCAGATTATACTGTTGACAATGTGGGTCTATCAGTTGCCATCAATGGGGGTGTGAATCAAAGTGCAAATCAAGCATCAAGAAGTAAGTTGCATGCTGAATCTCTTGAACGGTTGGAGACTCAATCCTTAATGCAAAGATGGGGTTTGAACGAGGATGCCTTCCTGAGTTCCCCTCATTATAGTTCTGGTGGTTTTGGGAGTCCTGTTTTTGGTCCTTCAAAATTAGAGGAACCAGTGGGATTGCCTCCCCTCGGAGAAGGCCTAGGGCCGTTGCTTCAACTAAAGAACGGAGGTGTTTTGCGATCTATGAGCCCCCTCCTATTCAGAAATGCAAATAATGGGAGCTTGATCACTCAGGCTTCTAAGTTAGTTGTGCTTCCGGCAGAGTTGAGCTCTGATACCTTGGAGACATTGCAGGTTATGGCATCAGTTGGTACTGAGAGGTTGTCCAAGAAGTTGCATTCTTTAATGCCTTTGGAAGACCTGTCTGGAAAGATTATCCAGCAATTAGCGTGGGAATCTACTTATGAATCAGAATTGCTCCCAAGGTTTGTGAGTTGTTGTTTAATGTTTTACGTTCCATAACTAGTTATTCTGTTAATGGCTGTGTGAATGGCTAATATCTTAATGTTGTCACAGGCCATCCTCTGCCAATTTTGAGTCTAATATCAAGATTAGAATAGAAGAATCTTCGGATGTTCCACATTCTAGTTATGTCAGTTCAAGTCCAACAGTGAACGGCATTGGGTCAGAGCATATAGCTATCAGAGATTTGTCTACTTTGGCACTGGACAATTTAGAAGTCCTCATAATAGAAGGCTTAAAAGTCCAGTCTGGTATGTCGGATGAGAATGCACCTTCCAGCATTAGGGTCAAACCTGCAGTTGACGCTACCTTGAAACACAGAATTGACAAATATGAAGGATCTTCTGACTTATTGGACGCCAAAGGAACTGCTAGTTACATTGATGAATTGTTGGATCTTTCTGTTTCACTGGAGGAGTGGTTACGGCTGGATGCTGGATCAGTTGGTGAAGAAAATCATATCGAAGACCGCACATTGAAGTTGCTGAGAGCCCATCATGCTGATTATAGCTCTTTGCTAAATAGAAAGTTAGCAGGAGAAGAGAATCTACAGGATGAAGGGGGAAATGGTGGGCTTTTGGGAGCTAACCTTACTGTGGCTGTAATCATACAGCTCAGAGATCCCCTTCGAAACTATGAACCAGTTGGTACTCCTATGCTCGGTCTAATTCAAATGGAGAGGGTGTTTTTCAGACCTATGTGTATGAGCTTTGATGAGAGTACATCGAGGTCTGAGCATGAGATAGATGAAAAATTAGAGTCTGGGGTGGATGTTCCTAAATTCAGATTGAGAGAAGTTCATGTTGCAGGATTGAATTTGGAATCTGATCATACAGAAAGCTGGGCCTCAAAGAGACAACTGCAGTCAGGATCTCGGTGGCTGATTGCCAGTGGACTGACCAAGAGACGCGACTCCCATTTTCCGAAGTCAAGGTCACTTTTACGATTGTCGACCCAAGTGTTAAGGAAACCGTGGACCAGAAACCTTCTCTGGAGCATCTCTTGCCCCATTCAAGGAGCTAAAAGGGGCACACAGCTCTCAACATGGGACCTACACACTCGAAACCCTGACATTATTTTTCCGTAACAATAATTTGACATTTCTGAGGGATGGAGTGGAGAACAATAAACAAATGAATTTCGATCTTGTACTTTCTCAGTAATCATTTTGGGAATAAGGCTTGGTTGTTGTTGTTGTACTAGTTCTCAGTAATTTCGTGGCACCGGAGTACATAGCGGATTTCTTCTGAATCTTCTGTAAGTATGATACTAGAGTTAAACGTTTCCTGTATAAGCTCACTTTATGACAATAACAGTAATTTTGATGTTAAAAGGTGTGAAAATATCATAGCAGCCACATGAGATTCTTGTACTTGCTTTTTGTTAATGTCAACAAAATATTCTTGTCTGATTATATCTGTGGTTGTATACTTGTATGGATGAAATGCACTCTTACTCCTGACCCTTGTTCATTCTGTGTTGATGATGCATATCTCCTGCTATTCTACATCAGCATGATGATGTCACCTGGGAGGTCAGAATGTTTTCTCATAAAAGAAATTGAAAGGGCAGGCAAAGAGTATTTCATTGCCCCTATAACCATTTTGCATCTCTGGTTTCCTTCACAAGAGACCCTATCAAGTTTCCTGCTGGACATTGGCATCAACATTATTGTTTATTTTAAGTCTTAACATAACTCGTAGCTCGTAGGTTTGAGCTTGATGATAAACCTAGCAGTTGCTTTCGAGCAAAATAGTAACCTGATAAATGTGCGTGTGTGGTGCCCTGAAATTCTGGTATGTTGCATGGAGTCAGGGACGGAAACTGAAACAGTTAGCTGGACGGGGAAATGAGAAACATACACTAGTACCACAACCTTACATCTGTGGTTTAGTCTGAGCTACGGTTAAACCGATTGACTTTGCTGTAACTTCAGTATTATGCACTGGACCTCTCAATTCAGTTAAGTGTTCTTCAGTATCTGATTTTCCTTATCCAGTTGGAATGGTGATGATAATTGATAAGTTATGCAACAGCAGATGTGAAATTAAACAGGTTCAGTATTTATTAAAGAAGGCGTATGAAATTTCTGCTGAACTGTTTGTATACTAATGCAGCTCAAAAGAAGAAGGAAACAGCATGTTTCCAGTAACTATCAAGTACTAACTACTGTTTATTGTTTGGATGCCTTGCTACTGATCATTGATTTACAGACCTGAGGTCACCTGGCAAAAGTTGAAACACACAAAATGTGATGAAAAAAAGCTTCTGCTGGTTCGTGCTCATCTGCTCCAGCCCGCTACTCAGTCAAGGAGGGGAAATGAAGATCATTGCAGTTGAGCACAACTAATGCTCCTGTATATAATGATCAGGTACTGTTGCAACTTTCCTGAATTTCATTAATGCGTGGTTTGATGGTTATGATTGCCTTCATATGTTGTTATTACGTATCCTTTGTCGTCCCTATCTCTTTCGACTCTCTTCTTCACTGGACAACCGTCTATTGAACACCTGTAGTAGTTCCTGCCAGGCATAAAATTAAGGGAAGGAACAAATGAGTTTCGATAATGGACACCGTCAGGATGATACTTGTAGTGTGTTATGTTATGTGGATTGAATTTAGACTTCACATTTTGCCATTAACATACCTTGGATTTGGGCTATTCTTTACCATCTTCTTCCCATATTTTCTCCATTTATAGCCATCGTCTACTACATCGATCTCTGATCTCATTCTGAATGCAACCCTTTCCTTCTTGTCTCTGCTACTTCTAGTGCCTCCCACTATCAGAAAAATCAGTTTGAAATTAGTTTGTGCAATCAAATTAATGTATCCACATACGCATATATACTATAGAAGCATGTCATCATTTGCATAAAGTAGAATCAGATAGTTTATGAAGGGCTTACTGCTATTGGCTCCCTCATTCTGGTTGTGATTGGTTCTTCCAACATCATACGCTTCATTTCCTGCATACCCGTAATTCTGCATAGTCTGTTCGAGTCCTACAGAGTCTTGCTCATTTGGCCACTGCTCAAACGAGAAGAAATCTGAAACCTCAAAATCTGAACACTCAACATAGTGATCACTTCCTGAGGACTCAAGGGAAGTGTTTGTAGTAGTTGTTGTCATTGGGCTCATGCTGTATTGGTTGTTCATTGCAGATGACGGGAACTGATGTGACGCGAATGGGGCGAAGAATGAAGTGTTGTGTAGTGTCATAGCTATACAAAAGCAGCAGCAGCAGCAATCATACATATACTATCACAACTGTGGGCTTGAGTGGGTGAAGCTTTCCTAGGACTTTCCAATGACATTTAGGGAAGCTTCATAGAGGATTCTCACTAGCAAAGGTGGCCAAATCAGAAAGGTAATTTAAGCAAGTTTTGAGTATGAATGATGGTAAAAAGAAAATGAAATAAGAAAAGATTTGAAAGTGATAGGACAAGCATGTAAGAAGGTGAGGATCTTTGGTGGAACATACAAAAGTATGACTTAAGAGTAGACTTTGGTTTAGTTTTAGTAATCCCAGCTTGAAATTTCTGCTTGATTATTTTAAGTTCTCTTGTTTTGGGATATGCTTGGACCAACCCGTCCACCAAGGGAGGAATACAAGTCAACTTATTCATTACTCTATCCGATTTTATCACTTGGTTGATTTGGTACAAGACTCATTCACAGTTATGCGGGCCGGAAAAGTAAAAAAATAATTAAACTTATGAGGTAGAACTTTGCCGGTGTATAGGGTTCCATATGACTCGAGTGACGACACCAGGATTTAAGGGATGGTGCAAAAGAAAAAGTGATCTCTCTTAGTCACATATTTCGAGTTTGGAACAATCGAATGGCGCAAATAAAAAATGGAGTATCATTTCCGGTGCCGTAGCTTGTAGTACGAGGGCTATTGTCTGCCCCATACTAGAAAGGCGTGGTGCTTTTTCAGGTTCAGGCTAATGCTGGAATTGCAAGCTAGTGCGTGAGTTTGATGATCTCAGCTCTGATAGGTATCTCAGTCAGTTGCATTTAAATTATAAAGTATATCAACTTTCATTTTCGTGTGGATATTAGTAAAATTGGACTGCTAATTTCCGGATTATTTAGTAATACTGTATTCCGGATTATGTAAGGCTAGTGTTTTCAGAGTCTAGCTGCCTATATGATATTAGATTCCATTTGTCACTAAGTTAGACGATAAATCTGCACTGATGGAAGGTGAAAGATGTCAATATGCATGGGATCAATTTGTTATTGGCGTAGAAAAACATGTCGATTGAATAGCTTATATGCTACTTCTATCCAAAGAGATTTTCCTGTTTCTTTTTGCAGTTTTTACAGAAACAGAAATATCTGTATCGTTATAATACGGAATACTTGGTATTATACTTTTCGCATACTAAGAATTCTATCTATTTTCTTTAAGAAAGTGGAGAATTCTTCTACGGAGTACTAAATATAGCCCCAACATGCAGTATATATATATATATATATGTTCGTCAACATACATGTGAATGGATGCTGCTGCTTCACGTCATATGTTCTTAACTTCTATGTAAATTTTCTATTTGCACTTGATCCACTTACAAATGTTAGCTCCACTGAAGACCCAAGAGTTCTTTTCGAACAGTAGGTGTGTTCGATGAAATTCGTGCTGTTGTGTTATTTCAGGAATTGCCGACTCTCATAAATTATATCTTACAAGTAGATCTTATGGGTGATTTACTAGTCTAGTTCCTGGTGGTAAAGAAAAAGTAATCTAAAATGTATTAACTTATCAGGTGGGTTAATTTCCGTACTGTCAAAATAACCGTCGAACTAAGTCACCAATCCACCCTTAATGCAAAAGAATTTATCCTTTGTCTCATACACGATGTTTGGAGTACAAGTTTGATGGGGTTTCGGAGTTGAGATCAAATCCGGACTTCAAATGGAATTGAAGAAGAAGCTAAAAGATGTTATTAGAAGATGAAAATATTGGCCTAATTAAAAACCTTTTTGACTTGTACTGACCAATGACTACTGGGGAATAGGGAGTGAAAATGACTTGAATTGTGTATAAAAGTGTGACCAAATGAAGTGAATACTCTACTTCAGTTTACCTAAATTCTAATCTCTTTGCATCAATCATTTTCTCAAACACTCACTACGTTATCTCATTTTCATGATTTTCTAAGGAAAAAACAAAAGAAATTTTTTATATATTCAAATCGAAAGAGTGTAACTTAAGACTTCTTTTATCATTTGATATTCAAATTCGTGTCGCATA
The DNA here is from genome assembly GCA_963680865.1 of Spergularia marina. Lineage (NCBI taxonomy): Eukaryota > Viridiplantae > Streptophyta > Magnoliopsida > Caryophyllales > Caryophyllaceae > Spergularia > Spergularia marina. The sequence continues at coordinate 15,433,479 of OY804560.1, read as the reverse complement.
AGAGTCACTTCTTTGCTACGAACACTAAACAATTTTGTCTTTCGAGCTTGAGCTTCCAATTTTGCAATTTGTGTCAATTTAATCTAGTACTCATACAATAATCATACGTACTTAAAACTCATATGTAACGAATAATCGGATAGTTGTATTATGATAATGAAATGCTAATTTATGACAAACCTATTTCAGTGATCCACGTTGTTGTTCGATGTCGAATAAATAATCTACAATGTCAACTGGAACACTAATTTGTAAAGCAGCGCAGCCGTGATCAAGACTTGAAAAATTGGGAAAAGTATTTGTTGCATCACTCTACAAGGTGAGACCGTGGCAGAAGTACGAATTGTTTCAAATGGCGTCTAATATGGTTAAAAATATAAAACTAACGGAAAATGCACGTGGTACCCCTGTATTTTGGGGGTTTGCACACGGTACCCCTGTACTTCAACATAGTGCACACGGTACCCCCGTACTTTTGAGAAATGCACACCATACCCTTTTTTGCCTCTTCACTCATAACATCATTAGAATATATTTTTAGTGCATTATTTAAGCAACTATTCTACATCATTAACATATTAACTACACATCAAACATTAACTTATCCCTCTTAATACACATTAATCTATTTTGTAAGTTAGTACGTGGTGGTGGTGGCAAGGAAGGGGAAGGAGAAAGGGGAGAGGAGAGAGAAAATTGAAGGGGTGAAGGTTAAATTTTTCTAATTATTATCCTCATTTTATTTTAAATTATTTGGTAATTAATTTAAGTCAATTGTAGTCATGTCAATATTATTAAGCATGAACTAACGGGATCAGAGTTAAAAAAGGGCATGTTGTGCAGTTCCTAAAAGTACGGGGGTACCGTGTGCACTAAGTTGAAGTACAGGGGTACCGTGTGCAAACCTCCAAAGTACAGGGGTACCGCGTGCATTTTCCCTAAAACTAATATATGTTTTTCAATCAACAATTTAAACTTTTGATTGAATTTGTTCATTTACATGGTATTACTGCTTATGGCTTGTTTGGGATTATGAATTAAGATTGGGCCATTTATGTGTTGGAAATAAAAGAGTTAATTTGAATTATCTTATTGGATCGGAGTAACGAAATTGTTGTGCCAGTATATATGAACTTAAAAAAAAAAATTCGCCGAGCCACGGTGCAAGCTCCTCATTACGGTCGCACGGTACAAGCTTCTCATGACGATCGCCCTCCACGTTACATAACATCGAACCTCCTCTCCACTGAAGAAATCTGATTGACATAACCGATCCCGAATGCCCCAGCTATGCTCTATCTTAATAACTCGTTTTCCCTCCATCATTGTATCTTATTATCGTGTGTCGTTAGGGAGGCTTGTTTATATAGAAAAGAAATTAGCCAAAACACTAATTAGGGAAAATAATAGAAACGTGCAAACTGCCGACATATGGTCCACGGTCCACCGGTTTCCGTCCGCGGTCCACCGGCTTTGTGTTAACGGTCTGCTGTCCATTGGTCCACATTCCCACACATCCGTGCTTATGTGAAATTCCTCTTCACTAGCTATATATGCAAGCTTGGAGATTACTTCAACAAGCTACCTGCAAATAAGACATGAACTTACCACCTCGGATCTCCAGCCGCGGATCACCAACATTTCGTGAGTTGGCACTCGAGTATCACTAATATTCGGGCGCGGCTGGTAAGAAGTCCAATTTCAAAATATACTTGGTGCGGGTTAAGACATTATTCCCAAGATTCGTGTACGTGTTGAATAGGGTTTCACGAAGATCGCTTGGCCCGCAACCAGAGGCAGAGCTGAAGTCTTGGCTCTCGGCGAACATGTCTCCAGCTCGGATTCGTTCGCCTACGCTCCCGTACCCAGTAATCAGGGGATGACCCGCTTCAAGGGCGTCGAACTGCGATGCTGGGTCTATATGGGACGTAGACCCCCAGATCTCCGGGCCCGGACAGTCAAGCCAAAACTTCAGTGGCCAAATTCGATGTCTCGGGCTCGACCCTCGTTAATATCCGAGTTCAGTTCGAACGAAGGATATGGCTGTAATAACCCACAATAAACGAGCTGAGCCATAATATTCCACCCTTGGGCTAATACCCCGAGGGGCGCACCTAAATAACGAGTTGGTGTTTGTTGTTATTTTGTAGGTACATAAGATTATTATTATGAAGGAAGCTATTACAAGATAAGCCGACGGGCGAAGCTTGGCTGCGATTTCCGCCTCCATTTCAAGGGCGATGGCCGGCTGCGATTTTCGCCTCCATTTCAGGGGGCGAATGTTTATTGGTGAGTCGAAATCGCGCCCGATTCTAGGGGCGATATTCGGTTGCGATTTTTTACCCAAGTTCAATGGCGAATTTCGATTCCGGCTTTGGGCTTCGATTCAGGGGCGAATATTTTGGTTGACTCGAAATTGCACCCGGCCTAGGGGCGAATTTTGAGTGCGACTTTGATATATGAAGATAAAGAGAGAAACGAGAAAGCCGCATACGGATATGAAGCTCGCAAGGGGCGAAACTTTCATTTGACTGCGATTATCGTCTCCATCATCGACATCACACCCAACTAAAGGGAGGGGCGAAAGTTTTTAAATTAACACGGTGTCGAACTACGTTCGTTTGAAGCACAAGGTAACTGTCGCGCGATAAAGGGAAAAAGGATAACCGTTGCGAGAAAGATATGACAAATAAAGTAAGGAACAATAAGATTGTCAAGAATCGAGACCAAAAACCCCTTTCAAGGTGGTCTCAACAATACATGGTGCAACATATAAATTTGTATGAAAAAGAACGAAAGACGTTTCTAGTTGTTAGCAGGGGCGGCAGCAGCTCCATCCGGACCGGCCTCAACCGTTTCTTCCTCGGCGTCGTCGTCGTCCTCGACATCGTCTTCATCGATATCCTCTTCATCTTCGACTGCGACTTCGCTGGCGGCAGGGAAACCGGTGAAAGGCGGGCTGAGAGCGGGCTCAATCATAGGCTCGGGGGCGGGAGGCGCTTGGTCGAGATCGGTTGTTGGCAACTCCCAGAATTCTGCTCGGCCCCGTTAACCATCTTGTTGCGTTTCTCGCCCAGAATGTTGGGATCCACACCGATGTCAGCAGGATCCTCGAACAGGGTCAAGTAGTCCGTAGCCATCTTCTGGAGCGCAGCCTTAAAACGCCTCCACCGAAGCCGGCGCAAAGATGCTAGGATGCTTATCCGAGATCGCATCCACCAGCCGCAGGGCGATCAGGCAGCTTTTCTCCATTTCATCAACCGCGCAGAAGCGGACATCCCCAACCTTATCATTCAGCAGCATCTCATAGTCTTTCGAGGCGAGAAAGCGAGACTTGGCGCTGCAAGCGAGTCGCGCCCAGAGATCGATATAGCCTTTTCTTCTCCTCTAGGGCGGCAGCCAGGTCCCTCTTTAGCTGCTCGTTGGGACCGCTCAACGAGGTGTCGGATTCAGCGAGCCGGACAGATCGGGCTTTCGCTTCACCTGCAGCCTTCTCAGCGGCAACGACCTGAACCTTGGCTGCTTTAACCGCATCTGCCGCGTTGACTAGCTCAGCGGCATGTTGAGCAGCGCGGGCTTTGAATCCTTTGAGGTTTTCGTCGCGAGATGCGATGGTCTTTTGAAGCTCGTCAATACGATCTGATTGCCGGCTGATGAATTCAGAAGGGTCCCCCATGCTGTCCATCACGGTGCAGACAAGACGGCTGCATAGTAAAGAAAACAATGTCAGAGCAGACAATATGAGAAAGAAAGATGGAAGAAGTAAACGTTACTTACCGCCATTGAGTGAGCTGCAATGCGTTCCAGCCAGAAAGACGGCACTTCTTGGTTCTTAGCTCAGCGTCGCAGAGGAACAAAAACACGATTGAGCGGCTCAGATAATCCCCGCATTGCGAGCATACCCTCGCTATCCACCGAGGGTTGCTCCCCAGTGTCAAGAGAGGTTATGACTCGCTGCGGAACCCCCTCCCAGGCTGACCGCGAAGGAAAGTCAGTATATGAAAAGGCAAAAACCGTAGAGGTGCGCGACGGAGAGCACTTACTTGGACCAAATACCGTCGCAGTGTCAGAGTGCGCAGAAGTGCTCTCCCCCGCCCGTCTCGGCCTAACACCCACTGGTTGGCGTTCCGAGATCTGTACAAAACATGAAAGATTGAATGACAAATTGGATCACAAATAACATGAGATATGAGCAAAAAAGGTGATTGTAAAGCACATACAAGAGAAAGTGATTCGATCGCAACCGCGGCCTCAGGTTGCATAGGGCTCTTCCCCTTGTCCCGAGGACCAGCGGAAGAAGACGTAGTCGGAGGTGCAGTCAGGCGGATGGGCCGCATGCCCGTTGGCTGTGGTGGCAGGTTTCGCCGGCGGAGGTGTGGTAACAACTAGTGTGGTTGCGGGGGTGGCCGCAGAGGAGGCCCCATCAGCACATTTCCTTTTTTGCCCCTTGCCTCCCTTTTTTCCCTGAGACGCCATCGCAGCTGTCTCATCTCGGGTGCGTTGCCTGTTAGCAGGGGAGTTAGCCGCCTTAAGCATCTGCTGACGCATAGAAAACATCTCGTTGGACTCTAGGTTGGAGGAGAAGTAAGCTTCAACTTCCGCGATCGCGTTCACTGCACAAATACCAGAAATTAGCGTCTGCGCATGCAATAAAAAAAAAAAGGAGCAAAACAAATACGGGAGGTTGTCCTACAACTCTCCTGCTCGTTGCGAGCAGACATTAGACCCGCAGCCAGGAGCCATGTATCTTCGATGACTTGGTCAGGAGAAGGTGTCCAGACGCGAGCAGACACTTCTGCGTTTTTGTCTTAAATAAAGTAGTCTCGCGTGGCACAGAGAGAAGGAGGAAGATAACCCTGGCCTGGGGAAAAAAGAGGCGGCTCACCCCCCTTCACCGGGAAATCAAACGCATCGGCCGCCGTAGCGGTATCATCCAAGCTAACCCAGAAAAAGCCATTCTTCCAGAAAGGGTCGTTACGACGGGGCTTACGGGGGTGTGTGACAATTACTTTCCCCGGATCCACTGCTCAGGGAGAAAGAGTGTAATAACCAAGCCGGTTACATGCGACACGATGCAAGGATTGGAATAGTTTGATCGACACCGGAATCCGTGCACCCAAACAACACATGACAAAACCATTAATCGTCAATATAGAGTTCGGGGTGAGTTGCGCAGGACACAGGTTGTAATGAGTCAAGAGCCGGGCAGTGAACTTGGGTATTGGGAACCGCAACCCATCCACGATTGATAATTCGTGCAAGGCGAACGACCCCAGAGGAGGATCAAAGGCAACCAATTCTAAATCGGGAACGGTTAACACGTATGGGGCTCTAATCCCATATTTCCGGCAAAATCTTTTTAAATTCTCAGGGGTATGGATTTTGATGAACTTTTCAGAGATTTTGGTCATGTCATAGCGGTTCATTAACTCCGGTGTAGGGTCCTGTGCGGCCGCAACATACTGAACTGCGTGCGCCTCAGTAAACGGCGCATCCGGAGGCAGAATCGTGGTGCGAAGTTGAGACCCAGAAGAGGAAGAGGTCACTGACTGCGTCATCTGCGCAGAAGGCAAGAAAGCAACGGTTACAGTGTATCGACATTGCCAACGCACATTGTTGGGTTCGAGATCCATATCGGAATCAACAGATCCCAAATCCGAATCCGAATCCAGGTCAATAAACGTGGCCGTTCTACGGGGATTAAGGGGAATCCCAAGGGGGATCCGCCTCCCATCCCACGTTCCCAGTCGCGATAACCATACTTTCGCGTCCCAGCCCAGATCGGCCCGTGGGGATTGCCCGAGCTTATAATCCTTCTCAAGCGATGGACAATCCACCCACACACGGACCATGTGACGCGGATCCAATTTCAGACCCACACACGGACCATGGCAAAAAGAAAGTTAGGGCAAACCAACTGTTACCCCAGAAAAAAAGTAACTGAGAGAAAGTAATAAGTTTACCTTTGCCTTGTCCGTGAAGGTCGAGAAAACCGTAGCAAGCCGGCGATAGATAGGAGACCGGCGAGTAGTCGAAGATCGGCGATGGTCGGATTTGACAATCAAGAATCAAGCGAAATCGAGGAAAGGAGGGAAAGAAATTCAGCAGTTTTAAAAGAAGAAAAGGCACGAAGAAAAGTTGGAATTTTTGGCAAAAGAATGTAAAATGATTTCTGGAGGAGGGTACATCTTATTTATAGGGAAAAGGCCAGGGGCAAATTGGTGAAATTGCAGTGTTTTTGCACAATTTCCCGTAAAAATCATCATTAACTGTCGCTGTCAACAGTTAAAGCAACCCGTTTGTTTATCTTCCCGAGGTGACCTTTTAGATTTTCACTCAGTTGTCGCATCACGGAGCGCAAGTGCGACAAGAGCTTTAAACCACGTTGCGAAATCGCACCCAACTCCAGGGGCGATATTCGGTTGCGATTTCTGCCTCGGTATGAGGGGCGAAGTTTTTCCAAGAATCAAAATCGCACCCAACTTCAGGGGCGATATTCGGTTGCGATTTCTGCCTCGTTATGAGGGGGGAAGTTTTTTCAAGAATCGAAATCACACCCAACTTCAGGGGCGATATTTGGTTGCAATTTCTGTCTCGATAGTAGGGGCGAAGTGTTGCAAGAGTCGAAATCGTAAGTAAGGAAATGTGAGCTTGTGAATTGCGACATGACTATGCAGGTAAGGAAATGTGAGCTTGTGAATCGTGACATGACTATGCAAGTAAGGAAATGTGAGCTTATGACATGACTATGCAAGTATTCGACGAGGAACGGTAGACCGCCGCCGCCGCAACCAGACGCAACCAAGTCCTCAGCACTTGGTTGCGATTTTTGGACTATTCACACCAAAATACCCTATTTTGGCTGCAATTTTCCGCCCCGCGCCAAGCAAAAAGAGTGAATCGACAATAAGAATAGAAGAAGAAGCGGACCGCGTCGCACGTGGCCGTGGAACTCGCAAGGGGCGAAGTTTTTCGATCAAAATCGAAAAATACGAGACCCACGACCTCGAATGACGCAAAGCGAGAGAAGATCGTCACAAGGCTTTGTCAAGGCACATTACATGGGCCATGGCAAAGGGGGGCCAGGGGATGCGCAGCCGAGTCGCCCTTGGTGGAAGAAATACCGAGACGCAGCGACCAACCAGCGCATCGCGAATCCGAGGGGCTTTGTTGGGGTTCATTTTATTAATGAGGCCACAGCCCTTAGGAATAGAGGCCCAATGCCCTTAACAATAACAAAGTCCATGTGATGCCATTTGAGTCCAACATCTCTCATTTGTCAGATGGTAAAGGAATGGAGGGTCGAGATGAAGGGGGGACCCCTAGGATTACTCCCTAAGGGTACTCCCCTTTGTTATAAATACCCCCCCCCCCCATTTCTGACATTTCCAGGTTCATTCACATTCTAGTCAGATTTTATTATTTCTTTGACATCCCATTTTTCGCACGCACCCAGAACTGACTTGATCGTCGGAGGGGCGTCGCCTGGGTAAAACCCGGGCCCCTTGACTGTTTGTTCATCTCGCATGACAGAAACTTAGACCCCATCTATACCAAATCAAATTCACTCCAATAAGATGCACCCAAGAATAGGTTTATAGAAACATTAATTAAGAGACACTTCTCATCCTTAGCATACTTATGTCACGTCTAGGACTGACTAAATTAACTCCTCTCAGACTCTAGATGACTTTTCTTTTTAGAATTTTCGGAATTATCACATGACTTCTATACATTAGACTATTAAGTACACATAGTTTAGATCAAACACAAGATTACACCTTTACTAGGAGTCACCCAAAGGTGAAGTCAATCTTAAAATGATACTGCAACTTTTTTTTTTTTTTGAGGTAATGATACTGCAACTTTAGTTTTTCATTAGAGTATATCATCAAACAAGTAGAAGAAACTACTCTTAAACAAACCACAAGTCAAGTATCTACCATCTAACCATCCACTCAAGCACTATTTAGCAACAACGCTTTAGGATGCACGTGTGCTCTCTTAGTCTATATAGTAAATCCATATCATATTAGCACATATACAGTTCCACAATAACTTCACACCAATTATGAAGAAAAGACCCACATAAATTCTCCACAAGAGAAACAATAAATGACATAAGTTTTCTAAGCATCTATTCACCAAGGAGATCGACTCTATATCAACAACACATTTGTAAAAGCAACGTGACTTGACCCATTTGTTGGTGAATATATGGCTACATCCGTACGATTTATTGGTGAAGAGCAACGACCAATCAACCAAATCTCACTTCAACAATCTTAATCCCAAACAACACAATCCTTGTAATATGAACAAAACAAATCTTAAATCACTAAATTTGTGCCAATTCATCAAAATCTCATGCAAAAAATGATTCAAAAAAGGGATATTACCCAAGGTAGAAGTATCCGAGTTTTCTAGTGTACCCCTTAGGTTTCCGAGTTTTACTACGTGCCCATGAGTTTTGCAAAATGACGTTGGTGAGCCTTAGTCGAATGATCTCACAGGTATCGAATCAACGAGAAATAGGATGCAAATGAAGTGAATTAATGTGCAACTAGTCAAAAAAGGGATTTTGAGTTGGGTTGATAATCAAACTATCGGGTGCGAACAAGAGCAAATTAGGGATATTCGGTGATAAAATTTATCTTGATCAATTAATTCCCAAAACGCACTAACTAAACGGCACTAATTATCACTATTCCTCTATCAATTTTGGCAAAGGAGAAAGGAATAGTGAACTCACAACCTCCAAATGGCAAGGATAGCACTCCAACCAATACACTAACAACATCTTATGTGAAATTGGTACTCTAAAATATATATACAAAGATTCTGCCGAAAAAATTTCAAAACAAAAATTCACCCCTCACCACCGCCTTCGCCGCTGACTGGAGGGAGTACTATAATTGAAAATGATAAAAAGAAATAGATCAAACTCAGAGAATTGTTGATGCAATTTTTCGATTGATCGATCAAAAAAATTAAAAATTTAGCTCCTTATTCAATCCATGAAAAACACTTTGTTATTCTCTAAAAGAATGCGATACTTCGATTAATCGATCAAAAAAAATAAAAAACTTAGCTCCTTGTTCAATCCATGAAAACACTGTGTTATTCTCCAAAAGATTAAATTAAGTCGAGGAGAAGTATTTATATAGTTCCTAAATAAAACAAAAAAAAAAGAATAAACAAAAAAAGACAGAAACTGTTGTGACACCTTGCCAATGGACAATTGCAGTCTGCCAATCTTGCACAGCGTCTGCCAAGCTTGGGACGCACGCCGAAAAATCTCTTTGTACTCACACCTCCGTCTTCACTCGCTAAGCCTCCAGCGCGGCGGCCGCCATTTCTTCCTAGAATCGAGGATTCATTCTTCAATTTATCTTTTGTTTCTCACTGACGACCGTCTAACACCCCTAACACCATCTACCTCCGATTCCCGTCGTCTGTTTATGTTACCTTGCCCCATTAATTGCTTGTTGACTCATAAAAAAATTGTCCTATTTAAAAATCATCCACCCACCACCAACCAACTTAAGTTCTATTTCCTCTCCTTCATCTTTGTTCTCTTCCTTAATATCTCTTCTACTCTCCATTTTTGCATCTTTGTCCTCCATTTCTGCATTTCTTGTCCTCCATTACTAACATGCTTTTTTCATCCTCGTCATCCTCAATTACCTTCACGCAAGGAGATGCAAATGCAAGAAAAGGGATCTGAAGATTGCAAAGTCAAAAGACAAACCAAATAGGCTTGTTACCGAAGGGAAGATGAGCGATATTCAGAGGAAAATCGACAACATAGCTATGAAAGTTGCATATGGAGTAAGTGTGTTGTGTTGTATGATGTTTTTGTTAGTGATTGTCATTTGTTCGAAAATCTAGATTTAGGTTTTGAATTCATCAATTTCAATCTCCAATATCATGCAATTTCCAATCTTGTATTGAAGTTGTTGGAAAATTAATGGCAAAAAATCTGATGCATTTTCATTTCATGGAAGTTTAGTTGTTCCAACAATTTTGACAACATCACGATTGCCAAAAAGCAAAGGAATACATCTTAAATTTAAGCAAAAAAATGACAGAATAGTTGTGTCGGTGTACCCAAAATACACAAAGTGGTGTACCCTTGACCACTGTCGTTGTGTTTGCAATAGTCCTAGCTCGCTTCTTCCAATGTTTCACAGCCCTACCAGTAGGTTGGAGATTAAAATCATGGGTAAAGTAATTCTCTTATACCTCGTAGTGCATGCTACTACTACGGAAAATCGAGTAGAAGCTAGTGTATGCAATCATTTCCTTCGATAACCCATTCACATAAGGTGTCACATCATCATCTACCAATTCGTCGTATTGCGTCTGCCTCTTTGCAATTCTAATCATGCGGCTTCTCCTAATCCATGTGGCACAAGAACATTAATTTAAAATATGATATATTAGTCAAAGAGAAGAGTTATAGGTGCATATATAGTTCACACCTTTGCATTGGGTTTGAATAGGTTTGACTCTATCAAGTCCTAATATCGCATTAAATGATTTTGTAAAATTGTTGATGTTGTCTTTAGTACAAACAACTGGATCAAATGCATGCTTAGCCCATAACTTAGGATCAATGTCACCCAAGCACTTGAAAACGTTTGGATCAATCTTGAGTATCTCTTCCATCCCTGCTTTGAAGCCGTACAATGAGTATGAATCAGCAGCTTCACAATAGTGTGCTCGAAGTTGAGGACCACCAAAGTATTTCTGCAAACCAAAAAGATCATAAAATGTCAGGTTTTAAGGAAGAGGTACACTAGATAATTAGTAGAGGAAGTCACTAGTAAGGGTTTAACAAAATAACTTACATGGAAAATCTTGAATAAATGCCTGGCACGTATCTTGTTGTTTGCAGTAGGCGGAAATTCATTCAATGCATATTCAATTCCCTAACCAACAAGAATAAGTTAAATGTCATAATGTTCACATTCAAGCACTAAATGTAAGACCCGCGACAAGTGTTTACCCTTATCATGTCATTAATAAACGTCCACTAAAAAAAATGAGTGTGAGAGTGAGCCAAGCATGTGCTTGATTCAGGTGATGAAATAAGACCACGTCTCATTGGTCTCTCCTTCCATAATTGCATATGCAATAAGAAGGAGTCCCTCATTTGCATCCAATGTCATACAAAAAATGGCATCTCATTTTACTTGCCTTTAAACCAACACCCATCGATTCCTACTAGTGGCCTACAACCCTCTAGGAATTCTTGGTATTGAGCATCAAAACTGATGAGCAATTTCTTAAATTGCATAGGGTTTTCAGGTCCTTGCTCCATCCAAATGATAAGAGTTACTGCCTTAGAATGAATAAGCTTCACCATCTCCACATATGTTGGCAAATGTCTGTAATAGCAATCATGATATCCATTAATCGCTTGTCTTGGATTTGAATTTGTACATGGTGGCATCTGGCATATTCACGTGATATGTTTGATACAGTAACTAACACAAGGATTTAATTTAATTGCCATTTGTGGATAAGCCCTAATCTCTTCCATCAACTTATCACATGATACGAGTACGAATGCGTGCGGAAACAGATTGCAGTACAAACTACGAATCAGTACTCTAGTCAGGACGAACAAGACTGAACTCTGGTCTGTACGTTAGTACAGAACAGGAATCTGCTCTCTGAAAACTCGTGGGTACAGAATTGACTACTGGTCTGTGCTGTTTTGAATTTAGAGAACGAAAAGTAAAGATATGAACGAATGAATCTCAGCCCTTAGAGACCCAATCGAACTAAGCTAATCCCTAAACAATACGGTCGTCTAGTTTTAGCCCTTGACCTCTAGTACCTCTAGCCGATCAACGATAGAACGAGTGCCTTCTGTTCCCTGTCTTGAGTTCAATTACCTTTAGAACTTAAAACGAATGCAAAGGGGTGAGAAAACCTTTCTCATACTCTTTTTATTACTTTTCTTGATTCAACGATACATGATACATCACAAATAAACGCCCTAGACTTGTTTAAATAGTAAACATAGCCTCTAGAATCTACCTTAAACTAACCTAATATGATATGGAAAATAAGACTTCTAAGGAAATAAGCACACTACTTATCCTTAATTTTATTCTAACAATAATAAGGTAAATAATACTAGCCAATAACATGGAAAATGACCTATAGCTAAAGATCACGTCCTTCCTAACCAATATACTCGAATTCAAGATACTAGTATTGTTCGCACATGAATTCGTATCATCCTCCCCCTCTTAAAAAGATTCAACCTCGAATCCAATAGGATGAAGTCAACCCAACATTGAATACACTAACTCGCTTGCCACCCAACCATCCTCTGATCCTTCCTTTAGGTTTTGATTCAAACCTTCTCTTTATCTTCATATTAGACTTGTCCACGCCTTTTGAAGAAAAGTCTTTCATGGTATGCCTTAGACTCTCATGCTCTCCAATAAGCATAGTTAAAACTTTGCTCTTCTTTGGCCTGTCTTCTTCATGAACATTGATGCACAAATCTGAACTTTCAACATGATTGCCTTCTATGGTAGACTCAAAAGACTCCACCTTGTCAGCCTTTTCACTCTGAGTCAAAAATTATTCCCCGCAAGTCAAAGATTTAATCCCTAGTGACTCCTTTTCGACCTCTTGAGACAAACAAGATACTAACTTCCTTAATGAGTTCTCAACTATAAGCTCAAATTCTGATTTCATTTGCTCACTAAAATATTTGAGCCAATCCTTGTAGCTATTAATGAGCACAGTTTTCTTCCTATCATAAGTAGTAACATAGGCATCTTGCGATTCATCATAATAAGCAATAAGATTTCCAATCCAATCTTCGTCAAACAACAAGTGTATGTCACTCATATCAACAACGTCACATAATACGCAATTGAGTATAAGACCCAATGAATAATGAACCCAAACTTGTTGCGTGACCGCAAATAAACGACCAGTTTGAAAACATTGTAGCACATATGGATTAGGATGTACCTCGGTCTTCAGATTCAAACGATTCACCAAGTAAGTGGAAGCTAGATTTGAAAAAGTAGGATCAATAGCAAACTTAGCAATATTGTTCTCACCTACCAACCACTTAGATAAAAACTTGTAGTCGATCTCCATGGTTGTAGCGTCCAAGAACTCTTCCAAAAACGTGCATGATTGAGGAAATCAAGAGCCGAAGCTCTAATACCACTAATGATATGAGTACGAATGCGTGCGGAAGCGGATTGCAGTACAGACTATGAATCTGTACTCTGGTCAGGACGAACATGACTGAATTCTGGTTTGTACGTTAGAACAGAACATGAATATGCTCTCTGAAAACTCGTGGGTACACAATTGACTGCTGGTCTGCGCTGTTTTGAATTTAGAGAACGAAAAGTAAAGATATGAACGAATGAATCTAAGCCCTTAGAGACCCAATCGAACTAAGCTAATCCCTAAACAGTACGGTCGTCTAGTTTTAGCCCTTGACCTCTAGTACTACCTATAGCCGATCAACGATAAAACGAGTGCTTTCCGTTCCCTATCTCGAGTTCAATTACCTTTAGAACTTAAAACGAATGCAACGGGTGAGAAAACCTTTCTCAGACTCTTTTTATTACTTTTTTTTATTCAACGATACATGATACATCACAAATAAACGGCCTAGACTTGCTTAAATAGTAAACATAGCCTCTAGAATCTACCTTATACTAACCTAATACGATATGGAAAATAAGACTCCTAAGGAAATAATAATACTACTTATCCCTTAGTTTTATTCTAACAATAATAAGGTAAATAATACTAGCCGATAACATGGAAAATGACCTATAGCTAAAGATCACGTCCTTCATGACCAATATACTCGAATCCAAGATACTAGTACTGTTCGCACATGAATTCGTATCATCACACATCCATGTCACATTTTCCATGGGATTACTTCCTAGCACATCTGTTGTGAGATCGAGAAATCATTTTCTTTACTGCTCATGACATTCCACCTGGCAACAAAGAAGCATCAATTTCCCCATTCTGTAAATGTCGTCCAGGTATGCTTTCTCTTCCTCTTCCTCTTCCTCTTCCTCTTCAAGTTCAGATTCAGGTTCAGACACATAGCGTGTAGAAGGATCAAATAGGAAACGAGACTCTGAATCATAGAATTATAAGGAAATATACGATCAACCAACATTTATCTAATTTGAAAAAGAGAGCCCCTTGCCTTTTCTAGCCTCTCCTTCTTGCTTGCTTAATTAGCTCTTGTCTTAGTTACTTTTTTTTTTTCTGAGTGTTAAAACGTTGTTTGTGCAATTGAAGACAAATCGCTTACACCTTATAATATAATGTCATATGAAGGGACTTCCAAAAGACCTTAGCTGCACTCCCTGTAACGAACTCCTCTCATACCTTAAAAATGAATTCAAAGACAAATAAGCATCTCCCGACCAGACAAGTGCGCGACGAGCCCATGCAAAAGGTTTTGTTAAGATATGCCAGATTCCACCAAGTATACAAATGGAACCTATCCATACGTGCCCTCCGATTATATCTTCCAGATCATCCACACTAACAATCCATCCTTCTCCGCCAAAAGGAGATTTTAGTACATAACCCAATATAACTACAACAAAAACAATGCTTTTAGGGCGCTTTATTGGTGAAATCTCGACACAAAAAAGCGTCCAGAATTTTCTCCTGGACACTTCCAAAAAGTGCCCTTAATTTCAGTGTCACTATTTTCGGACGCTTTTTTGCGTCATATTTTGACGACATATGGACGTTTTTGGACGTCCCATTTCCCAGAAATTTTAATCACAAAAAAGCACCCTCGTTTTTTTGGGACGCTTTTCTGCGTCAATAAATAACTTTTGAAAATTTTAGCCCAAATGCTTTCCAACAACAAAAAGCGTCCAAATTTTCAGAAATGTTTTATGATGTATTATACTAGTTTACTAAATGTGTAATAATTAACGCATTCAATGTGCATCAATATTATTGTAAGGCGGTTGTAACCCAAATCGAATCCACACGAACATCAAATATTTCATTCATTCACACATTGAGTCCAAAACATAACTACATAAAGTGCGCTAAACCCATCAAATTATTTTAAGCAAGTACTACTAGTCGTCGACAACATAGAGGAGGTACAATAACTTGTTAACAAATAAACATATAACTTCATCATTCCAGCTAAATCATGGCTCTAATCTGTAATCAGGGTGGAGATGAAGATGACTTAAGATTCTTTCGGGCCGATTCACTGCCACAATGAGCACTTGAAGCATTCAAAACCTACAAATACAATTAAACATGATTAGTAAATTATACATCTTCAAGAAAAGACGTTATATTATCCACTAACTTATCACTATCAAAAACTCTTCCTCAAAAAGCGACAAACAAACTGGTGCATCGAATCAGATCATAGACAATAAGCACCACATTGGTGCGCCAGGCAAGGGAAAGTTTCAAATGTAAATCAGAGGAGAGCTTAGCACTGTTTTTAAGTCGACACCTAGTTAGGCCTGCTTCCAGGAGCTTGAGCAACACGAGGAAGGACGTTAACGCAGGCTTACACAGAATCCAATGGTTTACCCTTCACACATAATCTTTACTTGTTCATGTTGTTGATAATAACGGTTAACCAAGGAAAAGAGATGTAACCATTAAACCAAAGGTAAATTCCTAATGTGTTAGCTGATGTAGGGATGGACGTAAAAGGACGTTTGTTTCTAATAACCAGTTAGGAGCTCTATTTGCAAGTTCTGCACCAACTATTGTTGACCAATCATATCCATCTTCCATATTCATAACTATTGAGTTTATTATGATCTTAGATCAGTCATGGTGTTTGGGTACAAATAATATTTAAGTACATACAATCGACAATGAAGATCTTATATTTCACTCCTACTCGGACCATAATAAAACAAAACTTCTCTAGTAAATCCAACTACCACCTAGAGAGGAATCTAATCAAGACTTGCGTCACCTCCATAGCTAAGAGAAGACTAATGTAAGTCTCTATGAACTAACTTCAATTTCCAATCACATTCCACTAGAAATCATTTCACACCCAACTAGACTTCACAATACTATCCTCTATGCAGCCTACTACTGTTTACCATGCATGACCTAATAAAGAAAAGCAACTTTAGGAAGAATTTCTCTAACCTGAGAGTTAATAGCAAGTAATGTTGCTTCCGCACCATTTATAAGTTTAGAAGACACGACTACACCACGTACTGCTCTATAATTCACTGGCCACTTAGGAATTTCTCCTTCGTACACTATATCATTAGAAACATCTTTTTAACTCTCGACTTGAGACTTGGAGGAAGAAGAACTAGCAAAAAAAGGTTCAAAAGTCACAGTCCCCTGCAGTATAGCAAATTTTGTAAGTAATTTTGCATTGTATGTGTCATATGTGTGTGCTTATTATTGCATGACATGTATACCAATTAAGCTCATGTGTGTGCATAGCATATAATAGAAAGAAAAATAACATCGCAGGGGATCCGTTCTTTAAACACAAAATTACAAGAAACTAATATATTCATACAAACCCAAAATTTGATAACGTGTCACTAAAAATTTGTGTAAATAATAAGCATCCTATGAGCATCTCGTAGTTAGGGGTCAAGGACTGTCGTTTACAGCTAATAAATCTATTCTAACAGCCCCATATATCCAACCACCAAAATCAAGATTTATAAGTGTATCTTGTGTGTCAACTATTAAAAAAAGCTTATAAGAAGCAGCTAGTCCTAACTGTAAAGTTAAGCAAACAAAATTTAACTAAAAGAAGACAACAAGGGTGTAATCTTTGTTGCAGAAACACTTAGACCTTATTTAATTCCAACTGATAAAGACGAATAAGGGGGACATGAACTCAGACCAAAAATGTTGAGATGAAAGCTACTCCACTGAAAGGCACACCCTAGATGATTACTGCCATTTACATTCTAACTTTTCTTTTCCAATGAGCCAGAAAGGAAAGCAATGGCAATTAATGGAATATTACACTACGCCAAAAATGCAAATAGACACCGTACGGCCACTTATGACACCGGATCGACAAAAACCGGTGTCAGAAACCTTTAAGACACCGGTTTTGTGTTAACCGGTGTTATATATATTTTAAAAAAAAAGGAAAATTACCTTCAGTACACAAAAGAAAAGGAAATTTTAAAAAAAAAAGGTGTAGCACCTTTAACACCGGTTGTGAAGAAAACCGGTGTCAAAGGTTGACATAAGGCTAATAACCGGTGTCTAAAGCTCTTTTTTTTTTCCTGTTAAGTCATTCTTCAATCAGCGCAGCGCCTCCTTACTTCACATTAATCAACCGCTTATTCTCCCCATCTTCGACGCGAGCGAAAACCCAGTAAAAAAAAAAATCAATCACTGTCGTCGTCTTGTGGTCGCCGGCGACTCTATCGGTCGCCGTTGTTGTCGCCGCTGCTCGTGGGTAGAAATTCAATCGCGTTTTTCGTCGCTTCTCGTTATTGTCGTTGCTGCCCAAAGCTTTTGTGTTACCACCGTTGTTCGTGGTTGGCGTCGCTGCTCGTGGGTTCCGCCGCTGCCGTCGCTGCTCGTGGTTGCCGCCGCCGCCGCAACCGCGTCTTCTTGTTCTTCTATTGTCGCGGCCCACTTATGCCTCTTGGTGCATCTTCCACTTAATAAGGTTTGTGCTTATTGATTTTTCAATTAATTTTGTTTTGAGTAGTTAGATCGATATGGTGAATTACTCTTATTACGTGAATTGGTCTTATTAGATTCATATGGTGATATTGCCTGTATTAAGTGATATGGTGAATTGTTCTTATTTGGGTGAAATTGGTCATTAGTTGTCGGGAGTAGAATAGAGTACTACTTATATATTGTTGACAAAGACACCAGTTATGCATTTGACCGTTTTCTTAAGTGTTTTGTTTGGTTATGAATATTGTATTGTAGTAGTAGTGGTTTAGTTAGTTAGATTAAAACAAATACATTTTATATTATTGAATTGGTAGTTTTAATTAGCGTGTTTGATTTTTTTAGAATAATTGGTTACTAATTTTAGTAGTGGGTTTAGTTCGATTATTGAAACAATAGAATTGTAGATTATTGAATTGATGGTTTTAATTAGTTAACTTTAGACGTTTACTTTTGTTAGGTTGTGTTTATTAGGATAATTTGTTGCTAATTTTGGTTAATATAGACATGGATCGGAAATGGATAACAATGTAAAATAAAGGTGACCGTGATTTTGAGGAGGAGATTCGAAAGTTTCTAAAGTTTGCCGAGAAAAATTGTGAAGACTTAAAGCGTATGCGGTGCCCGTGTTGTAATTGTTATAATATGAGATTTCACTCTCTTGATACGGTAGAATTTCATTTGGTTAAGAGTGCTTTTTCTTCAACTTATACAAAATGGATTTTTCATGGGGAGGCAACACATGACTTGGGCATGGATAGTGAAAGTAATAGTGATTTTGTCCAAGAAGATATTAGAGAGGATGTTGATGACTATATTGGAGAGGATGGTGATGACTATATTGGTAAGGATGATGATGACAAGAATATTGATACGATTAGTGAAGAGGGTAGTGTGGACGGTGGTAGTCGGCGACAAAGGGTAGGCGAGCGGCATCGGAGATTATCGGAGATCGTGAGATGAATGTGAGAGTCTAAGAGATAATCAGTGACGATTTTTTATGATTTTTTTCAGATTTTTTTGACTGGGAGACGGTTAGTATGATAGAGAGTGGAGGACTTTTTTGTTTTTGAATTATTTCATTTTCGCGTGTTTTAGTCACAATGCGCAGAAGCGAAAATTTAACCCCGCGTTGCTTTTCACTCTTATTGACGCTTTTTCTTGTCGCGGAAATTACCATCGCTAGAAAGCGACACGAAAAGTGTCCGGAAGGCAAGGAGGGTTATTTTTTCGCCTGACACTTTATAAAAGCGTCCATAAAAAAGCGCCCCAAAAACATATATTTTGTTGTAATAATACTTGGACTAAGAGTGACGTTAGTAATTTTTCTTACATCTCTGGAGCCCAGGTATCATATACGCCCCCAAAATAAGGCATAAGAAAGCATCTAAGAATCGCTTTCAGAAGCAATGCCCACTGCCACATTAGTACGCTTGGTTGACCTTCTTCATTTTACTACTTCATTCAGGTCCCAATCTTTATTACGTCCCTTAGTTAGATGAGCATACCTTTCTCATCTTCCCGAAATTCATTTTTTTTAGCTTTCGCGTTTGGTTAAATGGCACATTCGGAAGGTGTTAAATAGTCTTTCCGGAAATGTTAAACAAAAGTTTTTCCCTTGCATCTTGGTCACTTTTACTTTAGGATTTTACTATTGTGGGGTGGGAAAAATCTTTGGGTATCAGCAGCGGCATTCTCCTCTATACTCTTTTGGGAAAAGAAAAGCCAACTCATGTTTCCACTCCATTTCATTACGAAGATGTTTCACGTCAAGATCCGTTGCTCAAACTGAATCACGCCAACGTTATGGAAGTTCCAGGATTGTGTGAAATAAGAGTAGTAGCAAAGGTAGCACCTTCTGATTTCATAATAAAAAATGGAGGCCAGCTATGAACATCTTCTTATCACTCTTTTGTATCACCGAATTCACACCTAATTGCACACCAACCAACAACAACACCAACAACACCAACAACAACCAACAACCAATACAACCACATAAACCCTAAAATACATAACAATACAACTAGAAACACCAACAATAACAACCACAAAACAACAATAACCAAAAGAAAAAGAAAGAGAACAAGAAACACAAGTATAAGAAGGAAAGGACAAAAAAGGATAAGAAGAGGAATCAACAAACAACAACAACAATACCCAAAAAAAGAAAAAGGGAAAGGGCGTTTCGAATTCTTTCAGAAATTCAAATTCAAATTTAAACTTAAAAAAAACAAAAAACACACAAACACACACCACAAGAATGCATGCAAAGTAACCAAAATTATACCTCTAGCGTTGGATTGTGCAAAATAACATAGAATTGATAGTAGAATCTGTAATACCCCAGATCTCAGAGGAGATTTCTGAGAAATTAAAGGCTCATATGATGTAATTAAAAGGATTGATAGTGCTTCTTATACCAACAAATTCGACTTTCCATTTAGGAAGCCTATGTGATAAGAACTCCAAAGTTAAGCGTGCTTGACTGAGAGTAATTTCAGGATGGGTGATCTCTTGGGAAGTTTCCAAGGGTACGCATGAGCGAGGTCAAAATGCGTCGGAAGGACTCGTGTTGGCCTGTGAGGTCAGCCCACAGCCTGCCAAGTTGCCATAGGTGATGACACGCGGCTCAGGCAATGAGTCGGGGTGTTACGGAATCACCCCTCAAATTTCTTCAATAAAACATTATCGCAAACCTTTTTTTTCCTCTCAATAATTTTCTGACACTACAATTTACTGCCCTCAACTGTTATTTTGTGGGGTTTGATTGGTGTGTTAACTGCAGGATATGATTAGGCTTGTTCATTTTAAATTAGTGTGAGTTTTTGGCGGTTAATCTCCCATAAAGAATGTCAAATAGCAAAAAGTGGAGACGATAAGAAACAGAGGTAGATGGCTGAAAAAGCTCAAAATCAAAGACGTCATTTCACAAACCAGGCCACAGGGGCATGTAGGAAAAGTCGAAAACTTGAAGGGTACACTAAAAACACTAAGATGACTCAAGAATACCTTGGATAATTACCCTTTAAAATAACCCATAATATTATGACCATTATTTTCATTACACTATTATTTTGGAAAGTGCTATTAACACTCCTTTAGCATTCTCTTTCATGCTCACTAGCCCAGTTTCCTTTGAAATAAAATATCATTGTGGGTGAGAGTGCACAAAGACCCCCATGGAGTGCCAATAGTATTTCTCATTATTTATATTAAGTTCCACAAAATATGGACTCACCAAAGGAGCAAAAAAGGGGGGGTTATCCATCTCAACAATAGGACTGTGTGGTGGATTTGGGTGGTGGCGATCAAATTGACGCAAGATCTAATTTAGCCGTTATCTTCGCTAACAACGCTGACAAAAGTTGTTCCAACCCTACAAATTTCTCTCCTACTTATTTTAATACTTCTTTTTCGCTCTCCATATCTCGATAGCGAGTGGGGAATGAGGCCCATTGTATTACCCTGTATTTTTGGGACTTTTTGTAACAGCCCCAACCACCATCCGTCGCAACACAACCCAATAAGATGGGTAGTCACCCCTTAGCTCCGAATTTCCTCTCGTGGGCTCTAAAAAGTGAAGGACTTGTTGGTAGTATGATAATAAGAATCTATTACAAACTGACCATATGAGCCTTAGTTTCCCAATGTAGGACAAACCAACTCCATAAACCACTTTCCATAATCCGTAGTGTTACACTAATACTAATTAGGGGGTTATGTTTTATTTACTTAAAAGAGTGTTATTTACTATTTTCGGGATTATAGGATCACTTTCCTATTTGGGCTTAATATTTCTAATCGAATAATTCATGTTAGCTTCACAGAATTACCCTTACTAATACTCTATCACTCCACTGCTAAAATAAATAAACACAAACTCCTCATTTCCTCCCTCTTTACGTGAATCGCCGAAGAGAAAATAAAGAGAGAAGACCCTCTTCCTCCTCTCCTCGGCTGCCGCCGCCGGCCGTCGTAGCCTAACCACCACCGTTTTCTTCCTCTCCCTCTCTGCACTTGATTTATCAAGTGTAGTAAGTCTTTCCTCCCCTCTTTTGTATGTTTCTAACATGCCCTAATTTTGTAATTGATGAACTTATGGGTTCATTATAAAGCTTGACAGTCGTGCCGGCGGCCCGCTTCCAGCCCGCTCGTCGCTCCGGTCCTGTAATGGCACGGTCACAGCCCGCTTAAGCACCGTGCCAGTCCGACCCGAGGCACGCCGACTTTAGGTCGTGCCATGGCTGCGTTTTTGGGTATATGAACGTGCCTAGGCACGGCACGGCCCGTGGCATGGTGGACATGGCCCGTTATAGGCCCGTTTTCAGCCGGCCCGAGGCACGTCCGGAAAGCTGGACACAAAAATATAATTTATCTAACTTGGCCGATTGATTTACAGCACCAACGGCCCAATTAGCCATTTTTTCACGGCCTCATAAGCCATGCCACAACACGGCCTTTGAAGACCCACTAAGTCAGGCTGAAAGGCCCAACTGAGAGTGCAATAATAGTGATGTGTTGGAACGTTTTTATAGAGCAGATTTGCCCACATCTTCCGTTTTTGGTCGATGTGGGACAAATTTGAGTTCCAATTTTTTTTTTTTTTGTTCAAAACTTTGTGGATTATACACATAATAACATATCTCGTTATCTCTCGTTTTCGCAAGCAAGAATGGTTATCACCTGTTTTGTCACCCCCACATTATTACGTTTATGGTTTTATGTGCTATAATAATATATAGTAGCAGTACACATTGGTATATTATGGTCATGGTTAATGGTTGTATGTAAGTCGATCTCATCACATGTATCAAGTCTTTGTGGTCATTATTAAACAAAAATAATGTTTGTGAAATAATAACCAACCTTCAATTCATTGTTTGTAATTTCTTGACGAGTAATTGTAGACTTTGTGGGCTAATTCAAATGTGTAGATATGTTCGTGATTAAGCTACCTCACATAAATATTTAACGTATCGTGTTAAGGCGTATTTCTATTCCCTATAAACTTTTGCCTTATATCCAAGTCTCATATGCTGGTGCAATGGTCTTCTTTTAGCCAAACATAAAACAATGTTATGTATAATCACTCAATTCAGCATCATGCTTATTAACCTCGAGTGACATAGTCCGATACTCCAACCCAACGTATGTTAAAGAAAGTCGTGTCATTTGAATTTAGGACATGTAAAAAATAAATCCAATATATACACTGTCATAAGTATTTTATTACATTATTTGAGCATATAACTATTTATCTTCTCTATCTTCTCGTTTTCTTGAACTCGGTATAATTTGGCTTTACCTAATTCCAATACATCCGAATACCCAATATATATAAGTCGTATTACATATGTAAAAGTTAATCAATTGGTACTCATTTGATCAGAAACTCACAACCTCAACTAGCCAATCTATTTTTCTCACACAAGATAAACACATCTAAGACAAAACATGGTTGCATTCATACTTGTCTCTATCCTTTAATCCTTGATGGTTAGTATAGTACTAATGTATCGTATCCATGCTTATCGAATCGAGATATCGGACTATGGGAGTGACGCATTATTCTACAAGGCAAACACGGAATTATATTATGTATTCACTTTCCCACTCTTTTATCTAGTTTTTTTTTCTAAATGTATTATACGTATACTTTGATCATAACATAATAAACTAACTAACTACATACAAGTAGAGAATACAACTACTTACTTGCTTAAGATAATAAAGCTTAGTATCACAAATTAATCTAACAACTATCTTTGAAAACCCAAAAAAAAATGTGTGTGAAATGTTTGTCCCACATCGACTAGAAGAAAGAAGATGTGGGCAAACATTAGTTATAAAAAGGAGAATATGGGAGAAGGATTATCTGGTGGGCTTGCATTTAGCATGGCCCCCTGTGTTGGGCCGTTTGCTCTTCAGCATGGTTGGTCTATTCGACCGGCCTGTGCGTTTGGCACGGTATGACACGGCCCGAGCACGTCGTGCTACCGTGCCCAACGCCGTGCCGCAGTGGGATTACAAGTTTTTGGCACGGTCCGAGCACGTCACGGTGGCATGGTAACCGTGTTCGGAACCGTGCTAATTTGCCTGTCTGGCCCGCTGTGCTGGCACGTGGCACGGTCTGGTCCGGCCCGTCTCTAACTGTAGTTTATTGGTTGATTAGTTGTTGGGATTATGATTGTGGTGATTATTGTTAATGATTTTGTGGGAATATGATTATTGTGAGAGATTTATAAATTAGGGCATACGTTTGATGAGTGTGTGCTTGTGATTTTGATGTTAGTATTGTGTAGAGGGTTGATGGTGATACTATTGTACTATGATTGTTGGGTTGTTTATTGATGATATTGGGATTGTTTAACAGGGTTAATCAATTAAGTTCACTTTTGCTGGCTGTGATATTATGGCTTAAATTATGTTATTTTGATGCTTATTCATGGGGAAATTATTTGTATTATGATTGGTAGGTTGTTGTGCAAGTTTGGCGCGAATTGGAGTTGATTTGGTTACCAAATTCCCACGTTTTGGTTGGGTTTGTCAAGTTGAGTGTTGTTGGGTGTGTGATGTATGGTCTATGAGTATGATATAGTTATTTGGGGATGTGGTAGTTTTGGGTAGGACCCTTGGCTTGTTTTAGGAACCTCACTGAGGGCCTCGAATAATGTACAAAAGATTAGAAAAGATTCGACAGAAAGAGTAACAAAACGTGAAGAGGCTGCCGAAGCGGACCTCTACACGACCAGTGTAATCGTCGCACGAGTCGTGTCCTTCGTTGTCGCTGTTTTCCTCATTTTCTGAACTGAGCGCAGCCTTGTACATTTGGTGCACGAGTCGAGCCCAATTTTTCGCTGTCCTGTTGCTTTGTGTAGTTTGTTCAGTTATTTGTAGCTACACGCCTTTCATGGTGCGCATCCTGTTTTCTTTTGTTGCTCTCTTATCTTACTCAGCCTGTGCTGACGTTGCTTCTGTTTGGGTTTGTCACTACCTTATTTTGGAGCATGTGACATTCTTGAAATGGCGCAGTTGACAGCTTGAAGGTGATTACTAGTGTACTTGGATGTCGATGCATGACATGATATTTCTAGAATAAATTTGTCAAACATTTGGATTTTATGAACGATTGTATTTCATTTGGTTTGCTTTTGGATTGTAAACTTAACAAGTATTCCGCTGACATTTGTTGTTTCTTTTTAGAAGTTTGATTTGATAAGCCTTGTCGTGGTCTTGGTAGGAAACGGCGGAATACATCCTTCGTTTTCTTATTTTATGTTTGTCGAAAATTTGGGGTTGTTACACCCATGAATGAATGATTACCCGAATAAAAAAAACTAGGCGGGAGTTCGGGAGTAGGAGAGTAGTTTGAAAAATAAGTGAATTTTACCGCAAATACTATGGTACCCCCGGGGTACGTAGGGAATGGTACCCCCCTGAGCTCATTTATACCTAGGCTTATGTTTATTTAGTTGGATTTACAATTTGAGTTGGGCCAAAGTCTCACTTGACCCAATACTTCAATTAAAAGTTTCAAACCCAATTCATTATTCTCTCCCCTTCCCCCCTTTATTTTCTCTCTCCTCCCATACCCACCCACCACCACCACCACGAACCACCTAACCACCGCCGGCCACCTTCACCGACCACCACCCCACGCGACGCCACCACCATCACTCGGTGGGCGCCGCTCCGGCGACCCCACGACGGACTCCATGAGCCCGGGCCATCGTCCTCCACTTCATCTTTTTCTCATTTTCTCTCTCCTCCTTCACTCCCTTCCCCATCCCCTATTCTCGACCGCCACCACCCATAAACCCTCCCCTGGCCCTCTCCCTACGCCGCCGACCCCAAGCACCACTATCATCGCCGCAAATAGAAGGTTTTTGAGGAGATCGAAAAGTGGGTAGGGGATAATGGGGGAGAAAGAAGGGCCGGTGACGTCGCTTATGGGTGGAGGGGTGGTCGCGGTAACCGCGCGATCACGGTGGCAGTTTCGCCGCCGGCAATGATGGTGGTCGGGGCCGGCCGTCGGCGGAGCAGGGGTGGTCGGGAGAGGTGGGAGGGAGGGGGGTTGGGGGAGGAGAGAGAAAAAGGAAGTGGAGGGGGTGTTTTTTGTTTTTGTTTATAAAACAAATGCAACTCATTTTAGAACAAGTTGTATAATTATAAAACAAAAAAGATGATTACAGAACAAAAATAGATAATTAGGTTAGGACAAAAAGTATTCATTTTAAAACAAAAACCGTTCATTTTAACACAAATATCGTTCATTTTAGAACAAAAAGTACCTATTTTAGATTAAATAACTCTAGACAAAAAGATTCATTCTAAAACAAATATAAGTCATTTTAGAACAATAACTATTCATTCCAAAACAAATATCATTCATTTCGTAGAATGGTTAGATTTTGTTATGGAATGGTTAGCTTTTGCCCTAAGATGATTAGCTTTTGTTCAGGAATGGTTAGTTTTTGTCGTAGAATGGTTACTTTTTGTACTGGAATGTATAGCTTTTGTTTTGGAATGATTATTTTTTGCTCTGAAATGAATGGTTTTGTTCTAGAATGATTATTCAATTTGTCCTAGAATGGTTGACTTTTGTTCTAGAATGGTTACTTTTTGTCCCAGAATGATTGGCTTTTGTTCTGAATAGATTATTTTGTTCTAGAATGGTTGCTTTTTGTTTCAAAATAGTTACTTTTTGTTCTGCAATGTATGACTTTTGTTTTGGAATGATTAGTTTTTGTTCTGGAATGAATGGTTTTTGTTCTAGAATGATTAGTTTTTGTCATAGAATGGTTGACTTTTGTTATAGAGTGGTTACTTTTTGTCCTAGAATGGTCGGATTTTGTTCTGGAATGATTAGTTTTTGTTCTAAAATGATTGTTTTTTGTTTCAAAATGATTACTTTTTGTTCTGGAATGTATAGCTTTTGTTTTGGAATGAATGAATTTTGTTTTAGAATGTTAGTTTTTGTAATGGAATTGTCATAAGATGATTAGTTTTTGTTAAAGAATGGTTGATTTTGGTCCTAGAATGATTGTGAGTAAATGTGAGGAGAGAGAAAAGAGGAGAAAGAGAAAATGGAGGAGGTGGAGGGAGATGCGGTGTCGCGGGGTTGGGGTGATTGGGTCGCCGGAGCAAGGCGGTGGTTTGGGTTCGTCGGAGAATGCAGCGGTGGTGGTTGGTGATGGAGGTGGTGGCGGTTGGGGTGGTTGGATTTGGGGAGGGGGAGGTAGAAGAGAATGTGATTTTTCTGTTTTTTTATTTTTGTTTGGGCTGAAATTTATAAGGCTCAGATTATAATTGTTGGGTTGATTTTATTAAAAAAAAAACGGGTTGGTACCCCCCGGGGTACCATAGAACAATTGGAATTTTACTGGCAAGTTTGAGAACCAACGACACCTTGGATCCGAAAAACTGTTACCCTTCCCCAAGACTCCAAGATTAACTGTGTTAGTACCCTAAACCCTTAATTATAAAAAAAATAAAAATAAAACATCCAAACCTTGAATGATAAAAAGATTGAAAGTTGAAACGTTGGACCTTAAACTCATGTTTTACTCAACCAAACCCATAAGAGTGTCAAGATCCAAGGGATACATCTATCAATGGCCAAAATGTTTCTATTCATGATAAACCGTAATTGAACCAAAATTGACCCGAAAAGGCAAACTGACTCGACAAAACTCCGTTTCAATTCGACCACTCTTGAGGTTTAATTGGACTTTGGATGCGATGGTGAGGACCGAGGACCGAGGACCGAAAACGGACTTCAAACATTAGTCAAAAAAAACTTGGCAAAGGGGCACATAATCACATTGACGAACCCAACACAATTTCTCCCGCCGTAAACCTGCTCTGGAACAATGGTTCGCCGGAAAAGCAAAACCAAACCATCCAAAAACACAAACAACAAGAAGCCGCCACCTCCGCCGCCGGAAAAAGAACGAATGAGCAACGCCGAAAGGTCAGCCTACTTCGGGCGGAGAGAAGCCGCCAAAATCCTCCGCACCGTTCTCCAAGGCGACGCCCGCCGCCGCGCCGTCGCCTCTATTAAGTCGTTAGTTTTCAGCCCTTCCGTCCGTAACAAGAAAGCCACTTTCGCTCTCGTCTGCCAAACTCTCAAGTGTCTGTTCTTCTCCCTCTCTCTCTCCTCTTCCCTTATGAATTTCTTTTTTTACTACTGTTTTATTTTTTTTACTGTGTTTTTTTAACTGTTAGAAGTGTTAATAGAGTGAAAATTAATTGCATAGAAGTTTTGGATATAATTTGAATCAATGTTTTCATCTTTTAATTTAATGAAATTATGGCCTACATTTTGGTTGTGTGTATGAAATATTGAAATGTAATGTTGGAAGTTTGTTGAGGTTTTGGTAATGATTTAGTAATGTTTATCGGTCTGTGTTGGTTATGTATTGTGTAATTAGTCGAATTTTCGAGGAAGTCGAGTTTAAGGTGCGGTGACATTATATGCATAGCTTCTTTTGATAGACAATGGGGAAGGGAAAGGAAGGTAAAATTGGAATGGTCTGTTGGATTGTATGCATACTTTTGGACATTGTCGATAATTGGTTCGTAGAAGATTGGATTAGATTTGTCGTGGTGAGACAATGGCGAGTTATTGAGGTTTTGTAGTCGTTTTGTTTACGAGGAACCTTTAGAAGGTTGCCCTAATGTATTGCAAGGCCGTCTTCTTGGAAACGTGATCTTTGCTTAAAGTAGATGCCTGGAAACATCTTGTCTGTTAAGAACTCTTGACACATTCTGATTATAAGTTTGTCGACAATTAGTAGTGGTGAAATACTCTGTGCAATCGTGGTGTTATATAATTTCGAAGTTAATTGGTGTATTTTGTTGCTTGTAGATCTTTCTCTTATTAAGGAGATTTTGGATACGGCTGCTGTACTAAATAGCAAGTGGAAGGTAAATTTTGTTACTTACTCACTTGCATTATTATTTTCATAGCCTTGTCAGTATACGGTGTATGAGTTTGTAACTTGAGTTTGCAGCTTGGTGAAGGAATGACATTTATTTTCTCATTCATGTGGATGTAGTGTTTGTATATCATTGATGTTCTTTTGTCTTTGTCTTGTAGAGGCAAGAGGAGCTAATGTATATAGTTACCTATGACGTTCTTTTCGGCCAGGTAATTATCTACCTTGTTTTGGCATCATGTTGTTCAGTAACTTATTGAGTAGTTTTATTTCTTACGCCTCTTCCTTCTCCCCTTGCTCCTTGTGGAGTATAAATTTATGTCAAGATATTGAGAAAATTCAATACCGCTGCTGGAATGATAAGGAAATTTGATGGGAGAGGTTTTATTAACTGTCAAATGATTTAGAATGGGCGGGGTGTCTGCTGGGGTGTTAAGGTCCTGTACTGCTGTGTCCTTTATGAGATGTTAGAATTTCTGTTGCATAAGCTAAATGGAAGACTACAAAACGATTATAGCCTTTTTCTTAAAGCTCATGAAAAATGCTGTATGTTCACCTTCAGCTCATAATTAATATGTGAACTTAACATTTTGAAATCTAGTTGTGTTTTTCTGAGAACATGATGTGCATGCTTCTCCACAGGATATTTCATCATGTGGAAGTGGCACTGCAGAGAAATTTCTAGCTCTACGGAAAGCTTCTCTTCAGTCCGCTTTGGCAAAGGTACTAGTAAAAAAGAAGGTTAAAAGAGTTGAAGACTTGCTCGCCGAGTACCAGACACCAGGTATGTCTCATCTTTTGAATTGGTTCCTTAAGCTAGCAGATGGCTTTATTTTCTGATGCTTGTCTATGATGGCATGCCCCATATATCATAGTGATACTATTTTTTGTGATGGTTCTGCTTGTCATAATCAGTGAATTTTGCCGCTTCTGATCTATGAACTTTGTTATGGCAATGAAATAATGTTACCATCTTTCTGAGTATCATCCATATTTTTTATTTCCACATAAAGCAGGATTTTAACATTCTCCCCCTCATGCAGATGTTACTAAACCTCGATATGTCCGTGTGAATACTTTGAAACTTGATGTCGAATCTGCTGTCAAGGAATTTGAAAAGCAGTGTGCAGTAAGTTTTATGAGATTCCTTCTTTTTTTTTAATGTCCATCAGTTTCCACTCCTTCCATGAGAAATGCTTGAAGTCTGAGGCATTTAGACGGGCTTACGGGTTAGGTTTAGTATGTTCTTTCCTCCTTCAGTCTCCAGTACTTCCTGTAGCAGTGGTCCTCAGACTTCAGTTGTTTTAGTACTCCCATCATATTCTTGATGATTTATACGTTCCATGGTATGCTCGTGGCTTGCTAAATTGTTCATTGAATAGGTCCAGAAGGATGACTTGGTTCCAGATCTTTTGGTTCTTCCACCGGATATTGACTTGCATAATCATCCTTTAGTTACAAATGGTAGCGTCTTTCTACAAGTATGAATTATCTTCCACAGTCTCAAGGCATTCTTTTGTACTTCAGCAAATGGTTTTAGATTCAGGCTCTTCATTTGTTAATTCTTTATGTGACTAATTTTGCTAGGGTAAGGCAAGCTCCATGGTGGCAGTAGCCTTAGGGCCTCAGCCAGGCTGGGAGGTGAGCCATTTTCTCATCATTGGCCTACAATTTTCTTTAAATCTGCCTTTATAGAATTGAAATTTTGCAGTATTTTTTGGTTTCTGTGTATATGGTCATAGACTTAATAGTAAAGAAGGGTAGTCAACATTTTGGCTGCTGTATTTTCCTAAAATCTGATGTTGTTCGCTGGGATTAAAGCCTACAGAGCCAGCCTTATGTTCGGACTTTGGAGACATTTGTCTCGATAGCTCTATCGAGTTTCTGATCTTTTGGCATACACCCTCCATCCCTCTTTAAACACCCCATACATAAAATAGTCCCGTATTGAGAAGGGTGTACACGCTAATCGGTTAATCAAAGTTCCAAAAAAAACTACAGTGAGTTAGATAAGAATCTTCGCAAAAAAAACTATAAGGGTGCGTTTTTTATATGGGGTGTTTAAATTGGGACGGAGTCAGTATTGGTTATTGTAACAAGTTCTTTATTTATTTATTTTGGTGAACATTTTTTTCTTATGGCGGGAGCCTTAAGGCACTGGGGTAAAGATTTTGTTGTTGTTGTTTGGTGAACATTCACGTAGATTAAAAGATAGGCTAACAAATTACAAACTCGGAGATAGCCCAGCCGCCGCACACTACTGAAATGCAGAAGAAAAACAAGCTAAAACCTATATTTTCCAGCCATCTCTCATTTTTACTGTTGAGCTTACGTTTAATCCTCTGAACTCTCATTTTCGCAACCTCATAGAACTCATGAATAACAGAGCGAGGTGGGAAAATGATTTCATGTATCCTGCACAGGTTATGTTCCCTCAATATAAGTAATGTCAGACCTCTGGTGCAAGAGTTAATATGCATAATTTGGTAGATATGTCATTGTTCTGTATTATTTAAGCCTGTTTTCTGTGAGAATTGACTTGTGGTCTTCCATTATTGGGGCCAAGAACCATGAAATATGCAATTCTAGAACACAGCAGCCATAATATTAACGTTATAAGATTCACCGCTGATTCGGGAAACAGATCATAAAAGGAAAACTGCCTTGTAGTTCTCTGCATTGCTTTAAAATTTCTTGTTATTGTTTCTCTCTACACGAATGTCATAATCTCACAGAAGGCTGTGTCAAGAGCTGTTTTGCATAAGGTAGATCTGCACTTTGAAGCACGTAATCTAGGCTGATTTATAGCTGTAATTTATTTTTATGGTTTCTGTGGTCAACATCGTCCATTTGTCTACGTAGTGACTAATGACTAATTAGTGTACTCACCTCTTGTTTTTGGACTGCTCCTTTTAAAAGAGATCTAGAACAAGGAAATACTAGTCAGAATGGGTGATACTTAATTTGGAAAGATCATTCTACTTCTCTAAGTATAGGATGGCTGAGGTATTAGGCTATATCCTATGCATTTCTTCAAACGCTGGCTAGTGAACATTGACGAAATTTGAAAGAGATGTTGCATTTGTTTTTTGACACTGGTGGCAATTGGATCAGGAGAGGTGGATGATTGAATGCTCTGTGTTTCTTTTTACTGGGATGATATACTGCCTGAAACTCTTTTCTCATAATTCCTATCTCTTTTCTAACACTTTTTTTTGAAGGTCCTTGATGCATGTTCTGCTCCAGGTAACAAGACTGTACATCTTGCTGCTCTCATGAGAGGCAAGGGGAAGATTGTAGCATGTGAACTGAATGCTGAAAGGGTTAAACTTCTCCAGAACACTGTGAAAATGGCTGGGGCAACTAGTATCCTTCTCTTTCTAATATTATCTCTGCTCATACTGTGGTGTTCATTAACTCTCCTAATTGCTTTTTTTGGAGTATAACAGGCTAACAGCAATGCTCATGAAATGCAAGTTAAAAGCTGTCGGATGTGTATTGTTTACCAAATCCATATGTAAATGCTCAATTTGTTATAAGTTTATTGCCTTGACCAAGCTTACAGACGTGGAGGTTCATCATCAGGATTTCCTGAGCACTAGTCCAGAAGATCCAGCATACTTAAAGGTAAAAAAATTTACTCGTTGATTGTTGATAAATAGCAAATTGTATTGTAATGTGGCCTATTTAGACGCAATAGCTTTACATTTATAATGGAGATATCTGAACATTAAGAATAGTATCATGCCTACTCAAAGTCAAATGTGACTGCTTGCTAGCTCTCATTTCTTTAGCTGTTTCAGGCATATGCGTGTAATCATAGCTTCATTGAAGATCCAATTTGAAATTACAACTTTTGACTAATTGAAGACGCTTGGACTTCTTTGCGTTTTCATAATTGAGACATATTTGGCTATCTTATTTATTGCGTTAATTTTCTTATAACCACTCAATCATTCTCACCTTTTTGTCTCCACCCAACACTTATGCATTGCAGCTTCGTGCCATACTCCTGGATCCCTCTTGCTCTGGATCAGGAACTTCAGCTGAGAGATTGGATCATTTGCTTCCCTCACATACAAGTAAGTGATCTTAAATCGATGTTTTTCATTCCTTTTCCTTACAAAGTAATTAATATTTGCTGTCACTATTCCTGGGGAAGTAGAAGCTGTTTATTGA
Organism: Spergularia marina; assembly: GCA_963680865.1. Taxonomy (NCBI): domain Eukaryota; kingdom Viridiplantae; phylum Streptophyta; class Magnoliopsida; order Caryophyllales; family Caryophyllaceae; genus Spergularia; species Spergularia marina. Next base: position 15,400,654 of record OY804560.1, on the reverse strand, counting down.
GAAGGGCTGGGTATTGGGGTTAATTTGGAATACATAATCTGAAGATATTGTGATCCTTATTGTTGATCTGAAGTATGAAGTGACAATATAATCAACTCAGATGAAAAATATGATTCTTATGACAGTGGAAAAATTGACTTCAGTTCTACTTCTATGAGGAGATTGTCTTTGAATGTGAACACTACCACGGTGGACTATTGATACCAAATTGGTGCCATATCTGAGTTGTTTCTTTAATTTCAAAATGACTGTCGTTAATGAAAATGACGTGTGTCAGATTATCCTGGGGGACCTGTACAATCTCATGTTATACTGATCATGATGTGACCTCATACTAGAAATTGTCAGGCATTTTGGTGATACTATCTCTAACCTTGTACTCCATGATGAAATGGTACTCCTAACCGTGCATGTCTCCGTGCTGTATGTCTTGAGGAACAACCAAAGCTCTTATTTGGATTATTGAATCAATCTTCAATTACTTTAACTCTGTTAGAACTTAGAAGTTTTGGGTTGTTAGAAGTGTTCACAAGTATGTCACAGCTTTCCACGTGGTCCTTATTTCTTCAAGGATAGTATTCATTTAAGTTATCACTTGCCATTCCAACGTGCTATAAACTAGTTTTTTAGCATAGGATTATCAGAGTTTCAGTCTACTTCAGAAGGTTAATATTAAAGGATTCTTTTGTTGGTGATACATCTATTTTCATACTTTCTTCTTATTGGATTGAATATTGATCAATGATTTAATTTCCTGGTGGTATTACTTTATAGATCAAACTGGCGGTTCAGATATTATCAGGCTAACGGGACTTGCTGCCTTCCAGAAGATGGCTTTGGAGCATGCTTTGTCTTGTAAGCATACCAGCAGATTCTTACAAGTGCAGCTTTAGCGAACCTAGTGAACAACTGAACATCACCTGATTTGTCTATTTGACTGACTAATTCCCGGATACTTGTTCTGTTTGCAGTTCCATCTGTTGAAAGGATTGTTTATAGTACATGCTCCATCCACCAAATCGAAAATGAGGACGTGATAAAGTCTGTTCTCCCTGTGGCATTGAAGAATGGTTTTCAGCTTTCAACTCCTTTCCCCCAGTTTCCTCGTCGTGGGTTGCCAGTCTTTGAAGGCTGTAAGTGCTGCTTTAGACAATTATATTTTAATCTCAGCGCTAAGTTGATTGTTTTCAAAATTTCATCAGATACTTGCATGTGTAGGAACTAAGTTAACTGTCAGCTAGTACTATTTTTGCTTTTAGAGTCCACCTCATCTTGCTCCTTGTCTTCTTAAGGACTCCCAAGGTCCGACCTGCTCAGTGTGCCGTGTCTCCCGTTAAATGTAGTATGAGGAGTCTCAGGATGAAACCCTTGGAGAGCCAATGGGAATGTCACTACTCACTAACAATGTTTAGCATTAACCATTATGAAGGAATTGAGGAACTAGATTCAATTGAATATGGGGTGAAACAGGGAATTCTGATGAAAAGTGCAGTCACTTAATTTTTTATTTTTTTTGACAGTGTCACTATATTTATTGATGCTGAATTTTTTCATACCATGTTATCTGTCCTTTTTCCCGTCGGCTTCATTGTTGTTCATTGGTGCCTCACAGCTGAACACTTGCTACGGATGGACCCTATCGAGGACAAAGAAGGCTTTTTCATCGCGTTGTTTGTTAGGAAGACCAAGGAGCAAGAGCAAGTTCAAATTACCAACCCAAAGTCTGAATCGGATCAAGTAACCATATCGAAGAAACGAAAACCTATGGAAATCCTACCGATCACTAGGATATCAAAGATGTGGATGCTCTCACAGTTTTGAAATATGACGAGCGTGCTTGAATGACTGTTGTTGAAGACATTTTTAGGGACGTTGTCGAGCTGGGGCATGTGAGCAACTAATCACAGTGAAGCGAACCAATGCCTCCTAAAATGTTGTTAGATTCAGAGCGAGGATTTAGCTAATTAGAAATTTTGTATACCCTATTTATGACTTATGAGCATGAGAGACGGAACAAAATGTTAGGCATTTTGGCTGCGTGGATGTATCAAATTTTGAGGAAGAACCATCAGGAATTAGAGAAGGCATTGTGTTTGTACAATGTACACCACCTTAAACGTTTTCATTCTTATATCAACAACTTTTCAGACGTTGTCAAAAAAAAAAAAATCAACAAGGTATTGCGATACGCGAGTATGTCTTGTAGAGATGTTCGTTCATTGTTTTTATTCCGCGATTTGGTTTGAGATGGGTCGTGATGGTTTTGAAGATATGAACTTAGAAGATTTAATAAATTATTAAATATTGATCACAAATAGGTGAAAAGATGGGAAATTTTGTGATGGAATAAATTGAGACAACTTGAACGAAACAAAGCAAGTAATTATTAGTGATCGACATTGCATAATTCATAAAACAACCATTAGTCCTTAACTGGGGAGAAGAACGTGACGTACATTTGTCCCGTAACGTTCACTTCATATAACATTACATACAGTCTAGAAAACTTGATCATAACACAACAAAAAAAAAAAAAAAACAGATACACGACAAACAAACCACCAACAAAAGACACACGATCATCTATTCTTCTCCCCGAAAACCAACTTCACGTTTACGCAACCTTAACTTCAATGGTCTTAGGCTTCTTAGGCTGAGGAGGTGGTAACTTCTCAACAGTAACAGTCAAAACCCCATCTTGACAAACAGCACTAATAGCTTCCATGTTAGCATTTTCCGGCAGAGCAAACTTCCTCATGAATTTACCAATCCTCCTTTCCATTCTCAGATATTTCACCCCTTCTTTGTTGTTCTCATCCTCTCTCTTTCGCTCTCCACTGATCACCAGCACATTGTCGTCTTCCACCTGAACCCTGATGTCCGCGCTCTTCAGCCCCGGCATGTCGATGATGAACTGGTACGCATTTGGGTGCTCCTTCACATCCGCCGCTGTCCGGGCCATTGCACGCGCGTCACGCACGTAGGACTCGGCGCCTGAAGTGGGTTTTTGGTTTGTGGAAGGCGTGGTGAAGTCGTCAGCGTCAAGGAGGTGGTGGATGGTGTTGAAGATTGGTGTGTCGAAACCCATTAGTCGGAAATCCATCTTTCGCTTTCTTGTTTGAGGATTAATTTTGGAGATTTTTTTTTTTTTTGAGGATTTTTGAAGATTTTGGAGTAATTGTATGTAATTGTGTGGAATGTTTTTGTTTTGTATTTGATGGGTTTGAATTGATGGGGAAAGTGGAATTTATAGGCGTAAGAAGGAAGTTTCTAGAGAGAGATGAGAGGGAGGGAGGGAGTGTCGGGGGAATACATTTCTAGGAGCTTCTTGAATGTTGAGTGTTTCTGTTGTACAAATGTCAAGAAGTTGGTAGGACATTTTCGAACATGCTACTTAATTGCCCAACTCGAGGATTTCGGGGGAGGACTGGTCTTGTGGTTACATCATTTGGGGATCACTTGGCTTACCGACACAAATTGGTTGGGTCTATTATCGCTGGTTTTGATGTTCCTGCGATAGGACTATTTTCCCGCGATATAACTATGCAGAGTCGGATTGTTGGCGTCATAACTTTTTCGATACTTATCCTATGATAGTCATTCAACATGGAGGTAATAGAATTCTTTCTGAGCTTTCCAATGACCACTTATGAACTCCAAGACGACGTGTTTCCAAGAAGTTGTGATAAAAACTCTCAAGATTGTCCAGAAGTGTATTACGCGAGATTCATTGGACATGAGTCTTGACTTCGGAATTAGGTTCATTCTTCTTTGTTTTTCAGTTCTAGTCAAGCATAGGGAATAATGGTATTCATTATGTTGAATTTCAAAGTTATTTTAGTCAAGTTTTCATATTTTAAGAGTTGAAAGCAAGTGTTGGCTTTCCAAATCCTAGGAGTCTTATATGGCTAGAGTCACTTCTATATAAGGGGGTTGTATCTTCATTTTAATATATCATCGAATTTTAATCTGAATATTGAGCTTTGTTTTGTCATAAACAAACTTGTTAAAATTAAAGAGTTCTAGCGAAACAATCTTGGTTAAGGGATATAAAGGTAGTTTAGCTATCATTGATTTGCCGATCGTGGATTGGAAATCAAAGATCAAAACTAGGCGAGTTAGTCTAGGGTTTGGTCGAGTTTGAGCGAGTTAGTGGCTAACTTGTTCATTCATATCTTATTTTCTTTTATTTACGAAACACAAAAAAAAAACACAAAAAGAGTCACATTTTCCGTCGCACCAATCCAAGTTGACTAAGTCAATTTCCTTTGAGAATTCAAGTTTCCGCATACTCGTATGAGTCGTATCAGTGTCGTACCGTAGAAAATTAATTTATGCATTGGAGTAAAGATATAATTAATTAGTCTTGGTCAAATGGCTTGTGTTGGGTTCACATTTGTTTGAGTGGATGATAGAAACTGGTTATACCATCTTGTGAATTTCGAAATTAATTTGTGATTCTTCTCTATAGTATGTTTAGTTTGCATGTCCGACGAGTTTGGTTACCCATAATTAAAGGAAATGGAGGAATTGGAAATTTCATGAGAAAATGAAATTTCCACATAATGGTGAAATCTGCCGGCTTTATTAATGTTTTTTCCTCTTTTCATTTTTTTGGGTCAAACCTAAAGTACTTTTCATTGTTTCAACCTATACCATTTTTGAATTTTGTTAACTACTCCCTCCATAAATAAATATGTGACGTTTTTTTTATTACGAGTCGAGAGTTTGATTAGCGATTTTAGAGAGTAATGCATGTCGAAAAATCGTGAGACACACTTTCACGCAAATATAGTTTCACATTAATATTCTTATAAAATATCGACAGATTAAGGTGATGTCTCGAAATGTGAGAAAGACAAATAGAAGTTTATGGATGAAGTATTTTTTATTTTTATGAATAGTTTATAATGTTTCCTAAATTAAATAAAAACTTACTTTCCTAAATAGTGATTCGGTAAAGCTAAAGTTACCGACTTATCATAAGATTAGGAAAGTTCAAATAAGTATATATACATGAATAATCTCCGCCAAAGATGACTTAGAAAAAGAAATAGAAGCTGATTAGCAAATTTACGTTTGTTAAGAAATAATAGTTGTATATGTACATGCATGCATATGTACCTGAGATTTTTGGAGGGCAATTGGTTTACACGGCGTGTAAACAATAGGAAGCTACACAGCTAGTAAATAGCTGCCACGTGTCATACAAAATATTGCTACCATTTGCCTTTTTTAAGGTAGTACCGTGGTCATCTACTGATTCATTTTGACTTTAGCATATTTTTATTGTTTTTTTATTAAAATTTTCACACTATTTACTCATTAGCCACTTATTTACTCCTTAATTACATTTACCATTTACCTCAGTTTTATTTTACATTTACCATTATGTCCTGCTAGACAACTTCTTAACTAAAAATTTGTCAAATTTTCGTAAGCATTGCTAGTTAAAGATTTATCAAATGATGAGTCGACCAGGTAGTCTCATCAGACCGTACGCAATTTTATAAGTCATGCCCTGTAGTTTTAAAAGTGAATCTTAATTTTGTAATTGTTATGTTACTCGCATAAAACTGACTTGTTTGACAAGACCCATTTGACCCACATATTTGACCGACCAGACCCGGTCTGTTTGACAGATCGTTAACATAAAGGACCTAGTAGTCTAGTACATACTTACGGTACTACCTGATGTACTATTTAGATTGATACAAATTGGTAGCGAGGTAATGATCAGGTTATTGAGCTCGACTCATTCTGAAACTTGCGGAGCCTAGTTCAGAAGTTTAGAAGGACGTCGTGCCTTAGTGGTCGTTTGGTTGCAGGTTAGAACTCGAAATTCTCATAAATATTCACTTCCCTTGTTGTAGAAATTCACACGAGTTTCTGAATATTGTTTGGTTACATGTTGAATATGAATTTCCACATTAAATTCCGGGGGGGGGGGGGGGGGGGTTAAGACATATCCTCCATATTTTATAAGAATTGGAAATTCCCATAATTTTGTGCAACCAAACAATTCTAAATTTTACAGTCACGGGAATTTTGAATTCCCATAATTTTGTTTGTCAACCAAACGGCCACTGAGTAAATACTATGCTTAGCCTAGGTTTAAGTCGAGATTGGTTCATTGTAATACGGTGTACATATACGGTGTATATAAATTTCCTCAGACAAGTACACAACTCCGGTTGGTCGGGGCTCGGCTTGGGCAGAAGCCCGAGTTTGGGTTAACCGAACAAAATTGAGGGCTTAATGGCGAGCAAAACTGAGATCAACAACAAATTTTGAACTTTTGTTGTCGAGTTCTTTAAATAGAAATCATATGTAGCATGTAGGCATACACATATCTTTTTATAAACAACAAATTTGTTAGATCCTGTTTGATAAGACTCCAATTTTCTGATATTATCCAATTTGATTTGAATGCAACTAATTCGATCTTATTTGATTTGAATGAATTTGAGATGATGATTCGATCTAAAGTTGTTGAAAATTTATCAAAATTAGACGAATTCAATCATAACAACATATGGACCAGATTATTGGTTAATATTTGGATAATTTTAATCTGATCTATTTGATTTAAATTTGAATGATTTCAATCTGATTTGATTAATTTGCATGAATTTGATTTGATTTGATATAAACCCAGTGTTCTTTAAGTTGAACCAAACAATACCTTAAGCATTGTCGTTGAATGCATTCTTGAACCACATATTAATCAACTTATGGACTAAAGTATTGAAGTCCGTCTAGTTTTCATATGTCTTTACTCTTTAAAAACTATGATCCATAAACAAAAATGTCTAAATTGCTTGCTAATATGTCTTAACTATCCCCACGGACCTCACCCACCTAACATTAGGTGCTCCTATTACCCAAGAAAAACATGTATCTTAACTATCTACAAGAATGCGTAATAATATAAAAAAAAAGGTTTACATTCCTAATGCACGTACTCCATAAAGTATTGTGGGGAGGTACTTTATCAAAGGTAGAGCTTGGAGGGAAATGTTAAGCCATAATTAATGGAAGTTTTTGGGGAATTTTGAATATTCGTACTCTACAAAGCAAGGAGGGAAGTTGTAGATTTTTAAAACACTTTGGAGGGAAATTTTCAATATTTAGAAACGTTTTGTGAGGAATTACTGTGCTTGTTAGGGTCAAGATCAAGAAGGTCAAAAATATAAAAGACAAATGGCTATAAAAGGACAAGAAAAATGTAGAAGGTTAAAAATGTGATTGATATTATGGAGGAAATCCTATTTCATTAATTGCAATTTTTTAATTAGATACGTTATCTTTAAATTTGCCACTTTTAGTTGCATAATTTCATCTAAAATATAAATGCCAAGTGTCATGGTTTTATTGGTTATGTAAATAAAAATGGGATACAGATAGTGTAAGCCATGATTTCTCCGAGATTTTTAGTGTATCTTCACTTTGTATGAACTATATATTGTTAGTCTCTATTTTTTATAGTCGCCCTCTATGAGGTTTCTACTCTCCTACCGCTGATCTCTAAAGTATATTTTTAACACATTATCGGCAACGAAGCTCCAATCCTAATTTCTCTCAAACGGTTCATCTGTAATCTTAATCCCTACATAGGTAAGAATGTGTATTTTCTCACTCTGTTCACATACTTGTTGATGGAGCATGGCATGCCTTTACAAAGAAATCGGGATTTGGCTGGGTGGCATACACTGCAGATCGTGGTACGTGTCTTGGTAGGTAAGTTTTCAAGGGTACTCTGGTTTAGCCTTGCAGGCTGATTTCGAAGTCGTCTCTTCAGCTTTAAGTTGGAGTGTTTGGTCCATATTTGAAGCGGTCTTGGTTTTGACGGGTTGTTATAACTTGGTCGCAATGCTTCGGAGCCAATGTAATACTCATATCAGGTGCAAATGCAAGAGATTTGGGTAGACACTAGACAGCTACTTCATTGCACTATCGTGAAGGTAAATCGGAAAGAGGTAAGAGAAGCACATCGGTTACCTATAACTGCTAGTAAAACTCCTTAGTTTTATTTGTTTTTTTTCTTACTTGTAAAAAAAAAAAAATTGAACTTAACCCTCTGCAACGGAAAATCAGAAGGTTGCTCATGTATGTAAAGTATCTATTGTTAATGCGTAATCTGATTTCCTCCAAGAATATATCAACAAGCTTGACTGGTCGGATAGGAACTTAATTGATCCTGCAATTGTTTCTAGATATCCAAACATGGTAGATCACACATCACACTAGTGTTTAGATTACGAGCGCCTGCAACTTTCTGATTTTACCTAACCTTTTATTCACACCCTTCCACAGTCCCAGGGAAATTGACTCCCACTTTGTTCCTAAGAATGCTGAGACATTGCTTACTGAAACAACACTTGGAAGTACAGATGATCATTTGTTTTACTCTCAACTCCAGACGTCAGACCTATCTTCATTGCACATACCAATTCAGTAATTTTTCTTTCAGTGGCAGTTTGTCCAAGCACATTAACCAGCATTTAAAGGAAAATTTTGGAATATTATGTTTCCCCATATTAACTTCCCCCATCTAGTTTTAGGATACACTCCATTCCAATGATAGCCGGACTGACATTGTACCAATCTTTGGTAGATTATAAAAGTTACATAAATTGCAACTGCACAAACTGTCATCCTTGGGTGTTCATATTGCCATAGCATTGAACCTTGTGTTCTCAAATCTGCATCACTAGTAATGAAAACCATACCATATAAAATGACATTAGACGTCTTCAATCTACAAATAGCCTATGTAGGATTCGAACCTACTCCTCTATGCATAGCTAATGGCATAGTGCTCTCTAGATTGAGCTAAAAGGCTTTAGTCACTCGACTAAGGGTCATAGATAATGATCGCGACAATGGTTCTCTCCTTGCTTACTGCTGTATGTAACTGGCAATGTTGCTACGTTGCCTTCGTGAGATCATAAACTAAGACATTGTTGATGTTGTTAGAAATTACGGGGTAATCTATAAAACTCTAGAGCATCATTGAATGTTTTATAATACATAGAAATGTGATAGAATATTCTAGTAACTAGCATTTAGAATATATTCATTAGATAACATGAAAGTCTATAAATAGACTTCACCTATCCTCATATGTAATGTAAGATTTCAAGGAAAAAATAACAATCAAGTTTCATATCAATCACAACAAAAATGTAGCCCAAAAAATTCCAACACTTATAGGATTGGAATTCCCCTTCTAATTTCATCAGATTTGAACAAAAAGTGTTCAGCTCTATCGCACCAACAATTCATGAACATGCTATTGGATTTGCCGCAACTTCAGCAATGGTAGTGATAGTTACTACATGGATTTGCAACACTTCCACTATCAGATTACATCATAAATCCAATTCAGACTGATAATTGCGCAAGGTGAGAGACCGAAGACCTTCTCCAAGGCTCTTATAAACAAGACTGCAGGAGTGTATAGAGTAACTTTGATGGAATAATTCTCGTACAAAATCCTAAAAAAGCTCACCATATGTCTACCTACTTATCTTGTTTGCCAGTTTCAAATTCTCAAACCCATAACATAGGTGTAACTTTTAAAACAATCACTAAATTTCAAAACAATGTTCACTATAAGACCTACTACCTTGAGCTAGAGTTAAAGCTCATGGCATAACCAGTAGTACCATTAAAAACCCCAAACAACTGAAAATTTCAACTTTACAGAGATTCATCATGGTCAAAACACCTAAAAATAGCCTAGACACTAGGAAGTCTCTCATGATGAACATAGTGTATTTTCTTAATTTAAATAATCAAGGATATTAATAGCTCACTTGTAAATTTTGTTCATGACCTTATATCAGTATGAACTAGTTTGCGTGCCCGTGCCGCACACGGGCTCCCTACTTGTATTAATGATAGTCGTTTCACAAAAAGAAAAAAAAAAATCATTGTTAGATAATTACTGTACACGTAAATGTCACATGTTGAACATTATCTATCGTATGGAAAAAAAAGTGTCACCTATCACTTAAAAAGTATTAGGTCTCCCTTATAAAATATTGATTACTACTACCTCCATAAAAGATGACGTATTGATAGTGTTGAGAGTTTGATTTACAAATATAAGAATAAATACTCATAAATAAATTATGAAATGCACATTGTGGGATTCGTATCAAAAACTATTTTTACATATGTATGTTTTCATAAATAAGATTTCAATATATAAAGGAAGTGTCTCAAAATAATGCGATAAAAAGATTTTCTAACCAATCCTATGAGGACCTTAATCAAAATCAACCTAACTTTCAAAAAATTAACCTTATAATACGCGACTTGATTGAAAGCTATTTGAACAAAAATCAACTCGATGTACAATTTCATGCGGACCCGACATGAGACGAACCCAATATAACTCAGCCCGCTCTTACCATACGGGAAATAGATCTAGCCCTCGTAATTTTCAACTCTATTTGCATGACTCATGGATTGTTATTTTTGTTGAGATTGCAAAGAAACCTATAATTCTACACATACGTAATCATCTTACCAAAAGAAAACATATTTCGCTTAGTAATTTATATCATTATCTTTATATAAGTTATTCATTGTCTTACAAAAAATTAATAAAGTCATAAACTATATATTTAATTGCGTTAATAAGTGTTATATTCCTGATTCTCCGACTTTTAATCTAGTTGAAACTTTTGAAATATAACTCTTTCAACAATAAATTACCACACGGAATAGTAAATAGTATAGGGAGAACTTTCTAATATATATTAAGAGTAATAACTAACTTAACGACTTATACTCCCTTCAATTTTGATTATGATGTTGCATTGTAAATACACGTATGGACCCTCATTATATGTTTGAAAAAAAATACACTTTAGTTGTTAAATTATAAATGTAAATAAATATTTTTCAGAACCTATCATATGGTCATCATTTCAAAGTATATTTAGTTTAATTGTTTCTATCAAATGTGGCATTACATTAAAAAACTCTGCGTGGTATAACTTGAGTCAGCTCAATCTTATTCATGAACCCCTATTCATGAACCAATGCTACGTAACAGAATAATGTCCAACCTGAACTTGATTCTGATTCTTAAAGGGGAATGAACCTTTTGAAAGAAAATGAAAAGAGTATAAAAATAATTTACCTTAACGTCCTTAAGGCTTATACTTTCTCCAATTCTCTATGATTTGCATATTTATTTTGAACTTTTTTTTTCCGCATGATATTAAGATATATTGGAAAATGAAATGTGTCACAATTATAATATCATAATTAAAATTGAAGAGAATCATATACTTAACATAGATTGGGGATCATTTTATTCGGCTGTTTCAACCATTCAATATTTCAAATCTTAATAATTTTAAAACTTTCCTATTTCTTATAAATTAAAATAATCTAAATTTTCAACTAATTATGATATTTATATTGTTTATTAATTTCAATTCCTTATCAATATTTTAATACTTTATAAGTAGTTTTCCATATTCTAATAACCAATAATATTTATTTATTCGCATCCAATAAGATTGTGTCAAGTGTCCATCAATGAAGGGTTGTACTCGGCTTTTATAATATATATTAGATTAGATATGATTACCAAAAGCAGAACGTGTATATAACCCGTCTACTTTTACCCTTGTGTTTCCAATTATGTTGAGCAACCATAATAGTGAACATAACCTCTATTTACTATATTTTTTTCATTCATATCAATTTCGAAACAAATATTTTTTAGTATCAATTTCGCCTCACATAAGTTCTATTTACTAGAAATCGTTGAGTTCAAAAGTTTTAGATACGTACCTACTACTCCGACAACATTCTAGCTCAAGTTGAGCTTACCCTCTACACACTTATTACCTTAGAAACTTGTTAGTGTATACTCATGTACCTTGTTAAAGTAATGTTTTGTTTATATTAGAGTAGTTAAGTTAATTTGTTTGCATTTTGCTTCACTACTTAAATCTAGTTCTCTAACATAGCAGAATTTGACGTACAAAGTTTTCATTTACGAAGTAGTAGCTCAAGTAATTTCTCAATTCAAGTAATTGTTTGTAACCTCACGTCATGCGCCTTGGAAACTTATTTTTACTCACTAATCACTTATTACAACAAATCGTCTCGTGTCCAGAAAATATTATAAATGGTTGTCCATGAACCATGCATATAATTATTATGGTTATTATATACGGTTGTACATGAACCATATAATTATTAGAAAGGCCACAAGTTTTTCGAAATGAGAAAGGTTACTATATATGGTTGTACGTGAACCATTTCAAAATTAGAAAGATTACCACAAATATTTAAGAACCATGAAAAAACAACGTAGTCCAACTAACTAAAACATAATGCATTAAGCTAAGTGATCTTGCCTAAAATGGTAGAGAAATGAAAAAAAAAACACAACAAATCGCCTTATTTATTAAAGAGGAGAGGATTTAAAAAAAAAAAAAAACCAACTCTCCAAGTCCTCACGTGTATGACGTGATCTCTTTATTTTTTTAATTAATTTTTTATTTTATTAAACCCCTTATAAGTAATTAAAACGTGACTTCTATTAGTTTTCAAAAAAAAAGAAAACGTGACTTCTATTGTAGTGTATTTTTTTTCTTTTCCTTACTTTTTATGTTTGTTTGTTTATTATTTATTTTCTTCCTAGAATAAATAAAGCTACATATCAATTATTTACTCATTTCGCTTAATTTAAGCATTTTCTTAAATTAGTTTGTTGACTACAATGGATTTTCCTCTTGCTTAGTGATTTGCTAACCAAACACATCATTCTAACCAATTCCCTAACCATATATAAGTGACCCCACATATATGCCATATCAAGTCCATGTAACTGACATGTCATCTTTAGACAAAAATTTGTTGTCTAAAGTTTAGACCTCTATCAATAGGTTTTTTTTTTAATTTACTCTCAAACACTCTTATCTTTTGATCTCTCTTTTTGTAAACACTCACTCTCAATTTTGATTTTGATAGCAGCGGAATCTTATCGTCCCTTTCGGAATTAAACTTGGCTACTTGATTGGAGGTGATCAGTCTCCATCTCAAGAGCTCTGATACCATGCATGTAGAATTTAGAGGGGAGGAATATGAGAGTAAATTCATGGAGAAGTTTACTGTATCAAACTTGCTCAATAAACCCTCTCAACTAATCACAAAAAACATAGGCCTTTAAATAGGCAATCCAACGTACAAGTAGTTCTAACTAAACCCTACAAACAAGCATTAAATCCCATGATGACCATGACTACACACTAATCACATAGTGCTAATCCCACAACCCACGTACTAACATAAACAACTAACAATGACCAACAATAAACACAAAACTAACTTTGACTAATTAATCTTTTTGGATCATAATAATCCAACATTTTACATATAAGGTGATGATTTTTGGTACTACATACTACCTTATTAGTTTTGTTTGTCTTTAAACAATGTACCTTTACTATCTAATCACATGCATCGATTGACTTACAAATTGTTGGGAAATCACCCCTTAATATCCAAATATATACCATTACCAATGTTGTAAATACTAGTTAGTAGTAATTAGTATTTAGTGTAGTATTTGTGTGGAGAAAGACTTGGGCCAATTACCCACTTAGCCCATGTGGTAGAATAGGCGTGATTGGACTATGAGAGTCCAATAGCTTGTTATTGGGTAAGGGGAGTGCTGATTGGACAGAAATTGTAAGGCTTGTATGGGAAGCCTTTTCCACGCCAAATAAAAAGAAGAAAAGAAGGCAGTAGCCTTTTGTGTGGAATGCACGACACAACAGAGCAAAAACAGAGAGGGTTTTGTGAATTATGAGAGATCAAGTTTTATGAAGAAAACTTGAGGTAAGGTGAGAGCACATTTCTAGAGTGAAAGGGTGTTCAACATCCACCATTGTGAGGTCCAAAAGAGTAAGAGAGAGAGCTAGAGAGTGAGTGAGAGAGTGACAAACACAAGAGTGTGGTTGGTCCGATCTACTCAACGGTGGGTTCGTGTGGAGGTTCTAGCTACAACAACGATCTTCGGTCTCGGTTTACCAATATTCATCAACAAGGTATTAGTAGGTCTTTGAGTTAGAGAGGTTTCTAATTGAATTAGGGTAATTGCAATTAGACCTAAACTTAGAGATAGTATACTTGTGTTGTTGATTGGTGGTATTGTTGGTTGTACAATTGAACTATCGATTATCTTACTAGTGGATTAATTGAGCCAAGAGTGGCGGTGGTTTTTCCCTTGGTTGATAAGGGTTTTTCACCTAAAAATTGTTTGTGTTTGAACTAGCCATTATTTCCACTTGAATCGTTGTAGTACTCCTTTTCCTAATTGTCGTGGGTCGTTTAGCGTCTCCCACACCGTTGTTTGTAGCACGCTTCCCCAACAAGTGGTATCAGAGTCGTAAGGTTCTTTTGTCCTTGGAGGTGTGGTAGACTTTGTTTTAGGGAGGAAATTGGTGTTTATTGTGCAAGTAAGAATGGGTGAGTCTAAATTCCAAGTTCCGTTGTTTGACGGAAAAATGAACTTTATGGTATGGAAGAATACCGTAGAGGACTTGTTAGTTCAAGCAAACCTATATGTGGCCTTAGAGAATGTCAAACCATCGGAAATGAGTGATTCCGATTGGAATGATAAGAGGAAGAAAGTCGTTAGTATGATTAGGTTGGCGGTTCACCCGGATTTAAAGTGGAACCTTTTAGGAGAAAAGGATCCAATGGCCTTGTTAGAGAAGCTACAAGGTACTTATGCTTCAAAATCACTCACTAATCGATTATGTCTACGGTGGGAATTGTATCAACTCAAGATGGAGAGTATTGATACAAAGTTGCAAGATCACATTAACACTTTTAACCAACTAGTGTATCAATTCTTGAATGCCGATGAGAAAATTTCGGATCAAGAGCAAGCTCTCTTGTTACTAGCTTCTTTGCCTAAGACGTTTAGGCCAATTGTGATGACTTTAGTAGTGGGTAGAGAGAAGATCACTTTGGATGAGGCTATAACCGTGGTTAGAGAGAATGAGAGGATGATGGCTCAAATGGATGGGGTCGGATCATCTAGTGACAATGCACTAGTAGCGGATGGTTATGAAAGAGGGAGGAAATCGCAAAGGAAGGGAGATGGCCGGAATAGGACTAAGTCGCGGACTAGAGACATGAGTAGTGTGGAGTGCTACTATTGTCATGAGAAGGGTCATATCCAAAGCAAGTGTCCAAAAGTGCAAGATGATTTGAAAAGCTTGAAATCACTTCAAGGAAAGTTGGGCAAGGCTAAAATCAATGATGAGAGCGATTTTTCCAATGTGGTGGTTGGTGGTTCTTGTAGTGATGAAGAGTTGTTCTTGATTTCTCACAATGAGGTGGAGAAATTTCAAGAAAAGTGGGTTCTTGATTCGGCCACTTCCGTGTATGTGTGTAGAGACCAAGTTTCATTTGATACATTGCAATTACAAGGTGACTTTGGGCACATCAAAGTAGGTGATGGCCTCAAATTGAAAGTGGATGGTGTAGGGTGTGTGAGGTTGAAGCTCCACAATGGCACCATGAGGACTTTCAACAATGTGAGGTATGTTCCTAAAGCCCGTGCTAACATTATTTCTTTGGGTGTGTTGACATGTCAAGGGAATCGATACGTTGGTAGTGGTAAGTGGTGTAAGGTGTATCATGGGAGTGACTTGGTGATGCAAGGGAGGAAGACGGTGAACAACATATGCTATGTTGACGGACATAGTATGAAGATGAAGAGGGCCAATGTGAGGAAAAGGGTCCGATTGCGAGAAGAGGTGGAGGTATTTGGAAATTTGGGTTGAGGGAGGATTTGTTGGGAAATCACACCTTAATATCCAAATATATACCATTACCAATGTTGTAAATACTAGTTAGTGGTAATTAGTATTTAGTGTAGTATTTGTGTGGAGAAAGACTTGGGCCAATTACCCACTTAGCCCATATGGTAGAATAGGCGTGATTGGACTATGAGAGTCCAATAGCTTGTTATTGGGCAAGGGGAGTGCTGATTGAACAGAAATTGTGAGGCTTGTGTGGGAAGCCTTTTCCACGCCAAATAAAAAGAAGAAAAGAAGGCAGTAGCCTTTTGTGTGGAACGCACGACACAACATAGCAAAAACAGAGAGGGTTTTGTGAATTGTAAGAGATCAAGTTTTATGAAGAAAACTTGAGGTAAGGTGATAGCACATTTCTAGAGTGAAAGGGTGTTCAATATCCACCATTGTGAGGTCCAAAAGAGTAAGAGAGAGAGAGCTAGAGGGTGAGTGAGAGAGTGACAAACACAAGCGTGTGGTTGGTCCGATCTACTCAACGGTGAGCTCGTGTGGAGGTTCTAGCTAAAACAACGATTTTAGGTCTCGGTTTACCGATATTCATCAACAAGGTATGTAACAACCCTAAATTTTGACCGTCTTATAAATATGAATAATTTAGAATTGTCACGACACAATTGACTACCAAGTCAATTGTTAGGCAAGAAATTCGATTAAAATAACTAAACAATATCCAACAAATGCGAAGACAGCGGAAGACTTAGAATGTCGAACTACAGTTTTCGAAACGAAAATCAAATTACAAGTCCGAATAAAAAATATAAATCCAATAAATATTTATAAATCCCCAGCATGCAAGACGACCTCCCTATCAAGCATCCAAATCATCAAAACCTGTCAACTATGCCATCGAAGAATGACATAGGCCCCAGAACATGGTAGGGAACGAACCAAAAAGCATACAGGCTGAGTAAGAATCACAAGCAAATAGCAAAGATACGCGCCTTGAGGAGCGTAGCTATGAAATAACAGATTTTAGATATAGCAACGAATTTAGAGTACCGTCAGGTTAAGCGGTGCGACAATCACAATATCGCTGACGAGACAAACGGTCTCGTCAATCATACTCACGGCTGGGCTCCTACCCCGCAGCCACCACAATCTCGATCCGACGCGAGATAGAGTACAGTAAAAAACAGATCCTAAGGACTTGAAGTGTGCACGCCCCTCTGTAGAGGGCCAGTAGGATGCGAAACCTCTAGGAGGAAAGCCTATTAGGAAGTCGGTAGCTACTCCAACCCAAACATTACCTTGATCAGAGGTACACATAGTGATCGGTCAGGGCCGCATCACATTCACTCTAGGTGGTAATCATATCGTCATTTTCTTTCATCCGTTTTAGATACATTATTTGACGGTACATTATTTGATACACAATTTATAAACGGCCGTAGCCGGATTCAACTCTAAACATGAGAACACAAGCGAAAACAATACCAACAATAACAACATTAACCACTTGGTCGGAAAGCCGAGTGGCCGAGCAAAGGAGGCCGAGGCAACAAGCAACTCAAACGGGTTATGTATGAACATACATGTCGAAACAAGCGTAGGAAAATTGAATAAGTATATGGTTATGAATCAGACGTAGGAATAAAGAGCAAGTGAACATACGAGTCAAATGAAAGGATCGAATAGGCCAAGAATGGATGATCAACGTTCTTACCTTACAACGCTAATCCTTAATCATCCAATTATAAACTCAATCCACAATTCCCTAATCAAAAAGATGTAACCATAAGTCTTACAACTCACAACTATCATTAATACGAAATAGATCCACAAAGGGACAGTGGTAAAGAAACACGAACAACGTCTACCTCCGATATTGGATGACCACCAAATTTTAGTATGTTGTATAAGGGTATGTCAGAAACCTCTCCTCAAAAATTCGTCCACAAACTCCAAGAGGATCGGTGGGATTTAACTTCACAATGAACCACGAATAACAATTAGGGTTTACTCACGAAAACCAATGTAACTTTTGATACAGAAGTCTAGGCCTTACCAATTTTGGATATGTTTTCCAACCTATAGTTAGGAACATCTCCATCATATCTCGTCTTAAAATATCTTCTGAGTCGACGCGAATCATCAGAACACCGAGGCGGCGACACAGTCTCCGGGTAGATAGACACAGCTCTACTAAAACACCTATACAGTGAGAATCCCATGGAATCTTGTCACGATCTACATATTGTTGGATTCGTATCGAAATCACGGTTCTAACACCACCAACCACGCTTCAATTAAATATTGTATGAGAGAGTTATGTGAGTTTTAAGTTGACACAGTGATGTTGGGAATTTTCTGCGGGTGGAGGCTACGAAAAGGAGAGAGAGGGAGAGAAGGAGGCCGAATGTTTATGAATAAAGCAAGGGTTTTCTTCATTATATGTATATATAGGTATGAGGGTAGGCTCGGGTTTGGGCTTAGCTAATTAGGTGGGTTGCGTGATCCAAAAACCCGACCCAAATCCGAAAGACTAACGAATTCTCTTATGTAATTCTATAATTAGAAATCTCATAATAATTCAATCGAATTCCAATAAACCCTTAATAAAACTCCCAATTACATTATAAACGTAACACCCTTATTATATAGGTACCCAAAAATACGGGGTGTTACAGTCTTCCCCCCTTAAAATAAAGATTCGTCCCGAATCTTGAACTCATTCTCCAAAGTGTACTCAATTACCGTCCTTCCAAGTTTATAGTTCTCTAAACACTTGTTTAGTCAAACAACTCCATTTACAACCACATGAGCACTTGAGCAAAGAGAGAGAGAGAGAAGAAAGTAAATAGGCTTATATGTGTTTGATAATATACATGGTAGTAGGATACCATATAAGATGAGAATAAGTAGTGATTCAACAACATAATTGCATGTATGAAAAGGAAAGAAGTGAGCAATGGTATGTCAAAACGTGTGCAACGTCAGTGCGCAAAACGAGTACGTGTGCATCATTAGTGCACAGAATAGGTATACACGCATCGTCAGTGCATGTAGTAAGTACGTCAATTTACCAGAACAATTCGATAAGATGCAACACGATTAACATAATAACATGAGAAATCACGTAATTCACATAATAACAGGAGAAATCACGTAATTTACATAATAACAAGAGAAATCACGTAATTCACATAATTTGGAGCCAAGGAGGAACATGCGACGTCAGAACAATTCGATAAGATGCAACACGATTCACATAATAACAAGAGAAATCACGTAATTCACATAATAACAAGAGAAATCACGTAATTCACATAATTCAGACCCAAGGAGGAACATGCGACGTTCTCATCCCCCTTAAAGAAAACCCTCGAACCAATGTACTTTATGTATCATGCGAGGAAATTATCTGCCCATCGATAAATGCCACTTTTCACTTGTTTTTTTTCCAAATTGGTATTTCATTGTCTCTTTCGCATCCCCAGGTCGACCACGCTTTGTCGTATTTCCTCATGAACTGTAATCCCAATAATATCGAACTATCCAACGCACTTATAAAATGATTGTCGTTGATAGACATGGAACACATTACTAAAATAGAACCTTTCCAGAAGCCGGCCGGCAAACTCAAACTGGTACCATATACCGATCCTTAAAAGTTTTACTGAAATATTTCTGTGTATTTGAGTCTCATCGTTTCACCTTTCCATATCGAACCTTTGTTGCGGTATTCCCATCAATACAAGGTATTGTGATTTAATCCTCAATACACTAATTAGTATCAAACCATCAAAACTTGCGTCTAAAATCCCAAATTACAGATTAGTCGAATTTTCACAATCACACTTCTCAATGCATATAGACAGCTGGCCAAATGGTATCTTATTACTCCATGTATCATTCACATTCTTGTCCTGTTTATCACTTATCTTCACAAGTGAACGTCCTTTTTATGTCGTAGAGAGCTGATGATAGACGTTGTTACCCTTTAAGCTCCAATTCATCTCCATAATTGTTGACCCTTAGTGTCGTTTTACCCGGACAAGATATTGTCGTTATCTTGTAATCATTTGATCTAGTCATGAATCCACTCAGACTTTTAGGCTTGTCAGATGTATCCAGGGCTTGAGAATCTATTCTGCTCACTCTTAACCATTCGACAAACCAAGCACCTAGACACAAAGTTACCAACATCGTTCTTCATTCCAGACCACCATAACACATTTCTCAAATCTTGATACATCTTATCTCCTCCTGGGTGTACCGAATATTTGCTAGTGGGAGCTTTGGTTAGAAATTTGTCCCTCAATGTTGTTATCAGGTATGCAGACCCGAACCTGAAATCGAATGATACAATCTCTGCACTTTCGAATACTTTCGGCTCCTTTGCCAGTTTGTACAAAGTTGTTTTATCAGTCGACTGCAACTCCTTTATTTCACCCAAGATATCATCCTCAACTTATGTCGTTCTGGAAGACACTCCTGGTTCAGTCAATTAGACTCCAAAATTAAGGAATTTGTCTCTTAGTTTCTTCCTTTGATCAACTAATTAAACCGAAAGTGGAGACTTTCTGCTCCGTGCGTCAGCTACGGCGTTGGCTTTCCTTTCATGATACCGTGTCTCCATGTCATAGTCTTTGATCAACTCTAACTATCTCCTCTAGCGCATTTATAGCTCCCTTTGTGTGAATATTATACTTTAGATTCTAATAGTCAGAAAAGATTTCGAACGCAACCTCAAATAAGTAGTGTATCCTTGCCTTTTAATTTAACTAGTATGATCTCAATCCCAGTTTCACTTATCCACAAGTTCTGTGATTGATTGTCCTATATTGTCGAATTCCTTTACGACAGCTTCGAGCTATGATTCTGCACCTTTTTTTTTTTTTTTTTTTTTAAATTTGACCTCATTCACCTTATGCACATTTAAGCGAGATCGTAAGAAGAACCATATCTTAAATTGGTGGTAAAAATCAAATTCTCCAACTATTAAGACTTGAAGATACGACACTACAAGTGTTGGAGTCTCAAAAGGGCACTACATAGCTACTACATACCATGATGCGTTTACATTCGACCATCTTGCTCACGAAATAAACTTTATCAACCCAAGCCAACTTTCCAGTGCGTTCGTATGAAGCCACTTACCAAATGACCAAACCTCTAAAATTTAACATTCTTAACAACTTTAACCCAAAAATATTTGCTACCGAAGTAGATGTTACTTAAGTCTTCCTCATAAAGATCCGCCACTACCGCCGAGAGGGCATTAGCGACTTGTTTAGAAGACTTTGTCTTGCATTCTCCATGAATACACCCTTACGCTTTGTTCATTGCACAACTATTGTCGTTATCAATCCAATACTATACAGAGCGATGATTGCTAATGTCACCCTATTTCCACATTAGCTCATCCATAATTAACTATGATTAACAATTACCATAGGGGGGGAGTGTCACTTGCGCAATATATATAAGCTTCATTAACGATTTGTAGCATCTTATAATCTCGTGAGACGTCCTCCAACTATCCATAAATTAACCCACTTTATCCACTAGATCACAATAGACACGTCACAATGTCAAATCCAAAATTCTTCTCGCTATCTTAACTTGCCAAGTTAAACTTTAAAATCTTATAGATTAGCTCAAGATCAAGTCGTTCTCCATAACCAAATTTCATAGCCATACACCACAAAATGTAGCTCAACTTCCTGATTCGTAATGCATTTCCTTATGCACACATATTACTTACTACATCTCTAATGTGTTTACAACTTTATTATCTGATGACACCTCACCTGATCCCATACCTTGATATGTAACGATTTTCCTTTACTCGAGCTTATAACCTATTAATTCAATTCAGGATATCAAGTCCAAAGATGGCGGAAGATCTTTTACGCATAACTCACTTGTCCAACAGTTTATCTATAAATGGTATTGTAGTCTCTCAAACTCAAAATTTCATTGTTGCAGCATAGTGGATGGTTATTTTCTTCTTACTCTTGCACCTTTATGCTATGAGTCTCAAAACAATTCTTATTTCGATCCCCAATCATTGAATTGTTCCAAAACTTTAGCATGTAGACACTCAACTAGTGTAGAAATAATTGGCATAACGATCTAACTCCATAATTGATGCCAAAATTCATAACCATTTATTATACGATTGAGTCCTATCTAAGATTGAGTAAGTTTCCTTGGCAACGTATATGACCGAGAAATCCTTAAATATATTTTCCTTTTACCTTCCTCACACTACAACTGGCCAAGTACTTACGAGGAAATGCATATCATTTCTTGGAGCGGGATCTTCCTCTAGTCAGTCCACCGTTTCCATTGGGGTTAAATCCTCCATACTTATAATTACTCAAGATGTATTCAAGCATCGCTCCTCCTCGTATATCAAACGTCCAACACTTTGATCATGTGACCCCCAAAATAAGATCATGTAGCAAGGTTCAAAAGCCCGTCATTTTTTCCATTACCAACATTATTATTTCCCGAGCCATTGTTGTTTCCATTACCCCCATTATTATCAGCGTTGTTCTGCGCTGCGTTGGCCATCTGGGTCACAGCCTGAACCATTACCTCCTGATGTGGTGCCATTTGAGCGAGGATAGCTGTCAAATCGGGACCGTTGTTTCGCACCATTGTCTATAAAGCAATAACGTTTGAATCGGTTGTAACCAATTCAATTAGTTTCCGTACTAGATCTTGACATATGTAAGCATGAATTACACAAATCAATCAATAAACGAATAATTATTCACCTAACAAATAAGTCATGTTAGGAATTCGACTCAGGGATACAAATACAAGTGAAACGTTTTTCGTCTATACGTCTCGTCCGAGTTTAACTTTTCGGAATTTTTGATTTTTTTTTTTTTTCAGGGAGCACGACTCGTGTCTACTGTAACACGAGTTGTGTCCAGATCAGAAGCAAATGTTGGCATGCGGAAATACGGGCACGAGTCATGTCCTTTTAGGCACGAGTCATGCTTAACTCGTTTAAGCTTAACGTCACATTACAATCAATAATTACAATGCTCGATCAACAATAGCACTCAAATAGCATTTAATCAAATCAATCTTAGTAGATAATCATAATATCGTAATAGTATTGGGGTATTGTCCCCACTTAAACGTATGTATTGACAAGGCACCAACTAGAATTATAAAATTAATAAAACATACAATCTTCAAACCGACTTGTCGGTACCATATGTTCACACTATTGTAAGGATAATAAACCAATCACACCCTTAATAACCTTCACTGGAAGAGCGATCCTTAATATTTCAACAAACGAGACTATGATAAAGGATATATAGAGCTTCGTTCGCTACCAACCCCATCATTCATACTAATACTCCATTGGCACTTTAATATATCGATTCCTCTTACTCATTCCCATATTTCAATACTCAAAGTAGTGTACTAGCATGCATATGATTCTTTTCATCTGACCCAAATGATAAATTGAACAATATACACGAAACCCTTAAATTTCTCATGCTTAACTCCCTTATAGACTCACTCTTACTAGTCCCTTCTTCAACTTCCCACATTTCACCTCAAGTAGTCAAGATTTCTCACTTATGGGCGTGTGATCAAGTTAGATGGAGTAGCGCGGGTTATTCTAAAAGGGATAAGCATAAGTTTTGTCAATTGATTTCTCCCAATTTTCTCATTAACATGAATAGGGTATCGTGGACAGGAAAGGAGAACCAAATGGGTGTTTTGAAATTTGTGGTTTAACGTTATCTCACTCAAACCAATTCAACATCATGATCCAATCCGTAACTCATCTTCAAGGACAAAAGAATTTGACAACAGTGACATTAAGTAAGCAAGGCCTAAACCTTCATCACAGACATCCTCAATATATCCCAAATACCTTTCACGTCATTATATAACTCAAAATAGCTTCGAGTCCTTCTAACATAACCTCTAGTCGCACTTAGTACTTTCACATCACACTCCACGTAATAAATAACAGCAATATACCTTTTGGAGTTATAACTCAAAGAATATTACTTTTCATTAATATCAAAGAAAACCAACAACGAGATGCTTCCCAATAATGACATTTGGTCTCAAATCAAAAGTCTCAAGAGTCGGCTCTAAAACTCCGTAGTAAATGAAGGGAAACACATACCACTTAGCAATCAGCATGCGTATGAATGCACCCATCCCATTCCCAGTTTGTAAATTTCTTAAAACAAGTTTTGATAACATTTGTAGACTCGACGAATCAGAACCTATTGCTCTGATACCAACTGTAACAACCCTAAATTTTGACCGTCTTATAAATAGGAATAATTTAGAATTGTCACGCCACAATTGACTACCAAGTCAATTGTTAGGCAAGAAATTCGATTAAAATAACTAAACAATATCCAACAAATGCGAATACAGCGGAAGACTTAGAATGTCGAACTACAGTTTTCGAAACGAAAATCAAATTACAAGTCCGAATAAAAAATATAAATCCAATAAATGTTTATAAATCCCCAGCATGCAAGACGACCTCCCTAGCAAGCATCCAAATCATCAAAACCTGTCAACTATGCCATCGAAGAATGACATAGGCCCCAGAACATGGTAGGGAACGAACCAGAAAATAGAACGTCAGCATACAGGCTGAGTAAGAATCACAAGCAAACAAGGCGCGTAGCTATCAAATAACAGATTTTAGATATAGCAACGAATTCAGAGTACCGTCAGGTTAAGCGGTGCGACAATCACAATATCGCTGACGAGACAAACGGTCTCGTCAATCATACACACGGCTGGGCTCCTACCCCGCAGCCACCACAATCTCGATCCGACGCGAGCTAGAGTACAGTAAAACAGATCCTAAGGAATTGAAGTGTGCACACCCCTCTCTAGAGGGCCAGTAGGATGCGAAACCTCTAGGAGGAAAGCCTATTAGGAAGTCGGTAGCTACTCCAACCCAAACATTACCTTGATCAGAGGTACACATAGTGATCGGTCAGGGCCGCATCACATTCACTCTAGGTGGTAATCATATCGTCATTTTCTTTCATCCGTTTTAGATACATTATTTGACGGTACATTATTTGATACACAATTTATAAACGGCCGTAGTCGGATTGAACTCTAAACATGAGAACACAAGCGAAAACAATACCAACAATAACAACATTAACCACTTGGCCGGAAAGCCGAGTGGCCGAGCAAAGGAGGCCGAGGCAACAAGCAACTCAAACGGGTTATGTATGAACATACATGTCGAAACAAGCGTAGGAAAATTGAATAAGTATATGGTTATGAATCAGACGTAGGAATAAAGAGCAAGTGAACATACGAGTCAAATGAAAGGATCGAATAGGCCAAGAATGGATGATCAACGTTCTTACCTTACAACGCTAATCCTTAATCATCCAATTATAAACTCAATCCACAATTCCCTAATCAAAAAGATGTAACCATAAGTCTTACAACTCACAACTATCATTAATACGAAATAGATCCACAAAGGGACAGTGGTAAAGAAACACGAACAACGTCTACCTCCGATATTGGATGACCACCAAATTTTAGTATGTTGTATAAGGGTATGTCAGAAACCTCTCCTCAAAAATTGGTCCACAAACTCCGAGCGGATCGACGGGATTTAACTTCACAATGAACCACGAATAACAATTAGGGTTTACTCACGAAAACCAATGTACCTTTTGATACAGATGTTTAGGCCTTACCAATTTTGGATATGTTTTCAAACCTATAGTTAGGAACATCTCCACCAAATATCGTCTTAAAATATCTTCTGAGTCGACGGGAATCTATACAGTGAGAATCCCATTGAATCTTGTCACGATCTACATATTTTTGGATTTGTATCGAAATCACGATTCTAACGCCACCAACCACACTCCAGTTAGATATTTTATGAGAGATTTATGTGAGTTTTAAGTTGACACAGTGATGCTGGGAATTTTCTGCGGGTGGAGGCTACGAAAAGGAGAGAGAGGGAGAGAAGGGCCGAATGTTTATGAATAAAGCAAGGGTTTTCTTCATTATATGTATATATAGGTATGAGGGTAGGCTCGGGTTTGAGCTTAGCTAATTAGGTGGGTTGCGTGATCCAAAAACCCGACCCAAATCCGAAAGACTAACGAATTCTCTTGTGTAATTCTATAATTAGAAATCTCATAATAATTCAATCGAATTCCAATAAACCCTTAATAAAACTCTCAATTACATTATAAACGTAACACCCTTATTATATAGTTACCCAAAAATACGGGGTGTTATAAGGTATTAGTAGGTCTTTGAGTTAGAGAGGTTTCTAATTGAATTAGGGTAATTGCAATTAGACCTAAACTTAGAGATAGTATACTTGTGTTGTTGATTGGTGGTATTGTTGGTTGTACAATTGAATTATCGATTCTCTTACTAGTGGATTAATTTAGCCAAGAGTGGCGGTGGTTTTTCCCTTGGTTGATAAGAGTTTTCCACCTAAAACTTGTTTGTGTTTGAACTAGCCATTATTTGCACTTGAATCGTTGTAGTACTCATTTTCCTGATTGTCGTGGGTCGTTTACCGTCTCCCACACCGTTGTTTGTAGCACGCTTCCCCAACACAAATAAAGGTTACTCCATATTATAAGAGTTAGGCTATTTGTATATCGCATATACATTACTAAACATATATGGGGGGCAATTCGGGTATTTTCTTTGCTTATATGTGGTGAGATTGAGGAAAGAGAGATGAGTTGTGGTGGGACATGTGAATAAAAATTGATCCATATACATTTAGAAATGTATATGCATATACATTAAGACTTTCTCATATTATAACATTAAGAGCACATACAAAAAAATGATTAGATGCAAAATGTCATAATCTTAATGCAAATACTAAAACAAACGTCTCAACAGATTAAAGCAATACGAAAATCACCTATCAAACTGATGTTTAATTTGGGCAAATAGCACTGAACAAATCGAATTGGAGGATAACCTTGGTAAGGATCAAGGCAGTAGTACTGAATCCAAGGTGGTGGTGGAAAGAAGAGTGAAACATACTCATCATCCGGCATCCTGTAGAATTGTTTGACATCATCCCACCACCCGTACAATTCTTTGATGGTATCAGTGTCGTTGATGAGGTCGCACTTTTCGAAGCGATCGCCAAGTATATAACAAAAACGATCCAATGACTGAATGCGTTGCTCAACTTCAGCCATATAATGTGATCCATCAATATAATGGCCACCCAAGCAAGCATATCGCTGATCCCGAGCATCGTCGCAATAGCAAATCTAGTCTCCTTGGAACTTACGGTACAGTAGATGTGCATGCTGTAGAGAATTAGAAAGGGGAGGGAGGAGAGAAATATAATTGTGAAAGTTTTGAGTAATTTTATTGATGTGATTCAGTTTATATACAAGTACAAGATAGTATGAACACAATAATTGGTAACCTAAATTAGTCCTAAGATTAGAGTAACAATATAACTTAATATATGTTATACTAAATTACAAAGATATATTAACAGCAATGTATCAATTATAATCAATTACAATATGAACATACATATTATTGGTATCATTTCCTTAATACATGCAACGTAAAACTACCTCATTGATCATGAAAAGTATCTTGTTCCTTACGCTCTTATTTCCTACGTCCCATGTTTGTTGTTCCTCGTTCGTGCTTGTCCTATGCGCCAATATGGCTTTCTTACCGTCGGAACAATCGATAAACTTAAACAAACGTAGTTACCCATCATACTCCACCACCGACAACCATACACCATACAGATCATCGTACTCCTTGACGTTGTTGTCAAATATTTTGTGATCGGACGCTTTTGTTATTGACATGGCTTTGTTTATTATGATCCCATCGTCAGATAAGTCAGATTAACTCCTTTATTTCCAACAGCTATCTGTTGCGTAAAACCGGCCTTGGTGAGCGACAATATCTACAAATTAAAGACTCCATCACCATGATCTGGAATAATTATATTCGACCAGCTTTCATGACTTTGTTCCAAAAGAGCTAGAGTTCCATCCCATTTAAGAGCCAATAATTGTACATGATCATCGTGATCGAACAAAGGGAGGACTTTATGAGCTTTCATATTCGTAAGTTTCGATCATCATCATCGTCGATAAGAGTGTATGATTTTGCTAGTTCCTTGATTAGGTAGCTCGAGAGTCTGCCTAATTCTCCCAAAACAGTAGGGACAGGTTCGACAAGATTGTGGACATCGAACGATGGGTTAAGAACCCTGCATGTCGTGGTGTCGACTTTCGTAATCCACGTCCTCCATAGTAGATCTTCGGTCTTCACATTGTTTGCTGCGATAAGATAATAGGTGCTTTCTAAGAGGGACAAACTGACAAAGGTTCATTACATGAAATAACGCGGTCCAAGCTAAGTTGGGAACTTTTGGAGGGATTGTGAATTGAGTTTGTATGTAGGAGACGTAATCAAGGGATTAGATGGCCATGATAAATGGAGTAGACCCCCTCGGCGACCCTGAGGTTTGGTTTTCGTATACTGAAAAATCTTCGAAACCCGTGACATTGCCTAAAACAAGCTGATCAACCATGAAGATGATAACTAATTAGTACTCATCTATAATCATTACTATTTCAATATTTTGTAAGTTCTGGCCTTGTAATTTGCATCAACGCATACATATGCATGCAAAAAATAAAATTCAGTCAAATGAGTAAAAAACCGTACAATTTATTTTCATCAACATGAAGAGTAAAAGTAAGGACAAAACTTAGTCAGATGATCGATGACGATCAAACTACTATACTCTTTGATTAGACTTGAAGTTTTCATTCACTAAGCACAAATTTTTAATTGGTTGAATTAAAATAGTATCCGAATACATCCTTGAACATACTCTATTATTGTATGTCTTTGATTGATGTTAAGCTGTCTTGTATGGGTCATACATTGCTGATATGTTGAGACCTTTTGGGCCTAGTGTAAGCTTTGGTGTGCAAACCTTAAGAGTCCCTGTATTTCGAACAAACAATGATTTGAATAGAACTTAAACCTTTGTAACTGAGTTCGATCTGGAGTATTGAAGTGTTAAGTATACACATATACTATGATTGATATGTTGTGTTTTTTGGTTGTGAGTGTACTTGTGTGTAAATCATTGTTGAAATAGTGGTTGATAAGTTGATTGTAGGATCTAACTATATGTCAATTAATTGAGTGAGTGAAATCGTTTCTAAATCTATCCCAGGATGACTATGTTAATATTTGATGGTCTGAAATTGTGGGTCAAGATCAAGTAGTCGATGAAATTGGGCTGAGAGTTGGTCTCTCTTAAAGGGTAGATGAGTAAAAGACGTAATTCATTAAATGTATGTTCTCTTGTGTATATATATTTTATGGATCTTTTCTTGTGAGATCTGAGGAATGAATTTCTTGGGGAACTTTACACATCCTAACTTGGTATGTCCTATGTAGACAAAGGAAGTACACATGTTTTGTAAAGCATTGTCCCAAATGTTTGAGCGGTTTGTTTAGATGTTGGGTACTGAAACTTGAGGTTTGTTTGGAGTAGGTTCTCCTAGTGTCTGGAGATATACGCTAATGGAAAACTAAAGTGATAGTATTTAAAGATTATTCTTACCATTGGATGATTCCTTGGTAAAGATGAAATCTTTGTATTAATCTAAACTATGTGTACTGAATAGTCTGATATAGTGTATATATGTAGTAGTTCTGTTTTCTCAAGAAAAGTGACCTAAAGTCTGAGAGGGCTCATTTGTGAGTTCTAGACATGACATAAGTATATCAAGGATGAGTGAAATCTCTTAATGAATCTATATCCCTTCTTGTTGGGTGGTCCTAATTCATGGACTTGATATATTCACCGTGATACCGATATGTATATGAAGCACATGCTGGTTGTTACAAGAGAAAGATTGTAAGTCTAACGACTGAGCAATGTGGTATATAGATTGTAAGTCAATTGGACTGAACATTCTATGTGTAAGATTGTAAGTTTGAATAACTGTGCAAATCTGATTAGTAGGTACCCAAAAGTGGGGGTACATAAACTACTATGTTTGCAATTCTTAGGCAGCTAACAGCTGAAGCTAGCCAAGAATGAGCTTAAGTGTCGTGACAGGTGTGATCACCACTGTAATAATTCTTTAGACTCAGTGAATTCGTAAGAGAATGAACATGTGTTAAAGTTACAATGAATAAGAAAGGCCTGATTGTAACAAGCAGAGGAAACTGCTGCAAAATGGGGCTTGAATCACTCAAATGATAGTATCGTTGGAATCCTACTCTACTATGTACATTTCAAAGGATACAATAGAATACTTTTCGTGGCACTAATTTAAAAATAAAGTTAACTCCATTTCTTTATTTTCTTTGGTATATTTAGTATATCGAGTTTATGATGTGCAGATATCTACTGTAAGTTTAGGGTGAGCCTTTGGCTCTTAATGGACTCATATCCAGAGTGGTAGAAGAGGATTTCTTCTTCACTTGATTGGAGAGTGTGAGGTAGCACACTTAGAGAGATCCACCTAGTTGAATGTGGAAGATATGTAGTGAATGGATGATTTCCTCTTACATATAGCAAATCAGACCGAGTCTATTTGCACGGCCGATCCTATGGGAGCCATGGTGATAACTCCCTAAAGCGTTCAACGAAATCCAGGTACGACGTTAGGCCTCATCAAAAATACGTCAGAACACACTCGTGAGATAGTCACGAAGCCAGCGGTATAACAAATCCTTTATAGGATGGATAGCAGTGGGTTGGGCGATTCTTTCATATCACCTCATTTAGGTTCAAAACAGTAGTTACCATTTGAGGCATGACAGTGAGCTCTAAATTCCACAGTGTATTGATTCAAATTATCATACATCTACACATAAGCTTGATATCCTTCGAATGTCTTACCTATGCTCAATTTGATTTGGTTGCTTGTCGATTAGTGGGGGATTGTTGGAGATAATCTCCAAGCATCGGTATATAGAGGGTATATGGGTAAGCAAAGGACGCGGACAGAAACTCAACGGCGGACCGCGGAAGCTCCGAGCGCGGACCGCGCGTATGTCCTCCGCGGACAACGCGATTTACGCGGCGGACCGCGGCCCAAGGTCGGTTGTTTATACGCGTTTGTTTTCTACCCTAATTCGTATTATGGCTAATTCCTCTACTATATATACCATGTTGTTCCCTGCCCTAAAAGACACAGAATCATATCATATAGTCCACATAAAGTCCGAAGGTTACTGTCCCTAAATGATTGAGCATAGCTTTGGCGTTCGGGGTTTGTTATATCAACCGGAGTTCTTCAATGCAGAGGAGGTCCGGTGTTGTGTAACCTGGAGGGCGACCGTCAGGAGGAACTTGCACCGTGGCTCGGCGGAATCGTCTTTAAGTACAGAGGCCTAAAAACCTCGGCACAACAATTCCGTAATTCCATCCCATCGTCAGATAAGTCAGATTAACTCCTTTATTTCCAACAGCTATCTGTTGCGTAAAACCGGCCTTGGTGAGCGGCAATATCTACAAATTAAAGACTCCATCACCATGATCGGGAATAATTATATTCGACCAGCTTTCATGGCTTTGTTCCAAAAGAGCTAGAGTTCCATCCCATTTAAGAGCCAATAATTGTACATGATCATCGTGATCGAACAAAGGGAGGACTTTATGAGCTTTCATATTCGTAAGTTTCGATCATCATCATCGTCGATAAGAGTGTATGATTTTGCTAGTTCCTTGATTACGTAGCTCGAGAGTTTGCCTAATTCTCCCAAAACAGTAGGGACAGGTTCGATAAGATTGTGGACATCGAATGATGGGTAAGAACCCTGCATGTCGTGGTGTCGACTTTCGTAATCCACGGCCTCCATAGTAGATCTTCGGTCTTCACATTGTTTGCTGCGATAAGATAATAGGTGCTTTCTAAGAGAGACAAACTGACAAAGGTTCATTACATGAAATAACGCGGTCCAAGCTAAGTTGAGAACTTTTGGAGGGATTGTGAATTGAGTTTGTATGTAGGAGACCCAATCAAGGGATTAGATGGCCATGATAAATAGAGTAGACCCCCTCGGCGACCCTGAGGTTTGGTTTTCGTATACTGAAAAATCTTCGAAACCCGTGACATTGCCTAAAACAAGCTGATCAACCATGAAGATGATAACTAATTAGTACTCATATATAATTATTACTATTTCAATATTTTGTAAGTTCTGGCCTTGTAATTTGCATCAACGGATACATATGCATGCAAAAAATAAAATTCAGTCAAATGAGTAAAAAACCGTATAATTTATTTTCATCAACATGAAGAGTAAAAGTAAGGACAAAACTTAGTCAGATGATCGATGACGATCGAACTACTATACTCTTTGATTAGACTTGAAGTTTTCATTCACTAAGCACAAATTTTTAATTGGTTGAATTAAAATAGTATCCGAATACATCCTCGAACATACTCTATTATTGTATGTCTTCGATTGATTGTATGTAACGCAATTAAAGTTAGATGTTAACAAATCAAACAAAAAACAAATGACTACGGAAGACACTAGTAATGGGAAATGTAAAGAAGAAAATCAAGATTTGAACTTTGATTGGAAGAAAATTAAACCTGGAAGCAGAGTCGCTTACCTTGACGGTAGATAGATGTATTTAACTTGTAATCTTGTATAGGCCGATAAGTTTTTCTGACTTTTGCTCCAAAAAATGGAAGGATATTTTTTTTTTTTTGAAATGATAACCTAATATATTGGTAATGTACTAATGGGCAATGTTTTTTTTTTTAGAGATATTTAAATAGAATTTTTCTAACGTGTGATATAAGGCACATGAAAAGACTTAATTTCCATATTCTCCAGAACTAATCGAAAAAATTCCACAATTTGTTTTTTCAAGTGACAATATCACTTATTTAAAAGAGGAAATAGAGTTTTTATCATGTGACCTATGAGCACACGTTAGAAAATCCGATTTAAATATTACAAAATGGACCAGTGACGGCGGATGTAGGGGCCAACTACACACCTAATTGGTCTTTTATATTATTTTGGAATTACATTTCCAATTCCTACAACAATAATGCAATTCTCTATACTTGTACCGACAGTTGAAGTATAAAACCATTGTGGGTGACCTAATAACCATTAGTATAGACTTTTGGATCAGCTGGTTATCTAATATGGTATCAGAGCATCAACGCTTCAGGAGTCTCAGTATGAGCTCGGTATAAGGCGTGCTAAAGTAGAAAACCATTGTGGGTGCCCTAACGAACCATCAGTCTCAACATCGAAACCATTTTGGGTGGCCTAATCATCAATCTCAACATGGCCCGCTTTCTGTTGGGTAAGACAGTATCAAGACACTTAATTGGTCCAAGTAGTTTCACAATGGAAACAAATGAGATTAAACTCTATATGTACGAGTATCATATATTGAAAAACAATACTGTGGAACATGTGTCATCTTGTCCCATCATTGAAAGTTAAGTGGGGCGTAGCTAGCTAGCCATATAAATTAACAATTTGCTTACTCCTCTTTTAACCAATTGGTTTTAGTAAGAAATCTCGTTTAAAACTATGGGTTAGGGTTTGGCTTCTCCTTTCGGACCCCGCTACCCGGGTTTATCTAAAATCTAATATCTTCATAGTAAACTAACGCGCCAAAATTCAAGCTTAGCCTAGAATATTACCGTTATAGGGTTTGCTTAATCTACCGCCTTATGTTAAAAACTTGCCAAAAAATCAGCCATTACAAATCTCCACTTTCCATATGTCAATCTCTATATATACGAATTTCTGTCGTAACTATTTCCAATTAAATTTGCAATTGTTGTTGCTTCTTCTCAAAATTACTCTATTCTTACTCTCGCTCCTCTCTGTTGCCATACTACTCCAACTGCTTTAATTTCTTAGAAAACCCATATAATTGTTCCGATCAATTGTATTTCTGATTTGATTTTCCCCAATTTTCCGAATCTTTCAATCAAACCCAGAAGTTTATTCAATCAATTGTCAATTATGAGTAAGAGAAAAGAATCTGAAGCTTCCTCCTCCTGTGGTTGTTCTCTGGTGCTAAACCCAGAAAACTTCTTTGAAGTAAATCCTAATATGAAGATGAACAGGAAGATGGTTACTGGCAGGAAACGTAAACTTAAAGCTATTAAAGTTAAGTTCTTGGATGTTCAACTTAACGGATCCCCTTTCTATGATTTCTTTGCTAAAGAAATCGAGGCTGATGTATCTGTCGTTCGAGAGGCAAAAAGAAGAAAGATTAGGATTTTTTCTGCTGATGCTCTGAAGTTGTCTCTGTCAATTCCTGATGCTGGGTTTGGTGCGAGTCAGAGTGATGTTTCTGACTGTAACAAGAAAAGCTGCGCTGACAGTAAAAGTAATGTTTATTCAAATCCGACAGTTACTTCATCTTTCTCTGCTGGGGAAAGCACTGTTTCTTCCGAAAATTTGTCTGATTTAGAGGAGCCTATTGATGCAGTCCCCCTACGAATGTTCTATCCTGATGCACATCCTGTGAATCAATCAGAAATTGAGTGGACAGTGAGGAAGATTCTGTGTGAGAGCGACTGCAATGCGCAACACAGGCTGCTGATCGGCAAGAAACTGATGGAGACTCATTTTCTGCCTCACCTTGATGAGGAGACTCGACTGCAGGTCAGCACTCCTGATGGCCTCAGGGTTGATGTGTTGGACTGCAACAAGGGAATTCAACTGAAGCTAACCCTGAAGAAGTGGCCGACTGCTAACTATTACGGTCTCATGGATAACTGGAGAAGGGATTTCGTCTACAGGAGGGGCCTTAAACCTGGGGATGAAGTCGGATTGTGCTGGGATCAATGTCGTAACAGGCTATTGTTTGCTGTTTTGAAGAGATCTCCAGTGGTTACTCTAAATAGTTAGTCTAGTTGAACAGTGGGTTCTCCCAATTTTTTATCCTAAGTATATATTTGCAGCAGCAACCGTAGGAATTGAGTTATACACTTGCGCGGATCCGAGTGCTTTATATAATTAGATGGTTGTGTATATATATGTGTTTATTTTTGGAGTAAATGAGTTGTATGATAAAGAATGACTTCAATTACCAGATATTAAGAACTCTTTAAATCAATTAGGGGTCATTCTCATCTGCAAACTATAAGATTGTGCCTGTCAGACCTCCTGCAGGAAAAACAATCAGCAAATTGTAGCTAAGCATCAACTCTTTTCAGTACTATGGCAATTTCACCATTTATTAGGAGCGAGATTGTAGAACTATCAAACGCGTAAATGACTAGTTTGATAAGTGATGCACCCTTTTCCGGTTCAAAGTTAACAAATCGTTTTAACTCGAATTGAAATTCAACAGTAATACGGGCACAACAATGAGAAAAGTGCACCTCTTCTCTAGCTGCTACTACCAGATTACTATAACTTTTGGTTTAGGAGTAATTTCTCAACAATTTACATACAAGAGTGAAAGGGGTGGGGAAAGATTAGGCTGAAAACTCTCAAGAGAAAACATCTCGTATCTGATTACTACAACCTCAGAAGAGACTTTCGGGTGTTAAAACATACAAGTTCAACATATCCAATTTCCAGAAAAGACGTATCAATAATATAATCTGTTTATGATACGACTAATTTAAAGAATTTACCGTAATAATCTATATAAAGCATTAATTTCCGCAGGGTGCATCACGACTCACAACTCCATGTCCATGAGACCATGACAGTGGTTTTACACTTTTACTCGATGGCACTTATCCAGGTGAGGCTGTCAGAATCGCCAAAGTATCCTAAGCGTCCTCTTATGCCTCCTGATGGACATTGCTTCAAAGCAACATACACTCCCCTACCAAATTTTACAAAACTTGAACACTCATTCATGGCGGAATCAATTTTACCAGTGTGGATATCAGATGCCAAACCGAAAAATAATGGAGTTACTCGTATAAGTTGTAGATGATCAAATAAACATCGTTCACCTATCATTGCCTAGAATCTCTGTAGTCCCCTTCACCTTCTTTGTCCTTCAAGAAACCAAGGAATGCAAGGAAACCGAAAAAGAAAAACCCACCACTAAAGTTGCCGCCTCCACCACCTCCTCCACCACCGCCACCGTCGTCATCACGGGGCGGCAATCCAGTTCCACCATCATCAATCTGTGGCGATTTTTCTTTGCCTGCAATTGAATTACAGAAGATCAAGGGTCAATAAACAGCAAACCATGAGCAGCAAAACTAAAGCCGTGGTCCAAGGGTGACTGTTAATTTCATCCTAAAGACATTATTCAAATAGTAGGAGACTATTAGCATAGTTAAATGCAGAAAAAAGTGACCTTAAAAAAAAAAAAAGAATAAAGAGTTTGAGTTTACCAGGCGCATTTTGAATAACAGAAGTCGGCTTCTCCACAGTTTGAGTCTGGCCCTCTGCTCCACATCTGGCATTCTGTAAAACAGAATTGGAAATAAGTTTTTACGGCATCCCATCACATAACCTTTTTAAGTTATAACACATGAGAATGCATAAAAAAAAAATAGCCATCATTTGACGCCCTGTAAATTAATTAGCTTTACAAAAAGAAACAATATGGGAGGGTTCAAACATTATGCCACAAACTCCTGAAACTATGGCTATCAAAATTGAACCACCAAGGCTGGTTTGAAGCACACATCTTACTCATTTTGCCCTCGATATTTTGAAGCTTCAGAAATCTTATCTCAGTGGTTCTTAAGGTCCGAGTGTGCTTAATGACCTAGCTAATAGGTCCTCAGGGATGTATCGGCAGTTTGGCACACTGCCATTTATGTAGGGTTCAAAAGGACTGAGATGCTCTTTATTCTCTACCACTTCCAACATCAACAACATTACCTAGTGCCTCAACGGCTCCCAGGGAGTTGGATGAATGCATCCCAACTCATGTATTGAATCAGAAAGACCTTGTTTCTGAATGACCCAAATTAGAAGTTGCAACAAGAATTGCATTGACCGATTTTTACTTCACAACATAAGAAGCAAAATCAAAATCTTTTTTTTTTTTTAAAGAAGCATAATCAATTTAAGGAGCCATTATGCTAGTTTCCATCAATTTCCAAAACCAAAGATATAGCGTTTTTGTGGCTCCATTAGAAATGAATATACGTTCTCTACTATGCCAAATTACAAAAAGCATGTACTTTGCCAATGTCCAGTTTAACTTCTTGCACTCAAGCTAACTTTTGTCACTGTCCTCGTACAAACTCTGTTCTACCCTCCCTTAATCCAGCATCCTTGTGAGAACCATATTTATAATCAATGCTAATAATGTTGTCAGATTACAAAATAATACAGTTTTGCCTAATGCTTTAAGCAACATTCCAGAGGATTTTATGAACATTGCAATTCCATTATTTCCTACAGCCTCCTAGTTCCCAGTTCCCACAGTCGTACACATAATAGTGACTAGGCCATCTAGCTCTCAGTAAATTTCACCTCACACAACACACATCCAACTCAAAAGTGTCGTCATGCAACTTCCCCTACATAGTATTTCAAACGCCAAGTTCTCTAATACTGTAAAAACAATTACAAAAGATATAAATTAAAAAAAAAAAATCTTAAACATGTACATCAATACAGAGATATCTCAAGTTAAAAAATGAAAAGTTCATAGTCAAACATTAAAGAAGAAAAGCTTACCAGAGCAGCTGAGCAAACCAATGATGTCAAACGTGCACGAGTAATGTGACTAGATATTGGCTTATAACTCAATGAAAGTGATAGCTTTTCAAGCCTCTTTATTTGTTGCTTGTGGTTCAAACAAAAAGTAACAGCCCCATGCTGCGCTACTCCGCTACAATGCTTAAATGAGAACCCATTCAAAGCCTCAGGTCTCCCTGATTCAAGATTTGCAAAAGTTAGTTAACAGCTACCAGCCTACTACCATGAGCGAATAAGCAACACAAAAGCCAGCATGACAAGATGTCAAAAGATTTAACTTTTAAGAATAGAACATAGGATTTGTATATCAGGAAGGAGCATCTAAGACTTCTTTCCACATATATAAGTTCACTTCTACATTCTAGTAGCGAGAAAATTTCACAAGAAGCTTTAGACGAGAGAGCAGCTTAACCAAGGCATCTCGAGCCCACAAGTACAATGGCATCCACGCAATAGGAGGATGAGCCTTAAAAGCCAGTATATCGTCCCACCAATAAAATGCATGTGTCACGACTTACGACGTATCCCCTCTAAATAGAAGGACTCAGAGGTGTCAATAATAATCTCAACAAATACATCAAATTAGATATACCAATTTACCCAGCCTCCCCCAAAAACTGTTATCTTTATTTGAATTGTCCCAAAAAAAAAAAAAAATCCAGAGTGAGGAAATAGCAGAATAAAAACATATTAGGAGTAGAATTATTCCAAGTACCTTGGGGCAGCAACACTGCGGAAATACCAGTAGCCGCGCTCAATGTAGATATTGCCATATGTAATTACATCAAACTTCAACCTGAATAAACAAATCCAAATCCTAACATCAGCCAAAAGCAACACCAAAGTTACCAATGTCACGATAGTTTCTGGGAGCTAAGAACATTATCCTATCTTACATTCTGTTATAGCACATGAAATAGCAAAATTCAGCTTGAATTGATACAAATTAAACCATGTTTTTAATGTTACAAACCACATGTAGCTCTTCTTCAATCTACGACTACAGGAGCATAAAATAACTTGAAGAAAATTGAAATAGGCATAACCCAATGGTAGTAACTTATACTGCCGATGTCAATTTCAATAATTTGGGGTCTGAAGATAAGCGTTGAAGTGTTAGAGAAGGAAGTATCAGAGAAAGGGGAAAGTATGAGGATCTGACAGATTGGATGTCATTTACAGATTGCAATCAGGTGGTCCCGGTGGTTGATCAGGGCTGAAGGCAGGTCAGCCAGATCTTGTGTGGGTATTATAGTCTTATCGGCCTGCATGCCCTTTCGAGTCAGATACCGGTCCATTCAGTTGGGTTGTTCGGGCCAAGTTATAATATAAACGTAGGGCATACCTAATTAAATAGTATTGTATTTGATTAGAATTTCAATTCTGTAAAGCACCACCTAATTAAAACTTTATTGTGAAAAGGCACCTGATATCTTTGTTTTACAAGCGCGCCTGAGGCGCTAGGCGCATGAAGCGCAAGGGCTGAAGCCTCAACTGCTTCGGTACGCAGGTTCCAAAAAGGCACACCAAGCGACCAAGGCGAATGAGGCACACAGAGGCGCAGGCAGAAAGGTGCACCCCAGGCGCGAGGTTATGCATTTTCCATTTTTTTCTCATATATATGTAGGGGCGTTTGTTTAGGAGTCTTCATGAAAGGGAAAGGTAACGAAGACCTTCCTCCCTTTGTGGTTGTTTGCTTCTGATTTTAACAATTCCCTGCAATCCCTCTACTCTCATTCCCTACTCCCCCAAACCCCCCCCCCCCCCCGGGGGGGGGGGGTTTGGGAGATTACCCATTTTGGGGTTTCACACTCAACAAAAAACCACCATCCCCACATCCACTATCACCACCACCATTACCACTATTCAGCTCAGGGCCAATAACCACGCACGGCTACCCCTAATCTCACTCAAACCCCTACTCTCAGTCACGGCCCCATCACCATTGGAACATCCCCACGCTACTTGCACACCCACCATTGATCTCACCCAAACCATTATGCGTCATTAAAGGCAAAGGTCGTTGAAATTTAGATCTAGATTACTTACTGTCAACATAAGTACCGCAACCTTCAAGTTGGACCACCTCTTAGAGGAGAGAGGCGGAGGAACCATGGTTTGTATCTCAAGACAACGATCATGGCCTCATGGGTGGTGGGCTCACGCTCGAGAGAAAGGTAGACAAGGTCCTGGCCTGTGAGAAATACATTGGAAGAGGACTGGAGGTGGAGAAGGTCCAATATGGAGATGTGGAATTGAAACAAGGCGCTGGTTGTTGGTCTTTACTTTCAGAAAGAAGAGGATGGGCCGATGGGGGTGGGGAAGCAGTAAGGGGAATTTAAGGGTTTCAAATCATTTCCTTTGTGTTCCCTTTCTAGATCCATTCCTTGCCCTGCTCCTAAACCAAACAGCCCCTTACATTAACTCTTCCCTTTGGCCCTTAATCACTAACTTCCTACTTCTTTACACATTGGCCTTCTTCAAATATTAAAAAAGGGTCACTATTTGCAAATTATTGTTTTAAAAAATAGATTTGATTTTGCTAAATAAGTGCACCTCGTATCTATGAGGCATGCGAATCATGTGTGCGCCTTGAGCCTCATTGCATCCGGCCCTCATCGCATCGGTGCCCCTTTTAAAAGCAAGCCTAATATAAACTTAAGGCAAAACTTAAAAACAGTTCAGGGAATAGTTTAGGTGGTTCTTCAAAAAGTAATTTATTACTTGCTTCCAAACACTTGCTAAATTAAGAAAATGAAGACAAAAGCCATAGCAAAATGCTATTTAACCTCCTGAGATTAAGAATCGTGAAAATGCCCCTTCCCCACGGTAAAACGTTGCTACAGTAAGTAAATACAGACACAAGCAATAGCGAGTTCCTACTGAACCTAGTAGGAACCGAATCATGATTCCAAGTAATTTTAACAGAAAAGCTCTTTCCCTATCGTAAAAGCCTCGCCAAAATAAGGTTAACATAGCAATAGCGAATTGCTATCTGACCCCAAATGTTTAATTCTAACTGAGAATTTTGAAAATACCCTTTCCCTTTCCTAAAAGAAATTTAAAGAGGAAGCAGGACTATGGTACTACTTGTCTGAAGATGTTGAGCTCTATGATAGTCAAGCTAGAGACAAGCAATGAAACCTAAGAAGACGAGCTGACGAGATAATAAAGACGGAAACGATAAAATTTACGAAGTTCCGAAGATAGGTCAGATAGACTAATTCCCCCGAATTCCCCATCAAACCCTAGCCTCACTGTCATAGGAGAATGATGAATGATGTAAAACCCCCAAATTCGCAATCAAACCCTAACTCAAGAATACAACTTTAATCGCACAAAAGCTGCTAAATTACCATTGAATATGCAAAATTTAACTATTAATTCATCAATTCAACAAAATTCAATCACAAGCTTCATACTTCCGCACCAAATAACTCTAAATTGGAATCTAAAATCTGGGATTAATAAACTAAGCTTTAAAATATGATTAATCATGAAATATACAACATGAATATCATCAACCCATCTCGCCAAAATATCCAGTAAAATCTAATTAGAAGAGCAATAATATTTTTGATTAAAAAAAAGCGAAGAGCGAAATGAAAGGCAAAGTGGAACCTGTTCGCGCGGCTAGCGGGGGTGGAAGCCTGAAGAAGCCGGCGAGCGGAGGGGTTGTGGTGGCAGCTTAGGCGGACGAGGTATGAGCGTATTGGGGAAGCTACGAGAGGGAGACCGTCAAAACTCAAAAGTAGAGAAGTGAGGATAAGAGGTTCTTTTTTATTTTTTCTAGATTACAAGTATCTTATACGAGTAATTTTTCCACACTGTGTTCTGAATTCCGGACACGGGAAATTTCGGGAATCATATATTAATGAGGGTGTGAAGGTTTGAACCTGTGACCTTAGAGTTATTTTTTTAACACTTCAACCACCAAGACAACTAATTTTGTTTTGATATTTTTATTAAGAAAGTTATATATAAGAGATTTGAGATTTTAGGAGATAATTTCAGAAACAACTTTGGACGAGATAATCTGAATCATATCAAATCATTTTATTTTTGGAGATAATTTAGGAAGTAATATATATGGCCGCAGTGTATTAGGGAATAACACATATTGGGTTTGTTTCATTTTAACTCAAAATACGGGTCAACGGGTGGGGTCAGAGTTAAAAAAAAGTGTGTTAAAAGGTAGTCGGTGTTAATATGAATTACAGTTCACAAAAACGGGACCCGAAAATAGCGGATCACGGGTCATAAATTGTAATTCGTACATAAACATAAAATATTGAAATAAATTCGATATACTTATTAAATTGTTTTTATTGAATCAAACATAACCTCTCTAAGATAATACCAAATTAAACACACTTCTTTTAATCTTAATTTTAGAAAAAGTGGGACAACAGGTTATCTCAAATTTAACCCAAAAGGATACTGGTCAAAACGGGTTCGAGGTATCTATGGCCAGAACTTGATCAGGAAAAGATGGGTATTAACCTTGAACAACGGGTCACATCTGGTCGGTAAGTTTTTTACCGTCATAATATTTTATGTTAATTAGGAGTAATAAAATGGAATTACAAACAAGTTCATATAACAACCCGTGCAATTTTGCACGGGCCAATAAACTAGTATAATATTAATAGCCGTGGATTTAAAGGTTTATGAGACCCTCCACGCAGGCGCTGATGTCAAATAAAAGTTACTACAAATAGCACTCACATGGTTACGCAAAGCACACGCATGCATACGCCAGGCTCACGCATGCAATATAAATATTAATTATGGTACTAATATATTTTTTTGCCTAATTTAAAATAATTATGCAGCTATTACCACTAAAATTGGCAAGAATATACCTTAAATATTATGGAAAAGATATGATTCACATTTTTAAGGAAAAATGCACTAACAAATAATCTAGTGTATACTTTTCCTAAAATACTGCAATATTATTCTAGCATATATAATTTACGGATGGAAAAAAATATTCTTCAATACATCTTTTCTGAAGAAAA
Organism: Spergularia marina; assembly: GCA_963680865.1. Taxonomy (NCBI): domain Eukaryota; kingdom Viridiplantae; phylum Streptophyta; class Magnoliopsida; order Caryophyllales; family Caryophyllaceae; genus Spergularia; species Spergularia marina. Next base: position 15,358,092 of record OY804560.1, on the reverse strand, counting down.
AAATCCCAAATATATCTTTTTCGGATGGAAAAAATTGGCACCTAAAATATTGCTAAAAATTGCTTAAAAATAAACGGATATTGCAAATAAACGGTATGAATATTATATTTTCCAACAATATGATATTATCACACCTAAAATATTGCTAAAAATCCTCCATCATTACTTACTCCGTATATTATCCCAGCTTTATGTTTATACCATAATTAAAAACGGAATCCAATCAACCATAATTTCGACGATATATTAAACTTATAGCCTAAAATAGTGCTATTTATTTAATTTTTACCTAATTCATATTATACTGGAAATACTCAAGGAATTATTGAAAACAGGCTGCTCTCACCCAATATAAAAGAAGAACGCATCCAACCCCATAGAATCCAAATCATTTAGCCGTACGAGGCCACACCCGATTTCTCATACGACTCGCACAACCACCAATAATATCGAGGACCACCGCCGATAACAGGCTAGGCCCGCCGCAAACAACCGTCTAACTACCTCGATCACAGCCACGATCAAATAAGAAAGAACAAACCCTTTATTTTCAATTACAATTTCCCAGTTTAGATTATCTTATTAAAAAATGAAGTACCTGCTCTTGATTCCTCAAGAATCCCAGCAAGCATTTTAAGTATTTTACCCCCTTTTTTGACACTTTACTCAAAAATATTCATACATCCAAACCCACATTCGGTTTCGATTTTTATAGCACCGCCAATCCGCACTACCAACACCTTCGTCAATTTCACATCAAATTTTTTTTTTAGATTTTGGATTAAAAAAATGGGGTAAAATCCGATTACTATAATATGTGAGAATCTTTGAGAAAGTGGCTTCGATTGGTATGAAGCTAGATAGTTGTAACGAATTTTGGTGGAAGATGAAGACGAATTTTAACTATCACACTGAAGATGTTAGATGGCGATGAAGATGATGAATATAAAGAGGGGGGATCATGGCATGGCATGGCATGTCGGTGGAGCTGCAAGTTACACTTAATGTTGTCAAACAACAGTCAAACAAAAGTGAACATATAGTTGTTGAGTGTTCACCAAGAGAAATACATACATTAACAATAAAATACCAATATTAAATGGAAAAATTTATATTGGGCTCGATGATGATAGGAGTAGACTTGGCAAAACCGAACATCCGACCCGAACATCCGAATTTGTCATTCTAATTCAATTTAAAATGACACGACCGCAACCCGAAATTTACCCGAATACTGTTTGACCCGATAATAACCCTACCTGAATGGCCCGATTGCCGGGTAACTACATTAAGTACGCACCGATGTCGATAAAGGTTCGAAATGTAGGTAAAAATGAGTATCAAAACATATTGTCCCACCGAATCCCATTTTCATTTCCACATTTCAATATGTATGAACTAAGCTTCCACGAGTTAGCTAAGGCTAAAACCATCCGGTTTCAGCCAAGCAGCACTACAATCGAAGTTGTAGGCCAATGTTAGACCCGAAAATAAATTGCCTAAAACTTTCCAATATTGATCGATCTTTGCTTAAATTACATAATAGTAGAAACTAATACATTCATTTCATAATTTAATAATGGCAAAGAAATCAACGAAATATTGAATCTTTCTTTTCTCGAAATCAAAGCATTCAAATTTTGAGAAAGAATAAAATGAATTATTCTATCCTCCTAATATAATTCCAGCCTATTCCGAATAATAATAATAATGCGGTGGGTCAAATTAGACAAAAAAATATGCGGTCTAAGACATATTTCTTTATCTATAGGGGCCATGGTCATATAAAGAATTGTCACTACCTAACAACAACAACGGACCAGATTGAATCGAGTTACTCGATCAATTAACCATTTAACTTTTAAAAGGTCTACAAGATAGAGTAACGTGGTTTTAATCGCCCTGATCTAAATGACAAGTTATTAGCAAATTTGAATCATATGCTGTTTTATCATCCTTAACTCAATTATTACGGGTCAACGAGACGGGATAGGGTTAACCCTAATATATGTGTGTTAAATGTATTTGGTTTGATATAGTCCCTCAGGGGACATAAAAACAGGATTATAACTCAAAAATAGCGGATCACGGGTCATATAAAATGGTTTCATAACTTAGAATTTCAAAAATCATGTCTAACATTGTGTCATGTAATTTTTAATGTATAGTTGTTTTAATTATGTGTTAACCGGTCAAATTGGTTTACCCAAAAATGTGTTGGTCATAACGTACCTATGTCAATACGGGTCAGATCGCGTTTGAAGTAATAAACGTAGATTAATACGGGTCAGATCATAAGTAAAAATAAAAATAAAAGGGGTTAATGACCAAGACAATCAGACGATGTCAAATACATTCAACTTTTGTGAGGTTTAACTCCTTCGGTCTTATTTCTTTTGATATCTTAATCCGCATCCATTAGTTTGGCAATGTTTGAAAGTAGTCTTACCATATACGCCCTGCGTTCGCCTTTAAACTTTATAGGGCGAACGGAAACGCATTTTAAGGTGGATGCACACGCTGTTTAGCTAATCTAAGTTCCAAAAAAATTGCATGGCGGGTTAGATCAATATTTTATCTAACCTGTCATGCAATTTTTTTCGAACTTCGATTAGTAGATTAACGTGTACACCAACCTTAAGAAGCGTGTCCGTTGGCCCTATGAAGTTTAAAGGCTATGGGCTTAGGAATAAAAATTAGTTGATTATCATTTGCTTATAACAGCCCGTGTTATAAAGGATATACACACTAATCGGTTTATCATAGTTCCAAAAAAAAATTGTATAGCGAATAAGATTAGAGTTTTCGCTAAGTCGCCATGATTTTTTTTGGAACTTTGATTAACCGAATAATGTGTACATTCTCCCCAATATGGAATCGTTTTAAAAATGGGGTGTTTTAGCTAGACCAGAGGGAGTAATATTTATGTAATAAACCCAAAACAAAAATCCCGCTCGGATTTGTGAAACTATTGTTGTATTGTCTTTAAATGGTTTCCGCCTTATCTCAAATAACATAAAAGGAGACATAAAGGAAAATAAAAATCCGGCATATACTTTTATTTTCCCTGCAAAGTAATTGTGATCTTTATATCTGGTTGTATTATTCAAAAGTGGGTTCATGACATACAAACACGCTTCAAATAGATTGTAGGTCGAGTTAATAGGTGTTGGTTACATTTAAAACCTTATGATGAAGTATGTTACTACACAAGCATAAGTATAAGGATGAACAAATTGATTCAATATTCAATGTAAACTTATTATCGTTGTGAATATATATGATATTATTTACTTCTTTCATTTCTAACTGAGTATTCGTCGGAAAAAAAAAAAACATAAATCCATAACGAACATATTCGTATATAATTACTAATGTCCTACCACCTATGGGTTAAGTGACCTAAATTTAATTTGAATCACTAAGAAACTTCTATACATTTAAAAAGGAGTGGCAATTGAAACAAAAATAAAAAATAAATAAAAATAAATGGGGCAGAGTATAAATAATGCAAGTGTAAGAGAAATGAAACAGTAAAGTTTGAGGTTTAGGTTGAATTTAGGCAAATTTGTGTTAATTAAGGGGTCAGTTCGATTTTAAAATTAAATACGTGGTTTGACACAGGTTACAAATAATAATAAAAAACGGGTCCATGACCAAAACAAGCGGGCAAGGTCAAATATGATCAACTTTTGTGTGATTAAGGGCTTTAGTTGATAAAAGTGACATTAGTATTTTACTTGCTTTTTTTTTGGAGAAGGAAAGAAATAATTTATTGTTTAGTACATCTACAGTTAGCAACTAGGATAAAGGCCCGTGCATTGCACGGGTCACATGATAATTTTTTCTATTAAAAAATATATATAAAATAAAAAATATAATTTTCACCGGGGGAGATGATGTACGGCTAAACACTTAAACATCCAAAAAAATAATATATGTTTTATATATAATCAGGGATTAGTATCCAATCAAATAGGATATGAGAATTAGGCCATTTATGATACAATTTGAAAAAAAAGGAGTAGTTAATTTAGTTCGGAAGCAATGAATCGTGTCTTTATGTCAGCTTGTATATACAACTCCAATTCAGATCAGTTTGGATGTTGTCAGATGGATCATGGGGACCTTAGTATGTATGAACGTATGGTTAGAAATAGAGTTTGTTATTGTGTTTAGATGGATACCAAATACTTTAATAATATTATTAAATTTAGTACGTGAGTTTTTGTGTTTATATGGACAACAAATACTTTTAATATTATAAAATTCTCAAAACTCTCTAAAAATCTCCGGTTGATGTGAGAGATACAAAAAAGCCTCCTTTAATAGTATAGAAGGATTCCTCTGTAGTAATATTCAAACATAAATAGATAATTATCTATTTTGTGAGGTTTTTCGCTGATCAATACATTTCGTTTATCCAATGCGTATCGAGTCTATTTTAGTGTGTCAAAAACTTAGGTTATTCAAAAATCTAACTAACATCATTGTTGTAAATTGGACATATTAATATCTTATACCTATATTTGTACAAACATCCCTAAAATAAAACCAATTCTAAAAACAAAAAGTAAAACGTCCCGTGCAAATTTGCACGGGTCAAAGAACTAGTATTAATTTAACCATTAGCCACCCCATTAGCCATTAATTAGGCTATCCACGTCAGCAATGATGTCATCGATGACATCAGCACTCATTTAATGATATCACTGCTAATGTCATCATCACCTCAGTATTGTATGTGTTCATAAAAAATGAGCTTGTGAAGGTTTGAACCTGTAACCTTAGAGTTACAATTTTAACACTTCAACCACTAGGCCAAGTGATTTTTTTGATATTTTTATTGACAAATTTATATATAAAGGATTTAAGATTTTAGGAGATAATTCCGCAAACAATTTTGGACGAGATAATCTGAATCATATCAAATCATTTTATTTTTGGAGATAATTTAGGAAGTAATATATATAGGCGCAATATATTAGGAAGTAACACATCTTGGGTTTGTTCCGTGTCAACGGATGGGGTCAGAGTTAAAAAAATGTGTTAAATAGTAGTCGGGGTCAACATGAATTACAGTTCACAAAAACGGGACCCGAAAATAGCGGGCCACGGGTCATAAATCGTAATTCGTACATAAACATAAAGTACTAAAATAAATTCGCTATACTTATTAAATCATTTTCATTGAATCAAACATAACTTCTCTAAGTTGATACCAAATCAAATACGTTTCTTTTCGTCTTAATTATAGAAAAAACTGACAACGGGTCATCCCAAGTTTAGCCTAAAAGAATATCGGTCAAAACGGGTTCGAGTTATCAGTGTCCAGAACTTGATTGGGATAAAAATGGGGCTATTAACCTTGAACAACGGGTCACATCTGGTCGTTTAAATTTTATACAGTCCTACTATTTTGCATTAATTATGGGTAATAAAATATAGTTATAACCAAGTTCATATAACAACCCGTGCAATTTTGCACGGGCCAATAAACTAGTTCGAGTCAAATTGTCAAATGGATACGAAGACGATATGCGTGATCTAATGTGATATCGCCAATCTAATATTATACAATGCATCTTATCTTATACTATACCCTATATTAAAAGTTGTGTTAGAGGCAATGACCACGTTCACCGACTTCATTTATGCCATTTGTCACGCCACGTTTCATGTCTCTTTAATTTTCTATTAAAAAATTCATTTGAAATATCTTTTATGGTAAGGAGTATAATGACGTTTTCCATATCAAAAAAAATTCACAATATTTTTTTATTATAAAAAATCAATTACTATTAGTTGATTTTATTTTTACCTTATTATTTTGTACCTTCCTTATTATTTATTTGAATAATCACATTATCTATATTGAAAGTGAAAGTTTTATAAATGATAAGTCTATTGATAAAATCATTTGTTCACAATGAAATAAAATGATAAAATTTATTTCGGTCGTAGCCCGGACAGTAAACTAGTTAAAACCTGAAATCAAGTCTTTCCTAGAACGACACTTTGGCATTCATTAATTGGATAGAACATAAAAATAGCATTAAATAAAATTATCGGTTAAGATATGGTAATAAATTATCATAGAGTAGTATAATATAGCTAATTAATGGAAAATAATTATTATGGTAATTTATTAGAACAAAGATAAGTCGTAGTATAGTATTAGCTAATTTATGGAATATAATCATTATGTTAATTTATTAGAACAAAGATCAGCCAACATTTTTCTTATAGAACTAGTTTGTGTGCCTGTGCCGCGCCTGGGCTCCCTATTTGTATCAATCATACTTGTTTCGCACAAAAAAAAACGTTGTTAGATAATCACATTGTACACATAAATGTCACACTTGAACATTATTTAACGTTATGAAGAAAATATAGCTTAGCTTTATCAGTTAAAAGTATTGAATATCACTTATAAAAATGTTGATTATTACCACCTAATGAGGGTTTTACTTACAAATATATGAATAAATATTCATAAAAATAAATAATGAAATGCTCATTGTGAGATTCGTATTGAAAAGTACTTTCACATATAATAATAAACTATGAAAAGCACAATTTCATGCGAACCTGACATGACATGTATTCAATATAATCCAACATGCTCTGACCATACGTGAAATTGATCCGACCTGACTAATTTCCAACTCTATTTACATTATTCATTTATTGTTATCTTTGTTGAGATTACAAAGAAATCTATAATTCTACACATACGTAATCATCTTACCCAGAGAAACATATTCCGCTTAGTAATTTACATTATATTTGTATAATTTATTGATCGTCTATAAATAAAAATTAATAAAGTCATTGACTATATACATAATTGTGTTAATAAGTGTCATTTTCCCGATTCTAACTATTAATCCAAGCTTTCGAAATATAAGTCTTTAAATAATAAAATACCACACGGAAGATTAAATAGTAAAGGAATAACTATATAATCAATTTTAAGAATAATAACTAACTAAAAGAATTAAACTCCTTCCAATTTTGATGATGATGTTGCATTGTAAATGTCACGTTTTTTAGTAACCAGTCACAATGAGGATCTAAAAAAAAAAATTAATATAACCTAACCCGCTCTGACAATACCTAGAAAATTAAGGAAAAAACTACAATCATATAAGAAAACTAAACATTTGAAAAATTAGAAACAATAGAAGTCAAGACTCAAGAGAATCCGAAAAATGAGAAAATAAATTCTGGTCAAACTTTTACATCATATTCATTTATTAATTCTTTTTCTCTACAAAATTATTACTCTTTGTATAGACATACTTTCTTCACTATACTCTTAACATTGAAGAAAAAATTATATTGCTTGAATATCATTCATTTCTATATAATGTGTTTGATGATTTTCTACATATAAGCATAGCTTAATGTAGTTGAACCTTTTGAAATATAACTCTTTCAACTCAAAATTACCATACGGAAGAGTCGAATGGTAAATTATAATAACATATAAGTTGTTAACGGGTAACTTTATGTCGTCACATTTTATAATAATAAGTCACATTTGGTTGCATCAAAGGTGCCACAACCCAAGAAATCCAATAACTTGGCATGGTAGAATCTGACTCAACAAAAAACCCTATCCATGAACTATTGCTACATATCACAATAAAGTCCACCCAAAATTGGTTATGATAATAATATGAAACAATGGTACTCAATAAGCCACAAAAAAAAAGAACAAATTGCATAGACAAATTCATGAACCAATGCTACTTAATGTACAAAATGCATCATGTCCAACCCTATTCATGAACCAATTATTTACTCTTTGTATAAACATTCTTCCTTCAATACTACTGAGTCGTATATTCTAAACACATTGGTTAATCTTGTTGAATTTTTTCGATATAAAACTCTTTCAACACTTGTACGAAATTGAGAATATTAGTAAACGAAAATCTTTATAATCATTTTCAAAACTAATAATTCACCTCAAGACTTATACTTTTCTCCAATTCTCTATGGTTTACATTTTCTTTTTGGACCTCTTATTTTTTTTTGGTAAGAGATGTGTTGCAAAATGAAAATGTGTCACAAATATTATGATCATGATTAACAAATTGGAAGAGATTCATATACTTTGTATAGATTAGATTGAAAATCATTTTTAATAAAAATTTTCAACCATTTAATATTTCTACACTTAAAGATTTTACAACTTTCCTTTTTATATGTAAGTCAAAATTATATGAATATTCAACTAATTATAATCTAAATTGTTTATTACTTATCATTATTACTATTTTAATATTTTTACATGTATTTCCATATCCTTATAATCAATAATATTTTTTTATTCCATCCAATAGGATTGTGCCAAGTGTCCATCAATAAAGGGTTGTACTCGGCTTTTATAATATTAGATTAGATGATTATAAACAATATAAATATATAGCCCGGGCGTGGCACGGGCATGCAAACTAGTGTATCCTATCTTGAGATCAGGAGGACACCAAACAACTAAGCTTCACACATCAACAATCCAACAAACCCTATGCAAACATAGCTGTCAAAATTGAAGGCAAACGAACAAAGTTTCAGCCAAACGAACTTACCACAACACTGTGACACTAACAAAATCAATCCCAATGATTTTCAGAAAAAATGAAGGCATAATTCAAGAGAAGGAAGGAGCAAAGGATATTGAAAGGGTATAAGAGAAAACAAGTATTCCACCTTCAGGGGCTCCCACACAAGCATCTTAAACACGTTCGAAAAATGTTCTATACATGAATCCTACAGGAACACTTACATATATTATATTACCTTTATCTCTTATTGTTCAAAACACCCCAAAACAATTTCTTTTATGTTTATTAGTGATAATTGATTGCTCACAATAGTTTTATGGTGCATGATGAGGGGAGTTGTGTTTGTTTCTTTTGACGCTTACATGATCTTTTTTTTTTTTGAGTGTTAGACACACTTTTCTTTGTATTGGTATAATATTGAGTCAAATTATCAAAAACTTGTATGATGTTGGAGGAAATCAGCAGTGGCAAAACTACACAAAAAACTCCAAATACGATAAAGATAACAATTTAAGCAAAAATTAAACAAATAAAAAAACATAATACAAAAGAATCACAGTCCCGTGAGTCCACGGGCCAAAAAGGTAGTTACACTATTTGATATATCATATACTCCGTATACGTGATCAACGTGACATGAGCTATAAGTTTGGTGTATAAACGTGATGTTCAACCAAATGACTCAAGTTTGTTTGGTTTCGAACCCCTGTCAAAACAAGACAAGCTAAGTATAGTTTTGCACACTTTTGGACTCCCGTTTGCTTACACGGCGTGTAAGCCAAAATTATTTACACAGCGAATGATCTTGTGACAAGTTTCTAGAAGCCTAGAAAGATTCCATGCATAATATTCATGGAGTATCTTGTTTTCTTATTTTTTTTTCTTTTTTAATTTTCTTTTTTTATACTCGTAACACTTTTATCCAAAAATTATGTTTGGTTTGTTGTTTCAAAAAGAAAAAAAAATATGTTTGGTTTGCCGCCACAATGCCTTTTGGTTTTGCCGCTAAAATGTTTTTGGTTTGGCGATAATCATTTTGTTTGCCGCTAATTCGTAGGGCGCCTAAAAATAAAAGAGCCATGAGAGGAGGGGTAGCTTCTTCCTGAAGCAATAAAATCACCATTGATTTTTTAAGCTTTCTTCATGGCTAAGGAACAAAAAAACCGCGGGGAAGACCACAGATTGTATAGCTAAATCAGCTAATGTGGTGCAGCCTGTTGAAGAAACCACACACATTGATGCTGCAAATAATATGTCTGACTCTAGGACAGGGATACAGGAAAGTCCTGATCAGACGACTCCTGATTCTCCAAGCTTAAGCTCAGATATACCACCACCTTCACCTGAGGAGGAGGGTGATTTCCAGGTATTCACCAGCAAATCTCACAAAAAAAGGATGCTGCAAAAGCTAAAGAAAAGTGGCAAGTTGACAGGTATGCAAAGTCTGAATCTGATTGGAAGCGATGAAGGTTCGGAAGCAACTAACAGCATTTTGATAGAGGAAGATGTCCCACCTGACATCTCTTCTAAATGATTGCCTGCTCAGGGAACATTAGGGGGCTCAACGAGCCTCTAAAACAGCATGAGGTGAAGAGCCTTATGTTGAAATGTAAAATAGATATTATGGGAGTATTGGAGACTAAAATAAAAGAGCATAAGGCTCCTATGGTAGCAACAAATAAATTCAGTGAGTTTTCCACTGCCTTTAATTACACACACCATTACAATGGCAGAGTGTGGATTATCTGGCCTCCAGGAAAACTTGAGGTCCATATCCTTTCGAGGCATGCCCAATTCATTCACTGTAAGGTCAAGAATAAGATTACAAACAAAGATTTTTGGATTACAATGGTATATGCTAGTAATGATCGTCAACAAAGAGCAGAGCTATGGAAAGAGTTGGAAGAGTTAGCAAATGGTGTCCAAGGATGCTGGCTAGTAATGGGAGACTTTAACACCATCAGGGATCCAGAGGAAAGAGTTAGTTCTGCAGATAATAACATTGGAGATATGACGGAATTCAATGAATGTATTGCAAAGTGTGGATTAGAGGATATGCAAAGTCAAGGTGGGGATTTTACATGGTGTAATATGCAAGATGGGATTGATAGGGTGTGGTCAAAGTTAGATCGAGCTATGGTTAACCCGGAATGGCTTCTTCAACAAACAAATGCTACATCTACTATTCTTCCATTTGGTGTATCTGACCATACACCCATTTTGGTGAATGTGGATAATTCAGTGGAAATACAAAAACAATTTCGATTCTTGAATTGTTGGGCTGATCACGCACAATTCCAAAGCCTTGTTCAGAAAGCTTGGGACATTCCTGTCTATGGAGCTCCAATGTTCAGATTGTACATGAAGCTGAAGAATGTAAAGAAGGAGATGAAAAACCTGAACATGATTTTCTACTCTAGCTAATCTTTCTGAAAGAGTTGAAAAGAGTAGGGGAGATTTGGAAACGTGCCAAAAAGCTTGCTTACTGGACATGAATAATGAGGAGCTGTAACACAGAGAGGAAATGCTAAAAGAGAATTTTTGCACTTTGAAAAAAGCGGAGATGAGCATGCTTCAACAAAGGGCCAAAATTACTCACATAAGAGAAGCTGATTGTAGTTCAAGATACTTTTACACCAAAATTGCGCAAAGAAACCATATGGGGGTTATTGGAAGTGTTTTAGATGCCAATGGAGATCTACATACCACTCAAGAAGAGATCACAAGTGCCTTCATTGACTACTATAACGGGCTGCTAGGAACAGAAAAGACATTAACCATACCTGATGCATCACTATTCAGAGGATAGGAAGTCACTAATGATCAAGGGATTAAACTCTGTGTTGGGATCACTGATGATGAAATCAAAAAGGCACTCTTCAGCATCAACTCAAACAAGAGTCCAGGACCAGATAGTTTCTCCTCGGACTTCTTCAAAAAGGCTTGGAGCATCATTGGTAAGGACTTCTGTACAGCTGTCAGAAGTTTCTTCAAATAAAAAAAAATGGCTTAAACAGTGGAGCTCAGCACTAATCACCTTGATTCCAAAGAAAAAGAATGCAAGTTCTGTTTTGGAATACAGACCCATTTCATGTTGCACCACTGTGTATAAAACTGTTAGCAAAATCATTGCTAATAGACTTCAAGAAGTGCTTCCCTCCTTAATTGGTTCCGAACAAGCAGCTTTCACCAAGGGAAGAAACATTTTCGACAATATAGCCCTCTCCCAAGCACTGGTCAAAGGGTATGGACAGAAAAATGTTTCTCCTAGGTGTCTGATGAAGATCGACATAAGAAAAGCTTTTGATTCTCTTAGCTGGGCATTCATAGAAAATTCTTTGAAGATTTGCAAGTTTCCAAAGGATTTCATTGACTGGATTATGGCTTGTGTGACAAGCCCTTGGTATTCTCTGAAAATCAATGGCTCGAGTCGAGGTTTTTCAAAGGGAAGTGTGATGTTAGGCAAGGTGATCCAATTTCACCCTACCTCTTTGTCATTTGTATGGAAATGCTTTCTAGAAGATTAAGAGCCATGATTCAGGTTCATAGCTACTCAATCCACCCAAAGTGTGCCAGGATTGGTTTGACTCATTTAGTCTTTGCGGATGACTTAATGATTTTCTCAAGAGGTGACAGCTCATCTGTAAAGGAGGTCACCAGAACTCTAGAAGTCTTTTCTGCAATTTCAGGCCTACATGCCAATCCTCAGAAAACAAAATCGTATTTTGCTGGTGTCTCTACAGGAAGCAAAGATGACATCCTGGATATTACACATTTCCAGGAGGGTCAATTCCCCTTCCGCTATTTGGGGACCCCTCTCAATTCAGCAAGGATCAGGAACCAGATGTATAGTCAACTTATATCAAAAATCAAAAATCATGTGCATCATTGGTCTTCAAAGCTTCTCTCTTACGCGGGAAAAGTTCAGCTTATAAATTCTGTTCTTTTTGGCATTCAGAACTACTGGTGTAATGTGATTCTCCTCCCAAACGGAGTTACACAGCAGCTCAACAAATTGTGTAGAGACTTCTTATGGAATGTCCCTGAAGGCCAGAGGAAGATGATCTATAAAAGCTGGCTTAGTTCTTGTGCGCCTAGGGAGGAAGGGGGCTTTAACATTAAAGAGCTCCTTGCTTGGAATAAAGCACTCATATCCAAATGGCTATGGCTTTTGGAGACATACAAGAGCAATGTTTGGATTGATTGGATTAAAAGTTACACCTGTAGGAGAAGAAGTATTTGGGAAGTGGAAAATAGACAACAGAATTCTGAAGCTTTGTTTAGCATGCTAAGGGTCAGGGACGACATCCTGAGCCAGACCACAACCACAATGGAAGCTAGGAAAATGGTCAAATCTTGGAGCAATGGAGATAGATTCTCAGTCAGGAAGGCCTATGACTTATTTAGAATCAATCAACGAAGGTTCAAAGGGGCAAAAGTCATCTGGGGCAGCATTAACTTGCCAAAACATTCTTTCATTGCTACACTAGCAGTGCAGAAGAAGCTCCCGACAGTGGACAACATCTGTAAAAGGGGTTTAGTTCTAGTAAACAGGTGCTGCTTATGCAAGAAAGCTGCTGAGACCAGTGATCATCTATTTTTTTAATGTAGTTTCTCCAAAGATCTCTAGAGGGCAATGCTAAATTGGAGGAGCATGAGGAGACAAGGTTGGAGCTTGAGAAGGGAGATTGATTGGTATCTGAGGAGGAAAAAGGGCAAGAAAAACTGCAGAGTAAATTGGCAAATTTGCAGTTTGATTGCTATAGTATATGCTATCTGGGAAGAACGAAATGGAAGGTTGTTTGCTGAGCGGGAAAGCGATTTTCATTTGATTGTCGAACAGCTAAAACTCATAGTAAGTGTGAGAAAGCTTGCTTGGGCAAATGACATTTGCTACAATGATGTTGTCGAGAGTCTGAATAGATAATTTAGTGGTTCTATTTTTTGTAAGATCTTTTGAATTTTTCTTCCCCGATTGTGGATGAATAAAATTTCAACTAATTTCTTGCAAAAAAAAAAAAAAAAAAAAATCATACGGCGCCTAACAAATCTTTCCTTTTAAAAAAAACATAATCAATGTTAGCTCAATAATTAACGATTCAAGTTTATCCATTCCTATACACCAGTTCAAATCTGGTTCATTGAATTCCGTACCGTTTTAGATACTATCTCGCAACTCTAAGTTTAGTTAAGTTTTAGGATATTCGTCATTTCTATGTAGTCCAGTTTCAGTCCAACAGCTAGCTACCATTTTAGTTATTCAATTTATTTATTAATTTGACTTTATAATCATAACAACTACGTTGACACGGAGTACTAGTTAGCAGTTCAGCTAGTTAGTAGTTCAGCTGCCATATCAACTATCGATCCAATATTGCTAAGTTTGGTTCATTTTTCGACGTTTCATCTACTAGCTTAGATGAATGCCTGTTTTACCAATTCTAATCGAATCCAAATGAATTCAGTTCAACTTAGCGTATTTCATTTACCATTTGAGCTATTAGTAATTATTGACAGTGTTAGGAAAATGCCTTGAACGACTCATACCATTTGGGTATGTCGTAGTGGGTGACCGAGGGGAGAGCTCGGGGCATGGTGAGCTACGGTGTACGGGTGTTGGGCGAGGATCAGAAATAAGGAGAAACAGTGATTTTCTGGCGGTCCGCGGGGATAAAGTCGCAAAGCGCGGCAATTTTCGTAATGGGGATGCAGAGAATTGGCGCGGCCCGCCAAGGAGGTGGCGGGGGCCCGCGGCGGCTAGCTCGCGGTCCGCGGTGGTCTTTGGCGTCGGGCCGCGATGGGTGGCGTTTTCGGTTTATTTCTGCATCACACGTTTTCTTGTTTCCTTATTTTGTTTCTTCGGCCTATTAGGTAGTTTCTGTGAGGTGTACTATATAAACACCCTCGTTCCCTCATAACCTCCTCAAGACACAATTGAGTGATTCTCTTGTAATTGTGAGTACCTAGAGTCATAGTTGCGGGTTTTCTCAAGGTGTGCCTTGTTTGTCAATTGGGTAGATTCAAGGGCATTTGTTTGGGTTCTTGGTTGATCGCTAGGAGGTTTGGCTCTTAGATCTCATTCGTATTTGGTGAGTTCTTTTCGGATTGAACTCACAACTTTGTATTATTCGGTGCTATTCTTTATAGTGAATATTTCTCCTCTGTTTGGTGGACGTAGCTGACACATTGCTGGTGAACCACATTAAATTCTGTTGTCTTTTCTTTACGTTCTATTGCTTGTGTTATTGTTGATAGCACGATTGTTACAACATCGATTCACGCCCAATCACCCTCAAACCGTTTATTGTTGGGACTGGACGCCTCTGTCACAAGGGTGTTCAACAATTATTTTTGCTGAATCACAACTCACAAGTAACACACCCAGAATTGTTGGTGCATGAGTTCATAAGTCGTTAATCGTATCAAATCTTGTTCTTATTTTGGTTAAATAATGAATGCGTGACCAAGAGAAATATGGGGTATTGAAGTTCAAGTATTTCAAATGTTGTGTACATTAACTGCATGTAGCTCAATTAGTCATTCACACTTGATGTTAACCGAGACATAAGAATGTATGGTTTGGACGACTAAAGTCACTTAGTTTTAGTCCGTATCGATCGATGGAACAATCCCTATCCCTTCGAGAGATAACGAGCCTCGATTAAAATTGATTCTTCGGTGGCGAGATCGTCGAGTAGGAATAAAGCTTCGATAACAACAACCATGCATGACAAATGTCATCTAATATACACAATGTATGTACGTACAATCAGTGACTCATCCAAAAAATATATTTTCCGTGTCCGAACAATATTTTTCGGTGTCCTTCTCTTATCTTTTAGGATTTTTCATGGTTTTTAATACAAAAATTAGAGAATCAGGTACAAGCCGGGTACTCGATTTGCTATCTTTATGCACATATAGGACCTTAACTAGTTTATGTACCCGTGCAAAATTGCACAGGTAGTTATGAAATGTAGGTGATAACTCGTTTTTATATTACATTTTTTATTATTCGAATAAAGCATTAAAATTAAAAAAAAATAGAAATTAATGGTTGTACACTTGTACCCTTAAAAAAACAACGGGAGACATGTTAAAATCTCTTTTAATTTTTTGACTTACAAATTCTCTTGTGAAGATTCGTGACCTGCTATTTTTTGCACGCAATGGTGTCGTGAACCCGTGTTTTATGACCAATGCCCCATATTATTCTTATTCCGTTTCCCCCATATCTTTGGGTTGAACCTGACCGGGCCTATAGACCTGCAATTTTTTGAGTATAAACTCGCTTTCTCAAACCAGTCACCCGCTATGTCCAATGTTAATACATACTAAGCTAACCCCATTTGGCACACATTTTTTTTTCTATGTCATTATGACCCTTGACTCGCATTTTGGCTATAGAACCATTTTCTTTTAACCAGTGACCCGCGCTATGTTCAATGTTATGACTGACCCTGTTTAACACACATTTTTTCGTCAAACCTAACATGATACGTTAGCCTAAATTGACTCGTAGTTAAGACAAAATGAAGTAGATTATACATACAATTAGTATAATAATCCATGTAGATAATGAAGCTTATATACTCTTTTTTTAATAATTCGAATAAAGTGATAAAAATAAAGAAAAAGTAAAAAATAATGGATGTACATTTAAAAAAAGTGTTACAATATTAGGCATGTCAAAATCTGTTTCCGAGCCACCAATTCGATTTATAAGACTCGTGACCCGCTATTTCCGATCACGAACACGATTTTTATAAGTCATAACTCATATCGTTAATCGAATTGAAATTTAGTTTCCCTAATAATTGATATTATTTCCTATATTTTAGCTTAAAACGTGTTTAAATGGGGTAGCTAGCCCTACTTCATTGTACATTAATCATGTTTGATTGAGTATCATCTTAGAGAAGTTATGCACGATTCAATGAAAACAATTTAGTAAGTATAGCGAATTTATTTCAATACTTTACGTTTATGTACGGATTACAATTTATGACTCGTGATCCGCTATTTTTGGGTCTCGTTTTTGTGAACTGTAAATCATATTAACCCCGAGTCCCCGACTACTTTTTAACACACTTTTTTTTAACTTTAACCCCACCCGTTGACCCGTATCTTGAGTTAAAACGAAACAAACCCAAGATTTGTTGGAGGATATAAAAGTATCACAAAATTTAAAAAATTAAGTTTAAGCTTCTTTTAAAAGAAAACGAAATCATTGATAGAATATTCATATGGTACTACATGCTGTAATTATAATTAATATATTTTTTTTGATTATATCTTACCAACACATCTCGAAAATATTTCAAAACATATTTCCTAATATACTGCGCTTATATATATATTACTTCTTAAATTATGTTCATAAACAACTTGATTTTATATGATTAAGAAAATCTCGTCCAAAGTTGTTTTCGAAATTATCTCCTAAAATCTCAAATCCTTTATATATAAATTTGTTAATAAAAGAATTATAAAAAATCAGTTGTCTTGGTGGTTGAAGTGTTAAAATTGTAACTCTGAACTTACAGGTTCAAGCCTATTCAATTTGCTATTAGTATGATTAATCTAATATCTAATATATATATCTAAAAGCGAA
Organism: Spergularia marina; assembly: GCA_963680865.1. NCBI lineage: Eukaryota > Viridiplantae > Streptophyta > Magnoliopsida > Caryophyllales > Caryophyllaceae > Spergularia > Spergularia marina. Next base: position 15,340,902 of record OY804560.1, on the reverse strand, counting down.
TAATTTGGAGCGCATTGAGGGCGTCGGGAGGTCCAGAAATGCAGAGAGAGTCCAAAATTTGCTAAACTCTCACCTTAACAATTAAAATAATCCACATAAAACATTAAAAAATGCACATAGAGTCCAATATTTGTAAAACTCTTATGTAATAAAGTTATCAACATGAAACATGATATAAACAGATATAACTCGGGCAACGCATATCAGAATATCACGATACATGTATCATTAAGTTCGTGTCGAAATGTATGTCAATATAAGATCCATTTAGACATACTTTTGAAAAGTTAATAAGCTAATAATTTAGAGCGCATTGAGAGTACCGGGAGGTCAAAAAATGCACAAAGAGAGTCCAATATATGTTAAACTCTCATATAAAATATTAAGATAATCCACATTAAACATTAAGAAATGTATGCGAAGAGAGTATCAGTATTGATGTAAGTGCCGTTTGGCGACAATATTAATGAATTTCCGTTTTTTTTTCAAAAAAGAAATGCATGCGAAAAGAGTTTAATATTTGTAAAACTCTTACGTAATAAAGTTATCAACATGAATCATAATACAAACTGTTATAACTCGGGTTACGTATATCAAAATATTACGATATATGTATCATTGAGTTCGTGTCAAAATGTATCTCAATATAAGATCCATTTACACATATTTTTGAAAAGTTAAGTGTGATTTTGGTAAATATATGTTGACAAGTTTAAAATTTTTGTGAAAAATGATTTAAAAATAAACAAAAAAGAATATTATTTAAAAATCATTTAATACTCCATACAAATTTACAATGGCGATTGAGTGTGATTAGGAGACATTTTAACTAACAAACATTTAATTAGTTATCATGGTTTGGTTATTTATTTTGAGATTAACTTAATAAATAAGTATAAACGATTATGATAAAGTGTCCGTATAACGCACTACACAAATAGTTTTGAAATGTTAAATATGATTTTGGTAGAGATATGTCGAGATTGTCGACAAATTTAACACTTTTGTGAAAAATGATTTAAAACATAACAAAAAAAATATGCGTAAGTACTTTATTGAGATTAAAAGACATCTTAACTAACCAACATTTAATCAATTATCATTTGTTTTAGAATAGGTAATTGACAAAAAAAAGAATATGAAAAGTCTCCCGCTTTAATTACTTATCATGATTTATTTATTTATTTTCAAATTAACTAATTAAAATATAAGAATAGTCGATTATGGTGAAGTGTCCCGTGCAACGCACGGGCTTTTCACCTAGTATTAATAAAAGATAAAGCGGGTCGGTTGTTTTCGCCCACCCATATATAGAGCTATAAAAGTAAGACAAGCTAAGGTCCTACCCAAAAAAATAAAATAAAAAGATAAACACCCAACATAACAAGGCTGTAGATGTAAAAAAAAACATTCGGGGATCAACCCGTTTTCTTATCTTTAAATAAAAAAATAGATGTAAAAAACATACAAGAAAAAAAAAGTAAAAAAAAAAGAGGGTCAAATATCTCAAAAGACCTACGAGATTGTGTTGGACGTTTTTTGCATGATATGGATTTCACTTGATTGTCTACGGCTCCATTGGGGGAATCTGCCGTTTCGGCTACCACAATAGTGTATTCCATTGCTCCCCTTTCCTTGAAAGTATTAACTTCCTGCGCCACAGGGGGCCAGGCCTTTCTCTGACCTGAAAACGAGTATCCCAGCTAGGGGAGAGCAGATTCTCGGTCCGGACCGAGAACCGGACCGGACCGACCGGTTCGGTCCGGACCGAATTTTCTTCGATCCGGTTTTCGGTCCAACTTTTTTAGAGAAAACCTCCTCGGTCCACCCTTTCTAATGGGACCGGACCGGACCGATCCTCGGTCCACATTTTTCCGGCTCGGTCCTCGGTCCGGTTCGGTTCGGTCCGGTCCTGGACCGATGCTCACCCCTAATCCCAGCCTCGCACAGCTCTATCAGCATGCCCTTTCTTTTGCAATTGAAAAAAATTAGAAAATAAATGAAGTATTTTGCAAAATTATTATTCTGAATTTGTGCATTATATTTGTTTTTTTTTTAAAGGAGTGCATTATATTTGTTGAATAGGAGTATATGAGATCTTATATTTCCATTTATGTTTTTTTTTACAATTAATAATAAGACGCCACATGTTGTAATTGCATTTGTTGTGTAAGCCTAAAAGAGTTACACGGGGTGGTAAACAATGATTTCTCCTAATTAGGTGAAATGATTTGAAATGGTTTTAACATTTATTGATTGTTGGATCTTCGTGTTGTAAGAAATTCTTTTATCTCCAATCGACATTTTATACTTTCAAGATAAAATTATTTTGACGTTGTGAACTTGTGATGATATAGGGGTACCGATGTATTTATAATTAACTGATTAAATTATACGAGACTGAAGTGCATTTCACAGCAATAATGTGCATTGGTTAATGGTTATAGTGTATTGATGCATGGACGATTAAGACGAAAAGTGTACAAGATTAGAAAGGGCCGTAAGTGCGTTCACATGTATAATGTGCATTGTTTTGTTAAGTTTCTATTAATTCACATTCAGTGGTATGGTCACGACTCATGACCTGTATACTGTAGGGTAAGTTGTATGTTACTTCACTTCCTACTTACTAGATGATAAAAAATTAAATTTAACGCGTTTTAAGTTTGATGACAATATGACAACCATGCACGTCTGATTTAGTATTGTGTCAATTTAATTCATTTTCATTTTTGGCAAAGTCTTTATCCGAAATTTTATTGTTTTTTTTGAAGGACCTATAGTTTGAGTCAGATTAGGTAACACGACTATAATTGTAGGAGAAGATACTAGCTTTAGTAATTATAAAAAAAAATGTTAATAAATGATTCACGCAACAAGTTGGATAAGGATTTTTGCCCATCAAGGATTCTAATTAAGATCAACAATCAACCAATTAATATCAATCCTTTATATTATATATTCATAGTATTTTAAGCAACGCCTTTTCTTTCATTAATTAGTATAAGCCAGGAATCATCATCAATCCTAACACCATTAGGGTAGAGTACGTCGTCCATGCTATGCTATAAGTATATATCACTTGTTTAATTTGAAATATCCAACAATATACTCTCTCATTAAATCTTAAGCTACTTCCACATAAATTGAGAATAGTCGATATGGCGTCACATTGTGCTATGATGGTGATCAATTTCGTGTTGATGTTCACCATCATCTCATTGCTCAATGGCAGAACTAATGCAATCAAACAAGTACGTCCATAATATTATTTTCGTTTAGTTTACGGCCGCGGTTTTATTTAATTTTCCGATCATGCATGTTTAATTCAAATCAAAGTTTGTGTGAACATTGTTATTCAGTAGTCTAGTAAATTTGTTATGACGATCAAACATCGCTAGTGTGTGTTTTTGGTGCCTTAGTATGTCCCAATAATCTCACTATGTTGTTTTATGTTACAGTCCTACATAGTCTACATGGGGGCTCATTCACATGGCGCAGACGCTACACATAAAGATTTCGAATTAGTGGAAAATTCTCATCGAAACTTTCTCGCCACATTCATGGGAAGGTAATTCCTTTTTTTTTTTTAATGGATCGTTAGTTTAATACAGTAATATTTAAATTGTAGTACGTAGTTTCTTCAGAATTGCTAAGGGACAAACAAATGTTAATTTTTGAATGTTCGTGACTTGTGAAATGTGAAATATTCATTACTACTATGACTTGTGTAATGTAGCCTTGACGAGGCAAAGGATTCGATCATCTATTCATACAAGATGCACATTAATGGTTTCGCGGCCAACTTAGATGAGGATCAAGCAGCAGAGATTGCCAGTAAGAATAGTTTGTTTGATGTTTGTATTCACTATTTACATTCTTTTTAACGTTAATTTGCATTGTCATCACCGATAATAAAACCCGTGACTATATTATCGGAATCAAATAATTGGACTGCTCATGTATGAAACCGTGCACTATAAATTTCCTATACTTTTATGTGATTAGTGATTTGGACTCAATTGACGAGTGTTTATACTCTCTCCATTTTTTTTGATTCTTTACGTTTGGTTTGAATTCCTATCACAGATTCAAACCAAACGTAAAGAATCAAAAGAAATGGAGGGATCGGATTATCTATTTTGTAAAATATGAATGAGAAAGATTAATGTTATCATCACACAATTTACGAGTTATATCGGGTAACTTGATCCTAGCTCATTATCTATATATGGCACATACATTGGCACCCTTCTATTTTTTTTTAGGCCACCTAAGAAGTTTTTGTTAGTGAAGGCTTATGGAGTGTATATAGAGTTCCCTTTATGTTTTTAAAATTTTATTAAAATTTGAGAATTTAATTATTGCCGAACTTTGTTTTACGCAATTAGCATGGCTTCTAATTAGTAATTAATTACATAAATTGATGATATATGCCCAAAAAAAGACGTAAAATTTAACTTTGTTTTATTGATAATCAGAGCACCCAGAAGTAATATCAGTGTTCCCAAATAGAGTGAAGAAGTTACATACAACACATTCATGGGACTTCATGATGCTGGAGAAGGATGGTGAGATACGCCCGAGTTCGGCATGGAAGAAGTCTGGTTATGGCGAAGATACCATCATTGGCAACCTTGATACTGGTATCATTTTGACATTTTATTTCATAACGATACTGGTATCATTTTGACATTTTATTTCATAACGTTTGTGTTAATATTAGGGCATATCGAACGACATTTTTTCGTATATTATGCCCATTATTTTGTTCGTAGACTAATTAATTTCATTTACAAATGATTATGTTAAGATCTTTCACTTGGTACACTAAATTTGATTGAAAAAATAGAATTATAGAACAGTAAACAATTATAGTTCTCCACATAGGGCGTGTGCATCAACATATCCAATAGTAACTCCCCTTGATTAGTCGTTGATACACTGAAATAATAATGTTGTCGTTGTTGTTCTCTAACGAGCTATGTGCTTTCGAATTATTGTATGATTAGGTGTGTGGCCTGAATCCCAGAGTTTTAGTGACGAGGGCTATGGACCGATTCCATCAAAGTGGAAGGGGTTTTGTGACATTGAAGGTGTCCCTTGCAACAGGTTTGATCGTTAGCTTGTCATAAAATCTATTAACAATCAAACATTGATGTATTCACATTTATTCAATTGCTAAATATGAAGCACTTGTATTCAAATTCCCTTCAAATTATGAACAAAATCATCTCTTGCAGGAAGCTGATCGGAGCAAGGTTCTTCAACAAAGGTTACACGGCCTTTGTTGGTCACGAAGACCCATCACAGAACTCAGCACGCGACTATGATGGCCATGGCTCACACACATTGTCAACTGCTGGAGGCAACTTTGTCTCAGGAGCAAGTATCATGAACATAACCACAGGAGTCGCAAAGGGTGGTTCGCCAAAAGCGAGGGTTGCAGCTTACAAGGTTTGCTGGAAACCTGTGAATAATGGCGAATGCTTTGATGCTGATGTACTGGCTGCCTTTGATCATGCTATACATGATGGTGTTGACGTGCTGTCTGTCTCGCTTGGTTCTGCCCCTGTTGATTATTTCTCTGATGGTGTCGCCATTGGAGCTTTCCATGCTGTTCAAAATGGAGTTGTTGTAGTGTTATCTGCTGGCAATTCTGGTCCTACTGCAGGCTCAGTTTCCAATGTCGCGCCATGGATGATTACTGTTGGTGCTAGTACTATGGATCGCGAGTTTCAGTCCTATGCTGAACTTCGTGATGGCCAACGTTTCAAGGTTTGAATCGTACTAGATAAGTTTCATTACTAATAAAACTTGTTTAAAACCACTTCCCATGTTTCAATCTTGTGTGCAGGGTGCCACTTTATCAAGTCCTTTGCCAGAAAACAGGTTTTACCAGCTCATAACTGGTGTCCAGGCGAAATCTAGCAACGCATCAGCTAATGACGCGTACTGATGCCATCCCTTTTAACTACAGTTTCTTAAATTAAGCTGAGATCTTGTCATTTGGTAGTAATTTGTATTTTCTCCCTTTGCAGTATGCTCTGCCAGCCACAAACATTGGATCCCAGCAAAGCAACAGGAAAGATTGTGGTCTGTCTCCGCGGAGGTAATTCCAGAGTAGACAAGGGTGTGCAGGCAACACTTGCTGGAGCCGCGGGAATGATCCTATGCAATGACGAGTCTAGTGGCAACGAACTTATGTCTGACCCTCATGTCCTTCCTGCTACACATTTGAATTATAAAGATGGAACTGCTCTATACGCCTACATTAATTCAACTTCGTAAGTCACTCAGACCTCAACTAGTAGGGTATTATGTGTGTTGCTTACGCAGTTTCGCCTAATTTGAGCTGACTATTTTCCTTGACAGTGAACCTTATGGTTTCATTACCCACCCAGCAGTTGTATTTCAAACTAAGCCTGCCCCATATATGGCGGCATTCTCATCTAGAGGCCCAAACACAATTACTCCAGAAATTCTCAAAGTATGTTCTGAAGTGTTCTGTATTTTACTTTCATTCCTAATAAAGTATGTCAGTCTACTGAAAAAAATTAGCCCATGGTTGATGTGATTTGTGTAGCCTGATATTACTGCACCTGGAGTGAATGTCATTGCTGCATTCAGTGAGGGCGTAAGTCCAACAGAAGAAGACTTTGATAAGCGCAGGTTCCCTTTTATGGTTGACTCTGGTACATCAATGTCCTGTCCTCACATTTCTGGGATTGCTGGTCTTCTGAAGACGCGTTATCCCACTTGGAGTCCTGCTGCTTTTAGGTCGGCAATCATGACTACAGGTACAGTTTCTTTTTTAAAACAACTTGGTACTGATAATGTTATATGTTTCATTGATCATCTGATCTAACAGTTGGTCTTTTAAAATGTTTCTACAGCTAGAGTAAGAGACAACACTGGTGGCCTTATGGAGGATGCATCTTTCGACAAGGCTACTCCATTGAGCTATGGTGCAGGACATGTTAGACCTAATCTAGCCATGGAACCAGGACTAGTCTATGATCTAAGCACGACAGATTACATAAACTTCTTATGTGACCTTGGCTACAACCAAACTTCGATCAAAGCATTCCATGGCAGTTCATACGAGTGCCCTAAATCGAGCTCTAAGGTTAATATTCTGAACCTCAACTACCCTTCAATTACAGTCCCTCAACTTTCTGGTGCTGTCACTGTTACGCGCAAGGTGAAGAATGTGGGATCATCACCAGCATTATATGTAGCAACTGTGGAGCATCCAACAGGGGTTTCAGTCAATGTGGAGCCAAGACAGTTGAAGTTTGAGAAGGTAGGCGAAGAAAAGAGCTTCAAAGTGACTCTAACACCTAAGACAGGTTCTAGCTTGTCGAAAGACTATGAGTTTGGACACTTAATCTGGACAGATGGTAGACATCATGTTCGGAGTCCTATTGTTGTTGCTGGTGCAGCTTAAAACACTCTACCAAAGGCGTACAGGGGATTAGAATTGAACCTTCGACATGTTTCTGGACATTTAAACAATTTAGACAAACAAAGATTTCATTGTTAATATATGTCAATAGGCCTATTACTATGATATATATACTCATATGATCCTCAAATTTGCTTCTGTGGAATTTCGTTATACTATATATAGAAGCTTTTTAATTCCAACGCGGTATGCTATAACAGCTTTGACAGTGCATTAAGCCGCTGCAGACAGGTCCCTAGCCAAAGCTTTTGGACGCTTTCAACTTTGACGACCAGGTTTACAGACTTACAGTTACAATTTACTCTTCTTGTTGAAGTTTATCAATTTTACGCTTGTCCTTCACCTTTGTTTAGGTCGAGAGAATGTGTGGTAATTATTATGATGTATAGATCAGAAAACATAGAAGAAGAATTAAAAACTTAACGTACACATGAAAATTTAAATTTATAACAAAGATTGATAAAGACAGATTGATCTCGGAAGTTCCAAATTTCTGGTAATTAATAGAATCATTGTAATCTTTGATACATTTCATTTACGCTAATAATACCAACAAAAGCATAATCTATTGGACAACCTATGCCAAAAAATATGTACGATGAATATACAAATAACAATATATATGAGATTATGAGATCTGATAAAGAATCGAAAGAATTAACTGTTGAACTAGCCTAATGATTGAGATTAATCAGTGGACATCTCTTCAAAACCGTGAACAATAGCCTGTTACGACATTGCTCCCAGCACAGTCCAACTTCATCCCCAGGGATAAGGCATCTCCTGTAGACGAAATCCCTTCTCCAGTTATCCATGAGACCGTAATAGTTAGCGGTCGGCCACTTCTTCAGGGTTAGCTTCACCTGAACTCCCACGTCACAGTCCAACACATCAACTCTGAGGCCATCAGGAGAGCAAACCTGCAGTCGACTCTCGTTGTCGAGTTGAGGCAGAACATGAGTTTCCATCAGTTTATTGCCAATCAGTAGCCTGTGTTGCTCACTGCAGTCACTTTTAGTCAGAGTCTTCTTCACTGTCCACTCAACAGCAGATGGGATCACAGGGTGTACATCAGGATGGTACATCCTTAGTGGAATTGCTACAATTGGGGCCTCATCATCTGTCGATTTTTCGGAACAGACAGTACTTTCACAGGAGTGAGATGAAGATGCCTGGTTTGAATTACCAGCGCAACTTTTCTTGTCAGAATTACCACAGCCAGAAAATCTTTTACTGTCAGCGCAGCTTTTCTGATCAGAAACGGAATTACCACAGTCAGAAATATTACTCTGACTCACATAAAACTCACCATCAGGAAAATTTAGAGCATCATCAGGCACAATACTCTCTGCAGTTTTCTGATCAGCATCATCATCAGGAATCTCAATCTTTCTTCTTTTCGTGTCTCGAACAGCGTCAGCCTTGCCTTCTTTGGCGAAGAAATCGCAGAACGGCGCTCCATTAAGTTGAACATCCAAGAACTCAACTTTAATACGGGCCCCAAGATTACGCTTCCTGCCAGTAACGCTCATCTTGTTCATCTTCAATATCAAGTTTACTTCAGAACCTGATTTGGGGATTGAACCATGGAAGTTTTCTGGGTTCTGCATCTCAGAACAATCACAGGAGGAACTCATAGTTGGAAATTGATCGGATCCCTATCTGGGTTTGATTGAAAGGTTCGTAAATTTGAGGGAAATCAAATCAAAACAACCACTAATCGAAATAATTATCTGGGTTTTGTAAGAAATTAAAGGAGTTAAAAGGAGTTGTAGTACTAGGGCAACAGAGAGGAGAGAGAAAGAACAGAGTAATTGAGAAGCAACAACAATCGCAAAATATTAATGAGGAATTCAATTGAAACAATTACAACAGGAATGTGTTTATATAGAGATTGAAATATGGAAAGTTGAAATTTCTGATGACTGAATTTTGGTCTGATTTTGGCAAGTTTTACAGACTTAAGGCGGTGGGTTAAGCAAACCCAGATACTCTTAACAGTAAACTTCCTGGCTAAGCTTGAAATTTGGCGCGTTCTTTTTTATCCCATAGTACTATTTGTTATTCCTTTTAGTTTTGTTTTCTTTTTAAAGAAAAAGATGGGTATTTGGAAATTTTAGACTTCTCAAAAGTCAAAATGTTACCACATGATGAAATTACCGATATAAAAGATGACAAATTCATGGTGCATGTGGTTCATATCGTTGACATGGTTGTGTGACTAGCTCGTACGATATATTGTCCAGTTAGCAAATAATAGGGTTAACGAACAATTATGTTTAAGTGCGGCAGTGACTAAATGAGTTAGTTAGTGACGATTGTAGCTGCTTGGACTAATGAAGTAATGATGACAATAATTGACGTATAAAATGAATACTAGTATTATTTACTTGAGATTAAGCGAAATCTAATACTCCGTATGAGTAACTATTGTGCAATGTTACTCATATGAGTATATAATTTGATCCGATGAAATTAGAGGTGGCCACGAGCCGGGCTAGTGTCCAGAAAATCGAGCACTAGCACTAGCCCTACATACACGGGCTAGTGTCAGGGCTCGATTTTCTAAGCACTGGCACTAGCCCTCCACTGCTTTGACAGGGCTAGGGTCAGGGCGGGCCGGTGCTCCGGCCACCGGCCCTGTCTTGGCTGGAAAAAAAAAGGAAAAAATTGACTTTGACCGAGTTTGACCAGGGCTAGTGCTTGAAAAATCGATCACTAGCCCCTCGCACTAGCACTACCTAGTTCGGGCTAGGTAATGCCGGGATAATGCCGAGCCGGACCGTGCGTTAACCAGGGCGGAGTCAGTGGGGGCCCGGGCTCCTAGTGCCCAATGGGCACCATTAGATGAAATATATCAAGACTTAATTATGACTATTGTTGGGTTGATGGTGTGGGGGGCGGGGTGTTGAAGATATAAAAAATGCTTTAACCTTATTTGGGCCTAATGTTGTGAGTGAATGTTTTTTTTACACCGGTAAGAAACAACAACGAAATAGAATGTTTTTTTTACACCGGTAAGAAACAACAACGAAATAGAGTTAGGTTACCCTTCTGTCAAGCGTGTCGCCCAACTTGTCTGCATCTAAAATACTATATAGAGAATGGGGAAGGGGGGAAGACACCTCCTGAGCGTGCAGGATGGTGCCCCAATCGCGCCACATAATCGCAGCTTTGTTTGCTTCACGAAATACATGTTTGCGCCACATATATGAACCTTTTTAAAATGCTTGATAAAATAAGTGATATCTTTCACAAGCATACTAATCTGCCACGGACGCTGCCACACATTTTTGACTGCCGAACTAACTGCCTGATTATCCCCTTCTATTACAAGCATAGTGACGCCGATCGGTAGCCTTAAAAAACACCATCCGCAAGTGCAAAGGCTTCAGTTAATACATTCGTGCTTCCCAAAAATTAGCATACTCCATATTCACGGGAGTTTCGTCTTGATCGTGGATGATATACCCTACACACGCCAAGTTGTTGATGACCGAACCATCAAAATTAAATTAAGTTTGTGGAAACCATGAGTAGAGCTTCTCCAAATAGCCATACTTCTTGCTAGCCCTTTATCAACCAAATGTGAACTAAAATCCTGCGGAAAAGACACCCGTTTTTGATGAGGGAGAGAATGAGAGGGTTGGAGGTTAGACATTTGAGACCAATAATACCATTCATAAAAACAGTTCATACTTTTAACAAAGTTCTAGATGATGTTAATTTTGTTTATTCTTGGCGATAATAACAAGGGATTATTTCCTATGTACCTCTGAGGTTCCGAGTTTTTCTGGTATGTCCCTCTAGTTACCGAGCAATCCAGCGTACCCCTAAGGCTTGCAAAATCACGTTTTTTGAGCTTTTTCACTAACGGTCTCTAACATCGTTAGCCCCTACAGTGTATTTGACTACTTCCAAGGAATTGACCATTAATTACACATTAATTCAAAAAAGTAAATTTTCCAATATACCCTGGGGTATTTGAAATTTTCTGGTATACCTCTGTGATTTTCGAGCTTCCTAAAATACCCCTGATGTTTGCAAAACGGGTTTTTTTGGGGATTTTTACAAACGGAGTTTAAAGTCGTTAGGTTAGTTAGTTTATTTGACTTATTTTAGTAAAAATTAACCTTAATCAAATTAGTAAAAGAAAAAAAAAGAAAGCAGATTAAAATAAAAGGCAACCCATTTTCTCTCTCCTCCTCTCATCCCCACCCACGGCCAGCCTCTACCACGCCGGGCATCAGCACACCGTGAACCACCACCATTTCGACCACCCTCATCCAGCAACCCCTTTCCACCACCTCCTCGACACCTATTCTACCGACCTCTCATGCCTTCATTTCCTTCTTTTCCCATGTTTCTCTCTCCTGGAATGGAGCATTCGACCATGGAGGCGGTGAGGGATGGGGCGGCAACTAGGGTGGAAGGGGCAGGGCCGGCAGATCAACGGGGGGGAAGGAGTTGCATGAAAACGGAGGGGAGGAGAGAACTAAATATGTGATCGTATAGGCTCGGGGATACGCGAACGATGGTCGACCAGGTCCCACGTGGAATCGAAAATGGGTAGCCGGTCGTCTGGTGGTTCTCGCAGAAGCATTAGTGGTGGTGCGTATTGGTGGAGGTGGTGGACAAGGAGGTTGGAGGTTGTGATGGTGGGAGGAGAGGAGAGAGAAATGGTAGGGTGGGTTTTGTTTATATTTTTATTCTTTTTGAATAATTAGTGGGTGGTTAATGTAGTATAAGGTTAATTACGTAAAAGAAAAGTATGATTTTTAAGGCTCTATCTACTGTTTTAACAAAATTATTTGGGTCTTTGGGAATTTTTATGTTAAAAGTGTTTTAATTGTTAATTATAAATTAGTGATTGTGTAGAACTTTAATTATCGTAGTTATAATTGATAAACAGATTGAGGGCATGGAATTTAGATTATAGAAGTAAGTTAGATAGTGACTAAGATTAGAGATTGATGTGAGATTGGTTGTTATGTTATTGTAGATGTCGAATTTATGACCAAGGAGTATTGGTGTGACTAGTGCTGGTTTCGCTTGTGCATGTGAAGGTAAGCTAGCATGCTCAACCCTTCTATGACTTATATAAAACCTTTCAAATTTTGGTGCTAAATGTGATTTGGTTGTTGGTTGAGAACATAGCTACATGCTAGGTGCAGAACTACATGTTGGTTATTGTTATTGGATGATTGTATTTGGATAATGATCGCATATTACTTATGAAATGGTTAATGGTTTGATTGAATGAATGAAAGCTACTTTGATTTATGCATGACGATTTATGAATTATCGAAAGTTATGGAAGACAATGAGTTGGGAATATTGATCGCATATATTATTGACCGCACACTATTGATCGCATATATTATTGTCCGCAAATTATTGATCGCATATATTACTCTTGCTCGCATCTATATTTGCCCCACCGCATAGGTTTTCAAGAGGGCTTGTAGGCGTCTAATACTACTCTATTGGATTGGCAATACTTGATAGGGGGTGTGCACACTTAAGGTCTAGATTGTCTTGGTTGGATCATGCAGGGCTGGTTATACCGCCTTAAATGATTGAATAATCGCACATTATGCAGGGCTGGTTACATCGCCTTAAATGATTCAGAACTCCCACTCATTGATCTTACCTGAATGCTACAATTGATATGATGATAGTATATTTGTTTGCGTTGAAACATCATTGGATTGTTAGTATATGAATATGTGTTAAGTGCTGTTTCCAAATGAAAAGTAAAAACGTTTTCGAAAAGCAAGGTAAGTGTTTTTGGTTTTACAAGTTGAGGTGTTAGCTTACTCAATTTTCTGACTTTTTCAACTGTGGGTTTTGTGCTTTAAATCCACCACAGGTGGTTGTGATGGAAACGTCTTTTAGTGTGGGTCCTACCTGAGGAACTGTAAAGCTTCCGCTGTGCATCATTGTATCGAAGTTTGTTTGGCCTTTGTATCGCCTTGTCAAATTGTATAAAATGTGTACAATGTATTTTGTTAGCTTTGTATATCGATTGCAATATTGTCGAATTTTGGCGGGTTTTTGTATTAAAATAATGTTTTAAAAGTGGCCGAAATTCGGGGGTGTTACATTTTGTATCAGAGCGACCCTGCGACCACGTGTTGGGTGTTTCGGCACCTAACTGTATAGCGGGGGTGGTCCTGGACCTGTACGTGTAGTAGGTTTATGTGTAAGTAAATAGCATATAGTTGATGATAGGGTTGTGTAGTAATTGTTCTTTGTAGAAAAGTTCGTTGTTTGAAAGTTTGGTGGCTGATGATCCTTAGGTTTAGAATTCGGTCTTAAATTTGAGATATATCTATTTACTTGACTAATTTAGGCTATATTGCTCGATCGTTAATGGATTTGGGTTGTGGTAATTCAATCGATAGTGTCATGGAAAGTTATGACTAATTTGGATACATTGTCTTTATGATTTCTGTGTATGGGTTTATCTTAAGGAGCAGTGTGACGTGTTAATTGAAGAGTTTTGGTGTCATTATAATATGCAAAGAGGTTGTGATATAGTACGAGTTAGGGTACAATTTGGAGATTTGCTTGGTTTGAATTTTTGTGTTTTGAGGTTCCAATCTATTATTGTGATGACATCACGTTGTGATACAAGAGCTACGTTTATGTGACAAAATGTACTTGGTGAATTTGAAAACTTCTATAATTATTTTGGGTTTGTTTGACTACTAAGATAGGATTCCTAGAGGTGATTATAACGAGTTTTGTGAATAAGGGGAATACCGACTTTATTAAAGGATTGGAGACAAAAAGATATTGGATGAGGTATGATGGTTTAGTATGGTTTTGACATATATAGGATTTTGGATCCCCGTGAATAACAAATCTCTAGAGGTGATTATTGGTGCGTAGATAATTCTGGAGTCTTGTTGTATATTTTGATCTACTAATGTCTAGAAATTATTTATCTCAAAAAAAATGTCTAGAAATTATTATGGTAGGTTGAGGAGTGGTGAAAATGGTACCCGATTTGTTAAAAGGGTATTCAAAATTTTGGAATGTGTTTTGGGCTCTCATAATATGAGTAGGTATTATTTGATCTCAGATTCTAGGTTTGTGGATTTAAATGATAGGCTTGATCGTGAAAGTTTCTTAATTTATATTTTTGGGAATACATCAATGTCTCAGGATGGGAGAACTTGTTAGATGTTGCTGTTTTCGGGTGAATTATATTATTAATGGATTATTTGTTAAACTTGTGTTATTGAGTAGATGGATTGATTTTGGTATGCTGTTTAGACTCCAAATGAGAAAAGTTACATGTGTTGGTGGTCTTTATTTTTGAGGTTCTGAAACTTCTATTATGGGTCATAAGAGATACTGAAGTCTGTGGAGTTAGAGTTAAATTTATTCGACAAAATGTGCTTTATAATTTGAGTATATATTATAAATAAGTCATATTTCTAAGAAGAGAGGGCATAACTGATATTATATGATTGAGTATACAAGTGTGGACAGGAACATTGCTGAGATACATTTAAGGGTTGGTTCTAATTGATTTGGTTTATTTTATCATGTATTCTATGAGTATGAGGTCTTAATGATACGAAGAGTTTATTTTATGTAGATAACAATTTGAGGAAATATTTAGTTAGTTATTCGGTTATGTGGTTTCTTACTTCAATAGGGGGTTTCAATTTGTTGCATTGTCGTTTGAGACTTTTAATACTTATCATAGTGGTCGTTATTATTGGATTAGTGTTTGAAAGTTGTGGAGCATTTGGGGATTATTGGTGCGTAACAAATAGAAAGAGAGGTAAGGATATATGTTTTGGAGTGATGGTTACGTTAGCAAAACAAGAAAGAATTTGAGAATCTAAATGTTTTGGGTATCTCGTTATGGAATATCTGGTGGTATCGTCTAGGGTGTAGCTTATAAATTATTGCGAGCTTACTTATGATTGGGATAATTGGTAAGATGTGATACTAAGAGTTTTGGTGAATAAGATGAGTATGGTAGTTATTGATTTTATACGAGCGTGAATATGAGATTTGGTGTTGGGTATGAAAGTTAGTTAGGGATTGGTTACATTATTTCGTTGTGAACCGGAGCTTAGAGAGAACGAATTAGACTCGAGTTTAGTTGTATTGACTTGTCTTTGGTGTTTCAATATATGTTTTATAGTTGCATAATAGATTAATAAAGTTTTCGTGGTTCATGGATTCATTGATTTTCAACTATTAGGGACCTTTGACAATTGAGGATATTTACAGACTGTCGATACTATAAATGATTCGGTTACTATAAAACTAAGATATCGTCGTCCTCTTCCTCATCGCCGCCATGGAGTCTTTGGCCGTGGGTGGTAGTCGGGTTTGGGGTGAAATGAATGATGGAGCGAAAGAAAGAGGCGTGGTTTACGGAGTGGGGTCGAGGAGTAACGGGGCAGGGTTGTGATGCTAGTGGCACGGTGAAGATGTAGTGGGGCAGGGTTGTGTGGGTTGGGCGGGGAGGCGGGGAGGGAGGAGAGAGAAGATTGAGTGTTTGTTTTATAATTAATGGTATTAAGGATCAATTTGTTTTAAAAAAAGTCAAACTCAATAAGGGCCTAACGGTGTTAGACGCCGTTAGTGAAAAAAACTCAAAAAACCTCAGGGGCACGCTGGACAACTTGGAAACTAGAGGGGTATATCAGAAAAACTCGGAAACCTCAGGGGTATAATGGAAATTTTCCCAAGATAACATTGCTACCGTTCCAAATATCCCAAACTATTTAAATCACTTTAAGGAGGTCTTTGTTATTATTAGCATGGAAATGGTTCAGGAGGAGTTTATTGTTCGGGCTGTTCGCGCTTGGGCCGAGCCTGGGGGCGCGTGGCGGCTTATTCAGGATACTTTAGCTGATGATTCGCCTCTTTTGTTGGATGTTGATGATGAAGCCCTGGAGATGTGTGAGAGTAATGTCATGCAATGTAGGCGTAAGGTTGCTGATGGTCATTTTACTGCGGCGGTTCGTGTTCTTTCTTCCTCGGGCATTGCTCCTTGCTCTGCTGCTACTTTGAAAGATTTGCAGGCTAAACACCCTGTTGTTCCTGGGCCATCAATGCCTGCCTTACCTGTCGACCAGCCTCACTTAGATGATCTGGTTGTTGTTGTTCTAAATCGGATTAGGAGTTCTCCACGTGGTACTTCTTGTGGGCGTGACGGTTTGCGTGCTCAGCATCTTATGGACTTTCTGAGTGGGGCTACTGTGGCAGTTTCTGATGAGTTGCTTGCCCCAATCACTCGCTTGGTTAACCTCTTTCTAGATGGGCAGTGTCCTGCTATTTTGGATCCCTTTGTAGCTAGCGCGCCACTCACTCCATTAGTTAAGCCGGGCGATGGTATTCGCCCTATTGCGGTGGGTATGGTGTGGCGGCATTTGGTCTCCAAGGTGGGGGCCTCTTTATTGGGTCCTTCTTTGTGTGATTATTTTGCGGACCTTCAATTTGGTGTGGGTGTGTCTAGGGGTGGTGAGGCGATCTTACATGCTGTTAACCGCTTGGTTGAGGGTCGTGGAGATGAGGTGGGTCTTTCGATGTTATTGGTAGACTTTCATAATGCCTTTAATATGGTGGATCGCACCACTATGCTTTAGAAGGGTTCGTCTTCGCTGCCCCGCTCTCGCTCGTTGGGTGGAGTTCTGTTACTGTAACCCTAACCCTGCTCGCTTATATTATGGAGAACATACTCTTTTGTCGTGTCAGGGGGTGCAGCAGGGTGACCCCCTAGGCCCGCTGCTTTTTGCTCTAGTGTTGCACCCTTTGGCGTGTTAGATTAGAAACTTCTTTGACTTGTGTTTGCGGGCTTGGTATTTGGATGATGGCACTATCGTTGTTGATACCTTGGTTGTAGGTCAAGTCTTGGAGCTGATTCAGGCAGAGGGTTCTCATTTGGGTCTTCACCTTAATGTTGATTAAAATGAGGTTTTTTGGCCTACGAAGGATCCGCAGAGCCGACTTGTTGGGGTGTTCCCCCCTATAATAGCTAGGCCTCTCATCGGGGTCAAGTTATTAGGTGGGCCTGTCAGTGTCGGTTTTAAGTTTTGTTGTTCTATGGTTATGCAGAGGGTGGCTAAGACCATTGAGCTCATGGATGCGGTTGCTAAGCTTAATGATCCTCAAAGTGAGTTTATACCCTGCGGTCGCTACCTTGCCTTTTTCGCTTGGAGGACTTGGTGTTTATATGGCCAGGGATGTTGTCCATTATACTTTTTTAGCGTCGCGATTTCAGTCTGCTGACCTGCAATCTAAACTCCTTCGTCATGCTGGTGTCGTCTCTTTGGGGTCTGCGTCTGTTGGTGTTTTCAATCGGACTTTAGAGGTTGATATCTTGGGTAATCCTGGTTAGATCACTGCCCCCAGACTTATGAAAAGATTGGCAGATATGTATTTTGCTCGGGTCGCTAGGAATGCCACTTCTGTTTATTCATTAACACCGCGTCAGTTGGCTTTGTGGAGTTCTTAGCAGGGTGCACATAGTTCGGATTGGCTTCGGGTTGTCCCTATTTCAGGATTAGGTCAGACTATGAATCGTCATACTTATCGTTGCGTGGTTTGCTATCATTTGGGGGTGCCTTTATTCACCATGGATTGCCCGTGCTCTGCTTGCTCGCGGGTCTTTGTGGGTGATATATTTGAGGATCATGCTATTTCGTGTGCAGGGTTGGTTGGCGTCAAGCATCGGCATAATACTGTTCGTGACACGCTGGTTGACATCTGTTATTGGTCAGGAATCTCAGCTGGAAAGGAGGTTGACATTGGTATGATTGGTGCTGATGGCCGACCTCTTCGCCCAGCGGACATGCTACTTTATTCTTGGGACAGAGGGCGCAACGTTTGCCGATTTGACTGGGTCGTTGCCTTTGACTCAGACAGGATTGACTGATTTCGAACTAGGTAAGGTGGTGCAGGAAGCGGACCATCGTAAGCGTTCTAAGTATGAGGCTAGGTTCGCTGCTTTGGGTTATGGCTTCCATCCCTTCTCTTTCTCCTCTTTGGGGGAGTTGGAGCCCACAGTTGTTGCTCTGTTTAAGCGGATCTAGCAGTTCTCCAGGACACAGGATATCGGTGCGCAGGCTGCAGCTTATATATTTACTAGGATTGGTTTTTCCATAACAAAAGGTGTGGGGGCTCAGATTCTCTCTCGGCTCCCCATCAATTTCTTGTAAATTATTATTGATTTTTAGTGATATTAATACCACTTTTTATAAAAAAAAATAACAATAAAATAAAGTTAGTAATGGAGTAAGTTTTTCTAGCACACAAAGGGCGAGATAAAGAATGGAAAATGAAGAAGATGAAGAAAGGAGATGAAGATAGAGTTCAAAAGGCCGTCACATGAGTTCCTAGCCCCAAAGGCCCTGATTCTGCTAGCAATCCTCTCTGTAAGAACATTACAATCCAGAACATAAATTTTACCTGTTGTAATGGAAATTCCAAGATATCTAAAAGGTAAAGAGCCCTCTCTAAACCCTGATATCTGCAAAATTTCTGCTCTCACACTTGTGCTTACTCCAGCAAAGTAAATTTCAGATTTCATATTATTAGCACATAACCCTGTTGCTTGAGAGAAAGAAGAGAATCCCCTAAGGAGCAACAACACTGGTTTTGCAGCACATATGGTGAAACCTGCAGTCATTCCTGTCTGCCAACACCATTAACACCCTGGACAGGTACTCCATGCATAAAGTCATTGACAGAGTGTATGCAGGTGAGGTAACACACTCTATAATCCATCCTATCATTTGGTTCGGGAATTTTAGGGCTCTCAACATCTGCTCAATAAAACTCCATTCAACAGTGTCTTAAGCTTTTCTAAGATCTATTTTCATCAAACACGTGGGTATTATAGCCCTTCTATTATATTTCCTAACTAAATCTTGATTGGCATACGATTATATTTTCCACTATATCTCTCCCTTGCACAAAAGCTCCTTGATTCTGGCTTACAACTTCTGGTAAACAGGCTCCAATTCTTCCACATAAGACTTTAGAAATGCATTTGTAAATAGTATTACAACATGCTATGGGCCTGTACTCTGTGACATTTCTGGGATGAGTCAGCTTAGGGATCAAGGTCAAGATCGTGTTATTGATTTGTTTCAGCATCCTACCCTTCTTGAAGAACTCTCCCACAGCCTCACAGATTTGTCCTCCCACAATATTCCAATTATTTTTATAGAATTGGCTTGTGTAGCTATCAGGCCCAGGGCTTTTTGTTCCAGGAATTGAGAAAATGGCTTTCTGAATCTCTTCTTTTGTAACCTCCTTGATCATCTTCTTTGCCATCTCACCAGAAACCACAACCCCTTTTCTCACTGCATTGACATGCACTGGCTTAGTTTCAGAAGACTTTCCAAGCAAATCAAGATAGAAAGCCAGGAAAGCTCCCTAAATTCCTTCATCATCATTGTGCAATTTTCCTTCCACATCTTGAATTTGATTGATGATGTTTCGAATCCTCCTAGTTTTGATAGAACAGTGAAAGTAAGCTGAATTTTCATCTCCCTCTTTAATCCATTGCGCTTTACTTTTCTGTCTGGGAAAATTGTTGCTTGCTTTTTGAAGGTACATATAATTCTCTGACGCCCTGATCTCCTTTCTTTTGATCATTTCCTCATCTTTGGGGTCTTTTTGCAAGGCCATCTGGGCTTCTAACAACTCCTGTTGTGCCTTACAAGCTGCTATTTCCACATTAGAGAACTTACTTTTGTTGAGTTCCTTCAGAGGCTGTTTCAGGAGTTTCTGCTTTCTCACAGCTTGATACATCATTGAACCCCTGATCTCTTTACTCCATCCCTCCTTAATTATCTCTTTGTATCTAGCCATGCTCCACATGTTATAATTAATACTTGAAGCTTTTCCTCCCCATCCATCTATCTTTTTCCATCTCAATAGTACAAGAAGAGTGATCAAACAACCCTTCTAGATGGAACATTGCTCTGCAGTCTGGGAAATTAAGCATCCAATCATCATTGATCATAGCCCTGTCTATATTTGAGAACACTCTCCTATCATTTTCATGCTTATTATTCCAAGTGTAAACACAACCATTAGCTATTAAATCCTGCATTCCATAATACTACACACAAGCTTGGAAGTCCTGAATTTCAGCTAGACTGACTTTACTTCCTATTCTCTCTTCTTTATGCAAAACATTATTGAAATCTCCCATCCAAATCCAAGGTCCAGTCAAAGTTTTATGGATATCCTTCAACTCTTCCCATAAGCTCCCCCTATCCTTTGAGTCATTAAATCCATACACCAAGGACACCTGAAATTTTTTATAAGAACCAATTTCCTGAATAACGCTGTGACTCAATTGTGCAGTTATTAGTATTTGCACATGATATTTATTTGGGTTCCAGCAAATCCGAATTCTACCCCCTGAACGACAGTTATTATTAGTGCATATACTTCATCCCTCACATATATTAAGATGAATCCTAGTCAGGGAACTAGGTTTCACCTTTGTTTCCAGAAGCCCAAATAATCCCACCTGCTGCATCTTCATGAATCTCTTAATCTCAACTTGTTTGATGGTGCTATTTAGGCCTCTGATATTCCGGAATCCTATGTCAACCATGATCAATATGATCATGGTTGACATTCCCAATTTCTGCACCTATGCCTCCTACATTTCCCAATCTGACAACACTAGCATAAGAAATATCGCTCCCATTAGCCACATGATCTATACTGTTTCCTTGACCTAAAATCAATTGTCTCTAAGCATTTCTCACCGTGCTTGTTGCTGGTGGTAAAGTAGTCTGGTTAACCGGAGTTGCAAATGTCTCTGCAGTCTTCTGCTGTGGATTATGATTTGGTTGAGCTGCTTTAGGTCTCCAGACTTTCCTAGTTTTCACACCAGAATTAGTTTTCCTCTTACATTGCTTCTCATCATGTCTAATCCCCTTACAAAGTTTGCATTTTTCAGGTTTCCATTCATATTCCACCATTTGTTTTATGTTCTTCTCCTTCTCATCAACAAAATCCAGCATAGTCGGGAATTCCTGTCCAACCTCAACCTACACCAAGACCCTAGCAAACCCAAGTCTACTTCTGTCTACTGTGGCAGCATCACAATGAACATACCTCCCAACCATTCCTGCAATCTTCTTAATACATGAAGGTGACCAGAACCTGAGCTCTGTCCTATCAATTTAATCCATATAGGAACTTTCTTCACTAATCCCTTGCTCAATTCCATGTCTTGCGACCAAGGTTGAACAATGATATCCAGATGTAAGGACTTTCTCCCTATCTTCTACCATCTTGGATCTAACCAGATAAACCCCATTAGGTAGTACAGAGACCTTATCAAGACCCTTATTCCCCCAAATCCCTGAATCACATCTAGCGGCGGATTCCCCCCTAACACATAGCAAACCACTGCGGATTTCCAATAATTCACCCCTTCATTCACATCTCTAAACTTAAAATCAACTTTGGGCGTGATTTAGAAGTATTATCTGTCCTATTTGCATTAAAGTTCGAAACTTTACCTCGACTCTGTTTCCGTACAATTTGCCATCCTTCTTCTCCATTCTGTTCTGCATATTGTTCTTCTTGAATTGCCTCTTATGTTTCATTTCCTTCTTCAATCTCTTCATCCTGAGACTCAATATCTGACAGATCAAGTGGAGGTATCCCTTGAATATCCCCCACTTTCCTGAATCTTGTAGCATCAGACGTCGATGGTGCTGTTTTCTTATTGTTACTTTTACTCTTCTTATTCCTTGAACCTTGATTTGTCTTGCATGATTTTGATCTAGCCATAATCAGATCTTACAGCATAAGAGAAATCAAAGTTTTTAAGGATTTTCTTAGGTCGATTTCACTGAGCTTCTCTCTCTAGTTTTCTCTCTCTTCATTTTGGTAATTTCCTAAGATTCTAAGCTGTATTACCATATCCTATTTTGGATAAGCATCATTTACAATATAACAATATTATTATATGCAGCATGTCAGCGTGGGAATTGAGCGGCCTGCATCCGGTCAGAAGTAAATTTATGTCAGAAGGTCAGAAGTAATCTGAGTCACACATTTACCCAAGATCAATGGTCAAGATTTAACAAAAAAAAAACAAAAAACAAAAAAATACCGACCCCCTTCCCTTTTCTCTCTCCTCCCCCAACCCCCCCTTACCCCACCGACCACCCCAGCCCCACCGGCGACCGTCACCGACCACCACCATTAACGGCCCCGACCCAGCCACGACGACCGCACCTCTCCCGCGACCTCCTTTCCGCCGTTCCCACACCCCGCCGCCCCCTTCTTCTCCCCCATTTCTTCCCTTTTCCACTTTGAAAATTGGGGGAGAGGTAACAACAAGGGCACGAGGGGCGGCGAACGTCGGGGGAGGGGCGGCGAGTGTGATGGGTGAGGTGGCGGTTGAGGTTAGGGGCTAGGCAAAGGAGTGTAAGAGAAGAGAGAAAATGAAAAAAAAAAGGGACGTGGAGGACGATGGAGGAGATGGCGCGGGGAGATCTATGCCGCCGTGGGGTCGCCTGACCGGCCCGAGTCGGGTGGTGGTGGTTGCTTCGAGTGGGGTGGTGGTCGGTAAAGGTGGCCGGCTGTGGTAAGGTGGTTTGTGGTGGTGGTGGTGGTGGTGGGTGGGTATAGGAAGAGAGAGAAAAAAAATGTTGTTCAGTTTTCTGATTTTTTTTTAATTTTATTTTGTGTTTTTTTTTATTAAAGTTATTTGAGTTATTAAAATTATTGGAGTTAAGTCGGGGTTACGTGTTTTTAGTTATTGGAGTTATTAAAGTTATTGGAGTTATCAAAGTTATTGAATTTATCAAAGTTATTGGAGTTAAGTTGGAGTTACATGTTTTATAGTTATTGCAGTTATATTAAAAAAACGTGTTTTAGTTATTGAAGTTATTGGAGTTAAGTTGAAATTACGTATTTTAGTTAAATATTGTTATAGAGTGGTAAAGTTATTGGAGTTATATGCTATAGTTATTGGAGTTACGGAGCAACTAAAGTTATGAGAGTTAGTGGATCATCAAGATGTGTGGTTGAGATTACTTCTGACCTTCTGACATAACTTATATATATATATAGAGAAATTACATCAGGTAAGAAGTGTTCTTAAAGTTAGAAATAAGAAATAATCTGCACCACACATCTTGATACTCCACTAACTCTCATAACCTCATTTTTTCTCTAATTTCAGTAACTCTAACACGTAACTCTAATAACATCGTAACTTTAACTTATTAACAACGTAACTCTAACTTAACTTGAATAACTTTAACTTAGCTCCACTAACTTTAGCTTAACTTCAACAAATAAAAAACGTATTTTAATATATCTTCACTAACTAAAACACGTAACTATAATAACTCCACTAACAACAACACGTAGCTCTGATAACACCACTAACTAAAACGCGTAACTATAATAACTTTACACACTAAAATTCATAACTCCAGAAAAAAAAAAAAAAAATCTCTTTCCTCTCATACACACCCACCGCTACCACGCACGAACCACCACCTCCCACCACCGGCCACCTGCATCAACAACCATCCCCATCCAGCCGACGACCACCACCTCACCCGCCGTTGTTCCGCCGGTTCAGCTGTGGTGGTCCTTTCCTCCGTCGATCACTTCACCGCCCCAATTAGCCCATTTTTTCTCCTAAAACTCCTCTCCAACCACCACGAATTAAGCCATCTCTGATGCTCCGCCGCCCCTCAAAGACGTCGCCGCCTATGTATTAACGTTCTCCGCCCTTCCCTCGACGTTCGCCACCCCTCCTGGCCGTGATGCCGCCACTCCACCAATTTTCGACGTGGAAAAGGGTGGAAACGGGGGAGAAGAACTGAATGGTGGTGTCCCAGAGTGGTTGTGGGGCGGTCGCGGCACACCAGCGCTCCTGGTGGCTTAGTCGGGGTCGGAGTTGGTGGTGGTCGGGAACAGGGACCGGCGGGACTGGGGTGGTCGGGGGAGGTGGGTGGGGGGTTGGGGGAGGAGAGAGAAAATGGAAGGGGATTGGGTCTTTTTTATTTTGTTTTTTTATGATTTTATTTTTCTTTAATCTCAACCATTGATCTAAGATAAATGTGTGGCTCAGATTGTTTCTTATTTCTGACTTTAAATTAGCTTCTTACCGGATGCGACCCCTATATAGCCTTAAGCATAAGAAATAAAACCCTAACCTTTTTCTCTCTCCCTTGCCTCTCTCCTTCGCATTCTCCACCCGCATAAGTTATCAACATGACCGGGTCAACTTCAAACACATACAACTGTCCCATGCAATCTTTGATTAATTCGTAGTTTGTGTCGTTAGAACCATGCTTTTGATATGAATCCAACAATATGTAGAACGTGCCCAGATCTACCCGGGAATGGTTTCGCCGCCTTAGTATTTTAATGATTCCCGTCGACTCCTAGGGTATTTGAGGACGAGATTTTGTGCATACTCTAGCCTTGGCATCATGACAAAAACTGCTAAGAACTTGATTTGTGAATCAAAAGTTATATTAGTATTCGCGGGTAAAATTTAATTCAAGTTATGCCTATTTCTTTACTACTGACTTAGTTTGAATTCGTGCTCAACTAGTATTGTTTGTGGTTGTGAAGTTTGTAATTAGGCTTTGATGGGGTAAAGGATTATAATTGGTGACTTGATGATTTGAGTTTAAATTAGATGTATGAAAAGATGATGTTGGAGTAAAATGGAGAAAGGGGTTAGCACTTAACGTAAACATGTTGATCTATTGTACTTTGAGCTTTGCAAATTGCCATGTTCTAATTGATATAGTTCTAGTTCGTTCACCACCATGTCCGGGGGCCTGTCTCATTCTTCGATGACATAGTGGACATATCTTGATGATGTGGATGCTTGATAGAGTGGTTGTCGTGCATGCTGATATTTCATAAACATTTATTAAAATCATATTTCCTTTTAAGTTATGTACTTTGGATTTGGTTTTGAGAACCGTAGTTCGACATACTTAAGTCTTCCTCTGTCTTTTCGTTCTTTAGGATATTGTCAGGTTGTTGTCGAATTTTAAGCTTATCAGTTAACTTGGTAGTCAACTTCGCCGTGACAATTCTAAACTGTTTTCGTATTTAATATTGCGAAATCTTAGGGTCGTTATAGTTGGTATCAGAGCGTTAGGTTATGACTCGTCGAGTCTACAAAAAAATTTCAAAAAGTTTTTAAAAGGGGGCGAGTCGGGTGCATACGTTCGTATGATATTTGCTACGTGCTACTTGTTTCTTTTATTACACCATGGAATTCTAGGACTGACTTTTGGGACTTCTAGGAGTGAATATTTTAGACCGACTCAGTTTGAAGAATATTATTTTCGTAATAACAAGAATTGATGATCTATTAGGTTATAAATTCTAGATTCTAGTTTATTATTTTGAATATGATGTTTGAAGTGCTTCACGCGACTGGAGGTTCATTCGGGATAAACTGAATTAAATAAAGACACGAAGGACCTTTTGGATTATATTAAGGATGAGTTTGCAATGTACCCCTGAGTTTTCCGAGTTTTTCTACTATACCTCTCTGCTTTCCGAGTTGTCCAGCGTGCCCCTGAGGTTTGTAAAATGAGACTTTTTTGGTGTTTTACCTTAACGGAAGTTTGATACCATTAGGCATTCACTTTATTTCTTTTATCGGAAAATTCACGTGGTGACCCTGAGTTTTGCAAGATTGCACGTGGTGACCCAAATTTTAAGTTTCTGCACACGGTAACCCTGAACTATGCATTTTGTGCACGTGGTAACCCTATCGTTTAACACCGTTAGAATTCCGTTAAGTTATGATATAATTAAGTTCTAATCTACAATTTTTTAACAAAAAAGTTCAATTAATTGAAATTAACTATGTGTTAATACGATATTAAATTAATGTTAGATTAGGTGTAAATAACTAATTGCTACCTCCAAAAGATGACATTAGAGTTTAATTTGACAAAAACTTAACGGACTTCTAACAATGTTAACATATAGGGCCACCACGTGCACAAAATGCATAGTTCAGGGTCACCGTGTGCAGAAACTTAAAATTTGGGTCGCCACGTGCAATCTTGCAAAACTCAGGGTCACCACGTGAATTTTCCGTTCTTTTATTAAAAACTTAAATCCCATTAATGAAAAAACAACCCCGTTACATTACCCCCCTCTGCCCCACTACGATTCACCTCTTTCCCCGCCCCTTTGCCGTCACCCATAAGACCATAACACCACCAATTCTAGTGCCACCACCTCTATTCTCATCTCCAGTCGTCGACGTCCTCCATCTGCCACCCGCGCGACACCACCTCCATCGTTCCGCTCCCCTACTTTCTCTCTTTCTCCTCACGTTTTCATGCAAAATAGGGATTGAGGTTCCACAACGAGGATGAGGAAGGCATCAACGTCGAAGATAGGTGATTAAAGAGAGGGTCGAGGAGAGAGAGAACTGCACGTGAAGGGGGAAAGATGGGACATCGGTGGTAGGTGATCGCTCAATTAGGATTGCGGTAAGATGGCCGGCCGCACTAAGGGGTCGGTGACGACTTACGTGGTGTGGCGAGTGAGCGACGGCGGGGAAGGGAGCTGGGTAAGGTGGCTCATGGGTGGGGAGAGGTTAAGAGAGAGAAAATGGGTTGGTTTTTTTTTTAATATAATCAATGGTATTAAGGGTCAATTTCTTTTAAAAACAATCAAACTCATTAAGGGCCTAACGGTGGTAAGATCCGTTTGTCAAAAACTGGAAAAAAAACTCGATTTGCTAACCTAAGGGGCTTGTTGGGCAGCTCAGAAACCATAAGGGTATACCAGAAAAACTGGGAAATCTCATGGGTGCATTGGAAATTTTCCCTAATTTATCGCCCAAAATAGAGGTGATTGTTAATGCATGTATTTGAAAAAGACCCTTAGGATGTATTTGGCCAAACTCTTGAAGTATTTCTATAGTGTTTTTAGGTCTCGGAACTAAGAATTGGCCTAACAGACAAAACTAAGAAATTGTTTATGGTTTCTGAGAAGCACTTTTAATGTAAATTTGTTCATCATAAGTAGAAGCTCTAATTTGGAGCTTTTCCTGGCCTCTAGCAGCTGTTTTTGAGAAGTTATTCTGGAGAAATTGGAACTTGGCCTAACATATCCTTAACATGTAGACATCTATTATTAGGAAAATAAAAGATACTACACCCAATACAATGTTCATATTGATTCTAGGTTGTGACTTTGGGAATCGAAAGAGAAAGAAAATAAAAGAAAATAGTTTCAAGGGAATAAACAAACAGTAGGTATTGTGGGAGACCGTCTCTCAATAATGTATTGAGAGACCAATTATGTTATTTATATCGTGACCCTATTCATATAATTATTAGTGACCGTTTTACTATTTTGGGTAATCGTTTTAGTTAAAGACCTTGACATTTAATCTAAGATTTGCAAAGGGATTACTTTATAAATTTTAGCTAATTTTATATAATTTGATCTTCCAAAATCATAGATAATGTGATTTATTATAGTAAATCGGTTACAAGCAATGTAAAAATAGTCACTTCTTGTTCATCAGTGATTCTTCAGCTCAAGATTGGTTCAAACATTATATAAAGCTTACAATAAATTTTAAATTGAAATAGAAATACACTTTAACCAAAGAAATATGAAGCATAATTTATGATTAATGAAAGTTCTAAATGGTAAAGTGATTCTTCAACTCTAGATATCTCCTTCATGAGAAAGTAAAGATTTCTCTGTCATCAAGCCCGTCGAGCAACATGAGACTCTCCATGTATGTACCAGTCAAAAGAGGGAACACCTTATAACTCTTCGCAAGGACTTTGTCATTCTGATTTTCAAGGTTGTATGAAAACACACCTTCTTCTCCACCAAACAACAAGTTACCATCAACCTTTAAATACAAGCATTTTTGTAGCAATGGTAACCTAATAGTATATTGTTTGGTCCAATTAGACGATTCTCCCATAACCCAAATGTTAGAGTAGTCATGATAGATATCCACTAGGGCAATTGACTTGCGTAAAATAACAGGAAATCTCTCGTGATCAAAGGTATTAATAAGCTCACAATCCGGTAAACCAATGTAACTAACCACCTCATTACCCACATCAAATGACACAAAATGAGGATACTTACCTTTTGGAGTAGATTTCATGATATCAATACTCATCCAGTATATAAACCCATCGTGATAAACTTTTGGAGCATCTTTAAACCAAACATGATGCTTGTGCTCGAGAATAACATTTCTCCACGAGTTAGTACGAAGTGAGAAGATCTCCACGGAACTAGGAACAAAAGGCTCACCTTGGCTATGCAAACTTGTTACCAATTTGAAATCATTTGTTATAGGGTCATAACCAAAAGCACAATCAATATCAAATTGTCCTGTTACGTTTGCCATTTGGGGAAGCGGAATATTTAAAGCTTTCTTGATAGAAGGATTCCACAGAAGTATCTGAGAAAATCTAGTTTCAGATACGTATTTCTTCAAGCATAACACGCCATTTACGTATCCAACCGGTTGGAAGTGAGTATACATGCGAGTTTCAATTACAAGCTTGGACACCAATCGGAAGGTATGGCTACGACGAAACGTGCACAATTGTGTAAAACCAAATTCCTCATGTGGTTCAAACACTAACAATTGAGATTTATCTTGGTTATTTTGACGATTTTTGAGGTGTGTCAAAATAAAATGTGGGTGATCAATGATGGAACGCCACAATCTAGAGACACCACGAAAAGTCAAAATGGGTTTAGTTGGTAATTTAGAAAGTATCACGGCACATAATTCTGCCGGTAATGTAGGTTTGGACAACTTGTTCCTATTTCGTTTTCTCGCCATGGGAGTAAGATGCTAACGAAAGAAGAGAAGTTATGGGTAGTATTGTATGATGTATGAAGGTTTATATGGAGGTTTAGAGAGAGTTTTACAACCTTTATCAAATTTATATAAGTGGAAACAAATCAAGTATTTCAAGTTTTATGAAAAAAAAAAGAAAATCTTCAAATCTTCATATTTGTAAATTTATTTTTTATGACCAAATTAGCATAACTTTATGACAAATTTTCTTTAAATACTTGATGAAATTCCTATAATTAGTGATATTATGCCAAGTTAGTTCACTCACGTGTATCATGAATTGTTGGTAAAAAGTAAAAGTTATAATTTTAGGAAAATTACCATAGAGGTGGCAAAACCCAACCCAACAAATCCGACCCGACCCGCCCAACACCTGCTTATATGACAAAATGATGCAACACGTAACCGACCCAATCTTATCTGACATAACCCGATATCCGACTATACCCGGAACTGATATAGCCCGAACCAGACAACACTACCTCACCTGATTAAAACTTGACTCGAATAGCACCCGAATTGTTTAGGACCCGATTATCCGATTACACCCGAATAAATAAAGTTTTATTGAAATTGTATAAACTAATAATATGATCCATATATTACAACTCTATTGTTTAGGGTTTGACAAATGATTTAGTAATTGTAAATTTGGAGGGAATTGAAAAAAATTATGAAATTATTATCTTGCAGGAAAATTGCATAATTAATTTTAGTTATGAAGTGAAACAAATAATTCCATATGGACAATAAGCTCCACTTTGGATCTAAAAATTAAAAAAAGTGAATTATGTTATTCGAACCAAAAATAATTATACTATATATATTGAGCCGATAATATCCACTAATCGGAATTAATCAACCAGTTGTTACCCGACATCCGATCTAACCTGAGCCGATGCGAACCGAGTTTTGATATCAGCCTCAACCCCGCGGCATGACTCGACCCAACCAACCCGATCCGAAAGCTTGCATGACCCAAGTCAATCCGAATCGATTATGACCCGAACTTGACTCGACCCACCCGAACGTAATTTTCTATGGTACCTCTCAGGTTTTCGTAATATCCATGGTACCCCGGAGGTTTGCAATTTGCGATAAAGTTTAACGGCTAGCTAACGCTGTAATGGTCTTTGTATTATCGATTTGGATTAAACTACCTAATAGCAATTCAGACCGATTAATCATACTTTCTTTTCCATGGTTCACATTTTTGGACAATAAAGTAAAGGGGATAAAAAAACAAAGTGCACCAACACTTTCTCTCTCCCTGTCTTTCACCGTCTCACCCACCATCGCCATCAGCACGCCCCACCACCTTTCTTCCTTCCGTCACCACAACCGGGACAATGAAAAATTAGCGAGACCACCTAGGCCATGACTATCGACCGCTTCGTTCTCGCCATCCACAACCCCTTCTCTCACGTCTCGAACACTCCCATTTCCCACCCTTTCCCTTACTCCTTCCCTACTTGCCGACATAGAAATCATATTCCCCAACCCTGGACAACCCCACCATTTTAGTATCGCAACTTTTCACTGCGGTTGGCGTGAGTATTTTGAAAAGTGAGAGAATAATAAAAAAAAAAAGAGGAAATGGGGTCGTCACAAGGGTGGGGGAATGGGCCAGCAACTTGTGCCGGTTGTATTTCTAGATTCATGGTGGTGTTATGCGTAGTTAAGGTGGTGGTGATGGGTGAAGGGGCGGTGTCTAGGGATGGGGCTTGGGTAAGAAGAGAGAGTAAGTGTTTGGGTTTGGGTTTTGTTTTTTTTTTTTTTTTTTTTTTTTTTTTTTTTTTTATTGGATTAGTTAAAGTCAAAACATGGCTGATTAAAGTCAAAATATATAGGAATCGGACGGAGTTAAGTTTTCAATCTAAATTATAGCAAAATGCAAACCTCAGGGGTACCATAGATATTACGAGAACTTGAGGGGTACTGACGTGCTCTTGGATGGGCAATTAAAAAAATACATATTTTTTTTTTGTGAAAATGTAAGATTATATTTGTAACGCCCGAATTTTAAAACATGGGTTAATATAAGTTGTTTAAAAGTATGATTAATACGTTTTTACGTACAAATTTAAATTTTATTTACATGGCCGAAGGTGGTCGAGCTTGGCGTTGAAGGTTATGTGTGTCCGTAGCTTTGATCTAAGTTATATGTCAAAAGTGATCGTTTGTAATGAAATGTCCTATTGGGGTATTATAAAATATGAATATGGCGTTGAAGGTTATGCGTGTGCGTAGCTTTGGTCTAAGTTGTATGTAAAAACTGATCGTTTGTAATGAAATGTCCAATTGGGGTATTATAAAATATGAATATGATTTCTATGAGCCTAAAGGTAAATGTCCTTTTTCAATGTCATATCCTCTTATTATCAAACATATTATATCCTCCTTTCAAAATCTTTTCTTTCTCCTCATTTGTCTTAAAGTTGGCCAAGAACATATTGTTAGGCATAAATGCAATACTCCCTCCATTCGTATCCAATCTGTAATAATCCGTATTTTTCAGGAATTTCTAAGAATTTAAATATTACTGTGGAAAAAAAAAATTAATTAAAAAAAAACCATTTTATCTAAAAATGTGCATAATATTATTTACAAAATTATTGTTTAGAAAACTAAATTAAAATTTCAGAAATTTCTTTAATGGATTTTGAATGTAGTCAATTTAGTTTTCCTAAATTATGACTTCCAAAACCTTTTACAAATTCCTAGCAATCCAACCTCATTTACCAACACCCATTTAATCACATTCACACTCCCATCTCCCAACTATATTTGGGAACTGTTTACACCCTTCCA
Organism: Spergularia marina; assembly: GCA_963680865.1. Classification (NCBI taxonomy): domain Eukaryota; kingdom Viridiplantae; phylum Streptophyta; class Magnoliopsida; order Caryophyllales; family Caryophyllaceae; genus Spergularia; species Spergularia marina. The sequence continues at coordinate 15,308,746 of OY804560.1, read as the reverse complement.
ACTCCCAAAACACACATTCACGTAGAAACACAAAAAAAAAAAAAAACAGAGAGAAGAGAGAGAGAGGAAGGCAGAGCATCGGCCTTCCCCATCTTCCACCCACTTCCGGCCTTCTCCGACAAGCTGCCGTCCAGCCGCGCCACCACCCTTCCGCCCAAACTTCTCCCGCCGTCCAGACGCGCCACCACCGCCGTTATCGGCCGCGGATTCACGCCCGAAAGGCGTGCTCTGTTCGCCCCTGTTTTCGGCCGTTTTTCTGCTTGGTTTCGGACTGTTTTCCGGCCACTCTTCAACACCTCTCCAGCCTTACTCTTCACCTTAATCTCCTAATTCATTTCCCTTGCCACTTAGCCCCAATTTGGTATACTTTCTTTCACTCAATCTCGAGATTGATTTTCAATTATAAAGTGAATTTTAATTCGAATTTCTGCAAAATTTTCATGTTTTAATGCAATTAAACGTTATATAATCGTTTTTTTATGTTGAAAAATCATTTTTTATGATTTATATGAGTTGGGTAAATCGTTTGGGGATTGTTTGGAGGATTCACAATGTTTTTAGGAGTAGTTTTGTATGAGAAATCCAAAAAAATCCGAAAATTGAAATTGGTATTGTTTTTGATGAATTTTCTTTGTGGTATGCGTTGTATGATGAATATAAGTTGTTGTTTGAGATGTATATAAGTTGGGTATTGCATTTGGGGTTTTGATTAAGTGTTTTTGTGATTAATGATGGATGGACTAGTGTGTTGTGTTTATGGAGGACATAGTGGTGTTGGTTGTGGTTCTTGTGGCTTATGTTGATGATTTTGAGTGAAGATTGGATGGATTTATTTCTTGGACGGATTTGTTACTACATTGTTAAGGTTTATACTTGGTTGTTAAGACTTATATGGTGGGTTTTAAATTAGGTTGCATGTATGTGAATTGTTGGCTAAATTGGGAAAGTTTAGGAGTAATAAAATAGTTATTTGAAGGTGGAATTTAGGGTGTATTAAGTCTGGTCATGCTATGAAATGGGTGATTATGAAGTGACTAATGTGAGATTATAGCATATATATGTTCATATTGGTTTATAGTTGAAGTTGGGTGACTTTGGTATTGTTTAAAGATCGTTTGGTTATGTTTTGAAGCATGTGTATAAGTTATTAATCGATTAATGATATTCATACTAAAATGAAGAGTATGAAAGCTAGAAAGTTGTAAAAGGATAGTTGAGAGGCATGGTTGGTTGTTAGTTAGAGTGCGAAGTTATAGCGTTCTTCCGATATTTGTGCTTGTCCTTTTGGTTACGGTGCACAGTAGATGTCATGCATATCATAAGCATATTCATAAACAGACTCTAGGAGCATAACTAATTGGAATGCATATCATATATTCATGTAGAGTCTGAGTTCGTAGAGGAGCAATTTTAGGACTTGCTGAGCTACCGTGAGACTATCTTGCTAATCAAGGTAAGATTATTTCTTATCTTCTTGAAAAGTGCTTATTCACAATGTGTTAATGAAAAGTGATTTATGATTGTTTGGCAATGAAAGTGTTTTAAAGAATGTTTGCTAAGAAAAGAACTTTAGAGCCAAAGGTTTATCTATGAATTTAATTATACCTTGTGTTTGTATCTTTGGCAAGCTATTTGAGAAATGATGGAGATGGTTATATAAGAGTTTTATTTTATATTTGGCGTTAACTCTGTTGAGTGAGTTAACAGGAGTACAGGGTGACCATAATGGTCTATTTGATTAATTGTGCACATTGTATATATAGATGGGGTGGATTGATCCTCCACCCTGAACCTTTATCTCCTCCCCTTGGGAATAAGTTCTGAGGGGGATGCATGCATTCGGGAATACTGGTTTAAGGAGACGGCCCTGTACTGAAGGAAAATAGTTTGAAAAATAAGTAAAGAAGTGTTGAATTTCTATTTTGAAATGTTTGCTTTCTTTTCTTGTGTTTGTTTTGAAGGTATGTTATTTGGATTAGTGCTCTTATTACTTTAAAAGATTGAGAAAATAATTATATTTCAAATCGATCTTCCAATCCTTTGTTTTCGTTAAGCAATTTCAAAGATTATAGTTTCAATGTCTTGTATAATTGAGTAAAAACTTCCCAATAACGTTTTCTAGATAAGTGACTTCTTACTCAACCCGTTTGGTTGACGTTTCTACTTTTTAGTCTTGCAGGTTGGTAGTTGATTACCTTCCGGGTTTTCCAAGGGCAAGAGAGACGATCACTATTTAGTTATAAATCACCTTTCGGCATATTCTCCTTTTGGTTTCGCTTCCGCACTCTATTAAGTCTTTTGAGAAGTATTTTGGTTTATACAATTATGTAATAAGCTTTGGATTTGTATTCGGGATTTTTTTTAGATCACTAGTTTGTTTCCCTTTGACTTAACGATTGATTTTAGGAGTCGTTCTTGGCGGTAACACTCCCAATTATCCGTGTTTTCAATTATTAATTATTTTCAAATTTCAGGAAATTGGGGGTGTTACACAATCTTCCTCTTACTTTTTGCACAAAGTTTTAGTTGTGTATTAAAAATTATTAAAAGCAAGTGGGAAAGGAAACAAGAGCACTTTGTAAGCATTTCATTGGTTCAAATGATATTAATATAAGAAACAGAAAGATTGAATGTGAATTCTCCTAGAAGGAATACCGGAAGATTGGATACGAATGGAGGGAGTACTATCTAGTCCTTTATTTACCCAAATTTTCCATTAAAAACCCATGAGGATATTGGGAGGGGGATTAGCAACCAAAACATAGCAAATAACAGATGAAGACCAGAGAGCTATACTGCTTCCTGTTACCGCTTCCCCGATTCGACTTTCTTCTAACTTCCATCCACCCATTGTTGTTGTTATTTCCACCATCTTCATTCACTGTATCTGGGTTCCCATCATCATCCTCAAATTCCACATCTGACACCTCGCTATCCGACATGTCCAACGGGGCTACCGGCACGATTTCTGTCATGGCCTTTGTCCTCACTGTATGACTCGTGGTCCGATGATCTTTCTGTTGGTGCTCCAGATTTCCATCTTTTTCCTGATAATTCTTCGATTGGTACTTCGATCCATTCATTTTGTTGTTTGAATTGTTTTTTGTCTTACTAGATTTCATTTTCCTCAACATGGCTGAGCTTCAAGAAATCAGTTCCTACTGTTTGTACTTGGCTTAGAAGAGAAGCTTTCTCTCTACCAATTTCTCTCTCTAGATATAATTTTTTGTAATTACCTAAAACCCTAGGTCGCCACAACACTTCATGTTATCAAAAATACATTTACGGCAAATTCCCATAGTGCCCCCGAACTATGTCAAAATGCTCGTGGTGCCCCTATGTTTGAAAGTTGTACATTGTGGTGCCCCCCGAACTTTGCACCTATAGGCACGTGTAGACCTGACAAAACTGACCCAGACCCGAACATCCGACCTGAAATACTTGACCTGAACATCCGAATTTGACCCGAATTTGTAATCTGAATTCAACCCGAAACCCGAAATGACCCCACCCGAACCCGAATATTACCCGAATACTGTTTGACCCGATATTGACGCGACCCGAACTAAAATGACTCAGACCCGAATAATCAAACATTTAAATGAATCGATTGAACAAAAGGGACTTGGATAGCTATATCATATCTTCAAACACTCCAACTAGCAATAAAATTTCAAGTTAAGATAATAGGAGACAAATTTTGATGTTAATATGCTTAAATTTGAACATTTTAGAATGATTTGACCCGAATCCGACCCAACGCAAATACGACCCGACCCGAACTTGACCCATAGTTGATAAACCCGAATTAGACCCGACCCAAACCGAACCCGACCCTAAACGAAGTAAACCCGAATTATATGACCCGAAAAGTGACCCGACCCGAATTGACCCGACCCGATTGACCCTTTTGCCAGGTCTAGGCATATGGTGCCCTTATCACGTCTTTTTTCTAACGCCGTTAGATTTTGGATGTTAAATGGTAATTTGGAATACAGTATAGATTTAATTACATATTTTGTAGTTATTAACTAATAATAATAAAAAATTATCAAAAAAAAATCTCTCACCTCAGCCTTACCCCTCGCCAGTGGCGGATCTAGAAAAATAATTTCGCGGTGTCCCGAGAATATTTTTCGGTGTCCCACCCTTGTTATTTAGGACCGTTTCAAAAATTTTAGTACAAAAATTTGCGTTTTGGAAAATTTTTTCCGGTGTCCCGGGACCCCCCTCCCTCAAGGTGGAAAATTGCCCCCCGCCCACCCTCCCTACCGTCCCCAACGACCACCGCTACCCACTCCGACCTCCTCCGCTCACCTCGACTTCACCACCACTTGGCTGCATACGGCGGCACGAGCCCAGTAAGGTGCGTCGTCAAGACCGAAAATGGGCGGAAGAAGGTGGAAACATGGGTTGTCGAGCTCAGATCTGTTCTCACAACCCCGTTTTCGCCGTCTTCCACCTATTTTCCGACATGACGACCCACCTTACTGGGCTCGCGTTGCCGTATGCATCCCAGTGGTGGTGAAGTCGGGGTGAGGGCGGGAGGTCGGAGTGGGTGGTAGTGGTTGTGGGAAGCGGAAGGGAGGGTGAGGCGGGAGTAAGGTTGAGGTGAGAGATTTTTTTTTTTACAATTTTTTTTTATTATTATTAGTTATTAATTACAAAATATTAATTAAATGTGTACTAATTGTATGCCAAATCACTATTTAACATCCAAAATCTAATGGCGTTAAAAAATAAGAGGTGATAAGGGCAGCACGTGCCATTAGTTGCAAAGTTCGGGGGCACCACAATGTATAAGTTTCAAACATAGGGACACCACGAGCATTTTGATATAGTTCGTGGGCACCATGGGAATTTGCCGATACATTTATATTACCCAAGATACGCGAGCCGTATCGTAGTATATCTGGGGGTCGAACACATGGAGAGCCTAAATTAGTTGACACGCATCCTTGTACTGAAGCACTTAAATACAAATCAACTGATTAGGTCGGAACACTTCTACTACTACTAAAAAAACAAAATATAAGATAACATATCAAATGAGGTAATATAGTAATATAATTTGTTGGAGTAATGGCTCAAAAGCCATGTTGACTTGAGCATTGGATACCTCTTGCCTCTTGGTAGTAATCCTCATTACTACTATGTTTATTTCACCTATTAAACATCATGTTTATTATCATGTTAATTGTGTGATTATGGGTGTCTTTAATCCCATAATCAATCCTTGACTCTTTGGTATCCATAACATCTTTTCCTCCCACTATATAAGAAAGCTTAGTGTGTTCATTTTATATATCGAATGATATACACAAACACATCTCCTGATTCTTGGGTAATTGTATGAGTGTACAAATTCCAACTTTTGTATGTGAGTGGTCGCGTGCAAAAGTAGTTGTGTTAACCTTGGGGAGCATTCCGGCCAGTGATGATGACCACCAATGTCGGGCCGTAATCGCTTTCAAGTCAGTGGTCTCCCACCGCGGCACAACTTGAAATCGTTCTTTGATCTTCCTTATACAACCATTGTTGACCCTTATTTCCAACAATTTGAAAGCTATTATTACATATACAATGGTTTTATTATTTTGTATATACCCATAAAGTTGGGTTGTGGGTGAAAACTCTCATTTTCGTTCATAGTTTTCCAGCCCGTAAGATTGAGACATGCGTTCGTATTTTGGCCATATCTCGGTCCCTAAATCTCCACTGAAGGCGTGTAATATGTTGTTGGAAATCTAAGACAAAGATCTACAACTTTTTAGAAGACGAAGAGTCTAAATTATGTCATCTAGATATTCTTATTTCGTCATATTTATCACGGCAGTGTGTGATGGTTTATAAGAAGATTATTTACTAATTATTTGATGGCATTTATATCGATGATGGGTATTATATAATTAAAAGATCTTGGATAGAAAGGTTTGATCTTTATTATATATTATTATTCCATATTGCCCATATGATTAAGGTACGCCCTCCTCATTTTGCATTATGATTTTTGTTCATATGATAATACGAGGCTATATATTTGAGATATGGGTTACAGGTTACCTTGTTAGTGTTGGAATTTATTGGCATGTGTTGATGCTTGATATTGACCTTTGGTTTATGTGGTTAATTTTGATTCCAAGTTTTTGATGAAATAATATGTAATGTGTTATAGAGTACAACCCGTCGTTGAGTCTTGTTAATTGACTAGTTGGCGATTTGGTTTTGTTGACGGTTTGATTATCCCAAACCTTGTTATGCGTTGTTTTGAGACATTGGACTCGATTAGGCTCAAATGTGTGTTGCATCATTATTAATATGGGCTTTGTATATGCTAGGACTCGAGATTGTCTTTAACTATCAATTGTTAGAGTGTTGTTTGCTCTCCGAGCTACACTCTTGTCTTGATTGATTTTACGCCAAGTGTGCGGTCATTTCTTGGTAAAATTTATTCTTGAGAAGCATGTGAATATTATAGCCCTTATCTTCACTTTGGTGTGACGACTCTTACACATTTGCATTGACTTATATTTAAAAGAGACTTTTAATAAAACATTTTCCTAGGGATTGCATCTCCTAAATATTCCTTGATGGGTGTACCGATTTGTGGGGGCTAGTTTCATTTTATGTTTGGCCTATGAAATAGCTATAGTCGGTCATAATTTTTTTTCAAGGAGAGTGACATGGAAAATTGGAAGTTTTGTGTGTATGTCTCATATACCCCTTTATAAGGTTTTTTTTTTTTTTTTTTTTTTGGAAGGAATGGTTAGACTCTTCGATCTTGAACATAGTGTTATCGCTTGTGTTTAGTGTGACAACATGTGGGGGAAGTAGTTCAAGTAGTTACTCTTCATGCATTTATAAGTTTGTTGCTTGGAGTTGTAGAGTCTAGTTCCTGACTAAAATCTTTGAGTGTGTGGGGGTAAATAGCCATGGTTGGTTTACCTAAGTATAAGGATGAGACTGAGTTATCATATGTGGATGACATTTGATTTTTGGGAATAGTTTGAGAATATTGATTGATGCTAAACTATTCTTGTCGTCCATTTTTGAGATTAAGGACTCAGAAGAAGCGAGTGTGATACTTGGAGTTCGAGTTAAGAGAAACTCTAGTTGCATTGCTTTACGTCAGTTTATCTCTTTATGTTGACTAGAAAGTCTTTTTCTTTGATGTGGTGCTTATTAGTACACGTGTGTCCCTAGCACTCTTTGACTAGAACTTAGGAGAGAGTGTCTCCCAAATTGAGTAAACTAAGATCATAGGTAGCGTTATGTTGCTCATGATTTATGCTTGGCCTAACATAGTCTATGTGGTGAATAGACTAAGTGGTTGTACTCGTAACCCTACTATTGATTATTAAAGTGCGTTTCATCTCTTACTTGGATACCTTAGAGGATTAGTTGAACTTTGTTTGCATTATCGATATATTCCAACATATGTATGGAGTTTGGGAATTTGTTTTGCAATATGGGCATCAAGTATTGTATGAGATTAGTATATATCACTAGTGGATGAGTGTTTACCCAAAGAGGTGGTGTTATATTGTTGTAGTCTTCAAAGCACACATGTATGACTTAATCCACCATAGAGTATGAGTTTTTGCCATTGAGTTAGCAGGATAATAGGCTGAGTTGTTGAGTAATTTGTTAACAGACGTGCTCTGTGGGGGATATGAGATCCCCCTCTCTCTTCATTGTAATTTTCAAGTGGCATTTGGTGTTGCTAAAAATAGCGTGTATAATTGGAAGAAGAGCTATATACGCATAAGGCACAATGTTGTTGAACAACTCCTACAAGTGAGAGATTTCTTAAAATTATGTGAATTGTGTAAGAAATCTTTTTGATCCCTTTATAAGGGATTACGGAGAATTGTCATTCGTTAGTCATCGAGGGGGATGGAGTAAAGCCCATGAGTTAAGGTTGTGTCGTGGATACCCGCTTGTGGTCAAACGAAGCCACACGACTCTTAACTTTGCACTACAATTCTCATCCCTATGGCGCGTGGTAGTGCTTAACATAATTAATAACCTATTGGTAAGTGTTATAGAGATGCACTTGATGGGTTTAAGTTGAAAAGGTTGAGCATAAGCTCTTAATGATCTTATAGCCCGAATTGGGTGGTCCTAGTGAAACGGGACTTGATGAGATCACCGCGCTTGGAGGTTGAGATTTAATTATCTCTTAATGAGTCTACATCCTTATGTTGGATGGTCCTGTCGAGAAGGATTCGAAAAATTCACCGTGTATTCGTGAAAGGTTGAGATTTTCTCTTAATGGTTCAATATCCCTTTGTGGTGGTGTTTAGTGAAACAGTACACTTGATGGACCACCTATGTGAGTGTGAAGGTTTGGCCGCCTTCTATGAAAGATTGGGCTATCTTTCTAGAGCACTCACGAGACCCGAGGTGTGCGCATGGCTTTAAAGCGCTTGGATCGCGGAGTTTGCATATTCTTTTAAGGTAAATATGTGTTGTGAGGGTCTCAACCGAACTTTAGTGAGTTCAAGAAGCAATTCACTCACTAGAAAGTAAGTTGTTGCCTCATTCCACTATGTGTCAATTCAAATCGAAAGATATTGATGCTTAAGTATTTCCTTACCTTTACCCAAGATTTGTTTCTTTTGTTGGCTTTGCTCGCCCTTAGTGGGGGATTGTTGGGTAATGGCTCAAAAGCCATGTTGACTTGAGCATTGGATACCTCTTGCCTCTTGGTAGTAATCCTCATTACTACTATGTTTATTGCACCTATTAAACACCATGTTTATTATCATGTTAATTGTGTGATTATGGGTGTCTTTAATCCCATAATCAATCCTTGACTCTTTGGTATCCATAACATCTTTTCCTCCCACTATATAAGAAAGCTTAGTGTGTTCATTTTATATATCGAATGATATACACAAACACATCTCCTGATTCTTGGGTAATTGTATGAGTGTGCAACTTCCAACTTTTGTATGTGAGTGGTCGCGTGCAAAAGTAGTTGTGTTAACCTTGGGGAGCATTCCGGCCAGTGATGATGACCACCAATGTCGGGCCGTAATCGCTTTCAAGTCAATGGTCTTCTACCGCGGCACAACTTGAAATCGTTCTTTGATCTACCTTATACAACCATTGTTGACCCTTATTTCCAACATAATTGAAGGTTCTAGAAATTCGATTAAGACGAAAGGCTAAGGGAACGAGCGAGGAACACATGAAGTTCGGGTCTTTATCTTCCTAAGATAGGATGATATCTCATACATAACTGAAAAAGACAAGACAATAGAGGCACGCAAAAATGATTAACCCTCTCTCGAGGGATTAATGCACTCCTCAAATGGTCCTAATCCCCTTTCAAAGTATAATTAGTTTGTCCTCTCCTACCCGCATGCGCTACAATCAAGGATGGGGTTTCCAATGCCGGCTCTGTTGCGGAAAAATGAACACCCAATTGATTAAGTCGAGGGCTTATGCTCAAGAAACCATGCGAAAAGAGTTGAACATTTATCATAGAAGAAGCATCCAAAGACAAATACATCCTAGTCAAAAGATCATAACTTTATGTACTTCCCCCATCCCCTTAGCAAAACGAACTACTCACAATGGATGCTAATAACATGGCAAATATTGGAACAACAATACCAAACATGATTGAGGGTGAAAGGAAAGAAACAAAGAACAACATGTGCATAAACAACAATAAATAAGCAAATAAAAGAGTAAAAGAGATTTGCCAAGTAAAATAAAGGATATATAGAGCAATAGTAAAGATGAAAACTTGGCTGATGAGGGTTGAATAAAAATATTCAATAATACTTAAATAAAAATTAGCCTGAATATATGAAGAACAAATCGTTGGTGTTTCTCTCAAACTCTAAGAAAGCACTTGAATAAATTTTCAAGGAAAATAGCTCTCTATTACATTTTATTAAATGAGAAAATACATGATGATTAGGGATTAATACGAAGTGGGCATTTATAGAGGAGGCATAGTAGGTTAAATAGGGACAAAACTAGGCTTAATGAGCCTCCTAAACAAGTCAAAATCGAGCTAAGCCGTATTGACTTCTTAAAACCCACCGAGTGGCGCCTTGCATTGTGACTAGCGCCTGGATGCACCCAATTGGCGCCTCGGTGTACTCGTCGCAGTCGTTCGCCAGTCCGGTTCTTACGTCTAGGCTACGCGAGTGGCGCCTGGGTGCCTACGTATCAGTCAGGCGCAAGTCTACTTGATGTTATTAAAATTGTACAGGGTATCGTGGATAAAAAATACTAAAATAATGGAGACACATCAGGTTCCACATAGAATTACATAAACCTCAGAGGTATCCCTATAATCTTTGAATAGGAAATAATTACTACTTGAAACTTTTAAAATTGTATAGGGGTATGATATCCTTAGAATCTTTTAATAGGAAATCATTACTACCTGATGCTTTTAAAATTGTATGGTTTAACGTATACTCAATCTTGTATGCATTGGATACTGTTCAAGCTCAATTTATGCTTATCTACTTGAGATAGTAATATAATGTTTGATAAATAGATTATATATAATTGTTACGACAACAATATTATTGAAATGCCACAAGGATGCTAATGTTTTGGCGTGGATCCTCTAAAGTTTGTTTTGGTAGAGGTTGTAGAGTTTACCAAAACTAATAACAAGACAAAATTAAACAAAAAGAATCTTGCAATGCATAATTAAAATGTAAAATAATATGTTCTTGCCTACTTAGGTAACTCTACCCAGAAGATTTAATTTTCAACTCTAGAGGATTCAAAAAAAAGAAAAAACATTTACATGAAATTTGTAAATGTGAATTGCATTAGATCGACCATAAATTTTGTGCATTAGATTTTGACATTTTTTTTCCTTTCAGGTTAATGATTCGTTAAAGAGCTTTGAGGAATATATTTGTCTAATCAAAGTACCTAGGGAGTTTACTTATATTCTTGTGTAACACCCCGTAATTTTTGGGGTCTTTAATTAATTAGGGTGTTATATTTAATTTGGAAATTTGGAGACAATTACTAAATTGGGAATTTTCCTACTTTGGACCGGTTTCCTAATTGGGTTAGTTTTGTAATAGTTTACCTAAATACCCTTACTAATACTCCCACTACTACACTATATATAATAAAAAAAACAAAACAAACCAAGCCCTACCTAGCACTAATGTACGCGTGAAAGAGAGAAGCAGAGAAGAGAAGAGAGAATAAAAGAGAGAAGAGGAGAAGAGACGCGGCAGCCGTCCCCCACCGCCGTGCACCACCGCCGACCGTCACCGCCACCACGCCCACCTTCCCTGTTGAACCCTCTTGATTATACAATCAAGTGTAGTAAGATTGTCTCACCTTTTTGATAATTTATATTAGGGCTCTTGTAATTTCATGTTTGATTGTGGATTAAAGCATGAATGTGATTATAGAATTGTAGTTGATGTTGTGATTATTGTTGTTTGGCAATTTAAAACATGAGATTATGAACTTATGAAATTAGGGCTTATGAATTAGGGTTTATATGTATTTGATGGTGATTTTGTGGATGAAATTGCATGAAATTTGGAGGGATGACATATAATGAGTTGGGTAACGTGTAATATTAATTTGGAAGGATTTTATAATGGTTTAATGGAATAAAATAGCTACTGTCCAGATCTGGTTTTGCCCTATTTTGAGTGTTAATGCTGATATTTTAAGGGTTTAAATGATTAAAAACGTTATTAGCATGTTTGTGGAGGTGTGGTGAAAGTTTGGTGCGATTTGGAGTTCGTTTGGGTATCTTACGATCATGTTTGTTTTGGGAATGGTCTTGTGAACATCTTATGGGTTGTATGAAGTATGAATGATAATTTTGATAAGTCACTTGGGGTTAATTGCTTGTAATCTGTAGTAATTCCGTTGTGTTCAACAATTGTTTAGGTGGTGGTTTTGAGGAAGTAACTTTCGTGGACTTTTGACTTCCTTGCTAGTGTTGTTGAGTGTTGAAGGTAAGAACGTTGACCTCATAAACTTGAGCTTCTTTCCGTACCATATAATCTTTCACATTCATCCTTATTTCGAATCATTGCTCGTATTCTCTCTTTTGACTATCTTTTGACTATTGATATCGATTCTCTATTTTGATCATCGATTAAGCATCTATTGATTTCCCACGTTGACTATCTTGTTGATCATCTATTGGTATTCCTGTTCCGGCTTTGGCCGTTTATAAATCAAGCTACTATGCGCGAATAACGTACTTAAAACGGACTAAAGATGTATATATATATATATATATATATATATATATATATATATATATATATATATATATATATATGTAACTATATGCGTGTTATGATGTTTAAGCCACCTAGAGCGATTAACCTCTGATCAAGGTATATGTGTAGCTAGGCCGGAGATCAGCTACCGGTCTCCTAAATGACTTCCTCTTAAGGACAGTGCGTCCTACCGTCCCCCTAGGAGGGGTGTGCACACTCGGGTCTTTAGGATCGTTTTGTTTGCAATGCTCTAGTGTTGGATCGGCTTGGGGTAGGACCCTTGCGCAATAATTGATATAAATAATGCTAAATAAGATTATTGTGGTGATGAACACCCCCATTCGCGCTCTACACGACCTGTGCTCTAAGCACACGAGTCGTGCACAGTTCTTTGTTGTCTTGATTTCGTAGCGTAGTTTGTTCAGTTATTTATTAGCTACGCGCCATTTTAAGGCGCGTATCTTATTTCCTTTTTGTTGCTCTTTTCTCTTACTCAGCCTGTGCTGACGTTCTTTATGTTTGGGTTTGTCCCTACCCTATTCTGGGGCCTACGTCATTCTCGATGGCGTAGTTGACAGGTCTTGAAGGTGATTGTTTGACTGCTTGGATTTCGTTTGCATGGCATGGGATTTTTCCTCAATAAATTCGTCGAACTTTTGAATTTTATGAACGATTGTAATCTCTTTTATTTGGTTTGATTTTGGTTTGTAAACTTAGCTATAAGTCTTCCGCTGACACTTTATTGTTTCTTTTATGAATTTCGATTTAATAAGCCTTCCGTTGACTTGGTAGTCCACGGCGACATAACAGTCTTTAATTTTCTCGTTTGAAACTGTCGAAAATTTAGGGTTGTCACAGTTGGTATCAGAGCGTTAGGCTCTGGTTAGTTGAGTTTACAAAATGATTTCAAACCAAAATCTTAATGTTTTGAAAATTTGGGGATTGGTTGGGTGCATTCATACGCATGCTATGTGCTAAATGCTATGTGTCTTAGCGACTAAGTTTGGGCTACCTAGAACTAATCTTTGGGGATCCTAACATGAAACTTCGTGACACTATGTAGGATAATCAACTTATTTGAAGATTTTCTTTGGTGTACTAACAGAATGGCAGACCCTCGTACGTATTTTTGGGAATTTGGACCTTCTGGAGTGAAGTCAGCTCCCGGACAAGAGACAATACTTGATCTCATAGCTCTGGCATCAGAAACTTTTCAGGATACAATGAGATATGGGGAATCAGTTAGAGATTATGTTGCCAGAATCAGGATGATGCTGAATGGGGCGACCGCTAGATACCCATGGGCGGTTAGACCTGAGGTACACGTATTTGTGACTCTAATCAATCTGAGGAAACAGCCCCGTTGGGCGAGAGTTCAAGCTAGATTAGAGAAGGATGCCTTCAATGCTTGTCGCACTGGAGACATGCGCTATCTGAGAGATGAATCAGGAGAATTGATCAACCTTGACAGACTGGAGGTAATTTTGGGTTGGGAGAATGAGCTATCCTATGGTCCGATAGGCATGTATAAGGATCCTCCGAGTTACGCGTTTTACACGCCTCCTAACCCCAATAACCTCAACTTGGATCCCTATGAAGCTTACAGTATGGGAGTGAAGAGAGCCCAACCACAGGAGGGTGGAACTGCTGAAAATCTAGACCAAAAGAAGCCGAAACTTGAAGAGGAACACCATCAACTGAATCCACCCCTTTTCCCTACTGAGGTGAAAGACATGCCAATGAATGTCGAGGGAGATGACCATGGTGGTGAAGCTGAAGACAATGGCAATGACAATACTGAGGAGAACAATAAAGTTGTTAATGAAGACACTAACAATGTGGGCAATAATGTGTATGGAGGATATGAGGATTACAGCTATTATGGTGATAGTAGCGAGGATGAGGAACAACAAGATAGTCCTGAGCAAGAGGAAGAGGAAGACCCCATAGAACACCCTATGAGTCACGAGGAGGACGATGCTATTGCAACTAGTGACAAAGAGGTAGTTGAGATTAGCTCGGATGAAGAGTCGAGCGACTCGGATTCAGATGATGGAGGGGAAGTTCCTAATGACAATAATTATGATCTGAATGAGGATGCATAGGACGGATCGAATTAGATGATGCATACAAATAAAGGCATAAGGCCTACTAGATATCTATAGAGATGTTAAGTTTATTTATTTTCGTTTTGGAGTTGGATGTCATGCGTACTCTTTTGTTTTATGTTTACTATTTCGTTTTAGTACCTTAATTAGGGGACAACACCCCTAAGACTTGCTATGTTGCTTTAATAAAGGTTATGAGTAGTGTTAAATGCTAATTGTGTGTTGTTAATGAGACTTCGCTATATTTCGTCCGTTATCAATTGGTCCTCTTTACGCCAAGGAGCTACTGACCTCGACACGACTCGTGCAGCACGGGCCACGAGTCGTGTGCCGTACAGGAAAAAAAAAAAAACACCCAGAAAAGTCATAACTAAGCAAGACGAATAACTTATAGGCTCTGTTTCAATTCTCTATCGTTTTCTACCATACTACTCCTTGTTATTACGAGCGGGCTGTAAGATGCCTTATATATTGTTCTATACTGCTAATTAAATCTGTTACTATCATATAGAATATGGCACGCGGGAACGGTTCCCCTAATCAGGGTAACCCAGAGTTGACAGCTATCCTACAGCAATTGGCTGCAGGACAAGAGGCCTCAAACCAGCAAATGGCAGCCTCAAACCAACACATGGCAGCTATGACCAATTTTATGACCCAACTTTTGGTAAACCAAGCTGTTAACCAACAGAATAATAACAATACTGCTGCTCCCCAGGCTACTGCTATGCCAAATAATGAGGAGATGACTTTGGCAAAGATGTCTAATGCAGTGCAAAAGAAAAACCCACCAAATTATTCTGGAAGAGGCGACCCTGTGGAATTAAATGAGTGGATTGAGGATATGGAGAGGATCTTCCTCTCAGTGGGCTGCCCAGATGCGTATAAAGTATGAATCGGAGCCTACTATTTGAGGGACTTAGCTGGACGTTGGTGGCAGAGAATTCATGATGAATTCTTCAAACCAATAGTAGAAACGGAAGCTGATGGTACCGTAACTTCCTATGAGAGGACTTGGCTCTACCTTAAGAAATATTTAGAGGCTGAGTTCTTCCCTGATCACTTGAGGAAACAAAAAAGGGCTGAGTTCGAGGAATTGAAGCAAACAGAGAAAATGAGTGTTAGGGATTTCCATGAAAAATTCATGGACTTGAGTCGATTTGGTGGTGACCTCGTAGCCACTGAGGAAGCGCAAGTTAACCGATACTTGGAGAAGCTTCACTGGAAGGTTAAGGGTTGGTTCATTGGTGAGGATTTCCCGACTGTCAAGGCACTGTACGCCAAGGCTAACAATACTGAGAGGATAGTGGCTAAGATGGAATCCGACATAGGGCTGAAAAGGAAAGACAACCCGCTTGATCTCTTGGAGATATCTAATAAGAAGGGAAATTTTGGAGGAAATAGAGGAAGGACTCAATCAGCCAACACGGGAAATTCAAACTACAAAGGTTATCAGCCAAACAAGGCTAGGAGCCTAGGGAATGAGCAAACCAATAGGTGTAGGAGATGTGACCGAGTCCACCCAGGAGCGAATTGTAATGGGGACAAGATCACATGCTTTCATTGCCGAAAGCCTGGGCATAAGGCAAATGATTGCTATTCAAGACTTGCGGGAAAACCACCGGTGCCGGCTACGACAAGTTCAACTACACCCTTTAGATTCCAAGGTCAGAGGGCACAGAGTAACTATGTTGGATCTAGCAACACTTATAGAAACCCGACTCCGACAAAAGGGAATACTAATGTCACTCCTGCAAAGCCAACTGGGTCTGTTAATGCAGCGAATCAAAGTAAGAAGACCGCGGGCATCTATATGTGATGAACCAGGAGGAGGCCGAAAACACTGATGTAGTCTCTGGTAATTTCCTTGTCAATTCTGTTGTTGCACATGTTTTATTTGATAGCGGTGCTTCCCATTCTTTTATTGCTGCTAAGTTTGTTGAGAAATGTGGTCTTAAGTCTAGTTTAACTGTAGATTTTGATTTCTCAATGCCTACTGGAGCGAGTGTCAATTGTAGAAACATTTTTAAAGATGTACCAGTAGAAATTGGAGGCCATGAGTTCAAAACTGACTTAGTGGAATTTCCTTTACCCTAATTTGATGTCATTTTGGGAATGGATTGGATAGGCAAGCACAAAGCGAGATTAGACTGTTGGTTGGGGAAAATATCATTGAGGGGATCTAAAGATGTGAGAGTTTCTTACCGTGTGAGTTTAAAGGGACCGAAAGTCAAACTGATTTCGTTAATGAACCTAAAGAAGCAGATCTCTAGAGGAAACCCGTTATTTCTATGCCACGTGCGGGATACTAGTGTAGAGTACCCTGACTTGAGTGACGTGCCTATAGTAAAGGATTTTGAGGATGTCTTCCCCGAGGAGATTCCTGGGATGACGCCGAAAAGGGAAGTCGAGTTCAAGATTGAGTTAGTTCCTGAAACTGGTCCTATTGCTAAGGCACCCTATAGGATGGCACCTGCAGAGATGCAAGAACTTAAGAAACAGTTGCATGAACTTGTGGAGAAAGGGTATGTAAAACCTAGTGTGTCACCTTGGGGCGCGCCGGTATTATTCGTGCGAAAGAAGGATGGAAGTATGAGACTATGTATTGATTATCGTGAGCTCAACAATGTGACGATCAAGAATAGATATCCCTTACCCAGAATTGATGACTTATTTGATCAATTAAAGGGCGCGAGTGTGTTCTCTAAGATTGACCCGAGATCTGGATACTACCAACTTAAGGTGGCAGAGGAGGATATTCCCAAAACAGCGTTCTCCACTAGGTATGGTCACTATGAGTTCACTGTGATGCCGTTTGGGTTGACAAACGCACCTGCTGTGTTTATGGATTTGATGAATCGGACATTTCGGCCCTATTTGGACAAGTTTGTGGTAGTTTTCATTGATGACATCCTAATATACTCGAAGAATGAGGAGGAACACAAAGAGCACTTGAAGATTATACTAGAAGTTTTGAGAGAAAAGAAACTGTATGGTAAATTTTCAAAGTGCGAGTTTTGGTTGGATAGAGTTGCATTCCTGGGTCATGTCATTTCCTAGGAGGGAGTAGCCGTTGATCCTTCCAAGATTAAGGCGGTCAAAGACTGGCCTACACCCAAGAGTGTAACTGAGATTAGGAGCTTTTTGGGACTTGCTGGCTATTATATGAGGTTTGTTAAGGATTTTTCGAATTTAGCAAAACCCATGACAACACTGATGAAGAAAGCAACCAAGCTTAAATGGGATGACTCTTGTGAGGAAGCCTTTCAAACCCTGAAAACTAGGTTGATGTCTGCACCAGTATTAGCACTGCCAGATGAGAACATTCCATAGGAGGTTGACACGGATGCTTCAAAGAATGGTTTGGGTTGTGTCCTTATGCAGAACCGAAAAGTAATCGCATATGCGTCTAGGCAACTCAAGAGTTATGAGGAGAACTACCCAACACATGACTTGGAGCTAGCTGCTGTGGTATTTGCTTTGAAACTATGGAGGCATTATCTGTTTGGAGTAACCTTTAAGGTATTCTCTGACCATAAAAGTCTCAAGTACGTTTTCACTCAAAAGGAACTTAACATGAGGCAGAGAAGATGGCTAGAACTCATTCAGGACTATGACATGGAGATTCAATACCACGAGGGTAAGGCCAACGTGGTAGCAGATGCTCTTAGTAGGAAGTCCTTGCACAATATTCAGATGATAGTACAACGACAGAAGCTGAGAGACGAATTTTTAAACTTTGGAATACAGTTATCGGAACATGGAGTCACTACGTTCCAAAACAATCTCTTAGGGGAGATTAAGGAACTCCAGAGTTCTGATGAGTACCTCAAGGGAAGGTTGGAGAAGGATGGCGAATCGTTCAAGATGGCTGGAGATGGTGTGATTCGCTATCAAAGTAGAGTATGTGTTCCCGACAGTGTGCAATTGAGAGAAAGGATCCTAACAGAAGCTCACGCTACATTATGCTCCGTACATCCAGGAGGAGATAAAATGTACCAGGATCTGAAACGAGTGTTCTGGTGGTCTGGGATGAAGAAAGACATAGCCGAATTTGTAGCTAAATGCCTAGTTTGTCAGAAGGTAAAAACTGAACACAAAAGACCGCAAGGCAAACTACAACCACTGCTAGTGCCGGAGTGGAAGTGGAGTTCGATATCTATGGACTTTATCGCTGGTTTACCCAGGACACCTAAGGGAAATAACATGATCTGGGTAATCGTAGATAGACTGACGAAAAGTGCTCACTTCATACCGATGAAAGACACTTGGAAAAAGAAACAACTAGCCAATGCGTACATACATCACGTTCTGAGACTACACGGCATTCCAGATGAGATTGTTTCAGATCGCGATGCGCCGTTTGTGTCTAGGTTTTGGTCAAAGTTACAAGAGGCCTTGGGCACCAGACTACTAAAGAGCACTGCATTTCACCCAGCTACTGATGGCCAAACTGAACGAACCAATCAGACGTTGGAAGATATGCTTCGAGCATGTGCCCTACAGTTTCAAGGAGGATGGGAAGACAAGTTAGATCTAATTGAGTTCTCTTATAACAATAGCTATCAAGCGTCCATCAAAATGGCACCTTATGAAGCGTTGTATGGGAGAAAATGTAGGAGTCCGATTTGTTGGAATGACATTAGTGAGACTGTAGTTTTGGGTCTTGATTACATCCAAGAGATGACTGACCAGGTAAAACTAATCAGGGATAGACTCAAGACAGCTCAGGACAGACAGAAAAGTTACGCCGACAAGACTCGTAGTCATATCGAGTTTGAAAAGGATGACATGGTATTGTTGCGTGTATCACCTACTAAGGGCATAATGAGGTTTGGCAAGAAGGGAAAATTGAGCCCAAGGTTTATTGGGCCATACAAAATATTGAAACGAGTTGGTGAAGTGGCTTATGAACTAGACTTGCCTGCAAAATTGGATCAAGTCCACAACGTGTTCCATGTGTCCCAGCTGAGGAAGTATGTTAGTGATCCGTCTCATGTGCTCGACCCGGAAACGATCGAGTTGGATGAGACAATGACCTACGAGGAAGCACCCATGAAAATTCTAGATAGAAAAACAAGAAAGACTCGACGCAATGAGACCAACATGGTCAAAGTATTGTGGTGTAACAACAACGTTGAAGAGGCCACTTGGGAGGTTGAGTCCGCCATGCGCGAAAAATACCCCCACTTATTCGAATACGGTACTTTGGTTCGGGACGAACCTTTCTTTTAAGGGGGATGAGAACCTCGTGCGTTCACTCTTCCCTATTTAATGTATTGTATAAATTTCTAAATGTGCTTAATTCACTTATAAATGTGCGCGCTATCTCAGAAATGCATTGATGATGTATTTCTTCCTTAACACAACTCCTTGTGTGGAAGTGCATTGATGATGCACTCCCCCCCCCCTTTTCATGTGTTACCATACTATTAAAATTCTACTTTTCACCCTACTTACCTTTGTATACCTTTGTGTACTTTCGCCAAAACCATTAAGTCTAAGAGTTGCTGTGGGACACCGTGAAATGTATGAGCATTCGGGCATATGTGTTACCTTTTTATGGAGGGACCTAAATCTTCGGGACAAAGATTTGTTTTAAGGAGGAAAGTCTGTAACACCCCGTAATTTTTGGGGTCTTTAATTAATTAGGGTGTTATATTTAATTTGGAAATTTGGAGACAATTACTAAATTGGGAATTTTCCTACTTTGGACCGGTTTCCTAATTGGGTTAGTTTTGTAATAGTTTACCTAAATACCGTTACTAATACTCCCACTACTACACTATATATAAAAAAAAAAACAAAACAAACCAAGCCCTACCTAGCACTACTGTACGCGTGAAAGAGAGAAGCAGAGAAGAGAAGAGAGAAGAAAAGAGAGAAGAGACGCAGCAGCCGTCCCCCACCGCCATGCACCACCGACGGCCGTCACCGCCACCACGCCCACCTTTCCTGTTGAACCCTCTTGATTATACAATCAAGTGTAGTAAGATTGTCTCACCTTTTTGATAATTTATATTAGGGCTCTTGTAATTTCATGTTTGATTGTGGATTAAAGCATGAATGTGATTATAGAATTGTAGTTGATGTTGTGATTATTGTTGTTTGGCAATTTAAAACATGAGATTATGAAGTTATGAAATTAGGGCTTATGAATTAGGGTTTATATGTATTTGATGGTGATTTTGTGGATGAAATTGCATGAAATTTGGAGGGATGGCTTATAATGAGTTGGGTAACGTGTAATATTAATTTGGAAGGATTTTATAATGGTTTAATGGAATAAAATAGCTACTGTCCAGATCTGGTTTTGCCCTATTTTGAGTGTTAATGTTGATATTTTAAGGGTTTAAATGATTAAAAACGTTATTAGCATGTTTGTGGAGGTGTGGTGAAAGTTTGGTGCAATTTGGAGTTCGTTTGGGTATCTTACGATCATGTTTGTTTTGGGAATGGTCTTGTGAACATCTTATGGGTTTTATGGAGTATGAATGATAATTTTGATAAGTCACTTGGGGTTAATTGCTTGTAATCTATAGTAATTCCGTTGTGTTCAACAATTGTTTAGGTGGTGGTTTTGAGGAAGTACCTTTCGTGGACTTTTGACTTCCTTGCTAGTGTTGTTGAGTGTTGAAGGTAATAACGTTGACCTCATAAGCTTGAACTTCTTTCCGTACCATATAATCTTTCACATTCATCCTTATTTCGAATCATTGCTCGTATTCTCTCTTTTGACTATCTTTTGACTATTGATATTGATTCTCTATTTTGATCATCTATTGAGTATCTATTGATTTCCCACGTTGACTATATTGTTGATCATCTATTGGTATTCCTGTTCCGGCTTTGGCCGTTTATAAATCAAGCTACTATGCGCGAATAACGTACTTAAAACGGACTAAAGATGTATATATTATATATATATATATATATATATATATATATATATATATATATATATATATATATAACTGTATGCGTGTTATGATGTTTAAGTCACCTAGAGCAATTAACCTCTGATCAAGGTATATGTGTAGCTAGGCCGGAGATCAGCTACCGATCTCCTAAATGACTTCCTCTTAGGGACAGTGCGTCCTACCGTCCCCCTAGGAGGGGTGTGCACACTCGGGTCTTTAGGATCGTTTTGTTTGCAATGCTCTAGTGTTGGATCGGCTTGGGGTAGGACCCTTGCGCAATAATTGATATTAATAATGCTAAATAAGATTATTGTGGTGATGAACACCCCCATTCGCGCTCTACACGACCCGTGCTCTAAGCACACGAGTCGTGCACAGTTCTTTGTTGTCTTGATTTCGTAGCGTAGTTTGTTCAGTTATTTATTAGCTACGCGCCATTTTAAGGCGCGTATCTTATTTCCTTTTTGTTGCTCTTTTCTCTTACTCAGCCTGTGCTGACGTTCTTTATGTTTGGGTTTGTCCCTACCCTATTCTGGGCCTACGTCATTCTCGATGACGTAGTTGACAGGTCTTGAAGGTGATTGTTTGACTGCTTGGATTTCGTTTGCATGGCATGAGATTTTTCCTCAATAAATTCGTCGAACTTTTGAATTTTATGAACGATTGTAATCTCTTTTATTTGGTTTGATTTTGGTTTGTAAACTTAGCTATAAGTCTTCCGCTGACACTTTATTGTTTCTTTTATGAACTTCGATTTAATAAGCCTTGCCGTTGACTTGGTAGTCCACGGCGGCATAACAGTCCTTAATTTTCTCGTTTGAAACTGTCAAAAATTTAGGGTTGTTACATCTTGAAAGCAAGAGTACGTCATTAACATGAGTTTTAGTTTTTAAAAATTTCATAGGTTTAGCTTATAGCCCACAAATTTAAGCTACAAATGTGAGACATACATATATAGTACGTAGCTGAAAGCACGCTTACAAAAATAACCCTATTTTACTACAGTACGTGGTAAACCTTCAAATTCAACTTACATTTCCCTAAAACAAATATTTGATAGTTGCAAACTTGCTTATATGACAAATCTACATAATTTGTCAATATACTTCATATTTACCAAGTTAGAAAAAAAAAGGGTCTAGGAGAATGCTTACTCTCCAAGCTACCAAAAAACCCAATACATACCTAATCTGAAAAGTTTGATCTTATGGCCAATACTCGTAATCGATCTAAACTAGTTACGCAGAACTCTTCAGCGCAGAATTCCGCACAAGTAGATGGTCTTCTTAATGATAATGAAGCAATATCTGAGCTGGGCAAAGGCACCGAGATCGTGAAAGTCACAGAAATGGCGGCACCATCACCGGCAACCGCGACGTTTGCTGACTACCTTGTTGTGGCAAAGGGCAACACTGGGAATGTAAGTTTTGCTAATAACTCTACTCAAAAATCAGTTTCTAGTCCTGCAATTGATAGTCCTAAGAATGTTGATACTGGAAAACCTAGGAATGAGAATGTTAGCCAAAAAGGGGAGAAATCTTATAGAAATGCAATTCCTCCAAAAGCTGGTATGCAATTAGATTTTGTTCCTGTTGATGAAGTCTTAGGGGTAAGAATAGAAATTGAAGACATTGCTGATGAACTGAAATATTGGGAAAATACTTTAGTTGGGCAAGTAATTGAAGCTAAACCAAATGAGAATAATCTGAATGAATTTGCCCAAAAACATTGGAATTTTGCCAAACCTCCCCTTATTCAATACTTTAAGAAGGGCTAGTTTTTCCTCAAGTTTGATAGTAAGGAGGATATGGAAGGAGTCTTGAACGGTGGTCCGTGGTACTATGGAGAATGTGCACTAATTTTGAAGATTTGGACCCCAATTTTCAGCCAGGAGATGGAAAAGACCTCTAAAGTCCCAGTTTGGGTTCTCTTCCCGGATTAAGAGCCCCATTTCTGGTCCCAAAAGGCGCTAAGCAAGATTGCGAGTTCCATTGGTAAACCTCTATTTGCAGACATGAGAACCACACTAAAGGAGAAGATCTCATTTGCGAGGGTGCTGATGGAGGTTGATGTGGCTGAGGAATTGCCGAATAGCATTTCTATCCAAACACCCTATGGGGATACAGTTCAGAACATCAAATATGAGTGGGTACCATTTTACTGCTCATGTTGTAATAAGCTTGGGCATATAAGTCAAAGGTGCAGGCTGAACAGAAAGGTAGAGAAACCTAAGACTGACAAGACTAAAGTCTATGTGGTTAAGAAGCCTGTGGTTGAGCCAGTCCATGAGGAGACACCCGTGGAGACGCCTGAGCAGATTAAAGAGCCTTCAATAACCAAAGCTATAATTACACAGACACAAAAAAGAATGGTTGATGAAGATGGCTTCTCACTTGTTCTTAGCAGGAAAAGCAAGCAGTCTTTGGCAAAAAAGCTGGCCCTAGCTGAAAACAGAATCACCGTTTTCAGCAATTCTGAATTTGATATCTTACCAATCAATATGGAGAAAGAACAGAAAATTCAGTTACTTGAGCAAAGCGTGATTGAAGAGAAAGAGGGCCCTGGTGGAGGCTCACCCTCTACATGATTCTCTCAACTTGGAATATAAGGGGCTGTAATAAGCCTCACAAGCAGCAGGAGGCTTTAAGTTATCTCTTGCGGAATAAAATAGACTTCTTAGGCCTTTTAGAGACTAGAGTCAAGGAGAAAAAGGGACAGAATATCCTCAACAGGAAATTCAGAAGTTTTAGTACATCAAATAACTACCAACATCATGGAAATGGAAGGATTTGGATTCTTTGGAACGCAAGAGTTGTTAGGTTAATGTCCTTAACTCAGGAGCTCAGTTCATGCACTGTAGAATTACATGCTTGAAATCACATTTCACATGTCTTATTACAGTTGTTTATGCTTTCATTAAGGGTGAAGATAGGAGAGCTTTATGGGAATTTATCCTCCAAGAATCAAAAAATTGTAAAGAGGCATGGATCATCATGGGTGACTTTAATGTGGTACTGTCCGGGGATGAAAAGCTCAGCAAAGGTACACTTAATAAGAGGGATGTTGAGGACTTCAGTGACTGCATCTTGAATGCAGGAATCAGTGATTTACCAGGTACAAGTTGCCAATTCACCTGGTCAAATCTACAGGCAGGAGAAGATATTGTTTGGGCTAAATTAGATAGAGCCATAGCCAATCAATATTGGCTAGCCAAGCACATTAATACCACAGTTTATTTCCACGCTCCAGGGCTTTCTGACCATTCCCTTGTTCAAGTGGAGATAAAGCTGGGTAATACTGAAGGTAAAAAAGGGTTCAAGTTTCTGAACTACTGGTGTCAGGATGAGAATTATACCAGAATTGTGGAGAATGCGTGGAAAGTTAGACCTGCAGGAACAAAAATGTACAGATTAGTCTGCAAATTGAAGGAGGTTAGAAAAGTTTTGAGACAGCTCCATAAAGACAAGTATTCAAACATAGCAAAAAGAGTGGAAGCTAGTAGACATAAGCTGGAACAATTCCAGAAGCACCTGGAGGGTACTTTGCCAACTGAACAAGAGCTAAGGCAGCTTCAAGCTCTCAAAACTCATTTGGAGAAGACTGAAAAAGCTGAACTCTGCTTTTACTTTCAAAGAGCAAAAATTCAGGATTTAAGTATGAGTGATGCTAGCACCAAGTATTTTCATGCCAAAATGCAGGAGAAAAGAGCTCAAGCCTATATTGGGAAAATAAGTGACGATAAAGGGCAACTTCACTCAGATACAGAAGGAATCCACCATGCTTTTCTCGACTACTACCAAACCCTTCTTGGTACCCACAAACCTGTTGATCTTAGTTAAGCTAATTTTGAGGGTGCAAGATTGGATGAAGATGAAGCAAACTCTCTAATAAAGCCTTTCAGCAAGTCAGATGTTAAGGACGCACTCCACTCTATTGATGAGCAGAAAAGCCCTGGGCCTGATGGGTTTACAACTGCTTTCTTCATAAACTCTAGGGACCTGGTTGGAGATGAATTGAGTAGTGCAGTTTTGGAGTTCTTCAGAACTGGCAAACTCCTTACTCAGGTAAACTCCACCCTCATTACCCTTGTCCCGAAAAAAGCCACCCCTGAATCTGTAGTTGACTACAAACCTATTTCTTGTTGTAATACACTCTATAAGATCATTAGCAAAATGCTAGTGGCAAGGATGCAGCATGTCCTACCCAGCATCATTGGTCAGGAACAATCAGCCTTCATTCAGGGACGCAACATTTTTGATAATATCCTTCTCTCCCAAGAGTTGATCAGGAAGTATGAAAGGGGGAATATTTCCCCCCGAGCAATTATAAAAGTTGATATTAGGAAAGCGTTTGACTCTGTGGCGTGGGAGTTTCTATTGGAACTTCTCTGTCAGCTGAACTTCCCTGAGCAATTCATAAAGTGGATTGAAGCTTGCTTAAAAACTGCCCACTACTCTCTTAACATCAATGGTACCCAGATTGGTTATTTTGCTGCTAAAAGAGGTGTGAGACAAGGTGACCCAATCTCTCCTTATCTCTTTGTTATTTGTATGGAGGGCTTATCTAGAATGCTCAGGAAGCTTATTCACTCTACAAGCTTCAGTCAGCACCCAAAATGCAACAAAATTGGTCTTAACCATCTTCTTTTTGCTGATGACCTGCTTGTCTTCACAAAAGGGGATGTTAATTCCATTTTGGCAGTCTCTCAAGTGCTCAATCAGTTTGAAAGAATCTCTGGATTGGCAGCTAATCCACAGAAGACCAGTATCTACCAAGGAGGTGTCTGTGAGAAGACCAAACGCATTATCAAGGATAAAACTGGTTATGTTGAAGACTGCTTCCCTTTTCGCTACCTGGGGGTGCCTCTCCACTCCTCCAAGCTTAAGACTTCAATGTATCAACCCCTTATCGATAAAATCAAAGGAAAATTGAAACATTGGGCCAACTCCTACCTCTCCTATGCAGGTAAACTTCAATTAATTAACTCAGACATATTTGGATTGCAAACTTTCTGGGGCTCTGTTTTGCTCCTGCCAAAGACTGTTTTGAAGTGGATTTCCAGGCTTTGTAGAGAGTTCTTTTGGGGCATAAATGAAAATCACAGCAAATTCTCTATGGTTAAATGGCAAAAGCTTTGTTCCCCCAAGCAAGAGGGAGGTTTGGGAAACAAAGAGGTGCTGAGCTAGAATAAAGCTATTTTTGGGAAGCGGCTTCTTAAGCTCAAATTTGATACAAGCAACATATGGAGTAAATGGGCTAAATGCTACTACCTAAAGCAGGATGATTTTTGGGATGTTGAATGCGTGGAAGATTGCTCAAATACCTGGAGATCACTGCTTCATGTTAGGGATGATATCATACAAGCTGCAGGCTCGAAATGTGAAGCCGAAAGACTAGTTGCTGCCTGGAATAATCTGGAAACTAAGGAAGGAAAAATTTATGACTTCTTCAGGAAGCCTTGTCAGATGATCAACTGGTATAGAACTCTATGGGACTCATGCTGTCTGCCTAAAAGCTCAATAATTGCAGTTTTGGCAGCCTTAAATGGTTTACCCACCATTGACAATTTGCAAAAGAGAGGTATGGCAATTCCAAATTGGTGCTGTCTCTGCAAGGATAATGCAGAATTTGTTGACCACATCTACTTCCAGTGTCAACTCTCAAGTGACATTTGGTGCAGCATATTGAGTTGGCTAGGCCATAAGCCACGAAAATGGAGTCTAAGGAGGGAGCTTAATTGGTTCCAGCATAATTTCAGAGGCAAGAAAGCTCATCATCATCTTCTTAGGGTTGCTTTTTGTTGTACGATCTACGAAATATGGATAGAGCGGAATGGACGAATTTTTGCGGATAACAGTTGGAACTTGAATAGCATAGTCTTTAGAATTCAATTTCAAACTTGTGTTAGAATGCAAAGGAACTTTAGCAATGTAATACCTAGAAATTAGGTGTATTGGTTATTTTAGGGTGGCAAAATGCTATCCTTTTTTGGAATTTTGTAACCGTTTTTATTTCCCAAAATGGAGGAATAAAACCTACTCTTTTCCAAAAAAAAAATCTACATAATTTTAGCTACTCATAGTAAGTAAATGAAAAGGAAAGCTAAAATTCAAATAATTTTCATTTGAAAATACTTTATGTATATAGAATGAGAAAAACTATTTGAAAACAATAGGTAAATAGTGCGTTATAGAATATAAGGACTTTCCAATGATTAAGGTAATGAGACGACACGTTCAAACAAAGAACATATATATGTTATGATTCGTTACAATGTACTTGTACAGATTATATTAGGAACTGTATACGAAAAATAATAACCAAATCCTTGTGCATGTGTATCCTTAAATATTTTCTTGTAATTTGAAACCTAATAGTAACATTTTTTTTGAAAAATGTGATGAATTTTATTACTTAGAAAATGATCAAATTACGTGTAATAGCCCGATCCACGATCCGTCACAACACAACCCAATAAGATGGGCAGTCACCCATAGGCCCATAAATCCTCTCGTGTGCTATAAAGGTGAAGACCTTGTAGGTAATATAATGGTAGTAATTTATTATAAAACTGATTATAGGAGCGATATTTTCCCATTGAGACAAACCAATTTCATAAACCATTTTTCAAGTCCTGTAGTGTTTTTTTTTTTTTTTTTTGAGAAAATGTAAGTATATTACTCAAAAAATGGACGCAAAGCCCACACCAATATTACAACCTAGAATGAGAATTCTAAATAGCTAGTTTATATATTCTCAATCCAACATCTATCAGCCACACTGATACTTTTTCCTATTTTCTCGGCTCTAATTTTTACATTACTGATCACATTCCTCGCTACTCTATCAGGGTTTGAGACTACATTTTCCATTCGACATCTATTTCTTTCCCACCAAATATGATAGACCAGGCCATAAATACAAGCTGCTACTACTTGCTTTTGAAACTTAGACTTTGATCTTCTCTTGCTGCACCATTCAATTACCTCAGTCTGTGGAATAGAGCAATTCATTTTCCTCCGAATTTCCTCCAAGCATCTACGACTATATTAACACTCAAAAAACAGATGTCTGTGACATTCACTTTCCTGTTCACACAGCAAGCATCTATCTTCTGTGCAAATCCCAAGTCTGAACAATTTGTCCTTGACCTGCAACCTTTTCCAACCAGCAATCCAAGAAATGAAGGTGGGTTTAGGAATGGAGTACCTATTCCAAAGCACCCCTGTCCAACTTAGCTTTGGACTCTGATTCATAAGCCAGTTATATCCCTCCTTAATAGTATATGCCTTTATTTAAATTCATCCATCTTCCATTCATGAATGCATTCTGCATTTTATCCCGGATTCTGCAAACAGTTTTCCAGCTCCAGCTTACATCAATGGGTACCTTATAGTCCTCCCACTGTTGGCCTTTAAGATACACCCCATTTACCCATTTAATCCACAGCCTATCCTCCTTTTTATACAACCACCAACAAAATTTAGCCACTGCAGCATAATTCCAAGTGATACTATCTTTGAACCCTAATCCTCCTTGCTTTTTGGGTTTACAAATCTTCTCCCATGCCACAAGAGGTGATCTCATATAATTCTCACTGCCATCCCAAAGGTAGTTCCTACAGATTGCATTGACCTTCCTAAGGATTGATTTGGGAATCAAAAAATTTTGAGCCCAATAAGAATGAAGGTGAAGCAGGACAGCTTTAATTAAGGTGGCTCTACCCGCATAGGATAATTTCCTTGTACCCCAACCTCTAATCCTACTAACTATCCTTTCAGTTAACACATTGCATTCAAGAATAGTTAACTTCCTTGCTGCAATAGGAATTCCAAGGTACTTGAATGGTAGAGTTCCTATTCTGAACCCAGAAACCTCAATTATATCATCTATGCTCACCTGTTTCATCCCAGAGAAGTAGATTTCTGATTTGCTATTATTCATTTGCAATCCGGATGCTTGAGAAAAAGTAACAAATGCTCTATGCACAAGCATAATTGACTCCACCTCCCCTTTGCAGAAAATGAGTTAGTCATCAGCAAAGCATAGGTGGTTTAGCTTCATATTTTTGCACATAGGGTGAAACTTGAATATCTCATCTTCTCCTATTCTCACCATGATCCTACTGAGATATTCCATGCCCACAGCAAAGAGGAGAGGGGACAGAGGGTCACCCTGCCTTAAACCCCTCTTGCCTTTAAAGAACCCGAATTTGTCGCCATTAAGTGCCAGGGTATAGGAAGGTGTAGAAACACATTCCATAATCCACTTGACCATTCGTTCAGGGAACTTTAAGGCAGTAAACATGTTTTCCAAGAACCCCCATTCAATTGAATCGTATGCTTTCTTCAATTCGATTCTTCATCAAGCATCTAGAAGAGTTACCCATTCTCTCATATTTCCTAACAATATCTTGGCAGATCATCACGTTTTCAACAATATTCCTTCCTTGCACAAACGCCCCGTCATTGTTACTGATAATCTTGGGGAGGACAACTCCCATTCTGTTGCAAATTACTTTGGAGATGCACTTGTATACCACATTGCAGCATGCAAATCGTCTGAATTCCGTGACCACATTTGGATGTTTCACTTTGGGAATAAGAGTGATTGTAGTCGCATTCAGTTGTTTTAACAGCTTCCCAGTTTCAAAGAAGTCTGTTACTGTGGCAACCAGTAGCTCTCCCACGTACTTCATTCCAGGCATCTTTAAAGAATCCGCTAGTATATCCATCTGGCCCTGGAGCTTTATCCTTTGGAGTGCTAAACATAATCGCCTTAATTTCCTTCGGAGATACAGGTCTCATCAACTCTCTTCTCATATCATCATCAATGCATTGTCCTCTTCTTACAGTTTTCACATGAACATTCTTAACCTCTGCAGATGATCCCAACAAATTCTGATAAAATCAAAGAAAGGCTTCCTGTATCCCTGCATTATCAGTATGCCTATGTCCCTCCATGTCTTTAATTTGTAGGACTTGGTTGAAATTCCTCCTTGCTTTGATTGAACCATGAAAGAAAGCATTGTTATCATCCCCTTCTTCTAGCCATTCCACTTTGCTCTTCTGTTTAAGATAGCTGTTTTGAGCTTCTTGTAATTCCCTAAGCTCCTCTGCCAGCTTATTCTCATCCTGAATTAGCTAATGGTTGATAGGGTCAGCTTGCAACATTCTCCAAATCCTATAGTGTTACATGATGCCACTGAATGAGACATGCCTACTCTCTATTACATCCTCGCGTTTGGAGCCAACTATTATCTTTATTTGAGCAATTTCTCACTAAGATCTCACTCTCTTTCTAAACTCATCTATTACCACTTTACATGCTCTATTTGGGCGACTAAGCATTTGCTCATTTCTACACTTATTTCTTGCCATCCATATGTGGTACAGTATTGCAAGCTACATGCAACTACACCTACAACTTATTTGATCATTTTTTTAGCTCATCCTATCCTTGTACACCACTCTAATGTAACTGCAATCACTTGGAGGAGTACACTATTTCCAGTTGCTAGTTTTCAAATATATGCTGCTGACCCATTTTATCCAAAGGTTATCAACTTTGATCCAGGTGATAATATCTCTGATTCCCACGCCATCTGCTCCTTTAGGTGTACAGATAGTGCTCCAAAGCCACTAGGGGAATTCTAGTCTGATGCACTTCTCCATCCCAAAAATATTTCTAAAATAGCATTGATTTTCTCATAACCATTTTAGGAATTAAGAAAAACTTTAGCCCAGAAGTCATGAAGCTTCAGGACCACGGATTTTACTAAGGTGGGTCTACCTCGATAGGACAATTTCCTCGTCCCAGACCTCTTATTCTTTGAACTATCTTTTCAGTTTGTATGTGAAAATCCATAACACTTAGCCAACATGTAATCCGAATACCCATGTACCTAATGAAAAGGCACCTTCTTTTAACCCCGGAAAAGTCCAGATTTCATCTTTTACATTTTCCCCCATTCTAGCACAATATTTACCAAATTTCTCAGTATTTGCTTTGAGTCTACATACATTCCAGAGGCATCCAAAAAGGTAGCGAAGCCCCTCAACAATGAGCTCAGAGATTTTATATATATCTCCTCTGCAGAAAAAAAAAAAGTAAAAAATCAACGGCAAAACAAAGATGATAAAGTAAGCTTTTTTTTTTTGGCTGCAAAGAGGGTGGAATCTAAACCCCTTTAGTTTTTCCTCCGCAAATTCTTGAAAGGTATTCGATACGGTAGACACCCTACTCGGGGGCTTCCAATTTTATAACGCCCGATGATGATATGGATAGTGGCCGGCGGTGAAGGGCTTCATTTACCAACGCGTTTAACTCCATGATATTGACCCGTGTATGCAATAGTCTTAGACGTGTTCCATTTTTAATTTATGGTGATTAATCACTTACGACAACCCGTATGTTAAGTTGTTAATCAGGCCAATGATTAGCTAACTTCTAAAGCCCATGTACGTAATTCATTTTGGGACCATTTTAAGCCCATTTGGCAATTCAGTGCCAACTCTCATGAATTAGTAATATTTTGGGGACAATGCTAATGTTTATCTTAGGATAATCATGGATAGCATGTTTTTATCCGGATGGTGGATTGATAATTAAAGAACTTGTATTTCATTTCTTATGGGCTCTTCATTTGGACGCCAATTAGGAGGTAATTGGACCACTTTTTATCCCGAATAACCATGCTTGGATCAGATAAAATTAGTGATGCATTTTGGTGATTAGCAAAGACTTTGATTTAGCTTTTTTAACAAGACTAATAGGCTGATCAAGCTCCAAAAACCTAAAACCATTTCCTATATATGGGCCCTCATTTCTTTAGAAAAAGGGGACGACAATACCAGCTACAAAAGAATTCATCAGCTTAGCCTTTCGAGGTCCTTGTTCTCACCATCTTAACGTAAAAACCTTGTATATAAAAAAAACTCGTACATCACATATTCGTAGAGCCATTCACGGTACCAAAGATCACCGCGACGGAGTTTGAACTTAGATCGTTGGGTGAAGTGGCATAAGAGGCTCGAAGATAAGGGTTGGGCGCGTTGGTATACTTAATCGAGAACCGCACGACGACACAAGTATGTCCGCTTGAGGGCCTGTTTATTTTATTTCTCTAAAGTGTTTCGAAAATTATTGTTAATCAATTTTTGTTTGTTATGTTTAATTCATGTTTTATCCCACATACGTAATTTCGTTAACATGTCGCATGTACTCTGTCGTATTTGTTTTCGATGATACGAGATAGGTGATATTTGCTTATTTAGTAATTAGCTTATCATAATATGCATGCCCATTACTCAGCACATGCACATGCTCTTTCTTGTCTAATTAATTGGCCACGTTATATGTATTTGTAATTGCACGTAGGATCCTCTAGAGTTTGTTTTTGGTAGAGTTGGTAGAGTTTACCAAAACAAGTAATAAAACAAAAAATAAACAATTTTGAGGGTAACAAATAAACTGCTAAAAAATTTATTCTTGCCTTTTTAGGCAAACTCTACCAAGTAGAGTTAATTTCAACTCTGGAGGATCCCAACACGTTTTCTACGTACCCATTTGCACGTCGATGTGCATGATTCATATTACAATACGTACGTTGCATACTACTTGCTATATGATTATGTCGCCAATTATCACTTTATATTTATCCTGGATCAATTAGTAGAGGTCGTATTAGGACGAGCGATTTGGGTGTCTAACACCTTCCATAATCGTACCTTGCAAGACCCATTCAAGGTTCATAGGATCCTATAAAAAATCCTACCGGTGACTCGAATAAAAAATAGCGAGACCCAATCGGTCCACCACACAGGTCGGTACGGTATTTCACAGTGACGACTGCCCATGGAACTTTACTAACTCGAAAATTGATCTAATATAAATGTTTATATTAGTTCATAATTGGCATTGCATTTTTTTTTTCATATAGTATATTTAGATTGCGTGCCCGATAGGAAGCAATGGAGGTGCATAAGGACTAAACCCAAAATTTTTACCCCTAGGATGCATAAACTATACACGCATTGGGTCTATTCGGCTTTCATGACGTTCTGTATGGTCGACGTCCGCCCCAAACTGTACTCATCTATTCGGTGAGTACAAAAGGTCCTTCTATTGCCACGACTTCTGACCGCAAATCAATGGAAGCATCATCTGTTTGGCTTCCAATTAACCACCCTATACCTATTCAAATTAGTATACCTGTCAAATGTTATCTAATTATTCTCTTGCATACCAGATAAGTCCTCTACTTGTTGTCAAATCCCAAACAAATCCTTGAGTCAGGTTTTAGGAAGAGTTATTGGCTACCTTTTGGTATCTTAAAAATAAGCTCTAGAGTGTTATTTAATTCTCTTAAAATCCTTTGTGTCATCAATGATCAATAGGTTAATTTGTTGAACGAAGGACATATTCTATTTTTCTACTTCCATCAAACCCATTAAAAGTTTGAATTTGTGCACTTTATCAATTATTCAGCTGATCTGCATTTACCTCTTGCATCCCTTATCT
Source organism: Spergularia marina (assembly GCA_963680865.1). Taxonomy (NCBI): domain Eukaryota; kingdom Viridiplantae; phylum Streptophyta; class Magnoliopsida; order Caryophyllales; family Caryophyllaceae; genus Spergularia; species Spergularia marina. The sequence continues at coordinate 15,274,948 of OY804560.1, read as the reverse complement.
AATTGTCGTCGTTGGCAACTCATTGGCAACTAGGTGTTAGTGTTCCGAGCTAATCCTTTCCTGCGCATGAACTTTTTCTATTATTTTGTCACTTGGGTAGTTCAATGCCATTCGGATGCTAGCTAATTCTTATCCATCTACAGTCTCGATCACGGTACAATTAGTGATTCAGTAACGAGTCTTAAATGTCAACCCACTCATATTCTTTCCAACGCTTGATTTCCTTTATCACGAGCTTCGTCATCTTGCATCTTTGGCAACTATTCGACACCTGGGACTTTGTCTCTAGGTGACGAGCTAGAAAGTCGTTATTCCTAGTCAAATTACCACTATTCCTACTAAACTAGTAAGGGTAAGTGGGTATCGTATCCACAAGGAAGAAGCCAAGTCTAAAATGCGAATTATATGCGGAAAAACTAAAACGAAATAAATAAAGCAGTTAAATGGGGTTTTTTTTGTTTGAAAGTTGGATTAAAAAAAAACAAACGGTTTATCAAATTGATTAAAGCGACCCTCGGTGATAATCTCTTCTAACACCCTAATATACTAAGTTTTACCTCTCTCTAATATTACCAACTCATTAATAATCCCGGTTTTAACCAATTAATCCTCTTTTATGGGGAATATGAGCAACCCCTACCAAGTTCCCCTCCTTTAGTTTTAGAAATAATTTGTCTAATGACCACTCAAACAAATCACAACCAAAGGCATGAAGAGCAAGAACTAATAAAGGATTAAGAACAACCTAAATTAGTATCTAATTAGCCGCAATTGCGACACTAATAAAACCTAATCTATTAGTTGCCTAATTAATTCTTCAATCACAAGTTAGTCTTAACCATACACTAATCATGTGAAAGTTGCTTTCTTTTAGGCTAATAATCAATGACCACCAATTATCAACCAAGCATATGAAATAGCGTAGTCTAATCTAGTAGCTAATTATATAAAACAAGGATAAATCATGCATTAATGAACAAGAAATTAATTATAATGAAATTAAAGGCAAAATAGAGAAAAAATTATTTACTAATACATAGGATGAAAAATTGATTACACCAAGAGTGTAGGAGAGGGATTAGCCTCCCAAACTAATTATTACAATAATATTTGAGATGAAATTTATAATAAAAATATTAATTCTCCTTGAGTTTCTCTCTCTAAAATGAAAACTAGATGAAAAATAATATGAAAAGTGATGATAAAAACTAGGGAGGGCTTTCATGCCCCTTTTATTCAAGATAAGTACAAAAGATACTCCAAGACGAATTAGATATTTCTTAGGCAAAAAGAAACCGAGGAAAGCCCATAGGAAACTTCCCGGAAGATATTTTCCTCGACTCAATGAAAGAAATCCTCGAGTCAAGCGACGTAATCCTTGACTCGAGAAACACCATCCTCGAGTCGAGCGAGGCAATTGTCGACTCAAGGATACCACTCTCGAGTGGATAATATTGTCCTTAAAAATAACCGTCTTGCCAATTCTCACCGACTCGAGGGAAGAAATACTCGAGTCGAGATTAACTTCCTCGAGTCGAGGTTACTGATCCTCGAGTTGAGGGACTGTGCGCAGGCCAATATTCGAACGCGCATAACTCTCACCTCCGAACTTCATTTTGAGCTCATAATATATTGTTGGAAAGCTAAGACAATGAACTTGCCTCTCCAATTGGAATTTATGCAAAATATCTTCTGATTCGAGAGTTATGATCCAATGAAGTTGGAGGTGATGGTGTGTGGTTCTCGGAGTGTGGTCAAGCGATCTTCTCCTCGAATCTTGCTCCAACTTGTAGCTTGATCCCCTAGTATTGTCCGAGACTCACGAAAAGGTCTAAGGCCACCAAAAACCTCGTAAAACCAACGAATAATCTCCAAAAATACTTCGAGTGGTGTGCTCTACGAATCACGTTAAAACCATGCCCAAATAGACACTAAGGCGCCTAAACCATGCGCACTAACACACCTCCTTTGCACCCTATCAAACTCCCCCATAGCACGGGGTGAGTTACAACAATCAAACTCCTCCAAATCAAACAATCGCAAGCCAACAAAACACTCAAATAGTGCTAGCTAGAGTTGGAGTGGATGAAATGCTCGACACCCCAACTCTAACCATCTTATCCTCCCTTCTCACACACTGTAAGTTAGGGGAACGAACAAATTACGTTTCCCCCCACTTGGCTCAACGACTCTTGTAAAGTCATGCTCGAAATGACGCTATCGAACACGACTCACCTCTTATGCATCCACCGGCGCCCCTATCATCATAATGCAAGAGGATTTCTAATCCTAGGACCACCAATTCCTATCATCGAACCTCCTCATAACTCTCGTAGTGATCCTAACCCGTTACTCGTCTTCTTATGTCGCCCGCCATGGATTACCTCATTGTTTTTTTTTTCTTAACGGAAAAGAAAATCACGCCTATATTACAAACAAAGTGACAAATGCCAATATCGAACTACAAATCATGCCAAGCGTCTCCCCCATGCTAGAACCTCGTCATTGCCCGCTATGACATACCCACACCAACGAAAAGATCGGGCAATAACGAATTATGTAGGGGGAGTACCATCAAATCCACCACTAACTATCCCATAAAACTATGAACAAAGGACAAACCGTCTCATCTCATCACATAAGGAAATGACGGGCTCTCGGGCCAAGAGACACCCACTCTACCTCACTCCCCTATTCTTCCTCGAAAATGAATCCATTCCTCGTCTCACTACTCTATTTCCCTCATGAACGATATCAACAACGCGTAATCCTCCAATAACAACCCAACCAAAATAAAACAAACAAGGCTATTTTATTGGTTTAAGGGGTAAAATTGGGTGGGTAGAACAAGAATAACGGGGGGAGCAAACGCTGCGGGGCACAAAGAGAGAGAGAGAGAGAGAGAGAGAGAGAAAGAGAGAGAAAAGTTAAGGGAAAAGAAAAAAAAATACCTCGTGTGAGTTCTATTTCCCTCAATTCCCGTCAAAGCAAGTGGCTCATGGTCAAAAGACCGGTAGAAGAGCCACTCTATTACCTCACAACCCCGTCTTCCTCAAAATAGGTCGCCTCCTATCACTGTACAAACTCCCATCTCCCTCGTGTGTTTGTTGGAGTATAATGACCCCAGACCAAAAGTTGTCCAAAAACCAAAACAAAATAGGCCATTTTGTGAATATTCTGTGAGTTTAGGACCAAATGTCAACGGTTTATGGACAAACAAGCATGTGGAACAAACGAAATGGGTCAATATGAAGAGAGATGGTATAAAACAAGGGACAAAACGGGGTGAGGGAGCGACTTGGTTAGAAATTAGATGGGGAAAAAGTGTAAGGAAGAGTTGTATTCATACCTTGGCAGTTATCATGGATGGCAAGCGTCACAAGCTAAGAAAATGAAAAAAACAAGCACACCAAAGACAAAAAAACCAAATAAAATAATAAGCTTGGGTTGCCTCCTAAGTAGCGCCTTTGTTTAATGTCGTTGGCTCGACTCATGTTAGGGAATCGCCCTAGATGACAAGACATGTGGGAAAGACTCCTTTTTTTTAGGCAAATCCTCACACCAAAAATTAAGAGCGGGACAATTCAAGACTCTTAAAAGTTTGTCGAACATGCTCGAACAGGTCTCATATGCATGACAATAGAAAACGTTAGTAAACAAGTATTTCCCGGACCTATATGCTCATAATTGTGTCCTATGTCATCGTCTTTAGCCTTATAATTTGACAAGTTCGGAACAAGAGATAAAGAAGAATGATGGTAATTAATCCAAGGGGATTTAGGATCTAAGCATATGGATTTAGTCATCGTCTCTCTACTCCCATTCTTTTTGAAAAGTACAAGACTCTCCGACTCATATAATATGGATTTAGATGAAAAATAATATGAAAGGTGATAATAAAAACTAGGGAGGGCTTTCATGCCCCTTTTATTCAAGATAAGTACAAAAGATACTACAAGACGAATTAGATATTTCTTTGGCAAAAAGAAACCGTGGAAATCCCATAGGAAACTTCCCGGAAGCTAGCTTCCTCGACTCGAGTTCCTCGACTCGACGAAATAAATCCTTGAGTCGAGCGACATAATCCTCAACTCGAGGAACATCATCCTCGAGTCGAGCGAGGAAATTCTCGACTCAAGGATACCACTCTCGAGTCGATAATATTGTCCTTCTAAATAACCGTCCTGTCAACTCTCCCCGACTCGAGGGAAAGAATCCCCGAGTCGAGATTAACTTCCTCGAATCGAGGTTACTTATCCTCGATTTGAGGGACTGTGCGCAGGGCAATCTTCGAACGTGCATAACTCTAACCTCCGAACTTCAATTTGAGCTCATAATATATCGTTGGAAAGCTAAGACGATGAATTTCCTCTCCAATTGGAATTTCTGCAAAATATCTTGTGGTTAGAGAGTTATGATCCAATGAAGTTGGAGGTGATGGTGTGTGGTTCTCGGAGTGTGGTCAAGCGATCTTCTCCTCGAATCTTTTTCCAACTTGTAGCTTGATCCTCTAGTATTGTCTGAGACTCACCAAAAGGGTCTAAGGCCACCAAAAACCTCGTAAAACCAACGAATAATCTCCAAAAATACTTCGAGTGGTGTGCTCTATGAATCACGTTAAAACCATACCCAAATAGACACTAAGGCGCCTAAACCATGCGCACTAACACACTACATTTGCACCCTATCACTAGGATTACCTTCGGACCCATGCGTCGGTTTTGGCAACCTTGTGGCATCTACTTTATTCGTTTGGTTTTAGCGACTTTCGGCATGTCATTGGTTTTAACACATAAACAACACTAGCTAGCAACTACTCCCTCCGATTCTCTAGATTTGCCCCATTTCATTTGGGCACAAAGTTTAATAGTTGTGGGGTAGCCTTGGTTTTCTTACACCAAAGGGCATTTGTCCCGTATGCACATGGGTATGTCCTACCTTCAATGAAGGATAAATAGGACTTATACCTATACAAATGCCACACAAAACTAGAAATGGGGCAAATCTATTGCACCATCCAAAAAAGGAAAATGGGGCAAATCTATTGCACCATCCAAAAAAGGAAAATGGGGCAAATCTATTGCACCATCCAAAAAAGAAAAATGGGGCAAATCTAAAGAATCGGAGGGAGTAGTATATTTTAACTAGCTCACTCATAACTCAATAAAATAATGAATAGCAACTAGCATAGTGCAAGCTAATCGTCGATATACTGGGAAATGAAAAAAAAAAACAAAAAAAAACTCATCCAATTCTATATGCGTTTAGTTGATAGATACATTATTATTGTAATTAAATAAATTTGTAACATATATTTATCATCCAATTACGCCAATTTATTTTTAGATGATTATCCCTCCACGCATAGCCAAGAATAAAAATCATGAATGCGAATTCGATTATGTGCAAAGGGATAATCTTCCAAAGGCCATGTACTCTAATCCAATCCGAGCAAGAAGGTTTTACACTCGAATTTGAAGACGACTTCTACATACCTCACAAGCTCAACAAAGAAGACAAATTGCATCCGTATGACTCATTTCTACCTACTTCATTCAAGAATTAGAAGACTCATATCAAAGAAGGTTTGGTTTCAACATACAAGAATCATCCAAGGAATCCATTCTATCTGCACTACGTCAAAAACAGGCTATAAGAACGGTTCCTCTAAAGCTAAGCTCTAGACGACGGTATTTAAAGGCTAAGAGAACGGTTGCAACCGTTCTTATAGCCTTTAAGAACGGTTCCGTTAAAAACCGTTCTGAAAGACATTTAAGAACGGTCACGTAGGAAACCGTTCTGGTATTGTGGTAAGGTAACAGAACGGTTTTTCTTACAACCGTTCTAAAAGCCAACTTTCAAAGTAAAAAAAAATTAAAAAACATTAAATCGATGAACATCAACAAATAAAAAGACCAAAAGTAAACATGAACTAAAAAACAACAATAAATCTAATAATTTGAAGAGCAGCATGAACATACAAGTACACAAACTACTAAAATTAGAGATTAGATTTGATATTAAGATTGTATATTTACATCTCAAAATCTACAATTTAATTGGATCCATAAAAATAAAAGAATGACAAGTACAGACTTATATCTACTAAAATAAGGAACGGATCTAAGAAACCTCAACAATCTTCATAACTGCTTCTCTCTTTGCCGTCCTTGGTCTCGTGGTCGTCGCATATCCTCCAAAAGGGGATTGAAACGGTAGAAAAGTAAGGCTTCATTCGCCGAAACAAAATCAGCACCACTTCGACACTTTGAGGATTGAGAGAGTAGATCTGAAAACGAAATATGAAGTTAGATAAAAAGTAGATCTGAAAAAAAATGAAATTCTATGGAAAAAATAGATCTGAGAACCCCAAAAAAAGTCCAAAATCATATAAACCCTACACATGTCTCGAATACCAAATCCAACATTTACTCAACAACATAAATCACAAATTACATATGATTTTCGAGAAATTTACAAACAAAATCAAAATTATAATTACCTAAAAGAGTGAAGCGTGAATTGTCTGGAGAACAGTCGTCGGGATGAGAAATCTATCATCGAAAAGCGGAAAAGAGAGGGGATGAACGCGGCTGAATTGGTCGACGGCGTGGAGAAGGGATGAGCTTGATGATATGGTGAGCCGTGAGATTTCTTAGATCTACTATGAGAGTAGAGAGGAGAGAACTGAGAGATGAGAATGGAAGTTTTTTTTTCTCTGAGGGTTAGGAATAGAAGAATGAGCGTAGGGAGGAGAGGGTGTGGATAATAATCGGGGGCGGATTTCACGAGGGTGAGGGATATTTAATTTCTTTTTTTTTTGGATTTTTTTGGGGGTCCTTTTAGAACGGTTTTTGAAACAACAGTTCTCTTAGGTGGACCTTTTAAGAAAATCGTTCTTAAAGGTTTAGTTCTGGAATAAAGCGCATCTTTTAGAACGGTTTTTAGAGAAATCGTTCTCTTATGTATATAATATTAATTTCTCTTTTTTTTGGAAATTAGCTTTTAGAACGGGTTTTAAAAGACTCGTTCTCTTAGATATAAGAGATCGGTTTTAAAAAAATCCGTTCTCTTATGCTGGTTCTCGAAGCCCGAATTTGACGTAGTGCTGATCAAGTTTAATTCGTTCAGCAATCAAATTTGTAATGTCATATATGTAATGCTGAACTTCTATCAATAACATTTGATCGTATCTCTTTCCGTCTACACCTATTTCAAGCCTAGGTTAGGAAATATTTAACGGCACATACTTATACGTTTTTTATGCATGTCCACAAATAATCTCAATGCCAATACATTTGTCAAAAAACAATGTCCATTCTTCTGAAACACAATGAGCATAATTTAATCAAACGCGTCCCTACATGGCCATTAATCAAACGATTTTCATATTTTGATCATAGTTTATACTTTGTGGGACATAATTGTAACACCCCATATTTTTGGTTAATTATTTAATAAGGGTGTTATATTTATAATGTATAAAGAGTTTTATTAAGGGTTTATTGGGATTCGATTAAATTATTATGAGATTTCTAATTATAGAATTACACAAGAGAATTTGTTAGTCTTTCGAATTTGGGTCGGGTTTTTGGATCACGCAACCCACCTAATTAGCTAAGCCCAAACCCGAGCCTACCCTCATACCTATATATACATATAATGAAGAAAACCCTTGCTTTATTCATAAACATTCGGCCTCCTTCTCTCCCTCTCTCTCCTTTTCGTAGCCTCCACCCACAGAAATTCCCAGCATCACTGTGTCAACTTCAAACACACACAATTCTCTCATACAATCTCTGATTAGAGCTTGGTTGGTGGCGTTAGAACCGTTCTTTCGATAAGAATCCCGGAACATATAGATCGTGAAAATATTGCATGGGATGCTCACTGTAGAGGTGTTTTAGTAGAGCTGTGTCTATCTACCCGGAGACTGTGTCGCCGTCTCGGTGTTCTGATGATTCCCGTCGACTCAGAAGATATTTTAAGAAGAGATTTGGTGGAGATGTTCCTAACTATAGGTTTAAAAACATATCAAAAATTGGTAAGTCCTAGACTTTTGTATCAAAAGTTAAATTGGTTTTCGTGAGTAAACCCTAATTGTTTTTCGTGGTTCATTGTGAAGTTGATTCCCGTCGATCCGCTTGGAGTATTTGGACGAAATTTGGATGAGAGGTTTCTGACTACCCTTATACAACATACTAAAATTTGGTGGTCATCCAATATCGGAGGTAGAAGTTATTCGTGTTTCTTTACCACTATTCCTTTGAGGATCCGTTTCATATTAGTGATAGTTGTGAGTTGTAAGACTTATGGTTACATCTTTTTGATTAGGGAATTGTGGATTGAGTTTATAATTGGATGATTAAGGATTAGCGTTATGAGGCAAGAACGTTGATCACCATTCTCTTGACTAACCACAATCCTTATTCGATACACCACCTTGCTTGATCACCATATTATATTGTTTTATGCGCTCAATCCTATCCATTGATTCGTCTCTGTCTATCTCATATCATGAGCGTACTATTGTTCGATTTGCTAACCCATCTTGCAGCCCTTCGGCTTCCATGATTCTCGGCCTCTCGGCCTTTTGATTCTCGGCCTTTGTGATTTCGACCTCTCGGCCTTGTTGTTCTCGGCACATCACTCGGTCGTTCGGCCGAGTGGTATTCTCTATTGTTGTTTCTAATTCTCTTGATTTATTTGTCTTGTGATTATGATTGATGCGATGTAAATCAGTAGTACTATCGAGTGTTGATAGTGAAGCTGATAAAGTTAAAGTAAAACATGATAAAATGATACCACCTAGAGTAGCTTGTTACGGTCCGGCCGGCAGCTTCATGAAATCCTCTGATCAAGGTAAAACGTGGGTCGGAGATCAGCTACCGACTTCCTATTAATCTTCCTCCTTGATGGGAACTTCATCCTACCGGTTCATCTTGCGAGGGGTGTGCACACTCGGGGTTATATAGGCTAAAACTCTAGATCGAACGGCGATGTTCGATATTGTGGTGGCTAGGGGTAGGACCCGACGCCTGACGTATGAAAAAGAATGATGATTATGTGATTTTGTATCGGCGAGAGATACTTGTGACGATTGACTTTATGTCTTCCTGTTTGTGATTCTTCAGCTGTTGTTCTTTCTTTGTTAGCTACGCGCCTCAAAGCGCGTATCTTGTTGTTGTTTCTTTGCTTTTGTTATTCTTACTCAGCCTGTATGCTGACGTTCTGTTTTCTGGTTTGTTCCTTACCTTATTTTTAGGGCCTATGTCATTCTCGATGGCGTAGTTTGACAGGTCTTGTTGATGTGGATGCTTGGTTGAGGAGTCGTCTGCATGCTGGGGATTTTATAAACATTGATTGGATTTGTGTTCATTTAGTTTATGTAACTTTGGGATTTCGTTTTGAAGATTGTAGTTCGACATTATCTTAAGACTTCCGCTGTTTCATTTCCATTTAGTTATTGTAATCGAATATCTAGCCTTGCAATTGACTTGGTAGTCAATTGCGGCGTGACAATTCTATATATTTCTTCAAGGAAATTTTAGGGTTGTTACAATAATTGCCTTGAGAATCCCATGGCATGATTGCCTAGTACACCTTGTGACACGGGTATGGTAAGATGGTGGCCATGACCTATATATGACACTTAGAGACCACGGACAAAAAGCTACATTAAATGGTGAGGTTGAGTGTAGTTTAGGTTATTTGTGTAACCCGTGTCCAAGGACACTAGAGTGTTGAGTGGTTCCAAATTTTCACATCCGCATGCTCGTATTATGTAGACACGTGCAATTGTCCCTATCCAAATGCCCGATTAAGAAAGGACATTTTACAGTGAACTGCGTCCATTTGCTCTACTATGTGAACCACCATTGTCGTGAATCCGTTAGGAAATGCGTCTTTACCTAGAACAAGGCCAAAAACAACCACTTTACACCTGACCTAACTCAGGAATGACCCGCGTGCCTATACCTCCAATAATCATCAACAAAATATTTTTTTGTACGTCATTTGCCCACCAAAATTCACATGTACATTACCCATGTCATAAGAAAGACGGAAATACAATTTTGTATTGTGCGTCAAAAGGTCCAGGCGCGCATAGAGGCCTTGGCGCACATGTGCGTGCGCCTTGCGCACCACCAGCCGAGCATGACGCACCACCACCTGTGTCTGCCTGACGCAGCCGGCTCGCGCCTGACACAGCCAACTCGCGCCAGACGCAGCCTTACCTGCGTCTGACGCACCATGACCCGCGCATGACGCAGCACACCTGCGCATGACGCACGCAACCCTAAACGACGGCTAACCTATTTTTCTACCACAAATCCCTAGCCTACTCCCCCCACTATAAATACCCCTCTTCTCCACCCTCATTTCATAGCATGGTCATTTGGCATTTTCCTAAAGTGAGGGTCCACTGGTCCATCATTGGTCTTCGATTGAAAGTGGTAAGATTGTTTGGTCACTGGTGTCACATAACAAGAGTTGTTATGGAATGTCTTACCTATTTTGCGATCAAAGTTATCACCTCAAAACCAATGCCTTGAACTTTTCATTCTACATTACATATCCTTACAAGCTCACAAACACTCATTACCAAAGGCCTTTCAGCTAATTTAAAATTCACACGGCATATATCCTATCACTACTCTCTTACATGGGGTTCTTGTCACCAAACGAGGCGCATGTTTGGTGTTAGAGTTTGGTAAATCTTTCATAATTATGTTCAAACCCTTATGGATTCAAGTTCATCTATGTCATACTTTACAAAAAATTTAGAGTACAATTTTATGAGGTCTAGACCATTGATGCCCATCAAAAATGTCCAAGCCAAATTCTACTTACAAATTGCGAAAATTGACGTCGCCGCTCATCAAAGTATATGCACAATCACTTATGCAAATTTTCAAGATCATAGCGCACGCCATACAATGATAATTCTGGGTTGATCCTCTGGAGAGATTGTGGCTTCAGTCTGCAGAGCTCGCAAAAAATAATAGCTTTGGATTTGCAGGTTATTGAACTAACCAAAGGTTTGACGTTAGAAACTCAAAGTCGCCATCCTGTCTTTACCACGACGAGGAAAGGTTTCGAAACAAATTTAAAAAGCACAAGTTCGAAAACGAATGAAATAATTTTAAGGAAAACCTTTCGAAAACCAAAAATGACTCCATGCGCCCTAAAGCCAAAATTCCGTTTTATTGCTTATTTACAAAGTTTGGAAAACTGGTCTGCAAATCAGAGAAAAAGGGTTCGGGGCCTTAGTTAAGGGGTGCGAACATTTGGAACTCGTCTCCCCTTCCGCCATAAGGACGGGCACTTACTAATACATCATTTCCTTCTAAAGAGTCTCGGTATATTGGTTACGTTAAGATCCATATAAATAAGTGGAAATAGAAAAGCACATATATATTCATATTGCCATTCACATGCAAGAATTTAGAAGAAAAATTTACAAAAGTTCCCGAGTCTTTTTGTATGGACTTTGGGGGGTTTGAGCACCAAAGTTGCTCTACGTACCTTTCATTGTGGAATTGGAATCCACTCGAAGATCAAAACCCTACGTAGTTCTGACGTGCAGCCCCACGTCAACGACCTTTTCCACTGGGGGGGATAGCAGCTAATATCCGTGAGGGTAGGTGGATGGATCCACATAGTAGATATCATTCCACTGGGGGAATGATTGGGCTGATTCCACTGGGGATATCACCCATGTGGGGGTAGAGATGAGTTTTACTTCGCTTGGAAGGGGTAGAAAGTCGATTCGCTCAAAGTTGTGCTATTAAGAGACTTTATAGATGACTCACATTAGAGTTAAGTCGATCCACGGTAGAATAGAGCAAGGTATATTCCGCTTGCATCTATGTGTCTCTTCAACGAGATGACGATCGCCATTGATCACCATGCCTCCTGAACCAGGCATGCCTCCTGAACAAGGTCTTAATGTGGATGACTCGGCCTCTCTAACGTGAGTTTAAAGATTAGACTTCTCAATAGTTTGACTAGGGTTGAATTGACTCTTGCGGACGATTTAATGAAATGGTTGGGGTTGTGTGTTTGGTCTGATTGGAATTGGCCGTATCGTTAGAGCTGCCCTTGTAGGCCCTATAACAATATAAGAAAATAAATTGCCAAATTGCCGATTCGATTATGTTCGATCAAGTGGTGTTCCACTAAGACGTTGGTGGAAAAGATGGTAGAGGTGAATGTAGATCGACCTCATGATCGCGCATAAGTGAATTGGCCATCCTTGCCTAGTGTTGGAGTAGGGCCTCGTCCAAATTCCATACAAAGAATGGGAAAGAAAACCTTACATGCACAACACATCAAGAAAAGTTTATTTACTTCCATGTACACACTACTACAAAACCCCATATAGACATCGGTCTTTTTCTAGTATAGACATCGGTTTTCGGAGTGACCTTAAGTTGAGTGACATCTATGTTAAACTCAATAGACAACCCATGTCCATTCATTTGATATACATCGGTTTTTTTAGGAAATCTGATGTATATTAGATGGATAGACATTGGATTTTATAACAAAACCCATGTCTATTATAGGAATACAAATCAGTTGTTTTAAAAAACCGACGTCTATATAGAACAATACACATCAGACTTTTGACAAACCCGATGTCTTTTGTCTGACTAAAAAAAAAAAATATTGCCCTGCTATATTCAATCGTATGGAAGAATGGTGACAGTGGAATAGTGAATGCCAAACGCCATTCCTTTGATTACATATTGATGCATGCCAACGTTTATTACATTACGAATCTAGTACGGAGTAAGATACTCTAAGCATAATTTACAGCTTCCAACATCCTATTCTTTGCCTTTGAAAAATAAAACTCAGACTTAAACTACAAAGACCAAATACAACTTCCAGCACTCATACCTCACTGCTATTTCCCTGATCTAATACAGCAACACTAACCATCGTCAATTATTAATATCGTGTGCACCTAGGGATGTGCATGGGCACTGGACCCGACCCAAACCCAAACCCATTGTCAAACATTTGGGTCGGATATGGGTCCCTTGATTGAGACCCAGACCCGACCCATAGACCCACTTAAATAAAAAAAACCCCTAGATTCCTAGAGTGAAGTGTAATTCTACGTAAAAATAATGCAGCAGACAGTAGTAACCTACAAAACACAACAGTAGTTTTAGTCTATACACTTAAACTCCATTATTCATCGAAATTTCCCTCCCTCGATCAACAGTCAATCGTATCGTATTTATTGTACGTCGTTGTCGTTCTAGACTTCATCTTGTTGTTGGCCTATGAGAGCTGTATTTTAGTTTTAAGTCTTAACTTACGACTTTTTAGCACAAATTCGATTGGATGCATCATTAGATTATCTAAATTACATTTTGTAAGGTTTTTAGTGTGTGTTTGATGAATGACGTGCAAGAGACCCAGACCCTACCTAAACCCATGGGTTTTGACGGGTCCGGGTTTGGGTCCAAAATTTTGAGACCCATTGGATATGGGTCAAATCTGGGTCTACCTAAGAGGTCATGGGTTTAAGTCAGGGTCAGGGTCAGGTTTTAAAAAATGAATTGAAATTATTAAAACGTTGGGGAAAATGAAGAAAACAACTTTAAATAGAAAAAAATAAGAAAAAGACACTTTGAAATGAATAAGAAAACATTTTTAGGGGTTTTTGATTTTATTAATTACATTATTTACAAAGGGGGTCGATTTTAGTCCTTATTGACTTTAGTCGACTCAGGTTGACTTTGGTTGACTTGCACCCATTTGCAAATTTGACTTTAGTCGACTTTGGGTAGAGTCGGGTTGACTTGGATTGACATTAGTAGATTTGGGTAGACGTTGGTTAACATTGGTTAACTTTGGTAGACGTTTGACTTTGGTTGACTTTTGGTTGATTCGAGTAGGTTTGGGTTATTTATTGGATTTTAGTAGGTTTTGGTAGACTTGGTTGCATTTTGGTTGGTTTTAGACCATGGTTGACTTTCATTGACTTGACCTAGGTTGACTTGACTTTGATTGACTTTGGTTAACCTAGATTTCATTCTAAGTGTTTAAAGTAATCAAACAAAAAGGTGATTAATTAGACTCCCTATTAAATCTATTTTTTTTATAAGTTGGATTAAATACACTCCGAATTAAGTCTAAATTATTTTCGGCATTTTGACATTTCAAAGAGGTGGATTACTTAGACTCCCTATTAAGTCTATTATTTAATTAATCAAATCAATTAATTTGGGGGAGAAACTTGTCATTTTTTACCCCAAAAAACAGAAATTGAAGGGTTTGGAAGGTCAAATGAAATCTTCAAATTTTTATGGGTTGAGGGTGAATTTATGAACATCTTAGGATCACTCATGAATTTTTTCATGATCACAAGAGTTCATTTACTCACAAAATAAATTTAAGGTTGAAAATCGGACTTCTGAGCAAAACAGAGTCTGTTTTCAAAACATCATAACTATTGATAGAGACATGAATAATTTCTGTACCTTATCATTCTGGAAACACGGGAATCTTCTCTTCAACTTTTATGAATTTGACTTTCCAAAAAACAGTCATTTTCATTGCTTAAAAACGCGTTGTAATTAATTGGTTGGATCCAAAACAAGATTGAGCAACCAGAATAGAAGAGCTTGTCCCACCCATGATGTTTTACCAAAAAAAAATTGTTATAAATGTTATATCATGAATATAGATCTGAAATTTGGCACAGAGGTTTATAAGACCCCAAAGAAGGTTTTCCTAAAGGATCAAGATTTTTAAGCTAAAAATCCGTTTTATACAGATTTTACAAATTGGACTGATAAACAGTTTTGACTATCTAGGCAGAAATCCGGCTTGGATGTTTAGGCCATTTTGTACATGAAAAAAAATTGATAAAATTTGCAAGAAATATAAATGTCACTCATAGAGGTAGCAAAGTAGTAGAACAAACAACACATTATAAACGCTCCGCTCCTTATACTCTCGCAAACTAATGTTCCCCTCAAGAAAGGGAACGACCCTCGTAAGGCCCTAGAAGTTGGCTTATGGATTTTGGTGTCGCTCAATAAACCACACTAAACCCATTATCAACCAAGGCTAGACAAAACAAAGTGTTAGTAATGTATTGGAGAGAAAAAAAATGAATTGAAATGCAATACAATAGAAGAAAAGGGATAGGAATACCACCTTTGATGATCAATGTTGAAGATCCTCCAAGCTAGGGTATTAAGTCACCTAAACAAATTTTCATTCACGTGAGGTTGGTTGATTTTAATTACTTATGAGCTAAAGTGATCCTAATACCACACATTTATTAGTAGATCGTTAGATTTAAGGTGGTGTTTGATGTGAGAATTAAATGAGAGGATTAGACTAAAGTAGGAAGTAAATGAAGAGAGCAAATGCTCCTCTTTTCTTTTGCTCTTGGTATGGCCGGCCCTCCTCTCTTTCTCCTCTCTTTGTTTTTTTGTTTTGTTTTTGTGAGTAATGAGCATTAAGTGTGTGTGTGGTGAATGAAGTTTCTTTGTTTAACTATTAAGAGAGGAAGTATTGAATGAAGGAGATTGATTGTGAGATAAATATCAAGCAAATGGGCAATAAAAAAAAATTAACCACACTTGCTCTTCAAGCAAGATGGCCGGCCAACACACAAAAATTTTGTCATTTTGTTCTTGTATTGAATGAAGAAGATTCATGATCAGTCATTAAGCAAAAATTAAAAGGAAAATAGAAATAGTTAGCATCCTTTTACAATGTTGTTAATGTAACTATGGGTGACATAAGTGTGAGATCATGGCTTATGTGGTTTAGTAATTAGTAGAAATAAGGTCGGGTAAGACTCGTTTTGAGCAATTTTGCCTCGGTTTGCGCAAAGATGAAAACCGGGTGAAATGAGGCGATGAATAAATGAATTTGGAATCAAAAACAATGAAAATCAATATTATTAACATTATTTACACAATTTTCGAAATTTATATAGATTATAGAAAAAAATGGTGAAGTTGAAATTGTTGAGAAATCGTTTTATTTACGAATAGAAATGGGTAAATAAAAATGAATAAAGTGAAATTGAGTTAGAAAATAGAAATAGATTAATAAAAATGAAGTACAAAAGGGTGAGACAAAATTTGGTGTCTGCACAGTCCAAGTCAATAAAACCAAGATAAAATTGCATAAGATTCACATGACTCAGATGCAACTGGTATTTTTCATACTCATAGACATCATTCCCATATTGGCATTTCAAACTTAAATTTTACGCACACTTATCACACGTACAAAAAGTCAAACATGTTAATCCAACAATTGATGTCTACACACAAGCGAATATCACGCCCATGGATCATACATGTCCAGAGACGCAGATTTAGAATTTCTCTTTTTTTTTTTTTTATGGATCAAGTTGCACAATTCTAGTTCCTTGCACAATTTACATTGGATTCATTTTTGAAATTTCTTCATTCATTTGATTGGCGATAGAAAGACCCAGGCGACATGTCCAGAGCAACATCTGACACATTCGTGGCACACCCATGATGGTGCCTATCTTCTCACTCAAGGCAGAGACGTGAGTTAATTATCAACAAAAAGAGTAAATTATCCTTGCGTCATATCTTAGTCTCTTAGGACTAGCATCTCTTCTTCATTGCCATCTATCCTTACATCCTTTGCTATATTTTTTCTTGGTTGTGGGGAAGGACTTCTGTCCAGTCAAAATCCACTTGAAATTCATGAGATCATAGGATTTAGCCTTCTAAGTGCCACATAGGATTTTGCATATATTTTCTCTTTGTAATTTGAGTGTGCATGATCTCTCTATGTGTGAATTGTGCATATCATAGAATTGAGTTGTGGATCATAAAACAATACAATGGTGCGACCGATGTTCGACAAAACTACAAGAGTCATTACTCCAAATTAGGGGGCTCACATGGCCTGACCAAGTCAAGGGTGAATGCATGAAGATATAAACAATACGAGGGACTTTGCTCTAAACTCAGGGCTCACATGGCCTAACTGAGTCAAGGGCAAATAGATGAAGATATTGTCCCAACAGTATACCAACGCCTCCAAACCAGCAAGACATCGATGGAAATACTCACAAAAGAATGCACCAACATATCATTAGAGATTGAAGCAACCCTCAAAATCAGCACAAGTTAAACCAAGGTTTAGTGTCCTAGAAAGTTCTACAATCAACTGAACAACAAGGCATGTTTTGTAAGGATCTGGTCTGTTGTCCTTTACAAATCCTCCTTATTTGAGTCTGTCAAATTAATCAATTAATCGCATCATGTTATCCGTAGCCAGTGTTAAGGTTCATAATCAACATTCGATCAATTGTGATGGCCAAGAAGCTATATTTTAAGATTGCAATCCTGCGATTCAAGATTATATAATACCCTCCGGTGTTTATCTAAAATGCGATCTCGTTCAAGGTAATAATCCAACGTAACAATTAATTCTGAATGACAATTGTGCCCATTCGGAATTCCCGACAATATATCAACACGTGACAACATGTTTTGGATGACTATTGCGCCCATTCAAGACCTTCAAAGACTCATATTCATTTCGAGCGACAACTACGACCGTTCGAGATGTTGTGTTACCATATGGCCGAGAAAGATGTTCTTTGTCCAGTCCGCAATGATTTCAACCTTTTGAAGACTTATATTCGTTTCGAGCGACAACTGTGACGGTTCGAGATGTTGCATTCCCTCATTTTGCCAAAAAATAATGTTCTCCGATGATCCCTGGCGATTGCGATCTTTCGAAGACTTATATTCGTCTGGAGTGACAATTGTGCTCGTTCGAGATGCATCGTTTTTACATGTGATTTGGAAGGATGTTCTTGATCACATCTATGATGATCTCTTGCGACTTCAATATCTTGAAGACTAATATCCATTTCGAGCGATTACTGCGACCGTTCGAGATACCTCGTTCCCATATTGGACAAAAACCAAAAACACGATGTTCTGCGATGATCACTGGTGATTGCAATCCTTTCAACATTTATATTCGTTTTAAGCGACAACTGCGCCCGTTCGAGATGCTGCATTTTATATATGACCGAGGCTAGGTTCTTGATCGCACCTCGAGGTTTGCATTATAATTGTTGTCCTTTGAAGACTATATGTTCGTCTTGAGCGATTACTGCGCCCGTTCGAGATGTTGCGTCCATGTGTGGCCAAGATATATATTCTTGGCCAATCTGCGATGATTTCAATGGATATTTTCTATACACCTATCTTGAGCGACTATTGCGCCCGCTCGAGATGTTGTGTTTCTATATGTGACTGAGTTCGATGTATGTTCTTTGTCATATTTGCGATTTTGCTTTTGCATGTATATGTGTGATTGCAAAAACCCTTTGTCCTTTGTCTTTTTCAAAGACTCGGCCAAAGCGAGGGCTCATGTAGACACCCAAATCGAGGGCTTCCCATTTTATAACGCCCAATGACGAGATCGATAGTGGAAAGTGGTGAAGGGCTTCGTTTACCAACGCGTTTAACTCCATGATCTTGACCCGTGTATGCAATAGTCTTATACGTGTCCCATTTTTAATTTATGGTGATTAATCACTTACGACAACCCATATGTTAAATTGTTATAATTAATTAGGCCAATCGATTAGTTAACTTTTGAAGCCCATGGACATGAGCATTGTACGTAATTCATTTTGGGACCAAGCATATTTTGCAATTCAGTGGCAACTCTCATGAAATAGTAATATTTTGGCATTAATCTTAATGTTTATCTTAGGATAATCATGGATAGCACGTCTTTATCCGGATGAGTGATTTAAATTTATAGGGATTCTCTTTAGAGATAAGATAACAATCAAAAGGTGGATTGATGATTAAGGAAATTATATTTCATTTATTATGGGCTCTTCATTTGGACACCAATTAGGGGAAGTAATTGGATCACCTACCTAGAATGGGTCTTTTGTAAAGTATGATTTGGGAAGGTGTTAAGCACCCAAATCGCCCGTTCTAAGACGACCTCTACTAATTGATCCAGGGAAATATAAAATGATAATTGGCGACATAATCATATATATAGCAAGTTGCATGCAATGTACGTATTGTAATATGAATCATGCAAATGGGTACGTAGAAAATATGCAATTACAAATACATATAACGTGGCCAATTAATTAGACAAGAAAGAGCATGTGCATGTGCTGAATAATGGGCATGCATATTATGATAAGCTAATTACTACATAAGCAAATATCACATATCTCGTATCACCGAAATCAAACAAGCCTGAGTACATGCGACAAGTTAATGAAATTACGTATTAGGGATAAAACATGAACTAAACATAACAAACAAAATTTGATTAAGGCTAATTATCGAAACACTTTAGAGAAATAAATTAAAGAGGCCCTCAGGTGGACATATCTGTGTCGTCGTGCAGTTCTCGGTTTCGTATACCAGCGCGCCTATCCCTTGTCTTTGAGCCTCTTATTCCACCTCACCCAACGATCTAAGTTCAAATTCCGTCACGGTGATCTTTGGTACCGTGAATGGCTCTACGAAAATGTGATGTACGATTTTTTTATATACAAGGTTTTTATGTCTTTGCTCTCAAGATTGTGAGAACAAGGACCTTGAAAGGGTAAGTTGATGAATTCTTTTGTAGATGGTGTTGTCGTCCCCTTTTTCTAAAGAAATGAGGGCCATATATATAGGAAATGGTTTTAGGTTTTTGGAGCTTGATCAGCCGATTAGTCTTGTGAAAAAAGCTAAATCAAAGTCTTTGCTAATCACCAAAATGCACCACTAATTTTATCTGATCCAAGCATGGCTATTCAGGATAAAAAGTGGTCCAATTGCCTCCCCCACGAAAACAAAAAACAATAGCTCAACCTCCTCTAAGATAGGTTAATAGAGGGTTGATGTACGAGGCTTATGTCTACGTTGAAAACATAGATAACCTGCTAATAGATGGCTCCTAGAAAAAATTGCTCCACCATATACGAAATCGAGAGTATAGTTATTTTTTTATTTATTTTATTTTATTTTAAATTTAGCGTGGTACAAAAAAACGAGACTAGGTCACCCTTTTGGCCAGGGTGTCCCCAATCTTATCAGAGTTGAGAATTACAACAAAATCAGAAAAACATGACGAAAAAGAAGGGTACTCATCCTGCTGATTAAGGATAGAGTGACCCAAATTAGCTAGCCAATCAGCTGCCCTGTTGCCTTCATTAAATATGTGGTTAATCTCCCAATAATCAAAAGATAATAGCAAGGCTTTGATATCTTTAATGAGAAAATCAATGCTCCATGAGACTTGATAAACACCTTGAACTGTCTTGATGACGATCAAATTATCATCTTCAATAATCAAACGACGAACATCACTTGCACTAGCAAGCTTGATATCGGCCCTCAATGCTTGAGCCCTGGCCATCAGAACCGAACAATTGCCTAAATTAAAGGCTCTACCATCCACCAGATTACCTTGGGAGTCGCGAAGAATGCACCCTGCAGCAGCTGAATTATTAGAGACGGAGCCACCAAAGTTGATTTTGAAACACTCCGCTGGAGGATGTGACCATCGAACTTGAATTGAGTTTGAGTAATGGGGATCAAGAACAGGAGGAGAAGAAAAGAAAATGAAGAAGAAGAATAAAAAGAAGAGGGGGAAGAATGACCGTTCCTAGCTTTCCATCCATAAAAAAAATGAAAAACTCGGACAAAACAAGTAACAGGCTCTTCTTTTTCATTTTGGAAGATAAGATGATTTCTACTCATCCAAATACTTCATAGCACGAAAATCCGTTTACAAAGGATCACCTTATCACGTCATTTATAGTACTTGAACATTGACCAGACGGACGAAAAGACCGTAAACGGAATCCAATCCCGCATTCGTTGAAACTGCCAACAAAGGCGAGAAAAGGAGCACGTAAGAAATAATTGGTTCTTGTTTTTTGGGCTCGCCAAACACCAAGGACAAACGTTGGACACATTTGGAACTCGATAATGAATATTATTCCTTATCGGGAGACCTTTCCGAAGAAATTGTCAAGTAAATTTTTTTAGCTTAGGGGGAAGATCCAACTCCCAAATCCAATGGAACTCCCATTTTTTTGAATTTCGAACGTATCGGAATACCATGGGCAAGCCAAGTAGCGGATTTAACAGTAAATTTTCCATTAGATGACAGTCTCCAGATAGGTTCGTCTTCTAAATCAATCGACGGGATAGGGATAGCGCGTATGATCTCAAAAATAAATGACGGGATCGTGTTCTTAAAAAATCTATGTTCCAATGACCATTAATCAAGAAATCTAATATCTTTGTTTGTGATGTCATTGTAAGATAACTGCAAAATTTCTATTAGACTTTGAGAGCAACACCAATTATCTAACAAAAAGTATATCGATTTACCATTACAAACTTTCCAACGAATTTTCGTATAAAATCTCTTTGCTTAAGAATTTGTTTCCATATCCATGAATCTGTTTTTTTTTTTTCAATTCATATTCGAAAAAATTCGAGTTACGAAGATACCTCTGCATCCACAAGTTATTTGGTTCATTAATGATTTTCCAAGCAAGTTTATTGAAGTAAGCTTGATTTACTGGGTTTCATTTTTCTCAATCCACGACCCTCACTATATTTTGGGCTGACAAACAATGTCCCATGCAATCATTGGTAGCCCTTGTTCAGACTTATCAGTTTGCCAATAATATTTGCGGTTCGCTTGATCAAGAAGGTTTGTAATCTTGTTTTGAATTGACGTAGTCGTCATTGCAAAAGAGGGCAATGCTTCTAGATTACTTTGGTTGAGGACACACCTGCCAGCTTTGGAGAGAAAGGATGAAGACCAAGTGTTAAGCTTTTGCTCTGTTCGTGTGATAAGATGATAGAATTGATTAGAGATGATCAAATGGCCCAGGCCAAAAGCCCGACTTTTTCCCGGGTTTGGGCCGACCAACTAGGCCCGAAAATGGCCCAAAGCCTGGCCCGAAAAAAGCCTGCAATAATATGGGCTGGGCTTGTGCCGAGCTCGTGGCCCGAAAACTGGCCCGGCCCGGCCCGCTTTTAAAAATAAACGCAATTTTTTTAAATTTTATGAACTTAAGTTATGTAAACTAGTGTAAATGATGTCGGATTATGAAGAATTTGGTAAATAAATTACTCAATGTAGCAAACTTAGGCTAAATGTAGTGAATAAAGCATATTAAAATAATAAAAATATTACTATTAATAAAATAAAATATTTTAAATTATGAAAATAACATCAAAAAGCTCTTTAAAAATGTATAATAATTTATTATTAAACTAAATATGCAAGTAGTAGATAATATTAATGTGTAAAGTGATAAAAAAAACGTATTAATTAGGTAATACATTATTTTTTAATTTAAAAGCTCGAACGAGCCCGAATAGGCCGGGCTTGGGCCGGCTGATTAGGCCAGAAAGAAAGGCCTGGCCCGACCCGCACACTGGGCCTCCTTTTTTACCCTAAGCCCGGCCCAAACCCGGCCCGACCCATGATCACTTCTATAAATCATCGCCCTTTAGATATGGACCGTTAAAAAGACCCCAAGAAGCTTTTACTCGTCATGTTAAAAACAGCTCTCATAGAGGCTCATTTCTGATTTGGAACATGGTTAGTAAAGATAATCGAGGACTTGAAATTAACCAATTGACCGGAAGCTGTCGTGAAATGAGAAAGGACACTTTTTAGATTTTGGCAAGCCTGAATAGTTGCTTTACAAAAGACCAAACTATCATCGGCAAATAGCAAACAAGGGAGCTTAGGAAGTTTGGGAGAGTTTTTGACTCCTATCCCTGATTTATTTTGCTCGGACTGAACAGACATAAGACGACAGAAAACTTCCATGTAAATAATAAGTAAATACGGTCAAAGTGGATCCCCTTGTCGAAGGCCTCTAGTCGGAACAAATGGTGTACTTGTAGAGTTATTAACAATTAAGGAGTAATAAACGGAAGTTACGCAACCTTTAATCCAAGTGTTGCAAAAACCTAATTCCTTGAGGCATCGCCAAAGGAAATCTCATTCCACTCTATCATAACCTTTTTCCATGTCTAGTTTTAACGCAAACCATCCAATTTTAATTTATCTTTAGAATTATTGAAATTATTAAGAATATCTTGAACTACGAGATGTATCTTGGATAACCCTTTCCGACATGAAATCCCCTTGGAGGGGACTAATAACTTTAGAAAGAATTGGTCGAAGAAAATTTACCAAAACTTTGGCTATCACTTTGTAAAGCGTAGTACAAAGACTAATCGGTCTAAAATGACCTGAATGCTCTGGGTTATCTGTCTTTGGGATAAGGTGAATAATCGAGTGATTAATTTCTTGAGAAGAACACCTATACGAAAGAAACTCTTTACGGCTGAAAGAATATCAATGATAGGCTAATAAGAGATGAAAAATTGAGGCCCAAAACCATCGGACCCAGGACCCTTATAAGGACATATTTGAGAAAGGGCCTCCAAAATCTCCTATTCCGAAACATCCTGTGTGAGCAATAAATTATCATCGTCGAATATCTTGTTGGGAAAACAATCAATATATAATCCTCGAATAGGAGGAGCTTCAGATTGAAATCGCTTTAGAAATTAAGCCCGACTTGTGTTTTGATAAAAGATTGGTCGTAATCCCAATCACCCACATCATTTTTAAGACGGAAGATCGCATTGCGTTTTTTCCTTGTTTTAAAGTTTTCATGAAAAAAACAAGAATGTTTGTCACCTTGAGTTAACCATTGTTTCCTACTATATTTCCCCACTACTTGTGATTGAACGAGTGATGGCGTTCTCTTTGTTTAACCAACCGTTTAAGATGATTTTTAACAGACCGGTTAAAAGGTTGTAATGTGAATAAGGATTCTACTTTTTGTAGCTTTAACGCGTTACAGTCAAATTGTTTTCTTATATTACCATATTTAGAAGAATGCCATGTTTTGAACCCATACTTTACTCTCTTAAGCTTTTTGGGCTACCCTAAACAAAGGTGTTCCATTGACTCCCAAGCACGTTGGACAACAGACACAGTTGTCGGGTCTTTGGCCCACGTATTTGAAAATGAAAAGGTGGGTTAGAGGTGCGATGATCGGGGCTAGTCAAAAGGCTATATAAGGGGTGCATGATCCGAGATTGCAAAATTTTCATACAAAATAAAAGCAGTAGGATAAAGACTATCCCAGGAAGGGTTAGGTAAAGTTCGATCAAGGCGCTCATATAAATTATAATCCGCATACTGTTCTTTTCATGAAAAAGCGGTGACATTTAGAGTAATATCGTGTCTAAGTGTAGGATTAACAAATTTTTGAAGCCTCTCAAACCGTCGAGGGTGTGGTCTAACCCCACCAAGTTTATCCAATGGAGATAAGAGCTCATTAAGGTCCCTTAATAATAGCCATAGAATAGTTTTAGCCGCGTAATCTTGAGAGAGAGATCTCCAAAAAAGCAGTTTTATCCTGCTCATACCAGATACCAATATGACTTGTCCATTTTTAAGATCCTCAATGATGAATTCAATACAACGCGAAATCTTAGAAATAGAAAGAACTTTAATATCAGGGTCATTCCAAATAAAGAGCCCTTAATCCACCTGAGGGGCGACTTCTTCAATGTTATCATATTTTAATTTTTGATTAAGTCGCATAGCATTCGGAGGAGGGACAAAGGGAGTAGCTGACTGAGGAATAAAGGCAATTCCCTGAGAGCTGCCATGTGACCACTTATGGCACCATACGAAACAAAAACAAACCGTAAATAGAAAAGAGTGCCACAGGATCCAGTCATTACCAAGCCAAACCACAGGGATCACACACACTATGGTCCTTATGCTCCCGCGAACATGGTATAAGCACTCAAATAATTATACCACACCAAACCACTAATTTGGAGTGTTTGTTATAAAGAATAAAGATCACTCAATTCGAAAATGATATAAAATTCATGTTATGTTTGGTATGCACAATAATTTAATTTATTTAGTCAAAATAGCTTATTTGACTAAGTTTTTAACCTCTTTGACCAAAATTATTGGTTTGGGGACACCACTAACAACTTAAGTAATAAGATAGCTTATTTAATAAGTTACTTATGTAAATTATTAAAAAATAAGTTACTTATCATAATTTTATTCGTAATCTACCCTCATTTATTTCATAAAAAAAATTAAAAATAAATAATGCAATTTTATATAAATTAGCTTCTATATCAGCTAATTTTGTCAAACAGTCTTATTTCTATCAGCTAAAAAACTTCCAAATACCATTTCAACTACTATTTCAGCATTCAGCTGATATTTCAATTTTCAGCGTTTAACGACTGCTCCCTCCGTTCCTCTATAAAATGCGAAGGGCCGAAACACAATTTTTAAGAAAAATAGAATAGTGTAGATTCCACGGATGGTCTCTATAGCGGCGGACGCGCGAGTCGTGCGATGATTGCACTTGGATAGGAGTCGCCACCAAACAATTGTGGGGTGTTTGGAAACCATGCAATGCGATCTTGTTCCTTGTTACCGAGGGACTACGTAAACGTTAGGTGAGTCTGTACCCATTGAGCATAAACACTTGGAGAAACGAGTCATGCCAAGTACAAAACACGTTTGCGAGTCGTTTACCGAAAGGGACAAAACCGAGGGACGTAAGGAACAAAATGCGCATTGTACCCTACGCCAATACGCAGTCTACGGACCGCAAGACTGGGTTCGGGAGTGATAATACGTGTTGGGAAGCCATGAGACACCCAACCCCGCCCACGTATAGCGGCGTCTACTAGTTGAATTATCGTTTACAAGTCGGTGAAAAGTTAGCCATGCAAATTACAATCATTTACAAGTTATATACAACCTAGTAAATTAGCTAAGTCGGTTATTTAGCACATAAACTATATTTTAGGTCGCAACGTCGTTAAGATTGATTAACGATCCCTAGCTACCAATTTGTCTAAGCGCTTTGCGCTATGTGTGTTAGGCGTGATTCATGTAATTCGTTTTAGATCTAATCTTGGTTAGGAAAAATATAAATCTCGGTCGAAAGTAATAAAATGCGCACGTAGAGAAGGGGTAGAAGATCAGAAAATGTAAAAAGACAAGTTTAGAAAAGAGAGTGTGTCCTCAGGACTTACGTGTGTCCGCGATACCACTACTTGCTCTACTATGCTTCGAGATCGCTTCTTTGATCCTTAGTATGCATCGTGGGAGGCTAGATTTGTTCTTAGAGCGATGCGTTGCTCTTCGAACGTAGGTATTTGTGAGGGGCTTTGTTTGTATTGTGTGTTGTGATGTTGTATTTGGGGGTGCCCTAGAGGTGTAGGGGTGCTATTAGGGTTTTAGTGTTATAGTTGCTAGGGTTTTTGTATTGTTGTTAGGGCTTTTGTGAGAAGAATTGTGATGAGAGAGGAGCAGCGTTTCGGGGTGGAATTGGTGTGTGTCAAGGTGTGAAATGGGGTGGAGATGGGTTGTATTTATAGTTGTTGAAGAGGTAGGGTTTGAGGTGGAAAACTAGGTCAGCCGGCCACCTCAGGGTAACGTGCGTCAAACGCGGCCGGTGGTGCGTCAGACGCAGTTGAGGTGCGTCAGGCGCGGCCATTGGTGCGTCAGACGCGGCTGAGGTGCGTCCGACGCGGCCATTGGTGCGTCAGGTGCGGCCAAAGGTG
The DNA here is from genome assembly GCA_963680865.1 of Spergularia marina. Lineage (NCBI taxonomy): Eukaryota > Viridiplantae > Streptophyta > Magnoliopsida > Caryophyllales > Caryophyllaceae > Spergularia > Spergularia marina. The sequence continues at coordinate 15,248,270 of OY804560.1, read as the reverse complement.
CGTAAGACGCGGCTCTGATGCGCAAGGCGCACGCACGGGTGCGCCAAGGCCTCTGTGCGCACATAGTGGTGTGTCTGGACTCCTTGACGCACCATACAAAACTGCATTTCTGGCCTTCTTGTGACATGAGTATTGTACATGTGAATTTGGGTGGGCAAATGACGTACAAAAACATGTTTTGTTGATGATTTTTAGCGGTTTAGGCACGGGGGTCATTCCTAAGTTAGGTCAGGTGTAAAAAGGGAGGAATATGGTTTTTTTGCCTTGTTTTGGGTGAAGACCCATTTGCTAACGGATTCATGACAACGGTGATTCACATAGTAGAGCAAGTAGATGCAGTTCACTGTAAAATGTCCTTTCATCATCGGGCATTTGAGTAGGGACAAATGTAGGTGTCTACAAATAAAGAATGAGTTTTAGGGTCCTCTTGGTGTAAAATTACACATAGGGATATGTCCCACTTGCACTTTTAATAATCAATTAAGGGTGTTTTGTTCTTTATATGTACAAGGAAAGCTTTTAAGTAGGAAGTTTAAAAATGAAAATCCTAAATAGAAAGTAGGAAATTTATAGGCGAACGAAAGGAGTATTTCAGTTAGTTTTACCAAACTGATAAATTGTAAATAGGGTTGTGAAAGATAGTTGAGTTGTCTTATTGATGAGGGGTGAACCCCTATTTATATAGTTACGTAACTTGTACCGTAAGACGGGGATATTCTCCATAATACTATTCCTACCATAAGTCTAATATTCCTTAATCATATTCCTAATACAATATAGGAATACTTCCTTAATCCTCTAACACCCCCCCCCCTCAAACTCATGGTAACTTTGCAAAAGTTTCCATGGATTTGAAAATTACAATAATTGTGTAAAAAAAAATAAAAAACAGTTCCGTAGTACCTTGACCGATCCGCAATCCCTCGTTCATCCTTGTTCAACAACAATTTGAGACGGTTTAGTGGACGCCGAAAAAACAAATTTCCACGGTTTGATGGACACCGAAAAACCAAATTTGTACGGTTTGATGGACACGGAAAAACCCAAATTGTTTGTAGTTTGTTAAGGGTCGAAATTGGTTCGACCAAGTTTAATTTGTCACGAAATAGTCGAAATTGGGTCGACAATATTCGTAAGAGGGTTAAAAAATCGTACGACCGAATAGTATTAGTAAAGGCTGAACATAGAAAACAAGGGATTTTGTGGGTCATGTGTTTAGATCAAAGGGTGTTTACGTGGAGAAATTAGGAATTTAGGAGTGATGTTTGTTTTTTTTTTTGTGTAGGAATTTGGCTAAACTTATGTAGGGTAAATAGAAAAGGAAATTTGAACCTAGAAAAGTTTGCACCTAATACTAATAAATCGTAAGGCTAAAGAATTTGATCATTACGAAATCCCGTCGGTGGGCGTTGTAGATTATCAACCCACCGGCAGGCAGCGCAAACGACCTGCAGAGTCCTCTGGGAGAGAGGCTCTGATACTATGACAAATTATAATTAGGATTGTGAAAGATAGTTGCGTTGTCTTATTGAGAGGGGTGAACCCCTATTTATATAGTTACATAACTTGTACCGTAAGGCGGGGATATTCTCCATAATACTATTCCTACCATAAGTCTAGTATTCCCTAATCATATTCATAATACAACATAGGAATACTTCCTTAATCCTCTAACACAAACACTAGTTTGCGTGCCCGGCCCGCGTCCGGGCTACCTACTTATATTGTTTATATACGTTTCATAATAAATGTGGGTTTATTTCTATAATAATTTTACGGAAAATTCACGTGGTGACTCTGAACTTTGAAGTTTTGCATGTGGTGACCCAAATTTTAACTTTGCGCATACGGTAACCCTCAACTATGCATTTTGTTCACATGGTGACCTTATTTTCTAACACCGTTAACTTTTCACGTTAGTTGGCTCTAATTTCCTGTGTTAAATTCAATTAAACCTAATTAAAAAAACAAATCCTCCAAACTCCCCTTTTTTCTCTCTCTCTCTCCCCTCTCCCACCACTGTTTCCCCCCCCCCCCCCCCAACCCCCCATAATCAGACCACCTTGTCAGACACCTACTCACTAGATCCGTCTAACTACGCCACCCACTACTCTATCCTCCTCGTACCCTGATCCATGGAGGACGACATTCGTCGTTACTCCCCTCACTCCACCTCCTCAATCGGAAACTCTTGCGTTTGACGGAGATACGAGGAAAGCAAGAATTGAAGTGATTGGAGTCGAATTCGTCATCGCCACAGCAGGTTAGTCGCATTTGCTCTTCGTCATATCAGTTACGGCGTGGTGAAAGGCAGGGGAGACGGCGGGACTGTGGTGAAGATTGAGGTGATTGATGCGGGATCGGGGACGAGAACATGGTCGTGTCTCTGAGTTGGTGAAATAGGGGGTGGATTCGAGTGTTTTGGCCCGGATTAATGGGACAAGATAAAGGCCATGGAATGTTGTGGAGGTAAGGCGGAGAAGACAAAGGAATAGGCGACGACGGCTGTGATTTGTGACTGGGTAGGGCTGGTGTGAGCTTATGTGTACGTGGAGACGAGGAGGTGTGGTCAGATTCGCGTGGAGGTGTGAACAGTAGAGGCGATGGGAGGTGTGGGTGGTACTGTGGGGATCGGGTGGAGAGGGGTAGTTTGGAATGGGATTAGTTTAGTGTGTGTTTTTATTCAATGTAAGGTAAGTTGTTAATTAGTATTTAGATCAATAAAAAAGGAAATTAGAGCTAATTGATGGTAAAAGTTAACACCGTTATAACGGAGTGATGAGATAGGGTCACCGTGTGCATAAAATGCGTAGTTCAGGGTCACCTTGTGCACGAAGTTAAAATTTGGGTCACCACATGCAAAATTGCAAAGTTCAGGGTCACCACGTGAATTTTCCGATAATTTTATTTGAAACGATGCTTTACATTATTTTTTTCTTTCAACTTTGGCCACCCGTTATATTATATTATTACTTATATCTACTAACTAATTGTAATTTTATTTCCTTTCTATTTGCACATCACCCGTTATATTATTCCATTCATTCCGTATCCCGTAACCCGTTATAATATTTCATTTTCATTCCACTATCACGTCCCCCGTTGTGTTATTTCATTTTTTTCCTCACTATCCCATCACCCTTTATATCACATAATATTTCAATTTATTACCATAAATTAGCTAACTTATCATTACCATAAATTATCTTGTTTTCCATATATTAGTTAATAACTACCATATTATTTAATATTTTATACGGAGTATAATATTTCTATATCCTAATATTTAATAATATTTATTTAATTACATCCAATAGGATTGTGCCAAGTGTTCATCAATGAAAGGTTGTACTCGACTTTTATAATTTAATATATTATATATAATTGAATCAGGTCAGAAGTAAAGTTATGTCAGAAGGTCAGAAGTAATCTCAGCCACACATCTTGATAATCCACTAACTGTCATAACTTTAGTTGCTCCGTAACTCCATTAACTATAGCACATAACTCCAATAATTTTACTACTCTAACTTAACAATATTTGACTAAAATACGTAACTTTAACTTAACGCCAATAACTTCAATAACTAAAACACGTCTTTTACTATAACTCCATTAACTACAACACGTAACTATAATAACTTCAATAACTATAAAGACGTAACCCCGACTTAACTCCGATAACTTTAATAACTCAAATAACTTTAACAACTCCAATAACTTTAATAAAAAAAAACTAAAAAAAAAAATCAGAAAAATGCACAACATTTTTTTTCTCTCTCCTCCCATACCCACCACCCACCACCACCACGAACTACCTAACCACTGCCGGCCACCTTTACCGACCACCACCCCGATCCAGCCGGCCAGCACCACCACACTCGCCGTCCTACCGCCAGACCAGCGGTGGTGCTCCCTCCCCCCAACGACCACGTTACCGCCCCCAATACACCAATTCTCTCTCCTCAAACTCCTCTCAAACCACCACGAAATCCTCCCTCCCCGGTGTTCCTCCACCCCTCCCTTGAATCTCGCCGCCTCTCCACAACGTTCGTCGCCCCTCCCCCGCGTTTGCCGCCCCTCCCGGCCACCTCTCCCCCACTTTTCGAATTGGAAAAAGGAGGAAATGGGGGAGAAGGAAGGGGCGTTGCCGTGTGGGAACGCCGGAGGGGACGTCGGAGAAGCCTCGCGGTGACGATTTCAGTGTCGCCGCCGGTGATGGCGGTGGTCGGGGAAGGCTGTCTGCGGGGACGTGGTGGTCTCGGGTGGGGTAAGGGGGGTTGGGGAGGAGAGAGAAAATGAAAGGGAGTGGGTTTTTTTTTGTTAAATTGGTTTAATCTTATCCATTGATTTTGGTTTGATGTGGGGCTCAGATTACTTCTGACCTTCTGATATAAATTTACTTCTGACTGGATGCAGCCCCTATATATATATATATATAAGAGGCTTTTTTTAAAGTATTAAAGTAATTTTTACAACGCATCTTGAAACTAAGAAATTTCCACGACGCACTAGAACTGAAAGAGAGAGTCCAATATTTGTAAAACTCTCAAATAAAGTTATCTACATGGAACGTATATGTTATAACTTGGGTTACATATATCAGAATATTACGATACATATATCAATAAATTCGTGTCGAAATGTACTTCAATATAAGATCCATACACATATATGTTTGAAAAGTTAAGTTAAGTATGAATTTGGTTGAATTATATAGTCAAAACTGAGAGTTTTGTGAAAAATGCATAAAAAAACAAAAATAAATATATTAGGTAAAGATAAAGCAATACTTTGTAAGTGATTTAGTGAGATGAGGAGACATCTTATCTAACAAACATTTAATTAATTAATATAATTTAGGATTTTTAGTTAAACTCCATGTAGTAAATTTGATCATACCACACCTAATATAGTTATTTTTGTCCAACCATTATACCATATACTAACTTCCGCCCTCATTTGTGTCCCATATCCACCCAATGCTGTCTTTAGCAGTTGTAAACGGAGTGGCCACGGAAGATTATAAAAATCAGGATAATACCACAACTTTTATCTAAAAGAAAAGAAAATAATCGGAAAATTCACGTGGTGACCCTGAACTTTACCAAATTGCACGTGGTGACCTAAGCTTTAACTTTGCGCATACGGTGACCCTGAACTACACACTTTGTGTACGTAGTGACCCTATTTTTAAAATGCGTTATAACAGTGTTGAACTTTATCCATCATCAAGCTCTAATCCCCCCATTAAACTAATTAGAATTATATTTTTACAATTATCTAATCCTAATAGACTAATACCAAAGTCCTTAACCAAATCCCGCAAACCCTCTGTCCCTCTCTCTCCTCTCCAAACAACAGCCCCTGCAACAACCCACGTACCACCACTGTTGCTGCCTATGTGCACCACCCCAATCACCACTCCTCACGTCCCCCCCCCCTCGAAATCAGCTCCCCCACCCACGAAACCGTTTCTGACAAAATCACCGCTAAACACTCCCACCTTCCCGCGTCTTTTCCAATTGTACCACCAAAATCCGGATGCGTTGACCAAGAGTGAGGGTGAGGCGAGGCGAGCCTCGCCGTTGATCCGTTGCTGCACTTGCTGGCAGGGGCGAAGCCAGGAATTAGTTTTCGGGGTGACGAATTATAACTATATACGCGGTATTCCTAACGTATAATTTAGGATTCATTCATTATATGTAGCCAAAATCAATACTAAATAAGCTCATCTAATAAGAAAAATAACGAAACGGACATACACATTAAATTACGGAATAAGAAAGAAAAAATAAACATACGAACAAGGCAAAGGGAAAGGAATGTTTTATATATTAAAGTTTGTATATGAAGCATGAAATGATTGTGGACTATTGGTTAGTTGTTAACATTTGATTCCATTTGGTTAAGAGTTCAAATCCTTTCATAGACTACCTAAAGCTTAACTCAATTTGAAAAGAAAAGGAAAAATTCTAAAAATTAATTGAACTTGCCTCTAACAAGAATCGAACCCAACTCCTCCTAGTTATAGGGATTCTAATATAACCAGTATGCCAACTACATCTAATTTTTTATTTGAACACTCAAAATTATATATAAACTACCTATTCCTATAAAACCGAAAAAATTATGCACTCCACCGGGGTGGCCGCCGCCACCCCTCACCACCAGGTGGCTTCGGCCCTGCTTGCTGGCGGCGTTACAGGAGTCAAGGGGGCTCACCTCGCCATTGTTGTTGCGTTACAGGAATCTGGATAAGGGAGGGGAGAAAGAGGATGATGATGATTGTTTATGTTATTGAAAACAGGAAGATGAAGACGAGGCCAAACTCAGAAGAGGCGGGTTGTCAGCATCGGTGTCGTTAAGTAATTGGCGTTGGCGTCATTCCCGGCAGGGTAATCGGTGTCGGCGATAGAGGATGGCTGTTGGGTTGGGGATGGGAGGAGAGAGAATGGGTGGGGATTAGTTTTGGGGGTCAAATGTTATTAGTACAAAATTATAGATATAGGTTAATTAAATGAATTAATTAGAAATAATAGTTGCTTTCAACATTAATACTAACGGTGTAATAACGACAAATCTAAAAATTTGAAAACAGGGTCACCACAAGCACAAATTGCATAGTTCAGGGTCACCGTGTGCGCAAAGTTAAAATTTGGGTCACCACGTGCAATTTGGCAAAGTTCAGGGTCACCACGGGAATTTTCCGGAAAATAATTATTACATACGTCGTACGATATAATATATAATATTATCTTGATTTTTATAATCTCGTACGACGTATGTTTAAAACTAGTATATATAAGATATAAGATTAGATAACCTTACATATCACAATAAATCGATAAATCTCACAAAAATTCATTGTAATCTCGCCGCATATTTCGTCTAACCTTATGTGCCCAAAAAAGCCATTATATTTCGTCTTAATCGAAAGAAGAAGCAGTTAAAACTCAAAAAGAAAAATAACAACATCGAACCAAGCATTTAACAAGATGACACCAATTAATATCCACGACCTTTCAAAAATAAAATAGAAAATAGTAGTACTCACTCATACGATGAGGAGTTACATCAGGCCATAATCATTCACAAATTGGGCAAGCTAAAACCATCGACACACTCAGACTCAATGCCAATGGTCTGCTTCCCATTCCACCGGCGTGAGAGTTGGACACATTTTGGCATTTTGCTTTGTCTTATCCAAACATTATTGCCCACGTACACTCTCCTTCATTATTGCTTTATTATTTTATTCAAATTCCCCCCTTTAAGACCCACTTTTCAGCTCATTCTTTCAAAATTCTCATTTTCTAGTCGATTTCCTCCTCAATCAATCTCATTTTCTCTCTAAATTTGAATACCCAGATCCCCAAATCATCTTATCCAGCCAAAGTTACCAGCTTTTTGCTGTTAGATTCAGATTTTCTGGTGTAATTTTCTGTGTTTTTGTTCTTGCTTACCAACTGTTTGCTGAAACTACTCAAAGAAGCAAAAAAAGTTAGCAGTAAATGATTTTGCAGTGTTTGATCCAGTAAAAAAGTAGGTTAATTACTTTAAGTTGAAGTGTGTGGGTGAAGATTAGAGAGAAGAAGATGAGTCTAGGTATAGCTGAAGAGGAGTCTAGGGAAATCCAAATCCGTTTGCCAGCAGATGTTGATTGGCACATGCTTGACAAATCAAGGTTCTTCTTTTTAGGGGCTGCCCTTTTTTCGGGGGTATCGGCGGCTTTATACCCTGCTGTCGTGTTGAAAACGCGACAGCAGGTGAACCTGGCTCCGATACCTTGTAAGAGAATGGCCGTCCTGATGTTACGTCAGGAAGGCCCTCGTTCATTTTACAGAGGATTTGGGACATCTTTGATGGGCACCATCCCGGCTCGCGCCTTATACATGACTGCCCTTGAAGTCACAAAGAGTAATGTAGGGGAAGCTAGTGTTAGGTTAGGGTTTTCGGAACCGTGTGCGGCTACTATTGCTAATGCTGCAGGTGGTTTGAGTGCTTCAATGGCAGCACAACTTGTTTGGACGCCGGTAGATGTGGTTAGCCAGAGGCTTATGGTACAAGGTGCTTGTAACAAAAGAGGGTTTTCTAGCTTACCTACATCAAATTACGCAAATGGTTTTGATGCATTTAGGAAGATTTTACGTGCTGATGGAATTAGAGGGTTATATAGGGGTTTTGGTATTTCCGCCTTGACATATGCACCTTCTAGTGCAGTTTGGTGGGGGTCTTATTCGGTCGCATACCGGTTAATTTGGGATGGAATTGGATGTTACAAGTGCAAGTGGAAGAACGATCCCAACAATTGCGAAAATGGCAAGATTTTAGTGCCTAATCCTTTGTGTATGGTTGGTGTCCAGGGTGTGAGTGCAGCATTTGCCAGTGGAGTTTCGGCATTAATCACTATGCCTCTTGATACCGTCAAGACTAGGCTGCAGGTCTTGGATGGTGAGCGTAGTGGCCGGGGCAGGCAGCCAACGGTGTCTCAAACCGTCCGGGATCTGCTCAAGGAAGGTGGACTTGCAGCTTGCTACAGAGGGTTGGGGCCTAGATGGGCTTCAATGTCCATGTCTGCTGCTACAATGGTCACCACCTATGAACTGCTCAAGAGATTGTCTACTAAACAGTAAAAACCTATAGAACTTGGTTTTTTTTTTTTTTACTAGATCAGGAACCTTCAAAAATTTCCTTTGTTCTCACTATTCTTGTATAAATTACTAAACAGAGGACATGAAATAGAAGCCTAAATATGTGATAGCCATCGAATTCCATGTTCCTTTGCTAGGGCAGGTTACTCTTGATGATCATCGATCGATGTAAATATGTCTTTAGAATCGTTTTCTGCTATGTATATATAGTATGGTTTCTAGAGGTTTTATCTGCAATGTAAATATGAGACCATAATGCTTAAAATCATAAAAATCCTTGGTTAATTTCAGCTTCTGCTTCTTTGTGTGGTGATATATCATATAAATACATCAATCAGAATCACTGCATTAGCCTCGACTCCTAATCGGAGGAGAGTGTTTTAGGCTTTTAGCCCTTGCGGATCTTGATATGAATAATTATTAACCGTACTCGTCTCAAATTATTCATTTCTTCCCAAATCAACGGAGTTAGTGTTGTGCATGTCACCTTCAAGTACTTACAATACTATGTTTTAATTTCAAGTTGAGCTTTGATTGAGAGCAACACAATGTTTATTTACATGAAGTAGACTTGTAGATTCATAAAGTTTCGAGTTGATTTAATTAATTGAATTCGTACCCAATAAAGTTAGTAGATACTTTCTCGAATCAGAAGTATCATAGACTTGATCGCACCATTTTCATTGGAATCAATCCACATCAAAGGGATTCAAAGTTGATATTTTGAGCATTAGATAGCAACTTTTGGTTTGAAATTAATTGCTTACAACATCTGATGCGGGAGCGTTAACGCTTCTGCATCAACATCGGAGTTAGACATGTAATTTATATTACGTAGATAGTTTAGTTAGGCTCTGTTTGATAGAATTGCATCTTTCTGAACTGAACTGATCTGATCTGAACGATTCTGGTCTGATCTGATCTGAACTGAATGATTCTGATCTGATCTAATCTGAATTGGTTGAAAATTTGATTGAATTTAAACAAATTAGTGTCAATTATGGACCAAATACATAGATAGTTTTTTTAACATTTCTGAACTTCTCTGATCTGATCTGAATGATTATGATCTGGTCTGATCTGATTTGAATGATTCTGATCTAATCTGAATTCATCTGAGAATAAGTTCTATCAAACAGGGTCTTAATGTATAGATTTTCTTATATGTTGCATATTATTAAACATTTGTGATGATTTTCTAATATGAAGTGTCTAGGATTGGGACGGACTTGAAAAAAAATTAAATGACCCAAAATGCATTAATTATATTTTGGACCAACAAGTTGGTTAGTTTTAGGGACAAGTGAGCCGGAAGAGTGGCAAGATGAAGAAGAGTCAAATTACATGTTAGTGAGATTTATGGGTCGTGCAAAAGAGACGAGGAGATCTTGACCACACCCCTTGATAAATTGGAGGGACAAAATCTGGTAAACACTAATGATTTGTGTCTTAATTCTACTGTATTCTTTTGGAATCTTTTACTGCTTAACTCAATATTAAAAGAAACTAATCAAGTTTGATTATCATCTAACCGGTGGTCAAGATAATCATATTGATCATTTGGATACCCGAGCATGAAATTTTATAAATCTAATCAAAAGTCTTGAGTTTTTAGCATGGTTTTTAGCTATATGACTCGATTTCCTTAAGTTAATCATATAGTATCTCCATTTTTAATTTTTGCATCTATTTGGGTACATTAACATTATGTATTTCAAATGAATCTTTAATGTAACAAGAATAGAAGGGTGGGGGGATCGAGGGAAAAAGGTGAATAAACCCCATAAGTTTGAGTAAGAAATGGAAATTTGTGGTCAATGTAAAAAAAAAGAAAAAAAGAAAAAAAAAACTTGTCTTCCTTTTGGCAAAAGATCAATTACGCTGGTGTTGCACATCAGAATTGTCATTCAAGTTTGTGCAGACAACGAACACTTTCAAGGGAAAAGAAGTATTAAATTACAATATCATGTCCATACAATTGCCCACAATTTAATAAAAAAAAGAAAAGAAATAAAAAATTAAAAGAGCTAACCTAATGGCGACACAAGCGATGATGTGGCTTTTCCCCCCCTGAGAACACCTTGATCAAGTGCCACATAGGCGTTGAAGTTAGCTAGTAGTATAGATATGTAATAGGAGATCCAAGACATAATTTTCATGGATAATTAATTAATTTACATTAATAAGAATAGCTCAGAAAAGAAAACATAAATCATTAGTTTATCCGAACAATGGGATTAGATTATACCAGGGGCTCAGACGAGAATCGATTGGCTTATCCATTTTGTCCCTACAAAACTAGGGGCATTTAACAATTCTCTGCCTTTGAGAAAGAGCACCAAAACAATTCTAAAACAAAATCCAACGTATGTACAATCTTCAAATGTATGGACCACAACATCAATAATGTGCCCCTCAAATCTAAATTCTAAAATATCACAACTCCAGTAGTCGAGTGTTGAGCCAAAGCTAAGGTCACTTGGATGAGCTGGTTCTACTTGTTGAGAACTTATCATTAGGTGTGTCGTGTGTGGAGTTTGCAGTGACCTGAAATGACTAGATTTGAACAAAATTAGAAGCGAATCGTAATAACAATCGTTTGATTATATAATAAACTCTATAAACCTTAGTTAAGATGTTATGTAATAAAATTGTTAGAATATTCGATTTAACCCCAACCCAATCGACCCCGTTTAAAATGTCACGAAATAAATTGACCACAATAGAAGTTGACTAAAATTGAGCAAACTTGAATTAGGCACGAAATGAAGTTGAACCGAATATAATGACACCAATATGAAAGCATCCTGAGATATTATTGATTTGAAATAGACCCGGCTCAGCAAACCCATTTGACAAGTCTAATTACCCCAAAATTTCAAAAGCTCTTGCCTGGCTATATAGGGGGGGTCGAATGAAGGCATGACTTAACACAAACGCCCCCCCCCCCCAACTTTGGAAATGTAGAGAACCGCATTATCATATTCCAAATCAAATACAATACTTTACCGAGCGATAGCGAGTCTTTAACTCTGCCTTTGGTGAAAACTAAACTCATACTAAGAGTTTCTTTGGTGTCATTTTTCTATTTCAATATTCAGGTTTTTGCCGTTTTTCTTCTAGTGCTCGACAAGTACCGCAAATCAGCATAACAAATCATTTTAAAATAACTTAAATAAATTTTTTTAAAAGTAAATAATTATCAAATCATATTAGATATAGTTTGTACTATGTTTACATAAGCTTAGGATCAGTTTCATTAAAAACTATTTTTTGAAAAGTTAATGAATCTTGATTGGTTCCCTTATCCGTAGAAACACTTCATTTGATATTTGTACTTTTGTTTAAAAAACGGCAAATTCCTGTGGTGTCCCCGAACTATGTCAGAATGCTCGTGGTGCCCCTATGTTTGAAACTTGTACACTGCGGTGCCCCGAACTTTACCCCAGCCAGCACATGGTGCCCTTCCCACCCTTGGTCGTTCTCCTTTAGTCCTTTGACCGTTAAGTGATGACATGGCAGTGATTAGCGGTTGGCGGGGAAGTTAAATAAGGATTAACTATTATATATTTAATTAAAAAAATTTAATAAAACATTGAAGTTTAAAAAAAAAAATTCTCAGAAACTCGAAAAAATTTCACAAAAAAATTCAAATTTACAAAAATTAGTACACGTGGTGCCCCTAAACTTTACCCCCCAGTGCACATAGTGCCCCCTAACTTTACCCCCAATGCACGTGGTGCTCCTCTTATAATATGAACTAGAATTTACGGAACTAATTTAATTTCAATGTGTGTTTAGGGAAGGTTATGAGTGTTTTGAGAAGGTAGTTATTGTTTTATAAGCTCATTGGGGGTATAATGTTGTTTAAATACACACAATAGTGCAGTTTACAACGGCTATTTTTCAAACTACCCGTGACACAAGAATCAGAGAGGCACTATGTGCACTGGGAGGTAAAGTTAGGGGCACCATGTGCACTTGGGGATAAAGTTCAGGGGCACCATGGACACTAATTTTTGTAAATTTGATTTTTTTTGTGAAAAACTTTCGAGTTTCTCAGATTTTTTTTTTAATTTTTTTAATTCAATATTTTTTTTTTTGTAAGAATTTAGTCTTTATTCATCCATATTGGGAAGAAAGACAAAAGTTACAAAAATGATAACCACTACAAGTCTTTCAAGCACCATCAGGCACTAAAACTATCAACAATTTCATCGTAGAGTTGATGCTTAGTATAAGCTAAAACACGGACACAAACTACAAACTTAATCTTGTCTATGATCCACTTCTCGCTATGCTCAATGTCCCCAAATACCCGCGAATTTCGCTCAAACCAAATCATGTAGACTGTGTCCGAGAGACTTGCACAAAACCATTTATGTTTCCAGTGCTTACTATGGTTCCGCTGGTGACCCCAATCCAGCTCCCTCTTCAAGCTCCAGGCAGCTCTCCTTAAATCCATCCAATCAACAACATGCTGCCATATACTCCGAGCAAAGGAGCATCCAAAAAAGAGGTGGTTGTGCGTTTCTTCACTGCATTTGCAAAGAGCACAGCGATTAACCAACACCATACCTCTCCTTACCAGATTATCGACCGTGGGAAGACATTTCGGGATAGCTAACACACTGATAAAGCTGTGTCTTGGAAAGTTGACAGGATTCCAAATTACCTTATGCCCCGGGATTTTCCTATTCTCTCCTCTGAAGTAATCATATGCTTCTTTGATGCTAAATTTCCCACCCTTGGTCCATGACAATACCAAGTTAAAAGCATCTTCAGCATTCCCCTGAGTTAAGAGAATTTCATCTCTTACTTTTATGATACTTTTCCAGCTCTCTGAATCCTTCTCTGCACTCTTCACATTCCAGAAATCTTTCTTATTAATGTTGTAAGCTGTAATCCACTTATACCAGAGCCCTTGCTGCTTGGTGCAAATCTTCCATATCCATTTTGCAATGAGGCTTTTATTCCAAGATAAGACCTCGCTAATCCCAAACCCTCCCTCTGCCCTAGGGGAGCAAGAGCTGAGCCAGCTTTTGAAAGTTAGCTTTCTTTTCCCTTCACTAACATTCCAGAGGAAGTCCTTACAACTGTTATTGATTTGTTCGACAATATACTTAGGCAGAAGAAGACTGGAGCACCAGTAATTTTCAATACCAAAGATGATCGAATTTATCAACTCCACTCTGCCTGCATAGGAAAGGAGATTCGAAGACCAATTCTGAATGCCACTCCTGATTTTGCTGATTAAAGCCACATACATGTCAGAGACTAGTCTGCTTGAATTTAAAGGCATCCCAAGGTATTTGAAGGGAAAGTTGCCTTCTGTGAAATCAGTAGATGCCAGAATCAGGTGCTTGACATCAGGATCCACTCCACTAAGATAGATCTCTGTCTTGCTTGGATTTGCCTCCAGCCCTGAGTTCTTAGCAAATTTCTCCAAGCACTCAGTAACAGCTAATACTGATGGGAGGTCACCTCTCGTAAACACCATTAAATCATCTGCAAACACCATATGAGTAAGACCAATTCTTGAGCATTTAGGGTGGAACGAGAACTGGGCCTTCCTCTTGATTACTCTCATGTATCTAAAGAATATTTCCATGCTTAGCACAAAAAGGTAAGGTGATAGGGGGTCACCTTGCCTGATACCACTCCTCCCTCTAAAGAAACCTTGAGTTGTACCATTGATCTTGAGAGTAAACCATGTGGATGTCACACAACTGATTATCCATTTGATAAAAAGACTAGGAAATTTAAGAGCCTCCAGCATGTCCTCAATAAACCCCCAATTCACTGAATCAAATGCTTTTTTTATATCCACTTTAAGCAGGCTTCTTGGAGACATATGTTTCTTGCTATATCCCTTGATTAAAGCTTGAGAGACCATAATGTTGTCAAAAATAGTATTTTTGACAAAGGTTGTCTGCTCCTCTCTTATTAATTCAGGTAACACTTGCTGGATCCTATTGGCCATAGTAGTTCAACAAGCTATGGGCATGTACTCCATGACTGTGCTAGCATTCTTCTTTTTGGGGATTAAGGCAATGACAGTGGTGTTCATTAGCTTATCCATCTTTTTGGTGAGGAAAAAATGTTGCACTGCTTTTATTATATCTTTGTTGATCAGCTCCCATGAGGAATGGAAAAACCCTGCAGAAAATCCATCAATGCCCGTGCTCTTATTTGGGTGAATGCTCCTCAAAGCTTGTCTAATTTCCTGCTCTGAAATAGGATTTACAAGAGAATTTGCCCAACTATCTGAAATGGTGGCGCCAGACTCTATGAATCTCCTGTCCGCTTTTCAACAGTCTTCTCAGTCACCAGTAAACTCTTATAGTAGTCTTCAAAAGCCTTGGTAATACCCCGTAGATCAGTATAGATTACACCATCCATACCTTCAACCTTTCCAATTATACTATGGTGCTTTCTCTCAGCTATTTTGGTGTAGAAATAGCTAGTACGTACTACAGTCTGTATGCTTGATATCAGTTATCTTTGCCCTCTGCTGAAGCATACTAAGCTCGGCTTTTCTAATTTTGCAGTATCTATCAAGCAGATATTCTTCTCTTTCCATCAACTCTTGGTTATCAGGAAAGCTTTGGAGATTTGATTGACATTTCTCCAACTCTTCTCTGCATTTTTTAACTCTTTCAGGCAGGTTGGAATAGTGATTCTTGTTGAGCATTCCAAGAGCTTTCTTGACTTCCTTAAGCTTGAGAAAAACCCTTTTAATTGGTGAACCCTCCACATATTTACCCCATTAGTTAATCCTTAATTTACTTTCCCGCCAACTGCTAATTAATGCCACCTCATCACTTAACGGTCAAAGGACTAATGGAGTTAACGACCAAGGGTGGGAAGGGCACCATGTGCCGGTTGGGGTAAAGTTCAGGGGCACCGCAATGTACAAGTTTCAAACATAGGGGCACCACGAGCATTCTGACATAGTTTGGGGGCACCACGGGAATTTGCCGTTTAAAAAATTTGTGTCCACAAGACGGTTACTTATGAAGATCTATTTAGAACATCCTCAAATCACTTTGGGAATAAGTCTTGGTTGTTGAAGTTTAAAAAACTCATAATTGATTTTTTTTTTAGAACCAGAATCAAAAGCACAAAATAGGTGTTTCTGTTTTTAGGGTGAATATTTGATTTTTTTTTATTACATATATATTTAACTCTTAAAAAGTTTTATAAAATTGGCTAAGTTTATGGTTTTAGACTTTCAGGTACCATAGCAAGCAGGGTCTGAGTTGTGGATGTAAGAATAATATACGAAAATGGCTAAGGTAAGAGACGGATACTTTTCAGAATTCAAGACTGTGCCGCGGTAGGAGACCACTGACTTGAAAGCGTTTACAGCCCGACTCCAGTGGTAATTGTCACTGGCCGGAAAAGCTCCCCAAGGTTAACACAGTCACCCTCGACCGCTACCACTAACGGTTAAGGGTTGGAGATTGCAGTACTACAATTACCCAGGAACAATTGGCTTGAACGTGTTTTATGTGTTTGTATTTTTGTGTGATTTTTCGATGATCTCAATGAGCAGAAACAACCCCTATAAAAAGAGGAGAACAAAGCCGTTTAGGGAAGAAAATCAGGGCAAAATTATGACCATAATTACGTGATTATGACAGACATAATCACGGAGATAATGGGAGTTAATCGCAGTAATAACAGAAATAGAAACGGTCAAACGAACGTTTGAATTCAAACGTTCAAATGGCAAAAAACAAAACCGGGCCAAAATTTTTAGATCCAACCAAATTGAAAAGTACATGCCCAGCCCACACCCACACCACCCACGCCCCGACCCGGACCGGGCAGGCGGGCGGCGCGCGCGCGCGTGTGGGCCGAAACCAACACACACAGTCCATAGTAAGCCCATAGCTTGGCAGCTCAATAGCTAAAAGAAGAGTGAGGTATATAAACCAAGCAAAAAATGTTTGCTTGGCCGATGTGGGATACCAATCCCACTTTGGCTTTGACAGCCATTTTCCAACAATCCCCCACAAAGGACTGACAAAAGACAAAAGAAATCCTGGGTAAAGGAAAGAAACTACTTAAACACCAATATCTTGCGATTTGAATTGATACATAGTGAAGTAAGGCAACAACTTATTTTCCAGTGAGTGAATTGCTTCTTGAACTCACTAGAGTTCGGTTGAGACCCCCACAACACATATTTGCCTTCAGGCGCGTATCTTTTGCCTTCCTGTTCTTTTGTGTTTCTTACTCAGCCTGTATGCTGACGTTCTTTCTTCTGCTTTGTTCCCTACCATTTTCTGGGGTCTACGTCATTCTTGATGGCGTAGTTGACAGGTCTTTATGATGTGGATGCTTGGTTTAAGAGTCGTCTGCATGCTGGGGATTTTTTATAAACATTATTTAAGTTTGATTTCATTTGGATTGTGTAATTTGAGTTTAGTTTTGAGAATTGTAACTCGACAATTGTTTAAGACTTCCGCTGTTTTATTTCTATTTAGTGTTGTAATCGAATGTTTAGCCTAGCAATTGACTTGGTAGTCAATTGCGGCGTGACAATTCTAAATTTATTTCCGTTTATAATTCAGTCAAAATTTAGGGTTGTTACAGTTGGTATCAGAGCCACTTGGTTCTGATTCGTCGAGTCTACAAAAAAATTTCAAAACTTGTTTTAAAGAGATTTTCAAACTGGGAATGGGATGGGTGCATTCATACGCATGATGATTGCTAAATGTTATATATCAATTAGTGCCTAACCATTTGATTTAGTGATTTATTTTGGGATCTCTAACCTTGATGATTTGACAGATGATTACTGACCCACTTGGATTCGCTTGGGCTTTTGGGATTGATGGAGTGATTGGAGACCCCGCAATTGAGGCAAAGATTGATTCAATAGCTATGAATCCAGGCTGTTTTACATACCTATAGGATGGGGAGAACCCGTTGCACATTTTGTTGACATATTGGTAACTAAACTTGGAGTGGCCAAGGAAACCTATAACTGGCTTTGAATGAAGAAGTGATAACGTTTGTGGTCATGATTAACCTGAGGAACGAGGCACGATGGGATCATGTGCACAAGCGCCTTGAGAGAATGACTTACTTCGCGTGCCATTTTGGAGACTTGAAGTATCTGATAACTGATTCAGGAGAGCCTCTGACAGTGGCAGAACTGAAGGCCATATTGAAATACGAAGACTTGCTTTACAGTAACATGGTAGATGATTTGGAGAAACTGGCTGAGTACTTGGTGGAAGCCACCATTCACCCTAACTACCCTCACCCAAACCCCTATAAGATTTATAAGGATAAAGCGGAGGAGAGAAGGAGGAATGTATTGGCTACCCACCTTGCTAGCAAGAACATTAAGCCTGGAAAACGCTACTACATACCTTCCCCACCCGATTCACTCGTGTCTATTAGAGGAGGAGGATTATTCAGGCGTACGGCTCGAAAGAGTGTACGACCATTTATCTTGCGTAGAGCTAACCCTGAACCTAATAGGAGGGAGACAGCGGATGAGGATGGAAGCGAGCATAGGCCACTAACCTCTAGTGAAGGAGCTGCTCAACAGGAAGGTGAATGATCGAATGAAGTAGGAAGCCATGAAAGAAATGCTTGAAGTCATAACCCGAAAATATTGGGGAACTATATGCTAGGATATTATTATTATTGCATTTGTTTTTACGTCAAATAATGTGTAATGTGAAACCTATAGACAAGTATGTGTTGCATGAGTCATAAGAGGGGACCATACTCCAATACTACTATGAAGTATGCTTATTTAATAAAGGTCGATGTGTTTTAAAGTGCTATTTGCGTTGTATTGCTTGTGTTTGACGTTGTGATTGAAATTCTGACTCGGCCGTTTGCTTCTGATGTAGGCACGATTCGTGCTACAATGAAAACGGGTCGTGTTCCGAAAAAAAAAATCGAAAAGTTCTGAAAAGTTAAACTCGCACGATACGAGTAGCTGGATGTTGATTATCATGTATATATAATTCTGGAATGAATTTTTTACATGAGTTACTGATTTTGCGTTTATGTGTTTGATTATTGATTGATATATCTTGATTTATGATTGTAAATGTATAAAATGATTTGGGAATTGATTGAAGTGGTTACATCTGATTCGAATGTTGATGCCTTATAGACAATGGTGCGAAACAACATTCCGGATTTGACAGTTATTCTGGCCCAATTGGTACAAAACCAGGATACAATGGCTCAAGCTATGGCTCAGATGGCCAACAACGGGGGAAACGGTCAAGTGAATAATAATAATAATGCAGGAAACGATGATGAAATGCTGTTGGCAAAGATGTCAGATGCCGTACAAAAGAAGAGGCCTAACAATTTCACTGGAAAAGAGAACCCAGTGTGCTTTTGGACTGGTTGGAAGATATGGAGAGGATCTTCTTAACGGTTGGCTGCCCCAATAATTGCAAGGTTAAGGTTGCTGTGTTCTACCTTAAAGAGGTAGCTGGACGCTGGTGGATGAAGATTCAGGACGCATTCTTCAAACTAATACAGGAGAAGCTAGCTGATGGAACCGTGGTGGAACATTAAAGGGATTGGGCAGTTTTCAAACATCTTATTGAAACAGAGTTCTTCCCGGAGCATCTGAAAGAACAGGAAAGTAGCTGAATTTGAGGCTTTACAGCAGACTGAGGGAATGTCTGTTAAGGAATTTTATGACAAGTTCGAGGACTTGAACAGGTTTGCTGAGAGCGTGACCCCAACTGAGTCTGCCAGAGCCAATAGCTTCAGAAAGAAACTACTTTGGAGCATTAAAGGATGGTTCTTCTCCAAACGGTTCCACACTGTGAAGGAAGTTTATGAAAAGGCCACAACGGTAGAGCAGAATATGGAAACAATGAGTGCGGAAATTGGAGGGAATAGAAAGGAGAGCCCTATTGATCTGATGAACAACCCTCCTAAGAAAGGAAATTTTGGGAACTTCAAGGGAAAGGCGCGGTCAACTGGGACTGGAAACACAGGATTTAAGAATTTCCCTGCAAATAGAGCTCAGAGTTCGGGTACAACCCAGAATGGTCCCTGTAGGAGATGTCAGCAATACCATGCAGGAAGGACCTGCACGGGAGAAAGGATCACTTGCTTCCATTGTGGTAAACCGGGACACAAGGTCACGGAATGCTACTCTAAAATGCGAGGGAACCCGCCGGCAGTGCCTGCAGGAGGGTCTGTGGCCCCGAACAAGTTCCAAAACTTCAGAAGTCCAAGTGGTTATGCTGGTTCAAATAACGCCTACAGAAACCCAGCACCAACTAAGGGAACTGCCTCCGCAGCACCAGCTAAGCAAGCAGGATCAGTCAGTGTGGCCACCACAGCTAAGAAAGCTACAGGGCAGCTGTATGTTATGAATGCCGAGGAAGCTGAAAACACCGATGTCGTCTCGGGTAAATTTCCTGTTAACTCAGTAATTGCAAATGTTTTGTTTGATAGTGGTGCGTCCCACTCGTTTATTGCAGATAAGATTGTGGAGAAATGTGGACTTAGTGATAGTTCAGCAGTGGATTTTGAGTTTTCAATGCCTACTGGGTCTATTGTTATATGCAAGAGTCAGTTTAAAGATGTGCCTGTGGTGATTTGTGGTCATGAGTTTAAATCGGACCTGATGTCTTTCCTGAGGAGATTCCAGGGATGCCTCCGAAGAGAGAGGTCGAGTTCAAGATTGAGTTGGTACCAGGAACATGCCCTATTGCTAAGTCGCCTTATCGAATGGCACCGGTAGAAATGCAGGAACTGAAAAAACAACTTGACGAACTGGTGGAAAAGGGCTATGTACGGCCAAGTGTTTCACCCTAGGGAGCACCTGTCGAAGAAGGATGGATTGATGAGACTGTGTATCGATTACAGAGAACTAAATAATGTGACTATCAAGAACATATACCCCTTACCCAGAATTGACGATTTATTCGATCAACTAAAGGGTGCAAGCATGTTTTCAAAGATTGATTTGAGGTCTGGGTACTATCAATTGAAAGTGGCTGATGAGGATGTAACAAAGACTGCATTTTCAACTAGATATGGGCACTATGAGTTCACAGTGATGCCCTTTGGGTTAACCAATGCACCAGCAGTATTCATGGACCTCATGAATCGTACCTTTCGACCCTACTTGGATAATTTTGTGGTCGTGTTTATTGATGATATTTTGATTTACTCCAAGAATGAGGAGGAGCATAAGGAACATTTGAGGACAGTTTTGGAAATCTTGCGAGAAAAGAAACTTTATGGTAAGTTCTCGAAGTGTGAATTTTGGCTGGATAAGGTAGCATTTTTGGGACATGTGATATCTAAGGACGGAGTTGCAGTGGATCCAGCTAAGATCAAGGCGGTCAAGGACTGGCATGCCCATAAGAATGTGTCTGAGATTAGGAGCTTTTTGGGACTTGCAGGATACTACAGGAGATTTGTGAAGGATTTCTCAAATATTGCTAAACCAATGACGACTTTGATGAAGAAAACCACAAAGTATAAATGGGATGAGAGTTGTGAGAAAGCCTTTCAGACTCTAAAGGAACGGTTAATCACAGCTCCAATGTTAGCACTACCTGATGAAAACATACCATATGAGGTGTACACTGACGCTTCAAAGAATGGCTTGGGATGTGTCCTAATGCAGAACAGGAGAGTAATCGCCTATGCGTCTAGGCAACTCAAAAGTTATGAGGAAAACTATCCGACCCATGATTTGGAGCTAGCAGCTGTAATTTTCGCATTGAAGTTGTGGAGACACTATTTGTTCGGAGTGACTTTCAAAATCTTTTCCGACCATAAGAGTTTAAGGTACATATTCATCCAGAAGGAGCTAAATATGCGACAAAGGAGGTGGTTGGAGTTGATCAAGGATTACGACATGGAGATACAGTACCATGAAGGAAAAGCCAATGTTGTAGCTGACGCACTGAGCAGGAAGTCTCTACATACAGTGCAATTGATGGTTCAAAGAGAGAAACTAAGGGACGTATTTCTCAACTTTGGAGTTCAATTAACAGAACCAGGAGTAACAGCTGGAACAACCGTGGTTGAGAATGGCTTATTTGGGGAGATCAAAGGATTAAAGGAGACAGACAAAGTAATAACAGACAAAATGGCAAAGGAGCCCGAACTTTTCAAAAGAGGTGAAAATGGAGTAATTCGATTCCAAGACAAGATCTGTGTACCTATAATGGAACATTGAGAGACAAAATTTTGACAGAAGCTCATGCCAGCAGATACTCGGTACACCCAGGTGGAGATAAGATGTACCAATATTTGAGGAAGGTGTTTTGGTGGTCAGGAATGAAGAAGGATGTGGCTGACTTTGTTTCTAGGTGTTTAGTTTGCCAAAAGGTTAGGAGTGAACACAAGAGACCTCAAGGCAAACTACAACCCTTACCAGTGCCGGAGTGGAAATGGAGTTCCATATCCATGGATTTCATTGCTGGATTACCTAGGACGCCTAAAGGCAACAATATGATTTGGGTAATAGTGGACAGATTGACGAAATGCGCACACTTTATACCCATGAAGGATACATGGAAGAAGAAACAGTTGGCTGATGCCTACATACACAATGTGTTGAAACTCCACGGTACTCCAAAGGAGATTGTGTCTGATCGTGATGCGCGTTTTGTCTCTCGATTCTGGAAGAAGTTGCAAGAAACTTTAGGTACAAAACTTCTTATGAGTACTACATTCCACCCAGCGACAGATGGTCAAACGGAACGGACAAACCAAGTCCTGGAAGACATGTTAAGAGCTTGTGCCTTACAATACCAAGATGGATGGGAGGACAAGCTGGATTTAGTCGAGTTTTCCTACAACAACAGCTACCAAGCCTCAATAAAGATGGCACCATACGAAGCTCTGTATGGAAGAAAATGCAGGAGTCCAATTTGTTGGAATGACATAAGTGAAACAGTGGTCTTGGGTCTAGACTACATTGAGGAGATGACAGAGTAGGTAAAATTGATTCAAGAGAGACTCAAGGCTGCACAGGATCGACAAAAGAGTTATGCTGACAAGACTCGCAGTCATATAGAGTTTGCTGAAGGTGACATGGTGCTGTTACGAGTGTCACCTACCAAAGGTGTTATGAGGTTTTGAAAGAAAGGGAAATTGAGTCCTAAGTTCATTGGACCATACAGGGTGATTAAACGTGTGGGGGAAGTCGCATATGAGCTGAATTTGCCTGCGAACCTCGATAAAGTCCATAATGTTTTCAACGTTTCCCAACTCAGACGTTACATCAGCGATCCGTCGCATGTTCTGAACCCAGAAACTATTGAGTTGGATGAAACTATGACCTATGAAAAAGCACCACTGAAAATTTTAGACACCAAAATACGGAAAACTAGACGAACAGAAACGACTATGGTAAAGGTGTTGTGGTGTAACAATAATGTTGAGGAAGCTACTTGGGAAGTAGAATCGGTTATGTGTGAAAAGTACCCTCATTTGTTTACCTAAGGTACTTCGGTTCGGGACTGTAGATTCCACGGATGGTCTCTATAGCGACGGATGTGCGAGTCGTGCGATGATTGCACTAGGATAGGAGTTGCCACCAAACAATTGTGGGGTGTTTGGAAACCATGCAATGCGATCTTGTTCCTTGTTAACGATGGACTACGTAAACGCTGGGTGAGTCTGTACCCATTGAGCATAAACGCTTGGGGAAGCGAGTCATGCCGAGTACAAAACACTTTTGCGAGTCGTTTACCGAAAGGGACAAAACCGAGGGACGTAAGGAAAAAAATGCGCATTGTGCCCTACGCCAATATGCAGTCTACGGACCGCAAGACTGGGTTCGGGGGTGATAGTACGTGTTGGGAAGCCATAACACACCCAACCCCGCCCGCGTATAGCGGCCTCTACTAGTTGAATTATCATTTACAAGTCGTTGAGAAGTTAGTCATGCAAGTTTACAATCACTTACAAGTTATATACAACCTAGTAAATAAGCTAAGTCGGTTATTTAGCAAAGAAACTAGAACGGTCCCTAGCTACCAATTTGTCCAAGCGCTTTACGCTATGTGTGTTAGGCGTGATTCATGTAATTCGTTTTAGATCTAAATCTTGGTTAGGCAAAACATAAATCTAAGTCGAAAGCAATAAATTGCGCACGTAAAGAAGGGGTAGAAGATGAGAATAAAGTAAAAAGATAAGTTTAGAAAAGAGGGGGTGCCCTCAGGACTTACGTGTGTCCGCGATACCACTACTTGCTCTACTACCCTTCGAGATCGTTGCGTTGATCCTTAGTATGCGTCGTGGGAGGCTAGATTTGTTCTTGAAGCGATGCGTTGCTCTTCGAACGTGGTGTTTAAGAGGGGCTTTGTTTGTTATGTATTTGATTTGTGTTGTATTTGGGGGTGCCTTAAAGTTTAAGGGTGCCTTAGGGTTTTGGTGTTGTAGTTTCTAGGGTTTTTGTATTGTGGTTGGGGCTTTTATGAGAGAATTGTAGAGACAGGAGCAGAGATTCGGGGTGGAAAATGGTGTGTGAAGCTTTTTAATGAGGTGGAGGAGAGGTGTATATATAGTGGTAGAGAAGGCTAGGGTTTCGGTCCCCTAGGGCTGCGTGCGTCAGGCCCGAGCTGGGCTGCGTCTGACGCGAGCTGGCTGCGTCATGCGCGACATGGGTTGCGTCTGGCGCGAGCTCGCTGCGTCATGCGCGACCTTGGCTGCGTCTGGTGCGAGCTGGCCGCGTCATGCGCGAGTTGGGCTGCGTCTGGCGCATGCGCAGGTGCGCAAAGGCCTTTGTGCGCGCGCGAAGGTGCGTCAGGACCCCTTGACGCACCATACAAAATTGCATATCTGGTCTTCTTATGACATGAATATTGCACATGTGAATTTGGGTGGGCAAATGACATACAAAAACATGTTTTCTTGATGATTTTGGGCGGTTTAGGCATGCAGTTCATTCCTGAGTTAGGTCAGGTGTAAAAGGGTTGGAAAGTGGTTGTTTTTGACCTTGTTTTAGGTAAAGACGCATTTGCTAATGGATTCACAACAACGGTGGTTCACATAGTAGAGCAAGTAGACGCAGTTCACAGTATAGTGTCCTTTCATCATCGGGCATTTGGCTAGGGACAAATGCAGGTGTCTACAGGGACGAACCTTTGTCTTAAGGGGGATGAGAACCCCGCGCGCTTTGCTTTTAATTACTTGTGTGATGTGATTGATATCTTATTGTGCTTCATGTGATTTCCGATTCTTCTTTCTGTGTGGTTGATTTCTTCATACCACGACTACAGAGTTTTAACTCATTTCCTCATTCATACTTTTGTTGTCATTTTGCTTTGAGCATACTCTTATGTTGTGATCGACGTTTCTAGTGGTGAGTGTGACTATTAAGGATGGGTTTAAAGATTCGGGACGAATCTTTGTTTTAAGGAGGGAACACTGTAACACCCCGTGTTTTTGGGACTTTTAATTATTGAAGTTTGTGGCAAAATAATCATTTTGAGGATTTCTAAATTCTATTTTGGGAAAATTGGGGTTACTTTTCTAATTTGGGTTAGTTTTCTAATTAGGTAATTCGACTAGTAAATTACCGAAACCCGTCTTACTAAAACCCATATCCTAAAACTATAAATAAAAAGAAACCCCAAACCCTCTCCCTCACTCTAACCGCCGCCCAGAGAAGAGAAGAGAGAAGGAGAAGCCAAGAGAAGAGAAAAAGAAGGGGAAAGAGCGCGCGGCCCTTCCCGAGGCCGTCGACCACCGCCGATCGTCGCCCTTCGCCACGCCGCACACCGCCACTCACCTCTTGCCCTCTCTCTTGATTTTACATTGGGAGTTGTATGTTTCTTTACCCAATTCTCATAATTTTCAGATTAGGGCTTTTTGTATATTCATGTTAATTGAAGTTTAAGCATGAATTTGATGGCGATTAATTATGTTTGGGTTTATAGTTGTGATTAATTGTGTTTATGATGCATGAATTATTGAGTTTGTGAATTAGGGTTCTTATGATTGAGTTGTAATGATTTAATGATCATTTTATGGTTAGAATTGTGTGGTATTTGGAGGGGTTGATTATTATGATTTGTTAAGCATGTGGTTTTAGTTTGGGGATGTTCTAAGATGTTTTTAAGGTGAAAAATACATTCTGTCCAGATCTGATTTTACCCTAAATTGAGTGTTATTATGAATGTTTTGATGATGAGATTATGTTATTGGTATGATTGGGAAAGTGCTATGCGAATTTGGTGTAATTTGGAGATCGTTTGGGTATTCTAGTGATGTCTTTTGTGCTATTAGAAGTGACGGTTGGTAAATTGTGTGTTGTTGATGGTTTTAGGTTGTGTGTTTTTACTAGAAAGGGTAAGAACGTTGGTTACAATCCCAACCGCGAAATCCAACCCTTCCAAACTATCTTTCCTTGAATCTAATCTTGTTTTGATGACCATCGTTCACAGAATATTCTTACCTTTGTCTTATTGTTTCTATATCCATCTCGTGGAAATTAACCTTGCAGCAATAGCCTTTCGGCTTTCACCCTTCCCGGCCCTCGGCTTACGTGGCACAACCGGCTCGGCCTCTCGGCCGGCTCGCCCCTTCTCGGCCACTCGGCTTTTCCTCGGCCGAGTGTGCGTTGTTGCTTCTCTTGTCTCGATAATATTGATTCTTATGTTTAATATTTGTAATAATGATTTTAAGACATGATTTGCGCGCGTGAAAGTGTACTCTAATGCTAATGATTGTGATTGAAGATGATGTTGTTGGTTACCACCTAGAGTAAGGTGACACGGCTTGGGTCGGTCACCTCTGTACCTTTGTATAAAGGGAGTCTGTGGTCGGTTAGCTACCGGCTTCCTAATTGGCTTCCTCCTAGAGGCTTTGCATCCTACTGGCCGTCTAGAGAGGGGTGTGCACACTCTGAGTCATTAGAGGTTGTTTATGGTACTCTAGCTCGCATCGGTTCGAGATTGTGGTGGCTGTGGGGTAGGAACCCAACCTTAATAAAATGAACGTAATATGATTGCTGATTCTTGTATAGTTTGATGATGTAACGGTTGTCCGTTATTTGTTAGCTAGCCGCGTATCTTTTATCTTCTGGTTCTTTTGTGTTTATTACTCAGCCTGTATGCTGACGTTCTTTCTTTTGGTTTGTTCCCTACCATGTTCTGGGGTCTACGTCATTCTCGATGGCGTAGTTGATAGGTCTTGATGATGTGGATGCTTGGTTGAAGAGTCGTCTGCATGCTGGGGATTTTTATAAACATTATTTAAGTTTGATTTCATTTGGATTGTGTAATTTGAGTTTAGTTTTGAGAATTGTAACTCGACTATTGTTTAAGACTTCCGCTGTTATATTTCTATTTAGTGTTGTAATCGAATATCTAGCCTAGCAATTGACTTGGTAGTCAATTGCGGCGTGACAATTCTAAATTTATTTCCGTTTATAATTCAGTCAAAATTTAGGGTTGTTACATCAACCACCACTGCAGCAATGACTTCATCAGCCTCAGCAAGGTTGGCTTGGTTCTGCTTCAGACCTTGGCGTTGAGGACATTGATTAGCCTTGTGACCAGGCTTTCCACATACATAGCACAGGACCTCCTTCTTCTGAATCTTGGTCGCCGGATTCACGAACTTGGCTCCTTGCTTCTTGTTCTTCTTATTATTTTGGCCTCTCTTGACTTTGCTCTGGAACCTGTCTCGAATCTGAACAGCAGCAGTTTCCACAAGGTTAGCATTCGAGGAATTAAGAGAAAGAGAGTCAAACTTATCCTTGAGGCGATTAGCCTCTTCAGTCTTCATGTAGCTGAACAGATCCTGGAGGGATAAGTCCTTCTTCTTGTGTTTCAGTTGGTTACGGAAATCACCCCAAGACGGTGGAAATTTCCCAAGCAAGACGTTAGCCTGAAAAATCTCGCACATCACCATCTTCCGGTTCATCACATCAGCACATAGATTCTGGTACTCATGAACCTAAACCATAATCGGCTTGTCATCAACCATCTGAAACGCCAACCACTTCCTTACAACATATTTCTTCTTCCCTGCATCATCAGCTCTATATTTTTTGGCTAGGGAATCCCAAATGTCTTTGGCAGAATCATGTTTCATGAATAGATCAAAAAGAGAATTGACCATATGATTAAGAATGTGACACCTAACGGTTTTGTTATCTTTTTCGTATTTCTTAATCTCAGCTTCATTCACCCTAATAACAGCAGCAGCAGGAGGAGTGGCGTTAACATCACCAGCAGCGGCAGTAATAGGTTTAGGACATTCATTTAGCAAGACATAATCTATTTCTAATTGCTCAAAAAACATCAGTAATTTTTGGGACCATCTTTTGTAGTTATCTCCGTCAAGAGGTTCAAGTTTGGACAAATCAGGGACATTGATACGAAGGTTTGCCATAATCGCTAGTTAAACGCTTTCAAATTGTAAGAATAATATACGAAAATGGCTAACGTAAGAGACGGATACTTATCGCAATTCAAGACTGTGCCGCGGTAGAAGACCACTGACTTGAAAGCATTTACGGCCCGACTCCGGTGGTAATCGTCACTGGCCGGAAAAGCTCCCCAAGGTTAACAGAGTCATCCTCGACCGCTACCACTAACGGTTAAGGGTTGGAGATTGCAGTACTACAATTACCCAGTAACAATTGGCTTGAACGTGTTTATGTGTTTGTATTTTTGTATGATTTTTCGGTGATCTCAATGAGCAGAAACGACCCCTATAAAAAGAGGAGAACAGAGCCGTTTAGGGAAGAAAAGCAGGGCGAAATTATGACCATAATTACGTGATTATGACAGACATAATCACGGAGATAATGGGAGTTAATAGCAGTAATAACGGAAATAGAAAAGGTCAAACGAACGTTTGAATTCCAACGTTCAAATGGCAAAAAACAAAGTCGGGCCAAAATTTTTAGATCCAACCAAATTGAAAAGTACATGCTCAGCCCACACCCACGCCCCGACCCGGACCGGGCGGGCCGAAACCAACACACACACAGTCCATAGTAAGCCCATAGCTTAGCAGCTCAATAGCTAAAAGAAGAGTGAGGTATATAAACCAAGCAAAAAATGTTTGCTTGGCCGATGTAGGATACCGATCCCACTTTGGCTTTGACAGCCATTTTCCAACAGTAAAGATGCATCTGAGCATACCTAACGGGAATCAAAACGTGCAGCAGATTAGCTAGCTAATTGTGGAGCGTACCAAACCCAAAAGCTCATAATCCTAGAATATCCTCCTAGTGAGGTACGATTTATATATCCTTCGGGGAGATGTACTTGGGTTCTCTTGGCATCATTCAATTTCATTGTAGTTTTATTTTTTGATGGGGCATGCCCCTCTATGTTTTACCAAAAAAAAAAAAAAAATTTTAGCTACCCAAAACACTTTAAAAAGTCAAGCAAAACACATACTAAAATAGTTTCCATTTATGATAGTTACTTTTCATCTCTCATACGAGTAATCAAGTGGATTATAAACATTTACATTTAACTCTAGTTTTGTATCTTATTTAAAGAACTTTAAATAAATTAAATAAATATAGAGTCTTTAATTTCTAAAGGCACTCTATAAGAATAATTAAGTTTTGTATTTCTCAACAAAAATTTAATACTTCTACAATCAATCTTAACAAATAATTTATTACTTCTATTTTTCTAACAAGTAAAGTCATTTTTATCATCACTACTAACACGCCCACAACTACGCAGTCTCTTTCCAACAACAATTATGCCGCTGGAAAAAAATTCACACAAGCCATTTCCCAGCGGCTAACGACACCCCATGAATGGACTACTAAGTCCGTTTAAGTTGTGATTAAAAGAGGCAAACTGAGTTAAGGTTGCCGAAAATTAGTTTAGGGTTGTCTATCCTGGCCACGCTACCACGTCGCCGGAAAACGCCAAGCCTAAACCTTAATCTGGTGACCGTATTTTTTTATTGCACAGAAATCAACAATTACAAGAAAATAAGTCTCTAAATGGTTAAAAATTCTATTATAGTTGTCAGTATTTGACAATTAGGATAATGAATGAAATCTAAACTATTAAATTAGAATAAGTTTAATTTCAATGGTTATACCATGCTCCCGTGAGCACAAGGAGCATGGTGGTCTTTCTCACAACAGAGAGCCAGAGACCACACTTAAAATTATTTTAAATCTATATAATGTGATCCTTACTCTTTTATTTTGAGAAAGACCACCATGCTCCTTATGCTCCCATAGTATAATTTAACGATTAATTTCAACCATTTTATTTTTCTTAACCATAATTAAAAAAGTTTTTACAATACACTTTACCACAAGATTACAAAATATAATATTTTTTTATGTACTCAAAATATTTTTTTCCTTATTTAATTTGATTTTGTCTATCAAGTTTTATCTGAAATATTTGATTTTCGAATTGAATCAAAGGCAATTTAAAATTCTAATTTTAGCCATACCAATCAATTCACAAAATAAATTCACCGGGGGGTTTATTTTGCCTATTTATTTACTACCGTTTAACAAATCGTAAAAAAGCAGATAGAGCCTTAAAAAAAAACATGAACTCACATAAGTTGGAGAGAGAATTATGAGGGTGTCTACAATAACGGAGTTTCAAACATTAGCTCACAGAACTAAGTGGATTTTTACCCAACAAGAATCGGTAGAACCTTTTTCCACGTTTTTCCACCTTCCAATTGATTTAATTTTTTTCGAATTTTTGTTATTTTTTAAGACAAACGAAAAACCATCATAATAATGAATTGATAAACGAAAAATCTCAGATCCTGAAACAAAAAACCCACTATTTGAAGAACAATGCCCATAAAATCGAAAGGATGACTAAACTTGAAGAAGAAGAAGAAGAAGGAGAAGGAGAAGGAGAAGGAGAAGGAGAAGGAGAAGGAGAAGGAGAAGAAGAAGAAGAAGAAGAAGAAGAAGAAGAAGAAGAAGAAGAAGAAGAAGAAGAAGAAGAAGGGGAGGAACTTATCACACCCATAAAATCAAAAGGATGATTAAAATTGAAGAAGAAGAAGAAGAAGAAGAAGAAGAAGAAGAAGAAAGGGGAAAAAATCACACCCAGAAAAACGGAACGATGATTAAAATTGAAGAAATAAGGGGAAGAACACATCACACATCAGAAATCATAGAGATTATAAGTGACTCTGTGAGAGAAAATATGCATTGAGGAATTTTTTTTTTTCTTTTAGTAGATGCAAGTATGCAACGTGTCAGGCTCTCAACAAATGGGACATGGTGGGGAACAAATTTTTGGGACAAAGGATCCCAGCTAATGATTTTTGGGATGAAGGGAGAATACGAAGGTGAGATGAAACATTTTTTTTTAGGGGAGATATATTTGTAATTGTTGATATATATTTTCAAAAATCAAAATTATCTATATTTAAAAGATGATGTAATACTTTAAATTACTATTTAATTATTAATAATAGTTAGATTTTATCGTAATTGTCAAAAACTGACAGTCACCATAGAATCAGCGTTAATTGTTTATGAAGTAGTATAGAAAAATCAAGTAGCATTTATTGTTGTTTTGTTGAAAAAAGTAGAAATAATTATTCTGATAGAGTGCCGCACTCTATAGAAAAATCCATAAATATAAGTTTGACTCACGCAAACAATAACACCGAACATACCCTTATTGGTGTTGTAAAAAAAGATATGCTTAAACGCTAACTAAAATTGGATGTAGTAGTTGAACCGAGTTTTAGTACACCCCTTGTTTACAATACAGTTTCAAGGCTGTCGGTGGGGGACCAGGGTAGACGACTAATTACATTACATGTTGCTTAGGTGTATATCATCGTCATTACAGGGGTTTATTAATGCCAACACATGGTGTTGGGGCTAGAATAATTGTTATCATCATTACTTGATTAAAAATTAGCATGCTAATTAATCTTCACTATACACAAGTTTACCATAGAGTGTTTTCCTCTACGGTAGGTTAATTGTAGTTTGACAAACACCTAAGTAGATGTACAATTTCTAAATATCATGTTATTCTGCACATACTACATTGATATTCTTGAGAACTCTACCTGCTATATTGAACTTGTCAAATTGGTAAAAAACTTATTTTCCCTAATGATATGCCCTAACACAGTGCTGGGGCTAGCACAACCGATGCAAAACTCAACGTAATTCATCTAACAACATCGGAACTCAATACTTTTTGAGACTAAAACTCTATTGTTGTTGACCCAACACACAAAATTACTCATCTTGAGTCGAGAAAGTTATCATTTCCAAAGTACTGAAAAATCTTTAAATGAATGGAAAATTGCAATACTACTTCAGTTAGCCCCTCCCAGTTTTTATTTTACAAAATAATTCGACGTAATACAAAAGTTTCTATTCAGGCCCCTGATTCTTTTAATGACCCAAAAACCGTAGTCCAATGCGTACTTTCGTTGAGATAAAGAAATGCCCAACGAATTTTGAGCCACCTCGATCCCAAGAAGATATTTCAAAACACCCAAATCCTTTATATGAACACACTCGCCCAAGTACTTCTTAATACGCAAATTAATTTGCAGCATTATCATCACCAACAATGACTAAGATTAAATCATCAACATAGACAAGAACATGCATACGAACAACACCCCGAACAAAAACGAATAAAGAATGATTCACAACACATTGAGTGAAACCATACAGAGCAAGAGCGGAAGCAAGTTTAGCATACCAATAGTGCGAAACTTGCTTTGAGACCACACAAAAGAGTACGTAAACGACAAACCTAACCCGAAACCGCATGCGGACAAGAGGAAAACGCATGTAATCCTACTCCGCCAAGTCACCATGTAAGAATGCATTATGAACATCCATTTGATGGAGTTCCCAACCACGAACAACAGCTACGAATAACAACGTACGCACCGTAATCATTTTAACCATATAAGCAAATGTCTTCGTAAAATCAACACCTTCAACTTGACGATTACTCTTAATCACCAAACGTGCCTTTTAGCGCTCAATAGAACCATTAAATTTATTTTTATTTTGTAAATCCACATACAATCAATCGCTGTCTTGCCTGGGGGAAGTTCTACAACACTTCAAGTGTTATTTCTCTCTAAAGCCGACACCTCTTCGGCCATAGCCTTTCTCCATCGTTCATCTCTCATAGCCTCACGAAAGTTACTCGGCTCAACTCCTACGGTAACAACTGCAAGAAAACAATGACGTGCCAAAGAAAAACGATCATAACTAACAAAATGTGCAATAGGATAAGGCGTACCTGAGGATGATTTAGGAAGGGGATGCGATGGACAATATGCGTGATGAGGGTGGGAGTAACAAAGCCTTTATAGCGAACATTGGAAAATTTAATTAGCTTACCTCGACCCATATCATCAGAAGGAGATAACACCGTAGTGGACGTTGACACACATCAAGATCCCCCCTTAAGTACTAGGCTAAATAGAACTTGGGTCGCCACTAGTCATGGCAAAATCAGGCTCTGAACAGCTACCAATCGTGGTTGGAGCACAAAGTGTTGGAGTGGTGTCCTCCGACAATAGTGCGTTGATTAAATAAATCTTAATTATGGAATAAACAGGGGTTTATAAGATAAACTTATCAGTTGATCAACGTAAATCAATAACGATTGGCCGTCTAGGGTTTGACGTTATTGTCGTCGTAAGACGGCGGTGATCGACTGATCCCTATCGATCATACCTATATAGGATAACGTGATGAACTCCTATCAGCCAGTTAATAGCTAACTGGCAATGTGTTTAGAATCAGGCTGGAGAGTTTATTATTAATTATAAGATAATTAATAATAAATAAACCGACTGATAAAATAGAAATTTTATCAGTGTATAAATTACTAAATTTGAGATTAGTAATTATACTGGTATAGTTGTGATTTGTCAGTCGTGACAAATTTAGCTAGTATTAATTGCAAGAGTTGTAATGATTGGCTAAAATATGATTAGAAATAACTATTATATATTGATATAATAGTTAATTGTAACTTAATTAGTTAAGTTACGAAATGACTAAATTAACATTACTATTCCTATAGAGTTGGTTAATTTAAGTGGGGGCAAATTAGTAAATATGATTTACTAATTTAACCCACCACTATATATAATCTAACCCATGGTTAGACTAGACACTGTAATCATTTTTCACAAAACAAAACCCATAAATTAAGGAAGAAAACTCCATCTTCTTCCCTTCAAAAAGGAATCGACTACATCACCATAGTCAGCCAAGTTTTTGAGCTTTGCATGTAGCTCATAAACTCATCTAAACACAAAACTACTTCACCCTAATTGATCCTAATTGTTAGGGATTAGGCCTAGTTTGTTTTTGGGGTAAACCGAGTTATTGCTAGTACATAATAATTCGTTTTTCGCGTAAATCCTTTGGTACGCACCGTAGGAGATTAGAAGAAATTAAGAATTAAGTTTGGAAGGAGGATCTTACTTGTTAAGCAGCTCAAGACACTCCTTTTAAAGGAGAGCACATCCTAGAGCCAAAACAAGGTATTCGTTCTTTAAACTCGGTTTTTAGTTGTTTTTTAACAACATGCAAATCGATACTCACCTAAGGTTTAAGTTAATAAAGTTATTAAGTGTTGTTTAGAGTTTCTAAACCACATTAGGTTCTTACAATTGGTATCATAGCAGACGGTCTTATTGCATGTTAAAACCGAGTTGGTTAATTAGGTGAATTATCGACTTAATTAATTCAATTAATAAAATGGTTTTGTCACTGAGTTTTTTCGACATGCATGGCTTCTACTAGTCTTAAAGGAGTTTAGGACGAAATTGTAGGAATTTTGGATGTTTTTAGCTATTTTTCTATGAATTTTCGGTTTAAATCACATAATTGGCTTAATTATCGAATTAAGAGTTAATTAGATAATTTGCAGGTTTAAAATTATGTGAAAATTAAGAGGACTAAAATTTCCAGTAATAAAGTTCACCATAGCATTGGTTCGAATTTTACCATGTATATGATTAATTAGAGTAAATTTGTGATTTAAGGCACTTTTCGAGCAAAATGAGGGCTAAAACGAATCCATCAAACTAATTGAATCGACTTTAGTGGGACTAAAGGTTGATAAACTAAAAAGTTTACTTGTTGGTTTGGTTCCAAAAGTGTTTTGGTTGATTCGTGATTTTAATTGTTAACATCGTTTTCCAAATTAGCCGTTTTCTGAATTTGTTAGTCGGTAAATATGATTTATCGAGGTCTAATGTATAAGTGTTATACGTTTGACCAAAATCCGAGTATAGTATGGCCTATATGTCTCGTAGGACCGGTAGCGTACCGTAATGTAAGGACGGTATCGGTGGGTTTGTAATTAATTGCGATCTCGTATCGCCTACATGTAATATTTATTTTTCTATTTTTAGAAAGTGAATGTATAATAGGATTTTACATGTAATTCATTTTTGGGGTTGTAACAAACCTTATCGTGGAGTCGAAAGTTGCATTTGAAGCCGGAGGCCTATTCGAAGACGAGAGGCCGTTGAAGACTAGTTAGGAACTAGTTTTGGTTTCTTTTAGGCGAGATAGGGCCATACTAGTACTCGTGATCGATTTATTAGTTTGATCGTATGTTGCATGCTTGGTTTATTGCGTTTATCCGCCGACGTAGTGGATAGGATATAAACTAAAATTTGCGCACGCGTTTTTAGTCGTTAAAAATTGTCGACAATTCGCTATATATTTAGTTCACTTATTTAACGCGATAGACAATATAAGACGACTAGATCTCCTAAAATCAAATTAAACGTAATATCGAGAGCTAGCTTTTCCAAATCTGACACCTATACAACCTTGTTCATTAGGAACCACACTCACCCTCTCGTGAGGTGGGACCTTTTTACCTTGGGGAGTAGGGTTGTAAGTGTTACAATGCAGTAGATTTGGTTGATCTCGACGAATTGGGCATAAGGGTTATGCAAGTTCGAGGCTAGAGGACAAATATTCGAGAAATTTGTCAACCGAGAGTTCTAAGAGTTAGCATCAACCAAGAGTTGGTTCACCCGAGTGTTATAAATTAGGGAAAAAGCTAAAGACGCCCTCTCGCGTGCCCAAAATTTATAAGTACAACGGATCTCAGAATCGGTTATATAATTAAGGGAGATCAATTATATAAACAAAATTCGCGTTTTATGAATAAAATGTGAAGTAAAATAATGCGATAAAATCTAACCAAATTTTGTTTCCAAACTTGTTGAATCGTAAATCGCAATGGCAAATCCAAACGCGAACCCACTTCTACCGAGTATCACGAAAGACTCATGGCTCCGTGCTTTCATGGAGAAGCACTCCTTGAAGGACGACGTAAGCAATTTCCCAGAGTGGGAATTGAGTCTACGTTTAGCCGCTAAAAGCGACGGAAAGGAGCGGTTCCTCGCTGAACCACCACCTGCGACGTCAGGGCCTAACGCAACGATGGCCGAGCGTCGAGCGTACGAATTGTACGAGCAGGAATCAACCTCGATCAAAAACGTTTTGATTTATTCAATGGCGTCAAAGTTGCAGCGCATGTTGATTTATTCCTCCTCATACCAAATATTCGTCAAGTTGACGAATATGTTTTCGCAAAAACCCCGAATATTGCAATACGATGCCGCCAGTCGATTCTTTGAGAGACGATTAATCAAGGGACAGCATGTTGGTCCCCACGTACTCAAAATGATCGAATACGTAGAGACGTTAGAACGACTGGGATGCACGATTTCCGACCAAATTGCGGTAGATCGTATACTCCACTCTCTACATGACGAGTTCAACAATTTCAGGTTGAACTTTAACATGAACTATTCGAGGAAGAACCTCAATGAAATTCATGCTCTGCTTGTTCAAGCAGAGAAGGACATGGGAGCAAGTGGGAGAACTAGCGGAAAACAGGATGTTTTAGCGCTAAATGTGAGGAAGGAAGGTGGCAAGTTCAAAAACCGAAGGAAAAAGGGGAAGAAACCCGTACAAGGAAAGGGCAAGGGCAAAGGGAAAGCGCCGGTAAACGTAAAGACCAAGCTGCCCAAAAGCACGAACCCCGATCAAAGGTGCTTCCATTGTGACGGTGTAGGTCATT
This sequence comes from Spergularia marina, assembly GCA_963680865.1. Classification (NCBI taxonomy): domain Eukaryota; kingdom Viridiplantae; phylum Streptophyta; class Magnoliopsida; order Caryophyllales; family Caryophyllaceae; genus Spergularia; species Spergularia marina. The sequence goes on along the minus strand of OY804560.1, from coordinate 15,211,552 downwards.
GGAGGCGCAACTGCCCCAAATACCTGGAGGAGAAGAAAACTTCAGGTATCTACATAATAGACATAAACTTTGTTAGTTCCACGTCGTGGGTATTAGATACTGGATGTGGATCTCATCTCTGTAATCATTTGTAGGGTCTACAGGAGGTGCGAACGCTAGCAAGGGGTGAGGTGGACCTACGTGTTGGAAACGGAGCAAGGATAGCTGCTGTTTCCGTCAGGGTTAGAGTTGCACTTGTATAATTGTTATTATGTGCCAACCCTGAGCAAAAACATAATATCTGTATCTATGTTAGACGCGGAAGGTTTTCGTTTTGAAATTAAAAACAAATGTTGTTCCTTCTCGCAAAATGATATGGTCTATGGAATAGCCCCATCAATCAATGGAATATATGTTTTAGACTTAATCACCGATGTCTACCATGTAGAAAATAAAAAGCTCAAATCAGGTGAGCCTGAGTTATCCTATCTCTGGCGTTGTCGTTTAGGTCATATAAACAAAAAACGCATTAAGAGACTCATATCCAATAGAGTGCTCAAATCACTTGATTACGAATCTATTACTTTTAATAATTGCGTGCATGATAAGCTGACGTGGTGAGCTTCTACGTACAACTGACACGTCAACAACACGTCAGCAATGCCTCTGTTAAATCAACCAAAAATGTGTGAGGTAGGATTTGAGCCATTGACCTCTCACTTACATATTCATTACATTACCAGTGTGCTAGCTGTTACTTCATGCATATTTTTACAACTCATTCTATAAAAACGGTCGAACCAGTCTGCTCTGTTAAATCAACAAAAAATGTGTGAGTTAGGATTTGAACCATCGACCTCTCACTTACATATTCATTACATTACCAGTGTGCTAGCTTTTACTTCATGCATATTTTTACAACTTATTCTATAAAGAGGAAAGAACCAGTCCAAATAAAAAAATAAATACAAGACATTCATACGGCCCATTACTTTATGTGTGTGTAGAGATTTTTTTTATGATCAAACCCTAATTACACGCTATTATATAAATCTATTACTTTTACTAATTGCATGCATGATAAGCTGACGTGCTGAGCTTGTATGTACAACTGACACGTCAACAACACGTCAGCACTCATTTAACACGTGAGCAATGCCTCTGGCAAATCAACAAAAAATGTGTGAGGTAGGATTTGAACCATTGACCTCTCACTTACATATTCATTACATAACCAGTGTGCTAGCTGTTATTTCATGCATATTTTTACAACTCATTCCATAAAAATGGTCGAACCAGTCTGCTCTGTTAAATCAACCAAAAATGTGTGAGCTAGGATTTGAACCATTGACCTCTCACTTCCATATTCATTACATTACCAGTGTGCTAGCTTTTACTTCATGCATATTTTTACAACTTATTCTATAAAGAGGAAAGAACCAGTCCAAAAAAAAATACAAGACATTCATACGGCCCATTACATTATGTGTGTGTAGAGATTTTTTTATGATCAAACCCTAATTACACGCTATTATATAAATGGTAATCGACATAACATCCGAGGCAATGACGTTGACAGATACAAATCTCTTCTCACACACATATTCTCCTGCAAAATGAAATATAATGAAGCAATATCAACTTCACAAGTTACTATTGAAGCACCACCAGTTGAAGTGCAATATAAAATGCGGGGTTTCGGACAGTGGACAGAAGATCGCCAAGACGAAATCACCTATCAACGTGATTGTATAGAGACACTCAATGAGAGGCTACAGTTACTCGAGAGAAGAATCACAAGTCTACGTGAATGGGTTACTTGCATAAGAATCGACACGGGTGAAGAGAACAGGGTACAAGAATTGAGTTGGAGGTCGAGTAGAGGAGTTCATGTGGGGCAGAGCCTTATATGTTGCATAGGGAGATGAGGGGAGCCAAGTGGAGGAGTCGATAACATGTGTGTTATAAGGGGTCGAGAATAAGAATCGACATAGGTAAAGGGGACTGGGAGTAGAAGAAATGGCCGAGTTGGAGGTCGAGTATAGGAGTTCATGTGGGGGCAGAGACTCATATGTCGATTAGGCAGATCAGGGCAAGTGGAGGAGTCGAGAATATGTTTGTTAGTTATAGAGGGCCGAATATACGAATCGACACGGGTAAAGAGAACGGGTGCATAGGAATTGACCGGGTGGGGGTCCAGTAGAGGAATTCACTTGGAGTGGGGCCTCAAATGAGTTCATGTGTGGCAGTGCGGTTTAAGAAATCTGCCAACTGAAGAAAAGTTGGTTAATGGGCCAAGTAAGCATCGACTGGGTTGAGGGTCGGCTAGAACATGTGACATGAGGGGAGAGAGTGTTTGTAACACTCCAGGATTATGGAAAGTGGTTTATGAAATTGGTTTGTCCTAAGCTGGGACACTAAGGTTTTTATTATGATATGTTTATAATAGGTTTCTACTATACATTACCAACATGCCTTTCATCTTTTAAAACCCAAGCGGGCATTTACAAATTTAAGGGTGACATTTAATCTTATTGGGTTGTGTTGCGACGTATGATAGATCAGGCTGTTAAAGTGTCGGGTAGCATGTTGACGGGTTATTGGGTGTTGATAAGGAAAGTGGGTGGGATACTAGCATGGAGGTGTATGTGGGCAATAGAAATTGACGTTGGGGGGTGGAAATTGTTGGTTGAGGATCTTTGTATAAGAGTTAAAAAGAATTGTTGGGACAATTAGGAAATTTAAGGGTGAGAGGGGATCAACTAAGAAAGTTTCAGGATGATAATTGTTGTCAAGTTTAAAAATCGATTGTTAGTTTATGCGTTCAATAGGAGATTCAAAACGAAATAAGTTGGTGGGAGGATATCTTATATGATGCTTGCTTTTTTAAACATATTTGTGTTAGAACCTAAGGTGGTTTAGACACTCTAAACAACACTTAATAACTCTATTAAGTTGAACCTTAGGTGAGGATCGATTTGCATGTAGTTAAAAACAACTAAAAAACCGAGTTTAAAGATCGTATGCCTTGTTTTGGCTCTAGGTTGTGCTCTCCTTTACTAAGGAGTGTCTTGAGCTGCTTAACAAGGATGATCCTCCTTCCAAACTTTGATTCTTGAACTCTTCTAATCTCCCACGGCACGTACCAAAGGATTCACGAGAAAACCGAGTTATTATGTACTAGTAATAACTCGGTTTACCCTAAAAACAAAATAGCCCTAATCCCTAACAATTAGGATCAATTAGGGTGAAGTATTTTTGTGTTTAGATGTGTTTTTGAGCTACATGCAAAGCTCAAAAAACTTGGTGGCTATGGTGTAATAGTTGGCTCTTTTTAGAGAGGAAGAAGATGATGATTCTTTCCTCAATTTTTTGGGTTTTTTATTTTTGTGTTGAAAATGATTAGTCCTTTAAGTCTAAACATGGATTAGACTATATATAGTGGTGGGTTAAATTAGTAAATCAAATTTACTAATTTGCCCCCACTAACATTAACCAACCTTTAAGGTATAACAAGGTTAATTTAGTCATTTCATAACTTAACTAATTAAGTTACAATTAACTATTATATATTGATATAATAATTATATCTAATCATATTTTAGCTAATAATTACAACTCTTGTAATTAATTCTAGCTAATTTTGTCACGACTGACAAATCACAACAATCCCGTATAATTACTAATCTCAAATTTAGTAACTTATACACTGATAAAATTTCTATTTTATCAGTGGTTTATTTATTATCAATTATCTTATAATCAATAATATAATAAACTCTACAGCCTGATACTAAACACATTGCCAGTTAACTATTAACTGGCTAACAGGAGTTCATCACGTTATCCTATATAGGTATGACCGATAGGGATCAGTCGATCTCCGCCATCTTACGACGACAATAACGTCAAACCCTAGACGGCCAATCGTTATTGATTTACGTTGATCAACTGATAAGTTCATCTTATAAACCGATCTCTGTTTATTCCATAATTGAGATTTATTAATCAACGCACTATTGTCGGAGGACACTAGTCCAACAATTTGATCACACAGAAAATACGAAATCATTATCATTGGTCTTAAATTCTTATGTCTATAAATTTTGGTGTTCTTTTCTATCAACATTTGTAAATTCTCTTTGCAAATTTAAAATTTATGTTTGTCAATGCTATGTTTTAAATTCCTTTATATTTGTCAATATTATGATACTTTTATTTAATAACTTTAAAGTAATATGCCACAAAACTATTTTATATACAGTAGGTCTTGTGAGAGACCGTCTTTCAATAATTTATTGAGAGACCAATTGTGTTATTTACATCGTGACCCTGTTTATATAATTATTGACCGTTATACTACTTTTGGTAATCGTTTTTAGTGAAAAACTTTACACACTTAATCCAAGATTTGCAAAGGGGTTACTTTATAAATTGTAGCTAATTTTATATGATTTGATCTTCCAAAATCATAAATAATGTGATTTATTATAGTAAATTAATATGATCACTAAAAGTATTATCATGATTACAATCAATATAAAAAGGGTCACTTTGTAACACAGTATAATGGTCTCTCAATAATTTATTGAGAGATCGTCTTTTATGAGACTTTGTGTTTTATATAAGCATTTGTAATTCCCGTGCATTTGCACGGATATAAAAACTAGTCATTTGATAAATGCGAATCTTGCCTATTAGGCAAGATGGCACGAAAACCTTTTTCGGGAAAAGGAATTCGAGCTAGTGAGCTATTGGAACTAATACATTCAGATGTGTGTGGTCCAATGAGCATCACACGCAGAGGTGGTTACAACTACTTCGTCACATTCACAAATGATTTTAGTAGATATGGATACATCTACTTAATGAGGAACAAAGACGAAGTCCTACAGAAAGTCATAGAATTTCAGAGGGAAGTTGAAAACCTACCTGATAGGAAGATCAAAACCTTACGATCTGATCGTGGGGGTGAATATCTGAGTAACAAATTCAGTCATCACTTGAGAGATTGTGGTATAGTATTACAATTAACACCTCCTAGAACACCACAGATGAATGGTGTTGCTGAAAGGAGAAATATAACTCTATTAGATATGGTTCGATCTATGATGAGTCAGGCTGAGCTACCTGATTCATTTTGGGGTTTCGCTCTACTATTCGCCGTTTTCCTGCTGAACAGGAGTGCGACAAAATCAGCTCAAAAGACACCATACGAGATATGGAAAGGAAAAGTACCTGACTTGTCTTTCATAAAGGTTTGGGGCTGTGAAGCTTATGTTAAGAACCGTTCTGACAATAAGCTAGCGCCACTACTACAAAATTCACTATAGACATGGGTAAATAGACATGGGATATATGGAAAATTGATGTCTATTAAGGAAAACCCGGTAATGAGTAAAGAATAGACATAAGTTTTTTATTTAAAACCGACGTATAATAATAGACATCGTTTTTCTTTTAGGAACCCATATCTATGATAAGAATATAGACATGAGCTTTCTTTAAAAACCCATGTCTTTTAATGGTTTTTTTTTAAAAAATCTGTGTGGTGGAAATTAAAGAAAAATCTTATCTCTTTGTCTTTGACCACCTTATCCGACATTCAGATTTCTTGGTCTCAAAAAAAAAAAAAAACTTTGCTTATACCTATCAAGAGATCAGCGACGATAAGAGCTCAGCGACGACAACCACTCAGACGCGGCGACGACAACTCCAGCGACGACAACGTCCCATCATTCTTCGGTTTATCGACGATAAGCTCAGCGACGATAATCCAGATGGCGACGACAACTCTGACGACGACGACAACTCCGGCGACGGCAACATCCCATCGTTGATGGGTTTTCCAATCAGGTCTCTCGCCCTAATTATATTAGGATTTTGAGGTTTTACATACTGATTTAATCTTGTTGGGGTTTAATAATTATGATTTGGTGTTGAATTACGATTTTTTCCCCCAAAACCTCAATTCATAAAAAACCCTTTCAATTTTCAATTTTGCTTGAATTATGATTTGGGTATGATGTTCGGGGTGTTGAATTATGGTTTGGGTATGATGTTCTGGGTGTTTGAAATTCAACTGTTTTGCTTAATTAGTACCAACTGTTTTTCAAAGTTGAATTATATGATTTGGGTGTTCTGGGTGTTCGAAATGTTTTGCTTGAATACCAACTGTTTTTCTTAATTACTACTACTAGATTTTGTGTAATCTACTGTTCTCAGGACTTTGATTGGATTGAGATTGTGGGAGGAGGATTATTTCGATTTAAGTGATAATCTGATTTTATTTCGATTTAAGTGATAATCTGATTTTATTTCGATTGTGGGGCGTTCCATCTTTGTCTGCTCCTTCAGGCATTAGTGCTAATCATTAGAGCTTTTGCCCCTGCAATCTCTAAGAGCTTTCTTTAGGTCTCTTGGCTGCAATAATAGGTATAGTCCTTGATGCACACCCAAACACCAACAACATCAGTGCAGGAACAGAGACGGTTCAGCAATATACACAGTGTTGAATTTGCTATATCTTTCGAACTATTGATCATCTGATCCTAAAGTATATTTTATTGGATTTCTAGCTTTCTGAACTTGAATTTTAACACAAGTTTCATCCAATTCCGTCATCTATAGAAAGAGATTTTAATCTTCAAAGTTCAGACCAGAAACCTGAAATTCTTCATTAGTTCCTACCTGACATCCTGATTAAAACATGAACTGCAACTTCTTCAGAAATATTTCTGCCTTAATTCAAAAACCATAATTTAGATTAATCTCTCAGCTTTCGGAAAAGGTATGGCACATAAAAATTGACCTTCGTTTGAACCTCCTAAGAAGCTCTCAAAACCGAGTGCGCAAACCTGAAATTGCTCTACTTCGCAATTGGCTTTTGTTTAGGCTTTGATTATGCATCACTCCTCTTTAGAAGAAATAATCAAAGTAATCATGTGATGAAGAAAGAAATGTATCTAGTTTTTATTTCAAGTCCAAATTATATCTAGAACTCAAGTAGTGAGCATTTCAATTCTGGTGCACATTTGACTCAAGCTACAGGTCAGTTCTGACCTGATAACAGAAAAATGTGCATAACTTTTGATCTCAAATGATTTTTTGGGTAAATCTTTTTCTGGAAGATAGCTAAGATCTGTAGCTACGCAGTGATATGTCATTGATAATCTAAAAGTATCGGAGTTGAAAGTTAAAGCCCATGAAAGTGAGAAGTAGGCAATGAAAGTAATTACTGAATCTGAAAGTCAGAGTAGTACAAGAACTTGAAAGTCTCTTTGTTTATTTGAGCTTTATTTTTTTGGTCTTGTGTACGTCTAAATGAAAGGCAGACTTTTTGTTTGTTTGAAATAATATCATTATATCGTTTGAAATTTCTATCTATTACATTAGATCTTTTAGAAAAGGTATTAGTTGCGTTTACGACTTGAATTGGTTACTGTAAGATCACTTGTTTTACTTTTTTTTTGTTTTCTGCCAGGTTCTCACTCTTTTAAATATGAGTCTTTTGTATGTAGTTGTGGTATTTACATGCTTGATGTTGTGAAAATAGGTCTTTATCGAATAATATGCAAGTATTCTTGTTGTAAACATGTGTGATGCCTAAAGATCTCTACTTGTGTTTTGTGTATCTTATATTCTAACGTCATTTTTTTCTTCTTTTCCAGGGTAATTGCAAGCCAGGGATTTCAGAATGTGGTTATTACGTCATGAGATACATGCTGAAAATCGTTGCTCGTTCTATCCATACACGATCCATATATGAGGTAGATATCTCTATTTTACATAAAATTTCGCGAACTACAACTAAATCTACTATATGTTACAACAGGTGATATATCATTTTGTAACACATTCTAAATGTATTAATTTTCAGCAATTTCAAGACACAACGACGTACTCTCAAGAAGACATTGATGAGGTTCGAGATTTATGGGCAAACTATTATCTTAATGTTTAGTTGGGCATAAATAGGGCACAACAATATTGTAGTTCTTTGTTTGATGAGCTGTGTTGGGGCACACCACTAGTATTGTAGACTTGTAGTGGTATACGTACATGAATCTCTAGGAAAGAAATATGTATGGATGATTTATGTTGGGGAATTGAAAGACACAGATTGAATGAAATTGGGTTGTTTGAATGAATTTTGGTTGTTTTTGAGCAAGTTTATGTATTGTTGTGGGTTTTATGTATATTGCCCGGGTAATATGCCGCTGGTTTTATAAAAAAAAAAATTGCATTTTTAGACGTGGATTTTTCTGACAAACACACGTCTATATAAGACATATACATGTCGGTTTTCAGCAAAGTCCGATGTCTATATCAATAATAGACATGGGATTTTTAAAAGACTGATGTCTATGGTCAGTAATAGACATGGGATTTTTAACTAAATCCGATGTCTAAGGTCTGTATAGACATGAGATTAAAAAATCCCATGTCTATATAAGTGATAAACGTGAGACTAAAAACCCATGTCTATCTGTTTTTTAATAGATGTCGGTCAACTTAACGGCGAGACCATATCCGTCGTCTATTATCAAAAAAGTCCGACGTCTATGGTCTGTTTTGTACTAGTGCACCCAGATCCAAGAATTGCCTATTTGTAGGTTATCCTTTAGTAACGCGAGGATATTACTTCTACAATCATCAGGAGAACAAAGTGTTTGTGTCTCGTGATGCTGTCTTTCAAGAAAAGGAATTAATTTCTAGAAGATAGAGTGGGAGAAATTTTGAACTTAGAGAAGTTCAGGAGTCACAAACGAAGGAAGATAATCAGGATGTTTTACGAGAAAACAGCCCTAAAACTTCTGATACAGTGGTTCCAGCCTCCGTTCCTAGAAGGTTAGGGAGAGTAAGTCACCCACCTGAGAGATACTTACGTATTGTCGAAGATGATGATAAATACTTAATGTTACTTTTAGAAAGTGACGAGCCCGTAACCTACTACGCAGCCATGACAGGTCCAAATTCTGCAAAATGGCTGGAGGAGATGAAATCTGAAATGGATTCCATGTACGAGAACCAAGTATGGGACTTGGTAGATGTACCGGTAGGAAGAAAAGTTCTGAAATGCAAATGGATCTATAAGATCAAAATCGGCATGGATGGAAACAAGGACGCTTTCAAAGCTCGACTAGTGGCGAAAGGTTTCACGCAAATTCATGGTATTCACTACAATGAAACATTTGCACCAGTTGCGATGCTTAGATCCGTTCGGATTATCTTAGCAATTGCTGCGTTTCATGATTATGAACTATGGCAGATGGATGTCAAAACCGCCTTCCTGAACGAGTTTTTAGAAGAGGAAGTGTATATGACACAGCCACAGGGTTTTGTCGATCCACGCAATCCTGAGAAGGTTTGGAAGCTTAAAAGGTCCATTTATAGAGTTAAGCAAGCATCCATGAGCTGGAATCATCGGTTTGATCATGCAATCAAACAAAATGGTTTCGCTCGCAGTGCTGAGGAACCATGTTTGTACATGAAGTTTAGTGGGAGCAAGGTAACGTTCCTAGTCCTGTATGTGGATGACATACTTCTTATCGGAAATGATATTCCTATCCTTAACTCAGTTAAAGGATGGTTAGGAAATCATTTTCAGATGAAGGACCTAGGAGAAGCGCAACGCATCTTAGGCATCCGAATCTATAGAGATAGATCAAAACGGATGTTGGCATTAAGTCAAGAAGCTTATGTGAAGATTCTTGAGAGATTCAATATGGAGAAATCCAAGAGAGGATATCTGCCAATGAGTCACGGAATAGTTCTGAGTAAATCTCAATGTCCGTCTGTGCCCGCAGATATTGAACGCATGAAAAAGTCCCATACGCTTCCGCAGTTGGATCATTCATGTATGCTATGATGTGTACGCGGCCTGATGTCTCGCATGCTTTGAGTATGACGAGCATGTATCAGGCTAATCCTGGTGAAAGTCACTGGATAGCTGTAAAGAATATCCTAAAGTACTTGATAAGGACTAAGGATACATTCTTAGTGTTTGGAGGAGATACTGAGCTACGTGTAAACGGTTACACAGATGCTAGTTTCCAAACTGATCGAGATGATATGAAATATCAATCCGGCTATGTTTTTACTCTGAACGGTGGAGCGGTCTGCTGGAAAAGTTCCAAGCAATCTGTCACAACGAATTCTACAACGGAGGCAGCGGCTTAATAAGCTGCAAAAGAAGCGGTATGGATCAAGCAGTTTCTAGAAGGGTTGAAGGTTGTTCCGTCAGCAGCAGATCCTATTACCATCTATTGCGACAACAGTGGAGCAATAGTTCAGGCTAAAGAGCCTAAATCTAGTAATAGGTCTAGACATGTACACAGGAAGTTCCACATAATACGAGATTTTGTGGAACGAGGAGATATTTTGGTTTGTAAAGTCGGGACAGATGATAATGTCGCCGATCATCTGACTAAGCCGATGACACAGGCTAAGCACAACAATCATGTAGCGTCCATGGGATCGAGACGGACGACTGATTGGTTGTAGATTATATGGTGTGTAATAGTTAGATCCTTGTATTGACTTTTTAAACTTTTTACATATATGTCACATACAATGACACACGAGCGTATTATACGCAAAAATTAAAAAAAAAAACAGAGATAGCAGCCTTCCCTCTTCATTCCCGTCACTCTCTTCACTCACTTTCTCTCTCCTCTTCCTCTCATCTCCTCCTCTTTCTCTCTCTTCCAAAATCCCCAAATAACTTACAAAAATTCACCAAATTTCTCAAATCTGGGTTTCGAATTTACATAGAATCACTGCGAATTTAGATCAATGATGAAGAACGCCTAAAATCAGGTTCTTGAATCGAGAAGATGATGGTAAAATCAGGCGAAATCGCGATCTCGATTTGTTCGATTCGATCGGATTTAGTAACGAATATTGTGTAAAGATCGATACGAGATTATGCATCACGAAATTTTGATTCAATTAATTTGCGTGCCGATGAAGTCAAAATTCTAGGTAAGTATTCTTTACATTTTGATCTTACTTTTTTCGATTTTATGTAATCTTTGCGGAATTTTGATTTTGTTAATCTATATACGTGACCTATTTTGATTTTTGATTTGTTCATTCATTTGTTCTTGTTTGTTCGTGTGATTCTAGATTTTTGGATTTGTAATTTCATGGAAAATACAATGACACCAACCTAACAGTATAATGACACTATGTTTCGAATATGAGTTGAACAATCTAATTTTGGTATTAAATTTGTAGTTTTGAGATTTTTAGATTTCGTGGAAAATACAATGACCATTATTGAAGAATAAAATGACACTAGGTTTAATTTTATGTCTCATGTGTCACTGTATGGACAAATTTGTGTCACTCTATTGACAAACCTGTGTTACTCTAAGGACAAACCTGTGTCACTCTATGGACAAACCATTCGATGTTACACGCAGGAAACAAATTGTGTCATCCTATGGACAAACGTGTGTCATTATATGTTAACAGTATGAAACTAATTATGTCATTCTATGGTTGTGTCACTCTATCAACAAACTTGTGTCATTGTATGAACAAACGTGTGTCATTCTATGTTAAACGCAGGATACTAATTGTGTCATTCTATGGCTGTGTCACTCTATCGACAAACTTGTGTCACTCTATCCTTCTATGGTTGCTTGGTGACCTGATTTTGAGGAAGTAAGTTCCTCTCTGTCCTTCATGTTTTAATAAAATGACACTAGGTTTGAGATTAATTTTTTGGGTGAAAACGGTCTGTGTCACTCTATGGACAAACGTGTGTCACTTGATGTACAAACTCGTGTCACTCTATGTACAAACGTGTGTCATTGTATGGTTGTGTAATTCTATGAACAATTGTGTGTCACTCTATGGACAACCCTGTGTCACTTTATGGTTGTGTCATTCTATGTCGGTGTCACTCTATGGAGGAACGTGTGTCACTCTATGAACAAACGTGTGTCAATCAATAACAAACAGAGTGGATGAACCTAGTTCCCGATGATTTATGGTGTGTTCGAAGTGAGCTATTCACAAACTGATCATGTCCTCATGATGGAGGTGCCTGTGTAGCTGTACCTTTTGTGTGCTTCAGATTCAATTGTATATGAATTTTCAAAAGTTTAATGTATGTTTGTCGAATACTATTGAGCATGACTGATTGACTGTGAGAGTGTGAGGTTCTGAATTTAATCTATATAATGCGATTTGTATGAATAACAGCCTATTAGCTCAAATTGGTAGAGTATCATGCGGTTGCATGAATGGTGTGGGTTCAACTCCCACATAGGCCATGTGTTTGAGCACTTGTCTGGATTTTTTTTGCAAGTTATTGTGCTGATCAAGTTCTTGCGATCCTGATCAAAGTAGTCACTTCTCCTACGTACTAAATTGTGACTTTGTGCCTCGCTTTTATAAGATAGCTGCAAAAGCGACTAAACCCGTCTGCCATAACATCAGTGCTGCAATTCCTATTGAAACTATATGGTCTCAAGGTGAAACACATCCTCATCTTTTCTTTCTATGTGCATGTGTTCTCGTTTGACTTCAGGCTGCTATGTTACGGGCTTTCTTACCTGTGTTGTCTGAGATGGGAATGTTGTATTGAGCTAGTTATTGTGTTGGTGAAAATAGAAGGGTCCAAGCTAGGTTTGTTTTCCAAAAATTCATTCAAGAAGATTAACATATACATAATGTTTTTACGCTTTATGGGGCTGGGGGACTAAATAAATGAGAGTTGAATGTAAAACAACAACAACAAACATCTTTAACCTCCCGACAACATCTATGTGCTCTTTCAGTGCTATCTGGACACATCGCAACGATACCATACATTCAATCTTGCTGCCATTCATACTCGGAAATTCATAAATGAAAACTAGAGCCTGCTCACCAATGCTTATCAAAAACAATGAGAACAAATTCTCTCCAAACTGTCAACCTTGTTCGAGGATCTACAATAGATTAAAAGATTTCTAGGAATTTCTAGCTGACGTGGGAGTTGAACCCACACCTCGTGCCTTGCACGATGCTCTTCCTATTGAGCTAGCCAGCTTTCAAGGAGAAAACAAAAGGCACGACGCTACTACTCACAAACTAGAAATCAGAGATCATAAAAGTATCTCCACCACCAACCCAATTTTCTATATCTCCAACAATGCGACCACACCACAACAACCACAACTAAAACAACCACCACCACCACAACTACAACGACAATTACATGATATCTATGTCACAAGTAATGCTCAAAGAACTCTCACAAGTAATCTACCGAAATGTGGACTATACATACAATACACAAGAGTGTCCATCCAGTGACACCGACTTGCCAAACAATATCACAAGAGTGTCCATATAGTGACACCTTCATCCAGTGACACAAGAGTGTCAATACAATGACACCTCCATCCAATGATGCCAATTGTCCATACAATGACACAAGAGTATCAATAAAATGACACAAGAGTGTCCATACAATGACACCGACTATCCATACCACGACAACTAGTGTTCATCCGATGCACCGATTATCCATACAATCACAAATATAGCCCATAGAATGACAACTTTTGCTTCTAGCAAAAAGTTCAATGTAGCACACATAAAACAAATTTAGGCAGCAATGAAAGTTTCTTTAAGGCATTTCATCAAACACCTGCTACTCATTTCTAGCACTTCCTCAGCAAATTATTCAATCGTATCAAATAATCTGATTATTCAATCGAATCAAATAATCTGACAAAAATTCAATTCATATGTAATTCAATAATCGAAATCTGTAACAATTGAAATTAAAAGAATTAAAAGTTGAATCTGAAATTAAGGAGTGAAAAAGAGAATTTACCGTCGGATCGCGAATATGTCGGAATTCGCTGCCGTCGCCGGACTTTAGGAGAGAGAACAGATGCAAATGAAAGTGACAAGCAGCACCGAATCGCCGTCGTTGTCGCACTCCTCTGAAGCAACAATTTTCTGGCGATGACGAAGAGGACGACGGCAGAAGTGTATTGATTGTCGGCGATGAACATATGTTATTTGAGTTACAGGAGAGAGAAAATGTCGAACATATTTGAAGAAGGTGGCGAAGGCGCCGCCGAAGGAGAGTAGCGAGGAGAGAGATTGTAGCGGCGTGTACCAGACACAACAAAGGTGGCGATGATGGCGACGGAGGTGGCGGTGGCGGCGTCGACGCGAGGAAGTAGGTGAGATGAGAGCGCAGGGGAGGAGAGAGAAGATGTCGAGGTGATGGAGAGTTGGAGGAGAGAGAAATGAAAAAATTGGAAATGATGGGGAATTGGGGAAAGATAAGGAAACCAGTTTCTAATCTAGTTGAAGACAGGTGGCTTAATCCGGAGCGTCGAAAATAATAAATATGACGGTTATTATTTGGTGCGCAGTACTCACCTAAGGATGGGTACTCTTATGATCCGCACTCTATATATATATCGTTCAAATTTATTCAGTTTTTTATATTCTGAATAAATATACATTCTGTTATACTCCTATAGGTCGTAAAAACGATTTGAACCCTATTAAGTGAACAGGAATAGCAGAATAATTTAGTCCCTAGTCATAATGCGAGGTGACGACTCTAAGTGACTAGAGTGTAAGTCGATTAGGATGACTGGTTCAAAAGTCATAGGTCATGGGATGACCGGTCGTTTACACAAGCAGACTGTGAGACACTCTGTTGGACTTGACGACCTACAGATTCCTATCGCTGGGTCGAAGCTAGGAGCACTGTATTATACCATTGAGTCGATTCTTTGGACCTCAAAGTATTTGTCAGAGTTTGTGCAATAAATAGTGGCTTTGATTTATGTCCTAAGTCGTGCCGTTAAAGGAGGCTATAAGGGCATATTTTGAGTCATTGTGAGTTGTATGGAACAATGAAAGTAGAGTGAAGGGATTGACCGTCCACGTCAGGGTTAATATCTTTAGGCCACTCGAGGAGTAGCAACTGGAAATGCGTGGCCACGCTCGGAAGTAATCTAAGGTAGATTTTTTCCGGTCAGACAGTTGCGCTCTCGATCGAGAAAACCACTTTACGATTCACATCGAGTGTAAGAGCGACCTGAAAAGACATCTTGCATTGAGTGGGAGATATAAAGGGCAAGAGAATCGATCACGCACATATTTGTCTTGGACAAGTGGGAGATTGTTGGAGTGGTGTCCTCCGACAATAATGCGTTGATTAAATAAATCTCAATTAAGGAATAAACAGGGATCAGTTTATAAGATAAACTTATCAGTTGATCAACCTAAATCAATAATGATTTGCCGTCTAGGGTTTGACGTTATTGTCGTCGTAAGACGGCGGTGATCGACTGATCCCTATCGGTTATACCTATATAGGATAACGTGATGAACTCATATCAGCCAGTTAATAGCTAACTGGCAATGTGTTTAGAATCAGGCCGGAGAGTTTAATATTAATTATAAGATAATTAATAATAAATAAACTAACTGATAAAATAGAAATTTTATCAGTGTAAATTACTAAATTTGAGATTAGTAATTATACGGGTATAGTTGTTATTTGTTAATCGTGACAAATTTAGTTAGGATTAATTGCAAGAGTTGTAATTATTCGCTAAAATATGATTATAAATAACTATTATATATTGATATAATAGTTAATTGTAACTTAATTAGTTAAGTTACGAAATGACTAAATTAACCTTACTATTCCTATAGGGTTGGTTAATTTAAGTGGGGGCAAATTAGTAAATATGATTTACTAATTTAACCCACCACTAAATATAATCTAACCCATGGTTAGACTAGACACTCTAATCATTTTTCACAAAACAAAACCCATAAATTAAGGAAGAAAACTCCATCTTCTTCCCTTCAAAAAGGAACCGACTACATCACCATAGTCAACCAAGAATTGAGCTTTGCATGT
Source organism: Spergularia marina (assembly GCA_963680865.1). Classification (NCBI taxonomy): domain Eukaryota; kingdom Viridiplantae; phylum Streptophyta; class Magnoliopsida; order Caryophyllales; family Caryophyllaceae; genus Spergularia; species Spergularia marina. The sequence goes on along the minus strand of OY804560.1, from coordinate 15,195,669 downwards.
AGCTCATAAACTCATCTAAACACAAACCTACTTCACCCTAATTGATCCTAATTGTTAGGGATTAGGGCTAGTTTGTTTTTGGGGTAAACCGAGTTATTACTATTACATAATAATTCGTTTTTCGCGTAAATCCTTTGGTACGCACCGTAGGAGATTAGAAGAACTCAAGAATTAAGTTTGGAAGGAGGATCGCCCTTGTTAAGCAGCTCAAGACACTTCTTTTAAAGGAGAGCACATTCTAGAGCCAAAACAAGGTATTCGTTCTTTAAACTCGGTTTTTAGTTGTGTTTTAACAACATGCAAATCGATCCTCACCTAAGGTTTAACTTAATAAAGTTATTAAGTGTTGTTTAGAGTGTCTAAACCACCTTAGGTTCTTACACAAAGGTCCTGCTCAAATTCGCCACGAGTCGTGGCAGATTCCGCTCGAGTCCTGGCCAAAACAGATTTGGGAGTAGGCGATGGTGAGTACTCGTACAACCGATCATCTAGTCATCTAAAACCTCATAAATGCATCATCCTACTTAACAGTAGAATCACTCGAACAATTAACCAAAAATGGGAACACATGCCCATAAAAAATTACATCACAAGACTCAAAATATACCCCATCGTCCAAGTCATACGAATGCCAACCCTTTTTGCAATATGAATAACCCACAAATATACAACGCGTATTACGACTTGCAAACTTATCACGAGACCGATTTAAAGACGCGCATAACATAAGCAACCAAAGACGCGTAAGCGCGAATAATCAGGAGATTTACCGATTAAAACCGCAAATTGGGTTTTCCAATGCACCAATTTAGTGGGAGTACGTTTTATAAGGTTAAGCATAGTAGAGACACACTCACTCCAGAACTCAATTGGCAAGCCCGCCTGAAACCGGAGAGCCCTAGCTAGGGCTGAGCAAAATATCCGATTATCCGAATATTTGATCTGATAACCAATCTGAAAATTCGGATAACTGATGAAGATTGGTTCGGATCGGATATCCGTATCCGAAAATTTTGGATCTCATGTCATTATGTTAGCTAAGTAATATTTCATTATGTTAGTTGTGATTTTTTATGTGATCACATGTTATTCGTTACTTTTGTATTTGTAATGTTATTGTGTTAGCTAAGTAGTAGATAATTAGTTATGTAAAACCAATTAGTTGATAATTTCATTGTGTAAATTATACAGTTTAGTTACACATTTGAATGTAGTGGATTAGGATGTATATGTTAATCCTAGAGTTGAAAGAGAATGTTTACAATCTCATCAAAACTTAAGTGGGTTTTGGACATTCAAGCTACTAATACTATCCATTTGTGGTCTATGAGAATCTAGGTTAGTCAAAGGCAACGATGTTGTGGAGATTTAGCCAATAATCCACTATCGACACATGTTAGCCAAAATATATGAATTTGGAACCAAATTGTCTCACATTGGCTACAAGATGAGAATATGGGAAAATCTCTTTCTACTATATTTCCTAAATCAATCTGGAACTATGAAAGTATGTTTTCTCAACTCATTCATCTAATGAGCCTTACAATGTAACTTTTTAATCCTACTCATATACTTCGTATACTAGATTAACCATTAACTACGGAGATAACATAATGAAATCTTTGACTACTTCGCTAATATAATACAATCTATAATTATGTAGCTAATTGATAAGTGACTATTAGCATATAAATGTCCCATTTGTATTATTTTCTTAACTTTGATCATAGCTAATTGCGAATTGATTATATTCATTTCATATGCAAGTCGGCAAGTCATGTTCGTCTAGTCATAACTTTCACATTCAATATCGAAACGGATCGAAAAAAGTGTCTCCGGAAAGCTAGAAACAAGGCCTACGAGAGTTGTTTGATGGCTATTTCCAAAATTATGTACCCAACTAATCCAAATCCATGGTCAAAGTTAGCAGCCCGGATAAGATTTTATGTGTAATTCATGTTCTTGTTGGTATCATAACTTTCACATACAATGCTGAAACAAGTCAAAACGAGTATCTACAAAAAGCTGGAAACAAGATCTACAACATTTATCTAATGTGTTTTCTCCAAATTAAACCTCTAACTTATCGAAAAATATGGTCAAACATAGGAGGTTGGCTAATGTTATGTGAAGTTTTGAAGTTGAAAAAATGTCCCACATTGGTCATGAAAAAAAAGTTGTGGGTAGAATTCTCTATAAAAAAGCATGAGCATCCAGCTTTGACTGATATCTTTGAGACTTCGAATTATGGGCCTTGCAATTGCATTGCCTAATTTGTGTCTTGATGGGCCTTCTTTCCTGCGACCCAGTTTTGATGGGTTGTTGTAGACGAGCTCGTCAATGGGAATTCGGATAATGGATATCCCCCATATCCGATCCAAACTAAATTGGATATCAAAATCGGATATTCGAAGTAGTTCGAATCGGATATCGGATATTTCAAATCTTGAATTTCAGATTCGGATATCGGATATTTCAAATCTTGAATTTTACCTGAACTGTCGCTCCACCAAAGCAAAGAAAATGGTTAGTGTGTGTAATTGGACCCTTCGTCCTGAATAGATGATACGAGTATCAAATGCCTGCGGAAGCGTATTGCAGTACTGAACAGTAATCTGTACTCTGGTCAGGTCGTTGGGACAAAATGGACTCAGATCTCTGGTCTGTACGTTAGAACAGAACAAGAATTTGATATCTGAAAATTCGTGGGTACATTACTGAATTCTGGTCTGTGCTGTTTTGTGTTTAGAGAACGAAAAGTAAAAGATATGAACTAATGAATCACAGCCCTAGAGACCCAATCGAGCTAAGTTAATCCTTAAACAGTACGGTCGTCTAGTTTTAGCCTTTGACGTCTAGTACCTCTAGCCGATCAATAATAGAACGAGTGCCTTATGTTCCTTGTCTTGAGTTCAATTGCCTTTAAAACTTAAAACGAAGGCAAAGGGGTGGGAAAACCTTTCTCAAAGTCTTTTTGTTACTTTTCTTGATTCAACGATACTTGAAATAAAACTACAACAACTTTGTTTAAATACTAAAGCTAACTGATGTGCTCGGTTTTGTTTTTGTTGTGAGTTTTTGTGCTTGTTGTGATTTCTGGATTAACTTCTAGGATTTATTGCTATTGTGGTAACCTTTGTTTATGGTCACCACCCGTGCTACTAATCAATCTCTTGTCCCTTTAGATAAAGAAATTGAGAGAACTTTGCGGTGTTTGCGCAAGGAGATTCATGATAGTTTTCGAGAGCTGCCATTTGATACAGATTTTGAGAAACTATAAATCGAGGTTCCAATGACTGCTCGAACACTAAAGGAGGTCACTTCTCTTGACCTTAATACTCAACCGTTGTTCATCACATTTCTGACTCCTACTGCTGGCCAGGAGGAGGAAAGTATTGAGATTAAGGGTGCCTTACTACATCATATTCCTTCTTCTGCATGGGTTAGAAGGGGAGGATCTTAACCGTCACCTTATGGAGTTTTATTAAGTATGCAATGGAATGAAGCCAAAAGGTGTGAAGTTGGAGAATTTATTGCTCAAAGTATTTCCTTTCACTTTGAAGGATAAGGCCAAGAATGTGTTATATACGTTGTCCGAGGGTAGCGTTTGCGAGTGGTCTAAAATGAAGCAGTTCTTTCTAGAGAAGTACTTTCTTGCCACACGATCTTCAAATCTCAAGATAGCCATTAACAATATTGAGCAAACTGATGAGGAAAATTTACATGCTTATTGGGAACGTTTCAAGCAATTGTGTGCAAGCTGCCCGTATCATGGCTATGAGGAGAAGGATCGCATCCTATATTTCTACAATGGGTTGAGAGACGAAGACAAGAGGTATGTGACTGCTACTAGTGGTGGTGATCTTATGAACAAGACTTCGGCTCAAGCTAGAGCGTTGCTTGCAAGTTTAGCTGAGAATTCACAAAGTTACAGAATAGATGCGAGTAAGAAGGTATATGCAGCTACCTCATCCAAGGATGGTTCTATTGCTGAGTTGGCCAATCTTATGAGAACTTTCATGGCTCAACAACAATCTCAAATTGCGAGGGTGTGTGGAATTTGCAATATGGGTGGACATCCCACCGATTCTTGCCCCGATTTGTTTGAGAACAACATTGAGAAGGTTAATGCAGCTAGGTTTCTTGGATCACCGCAACGGAGGTATGAACCATTCTCCAATTCTTCTAATCAAGGATGGAGGGATCGGCATTTCTATCAAGGTAATCCCACCTACCAACAATATTTCCCAATTAATCGCAAAGGCAAGCTTCAAATTCTTCATCTATGTCGGCTGAAAACATGATTAAAGCCCTTACTCAAAATATGATGACCATGCAATCGACCATGCAATCTAGCATTCAAAACTTGGAGACTCAAATGAGTCAAGTGTCGAGTGCTATTACTAAATTGGAGTCACAAAATTCCGGGAAGCTCGCATCTCATATTGCGCTTAATCCTAAACGGAATGTGAATGCGATGACGGCTTTGAGATCAGGAAGTGGGAAAGAGTTGCATAACCATATAGTTGTGAGGCCTAAAGTTTTTGAAGACAAAGAGGAGGACCAGAGACTTTTGGCACCCCGCCACCCGGGGGGGGACCAAAGAAAGCGAACAAGTGAGATCAGAATTTTCTTGCGGTTCGCGTAGAGAGGATGGCGGGCCGCGAGGGAACCATGGCGGTCCACGGCTAGATCATGACGGACCGCCACATGATTCTAATCTGGTTTTTGGATTTTCTTCTTCGGCCGCAACGGAGACATCTAATTCAAAGGAGGGGGAGATAGCTTCTGATGCTCCCTACATTCCACCTGACTTTCCAGTCTATGAACCGGTCCCACCATTTTGCCGAGGCATTGCAAGATACTAGTAGATTCGACAAGGATAAGGACATCTACGACATTTTTAGTAAGTGTGCGGTAAACATTCCTCTCCTTAATCTGCTTAGTGTAATTTCTCGTAGTGCTAAATTGTTGAGAGAGTTATGTACTATAAAGAAGAATCAAAATTGCAAAGCCCAGAAGAAAGTTAAGGTGAAAGTTAGTGAATATATGTCGGCATGTTTACTATACCTTGCACTATAGGAGATATTAAGTTTCGTGAGGCCATGTTAGATTTAGGTGCATCCGTCAATATGATTCCTTTATCTGTTTGTGAGAATTTGAAATGTGGTCCTTTCCACGAGACTAATGTTGTTATTCAGTTAGCTGATATGTCACTTGTGTCTCCTAAGGGAGTGCTTCGGGATGTTCTTGTGAAAGTAGAAAAATTGATATTTCCTGCTGATTTCTATGTTCTAGAGATGGATTGTGATAGAAATGTACTGCACCTGGTATACTGTTTGGGAGACCTTTTCAAAAGACTGCTAAGACCAAAATTGATGTGCATTGTGGCTCATTTACGATGGAGTTTGATGGAGAAGTTGTAGGTTTTGATATTTATAACTTTAATGAGGATCTTGTTGATAACTCTATTTTTGCTATTGATGTGTCTGATTGTTTAGTGAAGGAACCCCCTACTTCAGCTGATCAGATTAGTTTGGAAGGGGCTATTAATAGCGGTCAGAAGGGTCGTAATTTGAATGATAAAGTGCATGATCTGAGCTGTAAACTAACCTCTTCCACCATGTCGTCTGGGAAGTCTTTGCCATCTGTTTTGCTGGATTCATGGCGTAAGAAGGCGGTTCATCGTACGACTTGCCGGAACAACTTGAAAAATGTTGCCAAGTCCAAGGGTAAGAACATTCTTAGATGGAGGGTGAAAAAGGAAAATTCTCCCGCTGGCTTTCAAGACTTAGTAGTTGGGCTTGATTGACGAAATTCCCATGTGATGCGTCGAGCCAACAACGTTAAACGAGTGCGCTTCTCGGGAGGCAACCCGAGCATTTTTGTTGACTTTCCTTTATCTTTTTTTATGTGTGTATTTCTTGTGTAGGCCGTAAAAAATTAAATGCTGGTGCTAGTACGCAAGAAGGTTTGCTTTTCTCTTCCCATTTCTCTCTCCCATCTTATTATTCTCACCATTTTTTTTTCAACCCAATTTTTCTTCACCGTGTTTCTTAGACCATCTCTTTTTGTTTTCCTACCCACGATTCACCACCTTTATTATTTGTTGTATCTCACCCCAAATTTTGTCCATTACACCCATTTTATAGCCTTGTGTTGATTATGTTCTTGGTGTATTTGGAGGATGAGTAGTTGTTTTATTTGATGGTGGTGAGGAGGTAGTTCATTTTTTGTGCACTATTTGGTGAGGGAGATGGGTGTTTTGTTAGGAAATTGTGATAGTTTGGTGCCGACTTCTCCTTAAGGGTGATTGGGATATGTGTGAGTTGAGAGTGGCTCTACACCTTGTTTCTTTGTTCGATGAGCCCACTGCTTTGAGGAGAATGAGGAGGATAAATTGAGACTTTGCTTTTGTGAGATAAACTTTGGTGCTAGACATTTGGAGTGCAACCTTTAGGATATGAGAACCTGATGCGTCTACCGGCGCAATTTTGTGAGTTAGTCCCTCTCTCAATTCATTGTTGTCCTACTTATCTTGTTGGTGTACATAACATTGAGGACAATGTCCATTTCAAGCATGGGGAAGTGGATTCTCATTGTAAATTTGTAATGTTTTTATTTATGTATTGTAATTGGCAAAAAAAAAAAAAAATGAAAAAAGCAAAAAAAGAGAGAAGAAAGTAAGCCGGTGAGCTGGATAAGTTAACGATAGGCTAGGTGAAAACTCATTGGGCGCCGAGGCAAAACGAGTAGAGCATTTTGCTTACTGGTGTATAAGTAGGGTGTTTGAAGGTCTTGTCGGGTAGGTCTCTCTTGGATGGTATAAGAAGGTTTGGTTGGAACTCCTTAGTGGTGTTTAGGCTAGAAAATCCTCGGTACGTCTGAAGATATAAGTTGCTTTGGTGTTGAATTTGAGGTAGTTGTGGCTCTGACGATGCTATTCCGGACCATGGCTGATGAGGGAGTTGGAGGTGATCTAGCTTGGGAGTGATTTAATTAGGACATTTTAGCTTCCCTTGCTTCTTGGCTACGTTGCGGCATGATGATATAAGATGGTTTGGTTCATTGCGTGAGATTACATCTGTGACGGACCTTGCTAGCAAGATGAAGACTCACCACCTTTGATTGGATTAGAGGAGATAGGTTTTTGATCGAACTTCGCCCGTGCTTCTGTCAATAAACCTTGGAGAAATCTTAGATGGGAGCTAGGTTGCTCGAGGGCGAGCAAAGGTCTAAGCATGGGGGAATTTGATGTACTCGGTTTATACGCTCTAAATGGCCGATTTTTATATTGCGTTTACAGTCAAAATGATGTAATATACTTCTAATTTGTGTTAGAGTACCATGGACAACATTTCGATGTGATTTTGGTTGTTTTGGCTATCTTTTGAAAGCAGCCATTCATTTGGAAGCGATTTGGAGCTAATTTGCAGAAAGACCAATTTTAGAGCTTCATATCTCTCAAACAGTTTGGATTTTGCTGTGAAACCACTTGGAGATGATTCTTCATCTTCTTAGCTTTCCAGGAAGTGGTTACACGCCTTCACCGGACGAGTAACAAATAATCTGCAACCTTTTGAAAATTCGAGGCAGAAACTTACCGCGGCCCGCGGCCGGTATATGGCGGAGCGTGAAGCACAGCTTGGCGGTTTGCGTTAGAAACCTATGGGGGTCCGCGACCATGCTCTTGGCGGACCACAGCCCGCGGTAGTCATCTTGGCGGACCACGATAGTCATCTTGGCGGACCGCGATGGCCGGATTTTACTACTTTCGTGTTTTCCTATTTTACGTGTTCTTAAACTATATAAATAAAAACCCCCGACTAGGTTGATTATTCAGAATTTTTAGAAGAGACACAAGGGTTTTATGGATTGTATGAGGAGCTAATTTTTTTTTTCTTGATCATTTAATTGAAGCATCGCATTGACAATATCCTCAGTTTGATCTATTCCTTCTATTGTTTTCGATTATCGTCTTATCTTTGGTTTTCAATTCATTCAATTATCTTTTGTGATTTCTAGGTGTACAACTAGTCTAATTGCTTAGGATTGATTGATTGCTAGTTTAGATTACTCAAAGGAATCTATTGTTTGATTGATTTTTACATTGTAGCAACTCGAATTCATTGATTTGTATGTACTCATCGTTTGTGAATTAGGGTAAAGATTCGACTCACATGTTAAATACGAAATGTGCGCTAGTATTGCATTTCTTTATTGATATTTCTCTAATCCGTATTGCTATTATCAAATTGAATCTAATCGTGCGCTTAGATTATTTGATAGTTAGGGTTATTGGGTAGTCTCGATCACGCCTTTTACCTACTATTAAGGAGAGATTTGAGAATTCCGTTTAGAGTAGTTGAGATTGATTGAGGAATAGTGATAACTACGACCGGTTAGTTAGTGCGTTCTAGGAATTAATTGGTCAAGATCCGTTTTACTATTGAATACATTTCACAAATTGCTTTTGTTCACTCTAGTTAGTTTGATAAACACAACTCTCAATCCCCCATTATTTGTTACCTAGGCACTTAATTCCTTACAGTTGACAACTCATTTCCCTGTGGATACGATCCCTACTTCCTACTACTGTTGTTAGGATTTAGGATTATTTTTGGTAGATAATCACGACTTAAGTCTCACCACTAACTTTAGAATATTTTTTAATCTAACCTAATACGATATGGAAAAGTAAGACTCCTAAGGAAATAAGAAGAACTACTTATCTCTTAATTTTATTCTAACAATAATAAGGTAAATAATACTAGCTAATAATATGGAAAATGATATATAGCTACAGATCACGTCCTTCCTAATCAATATACTCGAATCCACGCAAACTGGAAAGTACAGAACTCGCGTCTGTTTCCTTTATACCAGTTTTGTACTAATTGATGGAACAGATACCAGGTATGTTCTCTCAGCCACATGATCTCGCATCAACAGATAAGCCCATACACACTGCGAAACATCGTCCACAATCGTCATAAAATATTGAGAACCACAACTAGCATTCTCGGAATAAGTACCCCACAAATCACAACGAATTAACTCAATAGACTTGGAAGTTCTACTTGTACTAACCGGGAAAAGAACTCGAGTTTGTTTAGCCCAAACACAAACATCACATATATGATCATATAAAGTAGCCCATGACTTACTAGACACATGAGGGAGAGAGCGAACCACAGTCGATGGCGGGTAACCCGAACGCCGATGCCACAACTTAGCTGATTCAGCTTTTACTTTATCTGCTTGAATAGGCTTTGCTACGCGTAAATAGTATAGTCCATCTCGTTGCTCACCCAGTCCAGTCACCGTCTTCGAGACACGGTCGTGAAAAATGCACAAATTGTTAGTATATTGAATCGTAAAACTTGAATCAGAAACAAGGCATGAGATAGGTATAAGGTTACAATTCAACTTTGGTGCATACAATACACCCCTCAAATTAATCAATCACCATATCATAATAGAATCGACGCTTATTACTACACTCTGTAGAGAAATAACACATGAACAATGATTGGAGAAAATGTTGTGTCTTTATTCACATTGGATGCGCATCCATATATACAATAGTTGCCCTTGTTCCGCAAGACACTAATCCCTAGTTGCCTAAATTACATGAGGAAACATCACAATATATTAACTATATACATATATTTGCCATATATCTAAATATTACATATTAGCTCGGTTAAGACGCGTTGGTAACAGTCAATGATGCGTATGCTAATCTAGAATTAATACACTAAGCGCTTGTTTGGTTGGCTAAAAAATCCACCTGGAAACGGAATCAGATTTCCCACTCCGTTACTTAATGTTTGGTTGGATTAAAAAGTATCCCACTCCGTTACTTTCCAATTTCCCATTCCGTTACTTTGAAACCCCTCTCCTATCTCTGGAAACAAAACCCCAATCCTCCCTTTATCACAAAAATACACTCTCTCTCCTCACAAAAAACATCAGATTTACAACCATAACCCCAAATCAATTTCTACAAGAACAACAATTTCTGGTATGTGATTCGTTTATTTTCGTTTTTTCTGCATCTTTATTTTCGTTTATTTTCATCTTTATTTTCATTTATTTTCATATATTTGATTTCGTTTATTTTCATCTTTATTTTCGTTTATTTTGATTCATTTATTATCTGGGACATTTTATTTTGTTTATTTTCTGGGTTCATCAATTAATAGTTGGGTGTTTAATTTGTAAATAGAAGGGTTGGTTTGAATGTGTGATTTAACGTTGAAATTGGGGGAAAAGATGTTGTGTTCTTACATAATTTTCTGCTAAATTGAGCTTACTTTTCTTACTTGTAAGTAATCTTGTAATTATTTGGGAAGATTCTTGCTGAAGTTACTCTATGGCATTTTTTGTCAAATTTTGTAAGCGTTATGTTAGTGTACCCTAATGTTGTTATTGGGGGGGCTGATTTGTTGCGTGAGATTGATTGAAATTTCTTCTTCTTGTAGCTACAAAATGACTACAATCGAGCAATCCTTAAGAAGGAAGAGAAAACAACATCAAATAATTTTTGTGATGGTTTATGTGATATTTACTATGTATTGGGTGTGGTACATGATGAGTGTTAATGGTATTAAAATTCATCAATTGAACGAGAGAAAAAAGTACAAAAAAAAGTTACGATATGGCAATTTGAATAGCTTGATTGGACAAGGCGATGTTAAGTGTAGAAATGAGCTACGTGTTAATATACGCACCTTTTATGTTCTATGTGAGATGGTTAGAGACATTGGTGGTTTAAATGGGACTAAAAACATGTCACTTGAAGAAGTTGTGGCTATGTTTTTGTACACATTGTCTCATCACCAAAAAAATCGGACAATAGGAAATTATTTTTATAGAAGTGGAGAATCTGTGAGTCGACAATTCAATCTCTGTCTTAGAGCAGTTTTGAAGTTTCATGGCCATCTATTAGCAAAACCCTCTCCAATATCGGATGATTGTGAAGATCAAAGATGGAAACCTTTTAAAAATTGCCTAGGAGCACTTGATGGTACATACATTAATGTGAGAGTGCCGGCTAAAGAAAGAGGAAAGTATAGAACACGAAAAGGGACTATTGCCATGAATGTGTTGGGTGTGTGTAATCCTAATATGGAGTTTATTTATGCTCTTCCTGGTTGGGAAGGGTCAGCTGATGATGGTCGTGTGCTTCGAAATGCCATCTCTAGGCCACACCCTCTGAAAGTACCTCGTGGTAGCTACTATCTAGTTGATGCGGGGTACACGAATTGTGAAGGATTTCTTGCTCCTTATAGAGGTCAACGCTACCATCTTAAGGAATGGGGTGAAAAACCTCAAAGTGCTGAAGAATACTTTAACATGAAGCATGCTAGAGCCCAAAATGTTATAGAAAGGTGTTTCGGCTTGCTTAAAGGAAGATGGTCCATACTTAGGAGCCCGTCTTTTTTTCCTATTCAAACTCAAGGACGCATTGTCATGGCTTGTTTTTTGTTGCATAATCTAATAAGGAGATTTATGCCCACAGAGGATATTGAGGAGGAGGAAGATAGTGAAACTGATGATGTTTCAGATTCTGATGATGAAACGGAGTATATAACCACAATCTCAACTTCGGATGTTTGGACCAATTTTAGAAATACATTAGCACAAGACATGTTTAATAGTTGGCGATCACGATAATGCTGGTTGCTTATCAATTGTAATGTTCTAAGACCATTGGTTTATTTTTGACACTGTACCATGATTTGTTTCGGCTCACAATGACTATATATGTTATGTTTGTAGGTACACCAGTAATAGGATGTCGACCAGCACAACTAGTCAAGATTCAGGTTCTCGGGGAAGAGGTAAGAATAAGAGGTTTTGGACCCCACATGAGGATAATGTGTTACTTAAGGCGCTACGTGAGTTAGCCTTTGATCCAAAATGGAAAAGTGAAGGGGGATTTAAGAGTGGTTACATGAACCGGCTCGAAGAGATTATTCGTTGTCAAGTTCCAGGTTGTGGTTTGAAAGCTGAGCCGCATATTGAGTCGAGGCTAAAGTATTGGTCAGAGAAGTATAGTGCACTGTCAGAAATGTTGGGTACTTCTGGATTTGGATGGGATGATGAGAAAAAAATGCTGCAATCCGAAAAGAATGTTTTTGATGAATGGGTGAAGGTAATAATTTACGTTTGTTAGTTTAGATATTTACTAGAACTTTGATTAGTTGTTTCCTAATTCCTCTTATCACCAATGCGTACTAGTATGTAGTGAATATGTACTGCTTGGTGTAATGGTGTGTACAGGAAAATCTTCTGATGTTGGTTGTCATTGGTCTATATTTGTTGATAGTGGAACTTCTTTTGCCTTCCTGAGTCCCAGACATAGATTTGCAATCCGAAAAGAATTTACGTTTTTACGTTTCAGTTTTGTTGGTTTCATTGTTGGTACTCATCATGGATAGTTGACAATGATGCAAATTTTTTTTATTTGCCTAGTAGAGTCATAAGAAAGCAAAAGGTCTGTATGGAGTGCCTTTTCCGCATTTCGATTTGCTTGCTGAAGTTTATTCAAAGGATAAAGCATGTGGAGATCATTGTGAAAGCCCTGAGAAAGCCATAAATTCCATGAATGTTGAACTCTCAAGTAATCATGTGATTGTAGACAGTGATGATGAAGATGGTACAACCTCTTCTACTCACTCAACCCATCAATCAAGCCACCGGTCTGTGAAGTTGGAAGATATAACGGAACCTCCCTTGAAGAAGATGAAGAAGATGAAAAACAAGGTGAAGGAGCTTCGGAATGTCAAACAAGTGATGAGCTCACAATTAACTTTCAGGCCATGTCTAGCAATTTCGGAAATTTTTTCCAGAACATGAACGAAAATATTGCTACTATGGCTAATGCTTGGTCAAAGGCGGAAGAGAGAGAACACCACCTTCATGAGAAGAACAACAATGTGCTAGGAGAGGTGCTGAATTTGGATTGTGTGTCTCCTTCGGAAGCTCTTGAAGTAGCTAATATGCTTCTGAGTGAAGAGTCAAAACTTTGTCTCTTTTATCAAGCTCCAATTGCATTGAAGAAACAATTCATTCAAGATTTGTTGAAGAAAAAGTGAACTAACCGAAGTTTTTTTTCTGTATACTGATACCAGGAAGTGCATCAGTGTCAATTCATCAGGATTCTTTTTATGAGTTTTTCACTTCCATCAGGTGCTGTTATCACCAGCAACATGAGCGACATGATGAGCCTGCATCTGCTCGTAGCGACTTAAAAATTGAAGTTTTTTTTTTTTTTTTTTTTTTTTTTTTTTTTTTTTACGTAAAAGAAAAATATTGTAGAGAAGACTCTTTCCAAGTCAATAACCAGAATATGTATATTATTTCTATAAATTAGATTGTAAAATTAGAAAAAATCTTGGTGGACAAGTTGAGAAAGTGGATCTATTTTTATTTTTGTTTCAACCAAACAAAAGGAAAGGGAATCAAGTAACAAACTTCATTTCCATGATCCAAACCAAACAATCTAATCAAGTAACGGTGTCACAATCCATTCCTCCCACTTTACCCATTCCATTCCACTCTCTTGACAACTCACAAACCAAACAAGCGCTAAGAGTTTTTTTGTAGCGGAATTAAAACTAAAAGAACCTATTTTTGTGTTTTTGTGAAAATAAACTAAAGAAAAACAATAAAGATATGATTTAATACCCGCAAGTAATTGAATCTACCGAATTCAGAGAGCCGCGACCCTTAATTCGATCCTCCGCAAAGGATTTAGAACTCACACATGAGTTTGTCGCCCGCAAGCAACCACACAAAGAATTTGAAGGAAACTCCCTTCGACTCTTCGATATTAATACTCAACTGTAATCTGAAAATCTGTCTATGAAAATACATGAGACTATCTCACCTTATATAGGGTAGAGATGTCGAGCTTATTGCCTTAATTCTAGCCATAATAGAATTAGGAAACTAACTTAAAACTTACTCAATAATCAGACTTCCCAAATAAACTAGAAAATACTAATTATCGGAAACAAATTATAAGATTCTCTAAGGAAATAAGGAAAACTCTAAGCTAGAATGAATTTAGGAAAACTCCATAACTCGATTCTTGCTTGGCTCCCGCATCATTCCCCTCTTCTTGAAAGCGAATTGTCCTCAATTCTGAATCAAATACAATTCCACCAGGATCAAATATCAACCTAAAGAATTTTAGAACAAACAAACAAGTTGCAAAAGGCTTGTGTTCAGCAAGTCTTTCAACTCATCATCTTCAAACTCGATCATCTTTTCGACACTATGATCTTCAATCTCTGATCTCTTTTCTTCAAGCTTCTCACGGTGCATAATATTTTGGACATGAAGTCTAGAGCTGTATTGATCATATATGATTTCGACATCATTGCTATAAGAAAGGAAAGACAAATAAGATTTACCTTTGACATCTTCATCAAAACTCTCATCAATATAGAGGTCAATTAATGATTTGTATGAACTCTTGTTCTCAAATTTGTCTATCTCATCTTCAATTACAACCTCACGTTCAATCGCACTCTTTATTTTGTATTCCTCAAAAGAATTTTGTGAGGAAATAGTGTTTCTTCCAATGAAGTATCAAAAAGAACAAAGTTTTGAGCATTCCCCACTTTAGTCTCTTCATCCTCTTGGTTCTGTATGAATTTTACTTGTGAATCGTCCTCATTGCTTGAGATTGTAGCACCAACTATGTCATGAACATATTCCACGATCACTTCTTTTGTTTCTTCTTTACCTTCACATGAATCACCCTTTTCAGATTGTGTGCTGTCAACTTTCTTTAAGCTATCTTGAATATGTTCAAGTACGTAATCTCATCAAACCTAATAAGATGACATCTTTACTTGGTTCTTCATGCTCAACACACCGCTCATCTGATTTTGATGGTTTTGTAGGCAACACATCTTGCATAAAGTCCCTAGGCAAATATTGTTTACGTAACTTGCACTTAAGCACACAAGAACGGATCTCGCACTTGCCTTCATGTTTGCGCCGCCTTTTTACCTTTTCAAACCAACAGAAAGCATCTTCCACCAAAACATTTTTTGCATGATTGAATCTCTCACGATCATCAAAACCAAAGCTATCAAATTTACGCTCAAACTTTCTTTCCCAATATATGTAGTCATCAGGATCACCATCATACTTAGGAATTTCGTACTCCAAGATCGTCATAATTCAAGGAAATCAAGAGCCGAAGCTCTGATACCACTTGATGCGTATGCTAATCTAGAATTAACACACTAAGAGTTTTTTTTGCAACAGAATTAAAACTAAAAGAACCTATTTTTGTGTTTATATGAAAATAAACTAAAGAAAAACAATAAAGATATGATTCAATTCCCGCAAGTAATTGAATCTACCGAATTCAAAGAGCCGCAACCCTTAATTCGATCCTCCGCAAAGGATTTAATACTCACGCATGAGTTTGTCGCCCGCAAGCAACCACACAAAGAATTTGAAGGAAACTCCCTTCGACTCTTCGATATTAATACACAACTGTAATCTGAAAATCTGTCTATGAAAATACATGAGACTATCTCACCTTATATAGAGTAGAGATGTCTAGCTTATTGCCTTAATTCTAGCTATAATAGAATTAGGAAACTAACTTAAAACTTACTAAATAATCAGACTTCCCAAATAAACTAGAAAATACTAATTATCGGAAACAAATTATAAGACTCTCTAAGGAAATAAGGAAAACTCTAAGCTAGAATGAATTTAGGAAAACTCCATAACTCGATTCTTGCTTGGCTCCCGCATCATTCCCCTCTTCTTGAAAGCGAATTGTCCTCAATTATGAATCAAATACAATTCCACCAGGATCAAATATCAACCTAAAGAATTTTAGAACAAACAAACAAGTTGCAAAAGTTAGGCTTGTGTTCAGCAAGTCTTTCAACTCATCATCTTCAAACTCGATCATCTTTTCGACACTATGACCTTCAATCTCTGATCTCTTTTCTTCAAGCTTCTCACGGTGCATAATATTTTGGACATGAAGTCTAGAGCTGTATTGATCATATATGACTTCGACATCATTGCTATAAGAAAGGAAAGACAAATCCTTTGACATCTTCATCAAAACTCTCATCAATATAGAGGTCAATTAATGATATGTATGAACTCTTGTTCTCAAATTTGTCTATCTCATCTTCAATTACTACCTCACGTTCAATCGCACTCTTTATTTTGTATTCCTCAAAAGAATTTTGTGAGGAAATAGTGTTTCTTCCAATGAAGTATCAAAAAGAACCAAGTTTTGAGCATCCTCCACTTTAGTCTCTTCATCCTCTTGGTTCTGTATGAATTTTACTTGTGAATCGTCCTCATTGCTTGAGATTGTAGCACCAACTATGTCATGAACATATTCCACGATCACTTCTTTTGTTTCTTCTTTACCTTCACATGAATCACCCTTTTCAGATTGTGTGCTGTCAACTTTCTTTAAGCTATCTTGAATATGTTCAAGTACGTAATCTCATCAAACCTAATAAGATGACATCTTTACTTGGTTCTTCATGCACAACACACCGCTCATCTGATTTTGATGGTTTTGTGGCAACACTTCTTGCATAAAGTCCCTAGGCAAATATTGTTTACGTAACTTGCACTTAAGCACACAAGAACGGATCTTGCACTTGCCTTCATGTTTGCGCCGCCTTTTTACCTTTTCAAACCAACAGAAAGCATCTTCCACCAAAACATTTTTTGCATGATTGAATCTCTCACGATCATCAAAACCAAAGCTATCAAATTTACGCTCAACCTTTCTTTCCCAATATATGTAGTCATCAGGATCACCATCATACTTAGGAATTTCGTACTCCAAGATCGTCATAATTAAGGAAATCAAGAGCCGAAGCTCTGATACCACTTGATGCGTATGCTAATCTAGAATTAACACACTAAGAGTTTTTTTTGCAACGGAATTAAAACTAAAAGAACCTATTTTTGTGTTTATATGAAAATAAACTAAAGAAAAACAATAAAGATATGATTCAATTCCCGCAAGTAATTGAATCTACCGAATTCAAAGAGCCGCAACCCTTAATTCGATCCTCCGCAAAGGATTTAAAACTCACGCATGAGTTTGTCGCCCGCAAGCAACCACACAAAGAATTTGAAGGAAACTCCCTTCGACTCTTCGATATTAATACTCATCTGTAATCTGAAAATCTGTCTATGAAAATACATGAGACTATCTCACCTTACATAGGGTAGAGATGTCTAGCTTATTGCCTTAATTCTAGCTATAATAGAATTAGGAAACTAACTTAAAACTTACTAAATAATCAGACTTCCCAAATAAACTAGGAAATACTAATTATCGGAAATAATTTATAAGACTCTCTAAGAAAATAAGGAAAAACCTAAGCTAGAATGAATTTAGGAAAACTCCATAACTCAATTTTTGCTTGGCTCCCGCATCAGTCAAGCTGAGCAACTAGGCCCCGTTTAATTATCTCCTGAATCAGCCTCCAAGATCATTCCTTTTGCACATAATTCTTCCACAAACACAGATCATTCCTTTTGCACATAATTCCTCCATTAATAACATATCTTGCCTCCAAGGCCTCATGGAAAACTCGAGTGGCTGTCTTTGAATTACCGCCTTTACAGTACATTTTCACTTTGCAACTATTTACACCACCATCAGGCCGGTTGCCATCTCGGACATGCAATTGACAAGCTCTTCGACTTCTTCAGCCCCGCCTTTATCTTTAAAATGACTTGATATGACTGTAAAATAAGACTTGAATTTCAGAATGCAACCTATACTTGACATCCTTTTCAAAAGATGAACTGCCTCATCAAATTGTTGTTTGTCAAAGACTAGGACGAATACCAACCTCAATCATCATCTTGGAAAGATCGATTGCCTCATTCCCCTTCCCCAATTTGCAATACTCATTAAGAAGCATTCCATATGCTATGATTTCCGGTTTCATGCCTACACCAAAAACGTCCTTTGGATGATTAAATGCTTTATTCAATCTCCCTACGACACATAAGCCCTTCAACAAGCTCATATGAGTGACGAGATCATCCTTAACCCCAATAACCCTAATCCTCGTCATAATTCTCCTTGCCTCGTTGATACGAGTACGAATGCTTGCGGAAGCTAACTGCAGTACAGAACAGGAATTTGTACTCTGGTCAGAACGAACAGGACTGAATTCTTGTCTGTACGTTAGAATAGAACAGAAATCTGCTATCTGAAAACTCGTGGGTACAGGACTGACTGCAGGTCTGTGCTGTTTCGAGTTTAGAGAACGAAAAATAAAGATATGGACGAATGAATCTCAGCCCTTAGAGACCCAATCGAACTAAGCCAATCCCTAAACAGTACGGTCGTTTAGTTTTAGCCTTTGACCTCTAGTACCTCTAGCCGATCAACGATAGAACGAGTACCTTCCGTTCCCTGTCTTGAGTTCAATTACCTTTAGAACTTAAAACGAATGCAAAAGGGTGAGAAAACCTTTCTCAGACTCTTTTATTGCTTTTCTTTAATTCAACAATTCACTGGATACCTAAAAGAAACGTCCTAGACTTTGTTTAAATAGTAAACATAAGCTCTAGAATCTACCTTAAACTAATCCTAATACAATATGGTAACTAATACTCCTAAGGAAATAAGAACTCTACTTATCCCTTAATTTTGTTCCAACAACAATAAGGTAAATAATATTATCTAATAATATGGAAAGTGATCTCGCATCACTCAGATTCGAATATGGGAAATACTCCAACGCCTAGATTGAAATGAGTCTCTGCGTACAGACTAGACATCTGTTCTGTGTCGTCGCGATACAAACTAGCCATCTATTCTGTGCGAGTTTCAACAACCTGATCAGGCGTACTTGCATCACTCGTCCACCTTACCAGCCAAACAAAACCCATTTAAAGTCACATTATAAGTGACTAAATCTAGCTCACAACCCTTAATAATCATCTCATCGAAACAATTCATTGTCATTCCATCTCACCCTTCTTACAATTCCCATCCATAATACCCCATGTTTCTAAGGAGGTTAAGAGGTATAAGTAGCTCATATGAGTGCTTAAAGGGATTCACAGTGCTACTCATACCACAAAGTCGACTTTCCTTTTAAGAATCTCATGTGATAAACACTCTATAGTGCTTACTGGGAGTACTTTCAGGATGGGTGACAACCTAGGAAGTATCACAGGGTGCGCACGAGTGAGGTCAAAGTGCGCCAAAAGTACTTGTGTTGGTGTGTGGGGTCAGTACACAGCCTATCGAACTGTCATAGCTGACTACTTGCGGTTTTGTGATGAGTCGGGGTGTTACACTATCAATCAAGGCCATGTAAGCCACCAACCCCGACAAACAATTCTCACCCCTCGCGCTCATATACCCACAACCTCTCTCGCCACCACCATCAATCCTCTCATTGAATACCCACTAACCAATGTAGTATACGTAACCACATTCGACTTCACCGGCATTTCATCAAACACCTTTCGTGAATCATCAACCATGCCCATCTTATAATACCCTCGAATCATAGTCGTATACGACACACGACATAACGCTTAACAACACCTTCCTCAACAACTTCATAAAAAATGGTGTGTATCATATCTGTTAGATTATTAGTCATTGTCACTAACACTCTCAACAAATCATTACAAGACTGAAAACAATTCCCATTTTTTGCCACGGTTTTTGCCTTACGAAATGCATCAATAGCGTGCTTGAAATGCCCATTTTTGCCAAGAGCTTGATATGGTGGAATCAAACACCATTTTATGCAATTCAATGAACTGGGTTGCACTTGTAAACAATTGATGAGACAGAAGAATCTTATACATTGCTAATTGATTTAGAATGGGCATAGTTAATAGGGTTTGGTTAGGGCAAAGATGCCCAATTGAAGAAGGACAGAGCACAATGAGGATTTGAATAGAACTTTATAACTTCTATCACAAAATTAGGGTTTGAGGAAAAAATTTAATTGAACTAGGGGTTTTAGTTATGAAGGTGATTAGTTTGGTGGGTTTGGAGGAAGTAGATTGGTGCTTAAAAAGTTGTGAAGTTGAAGCCCTTGTTGTCGTTGTCGTATGGTTTCTTGCTATGTAATTTTAAGACCTCAGGTGCACTCAGTTTTATATTTACCTACAGGAGGTGACCACGGGCCTCGCCCGATTTTGCCAACGGATTCGAGTTTAGAGCACAAATATAATCAAAGAACTGTTAAGAAATTTAGTAGGGTTTTTGGAGTTGTGTTGGGGACAAAATTGAATGTTTTGCGACTATGTCAATTGTTTTGCCACTATGTGCTTAACCAAGTCGGTCCAATCCGGTTCATTAGCTATGTCAATTGTGGGACAAGTATGTTTAAATAAAAATTCAAAAAACAAACTTGAAAAGTTTATTACTCCGTATTAAGGAAATGTTTTATACGCGACCGCATGCATTTCACCAAGTGTATATATTCATCACGTGTAATCTATAGTAATTAATCTTAAATATTAATTAATTAGTAACTAATTTGTCTGATATTTATATTAGTAAGTAATTACCTTCCTAACTTACCTTTGTATATTTATTAATGTTTGATTTTTACCTAAGTTAGTATCATAAATGTAGGCGTTTGATCAGGTTTTGACCATTTTCATGTGCAATATATATACACCTATTCACATCCATACAATTCGCTAAGCTCTCTCCTCTCACATCTCTTTTGCGCACTTCTTATTGGCTTCTAGTCAAGTCGCAACTTAACGTGTTTTTATTGTACATTTGAAGGAGCGGGGCATGTTGTCCAACAGATTGTAGGAAAATCCTAAATCAACCTTTTGGATATGCGCAAGTTCACCATCTTGAGGTTCCGTCATCATGTAGGAGAATCTTCCAACTAGGTGTTGTTACTTCTTGCTCTATCGCTGTATACGTTACTCAAAGTCATCATGCACACAAATGGTGTTTATGTATTGTCATTTGTTTGCGGTTGCGGCCAACTTATACGGTATTTGAACTTGCCCTTTAAGTCCTTTTATTTCTTTAAGTTTAATAAAAAAAAAAGTAGAAAAGCATTAATAATAACTTAAAATTACAGATACTATAAGCCATAATAAAAAACGGGTTTTCTAATGTGAGGAGCCCAAGCCTCTCATGTTAAGAGTCTACGGTATTTGTTTCCCTATTTAAGTGATTCACTCGTCATTTCAACAATGAGATCACATTTCTTTTTCTTTTTCAATGGTGAATCTCAGTTAATTAAGAAAACATATATATAGACTCTTAACATCAGCTACTTGGGCATATGTTAGAAAAAACCAAAAATTAAAATAAGAGATACAATAGATATGTCTTAATAGTTTTCTTTATTAAAAATTATAATGTTACACACATACATCTGCGCATCCACACAAAAATTAACACAGTGAAAATGTGAAAGTTTGTCGATCAATGTTTGACCCATATCACATCACCAATAAAGGAAGGCACTTTTTCGATAGTCTAGTTTATAATTGCCGAATCACCCCTCATAATTTCATCAATTACATGTTGAAGATTTTGAATCTCTATCGCAGCAAACATCCTTACTTCGGACCTTATTTCTTTCCTTGTTTCTGTTTTGAGAAATGCTATTCTTTTCTTCATACTTTTAACCTAAATTCACAAAGCATAGATTAATTAAATAAGATATTGACACAACGACAAAGATGGCATGGTCATGATAGTGACGAAATTTTGGTCTCAAAATGATATATAAGACGTGGACATTAAGTAGCTAGGGTTGAAAAATAGAAAATGTGGAAAGATACATATCTAACCTTTTGATAAGGCCAACGATTTACTATAAATAAACGAAGCTTGAACTTTACGACTGTGTCACATATCTTCAACTTTTTAGCGGCTTCTTTCTTGGGCAAGTTAAAACATTGAGCAATATCTTGAAGGATTAATGGCTTGATTCTTTCCCTCTGCGCGACTTCATGATTTATAGATGAAAAAACAACAACAAAATAATTAGATTCATTATGGCTTAAATTTCACAAAATATTGCTTGCATGTTGCATGAGATGGTCACAAACTCACAATATGAAATTGTGGAATAATATAGAGTAAAAATAGTGTTAATAAATCACACTACAATTAACTAAAAGAAGTAAAACAATGACCTACAATAAAAGGTGAATACCCTATAGTTTGTCCAACGGTTGGACGATTCTCCTGCATGGAATGATAATCGTCTTTGCACATTTCTAGCGGTTTGATGATTGAAGGACTCTCCAGCATTCGGCTGGGCAAGAGACCTCGTTGCTACAAACGTGCGTGGAATACAAAAACACTAGGGTGAGACTCGTCCAACATCCAATAAAATATCGTATATATTCGACTAATGTATGTAATATATGCATTAATTATTATCAGACTACAAACCTGGGTTTTGAAATAGACCAAGAGGGTTAGGTTGGTTAAGGGGATCCCAACTATAACCAGTGCACAAAGCTTCATAGAACGGTGCAATTGGCTCTAGCAACACAACAAAGCCGTTTTGCGAGTGTTCCAAAAAATAATTTCTCAAGAAATCCCCAATATAGCCAAAGCTTTGTGTTGAAAAACTGATAAAAAAAGAAAAGATACATTCTATGAGCAAAATTATTGTTGATAAAAAGAATGAAAAACATAAGGTCAAGTAATTATAATTTGTATTAAATTGCACATTCATATGTACGTATAAGGTAAATTAATGTACATCGGAAATGAAATGTTGAAAACCTACTCAAACTTCTGAGACTCTTCAATGGCAATCGCAACCCCATTACTGGAATTTAAAATAAGTACATAAATAGCATGGGATATGCTCCCAATGTTCCCATGCAGCTCGAGATTTGTCGTTTGAGGGCCTGTTGTACAAAAATAACGCATGCACAATTAGGTTATTTGTTTGGTATAATTAGATGACTATTGAATAATCAACATAAACATATACACACCAAGTCATTTACTAAAAAGTTCATCTCTAGACTCTAGTTATTTTCTACCATTCTAAAAATTTGCCAAGCATGTACAATTTTGTAGAAAATTGGTTAAAGTTGTAGCCGGCCACAATTTTTTTCAACAGTGTTTCATAAAATGTGTACATCAAATTATATTGCCCTTTTAATAGTTTTTAAGTATCATCATAATCTAATTGTTTCGAAGATGTACATGGTCTTACTTAATAATAAATCACTCTTACATACAAAGTCAAGTCACTTAATAATCTACATATCACAAAGTTACAACAATTGTCATCAACAAAAACTTTATATTTAACACAAAGTCAAATAACTACTACATTATTACACCTTATTATATATCATAACCAAATTCAAAACAGAAAACGGATGACAATAAAGTACGTACCATTCGTGTGCATAATAACTCTGAGAGTGGTGCAATTATTGCAAGAGTTATCAACACCCGGTAGATTATGCAACATTTGAGTAGGCAATGACTCGAATTGTGAACTCGGATTGTTAAAAATTCCAGGCATATTTTCGCCACTGCCCCAGAAGCCGCCAGCACCACCAGACCCACCACCTAGCACTTGCATGGGAAATGGCTCAGCTTGTGCGCTCAAATTTGCTGCGAAACCAAGCATATTTCCGTCACTGCCGCCACCAAGCCTTTGCATGGGTAATGGCTCAACTTGTGCGCTTGATTTTGGCACAGAAAGATGCACATTTTTGACACTGCCTCCAGCTCCAGCGCTTGCACCAGTCACTTGTCGTTGTTGTTGTTTTTTATTTTTGTAAACAATATCCATTACATTTTTTGGACGAGGAGGAGGATTAATATTTTCGTTAATTTGGACCGAAGGTGATCCAAATTCCGAAAACACTTTATCAATAAATGCAGTTTCATTATTGCTCACAACAATGTCAGGAACATCACTCGGCGGATCAGGCAACGGTTCAGGTAGTTGAGTACCGAGAATATTACCCGAACTATCATCAGGAGCGGTCCCAAGAATATCATCAGGGTCATGCGATGTTAGCAATTGGTTTAAAAAGGTGCCAAAATCAGCACCATCATTATTCAAAGGAACATTCGCAATTGGGTCTTTCACAACAACATTGGCGCCAAATGGGGTGTTGTTATTATTATCCATGGTGATGAAAGAAATTAAAGTATTATTATGGTTGTTGGATGTTGAGTATGTAACCAACACCGTCACCGTGATTAGGCCAGCGGCGGTGGTGGTGAAGTAGATAATGGGAAAGGGAGCGCCAATTAGTTTTTGGGAGTAAAAGTGTAAGAATCTTATATGTTATACCTTATCTTATATGTTGGAGAAAATTTTTTGGTTCATTGTAAATAGTCAATAAAATCAAAAGATGAAAAAAAAATCATATATTCGTATGCATTCTCCAAGTACAATATTGGGTGAAAAATTTTAGGTTCATTGTAAAGAGACATTAAAAATAAAAGGTAAGAATATCATATTTTCATATGCATTCTCCAAGTACCATATTGGTAGAAGGTTTAGATTCGTTGAACGTTTAGGTTTATTGCAATCAAGTTTAGGTCCTAATTAGTTGAAAAGAAATGTAGGTTCGTCCTATTTTTATGTAAGATGAATGAACATATTATAAAATAATATTGCTTTATTCGTTGCTAGGTATAGAGACTCGCAACATTGTAGCACATATGCACGTATAACATTTATGAATAATTAGTATACATAGTACACTATAAATGTAAGGGTAAACCCATTACACCAATTCAATTATATCTTACATCAAAAGATTGTAACATTTGATTCAAATATTTCTCTTTTATTTATTTGTAGAAAATGTCGAATGACATTTATAATGACCAGATTAATTTGATTCTCTTAATAGGTGTGGTGTTGCTACTCGAAATGAAAAATTTGTCCTCCTAGATATCCTTACAAGAGAGAAAGACGATTGTTGGAAAGCAAAAGTTAGAGCGTCACGACATTGAAATGTTGTCGATACTACCAATAAAAATGACATGTTACTCAAAATGATTGTCAACTTTTAATTGATGAGAATGTATGTGCCATTTGTAATATTAAATACCTAAAAACTTACGATTGTCTGTTAATCTGCATAACTCTTATATCCATTAAATAATTTAGTCGAATCTCGCACATTCTTTTCGTGGAGTACTCAAAGATGGTGGTGTCTATTTGATTAAAAAAATTCCCTATTATTGACAACAAAACCAACTACCGCGTTGTCTCCAAAAATAAGCAAAAGATTCCATTCTACTCAAGTACCATTGTTAGGTTTGACCTCATTAATTTTGGGGAATCTGCCTGAACGTCTTGAAATAACTTGCATATTCTCTTGAGAAAGGTTATGGGAAAAAAAGAATATTTCTTCCAAAAGTTTGATCAAAGTGGATATTAAGAAGGCTTTCGATTCTTTAAACTGGTCTTTTGTGGAGAATATGCTGATTTGTATGAGTTTTCCTAATCTGTTCATCAAATGGGTTATGACTTGCATATCAACACCTTTGTATTCTATTAAAGTGAATGAGAGGTATAAAGGTTTTGTTGCTGGGAAGTGCGGGCTCAGACAAGGTCACCCTATGTCACCTTACATCTTTGTTCTAAGTATGGAGGTGCTTTGTAAGATGCTTAGAAGAATGCATGAGCAGAGGAAGTCTTCTTTACACCCTAAATGCCAAAAAGTCGGGCTGACACACCTAACTTCTGAGGGCAGACTTAATGATTTACACAAGAGGGGATGTGCCCTCTATTTCTGAAATGTCTCAATAAAATTGCAGATCTGTCTGGCTTGATAGCAAATCCTACAAAAATGGACATCTATTTTGGG
Source organism: Spergularia marina (assembly GCA_963680865.1). Taxonomy (NCBI): domain Eukaryota; kingdom Viridiplantae; phylum Streptophyta; class Magnoliopsida; order Caryophyllales; family Caryophyllaceae; genus Spergularia; species Spergularia marina. The sequence continues at coordinate 15,169,806 of OY804560.1, read as the reverse complement.
GGAGTCCTTGAGGAGGTTAAAAGGAAATTCTCCAGGTGAGAGGGTTCACAGAGGGGGTTTTTCCTTTCAGATATTTGGGGATACCTTTGCATGCTAAGAAAACTTAGGGTTGATATGTATAAGGCCCTGGTTAGAAAATTGGAGGCATCTGTTCATCATTGGTTTGCCCAATTCTTATCATTTGCAGGGAAGATTCAGTTGTTCAATGCTATGGTCTTTGGTCTTGGAAACTTCTGGAGCTTAAGCCTTCTTAATCCTAAAGGCATTCTGAAAAAGATTAACAAAATCTGCAACAAAATCTGCAGGGATTTTCTTCGGGGAATTTCTTATGGTAAGAAGAAGATGACAAATAAGAGTTGGATTAACTTGTGCTCTCCAAGAGATGAGGCATGCATTGATATTAACAAGGTTTTAGCTTGGAATAAAATCATGCTATCAAAGTGGATTTGGAGACTGAAGAATGACCAACAGAGCATCTGGTGCAAGTGGATAAGAGCTTACGTCCTAAAAGGGTAGAGTCACTGGCAAATTAAGATGAAACTTTTGGAAAGGCATTCTTAGGATTAGGGATGATATAATGCAAATGACAAGTGATCAGGACACCCCTGCAACAATGGTAAAATCCCAGAGCAAGGCTAATAAATTCCATAATGTGAAAGGTTATGATAGCGTCGGGTTAAAGTTACTAAAGTAGAATGGCATAGAGTTGTCTAGGATAGAGTGACTATACCCAAACACAGCTTCATATCAGCTTTGGCTGGGCAAAATTTCCTTGCCACTGTTGATAAGATGAAGGAAAGGGGGCTACAAATTGTCAAAATGTGCGCCCTATGCAGTAAAAATGAGGAAAGTCAAGATCTGTTCTTTAATTTTCATGTGAAGTTTCTAAAGCAGAATGACACGCAATATTGAAATGGCTGGGGATTAACAGGAGAACATGGGACCTAAAATGAGAACTCATTTGGTTTAGCAAGAAGAAAAGAAGAAGGTATTGGACAACCAGGTGGGCAAAGGCCAGTTTGAATGCCACCATTTACCACATTTGGCTGAAGAGGAATTCGAGAATCTTCCGGGATAGGGAGCATATCAAGGATTGGATTGTAAATCAAGTAAAACTATTAGTATGGACTAGACTATATGATTGGAAATAAAATGATGATCAACTGGAAATGTTAGATAGATTGTTGATGTACAGTTCTTGCTTTGTGGGTATCATTTTGTAAAAAACTTTATTCCCATATTTGGATGAATAAAACACAACTTTCTTATAAAAGAAACATATGAGTAGTACGTTAACTAGTTCACAATTATTCCTTTTTTGGTAGATTTGTGAAGTCGTTGGTGAGATCAATTTAGCAAAAATATTCAAAGGCAAAGAGATTGATACCATTGAAGTGGAACTTATGAATAGACAATCAAAGGATCATCGAAAGTCCAATTTAATTCAAAGATCCTTTAGCAATTCACATTTTGCCTTATGAACACAATTTATAAATAATTAAAATAATTTGGATAAAAAGAATAACACTAATTAAATTTTAACAAAAGCCGTGTGTAGTACGGAATGCCACCTAGTAAAAATAATAAAAGATGAGAAACATCATATATTCATATGCATCGGAATGTCACCTAGTAAAAATAAAAGATGAGAAACATCATATATTCATATGCATGCTCCAAGTACAATGTTGGCGGGAAAGTTTAGGTTCATTGTAAGTAATTTAATAAAAATAGAAAAGGAAAAATATCCTACATTCATATGCATGCTCCAAGTACAATGTTGTGGGAAAGTTTGAGTTCATTATATTCATCTTTTAGGTTCATTGTAATTAAGTTTAAGTCCTAATTAGTTGAAGAGAACATGTAGGTTCATCCTATTTGTATTTGACATGCATGAACATATTATAAAGGGTATCGCTTCATTCGATGCATGCTATGCATAGGGACTTACAGTATTATACGTAGTGAATGTAATATAACATTTATAAATAACTAGCTTTTGTTCCCGTGAACTCACAGGTGTTTTTTTTTTTGCTTCCTCTTAAACGATAATTGTAGACATTAACTTTGTAACTGAGAACTAGTAAAGATTTGAATAGGTATTTACATTTATAATATATTTCATAAGTAAAACATTTGTATCAATAATCACCCTGTATATTCCTCCTCCCGTAATGCCTAGCTAAAGTTCTATAAGAACAACTCTAAAATTATGTGTATAGTGTTTTTTTTCCCTTTTAGCAAAATACAATAAAAAACAATGGTAAATATATACTACTTTAAAGCAACATGCATATAACTCAAATTTTTGACAAACCAAAAGTTAACAGACATCATTTAATTTTTTTGTTTTAAAAACCTTTGAACTTACCTGAGATATTGATGTATAAAAGCCTCATATTATAAGAATATTAAAAGTCTCCATATGAATATGATAATGAATGACTTTTCATTCAATAAATGTTCCTTTATTCTAAAGATGACCCTCAAACATATAACGTGAAAATTTATACTCGATAACAATGAAAAACCTCTAACAACGCGACACATAATTCTTGTTTTATCAAGTCTTAAGGGATTTTGATATGACTATTTTTAATTCAAATAGATGTGTCAAATCATTTTTGAGTACATGATTAATATTTTTGTTGGATGAATTTGTAATAATTGATGTATTTGGTGTCATTACAATATTAAAAGCTCGAAACTAAAAAGTTCCAATGTAAAATATACTCGCCAATTACAAAATCGAAAATATACACAACCAAGATGATCTTATTGCATGATAATAGTTCAAATACAATATAGCTATCGATATCAATCAAAACAATAAATTCGAATCTATTTATAATCTCACAGTAAAATGCGGATATTCAAAGATTTTATTGCGATAGACACATATAACAAATTTTCATCCATAGACCTGACATGCCTTAATCTAGGTTCAAGCGAGTCTAATCATCCTAGCATAGCTTAGGGTCGAATCCACAAGGTTGGGTGTGATTGTCTATCGAATTTAGCTCTAATTTTAGTCTAGTCTAATTAAGGTGAGGGAATTTATCTAATTACTACCACTAATTGATTATTAAACAAATAAAGTCGGAAGCTCTAAATTTAAAACCGTTAATTAGGGAGTTAGGGGGTATAAGTGTGGTCCATGCAACAAAGATGAATTCTTTGATTATGAGAATTAGCAACAAAACTCAATGAGATTGATTCATGCCAAATGAGGGACAACAAATGATTAAGAGCCTCTCATGTACTTAATCTAATTCCCAATTAATCAATTAAATCATTCTCATGCAATTAACCAATCAATCCTACCTACTTATGCTTAATTGGGCCTCAAATATCTTATGTTGGCCTAATTAGTGAAAGATACAACTACCCAAACGTACATCCTAGGCAATCATGCAATTAAAATCATAAGGGTAGCCATTGGGCACAAATCATATGATATACATAACATTACGTTAATTCCCCACATAAAGATATATACCACCTTTGTCACATTTCCCACACCCCCTAACAATAAAATTACTCACGTATCACTAAATCAACACTAATCTCAATTATTAGAGTCCTAAATATTATACTAGACATGGTAAAATGGTAAAGATGCAAACTTGAAAGACTAGACTAATTAATCAACTAATAAACATAAATTAACAATAACTAAAACAAGATAAATGACAATAAATAAAAGGGAGAAAATATGCTACCCAAACAAATGAAATAAAGAGGTGATGGATGAATAAAGACTTGAATTATATTAATAATAAGCTTTGACAATTGTTGCAATAATCTTGAACAAAATGAAAGACGAAAAGATGAAAGAAAATACAAGGGTGGAGAAACCAAAGCTCAAGTTAGGAGAAAGAGAATTTTTGGATCCCCATTTGAATTAGTCTTAAAATATCTAAGAAAATGAAAAGGTGGCTATCAAATTAGGGTAGGTGGGTATTTATAGTAAAGAAAGGAAAAGACGAAAAAAAGGGTAGAAAAGGAAAATATAGGGCTTCGCTCGGCCACATGCTCGCTGAGCGGATATATGAGCTCGGCAAGCGGAGCGATACGCCTGGCCGAGCGGACATTGGCTCGGCGAGCAGCTCATTATTCTTCCTACGCTTGGCGTTCCGCTCGGCGAGCGGGTGGCAGAGCGTAGCTCGTTCTTGCTTTATTTGCTCCTTTTTCCCTCGCTTGTCGTGCCTATCGCCCCTCTCTAAACTCCAATTCTGCTCTTTGGCTCATTCGTGCTTCGGGTTCCGCTCCCCGTAGGTGTTCCTACAAAAGCCAAAAGCAAACCGCAGAATCCAAATCTCGTACACAATAGGAAATGTACTAGATTATGCAAAATAACATTGAATTGAGCCAAGAGAAGCATATACATGAAAATGGCGGAAAATTGGCTATACAAACATCAAAATTTAGGGGACGGGATGCATAAATCACACGGAAAAAAGGGACCAAAATAGTTATATCAAACTTCCCCACACTAAACTCTTACTCGTACTCGAGTAAGTCAAATCAAATCAATTGCAAAAATGGGGGAAACGAGCGCAAAATCGAGACACAACTCTATATACACACTACCTTTATTATGACAAATAAACATAAATCTATACAACTAGCCTAATAAGCATGTTATTACTATAATAGCGGATTGAACCTTAGTGTGCTCCGCGCCCCTTCAACTCCCACTTAGGGGCACCCGTGAGGATGGGCACCCCTTGGGAGGCAATCAAAGAGGGTCTTGCGAGAAAATTTGGAATACAATCGTGTCATTCAAACACATACACTAAAAGTAGATTTATTCCGAACAAAATAAGTCACATCCCTCAAAAGTGACTACCGTCCTAGCCCAAATGGGAGTCTAGGAGGTTTTTCGGCTTCCCATAACGCAAAAGAAATGATCCTAAAATTCAACTAACAAGGTAACCATATACACTAGACAATCAACCAAATCCACTAAAACATTGCTCACAAGGGTTAACCCCCCCCCCCAAACGCGTTGACAAAGAGGCATGGAGGGAGGTGAGAAAGTCCTCAAGTGTGCATTGAGTCTTGTGGACTCCGATCCCGACTCCTACAAGTGTAGGTGCTAAGGATCGTCCAAAATCGTGCTTGACAACTAAAAACTTTTGTGAAGAAAGAGGTTGACAATATGTATAAAATTTGTGGTTTATTCAACAAACATTTCTTTTTTGCGAGGTTGGGGTGTCCCCATTTCAAAACTAGATAACACTATTTTTTTTTCTTTTTTTTTTCGAGAATCAAAAGTGTTGGTCGACCCCTTACCGGGTCATACCAACTTTATTGAGGGATGGGGGTATTTTTATTATAATTATATTTTTTTTTGGATGAAGACTTTTGGTGGTGGTACACACCGGGTAAAAGATGAGTTTTTATGCATTCAAATGGTTGCTTTTGCATCAATTTATTAGCTAATTCTTTCATTCGTGTACTTGTGCTTTAATATAAGAATTAGTGGTTTTTGAATGTATTTATGGCCTCAAGATTGATGTGCAATTGTGTGGAACGGTAATGAGGCGATAAATGAGGATCCAAGGAGCGAGATGCCAAGTTTTGGACAAGTTTTGGAGGAATTTCAGTCCAATTAAGGAAGGTCAACTTTGAACCTCCATAACTTTCAAACGGCTTTGAATTTTGCAGTGCAACCAATGGCATATTAAATTTCATGATCTTATCTTTCCAGGATGTGGTCACATGTCCTCACAGGCCACGTAACGAAGAACTTATGACCAATTGAAAAACGTCGCCAGAATCAGTCCGGCGACAGAAACAGAGAGCTTTAATTGACTTGTCTGAATTTGGGATGAGTCGTCTTGACGCTTAAGACGAGTCGTCCGGAATCAGGATGAGTCGTCCCGTCGCTCCGTCGGTTAAGTAAGGATTTCCATATCCCGTCTTGTAATCTTTTAGTATAAATACTTTAAACTTTCGGTAGTTTTAATGATTCAGTTTTCTCAAGACCTAAGTTGTATTTTGAAGAATTATGCAAGGCTAAAGACCTTTTATACTCGGATTTATTAATCGAAGCTATTATTCACCGATAATTGTGAGTTTGATTTCTAATTCTTAATTTCGTTTGAGTATTGTTTATTCTCTCGCTCTTATCATTATTATTTATTGATTTACTGTTAATTAGGTGGCCACTAATTAACCCTACATTAATTTATATTGCTAGATTCTCAATTAAAGGATTAATTGTTTGATTGTTGAATCGATTAGTAGAAACTAGGTCTAATTGCATGTTGATCATCGTGATTAGATTTAGGGGAGAATAAACATATTAATTGAAGATCGAAACCGCGTGTGTCTAGATCTTATTAATCTTAGTTGATATCATTTAATTGCTTTATGCTTTCGCTGGATTGAATTTAGGCGCGCGTCTTTGTTATCCGCCGATTAGGGCTATTAGGAAGGGCTGATATCTCCTCTTAGATACAATTAAGAAACGATAAGAAATAATATTCTACAACTAACTACTCAACGAATTAGGATTAGTTGATAACTAGGACCAATTAGGTGAGCGATAGTGGGTATTAATTGTCCGAGATCTTTCCTTCCAATTGTTTACAAATTACTCACTTTGCTTTAGACTACTTGATCACTTATACTCATAAACCCCCCATTTGGTTACCATTACGTACTTAGACAATTATCGTTCTCTGTGGATACGAACCTTGCTTGCCTATTAATACGTTTTAGGTTAGTATTGATTAATTATATTTGTAGGCATAGGACTTTAGCCTGTCATGTGGCTCCACCCGCATTAGGTCTTGCCAATGATTTTTCTTGAAATTTCTTAATGAAAGGGGACTTATTTCCAAATCGGCTTATTAAAGCTTCATTGGTGGCGGAAGCTAAGGTAAGGGGCGGTCACACCTCCTTCTAAGTGTTTGTGGAAGAAAAACGCTATCAAGAACAATAATGTCACCTTGGGAGAGTAGTCACATAAAGCATTCAACGCACAAAATTGGCAAAAACAAATTAATCGGACTAGTAGCCTCAAAGTCAAAATACTAGGCGGGAAAACACTTATTGATGTGGCGTAAATGTGGTGTGTGAATTCAGTTGATATAGGCGCCTCAGTGTCTATTTGGGCATGGTTTTATCGTGATTCGTAAGACCACACCACCCGGAGTAATTTTGGAGATTATTCGTTGGTTTTACGAGTTTTTGGTGGCCTTAGACCCTTTTGGTGAGTCTCGGACAATACTAGGGGATCAAGCTACGAGTTGGAGCAAGATTCGAGAAGAAGATTGCTTGACCACACTCCGAGAACCACACACCATCACCTCCAATTTCATTGGATCATAACTCTCTAACGAGAAGATATTTTGCAGAAATTTCAATTGGAGAGGAAAGTTCATCGTCTTAGCTTTCCAATGATATATTATGAACTCAAGATGAAGTTTGGAGGTAAGAGTTATGCCCGTTCGAAGATTGCCCTGCGCTCAGCCCCTAGACTCGAGGAAGATCATATCGACTCGAGGTTCGTGCAAATAAGTCGAGGATAGGCGACAGGACGGGTATTTTGAAGAACAAGATCCTCGATTCGAGAGAGGGTATCTACGAGTCGACAGTTCGCTCGCTCGACTCGGGGATTTATTTCCTCGATTCGAGAAAGTTAGCTCCCGAGAAGCTTCCTAAAGGCTAATGGCGGTTTCTTTTGCCTAAATATTTATTTTGTTTTCTAGTGTTTTTGTACTTCTTGAATAAAGGGGCATGAACCCCTCCCTAGTTATAATCATCTTTCATATTATTTTTCATCTAATTTTCATTTTAGAGAGAGATTATCCAAAAACAATGGGTTTTATTCCCAAAATTATTGTAATAATTTATATGGGAGGCTAATCTCCTTCCTAGACTCTTGGTGTAATCAAATTTTTCATCCTATGTATTAGTAATATTTTTCTCTTTAATTTGTCTTTTCATTATAATTAATTCATTGTTCTTTAATGCATAATTTATCCTCGTTTTATCTAATTAGCTACTAGATTAGATTTGGGTATTTCATATGCTTGGTTGATAATTGGTGGTCATTGATTATTAACCCTAAAGGAACCAACTTTCACATGATTAGTGTCGCGGTTGTGGCTAATTAGTGATTTGGTAGGCAACTAATGGATTAGATTTGATTAGTGTCGCAGTTGCGACTAATTAGATACTAATTTGGGTTGTTCTGAATCTTTTATTAGTCCTTGCTTTTCATGCCTTTGGTTGTGATTTGTTTGAGTGGTCACTAGACAAATTAGGACTAAAAGGAGGGGAATTTGGCGGTGGTTGCTCAAATTCCCCACAAAAGAGGATTAATTGGTTAAAACCGGGACTATTAATGAATTGGTAATATTAGAAAGAGATCAAACTTACTATATTAGGGAGTTAGACAAGATTATCACCTAGAGTCGCTTTAATGAAATTGATATTTCATTTATCTCTGTTAATCAACTTTCAAACCAAAAACCCCCATTTTTAATTGCTTTATTTCCTTTATTAATTTCATTTCCGCATTAGAATCGCATTGTAGACTTCCTCTCTTCCTTGTGTTCGATGCTCACTTACCCTACCAACTTTAGGTAGTGGTTTTGTGGTAATTTGATAGGATTTAACGACAATTTTCGTATCACTTATTCACAATGCAATGGTGCAAGAAGGATTGTCTAAGTGGCATAGTTTTTGAAGAAGTTGAAAATAAGAAAAATCTCTAAATTGTTAGGGAGAAAGCAATGTTATTTAAATTTTCTTGCAATTTTTGGATTTTCTCATTTTTAAACAAAGGAAGAAAAAGCAAATGAAAGAGATATATACAAGTGATTTGGAATTTGGATTTATTGAGGGAGCAAATTTGGATTTAGGGAAATTTTGGATTGAATACCCGAATGAGGAAACATTCTACTCAAAGGGGATGGGAGCATAAATCATGCATCTTGAATGCAAAATAATCATCTAATAAGCACACAATCACGTCATCAATCACCAAACATCAGCATGTGATCAAACATCATCATCATCATCATCATCATCATCAACATCATCATCATCATGCAAGGAAGAGATAGGGCCAAGGCTAAGAACATCTCAAGATGTAAAAACATTCATAAGCAAGCCTAACAAAGAAAACTGAGACATGATAATAGGAGTCACAACTACCACAAGCAATACCAACAACAACAACAACGTGAACTAACAACAACCGCAACAAGAAACCACACCACAACACCATAATCACATAGACGCAAGAGAGAACACCCCCCACACTAACCTAGGCAACGACCTCGTTGACAACACAAAACTAGGTTTGACGGTCTTCATATGGGTAGTGGGGATCCGAATCATAATAGTTTCCAAAATAGGGCCCTCTCGTGGCACACACCTATCACTATCCATATAGGTCCACCGCCTATTATCCTCTTGGATTTTCTTCTCAAAAACAATCAACTCATCGGACCATCCATAGTCCTTGACTTCCCAAGCCCCACACTCTCGAACATACTCACCATTGCGTAGGGGCATGCCCAATTGGCATGCATGGTTGGCAAGGCTCACCCACTCGCGGTGCGGTAAAAGAACCGCACGGTTGTCGTTAATATAAACCAAATAACGGGGTTGCGTCTCCTTACCCTCTCTAAAAGGTACAAATTTGTTGTTCAAGTAGGGGTGGTCTAGCCAAATCTTATCGACGCAAATGGGGGGACCAAAACCAGACACATCGAATCCCATGGTCACGGCTATGATGGTCACAAGACCGCCACAACCAATTTGGGTTCTTGATTGCTAAGTTATGAAAGAAATTTTTGACGACTATGGTTATGTCAAGGGATGGTCCCGTTTGATAGAGACAATTCGCAAGGATACTCACGGCATTGTTGGATACACGGTTAGCCGTTTCAATAGTAGGGAATTATGGGGTTACGCACCAAAGACCCCTTCGCTCTCCTGCTTTGAAAGCCCGTGGGGTCACGTGTAATACGGCTCCACAAAGTGGAGCGTGCTTCCATGTGTGCAATGGCGTGGTAATGATGAGCCGCGCCTTGGGGGTTTCTAACTAAGCCAAGGCAAAGGCTGAAAGTCTCTAGGGTCATCATATGGCGATTACCTAGGAGTTGCAAGAAGACACAAGTGTCATCGGTACTAAGACGAAATGTCGTTAGGAACACACATGTTATGCCAACATAAGTCTTTTCTGTCGCCCTAAAAATTCTCCCTATCCCCACATAATCACACATATCTTTTAATTGCTCATATATTCACATAGTTTGTAGTGTGCTTTCACATGGCCAACGAGTACTAACGTGCAATTTGGTTAGCATGTTCTTAAAAGCTTTATACTCGTCTCTATCATCAAATCATACGTTATACTTCCTAAAACCATGAGCAAAAGAATTGTAACTAATAATTTCATAATCATGCTCAAAAGGAGAGAGAGTTATACCGTTGGTTGCGGTTCTAGCCCGTTTAGGGGCCATGGATGATGATTCTCCTCAAATTGCTGCCTCTAGGAGCCTCCTAATCCTTTCCCAATGCCCAAACTCTTCAAAATCGACCCCAACAAACCATCACCAATTTTGAGGGGCAAAATCAGAAGTACTTGCACACTTTGAATTTTGCTCCCAAAATTCGAGCGCACACTCTCCTAAGACTTAAAAATCTCCCCCCAAATTTTGGTGTTGAAATGGTAAGTGTAAGGGGGGTATTTTTGAAGAGAGATAAATTTTAGTGAGATTTTTTATTTGAATTTTTGGAGAAATGAATGGGTGTATGAGATTGTAGGAGTGGAGACGATGAGTTTGATGTAAAAATTGAGTAAGTTTGATGAGTGAAAGTGGGTGAAAGTGAAGAGAGAAGGTAGAGGATGAAGAGGTGTTTGAGTTTAATGGAGTTTGGGTGATGAAATGAGAGGAAGGACATGAAGATGGGGTGATAAGGGGGTATTTTTCAGATGGGGTGGGCAAAAGACCATAGTACCCCGCGGAGAAAGAAGAAAAGCGACCAAAAACAAGCGAAATAGTCTTCCGCTCGGCGAGCGGACAAACCCGCTCGGCGAGCGAAGATATCCGCTCAGCCGAGCGGATTTTCGCTCGAGGACACAGTCCCTGATCCTTCTACGCTCGGCGAGCGACCGGACGAGCGGAGGAGATTTTTGCTCCAAGGGGTTTCATTCTTGCATCGTTTTGCGCACCCTCTTCACCCATTACCCATATTGTTATGTAATATCATTCCCAAGGGTATCAGTATCTCTCCATACTCCGATTCTTCAACTTCCGAAAGGCAAACTCAATATTCATCGTCAGTTCTTCAAACTTTCACCCCAAAACTTCAATTATCACTATACTACAACGAAAAACACACCAATATGTACAAGTGGACTCGGGTTGCCTCCCGGGAAGCGCGGATTTATGTGGGCCCGCCGGAGCGTCTTTCGAAACTCAACGAGAACCTTTTTGGGGGCCTTCCTCTAGGCGGAGCGCCTCAATGCAACCGATCAAATGTCCTTGATTGTAAATCTTGAGCCGTTGACCATTAACTTTGAATTAAAGATTCACCATCTTTGCCTTGAATCTCAATGGCTCCATAAGGAAATACCTCATTCACGTTAAAAGAACCTGACCACCTTGACTTCAACTTTCCCGGAAACAACTTCAACCTTGAATTAAAGAGAAGAGCTTCATCATCGACTTTGAACTCCTTGTGGAGTATCTTGGCATCATGCCACTTCTTAGTCTTTTCTTTGTAGATTTTGGAGCTGTCATACGCCTCATGACGCAACTCCTCAAGCTCATAAAGTTGGAGAAGTCGTTTTTCTCCGACTAGACCACTATCAAGATTCCTTTCCTTAATCGCCCACCAAGGCTTGTGCTCTAACTCCACGGGGAGATGACACGACTTTCCATACACCAATTTGTAGAGAGTGGTCCCTATTGTTGTCTTGTAAGTCGTGCGAAGTGCGCAAAGCGTGTCATTTAGTTTAGAGGACCAATCCTTACGCTTTGAGTTTACCACCCTCTCTAAAATGGATTTGATTTAGCGATTACTAACCTCATCAATTTGGCCGCTTGTTTGGTGATTGTATGCTAGAGCGATTTTGTGTTGGACTCCATATTTTCTCAAAGTTGCCTCAAACGTCTTCTTGGTGAAGTGAGATCCACCATCACTATTCACCACTCTAGAAACTCCAAATCTCGGAAATATGATGTTCTTGAAGAGCTTTGCAACAGTCTTGGCATCATTGGTAGGTGAGGCCAATGCTTCAATCCACTTGGACACATAGTGAACCGCCACCAAGATATACATATTCCCATTAGTAGAGGGAAAAAGGTCCCATGAAATCAACTCCCCGAACATCAAAGAATTCAACCTCCAACATGGAATTGAGGGGCATTTAATCTCTTCTTCTAATATTACCCCTCCTTTGACAAGAATCGCACATTACCACGTAGTCGTGTACATCGTTGCATAAAATCGTTCAATAGAAGCCGCATTGTATCACTCTTGCAATGGTTCTTGATGTGGCTAGGTGACCACCATAGGAGGATAAGTGGCATTGAGCGACTATGTCATACCCTTCCTCGGTTGTGACACATATTCTATACATTCCATCCACACACATCCTAAACAAATAAGGCACATCCCAATAATACCTTTTCGCCTCATACCTCAACTTCTTCCTCTCTTGAGCATCGAACTCCTTTTCAATAAAATCGGAGGCTAGGTAATTGACGATATCGGCATACCATGGTGTTTTGGAAATCAAGGACATGTGCGAATCGTCTCTCAAATCATCATCAATTGAAACCCATCATCCTTATCTCCCATCTCCTCCATTTTAAGTCTTGACAAATGGTCTGCCACCACATTCTCAGCTCCCACTTTATCCTAGATCATAATATCAAACTCTTGAAGGAGAAGCACACATCTTATAAGCCTTGGTTTAGCCTCTTTCTTACTCATGAGATACTTCAATGTTGCATGATCGGTATGTACAATGACTTTGGAGCCCACCGAATAAGGTCGAAAATTCTCAATGGCATACACCACCGCGAGCATCTCTTTCTCGGTTGTGGTGTAATTGGCTTGGGCTTCATCCAAAGTCTTGCTTATATAGTAAACGGCATTAAGTTTCTTATCTCTCCTTTGTCCCAACACCGCTCCAACCGCATAATCGATCGCATCGCACATTATTTCAAACGGTAAATCCCAATCCAGAGCTTGGATAATCGGTGCGGAGACAAGAGCTTCCTTTAACCTATTAAAACTTTCAACACAAGAAACATCAAATACAAAGGGGGTATCTTTGACAAGGAGAGAAGTGAGAGGCTTAAGGATTTTTGAAAAATCTTTTATAAACCTCCGATAAAAAGTGGCATGCCCTAAGAAACTTCACTACTACAAAATAGCATGCAAGAGCAATAATTAAAACATGCGACGAGATAATTATGCGATATTAAATCAAGTCAGCAATGACAAACATGAATTACTAAGCATGCATATGTATATATAAATAAACATTATTAGTTGTCATCCACAAGTATAAAGCAAGAATAGAAATGATTATGACTTGCCAAAACTAAGCACGTACGTGCGTATGACCGACAATCAGAAGACAAATCTATATGCTACGAAATTCACATAATTGTATACTAGCAATGGAATACTACTTACCGTAAATTATCATGTTAATCATATAGATCTCAAGCAAACATCAACAAAAAACAAGTACTTTTGAAAGCGCTTTGAAAGATATTGGGGCCCTCAGGTGGACGTTTGCCAATCAGCCCAAGGTATAGTCTTGACCCTCGTATGCCACGTAGCCTAATTGTCTTGTCTTGATTTGAAAGCCTACGCTCGTTGGACGTCGTAGGTTAGGTTTATGTGTTTATGGTGATAAGGGTGTTTATTGATCTTTTCCCAATCTCCGTTGTTGAAGATGTAGGTCAGATTTTTGTAGCTAGGATGCACGAATGTGTGTGAGATATATTATTCGAGACTCATGTGCTTGTTCATGGGTGTCTCGGCTATTTTTACACACTAATCGTAGGAATTTTGTATGTGAGTATTATGCCTTCTTTGCATTATTGTGCATGAGAAAACAAGGTTACGGAGGGGACTATTTATAGTACAAAGTGAATGGCATTCTAGTGGCATTAGGACTTTTATTGGTGATGTAATCGTACAATTCAGAGGGAGTTTGTGGGAGTTTTAGGACGAGTAGTCTGTGAATGCTAGTGACCAGATGGCATTACAAATGCTTATGGAAGGTTCTAGATATCTTGGCCGACAATCAATGCGTAAAGAGCAAAATCCTATTTCGAAGCCAAGTCTAATGCCAATAGGTGACTGGCACCAGCGGGCTAAGTAAGTGAATTGGATGAGTAACGAGGGGGTTTGGCCCAAGCTTAATAAAGAATCTTGTAAAAGTCTAAGCCCAATCAACGCCAATCTCACATTGGCCCAAACTAGACCCTTAAGCCACGACTTTCAGTAAAAAGGTTATTTTTGGCTAAACGTGGTAATTCGGGTCTAAACTGATACATCAAACTCATTGGCAAACGATACCTCTAAACGCGTGTGCACTGTCCGTTTTCATCATCGGGCGCTAAAATGGGTGCAAAAGTAGGGTGTCTACAGGAGCCCCCGCTTTGACTTAGTCTCTGAGTAGACGAAAGTCAAAGGTTTGAAAAATCATTTGCAACAAAATTATGACAAAGAACATTACTCTAAGCCACACATAGCATCACAAAAGATTTAACCGTAGCCATTTCGATCGGGTGCAGCATGCGATCAAAACGTAAGTATCGTAGAGTGATATCTTGAATGGGCGAAGTAGTCATTCAAGACATTCATCGTGCATTTGGATAACTTGTATGTTCTGGATGTGCGCAGTTGTCATCCGGAAGTAGTTGTTGCCGTTTATAGTCCGTCGACTGCTGAAGTTGATTTTATAGTCTGGCGACTGCTGATTTTATAGCTTGGTGGTTGTTGAGATTGATGTTGTAGTTCCATTATCAAAGTCATAGTTGTGAATAAAACGAGAACAAAGCATTGCTAGCCCCCGAGTGTATGGATCGGACTTCGTGTTGTAGTTTGCTATTTATTTTAAATTTCACAAGCGCATGTTACTTGTGGGGATGCAAATTTTCATTTCGAGGATTGCTCTCCATGGTGGTTGCTTATATGACTCATGAGTATGTTTTTGCTTGAAATGAGCATGTTTTTTGCTCGTCGTGCCTCTCCATTGTATCATATTATGGCTCATGTAGAAAGCAAGTAGATAACCATGAGTATGATGACCAACAAAATGCAAAATTAAAGCCTATTTCACACGTAGAAACATGCAAGCAAAACAATCAAGGACAAACAAGTCAGTACGTACGTGCCCTAGGGAAGATGGAAAAGACCGCTCAAGGTAGAGAGGACAAAATGCAATGCACTAAGGACATGTGTACACTATCCCTGAAGAAAGAGACTCGGTGATTCTAGAGGAACTGAATCGAGGAGGCTTAACGTTAAGTGTTACAATGTTTTGACTTTGGAAAAGAAGTTGTGTACTGCAATACACTGGATGTCGACTTTGGGGTGACGGGTCTTAGTTCCCTCATATGCTTAATTTGTTTCAGCACATATGTTCTAGAAGTAACTCAAAGTTTCAAGTGAAGTGGTGTCTCGAAGTTGCTAACAACAAAGGTGAAAGGCCTACCGAAGTGGCTTCGAAGGACATTGCTTCACTTGATAGTAACAAAGAAGGTCTTGAATCATGGGGAATAGCTTGAATAGATTACGAAATTGACCCACTAGCATGAGCGTAGCTATAACGATGTTCAAGAGCCTAGCTAAAACTGTTTTTCATGTGAATTGAACGACCCTCTATCTTTAGATCAAGAAATGCCGAATGAGTAGGCTTCGAAAGATAAACAAGACTAAAAGCCATGTTCGCCAATTTTAATTGCAATGAACTCATTTACCCTCTGTATTTAGAAATTTCAATTCTTCTTTTCTATGTAGCAATGTTAGGACTTCATTGTTGAATTAGACCTAAAGAAGTCAATAGTGTCGAAGAACGAGTAAAGCTTGCAGAGCCAAAGGATAGTGTTTGGCGTCCGTGTGCATGATCTCGTGATTCGTGTAAAGACTTTTTACGCAAGGGTTGAAATGCTAGATAGAGTCTGACATTTGTTTCTACCTCGCTACTAGTGAATGGCTTGGTAAATCAGATTAAGGATTTCATCACTTATGCGTACCACACGTTATCACAATTATTCAAATGGCAAAGAGTGTTTGTCATTAGTGTTTGTGTTGAGTGTTGACTGATTGAGGGGCCGATAATTTTATCATGCTTATACGGCGCTCGGAGGACTCAAGTGGGTCCAATCTTGTACGTAGAGTTACGTAGATGATGGTTTTGCCATTGTGATTTGAAAGAGAAGCCCCGAGCTTATAATGAATATTTTTGAAGTGGGACCCTTGCACGGAACAGATGACATCATTTAGTGGCACATTGGCTTTATATATCTTGAATTTGACTCTAATTTGCTTTGGATAGAATGTACCTAATGGCTCAAATTCGTACTCGCAATTGTGGAAATATGAACAATGTAAAACAAAGTAGCTTGTGACTCAATCCTTGTGATAAAGATCCTTTGTAAGGGTAGGCAAGGTTGGTAAAGAGGCATAGGGATTTGAGAAGGCTCGTGTCATTTGACTCATGAACATTTGTGAGGTTAAAATGGGCTAAAGGTGCACGGGAAAAGTTATTAGTTGGATGTATCATGGCTTGTGATAAAAAATGAAAGCGTATGATCGATCGTAGGGCTTTTATTGAAGTTGGGTAAACGGTGGGTCAAGGTGAAGGGTAGTAGGTGAATTGGAAATGGTGAATGTTC
The DNA here is from genome assembly GCA_963680865.1 of Spergularia marina. Taxonomy (NCBI): domain Eukaryota; kingdom Viridiplantae; phylum Streptophyta; class Magnoliopsida; order Caryophyllales; family Caryophyllaceae; genus Spergularia; species Spergularia marina. The sequence goes on along the minus strand of OY804560.1, from coordinate 15,152,902 downwards.
AAACTTCCAAGTCTAACTCTAAGGAATGCGGATATGGCTCTTTGTGAGAGTATAAAGATCAGAATTACTAAAGAATATGGCTTGTAGAAATTATGACATTCACTTGATTGTGATGGTTCAACCATAATGTAGCCAAAAAAGGTCTCTCAAATTCTCATGACTTAATTCTAAATAGCTAATAAAATGACGGGCTATAGAATGTGTGAACCACGATTGATTTCTGTGTTGGCAGCAATGATGTTTAATGACGTAGAAGAATTGCACAATTACGTCTTTTTAGGTGTTCACAAATGCGTGTCTCTTTCAGACGCCATGACTAATTTGCCTGAAAAAAGATTAAAAAAAAAAACAGGCATCCTATTTTCATGTTACCGAAATCGTGAATTGAGAGCCTTGAAAAGTGACCATTATAGAAAGTGGATTTTGAAAATTACAAACCACGTGAAATGTGACATGCTTTGGAGAATCATGTATGTTTGTAAAGTTATGAGACATGATGGTTAAATTTTGGATCCATAAATTATGATTAATTTGAATGTGTCAAATGAGTCTCTTAAGGAATGCATGGAAAACTTATTGATTGATCGAAAAAATGGTTGAGTGGGTGGTAGGGGGATGGTATCCTATGTTAGACTTGGAATAGGTAATGAAAATGGGCAACTTGATCCTCGTCACAAAATTTAAGCCACACTCTACTTGTTGAGTTGTTGATTCCAAGAATTTGCATTGTGAGTTCTTTTCTTTGCAATTGATTGAATGGAGACGAATCATATATATAAAAGACGTCTTTGATAAGGCTGAAAAGGACGATTAATCCTATTATTCCTTTACTTGGTCCAATGTGAATTTTTTGTGAAGTCCTCTTTTCTTGTTTTTTTTTCATTGCTTTACTAGTACATTTTGTTCTTTGCAATATCATTCGAAAGTGTGCGAAATAGGCAAATCAAGACAGAGGGTACATGGAATTTATGGTCTCATCATTAGAGGGGCATAAACGTCCCTCGACTCTTAGAACAAAGAACATCGTTATTGCTATCTAGACTCACTAGGAGTGATAATTGCTAAGTTTGGGTACAAACTCGTCGTACATAGGTATATGGGGTTTGGTATTTGGTGTGCCCTTGTTATTATTTTTTAGGGTATGCCTTATACCGTTTATTCAATGTACTAGATAATTGCAATTCGATCGTTATACGCTTGAAGTGATGTGGACTTTGGCCTACATAATCGTCACGCATGCGTATTTTCCTTCATTTGCACTAGATGGCATTAGAATTATGGGCCATGCGGATTGCTGAGCTCACGTAAGAATGAGCTTCTGCACGTACTGGCATTTGAATAGCATCAACTAGTAAATCTCGGCCCATGCAAGGTGTTGGGCTTGAGTTTGGAATAAACTGTGTTCTCTGATCCCCTTCACTAGCATTTGGGTAGCATTGGTATATGAATTATGGGCCCCGAATTGCTAGCCCTGACTTATACGTAGTAGAAGAATGTTTTTTAGTTTTCAATTTTTTACTTGTATTCAATTTTTATGTCGTAATGCATGTCACTTATTAACTAGTTTTAAGGCCATGTATACGATGTAAAAGTCACCTTCTTGGTACTTCCAAATTTCTATTCTATGCTCTTTTGAATTGATCTAAGGGAGGTGTCCAAAGTGGTCCGACCATGCTATGGTTTCCTCACTATGACCCTAGAACAAGATGACAGGGTGAATGGATTTTGACACAAAGGAGGACGCAATTAATGGAATCCTATGAAGCTCGAAATTTGTCGATGTTGGAATAAGCAAGAAGTCGGAAACGTGACAAACTCTACTTAGGCTTACTGAGCACGTAGTATGTGGGAAATTTTAGACTCTAAAAACACTAGGATTAATTAAGACAATAATATAATCTAGAAACATCTAACATCCTAATATTTGGAATTTTGACGCACTTAATTATCACCTTAGATGTTGGAATTTTTAAGACATAAAAATTCTTATATTGACACGTATGTACGGACACTTAGAAAACTAGCAGCTAGAATGCCTATGACACCTAAACTATCTTTCAAGGACACGTAGGTACTAACATTATCAACTTTTGGTCAAAACAAGGGCAATGCAAGTAGCAAACAATAAGACCTAATTAGTATAGCAATGCACGTATAAAAGCGAAAAAACGCACGTAATTTGTCGTATGTTTGGTATATGGGGTAGGCAATAAGGTAAGTGATACCCACGAGTAGGACAAAGTTCATTAGATTTCGGTACGTCAGACCGTGCTAATGAGTTCGTCCATTTTATACTAAATGCCGAGTTGACTATTATAAGCGTCACGGGGTGAAAGTAGACCATATTTTCATCGCATAAACCAAGTTGGTCCGATGAGCAATAGTCCTTCTTCCGAGATCAATTGGTTTTGTCCTAGGGCGCAACGTACTAACGCGGCATGCAAACTATATGAAATATGCAATGTTAATTACGCATTAAATATTTAAGACGGATCAATTTTCGAGCTTTGCAATTAGTCCCTAGCGGAGTCGCCACTGTGAGATGTCGTACTGGCGGGCTGCCGATCCGCTCTCCCGAAAAGAGGTGTGAATTAAACGGAGCCGCCAACGGGATTTTTTATAGGTACCCCACGAACCTAGACTGGGGGTTCGATGCAAGGTTACGAGTTAGGAAGGTGTAAGGCGCCTAACTCGCCCATCGAGTTGATGGTCTTTACTAATTAATCCGAGTTAAATATAAAAGTTGTAATTAACGACGAAAGTACGTACAAATAGCATGCAAGAGCAATAAATAAAACATGCGACGAGATAATTATGCGATATTAAATCAAGTCAGCAATGACAAGCATGAATTACTAAGCATGCATATGTATATATAAATAAACATTATTAGTTGTCATCCACAAGTATAAAGCAAGAATAGAAATAATTATGACTTGCCAAAACTAAGCACGTACGTGCGTATGACCGACAATCAGAAGACAAATCTATATGCTATGAAATTCACATAATTGTATACGAGCAATGGAACACTACTTACCGTAAATTATCATGTTAATCACATAGATCTCAAGCAAACGTCAACAAAAAACAAGTACTTTTGAAAGCGCTTTGAAAGATATTGGGGCCCTCAGGTGGACGTTCTTGTATTGTCATATTGCAGATCTTGGTGTCCTTTGCCAATGAGCCTAAGGTATAGTCTTGACCCTCGTATGCCACGTAGCCTAATTGTCTTGTCTTGATTTGAAAGCCTACGCTCGTTGGACGTCGTAGGTTAGATGTATGTGTTTATGGTGATAAGGGTGTTTATTGATCTTTTCCCAATCTCCGTTGTTGAAGATGTAGGTCAGAGTTTTGTAGCTAGGATGCACGAATGTGTGTGAGATATATTATTCGAGACTCATGTGCTTGTTCATGGGTATCTCGGCTATTTTTACACACTAATCGTAGGAATTTTGTATGTGAGTTTTGTGCCTTCTGTGCATTATTGTGCATGAGAAAACAATGATACGGAGGGGACTATTTATAGTACAAAGTGAATGGCATTCTAGTGGCATTAGGACTTTTATTGGTGATGTAATCGTACCAATCAGAGGGAGTTTGTGGGAGTTTTAGGACGAGTAGTCTATGAATGATAGTGACAAAATGACATTAGGAATGCTTATGGAAGGTTCTAGATATCTTGGCCGACAATCAATGCGTAAAGAGAACAATCCTATTTCAAAGCAAAGTCTAATGCCAATAGGTGACTGGCACCAGCGGGCTAAGTAAGTGAATTGCATGAGTAACGGGGGGGTTTGGCCCAAGCTTAATAAAGAATCTTGTAAAAGTCTAAGCCCAATCAACGCCAATCTCACATTGGCCCAAACTAGACCCTTAAGCCACGACTATCGGTAAAAAGGTTATTTTTGGGCAAACGTGGTAATTCGGGTCTAAACTGATACATCAACTCATTGGCAAACGATACCTCTAAACGCGTGTCCACTGTCCGTTTTCATCATCGGGCGCTAAAATAGGTGCAAAAGTAAGGTGTCAACAACATCAGATTCTCGCTAGACATTAAGTTGGGTGACGTCTATTGAAAATGAATAGACATCAAATTTTGGTCCGACGTGTTTTCGTTTTTTAGACTTCAGATGTTTTAAAAAAAACTGATGTCTATTCAATGAATGACATCAGAGTTCTCTCAAAAACTGACGTCTATTCAACAAATAGACATCACTGGTCTTGAGAACCTGATGTCTATATTTAACTTTATACATCAATTTTTTTTTATAAAACCTAGTCTATTCCTCCAAACAAAATTAAAACAAAAAAAAGCCCCTTATTATTGGAAAGAAAATTAAAGAATCTTAGAATGAACCAATACTAAAGAAATTGCGGATGAAATATATGGTGGTCTATTAAGATAAAGGCAAGTATTACAAAGATTATATCGAACTTGCAAGGAAATATAAGTACATATTCTGATGACTTTATGAGAAATTACGAATCTTCAACAAACAAAAGATAGTCAAGGGAACAAAATGATAGATCTTAAATGAAATGGATGTTGCAGGGATAGAAGACGTCCTCCTTCAGATTGTATTTTTTATACATCTTGTTTATAGAAGACGTCCTCCTTCAGGAGCGGTTGAAAGCATCCTCCTCCTGATGCTTATAAGCAGTTCGGATCTTAGCCACCACAACCATCATAGGGACAAGTGAAAATGGTTTTCTCTTGGTCTTCCGGGTGGATAGGAATTTGAAAAAATCCGAAATAACCGTCAAGAAAACAAAACAAATCATGATTGGTCAATCTCTCTAACATTTGGTCTATGAAAGGTAAAGGGAAGTAATCCTTAAGGGTGGCGGAGTTCAATTTACGATAGTCAATACACATTCTTCAACCGGTGACAATTCTAGTAGAAACAAGGATATCATCCTCTTTCTCTACAACCATCATCTCACCCTTCTTAGGTACTACTTAAACCAAGCTCACACACTTAGAGTTGGAAATTCGGTAGATGATGCCCCCATCAAGTAGTTTCATCACCTCACTTCGCACCACCTCCTTCATATTGGGATTCAATCAACGTTGAGCCTCAATAGAGAGGCGGTGTCCCTCTTCAAGAAGGATACGATGTCCCTCTTCAAGAAGGATACGATGCATGCAAACTCTAGGGCTAATTCCCTTAAGATCGTCAATGCGATAGCTTAAAGCACTCTTGTGAAGTTTGAGCTCATCAAGAAGTTTTTGAAGTTGAGAGTCGCTTAGGCTAGCATTGACGATCACAGGAAAACGCCCTTGATTATCAAGAAAAGCATACTTAAGAGATGAGGGGAGGGGTTTGAGCTCCGACTTCCAAGGTTGCTCTTCCTCATTGGTTGAGGTAGCAACTTCTTGTAGCCTCTCAAGTGAGCCAAGCTTATCATTCAAAACATCATGACATTCATCATTGCAATCAAGCACATTGTCACTTAGAATATAAGAGAGGTTACCCTCCTCTACCATTTCAAGCACATTAGACACATTGTCGAGCACATCAATACTACACAAACTCTCTAGCATAGGCTTTTTCAATGTATTAGGCAACTGAAACACAATCTTATCATCAACAACATTAAAAGACAATTTCCCATTCTTAACATCAATCAATACTCCTCCACTAGCCATAAAAGGCCTACCTAAAATGATGGGGGTATAGTTATCTTCGGGCATGTCTAGGACAACAAAATCGGTCGGAATGTAGAACTTACCCACCTTGACCGGGACATCCTCAAGTCGGGATACTTTATCTTCGGGCATGCACCCAAATCACACAAAGCACGATCAATTTGCACAATACCAACCATGCAAGGAATAGAAAAACTACCGGGATCTTTGAGTTTAGTTGACATTTTGTTAAGCAAGACGGCACTACACTCTTGCGTGAAAGACACGAACTCATTATCTCCAATAGTTCTCTTTTTTGTCAACACATCTTTTAATAATTTTGCATAAGTAGGCATTTGAGTAATGATCTCGGTGAATGGAATAGAAAGCTCTAACTTTTTAATCATTTCCACAAATTTACCAAATTTTTGATCTCCATGTTCTTTTTTAGCCCTTAAGGAGAAGGGAAGGGGAGTTAGGCCCTACTCGAGTCGAGCTTGTGAAAGAAAACCCTGAGCTCGACTCGACTCGCGAGCTTGTGAAAGAAAACCCAGAGCTCGACTCGACTCGCGAGCTCGCGAGTTCTATATATTGGAGCTCGACTCGAGCTCGAGACTAGCTCGCGAGCTATACTCGAGGTAACGAGTCCAGCCGAGCTCACTAAAAAAACTACAAAAGTTCGGGCCAAGAGACCAAGCTAGAGCCTTTGTCTGTAAATTCTCCGTAGCCATGAAGATGAATAAGCCCAGTTTCCATATAACTCTTATGTTTAGTTTTTTTTATTAGAAGAATCAATGGTGGTTGTCCACAAAATATCAAATGGTTCACCAATACTCGGTATGGAGTAGTATTAAATTTAATATATTTCTTTATTAGGAAAAATAAAGCAAATATTCTGATTTTCGAGTTGCTCACGAGTTTCTCGAGTCGAGTTGGGCTTTGGTCGACTCGGCTCGTTAAGGTCTCGAGTTGAGTTCGATCACGAGTCGAGCTCGTACGAGTTGAGTTTTGACCGAACTTTGACGGAGTCGATCTCGAGTTGCTCACGAGTTGTACCTGCTCATTAACACCCCTCTAAGTACGACTTGGTGATTTAGTGGAATTCTCAATCAGTTTCTCATTAGAAGCATCATTATCATCTTTCACATCAATCACATCATCATTTTCAAGCATGACATTATCAAGTTTAGGAGGCAAAGGAGCCTTACACTACTCTTTCTCATTCACAACAACCTTTGGACTAACCTCAACTTCAAGATCCTTGTAGGGATACTGCAAGGCTAACCCACTCCTTGTAGTGATGACATTCACATGATGAGTAGGGTCTTTAGGGTTAGAGGTTTGTCCCGAAAATGCTCCGGTTTGCCTCATGGGATTGGCTAAGGCTTGGTTAGCCACTTGGGTCTCTAAGGCCTTGTGGGAAGAGTGAAGAGTGTCAAACTTGTTGTTTAATTGTCGGAATTGGTCTTGGACATTCTTATTGGTTTTCACTTGGTTAGAGTTGAGACCGCTCAACATGTTTTCAATATTGGTCAATTGAGAAGGTTGGACACTTTGAGAATTTGAAGGACCATGATTGAATCGATTATTGTGGCCTTGAAAAGGGGGTCTTTTTTGGCCAAATCCGGGTGGAGGCAAGGCTAATGTTGAGTATTTTGGACATTTTGACTCCGATAGGAAAGATTGGGATGATTCCTATACCCCGGATTATAAGAGTTTGAGTAAGCATTATTTTGTGGCCTTGTGTTGTAAGATTGGAGGGCATTCATGTCATGGCTCATGTTAGGATTTAGATTCACATAATTCATGGATTGAGACAGACAAATATCATAGAAATGACCAATACCACCACCTGACTCATAACTAGAGGACATGGCATTCACATTCATGGGGGGTTGGGGGACATGTTGGGGATTTTGCAAACAATGAATACCTCTAGAAAGGGTAGTAAGGGACTCTACCTTATTCGTAAAGTCTCCGGTGAGAAAATATAGCTCCGGGTCGGATTTAACTTGAGCAACTTTGAAAAGGAGTCCTCGTAATGCCCCAATGTGAGTCAATCCTAACCATCTTCTCAATCAAAGTCGTGGCGGCTTCATCTCCCAACTCATCAAATGCCCCACCCGCACTAGCATTCACCATAAGGGTATTGTATAAAGTTTGGGTGGTCATCCAATCCGGTATCCCATGGTGAGGGCAAGCTCTCAACAAATCTTTATACCTATCACAAGCCTCACTCAAACTCTCCATCTCGTCTTGTCGAAAAGTTTGGATTTCCGTCCTCAATTTCGCAGTTTTGGAGGGAGGTAAGTACTTGTCAAGGAAGGCTCTTCTGAGGTCGAGCCATGTGTTGAAGGTATTTAGAGGATGAAAGCTTAACCAACGTTTCCCACCATCCCTCAAAGAGAAAGGGAATAGCATGAGCTTAATCGTATCATCCTCAACTCCGTTTCTCTTCATGGTTTCACACTTCTCCTTGAAAGTGAGGAGATGAATGTAGGCATCCTCACTAGGCAACCCATGGAAGACGTCTTGTTGGATGATACCGATCAAAGTCGGTTTTAGCTCAAAGTTGTTAACCCCAATATTACCATGATTAATGGAAGAAGTGGCCGTATTTGGGTCCATTCGATTATGATCCCCAACCGTGGCCATTTCAAAAAGGGTGTTTTGTGGTTCAAGATGGTCTATTTGTAGTTCAATTTGTGGAGGGTTTTCTTGTGCCAAGATTTCTTGTAGCAATATTTCTTGTGAGGAGTTTTGTGGTTGTTGGGTATTGTAGTTGGCAAGAAGGGTATCAAGAGCCTCAACCCAAGTTTGAATTGCCAACTTCCTTCTAAGCCTCAAGTAGCGCTCCGACTCAGGAATGAGAGGTAGAAGATCTTGATTAACACACATATGCATCAACAAACTCACAAGCACGTAAAATCAAGTGTACGAGACACTTGGGAGGGAATAAATCACAACAACCGACAAATAAACAAGGTAACAATGACTAGTCCTAAAATCTAAACAAAATCAATATCAATCACTAAGCAACACCGTCCCCGGCAACGGTGCCAAATTTGGCATGCTTAAATCTAGGTTCAACCGAGTCTAATCATCCTAGCATAGCTTAGGGTCGAATCCATGAGAACGGGGGTGATTGTTTATCGAATTTAGCTCTAACTTTAGTCTAATAAGGTGAGCGAATTTATCTAATTACTACCACTAATTGATTATTAAGCAAATAAAGTCAGAAGTTAAATTTAAAACCGTTAATTAGGAAGTCAGGGGGTATAAGTGCGGTCCATGCAACAAAGATGAATTCTTTGATTAGGAGAATTAACAACAAAACTCAATGAGATTGATTCCTGCAAAATGAGGGACAACAAATGATTAAGACCCTCTCATGTACTTAAATCCCAATTAATCGATTAAATCATTCTCATGCAATTAACCAATCAATCCTACCTACTTATGCTTAATTAGGCCTCAAATCTCTTATGTTGGCCTAATTAGTGAAAGATACAACTACCCAAGTGCACATCCTAGGTAATCATACAATTAAAATCATAAGGGTAGCAATTGGGCACAAATCATATGATATACATAACAATAAGTTAATTCCCCACATAAAGATATATACCACCTTTGTCACATTTCCCACACCCCCTAACAATAAAATTATTCACACATCACTAAATCAACACTAATCTCTATTATTAGAGTCCTAAACATGATACTAGGCATGGTAAAATGGTAAATATTCAAACTTGAAAGACTAGACTAATTAATCAACCAATAAACATAAATTAACAATAACTAAAACAAGATAAATGACAATAAATAAAAGGGAGAAAAGTTGTTACCCAAACAAAGGAAATAAAAAGGAGATAGATGAATAAAGACTTGAATTATATTAATAATAAACATTGACAATTGTTGCAATAATTTTGAACAAAATGAAAGATGAAAAGATGAAAAAAAATACAAGGGTGGAGAAACCAAAGCTCAAGTTAGGAGAGAGAGAGAGTTTCTGGATCCCCATTTAAATTAGTCTAAAAATATCTAAGAAAAAAAAAGGTGGCTATCAAATTAGGGTAGGTAGGTATTTATAGTGAAGAAAGGAAAAGACGAAAAAACGGGTAGAAAAGGGAAATCTGGGGCTTCGCTCGGCCAGACGCTCGTCGAGCGGATATATGAGCTCGACGATCGGAGCGATACGCCTGGATGAGCGGACATTTGCTCGCGAGCAGCTCACTATTCTTCCTACGCTCAGCGAGCGGGTGGCCGAGCGTAGCACATTTCTTGCTCTAATTGCTCCCTTTTGCCTCGTTTGTCGTGCCTATCGCCCAGCTCTAAACTCCAATTCCACTCTTTGGCTCGTTCGTGCTCCGAGTTGCGCTCCAACGTGCTCCGTAGGTGTTCCTACAAAAGCCAAAAGCAAACCGCAGAACCCGATTCTCGTACACAATAGGAACTGTACTAAATTATGCAAAATATCATCGAGTTGAGCCAAGATAAGCATAGACCTGAAAATGGCGGATAATTAGGGGACGGGATGCATGAATCACACGGAAAAAGGGACCAAAATAGTTGTATATCAAGACCTCTCTAAATCTTTGTATGAGTAAATCACTAAATAACATTTCTATATCTCTCTCCCAAACTAAATCTCTCTCTTTTGACCAACTCATTTTATACGTATGAAATTGAAATTTTGTTCAGACCAATAACTATCAAATACCAAGGTATATATAGTACCTCGAATTAAAATGTAACTTTTAGAATTGGCATAAAGATAGCCAAAAGACACCGTGTTTAATACATGCTCAATTTCAATATTGAATAAAAGTCTTTCCAAGTAACCACAAATTTTAATGCAAATAACTCATGTCATGAGGAACACCAAACACTTCTCGAAAATTTCATTTAACCGTGAAATGTGGAGACGACAACTAAGCGGTGATGTGGGTTTTTTTAGTGTATGCGTCAAGAAACTGACATGTCGACGTGAATGTTAGACAATTAAAGGTATAGTATAGATAGATAGATTAGTATAATTAGTACGCTCTATTTGGAAGGGTAAACCCATTTGCTCCACTTCAATAATATCTTGCATCGAAATATTGTCAACATTTGATTCATATCTTGCTCCAAAATTTGTAAAAATTATCAAAAAAACGTGTATAGCGACCACATAAACCCCTTTCAAGTTTGGTATGTTTACTTTGATTTCTAATTATTCATGTAACTTATCCTTTAATTTGATTTTTTTTTTTAATTGGTGTAGTGTTAGTTGCTACCCGAAATGAAAAATATGTTCTCTTAGACACCCGTACATAGGAGAAAGACTATTGTTGGAAGGTCAAAGTTGGAGTAGTTGTCATTCACGATTGTCCTCAGTGGGGTTGATGTAATATTAAATAATTTATAATCTACAATCTGAATGTCTCCTAATCGAACTCATATATCCATGTAACAAATAAGTCGAATTGCGCACATTCTATTCGTGGAGTACTCAAAGATGGTGGTGTTTATTTGATTAAAATTTTCCCTATTCTACTGCGTTTCTTTGAAAATTAGCAACTGATTTAATTCTACTCAAATCTGAGCACAATGGTTTGGCCTCATTGATTTTGGTAAATTGCCTTAACGTATTGAAAAACTTACATTTTCACGAGTAAGATTAAACTTGTTTTATTATATGCATTTCTTCTAACAGTATAAGCAGTACATTAACTAATTCCCAATTATTCATTTTTGGTAGACGTTGTTGCTGAAGGTTTTGGCGAGGGACCAATTGAGACCATAAAATTCAAAGGTAAAGAGGTCAATATCATTGAAATGAAACTCCTTAATAGAGAATCGAAAGATAACCCCAAAATTCCTATGATAGTCAATTGAATTAAAAGGTCCTCTAGCAATTCACACCCTGCCTTAAAGACACATTTTATAAATAACTAAAATAGCATTGAAAAAAGAATAACACTAAAATTATTCAAAAGCCTTCCGTATAAAAGTGAGTCAGAACGGTGTGGAACTGTGGATAGATAGCTTTAAGAATAAGTAATATATTGTTCAATGATTCAAATTTTCAAGATTAATGAATGTTACACTATTAAAATTAAAGTCTAATACTAGAAAATTGTGTAGAAAGTTTAATTGTTCTAAGAAATTGTTGTATGTAGTCACGATTTTTGGAATTGTGTAAATTATTATGTGTAGGTGTTTGTAATTTGTCGAAAATTATTGAAACATAAAAAAGAAAAAAGATATGTGGAAAAATAAAATAGAAGATCGTATAGCAAGTTTAACCTCTCTCTAATCAAACCAATTCAAAGATAATCCTTGTCATAATTCTCATAACCTCGTCCACCTTACCAGCAAAACAAAAGCCATTCACAATCAGTCAATCACATTATATGTAACCAAATTTAGCTCACGACCTTTAGAAACTATCTCATCTAAACAACTCATTCCCTGCTCCATCTAACCCCTCTTATTAAAATACCCATCAATCAAGGCCATGTAAGCCACCAACCTCGGCAAACAATTCTAATTCCTCGCATTAACCCTAAAGGAAGAAACTTTCACATGTTTAGTGTATGGTTATGACTAACTTGTGATTGGGGAATTATTTAGGCAACTAATAGATTAGATTTGATTAGTGTCGCGGTTGCGGCTAATCAGATACTAATTTGGGTTGTTGTTAATCTTTTATTAATTCTTGCTCTTCATTGAATAGTTGTAATTTGACTAATAATAACAACTTATTAGCTTGTCAAATTTGGCGTCGTTGCCGGGGAAGAGGCGTTTTTAGTCTTTTTTCTATTTTTGTGTGGTTTTGACATATTTGTTTTTGTGTGGTTTTAGTCTTTTGGTAATTTTTGTGTGTTATTGTGTCGTTAAGTCTATGTTTGTATAGACCATCACCTACGGTCTAGACCCATGTGATTTTTTTTTTGTTCTTGTGTTTTTTGTACATATTTTGATTTTTTTTTATTTTATTTATTTATTTATTTGTGATTTATGGATGATTATTGTTTTCCTCAATTGAATGGTAAACCTTTTCATATTTATGTTTCTCGACTTGAGGAACTTGATAAAACTTCTAATGTTTTCTCCGGATGGACTTAAATTGGATTATTTTGAATGGTATAAACTTTGAAACCCGAGATTTGGCCGATTATATGAGTAATGGAAGACTTTATGACATGGAACATTGTGAGATTTGAGATTTTTGGCACTTCATGCCTTATCAATGTTCACAAGTTGCGCATTTAGACATTCGGGAGCCGTTGCAAAGTTCTCTACATGATACCCAAAATTTCAATTGGTTTCAAATTAATGATGAACACTTTTATGAGTATTTTTCGAGATTAGAAACTTTTGTTGATTATCTTGGTTGTCGTGGTCAATTTTATTCTGATTTTGAACTATGTGATATTGTCACAAAGGGTATGAACCATGAAACCTGAAATTTGGCACAGTATATGAGTAATGAAAGAGTTTTAAAAATGTCAACTGATGAGTGTTTTGCTTTCTTTAAGTTCATGTCTTCTCAATGTTCAGAGGTGGAGTTGAATGCTCCACCACCCTCTTATTTGATGAGCAATGATGAGTTTAAGGTGGCGGAGGAAACTATTTATGTCAATTTTGAGTCTAAAAGAGTTTTTAAACCGCATATTCCTTCTTTTGAGAGTGAGCATTATGACATTCAATTGAGAGACGAACTTGTCTTAAGTGAGGATGATGATAATTATGTGGATTACAATGACTCCTCTTCTTCTTTGATTGCACCAACTTTGTCCATTAATTTTGAGATTTTACCTTTGGAAGTTTTTGGTGATCTCACATTGACTCAAGATTTAAATGATGATTCATCTTTTAATATTTCTTTGAACAACACATTATATGAGTCGGAGAGTCTTGTACTTTTCAAGAAGAATGGGAGTAGAGAGACTATGAGCAAATCCATATATATGTTTAGACCCCAAACCCCCTTGGATTAATTACCATCATTCTTCTTTATCTCTTCTTCCGAACTTGTCAAATCATAAGTATAAAGATGCTGGCATAGGAGATAATTATGATCATAGAGGTCCAGAAAATGCTTGTATTCATGATTTTGCTTCTAATGTTTATGCATTGTTGGTTGCTAATGTTTTCTATTGTCACTCTTATGAGATGTATTCCGAATCATTTGACAAGCTTCTAAGAGCTTTGAATTGTTCCGCTCTTAATATTTGGTGTGGGGACTATCCTAAGAAGGATTCTTTCTCGATCTTTTGAGATTCTAGGGTGATTCCCTAGTTTGAGTCGAGCCAACGACGTTAAACAAAGGCGCTACTTGGGAGACAACTTAAGCTTGTTATTTGTGTTATTTTGTTTATTTTTGGAGTGTTTCTAGATCGTGACACTTGTCATTCATATGGAGAAGCCAAGTTATGAATACCACTCTTCCTTACACTTTTTCCCCATTTAATTTCTAACCGAGTCACTCCATCACCCTATTTTATCCCATGTTTTGTACCATCTCTAATCATATTGGCCCCTCTCGTTTGTTCCACATGCTTGTTTGTCCATAAACCGTTGACATTTGGCCTTAAACACACAAAATATTCACAAAATGGCCTTCTACCGGTTTTGAACAACTTTTGGTGTGGGCTCATTATGCTCCAACAAACACATACACGAGGGTGAAGGGAGTTTGTAAGGTGATAGGAGGCAACGTATTTTGAGGAAAACGGTAGCTTCTTTCTATACCATCTCTCTTGCATTATGATGATAGGGGCGCCGGTGGATGGATAAGAGGTGAGTTGTGTTCGATGGTTTCATTTCGAGCACGGATTTGAGGGAGCAGTTGAGCCAAATGGGGGAAAAGATGATTTGTTAGTTCCCCTAACTTAGAGTGTGTGAGAAGGGAGGATAAGATAGTTAGAGTTGGGATGTTGAGCATTTCATCCACTCCAACTCTAGCTAGCACCGTTTGAGTGTTTTATTGGCTTGCGATTCTTTGATTTGGAAGAGTTTGATTGTTGTAACTCACCCCGTGCTATAAGAGGGACCTACGTGCTAAGTATGGAGAGTTGGATAACTCGAGGACGAGTAATGGTCTAAGCATGGGGGAGTTTGATAGGGTGTAAATGTGGTGTGTTAATTCGGTTGATTTAGGCGCCTTAGTGTATATTTGGGCATGGTTTATCGTGATTCGTAGACCACACCACTCGAAGTATTTTTGGAGATTATTCGTTGGTTTTACGAGTTTTTGGTGGCCTTAGACTCTTTTGGAGAGTCTCGGACAATACTAGGGGATCAAGCTACGAGTTGGAGCAAGATTCAAGGAGAAGATCGCTTGACTACACTCCGAGAACCACACACCATCACCTCCAACTTCATTGGATCATAAATCTCTAACCAGAAGATATTTTGCATAAATTCCAATTGGATAGGAAAGTTCATTGTCTTAGCTTTCCAACGATATATTATGAGCTCAAAATGAAGTTCGGAGGTGACAGTTATGCCCATTCGAAGACTGCTCTGCGCACAGTCCCTCGACTCGAGGAGCAGAAGCCTCGACTAGAGGGCAACAATCTCGACTCGAGGATTACTTCCCTCGATTCGAAGAGCGTTGACAGGACAAGAACAAGATTCTCGACTCAAGAGAGGGTATCCTCGAGTCGAGAGTTTCCTCGCTGGAGTCGAGGAGAGTGGTCCTCGAGTCGAGGATTTGATCGCTCGACTCGAGGATTTCGGTAAGTTTTCCATGGGCTTTCCACGGTTTCTTCTTTGCCTAAGAAATATCTATTTCGTCTTGTAGTATCTTTTGGACTTATCTTTCAAGATCGTGCGTCATTGTATTATTGGATTTTTTTTTTCTGCATGCGGGAGAAAAAAATTGTTGATCATTATTAAAAAAAACTAATGAGCATTCACATTAAACTAACATGCATTTCAAATTAAACAAATTAGCATTAACATCAATGATTAAACTATCTAGCGCATATTTAAAATTTCATAAGCATTAGCGTCAAATTAACGATCATTAACATCAAAATTACGAGTATTATAGCAAAATGTAACGAGCATTAGAACTAAAGAAATAATCATAGTAGTAAAACTATCGAACATTGTACTAAAACTATCGAGCATTTATATTAAATAAAAGAGCATTAAAACTAACGAATATATTTAAATTCAATGAACATTCATATTAAACAAACGAGCATAGTACTAAAACTATGGAGCATAGTGCTAAAACTATCGAAATAGTGCTAAAACTATCGAGCATTTATTTTAAACAAACGAGCATCCAAACTAAGGAATATATTTAAATTCAATGATCATTCATATTAAACAAACGATCATAGTAGTAAAGCTTTCGAGCATTGTACTAAAACTATCGAGCATTTATACTAAACAAACGAGCATTAAAACTAACGAATATATTCAAATTCAATGAACATTCATATTAAACAAACGAGCATAGTACTCAAACTATGGAGCATAGTGCTAAAACTATCGAACATAGTGCTAAAACTGTCGAGCATAGTTCTTAAAACTATCGAGCATTTATTTTAAACAGACGAGCATTCAAACTAAGGAATATATTTAAATTTAATGATCATTAGCATTGTACTAAAACTATCGAGCATTTATACTAAACAAACGAGCATTAAAACTAACGAATATATTTAAATTCAATGAACATTCATAATAAACAAACGAGCATAGTACTAAAATTATTGAGCATAGTGTTAAAACTATCGAGCATATTGCTAAAACTATCGAGCATTTATATTAAACAGACGAGCATTCAAACTAATGAATATATTTAAATTCAATAAGCATTCATGTAAAACTTACGAGTATAGTAGTAAAACTATCGAGCATAGTGTTAAAGCTATCGAGGATATTGTTTAAACTATCGAGCATTCATATTAAACAGACGACCATTCAAACTAACGAATATATTTAAATTCAATGAGCATTCATGTAAGCCTTTCGAGTATAGATGATAAACTAATGAGTATTGTTATCAAACTATGGAGTTTGAGTATTAAACTAACGAGCATCTAGAACTAATTAGCAATTTAACACTAGATTATGAAAAAGGAGAATTAGATGTTTAAAGATTTACTCTATTGCTTAATAACAACTAAAATTAACAACTAAAAGCGGACTAAAATATAATTTCAATTCATATTAACAAAATAACCTTTGACAAGTTCAAATTTTGAGGTATTGATGAATTCTTTTCTTGCTTGATCTTAAATATTTGTTACTAAAACTGCAAAACACAACTAAAAATTGGAAAATTAAAATCAACATACCTTTGATCAATGCTGGTTAATTAGAAGGATCCTGATAAGTTTTTGAATTGATTTGTTACGTACAAGTAGGAGAAAGCTAGATATTAGGGTTAAATTAAAAAAAAAAAAAAGAGAAATACACGTTCTGTGAAACGTGAAATCAGTTTTTTTTTTTTTGGATAATTTCCAAAACATTTTTTTTATTAATATTAATTTAACCAATAGCCACCCCATTAGCCTTCAACTACACTATCCACGTCATCAGTGATGTCATCGGTGAGATCAGCACTCATTTAATGATATCACTACTGATGTCATCGCCAACTCATTATTAAGTGTGTTTGACTACATAAAAAATGAACTTGTGAAGGTTTGAACTTGTGACCTCAGAGTTATCATTTTAAAACTTCAACCACCAAGACAACTAATTTTGTTTTGATATTTTCATTAACAAATTATATATAAGGGATTTGAGATTTTAGAAGATAATTTCAGAAACAAATTTGGACGAGATAATCTGAATCATATCAAATCATTTTATTTTTGGAAATAATTTAGGAAGTAATATATATAGCCGCAGTGTATTAGGAAATAACACATCTTGGGTTTGTTTCATTTTAACTCAAAATACGAGTCAACGGGTGGGGTCAGAGTTAAAAAAAAAGTGTGTTAAAAAGTAATCGGTGTTAATAAGAATTACAGTTCACAAAAACGGGACCCGAAAATAGCGGGTCACGGGTCCTAAATTGTAATTCGTACATAAACATAAAATATTGAAATAAATTCGATATACTTATTAAATTGTTTTTATTGAATCAAACATAACCTCTCTAAGATGATACCAAATTAAACACACTTCTTTTAGTCTTAATTTTAGAAAAAGTGGGACAACATGTTATCTCAAATTTAACCCAAAAGAATACTGGTCTAAACGGGTTCGAATTATTTATGGCCAGAACTTGATCAGGGAAAAAAATGGGCTATTAACCTTGAACAACGGGTAACATCTGGTCGGTTAAATTTTTTACACTTCTAATATTTTGCGTTAAGTATGAGTAGTAAAATAGAGTTATAACCAAATTCATATAACAACCCGTGCAATTTTGCACGGGCTAATAAACTAGTTTTTTTTAATAGTGCTGATGTCATCATCCGGGGGTACTACCTCCGGGTATACAGTATACCAACTGGCATGAAACCCCATCCTAGTTATCATCACCTCTCATATTATTTTTCATCTAGTTTTCATTTTAGAGAGAGAAACTCAAGGGGGATTAATATTTTCATCTCAAATAATATTGTAATAATTAGTATGGAAGGCTAATCACCTTCTAGATCCTTGGTGTAATCAAATTCTCTCATTCTATGTATTAGTAAGATTTTACCCTTATTTTCTCTAATTGGTTGATTGGATTGAATTGAGTATTTCTTATGCTTGGTTTTTAATTGATGGTGTAACACCCCGGCTCATTGTCTAAGCCGAGAGTAGTCACATATGGCAGCTTGCCAGGCTGTGGGCTTACCTCTAAGACCAACACGGGTCCTTTCGACGCATTTTGACCTCACTCATGCGCATCCTGAGAAATTTCCCAGGAGGTCACCCATCCTGAAATTACTCCCAGTCAAGCACGCTTAACTTTGGAGTTGTTATCACATGAGATTCCTAAAAGGAAAGTCGACTTTGTTGGTATGAGTAGCACTGTCAATCCTTTTAAGCACCTCATATGAGCCCTTAATCTCTCAGGGATCTCCTCTGAAATCCGGGGTATTACATATGGTCATTGATTATTAACACTAAAGGAAGCAACTTTCACATGTTTAGTGTATGGTTATGACTAACTTGTGATTGGAGAATTAATTAGGCAACTAATAGATTAGATTTGATTAGTGTCGCGTTGCGGCTAATTAGATACTAATTTGGGTTGTTGTTAATCTTTCTATACTATTAAAGGAGGCTTTTTTAGAGGTCTCACAATGACCGGAGGTTCTCAGAGAATTTGAGTAATTTTATATTATTAAAAGTTTTTCTTATTTTATTAAAAGTTAATCCTATGTTTTTATAAACACTTTATTTGTTATAGTATCAATCTAAGATACAATAAGACTCTTAGTAGTAGTAGTATTAGTAGCAGCAGTAATAGTAGTATGTGTACACACTTACTCAAGCATGACGCATATAAAACAATTATCAATCAAATATAAAAGATGACATACTGATAGTATCTATCTCGAACGAATTTGGTACTACGGGTTATTTTCTTTGACCACAAATTTTATCAATTTAAGTCGCATATGTTAGATAGTTATAGCTTAAAACAAACGAAAAATGCACGCGGTACCCCTGTACTTTGGGGTTGCACACGGTACCCCTGTACTTCAACTTAGTGCACACGGTATCCCCGTACTTTTAGGAACTGCACAGTATGCCCTTTTTTAACTCCGATCCTGTTAGTTCATGCTTAATAATATTGTCATGACTACAATTGACTTAAGTTAATTACCAAATTATTTAAAATAAAATGATGATAATAATTAGAAAAATTTAACCTTCACTCCTTCAATTTTCTTTCTCCTCTCCCCTTTCCCCTTCCCCTTCCTTGCCCACCACCACGACGTACTAACTTATAAAATAGGTTAATGTGTACTAAGAGGGATAAGTTAATGTTTAATGTGTAGTTAATATGTTAATGATGTAGAATAGTTGCTTAAATAATGCACTAAAAAGATATTCTAATGATGTTATGAGTGAAGAAGCAAAAAAGGGTATGGTGTACACTTTTCAAAAGTACGGGGATACCGTGTACACTAAGTTGAAGTACAGGGGTACCGTGTGCAAACCCCCAAAGTACAGGGGTACCACGTGCATTTTCCGTAAAAGAAATATTATGCTTGATTGTTTTAACAACGTAATTGTTGGACCATTAACGATTTCTTCGTTTTAACCTTATTATTCTTCTTCTTATTCTATTGCGTATATTACCCTTACTTCTTCCAATGTCATCATACCTCGATACACCCAATTTCTTCCATTTTTTTTGTTAATCACTATCTCTCTCTTGCCCGACTTCTTTTATTGCAAATTTAGTATCATGAGAAAATCTACACTTACACATCTGAGTATATAACAAATAGGTTTAGAGTGTTAAAAAATGCATATGTAAATTAAAATTACAGATCTTTTTAATTAATAAGTTGGTCAAATTTACAAAACTTTTTGGTCAAATTATTGAATTTTGGTTACCTTTTGTTTAGATAAAATCCAGGAAACCTACTACTTATTAGTTAAATGAATTATTTATTGATAATATAATCATTGAGATATATCCCGTTAAAGATTAAGAGGGAGTAAACATGATAACTGGTAAGGGAGAGAGGGTGGTAAAACGGGTGGGGGGGGGGGGTTGTCGGGCAACAATGACGCCATAAAGAGAAGTCAAACGGAAAGCTGAAACATTTTCGGCCATAATTCCATCATTTGTAGCGTTTCATAAACAAATGGAAAAGCAAGAGAGTGTTCCGGAAAAAAAAAAAAACTGTACAGACATATATAGGCATAGTATTTTATTTTGTTACGTCTAATAAAGATCTTTAATAAGTGACTTCAATTAAAAGTCACATTACGACTTCCATATAGTAACTCGTTTTTGTAAAGTTTGCCCATCGGGCACATTAGAAAAATCAAATCCCGAGGCCAGGGTATGAAGGTTAAAGGAAAAAAAAACCGATTTGAATCCCAAAAACCATTATTATTTTTGGTACAAAGGAGCAGCTAATGCTGCGGGGGTGGGGGTATGAGAATTTGAACCCTGGACAACCCCCAGGCAGGTTGAGTTGCTAACCAGGTGGCCAAAAATCATTATTTAATAGTACTACGAAACCTAACTAATTAGTCGGACATCCAAATTTGCCATCCAACGTGAACATAGCAGTTCGAATTTATCCCCATTAATCATAGAAATTATAACTAAGAGACCCGTGCAACGCACGGGCTTCCATCGTAGTATATATATCTAAAAGCGAATAATTTGGAGCGCATTGAGGGTGTCGGGAGGTCCAGAAATACAGAGAGTGAGTCCAAAATTTGCTAAACTCTCACCTTAATTATTAAAATAATCCACATAAGACATTAAAAAATGCACACACAGAGTCCAATATTGTAAAACTCTTATGTAATAAAGTTATCAACATGAAACATGATATAAACAGATATAACTCGTGCAACGCATATCAGAATATTACGATACATGTATCATTAAGTTCGTGTCGAAATGTATGTCAATATAAGATCCATTTACACATACTTTTGAAAAGTTAATAAGCTAATAATTTAGAGCGCATTGAGAGTATCGGGAGGTCAAAAAATGCACAAAGAGAGTCCATTATATGTTAAACTCTCACATAAAATATTAAGATAATCCACATTAAACATTAAGAAATGCATGCGAAGAGAGTTCCATATTTGTAAAACTCTTACGTAATAAAGTTATCAACATGAATCATAATATAAACTGTTATAACTCGGGTTACGTATATCAAAATATTAGGATATATGTATCATTGAGTTCGTGTCCAAATGTATTTCAATATAAGATCCATTTACACATACTTTTGAAAAGTTAAGTGTGATTTTGGTAAAGATATGTTGACAAGTTTAAAATCTTTGTGAAAAATGATTTAAAAATAAACAAAAAAGAATGTTATTTAAAGATCAAGTATTACTCCATACAAATTTACAATGGCGATTGAGTGTGATTAGGAGACATATTAACTAACAAATATTTAATTAGTTACCATGGTTTAGTTATTTATTTTGAGATTAACTTAATAAATAAGAATAAACGATTATGGTAAAGTGTCTGTATAACGCCCTACACATAGTTTTGAAATGTTAAATATGATTTTGGTAGAGATATGTCGACAAATTTAACACTTTTGTGAAAAATGATTTAAAACATAACAAAAAAAATATGCGTAAGTAATTTAGTGAGATAAAACGACATCTTAACTAACCAACATTTATTCAATTATCATTTGTTTAGAGTAGGTAATTGATAAAAAAAAAGAATACGAAAAGTCTCCCGGTTTAATTAATTGTCATGATTTATTTATTTATTTTCAGAGTAACTAATTAAAATATAAGAATAGTCGATTATGGTGAAGTGTCCCGTGCAATGCACGTGCTTTTCACCTAGTCTTTTATTAATTCTTGCTCTTCATGCTTTTGATTTTGATTTGTTTGATTGGTCACTAGACAAATTAGGATTAAAAGGAGGGGAATTTGGTAGCGGTTGTTCAAATTCCCCATAAAAGAGAATTAATTGGTGAAAACCGAGATTATCTATGAATTGGTGTTGTTAGAGAGGAGTAAAATTACTATATTAGGGTGTTAGATGAGATTATCACCGAGGGTCGCCTTAGTAATCTTGATAAATCGTTCATTTCCTGTTTAATCGTCATTCAAACCAAAAACCTCCCATTTATTGTTCTTATTTCTTTTATTTCATTTCTTTTCTTTTCACACTAGAATTGCATATTAGGCTTTTCCTCTTCCTTGTGGATACGATATCCACTTACCCTATCTAATTTAGTAGGAATAGTGGTAATTTGACTAATAATAACGACTTATTAGCTTGTCAAGTGGCTACGGGAAACAATAAAAATAACGGTAATACTGCAACTTTTATGTAAAAGAAAAGAAAATAATTATTACTTACGTCGTACGATATAATATTTTAACCGTGCAACGCACGGGTTTAAAACTAGTATATAGTCCAGTAAAAGATAAGATATCTATTGTGGATGTCATATGACATTAAATTATTGAATCCATCCTTTGATCAAGAACCTCACATTTGTTCGATTCTTGCCTAATCCGAAATACAAACGGGAACAGATGGATGGAATCGAGGCTACTACTGAGTGTTCTCCTTGACTTCAAAAACTCAACATCAATACATCAACAACTCCAGAAATGTAGTCAATTTGGTCATTTTACCAAATCAAAAAGGTTCCACCGAATGAAATGAACTTTACCGGAAAAACATTACTCAGCACCAAGAATCTTCTTCATCACTCCTCGTCCAAATTTTTGTCATCTTTCTTGACTCCAACTCACAGATTAATCAATTACAACAATTTCTCAAAACCCCATCTCAATAATTCCAAGCTTGTCATCAACCAAAGGCGATCATCAACAATGGCTTCCACTTTCAAGCCTGAACAAGCTAGGGTTCCTCCTGCTCTTCAATTGCCCATCCCTCCCATCACCAAGGTACCTCCTTTTTTATTAAAAATGTTCGGAGTTTTTGTTGTTTAATGATTTTCTGATGTGGGTTTTTAATTAGAGTCTGATTTTCGTATTACAGTGATGGCTTTGTTAGTGGTGTTAACCCCTTTAATTAATTTGGTTGTGTGATCATATGAAATGGTTTGTAATTCGGTAAGTAAGTCTTGTCGAGTTTTTGTGTTTGTGTTCCAATTTGAATTATTTGGGGTAGTTATTCGTGTACGGGCTTGCGTGGAATGGGGGTAATTGTTACAACTTACGAGGGTAATAGAGGCTAAAACTCGAGGAAATGGTAGTGGTAGATGGGGTAACTATTACCCACTTATGGCGTGGTGATGCATTATCTTGGCATGGCCTGCTTTGATTTGTTTAGATAACTTTGTGGTATGCTTACTTCAAACTTGCAACTCATGGTACGTTGGGCTTAATCTTTGGGTTGTAAATCTTTTGGTGGGCAGTTTAAGATCGCGCTTTGCCAGCTTTCGGTGACAGCAGACAAAGGGAGGAACGTTGATCATGCTAGAAAGGCTATTGAGGATGCTGCCCAAAGGGGTGCGAAGCTTGTTGTCTTACCTGTAAGTGTATTGAACATTGTTCTCTGTTATTCTTTGTTGATGAACTGGGCTTGTGTGTAGTTATTTGTCTTTGGACATTGTTTTTGGTTTTGTTGAAGTTGAACTATTAGCTCCTAGGAGATAATTGGGTTTATGATTGTTGAATATTAGCTTTATTGAGTTTTGAAGTATGCATATGTGTACTAAATGATTGTGGACTGTACTGACAAAGCAATCTTCTACTATGAGTGGTGAATCTGGTGATATTCCCAAGTCTTGAATTTTGTGGGAGATTGTAAGATACTTGAATCTGAATACGTAATTGATATTCAATAGTTGGAGTGGCTGAATGGCTGTCTGATTTGTGAAGGTATATTGGAATTGACATTATCACTTGGGCCATAAACAAATTTTGCTTTCAGATTCCCCCAGGGGAAACGTTGTTATTCGTTTTAGATCCTGATTGCATTTCGTAAATATTAGCCTGTTAGGTGAGAGGAGTCTTCGCCAAGTCCATAAGCATTCCAGTACAGCTCATTTTTTTGTGCAAGTAGCAAGTTGACCGTCCTTGCCTTACACCTCTTGTAGTATGTCAATTGAACATGGATATAGTAATTAGCTCAAATCATTCACAGAAGTCATTTTCAAACACCCTTAGGGATTAGCCTTTTATCAACTGTAGGTACGCAACACATAGTTTAGAGCTGACGGTGTTTTAAGTCAGGTAGTTAGAACAGATTGTCCTATTAGATGGCAATTCAATTTTCCAATATAAACCAACTAATTCATGCATGAATTTACCTTTTTCATTATAAGCCTCATTCCTTGTCTTTGCCTCGTGGATGTGATGCTATGGGCATGATCTATCCAAACTTCCAAAGGAATTTTTCACTATGAAAGCGCTTTGATGAAAGTGTAATGCTGGTATAGACACTCACATATGTCACAATTCTATCTCAGCTAGGATGACTAGGAGACTAGGAGGCAGGAGCCCTCTTAAAGTTACTTATAATTATTGATCTATTAGATGACTCTGTTGTCAAGTAACATCCAGTTGAGAGGAAGCATAATTTGACAAAAACTGCAAAATAGATTGGAACAAGGTCAATATTCCAAGGGTCAAATGACATGCCAGGAGAACAAAACTATTAATGTTATTACTTTTGATGAGAAGCTCCTAGATTGACCCCTTGCTTTGGTATTTGGACTCAGGTCATAGTGTCCGAGTCCAACTTGAACACATCCAAATATCTGAAGCTTTTAGAATTTAAACCAAGGATAGTAGGGCATGGTCAAAAAGTGGATGCTTTCATATTCAGGCACGGTCAAGATATCCTATTTTTTCAATTTATTCATGGCTAAAGAGCTTCCAACTTGGGTTAATGGACTAGTTGACTTGGCTTTAGTGAAAAAATTATAAAGTGAGCAAACTAGTACTTTTCAGAAAAATGATAAAAATGAACCACCTTATGTTCCAAGGCAGCAGGCTGATTCATTCTATCGTGTCGAATCGGCAACAGCATTTGTAGCGTATACAGTTAATTAAAAGTAAAAGTAGAAGCCAACAGCAGTTCCATATTAGTATCAGCACAAATATCTTTCAGCTTCTCCTACATATTCATCCATCGACAATGGAGCAGCAAGGTCAAGATCATGAAAGTTCACTCTACCAAAATCATCAAGGTTTCCATACTCTTCCTCCAATCCAGTATACCGTCTTAATTCACAGTTCCACACACGAGAAAGGTAAAACATTGAATAGTTAATCATGGTAATCTGGCATCACAGATTCTCGACAGGTTAGGGCTAAGTTTGTATATCTTCAGCTCAGCTCCCTACATGTGGGTGCAGGATTTGTCCAGCTGGAAAGTATTGAAGGAATATACTGGCATATTGGTTGTGTAGAAGCTAAACATTTTCATAATATTGATGACTATATTGTTCTAGTAGAATAACTTTTGTCAGATGTTCAATCTTAAGATAAAGTGTGCGAAAGTAATGGAAGTAGTGACACAGAATAGTTGGAAGTTTAAAGGTGTCATACCACTTTTTTGTTCTGGTTCGAAGGAGCCACAGAAGGTAAAGAAATGAAGACGGTACTATTTCAGATAGTGCTACTTATAGAAATAGACAGACGTCAAGAGTAAAACCAATTGAGCAAGGATACTGGGAAAAGGTGGAAGATAAACATAGGAAATCATTGGGATGGAAGGGCTAAATACACAGTCATAAGGTACCCAAGGCTGAGAGAGAAATGTTCATGTGAAGTGTACAAGAATTCATACATATAAAGGGGGCGAAACCGTCCTTTTCTTAAAAAGACTCTTAGGAAGATTTAGTGCACTCTTGGGAGGAGAAGTGCGAGAGAGATTTTGGTGGTTCGGCGTAAGCCTACTCCACTACACAACTCCACTATAAAAGTAGTCTCACATTTACAAGTTTAGGACAAGCATGACAGCCCTTACACAATATATACCAATCTAAGAACCCGAAATACACCGTCTCATTCAAATGATCTTAGATGGAGAATCCTCTTCACACAACAATCACCGTAGGTTGTGGTTACTACTATGTCTCAACATGACTCACTGCCACTATTATAGTTAAACTAGTTTTAAAGTCTCCTAGTTGTTCGTGAACTAGAACTCTCCATAAATGCATTAAAAACATGCATTTACACAATTAAACATGTGTTTTTGGTATTCAAATAATGTAATTTAGTACAAAGGCTAAGAGTCTTCAACTATGCCAAATAACAGACTTCAGAAACCTTATACATAATGCACTAAGGCAATGAATTACTTCATATCGTATGTAATAAAGAAGTGAAAAAACTATGAGAATGAGACATTGTATCTGACTTGTTCCTTGTCATTCCAGGAGATATGGAACAGCCCATATTCAAATGATAGTTTCCCTGTGTATGCTGAAGACATTGATGCTGGTGGGGATGCCTCTCCTTCCACAGCAATGCTCTCTGAAGTCTCTCGTGCTTGTAAAATAACAATAGTTGGGGGCTCCATTCCAGAACGTGTTGGAGACCGGTTGTATAATACTTGTTGTGTCTTTGACACTGAGGGGAAGCTACTTGCTAAACACAGAAAGGTAAATTTTGAAACCTAGCCCTGTTTAGTTCTCAAATTTCTTGCTTGAAATTACGTTTTTTTGGAGGACCTTGCTTTCAATGTGTTAAATACCGGCTGCAGATACACCTGTTTGATATCAATATTCCAGGGAAGATTACTTTCAAGGAATCAAAGACGCTTACCGCTGGAGAAACTCCGACAGTTGTAGACACAGGTTTGATATGGAACAAGTTCTGGTGTTTGACTTTCTTATTGTGCTTAAAGTTAGTTAAGGTGTAATGTCTTGTATTAGTTCCTACATAGCATTCCAGTGGGGGAGTCAGGCGGGTATAAGTTAATCATTGCGGACCTAAAAGTTGTGGTGTGTGGAGTTTAGGTGTCGACCCATTTTCAGTAAAGAGTCGATTGCTTATGTCTCACCCCCCTTATCTGGCTTGGTGTGCGAGCTTGTTTGGGGGCATTGTGGCAATGATTATAATGTTGTGAATGCTCAGGGGCTCGTGTTACATTCTTAACCTTACAACAAACACTTTTTAATGCAGAAGTAGGACGTATCGGTATTGGCATCTGTTATGACATCCGTTTTCAGGAATTGGCCATGTTATATGCTGCAAGAGGTATTTTATATATACTGTAGTTGCACACTGATATTTCCAGTCTGACTCTCTGCTGTATTTCTTGCGGCTTCTTTGTTTTCTGTTCTTCACCCTTGCTTTTGGGATTTATTGTTTGTCCTTCTTGCAATATTTGTGGTTACCTTTTCTCGCACTCACAAAATGCGGTTTACTATTTGGCATGTACTATTACGCTGTAGGGTGGTTGGTTTAATTTTTTAAGCTTCCAATTGAGGGTCTCTTTTTTTCTTTCTTTTTTTTTTTAATCTTTTTTATCCTTGTCAAAATCATAGGGGGCTTATTCTGCTGGTTTTTTTAGGATTTGTATCATAGTGAATTCTCATTTTCTTACCCTGCATCAGGTGCTCACTTATTGTGTTACCCGGGAGCATTCAACATGACTACTGGGCCACTGCATTGGGAATTGCTTCAAAAGGCAAGGTTCGTACTCCAAATTTGTCTTTACTTGCACCTATACTCCATTCGTTTTTCTTCCTGGACTGCTTATTCGTGACTCAATATTGCCAAAATTGGTAATCAAATATGTTCAGTAATGCCTTTCATCTAGTAACTGATGGTTCTTCTCCAAATGAAACGCTTAAAAACTTAATTTATCTCATCCTCATTCTCCCTTGCTATATGCTTTTCTGAAGAGTGATTTTGTGCCAAAACCTGAATTTCCATGTACAGTCTGAGAGGAAATTTTGATTTAGCTTAAGATGTAACTTTGTCCACGACTTAGATAAATTGCAATTGATGTCATTCTCTCAGTCCCCTTGCCCAGTCCGGACATTAGGACTCATGTTATCATGGTACTCCAACTAAATTATTTTGTTCAATCTAAGTTGATTGTGACAAACTATGTCTGGGGCTTGTTTACCAGTACCCATTAGGTCATTATCAGACCAAATGCTCCAATGTGTTTTGTGGTCATTTCTTGTGGTTTTCCGAAGATATATATGATTGATGTTGTCTGCTAAATACTAGTTAAAGAACTGAAATTATGTTATACAGCTATGATGTTTTGAACCTTGTTGAAAAAGGCAGAGTGTTTGTCTGGGTTAGAGATCTACATGGAATTTTGTGCCATAAGCAGGCAGCAAACTAAAATAATTATTCAATAGTACTTACTCTCTTTTCAAATAGGGTGGTGCTGGCAACATAGTTGATGTTTGCTGGGCCCTGGATGACGACTTACCATCAATTAGCCTATTGAGAGGCATATTTACTCTTATAAAATACGGCCTTTAAGGCTCAAGCAGAACCACCTTTTTGCTTATCAGGACTTGGGATTAAGACCCAACAATTGTTGACTAAATGAGACCTGTAACTTGCTAGTTGCAGTTGTGACCTGTTTTTTTTTTTTTTTAATTTTTTTTTTTAATGATTGGAGTGACTCTTGTTAGTTGTGACATATGTATTTGCCCAAAAGTCATGACTGTTAAAAAAAAAGCACTCTATGTTCACCAAAACTAAATAAGTAGAAGCTGTTTATAGAACTTTGATGGCATTTTCTATTGCAAATCAATTGTTAGTGCGCATCTAACATCTCTGATTCTACAGATTATAGAGTAACTGTGCATTATGTTTTAAGATACTGACAGTCTGACACTATTGTTGATAAAAATAAGTTATCTTTTTATTGTTGTTTGAAATAAGTGTTAAGCGTAGTTTCATTATGTTTTAAGATCCGTACTGTGTTATAGTGGTACCGTATGCAAGAAGAAAAATGTCTATTCTTTTTATGAGTCACTGTATTAAGAAGTTGTTTTCCTGGTGTTCCTTTTGCAGGGCTGTAGACAATCTGGTAAGGAGCAGTTTTCAACATAATTTAATACATGAGCTTGGAATCAAAAGTTATATATAGATGATATGAATGATGCGTAAAGTAAGGGTTGCTTACTTCCATCTCTTTTCTGTATTATCTGGCTTCTTATGTGGTTGGGGTTTGATTAGTGGAATTATAACCTGCAAGGCAATTACTGTATCCAGTAAACTTCACTTAAAAAGAAAAAAGAAAAAAAAACACCTAGGAAGGAAATGTTTGGAGTCTTCAAGGCAGTGGGGATAGTATTGTATTTCATTATGCCAATGTCTCTGAAGAAGCTTTCGCATAGAGGACCAAAGATACTCGTCGTAAGCTCCCTAATCTTTCAACCTTGAGATTGGGGGGCAGAGTTTCTCATGAAGTCCAGCATCTCCTTACTGTGGCAGAGCCTGTCATTACCTTTATTAAAAAATAGAAAAAAAAAACAAGCGGCTATCACCTTGGCAGGGTAAAGGTGTCCAATATACAATCCTTGCCTCCTTGAAAACCTAGAGGCTTTAACTCTTTGACCCCTGATGAGAAACTTCTTCTCAATAAATAAAGTGGACTGGAGTTGTTCAATAATCAGTTTCAATTCACTCTATTATACATCAACAACAATAACTCCCTCAACAACAATCTAGCCTTAGTTCCAAAATGATTTGGGGAATTGTTGTATGCAATACAAAGTTCAAGAAAATGGGCGAAAAGGTTTAAAAATAGTGGAACACATTTGACAAAAATTTTAAAATTAAGCAAAGGAAGACAAAAGAATGAAAATAATTAATTATAAACCAAGTGAAAAGATGTGAACATCTTTATTTAGGGAGAAAGTATTTTTAGATAGAGAAAAAAGTAAGCGATTCCATCAGAAAATCATATGCAAAACAAACAAAGAAACCATTAAAAGTCAAACTCTTATCTTCCACATTAAATTTATCTCTCCATACCGCCCTATCCTAAGCCATACTCTCTTCAAGCCCTAAAAGACTTATATTTCTTCTACCATTCTCATCCAACACTTATGTTGTTCCCACTCTTGCCCGTCTGTTGGCCTCCTCCTCGCTTGGTCATACCACCTTAGGCGAATCTCCATCATCTTATCCCTTATCCCCAATGGGTACCACCCCTACTTTCTCCACACGTCATTTCATTTCTTAATTGGTCCACACATCATTTCATTTCTTAATTGGTCCACACATCATTTCATTTGTTAACTGGTTCTTTAATGTATGTCCAATCCATCATAGCATGTGCAGTTCCATCACGCTCATCTTATCATCTTATGAATGTGGTGAATGCGACACTGTTTTACTGCCCAACATTCCATATAATAGTGCCGGCCTTATTGCCGTGTGCTAGAACTTTTCCTTCCATCTATGAGGCATTAGGCCTAGATCACATAGAAACCTGTGGCACTCTTCCACTTTAGCCAACCTGATTGATTCTATGGGCATCTTCTCCATCTAATTCTCCAGGCTTTTGGAGCTTTGACAATCTGCCCATCTTAGGTGATTGTCCCTGTCTCCGCTCATTTAATCCCTCTGAACTTACAACTCCAAAAGTTTGGTCTTGCTTTTGCTCATCCGAAACCCTCTAGACTCCGAAGTATGCCTCCATAATTCCAACTTCCTTTCAATAAATTTTTTCATTTCGATTGGTTCTATTATATGTTTGCTAACTCAGATATGGAAATAGTGTGTGTAATAGCTGTGTCATTCATCACAATGCTTATGGATGTGATAAGCCAGAGGATCGGCATTTATGAAACAATAAAAAAAAAAATTGATAATTTTGAATTTATCGGACTTGCTAGCATGATATTGTTAGATGTATTTAGCATGATAGTGTTTTCTTTGCAATCTTATGATTTGCGCTTTCAATGACAGTTATATGTAGCTACTTGCTCGCCTGCACGTGATGCTGGGGCTGGTTATGTGGCTTGGGGTCACTCCACTCTTGTTGGACCTGTGAGTAACTTCATTTCTTCATCTCTCTTGCTTCAGTAGATTGCTGTAGTTTTCTCCCTTTTTGTGTGCCAGAATAGTGAATTAAATGGTAGAAAAGTACTTGTAATGGGGACTGGGGCTGCGAAAGCTTTTCAATATCAGCCGCAAGCTCTTCTTTCTGATCATTTACGTAATTCTGATGGATTTCACGTTCGCTATTGGATTAGAATATACCGAGTATGCCTTCCATCTTTCTTCAGGAGCGAAGTCTCAACATTATGTTGTTACATCGGCTTTGAAATTACTTATATGTCGTATCATCTTGTGGGTGTTACCTCCGTTTGCTCCTACCTCTAATTATCCAAGTATTGTATTCTTCCCCACTGTCCCTCCGCAGTATACATTCTCACATTGATCACATAAACACCATGCCCATTGTGGATTCCGCTGCTGGTGGTGCCATGTGCATTTAGACTCGTCAAAGAATTACTTGTAGCAAATTGGGGTCTTCTCTCCTTTCAAAGATTTATTAAGGTGATGGTGATGGTGATTGGTGATGGTGATGATGATGATGATAGGGGGTGCTGGGAAAACACTTCAGAGGAAACTCCATAGGACCGTCTGTAATTCTAGTAGAAACAAGGCTACTATGTTATTAGAACATTTGATGAATGTAATTGTGTTCAGCTTATAAGAATGTTAGCTGGAGCGAAAGGAAATTCCATTTCTTTTTCATACAGTTGATTGGGAGAGAGAAGTAACTTAAGCAAACCGTTTTTTTTTTTTTTTGGACAGATTTAAGCAAGTTGCTGAGAGAATTTGTCCCAGAATTTTTTCTTGTCAGTTCGATGAGTTTCAGTTGAAAGAATCTAGTTTAAAGTATCGTTCTGAAAATGGCCCTTACTGAGTGAGATATTATCATGCAGTTTGGAGAAATCTTGGCTACAACAGAGCATGACGAGGAGACAGTAGTGGGGGAGATTGATTATTCATCAATTGAGCTCAGAAGGTGAATGAAACCAACCTTGCATATCTTCTGCTTATTAGCCCTTGTACTATTTCCACCTACCTTTAGGCTTTAGTGTCCTGTTGCTAAAATATCTTTTCTATATTGTTGCAGGACCAATCTCCCTTTAGAGAAGCAACGCCGAGGAGATCTTTACCAATTGACGGATGTTCAAAGATTATAGACGCAGTCATATGTTCGTTGAGGAACAGAAGATGGTCAATCAGACGACCTTGTTCAGTAGGGCAATTCTGTACATCTCGACTAAATGGAAGGAGTAGCCATACATAAGGCCGATCCAGGTTCCAGGCTTTCTCTATCCATCTAACATGTATTTGCATATTTGTGGAAACACTTAATTCCTGTTGTAGCCCTGCCTGCATGTTTGTCAGGTTGCCTCTTGAAATGTGCTATGCCAAAACAAGGTAGAACAGGGATGGAATAATAAAATTATCTGCTCTACTTTCATACTATACCCTATGTTACCGAACCAAGTTCTTACACCCGAAAACCCGATTTCCCAATCCCGGAATCTGGTTGGTTTCTTTTTCAACAAATAATCCCTCTGGCTGAGAGTATGTCTTGATAACACTGTCTTACGGAATCTTATCGTAAGATGGTCTTACCCAAAACGTCGTGCGAAGCTGTCATTGGGCTAGAATCTACCTGGGGGTAGGCTAAAGGCCTATATAACTAGGCCCATAGGAAAGAGGCCATAGGCAGCAAAGATTGACTAAAAGGGGGAAGAGGGGAGCACGTGAGAAGAGAGAGAGAGAAAGAAAAACAGGAGGAAACGCACGTGGGAAATCTAGAGAGCCGACAGAAATCCAACAAGGGAAGTGGGAAATGTCAGAAAGAGACAATCATTTTGGCTTTTGTCGGGATAAGTGAAAGGGCGACTCTGACCTCTCCTACTCTATCTGCTGTTTCGTAGCACACCCTACACTGTATCCCCTTAGTACATGCACTACATCGGCGCATTTTATCCTCTCGTCAGTTTTCAGTTCATGACGCTGTATCTCAGTTTCCTTCAGTAGATTCCTTAAGTTAGGGGCTGAGTCTAGGACTCTAGGTAGTATCGAAACGGATATGGACACCGATAGGGCGATAGGGGATGTGTAATCAGTTTGGAACACATTTGATTAGTTAGTTTGAGGAAATGTACTCCTTACAATGTTAAAGCACGAAACAATGTCTAATTAGGAAATGTAAATATCTGAAGAATTTAAGGGAATTGAGGTAGTTGTCTTACGTTTATCTAATTTGAGTGAGAACTTTCCTACCTATTTGCCATATGTTATCCTACTTGATATAAACATCATCTATCAAATGAGAAAAAAACTGCTATAACACAAATGTAGTCTACAATTATGTTTGAAAGGATTGCATTTGTATTTGAAGCTACTTTCTATGGTGAATATTGCGTTCTTCCTCACAATGATAGCGTTAGGAAGGTTTGGAAGACTGGTATTTCTCGTTCATATTAGTTTTTTCATTTCCATTTTGCAAACACAATTAAGGAAGGAGGAACTTGATTTTCTGAGAAAGTGATTTCATCCAAACCCCGAGCCTTAGAGGAAAGAGGCCAAGACCGTCACTGCAAATTTAATTTCCTCGAACTCCTAGTATTCAAGTAATTCTCGTAAATACTAAATTACTCCCAAAAAGTCGTTATTAAGTCATTTCTTGTGAGATCAGACAGACGCTATGGAGTACGAGTATGAATGTGTACTCGAACAGGATATTTAGAGAAGAGTGGAATGTTGAGCAGTGTTTTGGTGGTCCAGAAACAAAAGTTTGTGTAATACGGAGTATACAGTAATCAAAATCCGTATGCTTGTTATCCTTGATAGCAACTGAAGCAGTCAAGTGCGAATGTGCGATCGTGCGAAAGAGGGTCCAAAATTCCTAATTCTCATACAGTCCTTGTCTCGTTTTAAAGCTACCATTTTGATCTCCTTTGTTCTGGACCACTCTGTCTCTGACCCTTAACCAAAGTACTTGGGTCCCTGAGATCGTGATCCACGATTCATACTCGATACTCATGTGTGGCATGTACTTCGGACTCATCGCTTGAGACTTTCGGGTTAGAAAATAACTCTTCCGTGTAGAGTTTTCTTCAAAGGCAAAGATATAAGACTGCAATTGTGAATTTGCCTAGTTTCCTCGGTTTTTGTTTACGTTTGGTTAAATTCGTCTCGTCTATTCCAATTGAATGTTAAGAATATAGGACGGAATATAATTTTGTAATACTCTGTATTTGTCCTATCCTCAGCTGCTCATGACCAACAAAAGCAATCATTTATTCAAACTTCAACTTCCATACATATTCCACTTCTTGACATCTTGTGTGGTTATGGTGGTTAGTTAAACATTGTCAACAATAATGAGAGTGCCAGCTGATGAATGAGATCTTGTATTCTACTGTATCTTCTAAGTTCTAACTAATTAAGAACCTTCCTCTGATCTCCTTCTCATCTTCTACCTTCACCAACCACTGAATCCATACCCTGTTGAATATTTTTATGCACTAGTGATATTTTTTTAAGGTCCCTGAGTCTAAGGTGCAGTAATAATGCCGCATAAATGCACAGACATGTCTACGTTTCTATGATTTTGTTACATGATCTTAAATAAGGACAAACATGCTATGTCAGTGCATTGTCGATATTTATGCAAAATAATCATCCAATCAAAAGTCTAAGATGATGGTTCAAATTGGTTCTCAATTTCGGTGTTTCGTAGATTACACTTGGTACATCAGGTTTCATATGTATCTTTTATTTTTAAGTTGGGTTATTCAGATCATGGCCTAATTGTGTTACCTATCATGGGACGGTACTAGGGGAGTTTGACTGTTTTCCTAATAGGTTTTCAGTTGGTAGAACTACCCTAGAGATAAGATTATGACCACAAGTCCTCTATCTCATTATTTCTAGTTAATTTCCATATTACAATACAAATCTTATTTCGGAAGAGAAACGCTATCTGCACTCTCTCCCACTAAAACCATTTTTTAATTGGCTGAAAATAATGTAATTGTGAGTGTTGGAAAGAGTCCGCGTAGTGTTAATAGTAATTTTCGTTTTAGATACGTGATTAAAACTTTGTATTTAAGATACTCGGATATAAGGAGATGACTCCGAACTTATTATTACGCAAGATAAATCAATCGTTAAATTAGGAGACTATGGTTTTGTCTCAAATTTGAACAACGAGCTCTTTTTCTGGCTAGACATAGTATGTAAGTGATGTAACTTATCGATTATTATATCAAATTTCCCCTAAAGTCCTAAACTCCTAATCATTAACTAAATAGAAAAGAAATACAAGTGGAGCCGTCTTATCTTAGCACGTCAAGTTCATTCCATAGCAAAAGAGACCAACCTTAGAATTATTTTTCCACTCCCTGTTACTTTTTTTGTCCAAATTACCACATTTGCAAACAAAAAACGAGTTTTACTAGGCTAAGTACATACTCTTTCCTGATCCGTTTGCTTCTTTAATTGCGTATGTTTGGAGCAAGATTAACATCAAATGAATCATTCACGTGCTATAAAAATAGTACACATTTTATTAAGTCTAAACGTAAATCCCACCATAAACGGGAAGAGAATGAAACCACGAACAAAACCATAGCTCTTGCAATGAACCAATGACAAACTGGCACTAACATCCTCTTCTCTTTTTCTTCTCCAAAAACTCGTCATTTGTAAACAAACATGCACGCGCATGCTCCTCCTTTTTTATTCTCTTCATTCTCTCTCCTCTCTTATGTCCCAAACTTTGTCATCTCTCACTACTCTTTCTCATAATTTTGTTTTTCTTAGCTTCACTGTAACATTATTCTTCCTCCAGAATCAACCTCTTTTTGTTCTTCTTCTCTATCTGTTCATCATCCCCCCCCCCTTTCTTAATTTAATTCTTTGCTACAGACGACGAAAGTAGCAAATTTTGTACAACAAAAAAAAAATGTACAAGTGGGAAAAGTATAGTGAATATAATTCGAAAAACCCAACATTTTCATCTTCACTCTTAGACAAAATCAACAAATCCCTCAAAAACAACCCAAAAAACGAGCTTGAAGAAGAATTAAGCTTCTTTAGATCGACAACGGAGGCGAAAAGCCGAGACGATGAGAAAATGTCGAGCCTAAGAAGGGCGTGTTTGGTTGAGAAATGGATGGAGAAGAAAGTGAGTGAGAAAGTCACTAAGAAAACTAATAGTAAGGTGAAATCGTCAAACACTTTGTTAGAGGAGTTTGATGTACAAGATAGTACATTGTTTTTTAGTCACACGTCGACGTCTTCTTCGTCCTCTGAAGCAGATTACTCTGCTTACTACACGCACCCGAGCAGGCATCAGCATCAGCAGAAGCAGAAGCCCGCTCGGGTGTTGTGCTTTGCCCCTCCGATGCCTAAGTCAGTTAGGACTCGACCTATCGAGTCTAAGTTCCTCGAACAACTCGAGGAGAAAAATGGTAGCGTCAAGGACGCGGAATTGCTGAACTCGAGATCGAAGGCTGCGAAGATTTACTCGAATTTGAAGAATTTGAAGCAGCCCGTTTCTCCTGGGGTAAGATTAACTAGTTTTATCAACTCGTTATTTACCAAAGAAAACACCACCAAAAAAACCAAAACCAAAAACAAAAACAAGAAAAACAACAACATCGACAACAACAACATTGTTACGAACTCCGAGAAAATTACGACAACGTCGTATTCAACGTGTACGACACCTACATCGTACGCAAGGTCGTGTTTAAGCAACAACAAGAACAAAAAATTGTTCCAAGACGATGGGAGTACTAAACGGACGGTCAGATTTTGTCCAGTGGGTGTGCTTCTAGATGAAGATTCTCGACCGTGCGGTCAGAAATCAGTGTTGGACGATGGGTACGATCGTATGTCGACGTCGAAATTTGCGAGATCGTTGTCTAAGAGGTATGAAGAGTTGAGGATCTTAAATGGGTTGCAGAGCGAAAGAGATAGTAACAAGAAGAAGCTTGAAGAAGTTGCCTTAGATTTACTGAGTGGTTATTGCTGGGATTCAAGAATGGGTAGTAAAAAAGTCGACGACAAAGTTAATAATGATGATGATTACGGTGGTAATTACGGCGTAAATTACGATCATCAGAAAGATAATTATGATTACGGTAATGATAATTATGATGATGATGATGGGTTGAGTTGTTCAAGTTCGGATTTGTTTGAGTTAGATCATCTTTCGTTAATAGGGAATGAACTCCCTGTATATGAGACTACTCGTTTTGATCCCAAATTTCGCTAGTCTTAGCTTGTTAGTGCAAAATATGTTATAGAGACCATTGTTTTAATAAAGTGGTGGTATATTTTTCGCATTTCGAATGATTGTTGTCTAGTTGCTTGGTCACTTACTCAAATTTAAAGCGTAACATGTTTTTTATTTAACTGGTATATTTTTAACGTGTGTTCAATGGGCATATGATAAAAACACATTTTCTTTATCGATTAACTGACATTCTCGCTTGAAAAAACAAATACTCCATTAGATCTCATTGATTCACAATTATTTTAGCGGGTAGAGTTATTTTTCAATTTTAGGGAATCTCAATCCTATCTTTTTAATCACTACTTTGGTAATAACACAGTACAATTCTCTTATGACATTGTATAGATTATGAAATTAATCATATTAATTAACCAAATAAGTTATTCGGCATTAGGGTCAATATATAAACTTGCTAATTGTAGTAGAATCTTTAGTGATTGGGATTGATAGAGAAATGGAGTATGCCACCTCAAAACTTCATTATCGATAGTGACAAAACGTACGTACGTAGTATTTAATTTGCCCATGTATAGTGGCTTGATTCTTTTCATGCAACATGTAAAATGTGCAATTGCTAGATGATTAAGCTTGCATTTCGCAATCTTGATACATAATGGAGGTCAAGCTTGGCTACGTATGGAGTGAATAAGAAGATAAGTGATGATTATGAATTGTGCGATAAACATGGTTCCGACTATTCAATGTTAAATTGCGTTCAACTTGGCTGATCAACTTAGTAAACTTCTAAATGAAGAACTCCGATAATAGATGTTGTTGTAAACATGCACTAATAAACATAGAACTTTCAAATCGATCTTTAGTGTATTAGTACTACATACCAGGTCCTAGAGAAGCTTTTTTTTTTTTTTTTCATGTAACTCTTGTAAGCTTTGAAATCATCTAGGAATTGGAGAAAGTACTAAGATTTGGGGCAAGAGGTACTAAAAGAAGGGAAGGGATCACTTGATCAGTAATTAATTATACTTTTGATCATAAAGTTGAGAGATGTAAGAGAAGGCCGGGGACAGTTTGATTTGATAAAAAAAGGAAAAAGATGCAAGAAAATAAAGAAACGCCTATGGATCATATATATATATGTATATATAGGATAAAAATACAGGGATTCACGTTCACCTAAGATGTTCATTACTTGTAAACTTAATCAAAAGTCTCGAGTTTATGGATCTAAAACGG
The DNA here is from genome assembly GCA_963680865.1 of Spergularia marina. Taxonomy (NCBI): domain Eukaryota; kingdom Viridiplantae; phylum Streptophyta; class Magnoliopsida; order Caryophyllales; family Caryophyllaceae; genus Spergularia; species Spergularia marina. The sequence goes on along the minus strand of OY804560.1, from coordinate 15,114,164 downwards.
AACCTTATCATGTTGAAACATATACTTTGTATACTACTAGAAGTTCCATTACATGTCTCAGAAGCCGTTGTCATCTATGATTGTTCGTCAAGTCATACCCGTAGGCCTCATGCCCTCATACATACACCATTACATATCTTTCTATTGCACTATATACGCGCACCCTGAGTATTTTAGCATGAAATGATTCAAATTAAAATTACTTCTCAAAAAACACGCTTAACAAGATTCGACATGAATAAAAATAAAATAAAAACAAGATTCGAGGTTGCAACTACAAGGAAACCACATGAAGTTAGTACATTTTGCTATGGGATTGGAGAATATAAGTTGGGTAAAGACAAAGGCAGATCCTTGTCTTCCCACGGGAATAGAGAAAGCAAAGCAAAGATAGATTGGGAGAAATAAGCTTTAGCTTTCTCTCTGATCTTAAATGCCTTGATCAAACACAGATCAATGTGATCATAATATACTAAAGATGCAAATGGTCCTGCAAAAAAGAAAGAAAAAAATAACTGGTTGCTTGAACATTGCGCTACCTTAGGAAAGACATGTTCTATATAATTCATTCAAGTGTATGTTTCTGTTACATTCATTTGTGCCCCCACAATCACCCTAAAAAGAAAGTGCATGACCAAAAAGAGGGGCTTCAATTTGAATCAATGATCGAAATTTGAGAATGTGGGAATGATTTTACTTGTTGAAATTTTTTGGGCTCACTTTTGTTCTTTGGGACCAAACATTATGTATTTATGTGTGTGCTTTTAGCTGATTTCTTTTGTTACAAGTGTTCATTTGTTTTAACGATTGATATAATGAGGTACAAATGTCATTACAATGAGAAATTAGAGAAGAAACTTAAATACGAGATATGTAGATATAGATATGATGAGACTCAAATTTTGATATCAACGGGGCTATAGCCCCTATAGGTAATTAAATTCCTATATGTTAGATAAGAATTAAAATTCCTAAGGAATTTGTAATTCCCCTTTTTTGATAAAACTCATCCATACAACCCAAAGAAAATCCAGTTCTCAGAAAATTGAAATCCATATGAATTTGGAGGGTATACAAACAAGCTCTTCTTAGTTTTCATTAATAATGGCGACTCACTTTTATTTAGCTCCGTGTCCTTATGTCCTTAGCAATATCACTTGGCATACATCAAAGCTAAAATGTAACAATTATTAGTTTTTAAAACGAAGAGAATTTTTAACTAAAAGTCCTTGAAGAGTTTTTCGTACTACATACGAACTACAGGACTAAGTGCTAAAATGAGATTAACACTCGTTTAATCTCTTTTTTTTTTTTAAAGAATATTTGGTTCTACATTCATTCACAAAGGGGAAAAACTAAATATAAACTTACAAGAAGCACCACAAATTACATTTAAGCATTACGAGGGCAACTTTTTCCTCCAACTTACATTTTTTCAACCAATAATAATACACTCTAGCACTTACGAGTACTAAAAATTGAATTTGCCTCACTCACTCATCCATTGTATGATCCTTATTTGTGAAATTCTCATGTTTCTCTCCTGCCATATGGTATAGATTCAATCTCATTTTATATATAATCAAATAGTCATATTACTCATTAATGATTATTCTGTTTTTATACATAATCGTATTACTGAGCGATATGAGTATTCTATGTTATTTCATTTTAGAATATAGGCCTATGTTACAATTCCAAGTGCAATATCTAATCTAATCTGTCTATCTATCTAATCTAATATACTAGTCTAATATATATTATAAAAGCCGAATATAGCCCTTCATTGATGGATACTTGGCACAATCCTATTGGATGAAATTAAATAAATATTATTAACTATTAGGATATGAAAATAGTATATAAAATATTAAATAATATGGTAGTTATCAACTAATATATGGAAAACATGATAATTTATGGTAATGATAAGTTAGCTAAGTTATGGTAATAAATTGAAATATTATGTGATATAAAGGGTGATGGGATAGTGAGAAAAATAAATGAAATAGCACAATGGGAACGTGATAGTTGAATGAAAATGAAATATTATAACGAGTTACGGATATGGAATGAATGGAATAATATAATGGGTGATGTACAAGTAGAAAGGGAATAAAATTACAATGAGTTAGTAGAAATAAGTAATAATATAATATGACGGGTGACCAAAGTTGAAAGAAAAAAATAATGTAAAACATCGTTTCAAATAATATTATAATAAAAATAAACCTACATTTATTATGAAACGTATATTAACAATATAACTAGATAGCCCGGACGCGGGCCGGGCACGCAAACTAATATATATGTAATCCTGAACCCGCTCAATTTCGACGCTGACATGTGGCACATAATATTATTATATTGTAAATAATGTTTATCCAAAATAGGATATGGTAAGTAGATACTACTAGTATATGGTAATATTTTTCTAATAAAATAACATTATTAATCATTTTTTTTTATGGAAAATAGTTATGTAATATAGTAATTACTTGATTTATGACAATTTGATCAAATATCCCACGGGTGTTTCAAAATGGGACTTTATCTTTTGAAAGGTGACTTTTCCTCTAATTACATTACAAATATCCCACGGGTGTTCGAAATGGGATTTTAGATTTTGAAATGTAACTTTCCATCTAATTACATTAAAATATGAGAAAATTTCCAATATACCCCTAAGGTTTCCGAGTATTTCTGGTGTACCGCTCAGGTTTCCGAGTTATCAAGCGTACCCCTGAGGTTTGCAAAATCGTGTTTTTTTTTTTAGTTTTTGACAAACGGCGTCTAACACTGTTAGTAAATTATGATTATTTTGACATATTTTAAAAAGAATTAATCCAAATTAAAAAAGAAAAAGAAACAAAGAAAATTTAAAAAAATAATCTGAAAAAATACAAATCCCAACCCAACTACCACCATGACCACCCTTCCCCAACCCCGAACACCACCCATGACCAGCCACCTGGTCATAGCGCCGATCACATCGGCCAGGCGGGCGGCCGACAACGAGCATCTCCCTCTCGACGGCCATAATCTATATATTCATTCACCTGATCTATATCTTCTCCCTGTTTTTCTCTCTCCTCATTTTTCTCCGTTGAAAGGGCATCAACAAATGGTAAGGGGCGGCTGACAACGACAATGGGACGGTGAGGCTACGGGAGGGCGTCGGGGTAAGGATGGTGGGCGGGAAAGGAGTGAAAGGGAAGAAGGAGGGAGAGAGAAAAAAAGGCGTGGACAATGGAGGAGCGGGGGTCGTGGGTGTGGTGGTGGTCATGGGGTCGCTGATGGGAGGGGATTCTGATGGTGGTGGTTTCGGTGTGCCTCATGGTGGTTGGTCCTGGTGGCTGCCTCGGGGAAGGTGGTTTACGATGGTGGGGATTGGGGAGGAGAAGGATGGGGTATACATTGGATAGTTCGGAAACCTGAGGGGTATACCTGAAAAAACTTGGGAATCTCAAGGATATATTGAAAATTTTCCCTTAAAAAATCTCACGGGTGTTCGAAACATGATTTTAGGTTTTTAAAGGTGACTTTCCATCTAATTACATTACAAATATCCCACGGGTGTTTGAAATGGGATTTTAGGTTTTAGATCGTTTGCATAATTATAACATTTAAACATAAATAGCTCGGGCATTGCACGGGTCATCAAACTAATAATAACTTATTGCTAAATTATTCCGTATACTACTTCTATAGTGGTATAACACTCCGGCCCTATTTGATAGGATTTAATAAAAGTAGTATTCAAATCAGTATAGAGTCATTCAAATCAGATCTGATCAGAACAAAGTCATTCAAATAAGATCACATTGATCATAAATGTTCAAATAACGGACAATTTATTTGGTCCCTAATTTATACTAATTCGTTGAAATTCAATCAAATTTTCACAAATTCAGATCAGATCAGAGTCATTCAAATCGAATAAGATCAGAGTCATCCAAATCAGTTCAGAAAGACGCAGTCTTATCAAACAGAGCCTAAGGCCCCGTTTGTTAAGACTACGTCTTTCTGAACTGATCTGATATGATCTAATTTGAATGATTCTAATATGATTTTATCTTATTTGAATGAGTTTGAACCGATATCTTATCTATCTGAATTTGTTGAAAATTTGATTGAATTTCAAGATTTTCAACGAATTAGTTACAATTATAGACCAAATGCATTGATAGTTATTTGAACATGTTTGATCTGATATGATATAATTTGAATGACTCTGATTTGATTTGATTTGATTTTAATAATTTTGAACTGATTTTAATACTACTTTTATTAAGTCATATAAAAAAGACCTAAATCCTCTGTAATTACTACTAATAACACAAAGAAATTACACATGCAATTCGATGTAACACTAAAAAAACCACCCAATCAGCTCATTTAATAATTGCCTATCGCATGACATAAAAAAGTTGTTTATAGTTTGTGAGTTTGAACATCCTATTCAAACATAGAGCGACAAGAGTGATGCATCACCTAAAAACTATTTTAATTACATTTGATAATAAAGACTTTCAGCTTCAAATACTGTTAATATTAGACCCCTAATCCCATATGATACGATTAAGCCTACCAACAAAAGTTTAAATATTGTTTTCTAACCAGTCACTCAACACGATTACTCAATTATAAAAAGAGATTAGTCAGACGAAGTGAGCACGAAGAAACTAAGATGCATAGACAGAGACAAGTATGGCAATGGCGGTTGCGGTTGGTCATCGCCAGGGACGGATCTAGGAAACGAAACTGAGGGGGGGGGGGGGGCGATGTTATTATAAGATAACTATATTTAAAATTTCTGCTTTATAAATAATAAATGAATTTATCTTATATTAGTTTATTCCAAACAATCAACTTAAGAAAAATAGCCTCACGTAAAAAAAAAAAAATAAACAGAAGAAAAATAGACGGGTATAAAGGAAAGGGAACAAAATAACCAAAGAAGACAATCGGATCAAATCATGAAAGTGAGTCACAATTTAAGGAAAAAAAATACTCCCTCTATTTCTTTTAATTATTTACGTTTGGTTTGAATCTGTGAAAGGAATTCAAACCAAACGCAAAGAATCAAAAGAAATAGAGTGAGTAATACAAAGTGTGCATTACACGGGTCACATAACAATGTTACAATCAGACGAAAATAAAAATAAAATTGTATTATATATAGCCAAAAGAAATTGTATAATTAAATATCCAAAAAGTCCTATAATTTGTAAGATATAATCGCATAAGTTATAATTAAAGTTATGTGTAGAGTTAAACTGCTGTATAAGATATGTTTGTGTCGAAATTATTATTTCTTTTGCGTCTAATAGGATTTGATTGTCTACCTAAATATGTAGTAACAGATTGAGACAATATATAATGTAATTATTATAAGTAGATTCCTACCTGAATTCCTATTAGATATATTTTCAATATAATATTAGCAAGAGTCTCTAAGAGAGCTCGATTATTGTGAGAGCTCGAAAAAAGTCTCCTTTAATAATCAACTAGATGTAAGCCCGTGCGTTGCACGGGTCTCTTAATGATGATATCCAATTATGATGATAAAGTCGAACCGATAAATATTTGGCCCTTATATAGGAACTATTACATGCATTTTATTTGTAGACAATTATTTTCATCATATGAACCTCATTTACAAACTTGGGAACTTATACTTTCAAATCAACAATTTAATGTCACTGCAACTATACTTTTCTTCAAAAGCATTACCTTAAATATTGTTACTAAACCTTTTAAAAAAAGGTTATTATATAAAACATTCACATGGTACCATTGTGTTTCTATTTTAGCTGATTTCCACATTTCAAGTTTTTGTATAATACGCACCATAATTGTTTCCCGTCGGACACATAAACGGGAGAAAAAAATAAGACAATATAATCTAAAATAAGATATTCATTCATCTTTAATTGTACAATTTTAAATTAGCACCTTCTAATAGATTAGAGCTAAATTAAAGTTTTGTTCAAAAACACTATCTTAAATTAATACTGAGGAACATTCACTCGGTACCCTTGTTGTTTTATTTTCTCATGGTTTCCCGTTTTAGTGTTTGTGTATATCTTTGAGGTTTCATTTTTATCATCATGTGTAATACATTTTTTCCAAGCACTAAACTCTACTTTCACATTGTTTTCACTATTTAAACTTCTTATTGATGCATTGATAGATAATAACTTCATAACTGGACTCTTAATGCTAAAATTTCTTATATATACAAATTTAGCAAATGGGTATAATGTTCACAAAAATGAAACAATGTGGGTACCATTTACACAAACATACATGTGAATGCAATATCTCTTAAAAGGGAGCAAAGAGATAGTAAATTTCATTTTCAACAAATTTGTTTATAACATACTACCTTTATATGTTTTAACATACCCTCCCACAAATGGCCACATGTATCTTAAATTTTTTACTCTTACATCTTATCATGTTAGATAACATCTGAATGCTAATTAAGTCTCGTACGATAGTGAATGACCAAGGAGTATATAACTACACCATCATCTAATTAAATTAATCAAAATATAAATTTGACTACTAATATGATGAAAATAAATACACACATGAATAATGGCCTTGGCTCATATGTATCTGTGTTGGTTTCCATTTCCTAATCTACTTGTACAACTCTTATCCATAGTAGCATATAGAACAAACATATGCTTAGTGGATCGTTAGAACTGATTACCTTCATGCAAATTATGTTCATAATATTTTAGTTTAGTTATGAATCCTTGACAGATTATTGATCTATTGTTTCAATCCTTTCACCTCTATATCCACTTCTCTAATAAATTACCTAATGTACGATTTTTAGTAGAAATATTATATATTCCACTTAGTCTTGTTTCAATAATGTGGGACAACTTTTTAGTACTGTTCTTTTTTTTTCCCAAGATTAGAGATTGTCCTACATCGCCCAAGAAGTAAGATTACATTATTTAGGCACACTATAGATTAGGTTATTTTTGTCCCACATCGTTGAATTAGAAGATAATTGTCTTATTCTACTCGGTATTGTAATCCTAACGGGATTAGTTCTTATGTTTTAAAAAAAAAAAAATTATTAGTCCATACATATATTTCACTTGGTCACGGTTCGTGGGATAATTTTTTAGTAGAGGAATTATATAATCCACTGATCATGATTCAACAATGTGGGACGATTTTTCAACATTCTTCTTTTTTTTTTTTTTGCCAAGATTAGAGATTCTCTCACATCGTCCAAGAAATATGATTACAATATTTTGCCACACTATATGTTAGGTTACTTTAATTTTGTCCCACATTGTTGCATCAGAATAAGATAGATTAATTCTAATCGGTATTATAATCCTAACATGATTAGTTCTTGTGTTCTTAAAAAAAAAGTCTATTAGTCCATACATATATTTCATTTGCTCATGTTCACAACGTGTAATAAATTTTTAGTAGAGGAATTAGTACACGCGCATGAGACTTAGTGGGGTGGAGCAATCCAGATGAAATCTGAAGATATCATGGCCATAAATTTTTTTTTTTACGTGATCATGATTTGACAATGTGGGATGACTTTTTATTGCTCTTCTTATTTGTCAATATTGGAGATTGTCCCACATCATCTAATAAGTAAGATTATAGTATTTTGACACACCATACGCGGCTAGATTAATTTTATCTCACATCGTTGTACCATATAGACATCTTACTAAAAACTTTTTTTTATACTAAAATTATGAGGTTACTCAAAAGTTTTATTACTATGTTGAATATGAAGACAAAGGACAATGTTTAAACTTGCCAATCAACACTTTACCAACTTATTACAATCAGCCGAGTATATATGATCAGGCTTTATGATTGTGAATGTTGATCTAGGACTTCAACTATTTATAGGTAGATGATTGTTTAACTTCGATTAGGATTAGGAATATGATAGATCAGGATTAGGAAAATATACCAAAAACCTTGCCCGGTAAATACCTCATTTATTGATTGCTATGGAGTTTCTAGAATGTTCCATTCTTATTTAATTATTTTTTACTTACCATATCATGTACAATTCATATTAAATTGAGTTTCTAGATATTCCATTCTTATTTATTTATTTTTTACTTACCATATCATGCACAATTTATATTAAATTGAGTTTCCAGAATGTTCCATTTTTATTTAATTATTCTTTATTTACCATATCATATACAATTTACATTAAATTATTTGGTGACTTACCATATGTAAGATTCAAATGTAATTTTTTTAATAAAAGATATGGAAATACGGACATTCTAGAATGTTCCAATCGTTGTGGGAGCTCAAAAAAAGCCTGTTTTAATAATATATATTGATACATACATATATATAAAGCTGACTAATTTCATGAGCCTACGTTTTCGCTTATTTTCTTGATTAATCACAAAATTCTACTCCCTCCATTCAACTCCAATCTTCCTATTTACCATATTGGGGAATTCAAGTCAAATCTTCTTATTTCCTTATTTGGTAATAAGTTTCCCATATTACCCTCATCCATTCAACTTGCACATGAACATCAATCTATTTGGCCCACCAAATGGACAACAATACCCTCTCTTTTTATATTTTATATGTATTCCTAAAACTTTGTGCATTTTAGGTTAGGAAGATTAGACTTGAATGGAGGGAGTATTTATTTTTCTAGGCTTGTGAGAGAGTCCACAAGTTTCATAATTTCTAATCCTATCAAAACTACACGTAGATCAATATATATTCCTAATCCTAATGCAAAATAAAAATAGGTATTAGTGTGCAAATTAAACAAGCGTTAATGTACGCATAAATTGTTATGTGCATCTTGGTCTATTCTTGGTCATGATATAAAGCGTCTAAATGTTTGCTCTAATCCATCCTGAAGTAGTATATATAAAGAATTAAAGCTCACTAATATAACTTGAAAATCAATTTACAAAATTAGTTATCTATTAGGATAATATGTAGAAAATTGAATCCTATAATAAGGACATTTTACGTGCCCATGCGTTATGATAGCATTTATTTCTCCCCTCTACGTACATAGATGTTTTTTTTTTGCTAATTTTCGTCTACATTGTTTTGTTTTTTTTATAATTGATTATTATTGTTAGTAAGTCTAACATTTGTTTTTCTTACACTTGAGTATATCCTGAATCATTAATTAGATATGTTTATTAGTCGCAATTTGATCGATTTGGCAATGTTTCTAACCGTTTTCTTTAATTTTGAATTCACAGGTTCAGTTGACGAAACTGAATAATTTTATGAGCCTACATTGAAAACTTATTTTCCTGATTAATCACCAAATTCTATTTATTTTTCTAGCAATGTGGTCAAATCTAAAAAATCTAGATAATTGTTAGAGTATACTATCTAATTCTGTTGCAACTACATAAAGAAGAATCAATACATGTCTTAGGATATATAGTTTATGTCTAATAGAGAGTTTAAGTTGCGCGTTTTAATTTGCAATACCAAACTCATAATATAAACCTAACTAAGCTACACGTTTTGTTTTGATGTGAATCAACTACTGGTAAGAGACCATATATATAAAGCTTAATTGTGTTAGTGTAACATTGATTTCTTTTTTTTCTTTTTTGTAAAAATGGTCGATTTTATTCATCCATAACGGGAAGAGAATAAAATCAAAATTTTACAAAAAGAGGTTAACCACTAAATTATCATACTTCTAATTACCATTAAGACACTCCACAAACTCATTATGCATACAATTGTGATTCACTGCTAATAATCGTGTGCTAACTATTTCTTGCACTTTCTTGACAATTTGCTCTTCCACTTGCTCTGTATCCCAAAATATCCTTGCATTTCTTTCACCCCATAGACAATATATAGTGGCTGCCAAGCTTGCACAAAACCAGCCGAAATGCCAGTGCTGCTTCCCTCTCCTACTTGCTCCCCATTTTAATTCTCTTCTTAAGCTCCATCCTCTTCTCTTGATCCCAATCCAATCCAACACTCTTTGCCATATCTTTGCAGAGTATTTGCACTAAAAAAAAACAGATGATTGTGACTTTCCAGGTCCTGCTTACATAGACATCAGCGATTCACTATCACTAGTCCCCTTTTGTTGAGATTATCAATGGTGGACAGGCAGTTCTGGGCTGCTAGATTCGCATTGAATCTATGTCTTGGCAGGCTTGTGCTATTCCATATCACCCTGCACCATCTTATTTCCTCCTCTTCTCTCTGAAGTAATTATAAGCTTGCTGGACCTTATAGTTGCCTCTTTTTTCCTATGTTTTTATCAGCATCTCGGCATTTTCCCAGCTTCCTTCTTTCTGCAGCAATTCATTTCTTACTCTCAAAGCACCTTTCCAACTCTCTGAATCTCCATCTTTTGCTTTTACATCTCCAATGTTGCTCTTCTGCAGATAATAAGCTTTGATCCATTGCAACCATAACCCATCTTGCTTGGTTATTATTTTCCGCAACCATTTAGCCATTAAGGCTTTATTCCAAGCTAGCACCTCCTTAATCCCTACACCTTCTTCAGCTTTCGGGCAGCACATGCTTTTCCAACACTTAAAGGTTAATTTCCTGCTTCCCTCTTCAATATTCCACAAGTATCTTCAACTACTCCTGTCTATCATGAGAATGATATGCTGAGGGAGCATAAAGCCCGAGCTCCAGAAATTTTCAATGCCAAGAATGATGGAATTTATCAATTCCACTTTTCCAGCATAAGAGAGGAGATTTACAGCCCGGTTACTAATATTGCTCTTGATTTTACTCACAAGCGGAATGTACATGTCAGCCAGCAATCTACTTGGATTCAAAGGAAGCCCAAGATACCTAAAAGGGAAGCTGCCCTCAGTAAATCATGTGGACTTGAGAATTTGCTCTTTCACAGAGCTAGCCACCCCTCAAAAGTATATATCTGCTTTTGCTGGATTTGCTGCCAACCCTGAAATTCTTGCAACTTTCTCGAGGCAATTTGTTGCAGCCTGCACTGATGGAACATCCCCCTTGTAAATATCATTAAATCGTCTGCAAACACCATGTGTGTTAACTTCACTCTTGCACACTTAGGATGGTAAGAAAACTGAGTTTCCTTATGCATCTCCCTTAAGTGTTTAGACAACACTTCCATACTGAGCACAAACAAATAAGGAGATAGGGGATCTCCTTGTCTCACTCCACTCCTCCCTTTGAAGAAACCTTTGGCAGCTCCATTTATCTTCAAATTGAACCAAGTTGAGCTTACACATTCCATAACCCAATTCACATACTTCTCAAGGAATTCCATAGCTATTAGCATTGCTCTTATGAAATTCCAGTTTAAAAGAATCGAAGGCTTTCTTTATGTCAACCTTCATCAGGCATCTAGGGGAGATGTTTTGCTTCCTATAACCTTTTATCAACCCTTGGGAGACCATAATGTTCTAAAAAATATTCTTGTTCATCACAAAGGCTTTCTGCTCCTTCCCAATCAAATCAGGCAGCACACTTTTTAATCTATTAGCCAAAATTTTGCTGATTACCTTGTAAAAGGTTTGGCAGCAGGATATTGGCCTGTATTCAGTTACAGATGTGGCATTATCTTTCTTTGGAATCAAAGCTATTATTGTTGCATTTGCCAGCTTTAGAAGCTTGCATTTCCTGAAAAATTCTCCAACTGCCTTGCACATATCATCCCCTACTATATCCCAAGACTTTTGGTAAAAACCAGGTGAGAATCCATCCTGACCTGGGCTCTTGTCAGGGTGGATATCAAACACAACTTTTTTGATTTCCTCCACACTCACGTCTCTATTCAGAAACTTTTTCCAGTCCTCTGAAACTTTGCTCCCTCTTGAGATTAAATCAATATCAAACTCCTCTACAGGCTTCTCCTTCCCTAACATGCATTTATAATAATCTATAAAAGCTTGTTCAATCCCCTTATGATCCTTAAACTCATTCCCATCCTTATCTACCACTTTGCCTACTATGCTCTGATTTTTCCTTGTAGCAATCCTTGCATAGAAGTATTGCGAGTTGCAATCATTCTGCTTGATGTCCACTACTTTTGCTCTGCTTTAACATACTCATCTCAGCAATTTTTATATCACAGTACTCCTTCTTAGCATTTTCTTCCATTTCTAGCAGTCCATCATTCATTGGCCTCCCCTTCAACTTGTTTTGTATCTCCTCCAATTTTTCCTTACAGGCCTTCACTGTTTCAGGAAGATTGGAGTAGTACTTCTTATTTAGAGTACTTAGAGCATGTTTCACTCTTCTCAATTTGCTGAAAGAACAACACATCTGTGAACCTCCATATCTCCCATTCCAAGCTTTTTCCACCACTGTCTTGAACTGAGGATGCTCAATCAAACAGTTTAGGAATTTGAATGTTTTCCCTATCTTCTCCATAGAACTAATGGTCACCTTAACAGGGGAGTGATCCGAAATGCCTGGAGGAAGGTATTCTGCAAAAGAAGCTGGATGGGTTTGAAGCCAGTTGCCATCCACTAAAGCTCTGTCTAACTTTTCCCAAAGCCTATCTACACCCTCTTGTTTGTTTGTCCAGGTGAAAAAATGGCCTTGCCCTTTCAAATCCTCCAATCCACAATTTACAAGACAATCGTTGAAATCAGTCATGTCTTGCACATTAAGAGGACATTTCCCTAATCTTTCACTGTCCTCTTTCACCACATTAAAATCTCCCATCACCACCCATGGCAGACTTGGTCGATTAGCTTCCAAGCTTTGCCAAAGCTCCCTCCTCCCCATCCTATCATTCTTGGCATAAACAATAGTCAGGAAAAAGGAGTAATGAGATAGAAGATTTGTTGCAATGCCCTGTACAATTTGATCACTCATATATTTCACCTCAAATCTCACAAATCTTGCATTCCACAACACCCATATTATCCATTATCATGCTCACTATAGTCATGAGCACACAAGTAACATTGAGTTCGTTAATACTTTTGTTGTTTTATGATTCTATGGTTTGTTTACTTGCTATGTTTATCATCTTTGATACTACTTTTATTACTTTGATTTGGTAAGTTTTATGTCCATCATCTGAATATACGATTTTTATCTAAGAGTTTCAGGTATATATGTACCAAGCTACTTATCTCAATATAGTGGCACGAAGATACAGTCTCGTGATTTTCGAGTGGTGATGAGTTATTATACATGCTCTTTATCAATCTTTGTTTAATAGTTTACGTAGATAGTTAGATTCTTCGTGTTAAATCTATATCTAAGGGGTCGTTTGGATACCCTCAAAATCCATAGGAATTTTATTTTCCTAGGAATTGAATTACCATGAGTTGTTTGGTTACCCTAAAGTGTAGGAATTAGAAATTCCTAGGCATTTTCAATTCCTCCAAAGTGTAGGAATTTAATTACCTAGGGGGGGCTAGGTAAGTAGAAATTCCCATGGGAATTGAATTCCCTTGTTCATCCAAACAAATTTCCCCAATTCCCATACTTTCTAAATTCCTAGGATTTGCAAGTTCATGGGAATTCCGACTTCCCGAGTGTATCCAAACGACACCTAAGTTTATGTAATGTGTTTTGAAAATTTTAGTTGTACATATATATACAAGACATTTCGTCTGATTAGCTTGATCATATGTATACATACGTAATATGCTGCAGCTGAATCTAGGCTTTGAAGATTGACAATGTCTTACACAATTTTTCTTTTTGCTTATATTGTGTGCTTCTAACTATTTTTCTTTTGTGTACCATTTTTTTCTAATGCTTTTTGGTTTTTATATAATTCTAACGTTTTATAACCTAATTACTCCGTAATTGACATATGCTATACAAAAATTAGTAAAATTTTTAATATAATTAAGCTCACATTATTTTTAAAATTCATTTACTATCAGCTAAATAATAGGAGTCATAATTATGTATCAAGAAATAAGCAACTAAAGAAATATGTATATATTTACTCGACTAAAGTACAACTAATAATACAAAAATTCGATTGGGCAATGATCCAAATAATCATTGTTTTTTGTCAATTGTTGTTAAATTATGAGAATATACAATAAGCTTAGACCTTAAATGTATTTAATAGGAGTACATTATTTACAAATCCCATTGAATATAGGCTAATCAAGATGTTACACGATAGTAGACAGTTTTCACAGTCTTAAAAACTTAAAACTCTACTCCATAATTTCTAGAGCAAATATGGGGGAACTAAAAATCGGACAATGAAACTCCAAAACACATATCTCATTACTTTATCAACTGAATGAGCGTACTTCACATATCTACGTTATAAATAAACCTTGCAAATCTAAACTAATAGAATTATGTTAAAACATAACTTTTACTATTAAGAAAGTCTTCTATCAATTACAATCAAACTCCCGCAAATTAAAATTCAACAAGCAAGTCAAGCATAAAATAAATCATTATGGGTGCATTGATGTAAGTTCATTAATTGCTTCAAAATTTACTTAACTTTTACATTTAGTACACCAATATAGTTTTTAAGGTGCCAATTGAGATCTAATATTAATAAAATAATTTAAGCTTAAACCAAAATTTTTAAAATTGAGATTAAATCTAGAGTCCGTGCAACGTAAAGCCATTCAACAAGTATATTATATATAAAAGAGATTTTTGAAGAGCCTAGAGAGAGTCCAACAAAAGAGAAATGCTGAGAGAGTTTAAAAAATGTGAAATATCATATTTTATTATTAACAACTCACACGGACAATTATTTATAATCCACATGTGGAATCCTTATTTTCGTGAGATTCTTTCATAAATGTATCTAATAGATAGCGACATAATCACTCATAACATTGGTTACGTGTATCAGAAAATTTAAAAACATATATCATTAGATTTGTTTCCAAATGTATCTCAATTTGAGATCCATTTACACATTTTTCCGATATGAAACAACTCACTTACTTCGTGTACATTTAGTAGAGTTTTTTTTTCCTTAAAAAGTTTAGGGAGTGTCCAAAATAAGAGAAATTGTGAGAGAGTCCAAATAATGAAAAATTCTCACAACAGTTATTAGCAGAGTCCATACTTTCATATAATTGTAATTTGAAAGTTATTTTGTGTGACACGACATATTTAATCCTAATTAACTTTCATTTATACATATAACTCATACCTATTTTGAAATTTAATCTGAAATGAGTTCCTTTTATACATATTATGTTTTGTATTAATTCGCAGTCATCGAGTGAAAATTGCAAAAATGTTATTGTATCTATTCCTAAAATAAACTCAACAAACAAAATTTAAACACTACAACTGGCTATCTAAGAAGGACAATGCTAGAGGTCTACGGTATTGACACCCAAAAGTGTCTACAATCAACAATAATTTTACTGCATTATCAAAATTTTACTACTCACACAATTTGTTCTACTACTTGAATTTTTCATTACAATTAATTTTACTACTCCTATCTCAATTTTACTACAACTAACTCAGTTTACATTGTAGACAAATTAATTGTGTCTAACTGTAGACCTTTAGCAATTTGCATCTAAGAAACATGTTCAACGTGGAACTTTTGTATAATAAGAAATATTAAAGACGATACTATATATGTACCGTCACATTTTTAGGAAAACAAATAATACAAAGTGACAACTAGAGGTTTCGAACTTTAGACCTCCAGTGGGAACACAAATTATCTCCTAAAACCAATTGAGTTAAGCCATTTATATTGTCTAATATTGCAACAAATATTATTTATCCAAACACTGGCAGGGGGCCATGGCCCACTTTGGCCCTTCATTGGCTCCGTCTTTGCCTACGCATCGCATCATCTGCATTTTGAGTTAATTTGTTTTCGGGAATGACGCCATACATAATAGAAACCAATTATGGTTATAGATTTATAGTGTTGCGATGTAAATCAGTTACGATTTGTTAACTTAATGGTTAGATGCTAGAGCTGAGTTAAGTATGTAATTGGGGTATAAACTTTGTTTTTGTTTTGAAATCAGGGTCTCACAAGTTTTTTGGGTGAAACTGGGGTCTAGCTCAATTTCCGTTTAAAAATGTTAGTTAAGTATGACGTGTCCAAGGTCTAAATTTTGTTAATTGTTAATCTTTTCTCTCTCTCTCTCTCTCTCTCTCTCTCTCTCTCTCTCTCTCTATCATTACTGTACCCATTGAGCAGCCTCCCTACACACATCATCATATTCATCAGCTTCATCTTCATCTTCATCCTCATCAAATCTTCATCTTCATCAAATCTTTGTTGGGGGTTTGCTCAATTTCGATCTTTCCTTCCTTTTGACGGCTATTGATTGCTTCAACCCTACCCTTTTCATATTCTTTCTCCTCAATTCCCCCCCCCCTTTTAATTGTAGATTAAACAATAAAATCATACATAATAATTATCTTTTGTACAATTCAATAATAAATTTCTGTGGGTTCTATTTAAAGTATCCTTTTTTTTATTTTTTGGGTAGAATTTTGGGCGAGACGATGAAAAATTGAGGTGGACCCCTTTAATGGGGGATTTAATTTGAGATGGGATCCACTTGGATCAAGAGATAGTTTTCATCTTAAATGAGAGATTAAATGTAGGAGGATGATTCAAGTGATCGATTCCTCATCAACGTCAAGCTCTTGGCGTGTGATCTTGAAGCTGGTTCAATACTTCAAGCAAAGATTCGTTTTTGTTAGATTTCTAAATTAGCCCTATGTGTTTCCATCTTTTGTGCTCTCAATTATCATAGACAATTCATGTATGTTTTTCCATCTTCTGTGCTCTCAATTCTCATAGACAATTTATTATTATACATACTATTCCTTGTGTTCAATCCTTCAAGCAAAGATGAGTAGTATTCCCTATGTGTTTCCATCAAGTAGTATACATTTTTTTTCTGAATTTTCGAGCACTATCGAATTGCGACTTGCATGGCTTGTAGAATTGGGTGGTATGATTTATATTTTCTGATGCATTTGATTCATTTTATGTATGACTTGTAAATGTGTAGGGCTAAGTTTTGTCTCACGACTTCACCAGTGGCGGGAAGGTTTGGAGGAGTGCGTTGATTCACCTGGGTAATTACTAAGGCTGGAAGACATATCTTTCCTGCATCTCATCACCCTACTAACGCCAAACAAACGGGAGTGGACGGACGTTAGTCCAGACCCCAAACTCATGCAAAAAAGTTCGCAGACCCTGATCTCAAAATTAAAGCAAAGTTCAGACCCAAAACACTTGCTTAACTTTGCTAGAGCTGCTAACGATAACCGAATCCTATAATGAGGTAACACATACACTAAGTCTCGGACCGTGACTAAATCATTAATAACTGATTGGTTATCAAAGAGGCCTGGGAGTTTCTTTTGGATTAGGTTTATTAACAGTAGTGTAAATACTGGGAGTATATATACCACAGTAGATGAGGATCAAGGTTGGGCTAGTTGTTAGGAACTCAACCTGTCTGGGGGTTGTCTCGGGTTCGAATCCTCATATCCCCACCCCTCGCAACATTAGCTGCTCCTTTGTACAAAAGAAAAATTATATATACTACTGTAGATGCAATAAACAATGTAGAGTTCTCTCTTAACCCTAATCATACGTAAAAAGAAATAGCCCTCCTCAAGATAAAGAAAAGAGAGCGTCTCTTTGTATCTAGCTAGCATATAGACTTGAGAATTGAAATCCGAACGATGCTTGGGTAGACTGAATAGAGGATTTACGATTGGTGTTATGATCTTCATAATTGTTCTAACAACATTGGAAAAACATGTTTCAAGAGGTAAATCTTATATGTTCTGAATTCATTCACACTAATTTGGGCATGGGATCCAAATGGTGCTAAAATAAACCGTTTTTTTAAATTCAGCTTTTGAGCGTCTACATATTGTAATACTCCAGATTTTAAAGAGAAATGAGAAAATCATATGAGTGCTTAAAACGATTGGTAGATAGTGCTACTCACACCAAAAAAATCGACTTTTCTTGATGTGCTAAGAACTCCACGGTTAAGCGTGCTTGGTTGAGAGTAGTCTTCTTCCGATGGGCGACCTCCTAGAAAGTTTCCCAAGGTACGGACGAATGAGATCAAGTGCGTTGGGGGGACCCGTGTTGGTATGTGAGGTCAATGCACGTCCTACTAAACTGTCATAGGTGACTACTTCCGGTTCGAGTGATTAGTCGAGGCACACCTATAACCCTACAAAGAAAAAGCCTCTGGACTCGTTTCTAGGCCCAAACTTAGGATTATGTTCCGTTGGGCTTCTACTCACTGCGGCTTAAATTTTGTATGATAGCTCATCCATTATAGCAATGGTCCATCGATAAGGGAAATTTTTACATGATTGCTAAATGTAACTTTTTTTACTAACATAAACTGCCCAAATAATTACTACTCTCATATCTCCCAAAATTACAAATTATACTTCAATCATTCTTTCATCTCCTCCACTAGTTGTCTCCCTCCATTATGTCCTAGTGACATTATTTTTCCTTAATTCATCATGTGCATTCATCTTCCGCAAAATCTTCATCTAATTAAGCTCTTACCTTTTCATTTGGATTTCTTTGTCTAACCCAATTTTATTTCATTCAAAACAAAGAAATCCCAATTAAGTTCACAATTATCAAATAATTAACAGATGAACTTTTTTTACTCAAATCATATAAAAAAAATTATACTAGTTCATTGATCAAAATGAATAAAGTTGGGTAAATTAATATGACATATAATTCGTTTAAATCCGGATTGAGCTGAGAAAGGTTGTTAAAAGGTTTTTGATCATCTATTTAAACTACATAAGACCACTCCATGTGTAGAATATGGGATAAGACATGTTGTTCTACATCGTGTACATGGAGGCACAAACTCGACTCCACAGAAAGTTTTAATGTATATCATACTGCTCCACATACTTTGTAGGTTTATCACAAAAACCAAATTAATCCACGCTACTTTATACGGAGTATAGGCTGTATCGCATAAACGAAGTAACTTAGTTGCCTCCACGTATATCTCACGGAGTACACACCATTCATGGAGTGATAAGATGTTTCATAGTTTTGCGGATAAATTTCTAACTCCTACCTTTTATATACCAAAACTTCCAAAATCCTACCTTATTTTTAAAAAGTTTCCAACTCATACCTTATAAAACATTTTTTTTATCAAACTTTTACCAAAACTTCTACTCCGACGAGTTTGACTCTATTTTCCGGTATTGACCTTCAAATTGACGCGATTTCCTTCGATTTGTTTCGTTTTCCCTCCAATTTCTCCCACCAATTTCACCTTCTCTTTCCTATTTCCCACATTATATCACATTGCACTTCAATTTGATTGCAAGATGTGAGAAATAGGAGAGAGAAGATCAAATTGGAGTGCAATGTGATATAATAATGTGAGAAATAGGAGGGAGAAGGTGAAATTGGAGGGAATACGAAGGAAATCGCGCCAAGTCGAAGGCCAATGCCGAAAAATAGAGTCAAACCCGCCGGAGTAGAAGTTTTGGTAGGAGCTTGATAGAAAGATGTTTTATAAGGTAGGAGTTGAAATTTTTTTAAAAATAAGGTAGGATTTTGGAAATTTTGGTATATAAAATGTAGGAGTTAGAACTTTTCCTAGTTTTGCACAAGCCTCCTCAAATGTACGAGACGGCCCCGGCATGTTCAAATAGAGGCATATACTAATGCTCGGTTTGATAGGAATGTATCTTTCTGAACTCATTTGATGTAATCAGACTGATCTAATCTGATTTGAATGACTCTGAACTGATCTCTGATCTGAATTTGTTGAATATTGGATTGAATTTCAACGAATTAGTATCAATTATGGACCAAATACATTGATAGTTATTTGAACTTTTTTGATCTGATCTGATATGATTTAAACGATTCTAATCTAATTTGAATAATTCTGATTTGATGTGAATACTATTTTGATTTAGTCCTAATTTGAGTAAGGCTATTTGTCTATTCATATATATTTATAAATGTATAGCTCTAATTTTTTATTCACATATCTCATTTGTCTCTCCTCAATCTCACCACATAAATATCGAAAAAAATACTCAAACTACCCCTCATATATGTTTAGTGAGGTATACTAGTAACAATTAGCCTTACTCATCGTAAAGGGCCTAAACCAAAATTAACGGAATTCCCAACTTGGACTAGCTCAACACTAGCCAGGACCATGAACCCGCTCCTCAATCCTCACCGGCAGACCACCCTTCATTTTCGCGGTTAAGTAAGGAATGTAGACAGGTTCGAACCCTTCCTCTACAGCAGGAACCACCCTAAATCTACCCAAAATACCAGCAACCAACATCTTCATCTGCAAGAAAGCCATATCCTTACCTAGACAAACCCGAGGACCAGCTTGAAAAACCGGGTACGAATAAGGGTCACGAGGTATGAACTTCCAGTTTGATTTCCCTTCGAACTCTTCCACTTCAAGCCACCTCTCTGGCCGATACTCGGCCCAATCAGGACCCCAAAGACTCTCCAACCTGCCCATAGCGTAAATGTTATAATTCACCCGCGAACCCTTTTTTACAGCAGTGCCGTCTGGGAGAATGTCATCACTAGTTGCCTCTTTAGTGTCTACAGCTACAGGCGGGTACATCCTCATGCTCTCACATATAGCAGCATGAGCATAAACCATGTCTTTAACTTGGTCGAAAACCGAGGTTTTCGATGTTTTGTTGATCTGTTTCAAGTTTATGTCTTTTACTATCTCTTCTTCTGCCTGTTTGTTTTTGTGTAGGAGCCAGAAAAACCATGTCAGAGCAGAAGAAGTGGTGTCACGGCCAGCCAGCATGAAGCTGATGACTATATCAGTGACAAATTTCTCGTCCGAGTGGCCTGATTTCAGAAACCTTGACAGCAAGTCCTCTGCTTCTTTTTCAGATGATAAACTTCCCTCTGACGTCTTCTTATTCATCTCCTGCATTTTCTGTCTTACCAGGGAATTTGCGAATGTTCGGGTCTCAATAACCGCTTCGTTCAGCTTTTTCTCAGACCCAACACAGAGAAATCTCCTGATTTTCCAAAAGATTGGGAAAAATGACCTGTACCTGAAGCTACTGATCATGACAGCATCCTCAAAAGCCGCAGCAAATTTTGCTTTCCGCAGGGAGGGTGACAGGTACTCAGGATCATACCCAAAAGCGATTTTGCAAATGTTATCAAATGCAAACCTCTGAAGTATGTCCTGAAAATCCAGGACAGTCTGATTCTTAGCAGCATCTGATAAGATAGGGATCAGCCTATAGGAGAGCTCATAATCAACGACATTTTCGACAAATTTACGCAACGATTTGGTATTGAACTCGTAGCTAGCTACTTGCCTTTGAAACTTCCATTTTTTGCCATCAGCATTAAATATGCCATCCCCTAGGAGGTCTCTAAGAATGGCCTTCTGGTAAGGCCCTTTCTGATAAATACCAAATTTAGCCTTTAGAATGTGCTCCACTGTCGCTGGATTGCCCGTGCTGATGATTCGATGTCCGAAAGGACGGTGTAGAACGAAGGTGGCCGATGGAGAGGAGACAATGAGACTCACAAGCCATTGGAATCTATCGTGTTTGTTCTTGTACAAAGGGATTAAATGACCGATTAGAGGGTAAGGCTTGGGTAATAAGTTTGTATCATCAGTAACTTGTGATAAAAGTTTTGCATTTTTCGATGACAAAATATTGCCGAGGAATGCTAAGAAGAAGAGCAATGGGAGGGCAGGAAGCAGAAATGGGAGCAAAAACTTGACAGCCTTAAACATGACTTAGCTTGTGATTCACAAAGAAGAATTTCTGATATTTTCCCTCAGGAATACTAACTTGACAGTCTTAACTGAACACACTTTTTTTTTGATAGAAAAAAAAAATTACTCCTATTTTTGCATGTCGGCAATTTTTTTAAGTAATTATTAGCACCCCACCAAATAGAAAGAAAATCTGGCATATCACATTATGTCATGTCATTTGCATGTGCGTATTCAAACAGCTTACCAACTGTTAATAATCAACTTTACTTAAACAATAATTAAGGAGCATAAGATCAAACTCACAATCGCTACTCCAACACAATGATAGAGTTTTTAGCCTTGTATAAACTGGATATTCTCGATGGACAATGTCGGACGTCTACGATATACGTAGACACTTTTAAGTGTATACAATCAATAATAATTTTACTACACTATCAAAATTTTACTACTCACATAATTAATTTTACTACTTGATTTTTTCATTACAATTAATTTTATTACTCCGATCTCAATTTTACTACTACTAACTCAATTTTACATTGTAGACGGATTAAGTGCATCTTTATTGGTGAGACTCAATATGAGTCCCAAATACAAATTATTTCCAAAATTATGTTGTTTTAAATTTTGACACTCACTTTGAGACCCTATACTTCATTAGTAAGATTTTGAGATGAGTCTCTATAGTTGAGCTTGAGACATATTAAATTATTTAAAAATCTATTTTTGGCAAAAGTAGGGTCTCATTGACAATGAGACCGTCTCTGAAACACGAGACCCGTCAAATTATTCTCCATTGGGAATAAACTTTCTCTCTCCTCTTTAAGACCTATCTTGAGACCCCCAATGGAGATGGACTAATTGTGTCTAAACTGTAGACTTCTAACAATTTGCATTTTGGATATACAATTTTCGAAAGCAAACAAGAATATATTCGACGTATCTTCGATTGATCCCACCACATGACTACGTTGACATTATTAATTATTGAAATCGTGAAACTTGGCAAGAAGACTTCAGTGCACCCCCGTCATTCTTATTTGTGATCAAAGTATGATCCCGATTAGACATAGTTGTTATTTTCTTATTAGAGAGGACTTTAGACATAATTATTTTTGACGTGACCAATAAATAATATATCGTCCAATAAAATTAAAACATGTATAAAATTGGTAATAGTATCGTTGATCGATCTCTCGACACGATAACATTTGCGATATACTAATGAGTAATAATGAGGATAATTGATACTATAATTTATGGTTTACGTTCCCCTAACTTCTAGAGTAATTCTAAGGTGCTTGACAAGTACCGCAAAATACAATAAGAGCCATCATCTCAACCATCCATAATGTTGAAAATCAATCTACACCATCCATTATTTGTAATTAGGTATATTTTATAAATTATATTGTAATTAACCAAAAAAATTAGAAATAAATGGTTAAATACATTTATTTAATCTTTAATGCTTATATATACCTTGTACAAACTATATCTAATATAATTTGATTATTTTTTCCTTTTGGAAAAATTTATTAAGTTATTTAAAAATCCTTCTATACTATTAAAGGAGTCTTTTTGAGAGCTCTCACAATGACCGGAGGTTATTAGAGAGTTTTGGCAATTTTTTAATATTATTTAGTTATGTGGAACTTTTTTAATTAGACAATCTTCTAATAATAATAATAATAATAATAATAATGTTTATACTAGACAATCCTACTAATAATCCTACTAATACGTAGTTTTCAAAGTCCTATGTCATAGAATTGATATAGTACGATAATACACATACATTCTAATTCGGAGTTAATGTTAACTATATTCATCTAAAAATCAAGTGAAGGTTGCTAAATGTGATTGGTGGTTTTTTTTTTTTTTTTTTTTTTTTGCTGAAATGTAAATTTTATTGCAACAGATTAGTGGGTTTTCATCTGAAAACTTTGTGATGATCTTGAATTCGTCAATTTTCATGTCACTTGATAATAAATGGTTCCAATATGATTTTCATCTCAAGAAGTATTTAGAACCCCTATATAACTTCCATTGTTGTCGGTTAATATGTAGTATTAGATTGTAGTTAGCCTTCTTCATTTGTTAGGATTAGCGTACGATATGCGTTAGTGTAGAAGGTGTTTCCAATCACAATTACAGTACTAAACGCAAGACATACACTACGTACTCATCCTAGCTCAACGAAATACGTTATAATCCCACGTACTTTGTGCATGATTTTTTAATAAGTGTGTCCAATATCTAGCCTATAGGTTGTATAAATATAATTGTATAAGATTTGTTTCTTCTCCTTCTTTGTTTGTTTTTTCAAAAGAATTAGTTGATATATTCATCATACGAAAGAACATTCCGAAGAGACTTACAAAAGTATAGCTAGCCACTAACAACCTATTGGTTGTATAATTTTAATCTAATTGTCTAATATAACCTACAATGTCTGTCTAAACTCAAACTACTCCCTCCATTCATTTCCAAGCTTCATGTTGCCTTTTGCACAAAGTTTTAGGAATGGATTAAAAAGTATTTAAAGCAACCGGGAAAAGATCATCTAGCATTCAGGAGGCCTCTCATTGGCTCAAAAGTTATAAAAGCTGGAAACATAAAGCTTGGTAGTGAATTCCCCTAAAAGAAAAATAGGAAGCTTGGAAATGAATGGAGGGAGTATCATTCATTGTAAAAAAAAACAAGAGCTTAACTTTCGTGACACTCCTTTAACGTTAATATCTCTCAAAATACAATAGTTGGATTACAATATTATACACTTATGAAATTAATTTTCACCAAGAATCTAACGAGAAGTTTTATAATTGTTTTGAAATTTTTTTTGTCAGCCCTGACCATCAAACCCCTAACTCGAAAAACAAATACGTTGTACAATGTATAAAAAAACTATACGAATTAATATGAAAAAATGTTTATTAAATAGAGATTTCACCATACAATATCTATATTCAAACATAAATTACAAATTTCAGTTTTAATAAGTTTAATAGAACAGAATCATTATTAAGAAACCCGTGCAATGCACGGGCATTCATCCTAGTGATTTAGTATGGTGGTTTGCGGTACTTGTCGAGCACTCTAGAACTCCTCTAACTTCTAATCCTATATATTAAAAGAAATAAACGAATGCGCTGGCCGGCACATTGTGTACATGTACTCTGCCTCTGAAAGTTCCCAGGAGTTTAATTAGCACTGATAATGTACTGTAATAAAAGTGGTTGAAATGTAGTTTTATAAACCAATCATTTTGCAATGATGAAGTATTGCAAAAGATTGTGTGCTAATTAATAACTTCATATGATCGAGTAGTTGTAGAGCTATGTCTATAATCACGTACTGCTATCCATTTGCCTATAAACTGCGTAGAGCCTTTTGACACGCATTTTCAGCTGGACATATCTAGTAATCGATTAATCAATATTCCAAAAAAAATGCATGTAAGGTTAGATTGGACATTTATTTTACCCACTATCTATTTTTTTTTTTAACTTTTGATTAACCGAAAAGTGGGCACACATTTCTCAACATGCGTACCGCGTGGCCCACGCATTTTAATGGCGAACGAAGAATAGTAGTCTATTAGGTGAATTCTTCAAGAGGCCAGATTGCGGTTTTCTGTTTGTAGATCAAGGTTAAATATTGACTTGTAATTGTTGAACCTATATCTAGGGCTGGCAAATTAAACCGACCCGACCCGATTCACTGACCCGAGAATCTGACTCGAGAAGACCCGAAATTGTGATCAACCAAATCCGACAAGACCCGATCCGACGACGAACCGACACAACCCGGTGATGACCCAACCCATATCGACCCGACCTCCTGTTACCCGACAATGACCCGATTGGTAATGCTAAAAATTGAAATAACGTCCATAAATGACCATAAGTAACTAAAATCAATTGTGACCCGACTCGAAACCGACCCGATCCGACATAAAATTTCCTCAATAGAACCGACCCAAAACCGACCCGACCCAACCCGGAACCGACCCGAAAGATCATTTGACCCGTTATAACCCAACCTGATATGAACCGACCCGCCATAACCTGACCCGGAACCGACCCGACGACCCATTTGCCACCCCTACCTATATCCACATGAGTTGTTACTAGGTTGAGTGAAGTATAGTAATAGTTACAAATAACCTTCTCCGCTTGAGCACTTTAGACTTTTACCCCTGCTATAGACATGTTGTTTGAAGAGTCGTGTCGCGAGATATATTCAAAAGGAGGGGTGAATTGAGGATAGCCTTTAATTGGAACTTTTTCATTCTTACTCGAGTTGTTGTGTGTAAAGTAGCGGAAGAGACAGACTAGTGTACTGTACCACAATCTAGAGATTGTAGTTTGTGATGGTACAATGCACAGATTTGTAATATGAAATAAAGTGTGAAACAATAGATAGAGTACACACAAGATTTACGTGATTCCACCTCAAGCCAAGGTTTATGTCCATAAAATTCACTAATTTTTTTTTCCCTACTAGCTCAACCCAAGAAAGTAGAGGAACCGCACAACTAACTCTAGTTGTGCTAGCTAGTTTCAACTATGAAACTATTACTACTCTCTCAACCCAAGACAATAGAAAACTCGAGTACAAACCCGTATCCCAAATATCTCACTCTAGAAGAGAAAAGTACAAAACAATCACCTCGTAATAATGCTTCTTAGGCAAGCGATTAATGGAGGTAACAATTTCGACCTATGATGAGAATTGCGTGTAATATCAATGTAGGGTACAAAATGATGTCTAGTTCTGTTTGGACGTTTTCTTTGGAATTTAAACCTCAAAACTCTTTGTAAGAAAACGTCTGCCTTCTTAGAAAATCAAAGTCATCTTTTTATGCAGTAAAAAGATTCTTTGCTTCTTAGAAAACATTTAAAAAAGAAATTCTTTTCCAAACAAAGCTCAAAGGTTAATATCATATAAGGAAGGATATGAAATTTTATCTTAAATGAAGACACCTAATGATTTCTAAATACCAAAACATATTTTACTCCAAGATTAAATCTCAACGAGATAACCAAACTATCTTAACAGAGTATTTAGGAAAACCAAAAACAGAGTATTTAGGAAAACCAAAAGATATAATTGTGTATAAAATCTTTTCCATTTCTCCAAAAGCAAGATTTTCACATACAAATATATATTCTTATAAAAAAAATAATATATTGCAAGATATGTGAAACAAATATAACATAAAGTCCTTAAGATAGTGGCATTTTGGGAAAATCCTTTGCAAAAACAAACTCACGTTTCCTTTCGAACCTTTTTCGAAATCAAGAGTTTCAGCAATACATAGTACAATACCTATTGTTCTCTGCAATAACAGTTTAGCAGAATACATGAGACAATACAGATTGCCGACCTGTCTCTTGCACCATTTAGCAGGTTCGTATGCTTTATTTCAACACACAAACTCAACGTACGACAAGACTATATGAAAGTATAACACTTTTAATCTAGTCTTCAACGCCCCGCACCTTGTAGCTCCATTGGTATAGCCGTCTAGCCATAGATAATTAATCAAATATTCCTGAAAATGTTAGCTTTACCAAAACTAAACAAGGTATTAGCTCACAAACAAAGGAGTAATCAACATATAAATCATATCATCTTGCATTGTCATCGTCAAAACACCCTATATTTCCAATATTGTTCATCAGATCAACAGGTGTATTTACATATTTATTTAGTGGATGATAGATGTTGCCGAAGTCGCCAGCTGGCTCCTGGCTCCGTAACTTATCACCTAAGCTTTTTAACTGTTCATTCCATTGTATGAGTATTATCTACTTAACTGTTCATTCCATTGTATGAGTATTATCTAATGTGACAACATCAAGTCCTTGCATCTTTCGGGCCGCCACCCTTGTGCAACATTCGAATGTATAATAGTACATACTATGTATATATATGGTAAATATACGCAAATTTAATGAAAATAATCAAACGTTTGCAACATGCTCATAGAACAATCCAACCTTTTCACTTTAACAAAAATAACCCGACGGCTTCTCGTCACAATAATATCACAAACATGCTAAAGTATGAATTTGCCCATTCCAAATCTCAAGAGACTAAATATTAAGGGATAAAAAAACATTTTGCACAAACTTATGTGGTTTTTATATCTACGATTTTTTTCCCTTCTTTTTCCCGAGCCCCCATATTATAATAAATAGTTTTTAATATTATTTTCTCTTTATTCTTTGCAACAAATCTATTCAACCTTAATTGAAATGAACTGATATCAACATCACAACTACCTTGAAATGAAAATCAATTTTGTATTCATTCAAACATTCATTTGCATGATAAAAATGTTCGTGCATTTAGGGATATTATATGTTTGACGACTAAACCAATGAAAAAGACAAAAGTTAAATGTCAAAAAATTAAAGGTAAATACTTAGAGCGATGTAGTTTGGTAAAAAAAAACTAAAAATCATAAAAATTTGTGCAAATAAAAAAATAGCCGCTTGAGAATTGGTGTACGAGAAATTCTATTTTAGCGGGTTAGGAATATTAGTGTAACACCCTGTATTTTTGGGAACTTAAATAATTAATGGTGTTACGTTTTACAATGTAAGTGAGAGTTTTATTAAGGTTTGATTGGAATTCGATTGAATTATTATGGGATTTATGATTATAGAACTACACAAGAGGATTCGTTAGTCATTCGGATTTGGATCGGGTTTGTGGATCACGCAACCCATCTAATTAGCTAAGTTTAAAACCTGAGTCCACTCTCATACCCATATCATATATATGGATATATATATATAGATGGAAATTGTGTGGGCGCGACACGTCATCCTCCACCTCACGTGCCACATAGGTGACATGCAAACGTGCATGTCACACATGCGAATCCACCTCATTAGCCACACAAACAAATCCACCGCAAAAATGAGACTGCAAAGACTTGAACTCGTGTCCTCCATGTGAAATTGCAACACATTAACCACTATGCCAATTGTTTTTGTTGATGCTTTTAATTTATTAACATAATAATATACATACATAAAAACCAAAATATTTAGGGGTGATTGATATAAATAGTGGAATATGATATCGTTCAAAATTGTGGTAAGAATAAAGATTGAAATAACAATAAAGTGGAGAGGGAAGTTAGGGACTTAGTATTATGCGGTTCAGAGAATATTGAAGACGCCGATGACTAATGTTGTAAAAAATTTATTTTACTATTTTACAAATAATATCAAACATGCTAATCAATGAAGACCGTACGTAGCACGGTGTCAAGACTAGTACATATAATAAATTAAACCCTTGCTTTCTTTCTTAATCATTCGGCCACCACCCTTCTCCATCTCTCTTTTTCCTTTTTCCTCCACCCACAGAACATCTCAGCACAACTGTGTCAAGTTCAAACATACACACCTCTCACATAATATTTTTTTATTAAGTCGTGGCTGGTGGCCTTAGAACCGCGCTTTCGATATGAATCCAGAGACATGTTGATCGTGCAAAGATTCCACTGGATGCTCCCTGTGGAGGTGTTTTAATAGAGGTGTGTCTGCCTACCCGAGAACTGTTTCGCCCCTCGGTATTTTGATGATTCCCGTTGATTCCTAAGGTTTTTTAGGACGATCTTTTATGGAGATGTTCCTAACTTTAATTTTAACAATATATCAAAAATTGGTAAGACATAAATTTGTGTATCAAAAGTTATATTATAGTTCGTGGGTAAACCCTAATTCATGTTTATGGTTCAGTGTGAGATTGATTCCCGTTGATCCGCTTAGAGTTTGTGGACGAAATTTGGAGGAGACGTTCCCGACTTAGGCCCTGTGCGATTGGACTGTATTTTTCTGATTTGATTTGAATTGAACTGATCTATTTTGATTTGATTTGAATAAACTTGATTTGATTTTATCTGAACTGAATTAATTGGTAAATTAACTGCAATTAGACGAACTAATAATTAGAAATAGACTAGATTCATTGATTGTTATTAAGATAGTTCTGATCTGATTTGATTTGGTTTGAATAAAACTGATCTGATTTGATTTGATTTGAATAAATCTGATCTGATTTGAAAACACTGTTGAATAAGTTGAATCGCATAGGGCCTTAATATTTCATGACATACTAAAATTTGGTAATCACCTTATATCTTAATCTCCAGTTATGCCTATTTCTTTGCAACTGGCCTGATTTGGGTTCTTACTCCGTTAGTGTCGTTTGTGGTTGTGTAGTTCATAATTAGGCTTGATGGAACAAAAGATTATGATTCACGGCTTAAGGAGTTGAGTATGATTGATAATGGGAGGAGATGATGTTAGAGTAAAAAGGAGAAATGGATTAGCGTTTAAGGTAAGAACGTTGATCATCCTAATGTTTAAGCATGATTCTCAATATCGCCCTCTTGAGCTTTCACTGATCATCTCCTATTGATTCATTGGTTTTCTAACCATTCCCGTTTCACAATAATTTGTTGTATGATTCATATGTTGCTTCATAACTATGTTGCTCACTTTCATTGAGCTTATTGTATATTATTTCCGGCTACGACCGTTTATAAATTGAAAGAGCGCATGCACAAAATAATGTACTTGAAAGATAAATTAATGAAATAAATATTGTGACCCCATCTAGAGTGACAGACGTTGCACCTTCACCATGTCAAAGGGACATGTTTTATTTAACCTCTGATCAAGGTCTATTTTCTAGGTTGGAGATGAGCTACCAACCTCCTAATTGACGTCCTTCTAAGATGGGAACTTGTCCTACCGGCCCGTCTAGCGAGTGGTGTGCACTCTCGAGTCTTTACGGTAGTTTTACAAGTAACTCTAGATGTGGGATGGCTTGGGGTAGGACCCTTGTCCATGCTAGGGACCTGACGAAGGCCCTATACGCTTATTACAAAAAACTGCTCGCTAGCCAAATAAAGAACTTAGCAGAATGCATCACTAGCCAAATAAGGAACTTGGCAAACTACATGATTTGTGGCCGTGAGAGTGCCACTCTCGTAGG
The DNA here is from genome assembly GCA_963680865.1 of Spergularia marina. Classification (NCBI taxonomy): domain Eukaryota; kingdom Viridiplantae; phylum Streptophyta; class Magnoliopsida; order Caryophyllales; family Caryophyllaceae; genus Spergularia; species Spergularia marina. The sequence continues at coordinate 15,083,394 of OY804560.1, read as the reverse complement.
CACGACTCGTGCTCGTCGCCTCTGCGCGTAATTTTTGTTCTTATGCGTGGTTCGTTTCTTTGATTGACAGCTACGCGCCATTAAGGCCCGTATCTTATATTGTCTTGCCATATTTGATTCTATATGCTTAAACTACTTACTCAGTCTGAGCTGACTTTCTTTCTGTTTGGGTTTGTCCCTACCCTATTGTGGGGCATGTGTCATTGTTGTAATGACGCAGTTGACAGGTCTAGAAGGTGATTGATTGTCTGCTTGAACGTCGTTGAATGGCATGGGATAGTAGAATAATTCGTCAGACATTTGGCTTTATGAACTATTTTAATTTGTGTCATTTGGTTTTTTTTCGAATTGTAATCTTGGCTACAAGTCTTCCGCTGACACTTGTTATTCCTTTTCGGAAGTCTGTTTTAATAAGTCTTGCCGTTGACTTGCATTGACAGTCAATGGCGGCATAACAATCCTTCATATTCGCATTTTAAGTTGTCAAAATTTAGGGTGTTACAATTAGTGTGACGCGAAGTAAAAAGTTAAGTTATTTTTTGTTAAAGTAGAAATGTTGGGTTATACCATAAAAATGCTGAAAACGTTGCGTTATTTTCATTCAATTTGCCTAAAAGTTATTGTGTAATATTCGGTTGTATTTTCAAATTTAAAACTTGTGTTACTTTAATATGGGAATTTGTAGTAATCGATCCCATCTGTTACTTGAGTTGAATGATAAGTGAATAATAACCTAATCCATATGATCATTGACAATTGAATTAAATTAATCTGATTCGACCATAATACGAATGATTTGGTGTACACTAACCTAATTTTTGGTTCGAATAACACCCCCAATATAATACCAATGCTAAGTTTTTCTTGTAGTTTGGCTTTGCAAGCTAATGATGTCATTTGCTTCCCCATTGTTTTACATTTTTAACTTGTAGCCTAGCAAGCCATATAGCTCCATCAAGTAACATTGCTTGAATATTTAAAAAAAAAAATTTAATAATAAAAAGTCATTTCATCTATATGAAAATAATAAAAAAAAATTAAGAAAAATAAATTGGGTCACAATCAAAACTACACTAGTCGTAGTGCCTCTCCCCCTCTTCTCCTCCTCCTCTCTCAAAAACCCTATCTTCTAAATCTAAATATAGGGGCTAAGCTACCAGCCATCGATTAGATGGTGGTAAGCCCCAAATTTCTTATTATTCACTCTAATTAATTAGTTATCACTAGTTATTCGTTTCTACCTCCTCGAGAGGGTATCTCTACCACCATATATGTGCGTTTATACTGAGATTCACGAGATTTCTACAAGGATTTGATTTTCATTAATTTTTTCATGGCGTTGCGATGGATGATGAATTCGAGATCAAATACCATTAACTACGTTTGTTGCCTTTTCTTCTTCGAGTTACATAGATCTCCGATGCCGATGAAAGACGCAAAGATGTCGACGTGTAAGGGATTAATTTTGTTAATTAGGGAAAAATTGTGTCAATTAGATTTATTTGATAATATTTGTATTGTTATAATTCTTGATGTAAGTGCCGTTGGCGACACTATTAATGAATTTCCGTTTATTTCTAAAAAAAAAAAAAACTACACTAGTTGTGGTTTCCTACTGTACAAAAACTATTGTATGTATTTGACTTTGTGTAACCTCTCTCCTACCTATCTCCTACATGGCAAATACGGAGTAAGGCTAAACATATATGACATATACACTTATAGATGTATATGGGAGGTAATGTAGTATTTTCACAACTTTTAATGACTCACATCTCTCCTTCTCACTCTCAAATGCACACTCACGGGTAACATATTTCTACTCAACAATTAACATGTCAATTTATAAATAAAGATGTCAATTCAGAATAAATTAAAACAAAACCACTCACAAATGATAATGTCAACTCAAAATATGAGAATGCCAACTCAAGATCTACAATGTCAATTTAAATTATGCCCACAAAATGAAGATTGATGGCTCACGAGCAGTAGATTACTACTCATGCATTAACATGTCAATTCATAGATAAAAATGTCATTTCAGAATACATCAAAACAAAACCATTCACAAATAATTATGTCAACTCAAATTATGAGAATGTCAACTCAAAATATTGAATGCCAATTCGAAAAATGCACAAAAAAAGGAGGTTGGTGGAGTTGACTGTTGAGGAGAGAGAAGTGGGTGGATATATGTTATGTAATGTATATGTATATACATAAACACTTTCTCATACATTAAGCCTTTCTCAAGTACAAACTACAAGCATCGAAGATGCTCTACCTAGCTAGTAGCAGTATCATATTATTATTTCTTCCTTGTGTCGTTGGAGTGGTGAACACGACCATACATTTGCACAATCTTTTTTCTTTTCATTAATTAAAAAAGCTAATAATTAAGCCTCCTCTTCATCTATATATATGGAATCGGAAACTGATTGTTAGCACCAATTAACTCACCCTTAATAATCCATAATTTTAAAAAAAAAATCCAAAATGAGCCCATCTGATAATAATATTTCCATCCCTCCAAAAACATTGGAGGAAATAGAGCAACTCAAACAGTCCCTCCCAAAAAAGCTCTTATTCAATCATTATCCAATGTACCTTTACCAAGGGTTCTGGTCCTTGGAGAGTGATCTTAATCCCATCATTTCCTTCCAAAACCACTTTCAAGCTCAGGATTCAGACATCATCCTAAGCAGCATTAGGAAAACCGGCACTACTTGGCTCAAAGCCCTTGTTTTCGCGGTTGTCAACCGCGCCAACCACCCTATTTCGGATAGTCCTCTACTAGGGCACAACCCACATGAGGTTGTGCCCCAGTTAGAGTCCAACATTTACGTAAAATCGAAGTCACCCGAGTTTCCTATTAACGATACTCGGAGGATTTTCGGTACGCATGTTCCTTTCCAAGCTCTGCCGACATCAATCAAAGAGTCAAAGTGCAAGATCATCTACATTTGTAGAAACCCATTGGACACATTGATTTCCTCGTGGCTGTTCTATCAGACAATCGACGGAGGTTCGAACCTGAAACCCGAACTCTTGGGATATTACTTGAACATGTTTTGTGCCGGGACAATCCCGTTCGGCCCTTTTGAGGATCATGTGCTGGGATTCTGGACTCAAAGCGTACAGAACACGCAGAAGATTCAGATCATTAAGTACGAGGATTTGGTGGCTAATCCCGAAGATAATGTAAAGCGTATTGCGGAGTTTGTCGGATGTCCGTTCTCAGTAGAGGAGGAGCGAGAAGGTGTCGTCGACAATCTCATCAAGCTCTGCAGCTTTGACAGCCTGAAAGACGCCGCTGCCCCTGAGAAAAGTGCTGAGGTTTATCCTAATGTTCAGAATAAGTGGTTTTTTCGGAAAGGCGTAATCGGAGATTGGGTTCATCACTTGAGTCCTTCCATGGCAGAGAAACTCGAAGAGATGATGGAGGACAAGTTTCGTGCTTCTGGCTTCACTTTCACCACCAAGTCAACTACTTCAGAGAAACGCTAGCTCCAATAATTATCAAGTTTTTTTTTTTTTTTTTTTTTTTTTTTTTTACCCTTCCCTCTGTTTTCGGTTTCTTCGTTCTCTACTCTCTATTGGATTTTTTTCCTAGTCATATAACTTCCTCATTTGTCTTTAAAAAGTTTTGAACTTTATTTGGTGTTCAAATAAATAATGATACTCCCCGAGATTTGGTGTTTGAATAAACAATGATATGTCAAAAGAAGGATTTTATGTTCATGTCCCTAAAAATAAGAAGTTTATGCACTACTACTTTCATTTTAGGTGTGTCCTCTATTCAAGGCATGAAATTTTCAAACACAAAGAAAAACATTGATCGTACTTTAATGCCGAAAGTACGTAAGTAATGTATGTGTTCGTGTAGAACATAAGATTAGCCCTTAGAGGTCTATAGTATAGCTAAAAATGTCTACAAATTAGTAACAACTAGAATGAAAGCCCGTGCAATACACGAGTCTCATAATAACGATATCTATCAAATGTAATAAAACTGAAGTCATATAGCAGCCCTAGTCCTAGCTTGATATAATGATTTCTAGTAGGCTGATTATATTTGAGATTACATAACATTTCTTTTGAAGTTTCTTACGGACTCGAATTGAAACTAAATCTTGGGAAAGAAAACAACAAATATATCCTCTTTTTCTCTTACGAAGTAGCTGGAGAAATGTGGCGATCTACAACATACAGATAGAAAACCTACAGATATACTGACATAGAGTCGTATATATAGGAGCCGTAATTAAAAAAAATTCCTGGTTAAATTAGTGAGATGGAAGACATGCTTGAATAGTATTTCAGAAATAAAAAATGCTAAATAAAAAGTACTAATTAATATGTAAATCAACACCACCAGGGCTGACAACTTTTAGACTATTATAGCGTGATCATCGTAGAACGAAACGTCAAATAACATTACTAATCATATTAGATGTGTTATTATAATGCCCAAGTTAGTATGTATAATGTTACAGAATAAAGGACAATGACTTGAATGTGGAGTATCAGTGATTATTACTAACTATGTTGAAATCTATAGCCAATACTTCTACCATAACTAAGACTTACAAATGTATTTAGCTCAAAGAAAGAGTTATATAAATGTATTAAGATAACCAATTGCTAATTATCATAAAAAATGTGTCCTACTCTATGTCTTAAACTCCCCAGATATGTACTACCAAAAATTCTATACTCTGGTTTGTATATGTAAACTAAGACTACCAAACTGCTATGGTTCCTTAACTTCTGGCGATCGGTTCACATTAGCGAATGATTAGCGTGTAATATGAATCATTATGTACATGAGATTATATTATTATTGTAATTAATATTATTATAAATAATTAAGTTTTAATTAAATAAGGTTTAACCTCATATTGCCTTTTTTTTATAATAACCCCATAGTATATGTACGTAAGATTTATTTTAACTACAACAATCATACTATCATTGATAGCATTTTATCGGTAGCTAATAGGATCAATAGAAGATGTCAAAGTTTAGTGTGGTTTAGGTTGTTGTTTGATATGTAGGATTTTAGGATACAATCCGTTAATCAAAATTCTTATTTTAGTATACATTTTCGTACTAAAAATTAGGATACATTCTCCCTTTCAAAATTACATAAATTAGGATACATTATTAAATAATATAATATAAGATTTAAAATATATTATGTAGAGACGTAGAGTTCTACTTAAGATATTATGAAGAGGCGTAGAGTCCTACTTACGGTCATGTTCAATATATATTTCAATATAATATTGATCAAACTCTCTTATAACGCCCGGTCGTTGTGAGAGATACAAAAATGCCTCCTTTAATAATATAGAAGAATTTTACTACTCACACAATTAATTTTACTACTTCTATCTCAGCTTTACTGTTACTAACTCAATTTTACATTGTAGACAAATGTGTCTACACTGTAAGCCTATAACATGCTATGTTTGGTAAAACTAACTGAAATAGTAGTTGAATGCCGGAATAGTAGCTGAAAATTTTTAGGTGATAGTAATAGGAGCGTTTGGAATAATTAGCTGATATAGGAGTTGGTATACATAAGTTACATAAAGTATACGGAGTATTATTTATTTTTAATCTCTTTTTAATTTAGTAAATCAATGAGGGCAAATTAGGAATAAAATTATGATAAGTTAGCTTATTTTTAAATAAGTTACATGGGATAACTTCTTAAATAAGCTAACTTATTATTTAAGCTCGTGGTGTTACCAAACCAACTTATTTGGTCAAAGAGCTTAAAAAGTTAGTCAAATAAACTACTTTAGTCAAATATGCTACCTTATTGTGCATACCAATCATAGCCGCAATTTGCCTTCTAAATATGAACATAAGAATTATAGAAGCAACTATTATTGCCCCCTAAGATAGCGATTAGAAACAAGAATATTTGAGCATTTGTAATCATTTCAATTATATTATTATCTGAGAAAGTAGAATTCAAATATAAACCCAATCTTAGAAAATAAGCTCATATTTTGAATTTTTGAATTTGACTATATAGAAATTTATGAAAAATAGAAACACTCACTACCTTTTTTTTTGTCAAATTAAAAATATCTCACTAATAGATTATTTTTAGAGAAATAGAAACAGAAACACCAATTTAGTACTTCTGTTTGTGATTGTCAATATATAAGTAAGTTGTCTTATTAAATAGCTTATAATTTCATAAAAACGCTATGTTTGGCCAAGTTTCTGGTTTTAGGAACTAAAAACACATTGAAAAGTTAGGCCAAACACATACTTTAAATGGTAGCAATTTGACCCCTTTTCTTTTCCCTCATGTGCAATTCAACCATTTTATCTAATTCTCATTCAAATTTCTATATAGTCAAATTTGTCTTAATAAAAAAAATATAATTTTTTGTTCAATAAACTCAATGTTATAATCCAAATCAGATAAGAATACCTGGGGGGGGGGGGGATTCTTTTCACCAAAAAAAAAACATTCAAAAATGAATATTTTTATGATAATATTTCATGATTATTGAAAGTTAAGGTGGTGCATTACACAATTGAGTTACGTCTTGGGGCCAACTTGCTACTTTCGCTGATTTCGAAATGAGGGATTTTGTGTTTGTTTTACATTAGCTAGAAATTCAATCAAATTTCAAAGATTTGATATAAATCCAAATTCACAAATTCTAAAATTCCTAAACATAGATTTTTTTTATCAAATTTGAATTTGAGAATAAAATACATGTTCCAAACGCACTCTAAAGTTATAACAAAATTATGCTTTAGTAAGTTTTTGATGAAATAGTCTTAGCTTATATGTCCCGAACTATATATATAGCAAGTGAAAACGAAATAAAAATGTAAACCAAAAAAAATTATAGCAATGATTCTACAATATATAGTTACCAAACTTGGTATATATCCATTATAACTTGAACAGTTATTTTATTTTATTTTTGAAAAATTTAACGAAAATAATCTCAACTTTGCTTATCCTTCCCAAAATAATCCCAACTACTATTTATCTCAAAATAATCCCAACTTGATTTCATTTTTTCCGATTTCGGTCCCAAGTTTCCCCAGCCTACCTCCATAGCACATTTCACTTATAACTAACCTAAAAAAAATAAATTTACACTTATTTCCTTGACTAAATGTGACTATGTATACTTGCCTGTAAACGACTAGTAGAATTACATCAATATTCATACTCCTGCCACCAACACGCATACTCCGCACCGCCAGTATGAAAAAATAAAATAAACAAGCCCTTAGCAATTGAATCAAATTTATTAGGAACTATATTAATAATTTGGTATGGTAGCAAAATTTGTTTCGGTAGTCAATGTCTACAAAAAGTAGATGATATTTAACCAAAGTACATCATGGGATTAAACTTCCCTGCCAAAAGTTGAGTCTAATGAAAAGTGAAAACAATCTTATTTCTAAAGCATTATAGCTTGAGAATGAATCAGAATTCTATAGCCACTCTTATCACAACTTTCATCTTGACATGAAAAACGAAGAGACTTGAAAAGCACAAAGTTTAATTATTGATTCGACGTGCTTGCTTGGGTTGACACCGGGTAGTCCGAGGTTGGCGAGATTGTTGATGTAGTTATATTTAAAGGACCACCTCGTTGGCCAGGTCTCTGTAAACACAATATCAGATTTGTTGTCAATTATTTTTCAAAATGTTCAATTCTACAGTCTTAATAAAATTACCTCACATCACAGAGAAATGAGAGAAAATCTTACATTGATAAACGCATTTCCATCTTCATTTATATAGACTCCAAAAGCCAGTGGGTATCTGCATGCTCAAGACAAATGAAAGATTCATGCCACTACAATAATCCATGCAAATAATCTAGTATACCATACACAGTGGACTTATAAACTTACATTTCCTCTTGGTATGAGATTTGGAATTGCAAACACTACAAGTCATTTGTGTCCCATTTCTAGACAACTTACCAGGTTTCCTAGGGTCCTCATGAGGATCTTTCCTCCTATTTCTTCTAGGTCTTCCCGGTCCAATCTTAATCGGATGGGGATCCATCAGTACATCAACCTTCGGCCAGTGCCTCTCACCCTCACATGGTTGGATTGCACCTGAATAACTCTTAAGGTGAGTAGACCTTCAATATCAACCATCAACAAAATCTTCAGCATCTTTTCTAAGCCAAAATGTACAAGCAGTAGCATGACAACAAGGAAACCCACAGAGATCCCATTTCCGACAAGTGCATGTCCTAATATTTAGGTCTGCTGTTAACTTATCCATCTTGTGACTAACTTGGAACACCATCAAACTAGATGGCACAACGGCACAATTTGCAGCCTCAAGTTTCTCATTTTCTAATTTTGCTTGTATCGTCCTAGGACATATCAAAGAATCACCTTTCATCATCTCTTGCCTTTTAGTGACCAACCTTTGCATCAATGCTGTGTGAATGTCTTCAAGCATGAAAATTATATGCTTCCCTCTAGCTTTGATTATGTACCCATTGAATGTCTCAGCCATGTTATTTACAATGACATCGCACTTAGTTTTGGTGTTCACGAATGCTCTACAAAAGGTCTCGGGCTTGTAAGTTTTGAATTCAATAGATGCGGCTGGATTAATTTCCTCCATTTCTACCAATGCATCATTAAATCAGCTTCATTTTATGCTCTTGCTGCTTTCCAGAATAAACCTTTCATCTCATCACCTTTAAAGGACTTGTGCCAGTGGGCATAAATATGTCTGGCATAATTTCTATGTTCCGCTTGAGGATAAACAATCGATACAACACTTTTGATAGACTGCAAACATGTAATTAAATAAAGAATTACTTATCATTTGCCATAACATATAATTAATTAACTGCTAAAAATCAAAAGACATAAATGTATTACCATTTGCCATAACACTTTTGATAGACTGCAAACATGTAATTAAATAAAGAATTACTTATCATTTGCCATAACATATAATTAATTAACTGCTAAAAATCAAAAGACATAAATGTATTACCATATGTTGATCCGAGATTATGGTCTAGTCTTTCCCATCTTGTCCTCCTACACACTTCTTTAGCTCTTGCAGAAACCATCTCTATGAGTCATTGTTCTCCCCCTCCACCACTCCCCACACTAGTGGAAACATTTGATCATTAGCATCTCTACCCACTGCAGCGAGTAATTGTCCTCCAAAAAAAGTCTTCATAAAAAAACACCCATCAATGCAAAGTACTCTCCTACATCCCTCTTGCCATCCTTTTCTTAATCCATCAAAACATACAAAAAACCTTTTGAAAACAGGGGGGAACTACAACTTTAGAAGGATCCGATAGCAACACAAATGCACTACTAGGGTTACACTTTCTTCAAAGCCTCTACGTATCTGCCAATTTTGTTGTAGTGTTCTTTCATTGAACCATGTAGCTTTCTATGAGCATGGTATTTAACCTTGTAGGCAAACCCCAGTTGCACAGTATTCTTGTATGCCCGCATAATAGTATCAAAGATTTCTGAGGCTGGCCAATGAGGACTGTTTTGAAAGACCTTTAAAAATTGTCTACCAACCCACGCTGATTTTAACTGTCTGTTTCTATCCATGTTTCTATTGCATTTATGGGCATTATTCAAGGATCTCACCACGAAACATGCGTTCCCGGAATGCCATGAAGCATAAAGCCTAAAAGGGCATCCTTGCTGACAGATTACTCCAATTCTCTGTTGCCTATTTTTGTTGCTCACCCCTATCTTCAAATTCCGTCCTTGAGCTACTGCAAATCTTGTAACATCCTCCTTAAATTGTTTTCTATTTGGAAATTTAATACCAACTTTCCATATCAACTTAGTATAATCTGTAAACTCGTCAACAATTGGCACTCTTGTCCTCTTCCTCATACTAATCACATTATCTTCTTCCTCACTCTGAGCAGGAGTTAACATCTCATCCTCATCTTCTTCATAATCACTGTTAAAACCATCACTGTCTTCGAGATGCCTCGTACCTTCTTTTGATGATTTTTCTTCACCCTCAGTTTGACCTACTAACTTGCGTGCAGCGGCCTCCTTTTGCAAAGAAAAAGCAATTTTAACCGCTTCCCTATTCCATATATGAATTGAGTTTCTTGCCTTAACGTACTCATCATCACTAGTGTCACTCTTTGACCCGATCACTTTATCAGCCAACTCTTCTTCAATTTGTGCCTCTATATCAATAGCATCATGGATGATATCCTCAATCTGAACATCAGTAGCGTTAGCAAGTAAGTCGTCCATGCTCTCTTCATCAAACTCAGAATTAGTGTCACCTTCATCAGGTTCATAAAACGAACCTTCAGAATCTCCACAGTCACTTACCAGCTCACTAAGACTCAATGGACTCTCTGGTCTATTGTCTACCCACACATCATCATAATCATCTGTTGGGTTGGCCTTCTTTGTAGTTTCCGAGGGCTTATTTAAATGGATATCCATAGGGGCCCGGGGAGACCATTTTCCTAGCCGTAAGTTTAAGCCTCGTCTCAATTCTTGCCTTAGATATCTCCTACTCTGCCATCTCCTTTGTAAACTCATAATCCACCGCATGCATCACATAAAGCTCAATTTCTCTATCCCTTGAACTATATTTAGCCATCTCCAAGACTTCCTTATCTGCGTACACCTTTCTCAATCCTTCCTCCATATTTAATCCTGGAATTTTGTAGTATATTTAAGTAATTTTACTGTAATTACCACACTTTTTAGCGCAATCCTCTAGCCACCAGTAGCACAACACATCTTCATCGATGTCAAAAGTTGCCATCCTACCCCCAATGTACTCTAATTTCGGTTCCCTCTTTAAGAAGCTTCCATGCCAATATTTCAGTCTCATAAGATTCACCACAATGCAACTCAGTAACTGTAAAATTTTGGAAGCACAATAAAGTACGACAAATACAGAGTGAACCCAACAAAATCATATTTTTCAAAGTAAAATCGCGAGAAAATCATGATAAGCCACGATTCTTACAAATAAGAAAAAAAAAATCAGTGACTAGTGCATCCACTATGATGGCTGTGAATACTTGCACTTGCCAGAGACATACACAAACACCAAAATTGAAGTTTGTAAATTCTAACAATAAACATCATTGTCCAAAGCCAGATAAAATTCTACAGAATTGACTTTCATGCAATCAACCAATTCAATATGCAACTACCACAACAATATAATTCTCGCAAACTGCCATACCCAAACTTTAATAGTATATGTAATAACCTAATTGATTAAATTCATATATCTTATGAGAAAAATTAATTGTGTACCTCAATTATGATGAGCAGGTTTCAGTCCTACAAACGACGCGATGTCGGGACGGCGATGCGATGACTTGGTGTGATGTTCTTGCTGAAGAGTACGATCGATTGCCCTTTTTCTGATTGTGATCAAATGCCATTTTTTCTCTTCTTTCTTTGATGAGCAGGTTACTCACGCAGCACACACACAAAGTCAAGGGTAAAAGGAAAATATCTTGTTTTCCTTTTGTTTATTTTTTTGTTTTGTGTATTCGGAGAAAAGGGTAATGACTTAACCATAATTTTTAGAGGCTTTGATAAGATATTAGCTATGGTAAGATAGGTTCGTGTATTTGGGACCAATATTAGATTAAAAATATAATAGTTAGGATTATTTTGAGATAAACAATAGTTGGAATTATTTTGGGAAGGATAACTAAAGTTGGGATTATTCCCGTTAAATTTTCCTTTATTTTTTGGTTAAATTGTAAAAACTTTATATAACAAAACTGTTATTTACAAAGCTATTGTTGAAGTGTTGAGTGTCGACATGCCAACAAGCAGGAACCAAAAATAACCATGCCCAGCTTTCCTAACTTGCTATATTAAAGACTTCTGTCCTGCAGCCATTTCCTAATTTGACCTCAAAGATTGTGTGTGATATTCCTAATTCTGCTCCTAACTTCTTCGCTTATAGTTTCAGCACTGATCTTAATAGAGGATATTAGGAATATTTGGATAAAAGAATATTACATACTAACATCCTCTATTACATCTCGGGCATCATTAATACATTTTTAATTCTGATTTTGTTCCTCATGAACCAAATATGATACAGAAGACTACTAATTAACTACTATTGCGGTTGCAACCAACTGGTTCCTAATCTTCGACCCCAATTTCTTCTTTATGCGTCAATGTATTGTCTCAATTGCTGGGTAGTCTAACTTGGACCTTTGCTTGATCACTTCTAACCGTCTTCTACTGTAACTGCACTTGAAGAATAAATTGTCAGGTGTTTCAATATATGCCTGACATATATAGGATGCACACATCATCACTACACACACCAATCCTCTTCAACTTGTCTTTGAGGGTGTAGTTTTTTTCAATGTGGCTAGCCATGTAATGAAAGAAGTTATATTATTTTCCCCTAGGCTACTTTTGGTGAGTCTCCTGCTAGTCAATTGTACTCTTCACTGACGGAGTATCCCTTTTATGTGCCTATCCATACATTGTTATACCCAACATTCATTTTTTCCTTCACATGCCATATTTTCTTCAAATGCAACCTAGAGTCCGCGGGAGGGGTGTAATTCTCCTACTGTAATCCTTTCAAATAAACACTAACCACCCATTTTACCAACAGTGTCTGCTAATTAAGCGAATATCCAATCCACAAATTCCTCACACAGACTAGATTTCAAATGATGATACCTCTCAGGCCTAAACCTTCTTTCTTCTTTGGTAAGCATATCTTCTCCCAAGGTACCAGTGGCACCCTTACAAGATCATACTCACAGTCATCCCATAAAAAGTTCCTGCATTTTTTAGCACAAGCTTTGGTAAAAAGTAGATTCTTACCCAATAGTCATGAAGATGTTTAATACTCATAGGAGAGTTTCCTAGATCCTATTATTGCTCTTATTCTTCTTGTTATTCTTTCGGCCAAGATGTTAGACTCCTTTATTGGCAATCTACCAGATGTAATAAGCACTCCAAGATTTTTCATTATGAGATATTTGAGCATAAACCTGAGCATCAGCACAACAGATTGTGTACGGTTTATCTATTGTGCACATTGGGCCATGTTAAGAGTTAATTTCTTATATTTTAGGTAAGATTTTCACCTGATAAAACAAATGATGAGACCTTGCTTACTAAATGGGAAAATCTCACACAAATTAGACAATAAATTAACTCTTAACATACGAGTGGGAACACAATAGAAACCGTAACTTGTAAGGGTTTGAAATCATATACCTTCATAGGTTTTAAACTAGTTTATGTACATGTTCAAAATTACATGTTGAAATTAGGAAACTTCAATATATGCGTCTTTGTACATTATGTAAAGTTCCCATAGTTGTTGGCAAGTTCTCTAGGGTTGTTAGCTTTGCGGTCAAGTCATCGGTTTGTATATATTGTCCTCATGTTTATGCAATAACACACACAGAAAAACTTCCTCCTAAATTTAGTCCTGAATCACGATTTTATCATGGCATCATCGCTAGGTTGATCGATCCTATTCATCTCCATTGCTTCCATATTTCTTATTTCTTCAAAATTCTACTTCTGCTAATCATTGTCCTCTTCAAACAAACACAGTCCTCCTCCAATTCATAGTCGTCCTTACACCTTCTTTCAATATGGCGAAAGGTGAAACCCCTGTTTCAAAACCCAATCTCAATATAGCCTACTCTCACGTCACTAGGGAAAAAAGGCATACCTCCATTGTTCGAAATCGGGACATCTCCGCGGATGCTGTAAGTTTCGCAACCCAGGCTCCTCCTCCACCTACGTCCTCTTCGGCTAAAACGGGTCAGTCATATTGTCGTCCTTTTTGCTCTAATTGTGACAAATTTGGTCATACATATGATACTTGCTATGAACGTATTGGTTTTCCTCAACCTGGTCGTGGTCGTGGTCAAAATCGAGGCCGAAATAATCGTGGACGTGGGTCTTTTCGAGGTAGTCATAAGGGAGGTACTCTGCTCCCCAGTCATCCTCTGCTTCGCAACCAACATCTGCCCATGCGGCTCAGCAGGCCCACAATGCTGATGACCCAGCTCCAACTTCCTTTGTTCCGCTCCAAGGCCTGTCTTCTGAGCAAGTCACACGTCTTCTACAGCTTTTGGATCAAAATCCATCTCCTGCACCTTTAATAGGTAATCAAGTTTCATCTTCGTTTTGGCTCCTTGACAGTGGGGCTTCACACCATATGACTAGTACTTTGTCATATATGCATGATTGTGTACCAATTCAGTCATATCCTGTATACTTACCCAACGGTCTCCAAACTTCAGCCACAATGAAAGGCTCAGCTACATTGCAATCCGGATTGGTAATCCGGAACGTCTTATATGTCCCTAAATTAACTTGTAATTTAGTTTCTATTGGCAAACTTATTACACAAACTAACTGTCTTGTAACCTTTAATGGTCGTTTGTGTATTATCCAGGACCAACTTACGAGGAGTCTGATTGGACTGGGTGATTATCAAGATGGGGTGTACGTCTCGCGTTCGTTGCCATCGCCGATATTGTCATGTTCCACCATTGCCGATACCACTTTACTATTGCATCGTCGTCTAGGTCATCCGTCTATGCTGCACTTATCTTATTTACCAAATATTAGTCGTAATAGTCATATCAAGACATCGCTAGCTAATTGTGATGTATGTTTGCTAGCCAAACAAACTCGAACAAAATTTCCTCTAAGTACTAATAAAGCATCTCAGTTATTCGATTTAATTCATTGTGATTTATGGGGTGCATATCCGGTTAGTACGTCGTGTGGTTCACATTATTTTCTAACAATCGTGGATGATCACTCTCGTGCGGTTTGGGTTTATTTACTCAAGGACAAATCAGCCATATATTGTTGTCTTCAGAATTTTTACAATATGATTCGTACGCAATTTGGGAAAATTGTCAAACAAATCCGGTCAGATAATGGGCGTGAATTTGGAGCTGCCCCTCTATTAGCGTTTTATGAGCAACACTGCATTTAATTTCACAAGTCATGTGTCGGACTCCTCAGCAAAATGGTTGTACGGAGCGAAAACATCGTAATATTTTGGAGGTAGCCCGTGCATTAATGTTTCAAGCTACTGTTCCTATCTCATTCTGGGGTGAATGCGTTATGTCGGCTGTATATCTCATTAACCGCACTCCTACTACTCTTTTGAATGGGAAGTCTCCATATGAAATACTCTACGGTACGCCTCCTAATTATAATCTACTACGAGCATTTGGATGTCCATGTTATGCTCATAATCGTCCTCGGCATAAAGATAAAATTGGTGAACGTAGTTGTCGTTGCGTATTTTTGGGGTATTCTCCAATTCACAAAGGATAGAAGGTATGTGATTTAAAAGAAACTCTTTGCCTTCTCGCGATGTGAAATTTGTCGAAGATCAATTCCCTTTGCTAGCTCTGTTCCATCCTCTATTTCTCAAGATTTTGGGTACAGTGATCTTGATATTGGAACACATGTGCTGCACGAAACGGGGAGCTCGCCCTCTGATCGGTCACGGGCCCTGTCCCGCACTCCCCGTCGTACAACAAGGCTACGCACTCGGTCCCCAACTGATCGTCGTCCCCCTGTTACTACACCCGAGCAGGCCCCTGTTGAGTCTTCGCGTTCCGCTATTTCTGACTCAAAGGCTGCCACATCCACCCCTCCACCTCATGCTCAAACTAGCACCAGTGTACCTCTTGGTCCATCTAAACGCATTCATCGTCGTCCTGCGTATTTGGATGGTTTTGTATGCTCTTCCGCACAAGCTACACACTCCATTGTCTCCTCTTAACCCAAGTCATCAGTCACCTCAGGTGTGGTCTATCCCATCGCTAATTATGTTGCTTATGTAGAGAAACACATTTCTCTTATTTCTCCAAGTCTTCATGTGGCCCTGCATACCATCATGTGACTAACTTGTATAAATACTTCAAGTTGTCCTTTGTCCGTTTGTACACATCTCTTTAGGGCTAGCTTTTCTCTGTAGCATAAATTTAGAAGTGTATAGTTGTAGTTGGATTCAAGAGAGAGAAATAGATTCACAAAAGGCAGCCGCAAGAAGGTGATGCCACAATTTCCACAACACTGTTACTCCAAAATTACTCAGATAATTCTTGTCAGAAATTTAGGCAATCATGGCTCAGATCAACAACAATCAACATGGTATCAGAGCCATGAGCTCTTGATTGTCGTTTTTGCTTCTTGAAATCTGTAAGTCTCTTTGTCCCAAACCTTTTAGGTACTATTTAAAAAAAATTCTAGAATCAAATTATGTGGTGTTGTTGTGTTGTATGCAAAAAATTGAGACTTCAATTAGCTAGAGTAAAAGTTACTGACTTTTATGCCCAAAGAGTCGTTGCTTGTGAAAAGAAAGTGTGGACTTGTAGAAATTTGAAGTAAAGTTGGCAGCTTTCTCTGTGTATTTGGTCTCTTGTCCTGTTATTCAAGTAAAGTTCGAATCTTTGAGTGAAAATTGTTGTGTAAGCTTTCCGAACGGGTGAAAACATGCCTGATGAAAGTGGACCTCTCGTTGTGCAACCAGTCAATATGAATGACCCTCTGTACTACAATCCTAACACTACTGCAATGAAAATAACACCTCCTTGAGTGGTTCTGAGAACTACATCTCTTGGAGAAGACAAATGGAATTAGCCTTGTCCTCCAAAAGGAAGTTGGGATATGTTACAGGTTTGGTAAAAAGGCCAACCTTAGATGATGACAAAATTGAGGCTTGGAATTCAAACAATAGTACGGTGATCTCATGGATCATTGATAGTGTGACTGAAAATGTCAAGATGTGTATTTTTTGTACACTGAGACTGCTCATGAGATATGAGAAACTCTGCAAAGAAGGTACACCCAGGCAAATGGAGCACAAAAGTACATGTGAAGGATACATTTGAGTTGATGCAAGGAGAAAAGTCGGTTGAGGAGTACCGCACACAATTGTAGATTAAGTGGGATGAATAAGAGAAATTAACTATGTATCCTGCCATTACTCACATGACGAATGAGTTCAAAGAGTACTTGAAGGCTGTAGAACGTCAAAGAGAAGAGAATAAGTTATTCAAAATCTTGAATGGACTTGATACCAGTGCCTATGACCAACTGAGGAGCAACATACTGCTCATGAACACATTACCATCGGTTGACGCTGCAGTCCAGATGATCATGCAAGAAGAGACACAGAGATAGACTCTCGAAAAATCTCAACCATCAAGTGAGATGACTACCTTCATGAGTAAGGGGGAGACTGTGGAAACCGAATGCAAACACTGTGGATTGAGGAACCATAAATCGGAGTTTTGCTATGAAGTGAAGGGATATCCACCTGGACACCCTAAGGCTAGGAGAAACAATCAAGGTAATGGTCAGAGGTATCAAGCAAACTTCAATCAACAGAGAAATGGACAAGGAAGAGGAAAGAACTATGCAAGATCAGGAAATCACAACCAAGGAGGAAATTTGGTAATAGAAACAACTACAATAACAACAGAAGTTATGGTTACAATGGTGCTGGGAGAAAATCAGTGAACAATGCTCAAGTCGACCTATACTCATCAGACTTTGCTGCAGCTCTCGCCTCAGCCAATCAACAGTTACAGACATTAATGAGAAGTGTACCAAGCAGCAGTAACACCTCGAGACAAAAATGTGACACTGATGAGGAAATTGACTGCAATTTTGCAGGTATGGCCACTTGTTACTCTTCACACACCTCTAAGAATGAGAGGATAATAGACTCGGGTGCATCTGCCCACATGCAAGTATGGATCAACTTACCAATATGAAAATTATGACAATAAGGCCTCAAATAAATCTGCCAAATGGTGGCACACCTTATGTGTCACACATGGGTGAACTTGAATTGAAAAATGGTCTTAAATTGGAGAATGTATGTGTTGTATGTACCCGAGTTTAGACAAAATCTGTTATCAGTACAGAAATTGACAAGGGACAACAACTGTACTGTTACATTTTGTGACACCCATTGCATTGTGCAGGACTGCACTACCCATGAAGTGAGGAGCATCGGAACAACTCACAGTGGACTTTACCATCTTAGTTATCCTAAAAATCAGACCAAGCCAACAACAAGTGAAGGCTGCAACTCAAGAAGGGACATGTCCACTCAGATCAGCATGTCGAATTCGTTAGTGTGTAATCCTACGGATGACAAACTGCGTCAAAAGCCAGCGGCTAGAATCTTTGGTGAATGTATTGACAACGGTATTTTGAATGCAAATGTTGGGTGTTCTGATTATTCTGTGTGGCACCATAGGCTTGGTCATGGTCCCATGAGTAAAATTAAGCATATACGAAGTCTAAAACTCACACATGGTCATGCCACACAAGCTGTATGTCTGACATGTCCTATGGCTAAAATGACAAAGTCTCCACAACCTAATAGTCAAACCACTGTGAATGGCCCCTTTGACTTAATTCACATGGATATATGGGGGGCATACAGAGTATTGTACAAAGGGAAGTATAGATACTTTTTAACTATAGTGGATGAGTTCACTAGGGCAACTTGGGTTTATTTGTTGCAGTTCAAATCTGAATCTTTTGATACTTTAAAAGTATTTAATTTGTGAGTATGCTAAAAATCAATTTGGGAAATGCATCAAAAGTCAGATCTGATAATGCATTGGAAATTGACGATGATCCAAATTGCAGGGAATTCTTCGACAGCAAAGGCATATTACATCAAACTAGGATTGCAGATAGGCAACAACAAAATGGGGTTGTCAAAAAGAAGCACATGCATGTATTGGAGATCCGTAGGGCTCTCAGATTACAGTCAGGAGACTCCCTTGCATATTGGGGTGATTGCGTGATGACAACAGCATACTTAATTAACAGGATCCCATCCTCTGTAAAAAACAACAAAACTCTGTAGGAACTGATGTATGGGGTACCACCTGACTACAGCAATCTCAAAGTATTCGGATGTCTTGTGATGGCATACAATCCCGATAGAAATAAGGATAAGTTTCAACCCAGAGGACTACCATGTGTGTTCCTAGGATATCCCACACTTCAGAAAGGATATAAAGTGCAAGATTTGAAAACCAAAAGGAGGTTTGTCAGTAGAGATGTGAAGTTTTATGAGAACATATTTCCGTTTGTACAAGACTCGAGCAAAAAGTTGATGTCGCCAAGTCCATCTGAATTTCCTCAAGAGTCCACTATGATTCCAGTGAGGCTCGTTGATAACAGTGATGCACCAATCAGTAATTAAAACTTAAGTCACGGAAATGTGAACAATGCACCTGAAAAGATGAACAATATATCAGAAACTCCAAGTTCGGAAATGAGCAGTGACCAGCAAGCTCAAAGAAGGTCAGAAACAGAAAAGAAACTGCCAAGTTGGATGAAAGACTATATCACAAGCAGTAAGGGAAGAAATGAGAAACAAGATGCAGTGCACGCCTCGACCATTACGGATAAGAGTGTGACTCAGGCGTATGGAAACATGGTGGCCACAATAACTAAAATACCTGAACTTGTACACTTTCATGAAGCCGTGGTTGACTCCAATTGGGTTCAAGCGATGAATCAGGAACTCGATGCTTTAGAAAACAATGAAACCTAGGAGGTCATCCCTCTCCCCCCAGGAAGAAGAGCCATTGGGTGCAGATGGCTTTATAAAGTGAAATACCAGCCTAACGGCACATTAGAAAGGTACAAGGCACGCTTGGTGATTCAAGGTTGCAGGCAAAAAGAAGGAATAACCGAGACTTTCGCTGTAATACCCCGGATTTCAGAGGAGATCCCTGAGAGATTAAGGGCTCATATGAGTTGCTTAAAAAGATTGATAGTGCTACTCATACCAACAAAGTCGACTTTCCTTTTAGGAAGCCCATGTGAAAAGAACTCAAAAGTTAAGCGTGCTTGACTGGGAGCAATTTCAAGATGGGTAACCTCCCGGGAAGTTTTCCAGGGTGCGCATGATGAGGTCCAAAATGCGCCGAAAGGACCCGTGTTGGTCTGTGAGGTCAGCCCATAGCCTGACGAGCTGCCATAGGTGACTACTTTCGGCTCATGCGATGAGCCGGGGTGTTACAAATGGTATCAGATCAACCCTACGACCGCGTGTTGAACCTGCGGTCAGGAAAGCCCAAGTCAGCAGCCTAGCGGGGGAAAGATCCTGGAGCTAGACTATGGTTGGCTGCCAGACGCAACGAGGACGTTGCTTTCTTAAGAGGGGGTGAATGTAATACCCCAGATTTCAGAAGAGATCCCTGAGAGATTAAGGGCTCATAGGAGTTGCTTAAAAGGATTGATAGTGCTACTCATACTAACAAAGTCGACTTTCCTTTTAGGAAGCCCATGTGAAAAGAACTCCAAAGTCAAGCGTGCTTGACTGGGAGCAATTTCAAGATGGGTGACCTCCTGGGAAGTTTTCCAGGGTGCGCATGAGTGAGGTCAAAATGCGCCGAAAGGACCCGTGTTGGTCTGTGAGGTCAGCCCACAACCTGACGAGCTGCCATAGGTGACTACTTCCGGCTCAGTCGATGAGTCGGGGTGTTACATTCGCACCAGTCGCAAAGATGACAATTGTGCAAGCTCTATTGGCTGTGGCGTCTATGCTCAACTGGCAAACATGTCAAATGGACGCCAGCAATGCATTCTGCAATGGTGAGTTAGCAGAGGAGGTGTACATGCAAATGCCCTTAGGATATGAGGGCTCTGGAAGTAGGATTGCAGTTAATTCTGCCTACACTAGAACTAAATCACACTCACTTGTATGTAAGCTCAAGAAGTCACTCTATGGATTGAAGCAAGCACCACGGGAGTGGTTTGCAAAATTATTATCTGCTCTTCTCAATTTTGGGTATCACAAGTCTCACTCAGACCACACTCACTTCCTTGGACTGGAAATCGCACACAACAATCAAGGTATTTTCATTTCTCAAAAGAAGTACACTGAAGATATTATTAAAGAGTTTAAGGTGGACAAAGATAAGGCACTCTGAGTTCCATTAGATGCAAATGAGAAAATCGAGCCGGGCAAGGGTACACCATTACCTAATCCAGAAATTTATAGAAGATTAGTTGGCAAGCTAATCTATATAACCATATCAAGGCCTGACATTTCATTCTCCGTTCAACTAATGAGCCAATTTATGCAAAATCCTACGTGGGATCATTGGCAAGCTGGCAAAAGAGTTCTGCGGTATCTTAAGAGTGCTCCAAGTCAAGGGATTCTCTTGGCAAATTCATCAGCAGCCAAGCTGGCGACATTTGTATATTCGCATAAGTCTTATGTTGCAGCGATTACGACGACCTCTGACCCACAATCCTATAAAGAGGCTTGAAATTGAGGCTCCGACCAAAAATCATACTTGGGATATTGTTCGTCTTCCGTCTGGCCGTAAGTCAATCGGGTGCCAGTGGGTGTTTCGCACTAAGTTGAAATCTGATGCCACCATTGAGCGACATAAAGCCAGATTAGTGTCCTGGGTAATCATCAACGCGAGGGGGAGGACTTCACTGAAACCTTTGCTCCCGTAGCTAAAATGGTCACTGTTTGAATTTTTCTTACTGCCGCGGTTGCACGCCATTGGGAAATTCATCAACTTGATGTTAATAACGCCTTCTTACACGGAGACTTACAAGAAGAGGTCTATATTCATCGGCCACCTGGCTATTCTTGTCCTCCCGACATGGTCTGTCGTTTACGTAAGTCATTATATGGGCTTCGCCAGTCACCCCGTGACTGGTTCGCCAAGCTTACTGCAGCTCTCCGTACCTATGGCTTCGTCCAATCTCATGGCGATCATGCTTTGTTTACTTACCGTCGTGGGACTGATATTCTTACTATCCTAGTTTATGTTGATGATATTTTGGTGGCTGGTAATAACTAGTAATTGTAATCCTCATTTAAAAGGTACCTGGATACGCGTTTTAACTCAAGGATCTTGGTGCCGTAAAATATTTTCTTGGTATTGAGTGTGTCAGGTCTTCTTCGGGGTTGTATCTTTATCAACGTAAGTATGCTTTAGAAATTCTTCACGAAGCCGGCTTGCTGGGTTCCAAGCCTATCGACACCCCTTTACAACCTAATCATAAACTAGCTCTTAATGATGGCCCTTTGTATTCAGATCCTAGATGTTATCGTCGTCTTGTTGGTCGTCTTATTTACCTCACCATCACAAGGCCGGATCTTGCTTACTCTTTTCATACTCTGGCGCAATTTATGCAGTCTCCTCGTCAGGCGCACTTCAATGCTGCTATTCGTGTCTTACGATACGTCAAAGGTCATCCTAGTCAAGGTTTGCTTCTTCGATCTGATAGTGATCTTCAGCTCACTGTCTATTGTGATTCGGATTGGGCGGGTTGTCCAATAACTCGTCGATCTATTAGTCAGTATTTTGTTTTCCTCGGCAACTCGCCCGTCTCGTGGAAAACAAAGAAGCAAACCACCGTCTCTCGTTCAACCGTTGAAGCTGAGTACCGTGCCATGGCTTACGCCTGTGCTGAGATCAAGTGGCTTCGTTATATTCTGTTCTCTCTCGGTCATTTCTCGTCGTCATGTTCGTGTTCTGTGTGATAATCAAGCGGCCTTGCATATTGCTGCTAATCTCGTATTTCATGAACGGTCCAAGCATATTGACATTGATTGTCACTTTGTTTGCGAACTAATACAATCTGGTGTCATCCTGCCCATGTATGTCCCGACTGACGTTCAACTCGCCAATATTTTCACGAAACCATTGTGTGGTCCTACTTTTTCGATCTTACTGTCCAAGTTGGGCGTTCTCGATCTCCACGCTCCACCTTGAGGGGGAGTGTTGAAATTAGGAAGCTTCAATATATGCGTCTTTGTACAATGTAAATTTCCCATAGTTGATGGCAAGTTCTCGAGGGTTGTTAGTTTGGCCGTCAAGTCGTCGGTTTGTCAGACCGACTACCCCAAGAGCACTCATCCATATATTGGTGCCCCCTTCGTCGGGTGGTCCTTGCTATTGTCCTCATGTTTATGCAATAACACACACAGAAAAACTTCCTCCTAAATTTTGTCCTGGATCACGATTTTATCATTACACGGATTGTTATACAATATCGATTATGACTCGTTTGTATTATAATTTTTACGGGAGATTCACGTATTACCCTCGAACTATGACCGATTGCACAAGTACCCAACTTGGCAAGTTTGTCCACATGGTACCCCCTAAATTAGTACTTTGTGCACATGGTACCCAAACAATAACCTCTTCTAGATTTTTCCGTTAAATGATGATGTGTCGGTTAGTTATTAGGTAATTATTTAATTAAATTACAGAATTAATATTTTAATAAAAAAATCAATAAATTTTTAGACAAAATGTTTTTTTTGTTTAATATTTAAAAGTTTTTTTTTTCAAAAAATAATTTTCTAGGGGTACCATGTGCAAAATATTGTGGTCTCAAAGGTATCGTATGCTCAAAGTGTTGACTTGAAGGGTAACATGTGCACAAATTATGAATACTTTATAAAATATATATATTTTATGGAAAAAAAAAACAAGTTTTTTGAATTTTTTTTTATCATGAAATATATACTTGGATTTGTTTTTAAAAGTCTAAATTTTTTTTTTTTTTTTAAATTGAAAATCAAATTATAATACTTAATTAGTAACTTTGATAAAATAATTTACCTAACAACTAACCAAGACATGATCACTTAACGGAAAAATCTAACGAAAGTTACTATTTGGATACCATGTGCACAAAGTAGTAAATTCAGGGGTACCATGTGCACAAACTTGCCAAGTTAGGTACCATGTGAAATCGGTCAAGATTCGAGTGTACTACGTGAATTTTCCGTACTTTTTATTATTATTCAAACAAAGTATTGAAAAAAATAATCATAAAAAAGACAACTTTAAATATGTGGAAAGAAACAATCCTAGTCATAAATTCGTATTTTACGACTTCTGACCCGCTATTTTTCGATTATGAAGAGTTATGAACCCACAGTTAAACTAACACGATGACTCAACAAAACACTACCCACTTTACCTGGGTCATGAACTCGTTTTTAGTGATTAGTGGTCTGGCGTGCTTTTAATCGAAATTGTGTTTACATATGATCAATCATTAATATACTACGCGCTTAAATTATAATCCATATTAATAAACGGCTATTAAAATTTAAACGAAAGATTCACGTCATACCCTTGAACTTGATTGCACATGGTACCCAACTTGCCAAATTCCGATTTGCACGTGGTACCCGGTGTCGATTTGACTGTTTTGACATGGTACTCTTTACCTTTAAAATCCCAACGTCGTTTAAAAAGTTGGTTTCAAATAGAGAAGGAAAAAATAGTGGTTATGGTGCTTTTTATGGGTGAAAATGATGGTGGTGGTGGAAAAGAATGAATATGTTGATGAAGGTGGTGGAAGAAAATGAATATGGTGTTGACGAAGGTGCTGACTGGTGAGGGGGAGATAGAGATTGTGATGAAAGAGAAAATCAAGGTTTTTATTTCTAATTAACGGCGTTAACAGAAATTATAAAGGTAATTCTTCATGTAAAAACAGTCAAATCTTGAGGGTATTTGGTACAACACTGGGTACCACGTGCAAATCGCAACAACCATGAGGGAACTGCAAAAATTAAACCTTATTTTAAAAAAAATTGACAGTGTCAAACGAAGGGTTAAGTTTCGGGAACCGTGTGCAAACAGTCAAATCTCGAATGTATTTTGTACATATTTGCAAAACACTAGGTAGCACGAGCAAATCAGCAAAATACGAGGATACCACGTGAATTAACTCATGATTATATCATTGTCTAACTAATCAAAGGTTGAGATTCATCAGTGCGGATCACTTGTCTTGTTTTTCTATCCCACTCCATGAACCCCACCAATCATATTTTAGCATTCCAATATTTCATTTTTAAAGATTAAATTATTTTGGAAATATTTATGAAATGATAGCATGTGATTGGTGGGGTACACGTAGTGGGATCGGAAAATGGGACGGTGATCCGCACTGGAGATTTATTTGGAAAAATCAAAGGATGGGAAAATCTAAGGGCTAATATTGTTCCCTTTGCAATGGCTACCAAGCATTGTTAGCTATTGTAGAATTGGTAATTTATTTGTTAGCTTTTTTATACAATAAGGAGTAGATATAAGTGAGTTAACTCCACTCATGTGCTGTTTTTTTCGTCCTGATCGTCAAAAGGACAAAATTATTAGCTAACTCGAATCAGCGAATCATATGTTATTTTATAGTTTTTAACTCAATTATTACGAGTCAACAAGTTAGGTCAAACTTAATCCAAAAACATATGTGTCTGAACACATCTAGATTAATATGGCTCACTTTCTCACAACAGGCTTATGATTCAAACATAGCGGGTCATGGATCGTAAACAACAAATCCATGGCTTAGATTTTTTTTTACATGTCTAACTTTGTGTCATGTATTTTTTTATATACATTTACTAATTTAAATTGAGTTACCAGGTTGGTAATCAAACATTTGATGCGTCAATTGTTGTGTATCCGATTTTTTGTATTAAGACTCATTGATCAATATGCTTAATTTCTTTTATTATTATAATCATAGGTTAATTAGATACTATTCTTAAAAATGCAATCTAATCAATATATACATACATATATATATATATATATATATATAGAGAGAGAGAGAGAGAGAGAGAGAGAGTGAGGATCATAAGAGTACTCATCCTTAGGTGAGTACTGCGCACCAAATATCAGTCATTGGATGATAATGATCCAATGGTCTCTAGCTTATACACATCATAAAGAGCAATCATGTAATTTTGCACTATTAAACAAAAACCTCCATCTCTGATCTAAATTTCTCTCTCCTCTCATTTCTCATCCTCATTTTATCACTGCTCTCCTTTTTTCTCCCGCCTCTTCTCTGTACCACTCTCTCTCCTCGCCACCGCCGTCGGTTTTGTTTCTCGTTGCTGCCGTCGATCCTTATCTTGTCGCCGCCGCTGGTGTTGCATCTTTTTTCTCTCATAAATTCCGGCGAAGACGGCGTATCCTCGTCGTTTCGAAGACGCTTTCTCGGCGAGTCTCCGACAACGTGATCGACATCGGCGAGGTCTCGGGTTAGTTATTAATCCTTCCTCTTCAATTAATTCATTTATTGGTGCAATTTTCTCAGATTATTCGTGATTTCGATCTGTTTTATTCCTTCTTCATTGTTTTAATTGATTGTGATTTGATATGAGAGGTCCAACTGTCTCGATTTCAATTCATCGATTTTTGAATTTCGATCTGTTTTTTTCTCATTTTCTCTCTCCTAGGGTTTCACCAATTCTGTTATTCCTCCATTTTTCATGTTCTGGAAATTTCAATGACTTTAATTTGATGAATGATGGATTCGTTTGTTATTATGTCATTCGATTCAGATTTGAATTTAAATTATTACGATTTTTTTTCATTCGGATTTTATGTTCTCGATGTTCATAAAATCGATGTGACTATACCAAATCGATTTGATTATACCATATTTTTTTCTGTTTAGATCAAAATCTAGGTCTTCTAATTTGTTTTTGGCAATTTATTTGTAGATCTGATGATTTGTTTAAAGATTTTACGATTTACATGGATAACGCCGACGATTTTTCGATTGAGAAATTTGATTCGTTTCGTTTCGCTCATTTTGATTTTTTTTTTTTTTTTTGGATCTAATTGTATTTTTGAGGATTTTTATTTGTAGATCTTATGATTTTATTGAGGTTGCGGTGGTGGTGGTTGGGTGCAGTGGTGGTGGTGGTTGGGTGCGGTTGCGGTGGTTATGGCGGTTCCGATGGGTGTTTGTTATTGTATGGATAATCGGTGTCATTGTATGGATAATTGGTGTCATTGTATCGACACTACGTGTCGTAGTGTCGTTGTACGTATAGTTAGTGTCATTGTATGGATACTCTCGTGTCATTGTATGGACACTCTCGTGTCATTGTATGATGGTGTCACTGTATGGACACTCTCGTGTCATTGTATGGGTAGTCGGTGTCATTGGATGAAAACTCTTGTGTGATTGTGCTTGCCGGTGCGGGTGCCATAGAATGACACGGGTTTGTTAATAGAATGACACTATGGGCACTTCGGTGTTATTGGTGGTTTGTCCATAGAATGACACGGGTTGTCCATAGAATGACACGGGTTTGTCCATAGAATGACACTATGGACACGTGGTGTTATTGTTCGGTTCATTGTATGAATTGAGGTTTTGATAGCTTATTTGGTAAAGCATTTGTGTACATACACGAATGTCGTAGGTTCAATTCCTACATGAGCTCTAAATTTTCATGTCACTCTATAGACTTTCTGTGTCATTGTATGTAAGTGTCATTCTATGGATATTTTGTGTCATTATATGCGAGTGTCACTCTATGTGACACTGTGTGTCACTCTATGGCGGTGCGCAGTTCTCACGCGAGCAGGAGTTCGCACCTGATCTCGCCTGTATATAGAGTGAGGATCATAAGAGTACCCCTCCTTAGGTGAGTACTGCGCACCTCATCATAGTCGTCCGATCAAGCATTTTTAACGCTCCGGATTAAGCCATCTGTCCCTCTCATAAAAAAAAAAAAATAATCTTGTTGACATCCACAACTCCCGTCTATTGCTTTTTTTATCTCTCTCTATAAATTTCTCTCTCCTCTCATTTCCTCTTCCCAGCTTCACGTCATTTCCTCTTCCTCCAACTCACAATTTCTCTCTCCTCGCCCTGCGCCACCTCCCCCACCTCTGTTGCGTTTGGTGAACGCCACCGTCGCCGCGATTTCGGCACAACTTCTACACATCCTCGTCGTCCTCGCGACTGTCTCTCTCCTTGTTCTCCACCGCCTTTTATGCCGTCGACTCTAATCTATCGCCGTCGGTTTTGGTTTATCTCTCCTCTCTCGCGTACTCCGACACAGCAACCGTCGTCGTCGTCGCAGCCACCACTACCTCCGTCGCGTCAGGTGCACGCTTCATCGATGGATTCTTTGAGACGAAATCATCGATTTTCGATGTAAGTTTTCTTCTTCTCCAGATCCGATCTTTTTAATCGCCGGCGATGTCGAGACTCTGGCGATGTCGAGACTCCGGCGATGGCTAGACTCCGGCGATGGCGAGGTATGAGACGCTTCATTTCCAAGCCGTTGTAAATTCATTTTGAGTCACTCGTTTATTTGCTTTCTGTTTTGTCGAAATCAACCACATTTGTTTTGATTCGAGATGATGCTTCGATTTTTGTACTCTCCTCAAATTTCGATCGAACTTTAGATTCGAGATGATTATTCGATTGCATGCAAAAGTTGATGTTTTAGGTGATTTGTTGTGTAATTTTATCGATTAATCGATTTGATTTACCAATTTTTTTCTGTTTAGATCAAAATCTAGGGTTTCTAATTTATTTTTGAGGACTTTTATTTGTGATAATTAGATATGATGATTTGATGGAGGATTTATTTGTTTTTTCTTTTTTTTTTTTGCGATTGTTGTTGTTATCTGTGGAGGCGGTGGTGGCGGTCACTAGTTGTGGTGGAGGTGGCATTGGGTGTCCATACAGTGACAGGGGGTTGTGCATACAGTGACACGTGGTTGTGCATACAATGACACGGGGTTGTACATAGAATGGCACAGGGTTGTGCATAGAATGACACATGTTGTGGTTGTGGTTGTGGGTTGTGGTTTGTGGTTTGTGGTTTGTGGTTGAGGTTGAGGTTGTGGTTGTGGTTGTTGTTGTGGTTGTGGTTGTGGTGGCTTGGGGTTGGGGTTGGGGTTGGGGTGCCATAGAATGACACGGGTTTGTCCATACAGTGACACGGGTTTGTCAATAGAGTGACACGGGTTGTCCATAGATCAGAGTGACATGGTTTTGTCAATAGAATGACACGGGTTTGTTGGTTATGATGCGGGTGCCATAGAATGACACGAGTTTGTCCATAGAGTGACACGGGTTTGTCAATAGAGTGACACGGATTTGTCCATAGAGTGACACTATGGACACACGGTGTTATTGTTCGATGTCATTCTATGAATTGTGGTTTTGATAGCTCATTTGGTAAAGCATTTGTGTACATACATGAATGGCGTAGGTTCGATTCCTACATGAGTTCTAAATTTTCATGTCATTGCATAGACCTTTCTCTGTCATTGTATGTAGGTGTCATTCTATAGACATTTTGTGTCATGATACACGAATGTCGTAGGTTCAATTCCTACATGTGCTCTAAATTTTCATGTCACTCTATAGACTTTCTGTGTCATTGTATGTAAGTGTCATTCTATGGATATTTTGTGTCATTATATGCGAGTGTCACTCTATGTGACACTGTGTGTCACTCTATGGCGGTGCGCAGTTAGGTGAGTACTGCGCACCATATCATAGCCGTCCGATCTACTAGTTTCGACGCTCCGGATTAAACCACGTATTCATTGTTTAAAAAGGAAAAGGGACTGGATCAGTTCCCTCATTCTCAGCATCTACTATTTTTTTCTCTCTCTCCATTTTTCCTCCTCATTTTCTCTCTCTTTCCTCGCCGTTGGTTTCTCTCCGTCGCCTGCATTGTTCTCATCGCCGTCGTCACCGCCGCCGCAATCTATGCCTCCGTCACGTCGGTTTCTCTCTCCTCCTCACCGTCTTTTTCTCTCTCCTTTCACGCCGTCGGTTTCACTCTCTTCATCCTCTTTCCTCATTTTCTCTCGATCTTCTCTGCTTCTCCGTCGCCACTTCCTCCAACTGTCGTCGTCGTCGCAGACACCACCACCTCCGTCGCGTTAGGTGCACGCTTCATCGATGAATTTTTTGGGACGAAATCATCGATTTTCGATGTAAGTTTTCTTCTTCTCCAGATCCGATCTTTTTAATCGCCGGCGATGTCGAGACTCCGGCGATGGCGAGGTATGAAATGCTTCATTTCCACGCCGTTGTAAATTCATTTTGCTGGTTTATTTGCTTTCTGTTTTGTCGAAATCAACAGCATTTGTTTTGATTCGAGATGATGCTTCGATTTTTGTACTCTCCTCTAATTTCGATCGAACTTTAGATTCGAGATGATGATTCGATTGCATGCAAAAGTTGATGTTTTATGTGATTTGTTGTGTAATTTTATCGATTAATCGATTTGATTACCAAATTTTTTTTCTGTTTAGATCAAAATCTAGGGTTTATAATTTATTTTTGAGGATTTTTATTCGTAGATAATTAGATACGATGATTTGATTGAAGATTTATTTGTTGTTTTTGCGGTTGTTGTTGTTATCTGTGGAGGCGGTGGTGGCGGTCACTGGTTGTGGTGGCGGTGGCATTGGGTGTCCATACAGTGACACGGTGTTGTGCATACAATGACACGGTGTTGTGCATACAATGACACGGGGTTGTGCATACAATGACACGGGGTTGTGCATACAATGACACGGGGTTATACATAGAATAGCACGGGGTTGTGCATAGAATGGCATATGTTGTGGTTGTGGTTGTGGTTGTGGTTGTGGTTGTGATTGTGGTTGTGGTTGTGGTTGGGGGTGTGGCTGTGGCTGTGGCTGTGGTTGTGGCTGTGGGTGTTGTTGGGGGTGATGTTTTGAAACACCCTACTTACATCAAAGGAAACAAATGAATCAGGAAGTAGTTTCCATCAATTGAATCAGGTATTCGATTCTATAACTTCAATCAATTGAAAAAAATAAAACGTTTTTTATGTTTTATTTTTGTGCATTTTTTTATCAATTTTTTGTTTTTGTGCATTTTTTACGATTTGAGTCAGACAAAATGTGGCAGAAGCAAACTTTGAGTTTTCATTTTGCTATGCCTTGGATTATGTGATGTGATTGTGTGTAATTTTAAAACTTTGGGATGATGCGTTGTTTCTATCTCCACATTGTTGTGTGCTCAAATTGGCATTGTCTCATTGTTTATGTGAATGCCTAAATTCAAATACTAGGGAGGCTTTTTGGTGAAGAGATTGATTAGCAGAGATCTTACTTTGTAGAGTTAGTGGAGTTAGGAAGTTAGCATTGTAGAGTTAGTAGAGATATGGAATTTACTTTGTATAGTTAGTGGAATTACGAAATTTGTATAGTAGAGTTAGTGCAGTTAGGGAGTTTGCATTGTAGAGTTAGTAGAGTTATCGAGTTTACATTGTAAAGTTAGTGGAGTTATGAAGTTTGCATTGTAGTGTTAGTGAAGTTATGGAGTTTACTTTGTAGAGTTAGTGGAGTTACGGAGTTTGTATACTAGAGTTAGTGCAGTTTGGAAGTTTGTGTTGTAAAGTTAGTGGAGTTACGGACCTAGCATTGTAGAGTTAGTAGAGTTAGAGTTTACATTGTAGAGTTTGTGAAGTTACTGAGTTTGTGAAGTAGAGGCATGGAGTTTACATTGTAAAGTTAGTGGAGTTACGGAGTTTGGGAGTAGAGTTAGGGAGTTTGCAATGTACAGTTAGTGGAGTTATCGAGTTTGTATAGTAGAGTTAGTACAGTTAGTACAGTTAGGGAGTTTGTATTGTAAAGTTAGTGGAGTTACGGACCTAGCATTGTCAAAAATGAGAAACTGAAAGATAGGATTCGGGTTGCGGGCAGTGTCATATCAGCAGGATTTGCCTTTGCCATGATCGCGAGACGATCTCAGCAAAGGAGTCGTTTTGTTGAATCTTTTTCCTTGTTATCAGCATGGGTGCCCAACATATATGTACATCCTGCTGATCATATATCATGCTGATCATAAGTAGTAGAGTTAGGAGTTTTAGCTAGTAGTCTTTTTAGTAGTACAGTTATGTGTTCTTAACAATAATAATATCCTTATGAAGAGCGTAACAAAATATTCTCCGAGTCTACTAGCTCAATCGGTAGAACACCGTGCGACGCGCGGATGATGTAGGTTCGAATCCTACATAGACTATGAAACACAACAACATTTTAACTAATTAGTAGAGTTATGCCGGAGCATGCACCTGACTGCATATGGGAGGTTACAATATGAGTCCACGGCCTATTATAGTAAAATGCGAATGTGAGTTCATGTCAGAATAAAACAAGTCAGGGGTCATCTGGACACACAAATCTCGCAAACCATGTTTTGTGCATTTACTAGCCACAAAAGCCTGTGTGGGATTCAAACCCACGTCTTTGTGCGAGGCACAATGCTCTTTCGACTGAGCTAACAGGCTAGAAATCTAACTTAAGCAATCCAAAATAAAGCAAAACAACATATGAAGCAAAGCGGCAAAAGTCACTAGTTATCGCTCAAAATTCAATCAACGTATCAAGTAAACAGGCACATGTTTTGCCTTGAAACATATGACTACAGATAATCAGCATATTGAGGATCGAACTTGAAGACAACTGATCAGCATATAACCTTGACCGAAATCAGACAAAACAATTTCACAAAAAATGACTACAGAAACTTGTGAGACATTGCAGGCCAGATTCCGGTGAACATGTACTACTCGAGTCATCCCCTCGTAAGACTAGAGTCAAGATCTCATGTCACTTGAGATGAGTCTCATTTTACTACAGTCGGGGACTCACATGAAATGAATTAACTCTCACTTGAGATGAGAAGATACAGTGTAAATGAATAACTCTGATGAGCAAAAGGCGCAAGTCTAATTACTAGAATATCTAACTATAATTACCACAACTCTTATACTGACAATTATATGTGCCCACATTGAGAATCAGTGGCCGTTGACATTCAATGTTCAAATCAGTTTAAAAAGGCAAGCAAATCTAATGTTTACGGTGAAGCTGCAAATATGGCAGAAGACAAACCAGATGGTTTGTAGGACCCAAATTTGTCACAATAACCAGGCAATATATCTAACGACAAACACTTTCGATAACGACACTGACAATAACCTAAATGTCAAAACAAAATCACTCTTTGACTATAATGCAAAAGGAACATGCCTAGCAATTAGCTCGGCATACTCGAAGTGCCCCATAACCACCACCTTGGCAATGACAGTGAACTGATTTGAAGGTTTCTAGTCAATCCACCATGACAGTGAACAATTGAGATAGCATCAGAAAAAGAGGTCAGATTAACCCAACCAAATAGTACTTAAATTCTCAAAGCCAATTACAAGAGGCTCCATCCCAAACGGCCTCGGCATTGCACAATGACTTAACTCTAAAAACAGACACCTCTAATAGACAAATAACACACCAAACTCTAGTAACCACATTGCGTAACTCCAATTGCTAGAACACTAAATCCAATACAACAATTAGACTCCAAAATAAATGAACACAAGACCAGGTTTTCGGTCCTTGAGATTTCCTGACAATGACAAATGAGAAGACTAAGTTTCAGATATTGACTATCGATTTAGCAAGTTTCAATACAACAAAAATTCAACCTATCAGATACCTCAGCTCGCTTTCACAATTGTCTAGAATAAACGAGTTTGGAATGATAAAATTCAATGAAATTCGAATAAATTTGCATAATTGCTAAACACCAGTTGCATAACTCGAGTTGCTACAACACCAAACGCTAATGAATTTGTGTAATTATGTTCAGAAAGGTAATGAATTACCGTCTTCGATCTATGACATGATTTCAACGCCGATTTTGGCTTCTTTCCGGCTTCTGCGACACCATCACCAACACATCCTCTGCATTTCGTCTGGAAATGTAAATGAAAAACTAAAATCATCAGTAGAACAACCAAAAAAGCGAGCAAAAATATGAAAAAATTGAAAGTGAAACTTAATTCGAAGAAAAATGTCAGATTCTAATCGAAAACCCTAAGAAAACGAATTGAAACTAATCTATCAATTAAAATCTGAAAAACTCGAAGCTATATTCGAATAAAACATAAGATACAATCCTAATT
Organism: Spergularia marina; assembly: GCA_963680865.1. NCBI lineage: Eukaryota > Viridiplantae > Streptophyta > Magnoliopsida > Caryophyllales > Caryophyllaceae > Spergularia > Spergularia marina. The sequence goes on along the minus strand of OY804560.1, from coordinate 15,049,544 downwards.
AATTAGTCGAAATATGGACAAATTCAACAAATTGAATCATATATGACGATAAAATCAACAAAATCAAGTATGAATATCCTAAGAACCACATATATAAACTCATACAAATCGAAATTCATAAGAAATACATTGAAAACCCTAATAAACAGATCGATATTAAGAAACAAATTCAAATTTCCAAAAATTCGAAGAATCGATCACCTCTATAGAAAGATCTGATTTTGTCCTTCAATCTGATGTCGTAAGATTGACGTGATTGATATGTTTGATTTTGCGATTTATGAAGAAAATAGAGAGAAAAGGGGGGAGAACGAGAGGTGAGAGAAAGTAGAGAGATAAGGGAAAGTAAAAGAAATGGAATGTGATAAGCGTATACCCGTCTCTATTTTACTATTGAAATGACCAAAATATCCCCAGATCTTGGAGTTAGCGCTTCGGTAAGGTACATTTACCTGCCCAAAAACAAAACTCGCGCGACATCTCAACCGTCGGATCGTCAAGATGGACGCTCTAGATTACTTCTAACCTTCAGACATAAGTCTATTTCGAACCTAGATTATTTTTGTCCAACCATTACACCATATACAACCTTCCGCCCTCATTTGTTTCCCATACCCACACAATGCTCTCTTTAACAGTTGTAAACGGAATGGCTACGTGAGACAATAAAAATAAGGATAATACTTGTAGACACCTGGTATGTCCTCTAATTGGTTGGCGAACCTCTAAAAGCGCACCGGGGTCAAATGGACCTTAAACGACCCTCCACGTGCATTCGCATCTCGCTTACTCTACTATGTGAACCACCGTTGTCGTGAACTCGTTAGCAAATGCGTTTTCACCCAAAACAAGGCCAAAAACAATCATTTTCTTCTCCTTTACACCTGATCTAACTCAGGATTGATCCGCGAGTCTAAATCCCCAAGAATTATCAAGAAAACCTGTTTTTGTACGTTATTTGCCCACCCAAATTCACATGTACAATACTCATGTCATAAGAAGCCCAGAAATGCAATTTTGTATGGTGCGTCAAAGGGTTCAGGCGCACCAGTACATGCGCACAGAGGCCATGGCGCACCCGCGCATGCGCCTGACGCACCATGAGCCGCGCCTCACGGACCATGGGCCGCGCATGATGCACCAGCACCCACGCCAGGCGCATGCAGCCCTAGTGGCCGGCTAGCCCTAGTCTCCTATACACTATAAATACCCCCTTCTCCACCCCATCTGACACCTTCACACACCATTTTCCACCCCGAATCTCTGCTCCTCTCTCTACAATTCTCTCACAAAAACCCCTAACCACAATACAAAAACCCTATCAACTACAACACCAAAAGCCTAAGGCACCCTTAAACTTTAGGGCACCCCTAAACACAACACAATCAAACACAACTCAAGTAAAGCCCCTCTTAAACACCACGTTCGAAGAGCAATACATCGCTCTAAGGATCAACGCAATGATCTCGAAGCATAGTAGAGCAAGTAGCAGTATCGCGGACACACGTAAGTCCTGAGGGCACCCCCTCTTTTCTAAACTTGTCTTTTTACATTTTCTCATCTTCTACCCCTTCTTTAATTACGTGCTCATTTTATTGCTTTTACGACATAGATTTATATTTTGCCTACCCAAGATTAGAGCTTGGACAAATTGGTAGCTAGAGACCGTTAATCAATCTTAACAACGTTGCGACCCAAGATATAGTTTATGTGCTAAATAACCGACTTAGCTAATTTACTAGGTTGTATATAACTTGTAAATGATTGTAACTTGCATGGCTTAACTTCTCGGCGACTTGTAAACGATAATTCAACTAGTAGAGGCCGCTATACGCGGGCGGGGTTGGGTGTCTTATGGCTTCCCAACACGTACCGTCACCCCCGAACCCAGTCTTGCGGTCCGGAGACTGCATATTGGCGTAGGGTACAATGCGCATTTTGTTCCTTACGTCCCTCGGTTTTGTCCCTTTCGATAAACAACTCACAAAAGTGTTTTGTACTTGGCATGACTGGTTTCCCCAAACTTTTATGCTCAATAGGTACAGACTCACCTAGCGTTTACGTAGTCCCTCGCTAACAAGGAACAAGATCGCATTGCATGGTTTCCAAACACCCCACAATTGTTTGGTGGCGACTCCTTTCCTAGTGCAATCATCGCACGACTCGCGCGTCCACCGCTATAGAGACCATCCGTCGAATCTATAAAACTACAACTTTTATCTAAAAGAAAAGAAAATAATTATTACGTACGTCGTACGATATAATGTTTTGACCGTCAACGCACGGGCTTAAAACTAGTATATATATAAAAGAGAGATTTTGGAAGAGCATAGAGAGAGTCCAAGGGAAATACTGAGAGAGTTTAAAAAATGAGAAATACCCACATTTTATTATTAACAACTCACACGGACAATAATTAATAATTTATATATAGAATCTCTATTTCCGTGAGACTCTTTCATAAATAAATGTATGTAACGATTTGCGACATAATCACTCATAACATAGGTGATAGCTAGATTGTCGTTAAAACTAGTCAAATTACCATTATATCAAGCTAACTAGCAAGGATAAGTGGGTATCATATTCACGAGTAAGAGGGGAAGTCTAATATGCAATTAAAGTGTGGAAAAAACAAAACAAAAGAAATAAAGCAATTAAAAGGGGGGGTTTTGGTTTGAGTTTGAGTAACTAGAAATGTTGAAATAAACGATATACCAATTTACTTAAGGCGATCCCTCGGTGTTAATTTAATCTAACACCCAAGTGTAGCAAGTTTAACCTCTCTCTAATTAAGCCAATTCAATAAATAATCCCGATTTTTAACCTATTAATCCACTTTTATGGGGAATTTGAGCAACCGCTACCTAATTCCCCTTCTTTAATCCTAATTTGTCTAGTGACCACTCAAACAAATCACAATCAAAGGCATGAAGAGCAAGGATTATGAACAACCAAAATTAGTATCTAATTAGCCGCAATCGCGACACTAATCAAATCTAATCTATTAGTTGTCTAATTAATTCCACAATCACAAATTAGTCATAACCATACACTAATCATGTGAAAGTTGCTTTCTTTTAGACTAATAATTAAATACCAACAATTATCAACCAAGCATATGAAATACCCAAGTCTAATCTATTAGCTAATTAGAGAAAACAAGAATAAGTCATGCATTGAATAACAAGGAATTAATTATGATGAAATTAAAGGCAAATTAGAGAGAAAAAATCTTACTAATACATTGGATGAAAGATGTTGATTACACCAAGAGTTTAGAAAGTGATTAGCCTTCCATACTAATTATTACACTAATTTTGGGATTCAAACCCATAATCAATTTTTAGTTTTTGGATAATGTCTCTCTAAACTCTCTAAAGATGAAGAACTCCAAGAAGATAATATGAATGGTGATAAAAAGTAGGGAGGGGTTCATGCCCCTTTATTTATAGTCTAGAATAAAGCACTAAAAGACAAAAAAAATGAAAAGCACAAAAGAAATTCGGATAAATCCGGAATATTCCCACGGAAAGAGCGAACTCTCGACTCGAGACAAAGGTATCTCGAGTCGAGAATCGCAAACATCTCGACTTGAGATTTAGGTATCTCGAGTCGAGAACAATGTTACTCAAAATCTGCTCCCTGACTACGTTTCTCGAGTCGGCGAATATATTCCCCGAGTCGAGATTGTTTTCCTCAAGTCGGAGAAAGTGATTCTCGAGTCGAGATACCGTGCGCAGAGCAATCTTTGAACGACCATAACTCTCAACTCCGAACTTCATTTTGAGCTCATAATATATCATCGAAAAGCTAAGTTCATGAACTTTCCTCTCCAATTGATATTTGAGTTTTTTTGTCAGACCTCACCTAATAAATTAAGTTTTTGTCAGACTACACCTAATAAAACATATTTTGACAAACCACATCTAATAAAATCCATTTTTTTGTTAGACCACACCTAAATAGCTAATGTTGACTTCCAACCTTCATCCACCCATTACCGCCTTTTCCCCACTCATTGCCGGCCTTAAATACCTCATTGCCTCCCCTATAGCCACCTCATTGCCTCCCCTAATCCACATTCTTAACACATGAACAATTTTCTTCTATTTCTAGTACATTCCTTCTCTATCCCTAATATTTTCTCTCTCTATTTCTTCAAATTTCCCCTTTTTTCCTCGATCTATTTCACAAATTCATTTAAAGGGAGGTACTCAAATTTATCTTGGAGGTAAAATCAAATTTGGGAAGGAAATAAAGTTTGAGGAATTGAAAAGGGAAGGGAAAAAGTCAATTTTGGTGGATGTATGGTGGCTATGGGTGAGTAAGGGGGCGGTTATGCCGCGGGGATGGGTGGCTATGGGGGCGGGATGGGTGGTTGTGGGTTTGTAAGGGGCGAAAGTCGACATTGGTGTAGTCTGACAAATAAAGAGACTTTATTAGGTGTTGTTTGACAAAATTTTGTTATATTAGGTGTGGTCTTGCAAAAAAAAAAAAAACTTTTATTAGGTTTGGTATGACAAAAAACCCTTGATATTTCTACAACATATTAGGTGATGGTGTGAGGTTCTTGAAGTGTGGTCAAGCTATCTTTTCCTTCCATCTTGCTTTAACACGTAGCTTGATCTTCTAATACCATCCAACTCTCACCAAAAGGGTCTTGAGCCACAATAATCCCATAAAACCATTAATTAAACTCCAACTATACTGCTAATGATGTGGCTTACGAGTCACGATAAAACGACGTCCAAATAACACAGAAAGCACCAAAATCATGCAGATTAACGCACTACAATTATACCATACAATAGGTTACGTGTATCATAAAATTTAAAAACATATATCATTAGATTTGTTTCAAAATGTATCTCAATTTGAGATCCATTTATACATTTTTCAGATATGAAACAATTCAGTTAATCCGTGTACATTCAGTAGAGATTAGTTTTTTTTCTTAAAAAGTTTAGCATGAGTCCAAAATAAGAGAAATGGTGAGAGTCCAAAGAATGGAAAATTCTCACAACAGTTATTAGCCAGATTACATACTTTAATAAAATTGTAATTTGAAAGTTATTTAGATGTGACACGACATAATTAATCTTAACTCATTTTTGTATATCATAAAATTAGTACATATAACTCATTAAACCTATTTTGAAATTTAATATAAAATGAGTTACATTTATACATATGTTTGATAGAAAGGCATTAATTAGCAATCATCGAGTGAATATTGCAAAAATGATATTGTGTCTATTCCTAAACAAAACTCAACAATCAAAATATACACTATCTGGCTAACTAAGAAACATGTTTAACGTGGAGCTTTTCGTATAAGAATCATCATACACGATATAATATGTGTATCGCAAACGCACGGTTTTAAAAGTAGTGTAATTATATAACAGCCCGTGCAATTTTGCCCAAAGACAATAGAAAAACCATAACTTGCAAGGGGAAAAAATTGTATCCCTTCATATATTTTTTTTTTCAAATAAGTTTGACTATAAAATTAATAACTCGAACAACAACCAAAATACCACAAATAACATGAACGGAAAGGAATTGCAACGTAAAACAAATAAAGATGGTTTGGGAGAGAGTTGGCTGATCAACTCAATACCACATCAAAGATAGTAATAGGGAGAACCGCCAGAAGGAGTATCCGATGTGGACAAACGCTCGCTCATAAATTTCTAGCAGATAGTTGTACTTGTATCAGTGAAGATTGCATTCATGCACACTCTTGCGAAACTCGAAAATGTAGTAAGTGGGACTTGCGCGGAGGCAGCATAGTATTATTAGGCGGAGTTTGGAGTTGAGGGTTTTAGAGGTAGGGCGGAACCACAGGCGCGGGCGAGGTTGTTGTTGAACATGTACTCGTATTGGTAAGGAGCGGGACAAGGGGAGCGAATGATCTTGAAATAATTTTCAAAATCCTCACGGTATTGCATTTGTGTTCGTTTCTCGTACTTCAAGGCATAACAAGCGTCCTTTGCGGCTCTGGTTGAACCATCTTCAGAAATGGCGTTGGCTAAGAAGTTGCAGCATTTCTTCTCCTGATCGGCAAGGAATTCGTCCGAGCGTGGAGGATTATTTGGGGCGAGCCGGTTGACGCTTTCAATGCATGGTCGAAACCGTTCATCGAAAGGAGCCGGTCTGCACTTGTTAGACTTACCAGCGCGGATGGATTTTGCCGATGCTGGGCATATGGAACGCACGTAACGGTACATCTCGTCTGAGTCTACAATCCCGGGGATACCCTTGGATTTGCTATTCAGGAAGGTCTCACATAACGCGTCGGACAATTTGTGAGACCTGTAGGCTGGATCAAGCCCTGCCAGCTGATACTCTGCGAACTGACAGCAGTGCTTGATATCATCCTCGTAGCTTTTGTCGAGTGTCATAATAGTTTTTCTTTTGCTAAATGCCTCCACGCAGCTTTCAACGTGGTTTTCATTTGTTAGCTTAGCACACTGGGTATCCGCGGTGCTTAACATGGTATTGAGAGGAGCCTCGCAAGGTGCGCTAATAGTGTTGAAATATGACTCGAGTTCCTCGCGAAACTTGGGCTTCAAGCTTGACTTGGTTAAGGCAGCGCAGAACTTATTGGCGGTTTTGGTCGTACCATCTTCATTGATTGTATTTTCCAATAAGTAGCAGCATTTCTCTGGAGCACTTGCGACATTCCTAATACCACTTTGTGGAGCCACTATTGGAGGTTGTTTGCTGCTGACGCTTTCTATGCACGGCTTGAAGCGCTCGTCGAATGAAGCTGGTACGCATTTGCTCTGGTCTGTACGGATGGATTTGGCGTTAGGACACGCGTAGCGGACGTAACTGAATAGCTGATTGGCGTCTGGCACCGCAAAGCTCTTTGTTTTCGTATTGAGGAAGCCGTCACAGAGCTTGTTAGACAGCTGTGTTTGATCGGCTGCCTGATAGTCTACAAACCGGCAGCATCGTACTTTAGATTTCCCATCGTAGCCAGGAATATTAGACCGCTTTTCAAAGAGCGCGTCAACGCAATCTTCAGGGCTATTTCGAAGTTGGAGCTTGGCACACATGCTGAAAGTGGGCTTTAGCACATTGATTTTATTGTGATCACAAGGTCCGCTCATAGCCTTGAAGTAGTCCTCAACATCCTCAAGGAACATAGCCTTGTTGCCGGTTGCTTTCAGCAATGCGCCGCAGACCTTTTTCTCCGTTGTCGCCCAGTCAGTTTCCTCGGCCGATTGCGTCAGTAGCTTGCAGCAACTCTGACGGTTGTTTAGACCTTCCAACTGCTGCTCATCTCTGTATGGAAACAGAAACTTGATTTTATTGACATCGTCAAGACACTTGTTGAACTGCTCATCAAATGACGGCGAACCACCAGCTTGTTGTTGTTCTTGTTGTGCGAGGGCTGATTGCGCCAACACCGAAATGAACAACAACAACAACAACAACCAGGCGTGCGCCACGATATGACCGGAACTCATCGTCTCGAAACCCGAAAAAAAAAATTAATAAGACTATTTCTGAGAGTAGTACCTTAGTCCTAGAAGGGGTGATTTAATTCTGAGGGTAGTAGTAGCTTAGTCCTAGAAATAAAGGACTATTTGGTTGTTGCTAGTAGTAGTAGTGGAGTATCCAGTGTTTAATTGATCTGAGAGTGCCATAAGGGAGAGTCTTGTGCCCATATTTATATGGGTTGGAGCATTTAATTTGGAGCCAACATTCGCATTCGCAATACAAAACTAAAAAAAATGAGAATGGTGATGATTGTCGCAAGCACGATACCTAACATCCTTGGATTTGCAAATCTTGCATCAATAATGTTCATCCGATCCTTTGCAGTAACTACATTACATACACACAAATCACAAATGTCATAAGGTCAGATAATTGTTGCACGTAATTGATGTTCCGGTTGGTCTTGTGAGAGACCAACTAATTAAATTGTTTACATTGTGATCCCATTTACATAATTTGTGACCATTAAACTTGGTAATCTTTTTAGTTAACGACCTTGACACTTAATCTAAGAATTGTAAAGGGGTTAACGTTATAAATGTTAGCTAATTTTATCCGATTGGATCCTATAAAATAATCATAGATAATGTGATATACAATAATAATTAATATGATCATTAAAAAAATATTATCATGGGTACAAACAATGTAAAAAAAACTCCCTTTGTAACACAGTATAATGGTATTTTAATAAATTATTGAGAGACCGACTTTTATGAGACTTTGTGTGGATGTTGATATTCAAAGCGTTAGTAATATTAGGCAAAATAAAGTACGTACTTATCAGAGTATACCTGAAAAAAGGTAATCTCGAATTTTGGTTATGATCAGTTAGTTCCAAAATGACGTACTCCCTCCATAAAATTATACATGACTTTCTCACATTTTGAGACATCGCATTTATCCGTCAATATCCCATAAAATATATTAGCAAAAATTATGAAACTATACTTGTATGAATTTATTTTTCGATACGAATCCAACGACATATGTTTCATAATTTTCGACATGTATTTTTCTCGAAAATCGCAAGTCAAACCCTCACCTCGTAATCCGAAAATGTCATATACTAGTTTATTAGCCCGTGCAAAATTGCACGGGTTGTTATATGAACTTGGTTATAACTCTATTTTATTACTCATACTTAACACAAAATATTAGGACTGTAAAAAATTTAACCGACCAGATGTGACATGTTCAAGGTTTGTAGCCCATTTTTTCCCTGATCAAGTTCTGGCCAAAAATAACTCGAACCCGTTTTTACCAGTATTTTTTTGGGTTAAACTTGAAATGACCCGTTGTCCTAATTTTTCTATATTTAAGACGAAAAAAAACATGTTTAATTTGGTATCATCTTAGTAAAGTTATGTTTGATTAATGAAAAAAAATTTAGTAAGTATAGCGAATATATATCCGTACTTTTTGATTATGTACGAGTTACAATTTTTGACCCGTGACCCGTTATTTTCGGGTCCCGTTTTTGTGAACTGTAATTCATATTAACGCCCACTACTTTTTCAACACACTTTTTTTTTAACTCCGACCCCACCCATTGACCCGTATTTTGAGTTAAAACGAAACACACGCAAGATGTGTTATTTCCTAATATATTGCGCCTATATATATTACTTCATAAATTATCTCCGAAATAAAATGATTTGATTTGATTTGATTCAGATTATCTCGTCCAAAGATGTTTCTAAAATTATCTCCTAAATCTCAAATCCTTTATATATAACGTTGTTAATATAAGTATCAAAAAGATCAGTTGCATTGGTGGTTGAAGTATTAAAATTGTAACTCTGAGTTTACAGGTTCAAATCTTCACAAGCTCATTTTTTATGTAGTGAAACACATGTAATAATGAGGTGGCGTAATTAAAGACTAATGGGGTGGGTAATGGTTAAATTAATATTTATTTATGGAGGGCGTACATTATTTTAATTTCTATAAAAAAAATGAGTTTCACGTAGGTCAACGTCGATTGATCTTTAATTTGGAACAAAAGAATGCTGAGTAATAATTAATCAATGGACCAAAAGGCATAGATGACAGCCAAATTCCAACTTTGTATAGTAATTAGATGGCATTTTTTATTTCTGAACTTTAGAATACCAGCGCACTATACCCTCCATATTTACATGCACGTTTACAGAGGACGATTTTTGTTTTTCTTTTTTTCTTTCAGGGAGCACCTGATATCGAATCGTGGGTGGGATTGGGAAAGGATATCACTCATGCACGAGGACTGAAATTCGAAACAACTCACATGCTAATTAATGGCTAATCTTTAAAATATTGACGACGTTGCTACTCGTTACTAGAGCTCATATATATAAATCCATGCACTGTTCTACGACAAATGTATATATTTGGAATTTTACAAAGTCCTACGTCGCCCGAACTTAAATGGACCAGGTTGGACATGTCAATGTCCAATTCATTTAGCATGTCTGGTCATTTTTAGCTTCATTAAAAGATAGGAAAAATGGCAAAAAACCACCTTTCAGTTTCATAAGTTTGGAAACAACCACCTTTTAAAATTATCTTTGCGAGAAACCACCTTATAAAATTGATAAGCCTTGGTAAAACCACCTACTGTGCTTTAGCCTCCACCAAACCACCCTTGATAACCATTGACCACCACTCGCCCGCCTTATACCGCCACATGCCACCCTCGAAAATCATAAAAAACAAAAAATTGTTTTTCTTAATCTATAAAATAAATTAATATACTTAATAGACGATGACATCTTAATCTAACCCCACTAAATATTTTATTAGTATATTCATTAGACTCGAAAAAAACAAAAATCATTTTACCCTCTTTCATCCTGCCAAACATACTTTACCATTTGATATACTAATTTGGCGGGATAATTTAGGGTAAAAGGTTTTTTTTTAGTTTAAGTAGTATACTAATTTGATATTTAGTAGAGGGTTTTAAGATGGACATAGTCTATTACGTATATTAATTATGTTTTTGGATTAAGATTTTTTTTCCGATTTTTTAGGGTCCCTGGTGGTGGTATAAGGCGGTTTCAGGCGGCGAGGGGTTGTCAATGGAGGTTTAGGGTGGTTTGGTGGAAGTCTAAGGATAGTAGGTGGTCTTAACGACGCTTATTGATTTTATAAGGTGGTTTCTCGTAAAGGTACTTTTAAAAGGTGGTTATTGTTTACAAAGTTGTGAAAATTAAAGGTGATTTTTTGCCAAATTTTCTAAAAGATAATAGAATATGACACAAAATATCGGCCTAGTTTACAGACGAGTTGAGGGCATCTATTTTCGTCATTAATAAACATACGTTATCTCTCACCATACAATCATACATTGATTAAATATTATATTAAAAAATCCGGCCAGGTTTTTTTTTTTAATCCGGCCACATTTTTTTTTTAATCCGGCCACATTTTTTATTTCAAATCCGACCAGCTTTTTTTAATTTTTTTTTCCTTACAAATCCGGCCACATTATTAAAGACTACTTCTATGCACGATAAGAGAATCCGCGTTGATGCGGTCTATGCTACGCCAAAATGATCTACCGTTCTGCTCGTTTCAAAGCAAATACTAGCTAGTACATACATGTACTGCTGGTCTACTCTAAGATAAGATGATGAGTATCTTCTATCTATCTATCTCTCTTCTGTATCTTTTAAAAAAAAGTCGTGCCAATAAGCTGATGTGGCACCATGTTAGCAATCATTTAACACGTTAGTATGCTCATTGGTAAATAAGCGAAAAATGTGTCTATCAGGATTTGAACATCTGACCTCTCAGGTACTTATTTATCACATTACCAGTGTGCTAATCGTTACTTCATGCATAGTTTTATATGCTCATATATTATATTATTGATATATTAATTATAAATAATAAATTGCAAGAAGTTGGTTGGGAACGCGAAACAATCTGGGCCCCCACACCCTTGGCTATTGAAAACCCAAACGAATGTAGATGCCAAATGTTTTATTTTTGAAAATTTGGACGAATTATGGAAGTGAATATGACATTAATGACAGTATACATTACCATAAAAATTGCGAAAATCATAATATTCTTAAAAGAATTTCACAGGTTTTCCCTATAATTGTATCCATAATTAATTTAAATCAAATAATGGATAAATAAATAAACTTCCAAAATAATTTTATATAAGCGCAAATTTCGGAAAAGATATAATCGACGAGTGATTTTGGCAATTAATCATTTCGTGTAAACCACACATTCAGATTTTTAAACGGTATAAAATCTTTTAATTTGTATTTAGAAAGTAAATTAAACGCTAGATAAATCAATTATGGGCAAAATTTCGGAAACAAATCAGATTGCCATATTCAACACACTCGGAATTTACGTAGGAATCATTTCGGCCGAATGTAAAAACGGAACGAATTAAATCAGAATATAATTAAAAAAATAATCATCCGTAGCTTTGGCAAAAAAAATTATATGAACTACTTTCTGAAATAAATTAAATTAAACAAAGAAAAGAATATTTTTAATATCAGTTTCTAAAAATATATAAAGCTCTTCTAATCAATTAAATATCGCAGTAACTCACCTACCCGCCCAACCCCCCGAAAAATTTCTTATACGGAGATTGGTTAGTTTGATAAACTCTTGCAGGTATACCCTGTACAGCAGCAAATGGGATATGGGATAGGCCGGTCATCGGCTAATAAGGGACAATCAAAATCTCAAGCAAGTTTTTTTTTTATAGTTTGGTAAGGAGTACAAAGGAGCAGAGCTAAGTAGCCCTTCTACCCAGGGTATCACCAAGTGTGTCCGCATCTAAAATACATATAAGTGATTAAGGAATGGCCGTGGGCATCTTCTGATTATAAAGGAGTTGATGCCCCTCACGCGCAACCCAAAAAATATGATTAATAGATACAAAAGTAAAATTTTGGAAGTAAGAGTTTTATGTCACTTAAAATCGTACTAATCTTCCATGGAGCTTGCCATTTGCCTTGCACAGCCGAGATCACTATCAGATTATCCCCTTCAATGGTTAAGGAGGAGATTCCCAATTCTAATGCTTTAAAAATTCCAAGTCTTAAAGCACTTGCTTCGGCAACTAAGACACTAGTATTACCAATGTTGGCTGCTCCTAAACTGATAATATCTCCTTTGTAATCATGAATAATATAGCCAGCTGCCGCAGAGTTACTGATGACCGAACCATCAAAGTTGAGCTTGACTTCGTACTCCTGAGGTGGGATCCATCTAGCTTCCCTTCTCTCGTTTTGTTTGTCATTTGACGTAGATTGTTGCCCTTGTTCTGAAAAAACAGCACTTTTGACATTATCTCTCCCCGAAGCTAGTGTAGAGCAAACTTCCTTGCGACTATACCATTCATGAACGCCCGATATACTACGAATTAGGATTTGAAGAATGTTGAACTGGTCATTCTTAAAAACAACAGCATTCCTTCATTTCCAAATATACCAAAGGGTATAGATAAACTTTGGATATCCTTGATATTATGAGAATGGAAATATCTAAGTATATCATTGATTGATAATGAAGCCCTATTAGGAATGTTAATCCATTTTTGAAAACGTGGAATATTCCACAAGAGTTTAATAACTCTACAATTTAAGAAAAGGTGATTGTCGCTCTCTTCCTCACTCTCGCATAGAGGGCAAATAGGAGATATACTTTCTAATCGGGCAGACAATCTCTGTCGGGTGGGTAGCCCTTGCTGTAGGATCTGCCAGATAAAAATCCTTAATTTAGGAGAAACATCACAATTCCAAATCCATTTAAACTCCCATTTATCATTAGGGATATTATCATGTTGGTGGGCCAACCAGGTTGCAGATTTAACCGTGAATTTACCAGACGGGGTTAAACCCCAGCATGCTTCATCTTTGAGATTAAGAGTCGGAAGAGGGATAGCTCTAATAATATCCACAACGAAAGACGGAACTATTTTACAGAGAGGACTGATGTCCCAACATTTATCCCTAATAAATTCAAGCAACTCTGATATTAAGGTTATCTACACTATTTTCAGGGATATCCAGAACCTTCAATAAGTTATTAGGCAGGCACCAGTTATCTGTCCAGAAATAAGTCCACAAACCATCTCCTATTATCCAACTAATACCTTTACGTAAGAGATTTCTAGAAGTTAAAATACGCTTCCATATCCATGAGTCCATATATAGAACTAGGAATGATATCCCAAAAATTCTGATTCTTAATATTTTGATGAATCATCTGGGTCCACAAGCTATTAGTATTAGACAGGACTTTCCATCCTAACTTAGAAATAAGAGCATCATTAACCGTTTTCATTTTTCTTAACCCTAAACCACCAAGGCATTTAGGGCGACATACTCTATCCCAAGCAATCATAGGCAACCCTTTTTTAGTTTGTTCACTTTTCCAGAAAAAATCCCAGTGTAAAGCATCAAGCTGGTTTAGCTTAGAGGCAGGTAGAGAAGTTGAGGACATAACAAAATTAGGCATAGATTCTAGGTTTGACTGGATTAGGACTGCCCGGCCTGCTTTCGATATGAAGGTAGAGCTCCAGTTTTTAAGGCGTTTGTCTGTATTAGCAATAAGACTGTTGAAATCCTCTCCCTTTGGGCGGGGGCCATTAAAGGAGAGCCCTAGATACCGACCCAAGGTATTTTTGGCTGTCATCCCAAATATATTAGCCACACTTGCTTTTTCTGGATCCATCCACATGTTTAGAGAATATAATTGAAGATTTATGGAAGTTATAAGTAGACCCGAAACTTTACAGAATTCATCAAGGATATTCTTAAATTGTTGACAATCTGTCATTTTTGCTCTACAGAAAACCATACTATCATCAGCGAAGAAAAGACAAGGTATTTTAGCCACTCTAGGGGCAATTTTGACCCCAAAACCAGATATAGGACAAGCGGATTAATGGAAGAGTTTTCGACATAGAACTTCCATACAGATAATAAACAAATCAGGCGAGAGCGGGTCACCTTGACGAATCCCTCTACTAGGCGAGAAGGGTTGAGTAGTATTCTGATTAATAATAATAGAATAAGTGACGGTCGTTACACAACCCTTAATCCAAGAAATCCAACGGTTAGAAAGTCCTAGAGCTTTAAGACATTCCCAAAGGAAATCCCATTCAGTACGATCATAAACTTTTTCCATATCAAGTTTAAGAGCAAACCATCCCGTTTTATTTTTTGACACGTTAAAATGATTCAAAATTTCTTGTATAATTAAGATATTATCTTGAATAACTCTATAAGCAACAAACGCGCTTTGGAAAGGGCTTATAATTTTATTTAAAATCGGTCTTAGGCGATTAACAAGAATTTTAGCAATAATCTTATAAATAGTTGTACATAAACTTATTGGCCTGAATTGATTAGCTCGTTCTGGGTTATCATTTTTAGGTATCACTTGAATAAGTGTATGATTAAGCTGGCGGAGAATTTTACCATCTTTAAAAAAAGGATCTAATAGCCTTACATAAGTTCACTTTAATAATAGGCCAGTAAGTTTGGAAAATTTTTGGTCCAAAACCATCAGAACCAGGTGCTTTAAAAGGGCACGTTTGTTTGATAGCCTCCCATATTTCCATATCATCAATATCAGCTGTTAGAATTTGATTATCTTCTTCAGATACAGACACCTGAAGATCATTAATGTTTAGATTTCGCGGTTCATTAAACATGGATTGAAAGCGTTTCTGGAATTCCTCCTCTAGTATTTTTTCAATATTATTTTGATCAGTAACCCAAAGATTCATAGAATCCTTAAGGCGTGTAATTCCATTATAACGTTTTCTAGCTTTAAATTTTTCATGGAAAAATCTCGTGTTATTATCACCTTGAGTAAGCCATGTCTTTCTACTATAGCGTCCCCACAGTTTTGAACTGAAGGAGTGTAATATTTCTCTTTATCTAATAAGACGTTTTAGGTGATTTTCAATCCATGGATTATAAGGTTGTTGCATTATTTTTGTTCCACTATTTGGAGCTTGATAGCATTATTATTGAGTTGGCGTCCAATATTGCCATATTTCCTTTTATCCCGGCTTTTAGGTCAGTTTTAATGTGTTTGAGTCTTTTCGCAATTGTGAAGAAAGGAGTTCCTACAATAGTCGAACTCCAAAGTCTTTTAACTATATCTTGGTATCCGGATCATTCGTCCAAGCATTCTAAAACCTAAATGGTCGTTTAGGAATTCTAGAAATAGAATCTGAAGAAAAGTAAATTGGAGCATGGTCTGATATAGTAAATGTACCATAATTAAGACTACAGTTAGGAAACATAGCGTAGAAATCATAATTACAAAATGCCATGTCGAGACATTCATAGACTATAACATCTTTAAATTTTCTTTTCCAAGAGAACGGAGAATGCGAACTTGGGATATCCCTGCACTGAGTATTTGTTACAAATTCACGTAACCGTCTACATCTATTCAAAGTAGGCGGACAACCCTCTTTTTTATCAGTCAAATATAGGAGTTCCTTACAATCTCCTAAAACAATCCAAGGACCAATTATGCTATTAACATAAGAAGTAAAGTTACGCCAGAAATTTTGCTTATCCCTCTCTTGGGCCGGAGCATAGATTTCGATGACATGAAATTTACAATTCGACGGGAGGTGATGGACAAGAATGTGGATGAATCTCGGATTAATGTGTATAACTAGTTCTTTGACCCGTGCAAACTTGCACGGGCGCTTCACCTCTTTGTTCTTTGAGCTGGTTTTAATTTAGGGATGTTTGTACAAATGTCTAATATTGTAGGTATAAGATGTTAGTACGTCCAATTTACAACAATGGTGTTAGTTAGATGTTCGAATAACTTGAGTTTTTGACACACTAAAATAGACTCGATACCCATTGGATAGACGAACCGTATTGACCAGCAAAAAACCGCGCAAAAGACGTAATTATCTATTAATGTTTGAATGTTACTCTATAAGAATTGCTAATTATAGATGTAGTAAACAAGAAATTAATTTTTTCCTTCTCCAAAAACAAAACAACAAATTAAAAAACTAATGTCAATTTTATCGACCAAAACCCTTAACCACACACAAGTTGATCATATTTGACCTCGCCCGCTTATTTTGGTCATGGACCCGTTTCTTGTAATTATTTGTCACCCCTGTTGAACCACGTATTTAATCTCAAAATCGATCTGACCTGTTGATCAAAATGACCCAGAATTAACCCAAATTAGCCTAAATTCAAACTAAACTTCAAACTTTACTGTTTCATTTGTCTTAGGCTTGAATTATTTATACTCTGACCCATTTTAATTTTTTTTTCGTTTTAATTGCCACTCTTTTTTAAATGTATCTCTATATATTGCCTTCGTTTTGTAGAAGTTTCTTAGTAATTCTAATTAAATTTAGGTAACTTAACCCGTAGGTAGTAGGACATTAGTAATTATATACTCTTCATAACACAGGGGTATTTAAGGCACTGGTGATTGAGCTGGGCGGAGGGAGTATGTATTTTGTGGATATAATTTTGGTTTCTTAACTGGTAGGACATTATACGACATTAGTAGTTCATCGGTGCAAATTAAATGCTGAATTGCTTATATGTCATTATCGATAACTCTTATGTAATTATCGTACGATCGGTCTAACAATTATACTCATCCCCTCACATATTTCTGGTCTTTTAGAAAATCCGGCGATATTCCCCTTTTTATTTTTTTAATACTATATATGATACTCCCTTTGTCCTATTTAATTTTTCACCCTTTCAATAATTTAAAGCTGTATGAGTGAATAATTTACCTTTCTAGTCTTGGGTCATTTTCTAATTGTTGCATGGGCTGTTATAAGCAAATGATTGTAAACCAATTTTTATTCTTAGGCCCAGATATGATGAGACTACTTTCAAACATTGCCAAACAAATGGATGTGTATTAAGATATAAAAATAAATAGGACCGACGAAGTTAAACCTCACAAAAGTTGATTTTATTTGAAATCGTCCGATCTTCTTGGTCATTAACCCGCTTTTATTTTAATTTTTACTTGTAAACCGTATTAATCTACGTTTGTAACCTCTAACTCGATCCGACACATTGATCAAGTTTGACCCCTTAATTTTACAGCATTCACCCTAAATTCAAACCAAAACCTTATTGCGACAATCGATAGCGAGTTGACCAAAGTTTGTACTTAACGTGATTCGTTTACAGGCCTACACAAATTAATTTTGGTATGGCATTTAAAAATGTAAGTTTTATACTTCGTAGTATGGTAGACATCATAATCGTATAATATAAAATTAGTGACTACCCGTAATTAAGGCCCTGAGTTATGTGAACTCAAATCTGAAAGTTAAGCTCAAATAATGTTATTGCTTAGATGAATTATTATATGGAATTAAAGTTATAATCAACCTCAAGTCAACAAAATCAACTTAAATATAATGGTAGGTATTTATGTTGAATTGAAGTTTAATTCAATTTTAATGTTTACAATATTGATTTTAATTTCTTATCTTTTTCAGTAATATTATTGTATGAGCTGATGAATATGATAATAATATTATTTTTCTTTTTGAGGCTTACATATGTTGATACTATTTTTAACTATTGTCAAACTAATAGATGAGAATGAAAATAAAGAGAACGGACCCGCGAACTTAAATTTGAGAAAAGTTGATACTATCTGACCTCACCCACTTTTCAGGGTCATCAACTCGTTCTCTTTCTCTTTTTATCTTTACCTGTGCACCATATTGACCCATGTAAAATTTTATGGCCTGTTATATGACATTTTTATCGATACCATCTAATTATACTATAATTATAGTAATAAAAACAACAGCCAGATCGATGTGTCTAAGGCTAAACATTAATAGGAAATGCATTGTTTCACTATAGTTTCAAAAATATGCGGCTGAAAATAAGAGTAGAAAACAGAAACATTATTTCACTATAGTTTCAATACTAAAATAAGTTAAATAATAAAAAGGAACAATCATTGATGTATTTTTCACTCGTACGGACATAACCCGACATGAAGCCTGTTAACTTGATCATTATTTGACCCGTAGTTGTTTACCTCTTTGCATGGTTGTTGTATGATATCAGTGATGACTCGTTTTTATATTATATGTTTTATTATTTGAATATAGGCAATGTGTATTAAAAAAATAAAAACTAAAAACTAAAAAGTAAAAGCTCATATTAGTAGAGGTACATCACAAAAAATACATGACACGAAGTTAGAAATGTAATGCAAAAAAATCTAAGTCGTGAGTTCGTTTTTTGTGATTCGTTACCCGCTATTTATGAGTCATAATCCTATTTTATGCCTAATGAAGAAGTGACTCAAATTATAAAAAATGTATTTTGACACACGTGATTTTGGCTTAGCTTTGACCCGTAATAATTGATCGAGTTAAGAGCGATAGAACAACATATAATTCGAGTAAGGTATGAATTGTTCCTTTAGATTCGAGCGACAAAACAACATATATAGGACTAGAGTTAACTCACTTATAATAATATAGTTATCTGACTCGTGCAAAATTGCACGGGGCGTTTTACCTCTTTGTTATTAGGACTGGTTTTCGTTAGGTAATGTTTATACCGGTTCTCAATACTATAACTCTATTAGTCGTCGATGTTTTTACGCCCAATATACAAAATGGTACTCCGTATTATTTAGATTTTCAAATAAAGTAAGCTTTTGACACACTAAAATACACTCGATAACATAAAAATTGGTAAAACAAATTGCATTGAACGAAGTTCGGAGGGGAGCCGAGGAATTGAGGAAGTGAAGGAGCATGTATGTATGTAGCTCCAGAGTCCGATCTGCTTTAAGACGTGACCTGTTGGGCATGACTGATCTTCTCCCTGTATAGAAAGAAAAATATTGCAAGATTGCAGCAATCCATCTAAAACCAACTAAAAATTAAGGAATTCAACAATCAAATCAAAACACAATAAAATCAACACATCATAACCCAAGATAAGAAAGAGTGAAGAAAAAAGAGGAGATCAGATTGATATGCATGCTTACTGTCACATATCAGAATCAAGTTATAAGAAGTTACTAACGAAAAAAAAAAAGTAATGATCGTTGTATAATATCAACCGAAAGAAATACATCAATAATAGCTCATAATTTGATGGAGTTTACCTCTTGTTTGATACGATTTTTTCACTAAACAGCTAACCCCTCCGTGATACTTTCAACTATCTATAATACTATCTGATATTCAACTGGCCACAAAATTAGATCGGATCATTAGACGTAGCAACATATATTACACATATGAATAAACATTACCACTCCTTTTTAAATACACCCTGCGTTCCACTTTAAACATCACATACCCAAAATGCACCCTTATTGAGGAGAGTGTACACACTAATCGGTTTATCCAAAGTTCCAAAAATTTTGCATGGATTTTTTTGCTAAGATTCTTATCTAACTCAACAAATAATTTTTTTTGGAACTTTAATTAATTGATTTGCGTGTACACCCTCATCAAAACGGGATATTTTAAGCATGAAGTGTATAAAGGGGGGCGGATGGAGTATATCTCTATATATTGCATTCTTTTTGTAGAAATTTTTTATTAATTCAAATTAAATTTAGGTCACTTAACCCGTAGGTGGTAGGACATTAGTAATTTTATATGAATAAAAGAATAGTAGTTTCACACACTCGTGCTAATAATTGCTAAAGTCCAATTGAAGTGTGTCAGTGGGCATGTCAAATGTTTACAATGGTTTAGGCACACTGAAGTGGTTAAGCATCGAAAACACATTCACGATCTACTTTGAAGAAGTTGCAACAGGATGCCGCCGAAATAATGTCGTGCCTTTTAGTTTTACTATTCCTTGTATTTTTAATTCTTAAATTGTGTAGTTTCGTTCTTTTAGTGTTTTAACCTTTGTCAAAAAAAAAAAGAAAAAAAAAGAAGTGGTTAAGCAAGGGTAAGGAATTGTAAGGAATTGTAAGGAATATTACCCGTGACAAAATGTTTAGTGCTTTAATTTGATAGTGTCTCACCTCTTTAGTAATCACCTTACAAAACATATATACCATATACCCTTAATCAATACTATACGCATGGATGGGAAGCAGAATTACAATCTAAACGATATTAGTTTAGACTAAGTGCTATTTGATGGAACATGATAAGCCTATCTATCATTCATGCCATTGAAGTACAACAAATTTAACCATATTTGCACGGGTCAAATAACTATCTTGACCTGAAAGAACCCAAAAATGGATGCGGTTATTGATTAATGATGAAAATAAATTTGAACAAAAAGACAAAAGGTTAAGTTTCACGAACATGGATCCGGAGTATGTTGTTACATACTCGTGTATACTCTGCCTCTAGATTGACGAAACAGTTCAATGCACGACCTCTCCGTCATTCCATAGTCTTATACTCTCGCTCTATTGATTCCAAGTATCGGTAAAGGAGAACATCATAAGCCCAATGTGTATCAATCATTAAAAAAAACAAAGAATGGTACTCTTAAACATAATCTAATTGAGAACCTAAATAGTGGCAGACAATAAAAAACGAAAACATAATATAGAAACAAACCTCAAAAGCATTTCAATGTTACCTCTTTATAGTGTATAAACTCATCCGACGCTAATCTATTATCAGTTATAGCAAGGTAGGTCTAGGATTACGCAAGTCTGAAAAATCACACGTGAAATTTTCATAATCTAATTCTGTAAACTTTTGTGATTCCAATCTATATGGTGCTACCGAGATAGTACTAAAATTAAGGAGAAATTTGTTTATAATTGTCAATAATGAGATCGTGATCCCATGAAATCCAAAATTTTGAATAGGAGAAGTGGATATATGAATATTTGGCCAATAATAACGATTAATATTCACAATATTTGTTTCCTGTTTTGTACACGAATTCTTCGATATTTTAGGAGATAATTGAGTGTTTTGATTGATTTTGGTTGGTTTATTGGATTAATAGTTTAAAAAATCAAAGTTATGATTATTATTGTTGCCTTAAATATCATGCACAATATATATGAATATTAGAATCACCGATTTATTGCTTGATTGCCCTTTTTAAATTATATTCTTACCCATTTTTAGTGATAGTAAATGCATAATTATTTTGACTAAGGGAAGAAAATATATTAGTACTATAATTATGGTGTATATTGTATGCGTGTGTGTTTTGTATGCTGGCGTGTGCCTTCGATGACCATGTGAGTGTTATTGAAGGAAATGTTCATTTGACATTAGCGTCCTATGTGGATGTCCTAAGAGGAGCTCAAAAGCACGGCTATTAATATTATATATGATTTGGAAATTACAAGTCATGTGATTACCAAGAAGCCACAAACCACCAGAACGCCCATTAGGGGCCACAATTTCAAGAAAATGGTAACCAAAATGGCGTCTTAAAAATTCTTTAGTGAACTTGTCAGATTTAGTTTCTAAGATGAAGAAAATATCAACATTGAATTGCTTTTTCAGGAACATGATTTCGTTAAGAGCATGGGGTTTCTTAGCCCCATTAATATTCCAAGCAATAATCTTCATGGACTAAATTGAAGGAGGGAAGTAACCCAGACAAATAGATTGTACTTAACTACAATTATAATCATGCTTTTTCGAGCAAAGTAAGTGATCCGTGGGATATTCAAGGGTAAATCTCAAGCAAGTTATGTTCACACTAATCAGGTAAGTGTGTGGTAATTATGATTAGGTATGTATATGATCGTTCGTATGTATTAATTAATGATGATAGCTCTGTTTATATCATTTGATGTAATTATTAAGTATATTTAACTGGGTCATACCAAAGATGCACAGAAGTGCACGTCTATCTTGATGTTCATCTGGAATGCACAAAAGTAGAGGAAAACAGAGAGAACCCATATTAAAGAAGCCCATGCAATCAATCGCAAAGAAGCCTGATGTTCGATTTTGATTTCTTTCTGATTCAGTTGAATTTTTTATTGCTTTGTGAAGTAATTACTCTTTTCATTCATAATTACTGGTTTTTTTTTTTTTTTGTAAGTTATTGGACTGAAATTTTGAGTCTCACGTATTATATTTTGAAGGTTAGAATTTTGATCTTGGATTTATTTGGTTTTGCAAGCAATCGGGAGACCAACAATGGAGCAATAGTTTGTAACGAGACTAACACTACCACACAAACGACCGTGATCACTTAGAGGACAGGAGTCGAAAGTTTGAGTTGATAAATTTCTCTTCGTTTATTCTGTCACCTAATGTTTATAACCTAGGTGTCTTTTGATTTTAGTTATGTTATATTATGTGTTTGATCTTACATCTAATGTAACATGATTTAGATGGTTAAGATTTTATGACATGGTTTTACATTCAGAAGAAGAAATTTCAAAGGAGCAATTGACCAATTGTATTGTTTGAGTAATAAGCAAGTGCACTATACGAAGGTGGAAGAACAAGGTTGGATGTCGTTAGAGGCTAATCGATTCTTGTGTGGCTAGATTGTACTTCTACCTTGATAAATTATTGTAATATTCAAGTAGTTTTCTACATTTTTTTGGTGATGTTTATTAATTCTACGAATCTAATAATTTATTTTGCCCCTATGAATACAATTAGTTCTTTTTGTTATACATACCACTATTAGAATTACTTCACATAAACATTTAAGAACCCCATGCATGGCACGGGTTCATAAGCTAGTATATGTCCTAATATTCTAATACTTTCCAACCCTCAAAAAAAATTTTAATCATTGCAATTCTCCTTTAACTAAGCACCCTATTGTATTTTCAACCAATATTAAAGTGGTGTGCTTTGTTTATAACAATTAGTATAAATAAAGCATATTCCATAGTTCATTTATTATTGTTTGAGATAGTGAAGGATTTCTTTAGAATTGTTGGAGATAATGTCACTTTGTTTATAATTGTTGGAGATGATGGTGTGGTACGTTTATTATTTATGCAGATAATGGTGATTTGTTTATTACTCGTTTGCTGGCTCGTACAACATTCGGGCTACTTATGTTTAAAATTAAATATTACATACACGAAAAAAGTTATCTACGTTGTTTACTTTCTATTGGTTGCGGCTATAATCACTAATTAATTTGAAAATATATATGACATGCTAAAGTCGTATGCCTAAATCAAATATTAATTAACACACAAACCTATAACGTAGTAATGGGTAAGGGGGATCGTATCCACAGAGAACGGTAATCGTTAAGTGTGAAAAGTAACTAAATGGGGGGTTTAAGAGTGTAGGTGATCAAGTAATCTAAAACAAAGAGAGTGATTTGTAAACAAATGGAAGGAAAGATCTCAGACAATTAATACACACTATCGTTCACCTAATTAGTCCTATTTATCAACTAATCCTAATTCGTTGAGCACTTATTAGTTGTAGAAATATAAGTTTCCTATCGTTTCTTAATTGTAGCTAAGAGGAGAGATCAGCCCTACCTAATAGCCCTAATCGGTGGATAACAAAGACGTGCGCCTATATTCAATCCAGCGAAAGTATAAAGCAATTAAACGATTTCAACTAAGATTAATAAGATCTAGACACACGCGGTTTTGAACTTCAATTAATATGTTTATTCTCCCCTAAATCTAATCACAATGATCAACACGCAATTAGACATAGTCTCAACTAATCGATTCAACAATCCAACAACTAGTCATTTAATTGAGAATCTAGTAATAAAGATTAATATAGGGTTAATTAGTGGCCACCTAATTAACAAAAAATCAATCAATAATAACAATAAGAGCGAAAGAATAAACAATAATCAAACGCAATTAAGAATTAGAAATCAAACTCACAATTTTCGGTGAATGATAGGTTCGATCAATAAATCCGAGAATAAAAAGTCTTTAACCTTGCCTAATTGTTCAAAATACAACTTTTGGTCTTGAGAAAACTGAATGAATAAAAGAAACGGATTATGGAAATCTGAAAATATGCCGACACAGTAGCGAACTACTCGTCTGGACTCGGGACGAGTCGTCTGCCATAGAGACAAGCCGTCCTAAATTGATTCTGCCCGGCTGCATCCTTCATACGACTCGTCTTTACTCTTGGACGAGTCGTCTTAAGCCCTTCTGATCCGAGGCCGTCTTCCAATACTCCAATTTGTCAGTTTCTCACCTTCTCGGAACTCTAGCATCCTCAGGATTTTCATAACACACGTCATTACTCCCCGAGGTTGCATTTAGGCATCAAAACTTGCATATTCTTCCATTAAGCTTACAAAACATGATAAGTAGAATAATGCATTTAAATGTTCCGAAAACGAAGTGGAAACTCAAATAAAACATCACAAACCCCACTCTAATGTGAGTTGTGTCAAATTCCTCCATGCTTAGACATTTACTCCGTTTATGGTCCAAATCTACCTAGTTAGAGGCCGTCACGGATGTAAACTCAACGCAACGGTCCCTAACAATCTTATGCATCATAAAATACAACCACAAACAATAACCAAATGGCAAAGGGACCTACAATGGCCTAAGTGTCCCTAAGCTGCTCTCACACAACTCCCTCATGAGCCTAGGTCCGGAATAACATCATCGCATAAAAGACTACCTTGATATAAACACCAATCGCCCCAAACAACCAAGGGAATCGAGGGTTTTTCTATCCTATCACCGATACTATATAAACCAACTGAACCTCCTTATATCAACCAAGAGAGACCTACCCAGACATGGCCTTCAAAACACCCTGCTTATTGCCCCACCCGATTAGTAGCACGCTCCACTCATTTTGCCTAGACGCCCTTTCGGATTTTCACCTAGCGCGCCTCTCGTTAAATTTTTCATGCTCACCGGCTCACTTTCTTCTCTCGTGTCTTTTCCGGAATTTCTTTTCCGCTCCGCTCTCTTTTCTGACTATCCTCTCTTTTCTTTTTTCCTCTTTTTTCATTTTTCATTTTCGAGTTTTTTTTTTAGCGAAAATACTAAAATCATGTACATATAATACAACAAAGATTATGACATCTTCACCCCCATGCTTAAACCAAACATTGTCCTCAATGTGAACCACACCAACAATAAAATAGGACAATAGTAAATAAGGGAAAAGATAAACAAGTTGGAAAGATGCATTCCTCCTTCATCACTCCAAAGGTATGCAAGAACGAACACCTCCTCCTCATACTGATACTCAAGGCAATGGGCTCATAGAAAATGAAAACATGTTGTAGAGTCACACTCAACTCACACAATATCCCAAACACCATCAAGAAAAAATCGTCATCAATCCCCCACGCTTCTCACAACACCTCCATATTCCCTCAAAGAGCATAGTCTCAAATAATTAAAGGACCTATTCACCACTATCATGTAGCATACATACACCAAAATCACATTGTAAATGTCAAATCCACCCTCCAAGATTACCATTAATGGCAGCATTAAAAGTATTGGGTGCAAGGGTGTCAATGGTGATGGGATAAGTAAAACAAAGTGGTAAATCATGAGTGGGAACAAAGATGGTGTATATATAAAAACTGGTGAAGAGAATTGTGGTGGGAAAGAAAGGCGATATTAAGTAGGAGAAGGAGAAAAAGGATAGAAAGATTGCGTACCTGACCATCATCTCTATTTTTTTTTTTCTGGTTTTTGTTTCTCTTTTTTTTTTCAAACCTACAAAAGAAACAAACAAATCAGAAGGAAAAAAGAAATAAAATTAGAATAATACTTGGGTGATCTCCCAAGAAGCGCACTTGTTTAACGTCGTTGGCTCGACGCATATCATGAGTATGTTCCTGAATCACCTAGCATATCATAGGCGAAATGACATGGCTTAAGAGCGAAAAAACTTATTGCTCTCAAAAATTTGTCGAATGAGCTGGCATAATTCTCAAAAAATTGACAATAGAAATCTTAGTGAGCAGCAATGCACAAACAATAGAGGCCGCAATATCATGATGAGGATTGTTTAGACCTCCACGTTCAAAATTATCTTCTATGTCACTATCAAAATACTCATTATTCGGTAAGTTGGGAGTAGGGTGCAAAAGAGAATGATTATTTATGATCCACGGAGTTTTAGAAGCTAAAATGGAACCTACTCCCATCGGTGATATGGGAGACTCTTCCTTCAACGGGGAAGTCTCAACTCGCTCATCATCATTGTCACTGACTCCCAACTCATTCTCCTCTACATGGACAATATCTACTCGATCATCCAACATCACATCTATGGGAACTTTTAGTGATGGATCATCTATTGAAATACCAATCATAAAAGAATCATCATCAACTCCAACATGTTCAATCTTATGGTATATGGAATCTCGTGCCTCCAATCGTGCAACTGAAGTAGAAGTTAGGCTTAATTGATTCTCTAAGTTTTGGATACTCGTTTGGGTTTGATGTTGGAACTGCATCATATAACTTTGCATAGTGGTCATATATGTTGGAGGCCACTGCACGGATCATACCCTTTGTAGACATGGACTCGTTGGATTGATCTTGTCGTGACCTCGTGGTTCATCTATCTCATTTAACTCATTCAAATTACCACCAATAGGTCCTAGATTAGTCTCATTTTTCTCATAAGAAGCAAGGCCCTCAAATATTTCATCCCTAGTATGCAAGTACTCCCGAAATCTTAACTCAGCAACCTGTAAACTTTGATAAGCCATAAACTCAAAGAAATCCCAAATACCAATAGAATTCATGGAAAGAAGTGTTTTGTTGCTCATGTAATTAGCCAATGCACGAGGTTCAGGGTTCATGCCAACCTTAATGACAATACTAAATCTCCATTTAGAGAAAACACAACCACGAGATTTCAAATAAATGCAATACCCCTTACATTTAGATAAATATTTATGAAAAGATTCATTCTCATATTGGCTAAATTTAAAGGGAATCATGACTACACACAAAGACAAATTAAACTGTTCCCCAGCAACGGCGCAAAAATTTGACAGGCTAAAGTCCTATGCCTAAATCAAATATAAATTAACACAAAAACCTAAAATGTAGTAATGGGTAAGTGGGATCGTATCCACAGAGAACGGTAATCATTAAGTGTAAAAAGTAACTAAATGGGGGGTTTATGAGTGTAGGTGATCAAGTAATCTAAAGTAAAGAGAGTGGTTTGTAAACAAATGGAAGGAAAGATCTCGGACAATTAATACCCACTATCGTTCACCTAATTGGTCCTAGTTATCAACTAATCCTAATTCGTTGAGCACTTAATTGTGCAATATAATTTCTTATCGTTTCTTAATTGTAGCAAAGAGGAGACATTGGCCTACCTAATAGCCCTAATTTAATCGGTGGATAACAAAGACGCACGCCTAAATTCAATCCAGCGAAAGCATAAAGCAATCAAACGATATCAACTAAGATTAATAAGATCTAGACACACGCGGTTTTGACCTTCAATTAGTATGTTTATTCTCCCCTAAATCTAATCACAATGATCAACACGCAATAAGACCTGGTTTCTACTAATGGATTCAACAATCCAACAATTAGTCCTTTAATTGAGAATCTAGCAATAAAGATTAATCTAGGGTTAATTAGTGGCCACCTAATTAACAGCAAATCAATTAATAGTAACAATAAGAGCGAGAGAATAACAATACTTAAACGAAATTAATAATTAGAAATCAAACTCACATTGTCGGTGAATGATAGTTTCGAATAATAAATCCGAGAATAAAAAGTCTTTAGCCTTGCATAATTCTTCAAAATACAACTTTTTGTCTTGAGAAAACTGAATGAATAATAACAAACGAAACTTAGGTATTTATACTAAAAGATTACAAAACAAATTAAAGAAATCCGAAAATACGCTGACACATCAGCGGGACGACTCGTCTGGCATCGGGAAGACTCGTCTTCCATAGAGACGAGTCGTCCTAAATTGATTCTGCCCGGCTGCATCCTTTAGACGACTCGTCTTTACTCCTGGACGAGTCGTCTTAAGCCCTTCTGATCCGGGGTCGTCTTCCAATACTCCAATTTGTCAGTTTCTCACCTTCTCGGAACTCTAGCGTCCTCGTGATCTTCATAGCCCACGTCATTACTCCCCGATGTTGCATTTAGGCATCAAAACTTGCATATTCTTCCATTAATCTACAAAACATGATAAGTAGAATAATGCATTTAAATGATCCAAAAACGAAGTGGAAATTCAAATAAAACATCACAAAACCCACTCTAAAATGAGTTGTATCAATGTATTAGAATATGACAGTTTTTATATTTACATGAAACGAAAAAAAGTTTGATATTTTATCACTAAAATATGGCTAAAATGAAGAGAGTAAATATAGATTTTGTTTGAAGATAAAATGACTCAATGATTTAAATTTATTAAGTAAAATAAATCTTGAAAGTGTCATAGGTATTATAAAGCCTAAAACCCCATTTCGAACACCCCATGAAAATCTTTTGAATCCCATTTCTAACTAGCCCTGTGATATTTGTAAATTAATAAGAAAAATTTATAAAGCAGGTTAATTAGGGGATATTATAATATAATTAATGTAATAATAATGATATTTTATTTTACAAAATATGATAATACCGTACTATAAATTTTATTTGCATCTATATCTATCTATATCTATATTTAACTATTAATAGGCTAACATAAATCACGTCCTACATGGCATTACCTTAACGATTGTCCATGTATAAACGCGACCTAGATGCTTATGTGTGAGCTCAATATCACATCACAACAACTTATAAATGAGAGTTATCAAACCCTGGCCTTAATTTGTCACCGAAACGTTATAAACCACTTCATATTCTTATTAATAAAGTTTCATTATTATCTTCATTATTTATTTTAATGATGATATAAGTATTGTGTGTCTCATCTCTTGGCTATTCGCTTGCCAACTGTGTCGGTTACACATTAGTTTAAGGTAGTATGTATACCTTTGTCCTTACTTGATTCTAGAGAGAAAATATGCATTTACATATACATATACAACGCAATTTTTTTCAAAAAGAGAAATCCAATTGAGAAAAGAGTCCTAAAATCGTGGAAAAGGGGTTCTCATACACCAAATGTATCATTTAGAGTTTTAATGTTTTATCTTTTAGATCATAGAAATACTTTGTAAAGTCTGAGGTTGTAGTCCCAAATTAGGATATTTTGTCAAACACTTCCTTATAAAAGGTTGGGTTTGTCAAACACTCGCTTATATACTCCCTTATATAACCAATTGTTTGTCAAACACTCCCAAATGAACATTGTCAGCCACAAAAAGTTAACTTTACGGCATTGGCCACCGTCTAACACGTGACTTTAATCGGATTTGTCTTTTTATTTTTAATTTTCTTTTTCTTTTTTGCCTTTTTTACATATCTCACATTCCCTCTACTCTTGTTTTCTCACGTTTCAATATTTAGAGCGACAAAACGCATCTTAGAAGGTGAAAAGAAAAAAAAAACAATTCCAACTAAAATAACGTGCTCGACGGTGGTCATGCCAGAAAGTTGACTTTTTGTGGCCGAAATTATTCATTTGGGAGTGTTTGGCAAAAAATTGGTTCTATAAGGGAGTGCTTGACAAAAATATTTTTATAAGGGAGTGTTTGACAAAATATTCCCCAAACTATTATGTTTAGTTCAAACTTGATAGTGTAATTTCTAATAGTTATTTTGTATTCAAATTGTATTTATAATGGAACTTAATCGTTTGGGTCGTCGATTTTTATTTTGGTTATATTATAATTGAATAGGTTATATTGATTTTTATCTAGCTCAACACTATAAATATTAAATAGTTATTTTTGCTCTACATGATAAGCCTAAGTCTCAACTAGATTATATTCTATGTACGTTTAATGGAGCTTTTTAGTCGATAAACTCTATATTTTCGATGTAGACAATATATTTTTGACGCAAGAACCCGTGCATAATTTTCAAGTGAATATGGATTCAAACTATAGAACATACTTGATTGTTAACCCCGGTCCCTTTTTACTCCACTCATACGATACGAAAATAGCAATTTAGAAAGAAAAATTTGCATGTGGTGCTTTCTTAGGGTCAAAAACCAAACTTTTGGTGAAGGTGACGTTCTGATAGATCACAAACCATCATAGAGATATCCTCTACAATTTTCATTTAAAACGAAGCAAAATGTAACAACCCTAAATTTTGTCCAATTTAATAATACAAAAATCTAAGATTGTTATGCCGCAATTGACCATTGAGTCAACTGCAAGGCTAAAAGACCATAAATTTAAACCAAATTAGCTATATGAAATCATAAACGATTTGACAACGGAAGACTGAAGTCAAGTTTACAAAACCAAATCCTAATTGAAATGACAAGTACATGTGATCCAAAATCTCTCAACAGACATCATTTATTCAAAAACTAGCTCCATGATATGTAGAGACGTCCAACCATACATTCATCTTCAACCAGACCTGCCAACTGCATCAGAAGGAAATGATACAGGCCCCAAATAGGGTAGAGACAAACCCAAAACAGGGAATGTTATCAAATGGCGGAGTAAGAACTCAAAAGCATGTATAACAATAAGAAAGATAAGATACGCGCCTTCATGGCGTGTAGCTAATCAAGCAACGCTTATAGAAAAGAAACCATGTAGGGAAACATAATAAAATCTCAAGGCCAATAATCCATCAGTTCAATATATCAACAATTATAAGTCCGGACTATCCCATCATACATTATATCACATTATATTTAAACTAATTAACATAAATTAGCTAACCACTAAAGTATTATCTCTTAGATTTCATATTGTAAACTAAATTATCATAACTATTATTCCATAAATTAGCTAATAATAAACTCTATGATAATTTATTACCATAACTTAACCAACAATTGTATTTATAACTATTTTTATGTTTCTTTGAATTAAGAGGTGTCAAGTGTCTTCTTGCAAAAGACATGGTTCCAGGTTTAAATATATAATAATAATTAGTTTGCATGTTCGGCCCGCGTTCGGGGTGTATATCTATATTGTTATACTCATTTTATTAAATTGTCAGTTTATCTTTGTTATATATTATTAGCAACACCATTATTTTCCGTAAATTAGCTTACTATCATAATCACCATAAATTATATTATTTTTCATAAATTAGCTAATAATTTCCATATTATGGAATTACTTAGTGCTATCCAATTAATGAAAGCCAAGTGTCCTCCTGGGAAAGACTTGGTTTGTAGATGATTAAATTTTGTAGAGATAATGTGTGATTTGTTTATTAGTTTTGGAGATATTGAAATGTTAATAGATGGTAATTATCTCATTTAAAACGTGTATTATTTTTGGAGATAGTGAAATGTTAGTACGGTGTTCAAATGAAAACAGATTATTAGTAGATGAGAAGTAACAAATTGTAAAAAGTGATATTCGCCGTTGGATAGCACCTATCAATGGTTATGACTTATTATTGAAAGTTAACTCCACTGGTTATGTAACACTGCGGAATATGAAAAGTAGATTATGGAGTTGGTTTGTCCCACAATAGGAAACTAAGGCTCATATGATCAGTTTATAATAGATTCCTGCCATCTTACTACCAACAAGGCCTTCACATTTTAGAGCCCACGAGAGGATATTCGGGCCTAATGGGTGACTTCCCATCTTATTGGGTTGTGTTGCGACGGACGGTGATTCGGGCTGTTACAGATTAACTCCATAACTTCCTAACTCAAATAACTAAACCACCTAATTAACTCTACCATCACTGCCCCACCCCGT
Organism: Spergularia marina; assembly: GCA_963680865.1. Classification (NCBI taxonomy): domain Eukaryota; kingdom Viridiplantae; phylum Streptophyta; class Magnoliopsida; order Caryophyllales; family Caryophyllaceae; genus Spergularia; species Spergularia marina. The sequence continues at coordinate 15,017,307 of OY804560.1, read as the reverse complement.
TAACCACCGGCGACGAAGGTGGATGGTTGCTAGGACTTCGGCGGGTCACCAAATTATGGCGGTAGTGATGGTCGTCGGATTCTAGAAGTGGTGGTCGTCGGATCGTAGATGTGGCCGTCGGAGTCCGGTGGTAGTGGTGCACGACGGAGGGGCGGTAGTTACCAGTGGCAGTCACCAGAGTTAAGTTGGGGCTAGTTATTATCAAGAGCTAGCTAAGACCGGTCCTAAACTCATTCCTACCGCTTAGGGCTGGTTCACTCCCTTAGACCCCTGAGATGAATCGAATATGAACATAATTTTTAGACAGGCTGGAACCGATTATGTCCAGACCCGTATTCATGCGCAGTCCTAAAAAACGGTGATTGGTCTATTCAGCTCAAGGGCAATGTTTTGTAAACCGAACCATATCGAATGGACTGAGTCCTTTTCTTCAGTCCAGACCGAATTCAAACCAACCCACACAAACTAAAAATTCGCTCTCCCTCTCTTTACCGGGGCTTTGCTGAGGTTTTTTCCCCTCTCCTCAAATCACACCTTTTTTTTCGATCTTCCACAACAAATCGACGACACTTTTCACAGGTAAAATCCCCTAATTCCATACCCTTTTACCCAATTCCAGCACTAAATCTTGAATATCATATGCAATTTCTTCTCAATTTTTGTTGTAATTTCTGGGTTTTACTGAAGAACCCTAATTTTTTTTAGTTTGCTTCATTGAGAAGCTCAATTTGTAGGTTAAGTTAAACCAAAAAAAAAGAAAGATGAGTACTGGAGGAGAGAAAGGGTTGGGAAACACGAAGACACCTGCTGATTTTCTCAAATCAATTCGTGGGCGTCCTGTTGTTGTTAAGCTTAATTCTGGTGTTGATTATAGAGGTAACTTCCTTTGAAAAAAGTACCCCCCTTTTTTACTTTTTTACAGCAATGATGAACTGATATTAGCGCTTTTGAATGTTTTTCGATATTGGGTATGTTTGTCGTTAGCTTTTGATGCTTGTTTAATAAGTTTCTGTATATGGGTAATTTTGATGTTTGTGTGTTTTTGAGGTTACCAGTTGATAGTGTTGATTCGGTTTTATGTTAATTCATCGGGTTGAGTTATACGGCTTCGGTTTATCACGAGGTTTACTGTCGAAGCGAGCTGATGAATGTGTTGTTTTCTTCTCAAGGATTGTGCTTGTAATTCGTGTTTGATGTTTATGGGCATTCGGCATTGGCAGTTGTAGATGCAATAGATTGCATATTCTTGCTAGTGGTGATCTTCCTTCATCAAGTTTTAGTGAGTGGCTAATCATGATTCTTAGTTTTAGTAAATTGCGTGAGAAGCTGTGGTTTCATCGTAATTTAGGTCTTAGGCTTTACTGCTTATGAACAAGTAACTTGATTTTGTCGCCTGTAATACCCATTTGGAACCATGCCTGTTACACCCCCTATTTTATTGGCACAGTAGTTCAGGCTCTTTACAATGATTTTGTAATTCTTCTTCCTATAGGATCGTAACCTTTAGCTCTAAGGTAACATGTAATTGGGAGTAATATAAGCTTTGTAATTGTAGCATGTGGATGGTGGATCGTGGTGGGTAGAGTATTGGAATTGACTGTAACACCCAATGCATAAGCTAGACAAGTGTTTCACTCAACTATTATGTATTATTGACAATTCTACTGAAATGTATACCACAATCAGGACAGAGGGATTACAAGAATTTCAGATTTTTCTTTTCTTTGACAATTGTGCTTTGTACTCATCAATTGAAGAGAAAACTTGTGATGGGAGCCAAGGTCTTGAACTTTCGTCTGTGTAGCTTCTGCAACCCCTAAAGAGAGATGGCATTCTTGGAGTCATCGAACTACTTGATAATACGCTATAGTGTTCTTATGTGGAAAGTAGGAGCATTCTGCTGCCCATTAGAGATATGGGTTTGGCTGATATCTGATTTCTTCTTCTTTTTTTTTTTTTCTTTGCTTTTAATTTTCCTTGTAAACCCGACTATGATGTTTCCCTTCGCAATTCCAATTCATTTACTCACTGATGTTGGCTGCTTGGCTTGGGTCCTCAAGGGAAGATATGGGCTTCAGCAATCATATTCTGTTGAAAAGTTTGAAGTAGCTGGTGACCTTTTAATTCGGATATGATTATGATTAATCTGATCCAACTTACCATTGTCCATAATAAACCTGTAATTTAAGACATAGGGAGTCGTCAAATGAGATTGGAGTCAATCAAAGATTATATTCGTCTTGTAGAAGATTCAAAGCAGTCAGCTTATTTTGGAAACTGGAAGTGCTTGGATTGAAATCGCACATGATTTTCTTTTTAGGAGCATTGCTTTTATGGATGGCAAACAAAATATCTTCTGTGGTCGATCTTCAAGTCTTCTGAATGGAAAGTAGAAACGTTGCTAGGGAGTTAGGAAAGTATTGTGTCGAATGATCCAAATCCAATTGTATATCACATGGGTCATGCAGCCTTCATATTGGTTCTCAAAGATACCTGGCCAACTCTTTCTGGTCTCATTTTGGGGTGTTTCGAGCATGATGGCTCTTCTAGCCTATGTTGAGGCATTCATTTATGCAGGACCAGTTTCACTCGTGCAGACCTGAAAGGAGTTGAAGAGGACAATTCTACCTTTTATGTCACATAGCAACATAGTGTTACAATCTCCACTTCTCCAGAGTCCTGTGCTTGTGAAAGTTGTATAGGATTTTGACAACATGAAGTTGAAAACATAAATGTTTTTCTCTTTGTCTATATCATGTTGTATATGCTGAAAGAACATTCATAGGACATGGGTTATCTTGTTGTGGTCCGATCACTCCCGACGTTTTGCCGAAGTAGGAAAATAGTGTTCTTACTTATTGGGCGCTGTTCTCTTCAACCGCAAAGTTGGAAGAGACTAGGACCTTATCTCTCTCTAACTTGTTGTGTTCCTAGGATTTTAGATATTGATTGATGCTTTCTGCCAAGGGCTCAGGGCTTCCCTAATCCTTATGCTTATTAGCTGTTTTGCATTTGCGAGGTTAATTAAGGTATCATTATACGCGGGGCATTTGATATTGAAGTATTGAACCTATTTGATATGAACCATTTCTGCGTTACATGTGTTATGGATAACCTGTTTTTAAATAGGATCAAGGTCTAGTACTCTAGTGTTGTTTCTGTTGCTTACTAGATCAAATGTAACTTTTATTTATCGCGTACGCAGGCATCTTAGCATGTCTTGATGGATACATGAACATAGCCATGGAGCAAACAGAAGAGTACGTGAACGGACAGCTGAAAAACAAATATGGTGATGCATTTATTCGGGGGAACAATGGTAATTACTGGAACTGTATTCCTATTCCATTTATGATATCATTATTTATTCCTGGATTATGTTACTTAAATGAATGTCATTTCGAATGCAGTGCTTTACATCAGTACGACGAAGAGGACTGTTGCTGATGGAGCTTAGATTAAGGATTCATATTCATTGCATTTTGAAATGTCCACCTGTAATGACTGGAAAGACATTCATCCGTCTACTGATTGTTGAACTGGTTGTTTGTTTCTCCACAATGTTAATGTAAAAACAGAACTTTGTTTCGCCTGCTAAAGACGGTCTTAGTTTTCAGCAGCTGATCCTTCTATTATCTTACACATGCCTTCATAGATCTTCATTTGTCTTGCCTGATTTTTGCTGACCAAAATTTATCAGCTAATCGCACTAAGTTTCAGTAGAAAAATCGTTTTCCCTGGCAGCTTCAGGGCCTTCCATTTTGTAACTTCTGCCTAGCATACTGGCTTTGTGGCAGTGGATGCTGTGATCTCGACTGGAGCTCTAACAAGAGGCACGAGCCGATATTTTAAGCAACGATATTTGTCCCATTTCAGAGGTTGAATGATGCTTTTGATGAGGCATTTGAAGTGTAAAAATGAAAAATGTGAAATGTGTCTATGAATTTATTAATATCTGGGTGATAATTTTAGCCAGTGCGCTCCACTCCGCCCAGTCCGACGACTCCTTCGCCACCATAAATGTTCAACCTGTTTAACGTCAACAAAAATCGGAATATGAGGGAAATCAGTTGCACACAGGAATTTCATCCCCTATACTCTTTCTCGCCGGGGATCATTGACAAATTGTGGTGCATTATCTCCGTAAAGCTGAAGTTTGGTGCCATGGTCATGATGATATCAGCATACCCACAGGCAACAGCCCAGGCTCCAGAGCTTTACGTGGAGGTCCAAAAGATTTTCTGAACCTTAATGAAGGAATGTAAGAAAATGCAGAAGATGAAATAAACAAAACTGAGAGTACAGCTCAAATTTTCATTATTACGACTTTCAAATGCAGCTAAATGTATGACATTTCTCCCAAAAGGTATTCCCTATCCCTCGACAGGATTTTGTCAATAAGCTGAGATACAACTCGCCCCTGCCTAAATGAGCCATGGATTACAATAGTTAATTCACCTAAATTATTGGTGCCATTTGTTTGCATTCCAACCCTTCATACTAAAGAACCTTCCAAGTCTTGAATCAGTTTTTAATGACCTGCATTATCAAAAATCCTTGCATAAGAAACACAATCACAATAGCTGTTACACGGAGTAGCTACATCAATCATTAGTAATAGTAATAGTAATAGTAATAGCAGGAGGCTCCTTTTAGCTAATGATGAGTAGACAATGTGTGAGAAGCAAAGACAGTGTCAGACTTCAGGTTGTCATCAAGCCATCAGGCAATTTCAAAGGGATTCAGCTACGTATCACCTTTTTTAGATGTAATAGAGGACATGTTACAATGACATATCGAGATACATAAAATCTAGGCCTAAACACAAATAATAACACAAAAACCAACTTCTTGGTTCATATTGGATAGATGGTGAACTCACATCTTGAGAGGGTGATTGTCAATGGCATCCACATTTCAGGATTAGAACTATGAAGTGGACTTGACATAGTGGTTAAGGATTTCATCTAAAGAGGCGAAGCACTATGTATGTCTATAAAGCCTTCATCTAGACAGGAAAGAGGCAAGTAAATAATAAAATTCGTCATCTTTGGTCCTTTAATATGGGAACGACTTAAAAATGGGTATGGAATGGGAGAGAAATTGAAGAATCCATCCCTTAATTGGTGAAGTTTTGAGGGACAATTACCCGCCCCCTTCCCCTCTTTCCTTTCCTCATCCTTCTTTGCCACACTCGTTCATTCTCTCCCCCACAGAGTGTCAAGAAGGGAACATATTTCATGTCCCCTCATCTGAATAGTCAGTCAGAACTTAGACTCCTGCTCTATCACCCTAGGATGGAAAGGTTTAAGGAAATTGAAGATTACCACAAAGATACAGATACCCAACCAACATGCCTAAGCTACCAGCCAAGTAGCCAACCACAGTACAAGCTCACTAACCATCAGACACCTCAAAGAGACAACTGTCAGTAAGCATATGCACCTCAAACCAAAACAAGGTTTGCAGGTTCAACTCGACCACAATTAAACAAAGAGGGGGAGAAGCAGGCCTAAATTTATGGGCTTCCTAGCTTTCAATGGGGGTGACTGAGTGAGGAAAAAAACAATTTTTAATAAGAACATAACTGAAAATGCTGCCACCTCAGATCTAATACATTCACAAATGGTCAACCTCTTGGTAATTGTCTCAAAAGTCAAAACCTTATTATTTACACATATTTCGAAGAATTACGCATGAAAATCTGAAGAATTGTCATGCCAAATTTCTATTCAAAACTACAGCGGTTCAGAGTGAGAACGATAAAGTTATGCCTACGCAGATTATCAAAATCATTCTAGTTTCTAGCAGCTTAGGACAACCAAGTACAATAGCAACATCAATACACCCATATGGACAAAAAAGTAACCAAATCAACCTACCTCTTAGTAAAAAGTTGTCTCTATGCGGCTTCGGCTGCAGTGGTAGATGTAGGAGGAGGGGCATGGCTCACTACCAGAGGAGGGCGGACAGCTCGATGTTTAGACTCATTCTCCTTCCGAGCATTGTACATTTCTTCAGTCTCAACAACAACCAACCTTTTAACCTGCATATGTAACAGAAACGGTATAATACACTACCCAACCAAGAAAATAAAAGTAAAGTGAAACAAACCAACAAAAATCAATGGGTAATAGCTCACGTCACCTGCTGTATCATTCCTCTGACTGTGGGAGTATTCCACCTCATAACAGTCCTATTACTCTTGCGAAGCCTAAGGGCTTCCAAAGTTCGCCTATGAAGTTTTCTGGTTCCTGGCATACCCCTCACCAGGGTAATATATAAGTTGGGGCTCCATGCTACCGGAACCTGTGCCTTGAACGCCTTGAAAGCATTCATCTTCTACAATCAGTTGCACCCACAAAGTCAAAAAAAAAAAACAATCAATAATTATCAACAATCTACTCTTCTCTCCAATTATACGACTACCTAACAATAGTACTGCCACACATCCAACATGGCACTCGGATGATAATATTAGCAGCAACCGATTAAGATCAAATGGCATAGTTGTCTACACAAACGAGCAAAACCCGAGTAATTAACACTAATCTACTCCTCTCATCAATATGAGACTGTCTAAGTCAATAACATTAGTACCGAAATGGTACTAATGATCTTGTTGCACTGCAATAAGAAATATACCCAAACATAATCAGTTCTATTTTTTCGACTCCGAGCATAGCATAGCTAAACACGGCGGCCTCGTAGAATTAAGGGGTATTCAGCAAAACCCTAATAATCGGCCTCTGCGAAATGGGAAAATTCGGACGTGCAACTAACACATTTCAATCACTCCCTCCGTTTTCTTTAGGTTCTTTACGCTTCGTTTAAATTCCTCTCACATATCCAAACGAAAATGAAAACGAAACTTAAAAAAAAAAAAACAACTAATGAAGACGGAGTAATGTTCACTTGTTTTCCGCTACAATAACCACATATACAGTTCCAAAACCCTCGCATTCCAGATTAACTGCACCATTTCTTTGCGTAAATTCATCAACCAGAATGAATTTATCCAATCAGAAACTTCTCTTACAAACACCCAAATTTCATATACTCAATTTCAACATTTATTGTGAACAGAAATGAGAAATTTGACCAAGTAGAGAAAATTAAAAATAGAAAAAATTGGGGGAATTCGAATTAAGAATTACCTGTAAAGTTGATTCGGCGGAAATTAGTGGTGAATTTGCAGAGTTGATCTGAAGATCTACACTGCTCGACTTGTACTACAAGTTATTATTACTGAGGATTTGTGGGATTAATAACGACTGTTTTCAATCTCTTAGCAGCGGTCGTGCGTCAGTCTTTTGAGTTAGCTTGAGCGGCGGTTGGGCCGGTTTAGGTTACTTTCATTTCGTAGTTTTTGTTGTTGTCATGTTACACCAAACTAATTTCGCGTATTGGGCTCTATTTCGGTTTTACTTGAACTACATGGGTTCTGAACTTGACACGTCCTAGATTCGAACTCAAGATAATAGAGACGTTTCTACCACGAGGCTAATCGTAAGTACATGATTTTATTTACTTGCAAATATACATATAGTGAAATTATTTGCTATTGGGTCCCAAATTTTGGGGGCCTTGGGCGACGGCCTATGTCGCCCGGGGTACTAGCCGCCTCTGTCATCAATCATCATGCGTGTTGATCTTCAAACTTCATGTCATGTCTTGCCTTTTCACTTGTTTCTTCTTTTTTTGACCTAATTTTAAAAAAGATAAAAAGTCAACTATTGACTTCATGATCAATCACCAAATAATAAGTTTGATTTTTCTAAAGAATTCTAATATGCATTTTGCACGAGTTGATTGAACATAATGATTGAATTTGTTAAATTAAACACAACATGATGTATAACTCATTAAAATTCGGATTGGTCCAAAAGTTGTTGAAATGATATGATGATGAGTTTGCGAACATACAACTATACAAGTCCACGTCATGTGTAGAATATGGAGGAAAATGGGTTGTTCTATACCGTGCACGTCTCATAATTCTTTTGATAATTTTTTTTTTATTGCAATACAATCAAATGACAAACTTTGTGAAATTCGTGTACAGGTTACTTTAAAAAATTGCAGTGAGCAAATATCATTAAGGCCATGCCTGATATGCATGTAATGGGTTAAGGGGGAACAAATACATGGGGGATTGATTAGGGGGTAATAATTTCTTGATATGAAGGTTTGGTACACTAAGGTAATTATTAGCGGGGTAATGCTTTCATAGGTTTGGTTAGGGGGTAATATTTACCAAACAAAAAACTGAACTTGACATTCATAAGATAAAACCCAGATTCAAACACATCATGTAAAATCAATGGAGAAGAAAAAAAAGAATGGAGGAGGGAAAAGAGAGAGAAAATGAAACAAACCAGTGCGTGCTCGGTTGATGAAGATGTGACTCGGCTGGCTGGAGAAGCGTAGAGGAGAAGCTGTAATTTGAAAAACCGACAAAGAGGAGATGCGTAGAGGAGAAGCGTATAACAGAAGCCAGATGCGTCGTCGAAACGAAGCAGAAGGAGCGTATAGCTGTGTTTGTGTCGCGTATAGGAAAAGCAAAAGAGGAGGTAAAATGAATTTTGGGCCTGAAAAATCTACCCTAGAAATGATTCAAGGGGGGCTTGGGCTGGAAATACATTATTGTTGTTTGGGCGTAATCGATTTGGGGCCTGACTTTTTTCTTTCAATCCAAACTAACAAACTGGCCCAAAATTTTTACCCCTTAATTTTTCAGGCCTATTACTCCCAATTCAGACAAGGCCTAAGGGTAAAGAAGAGAAAAAAAATGGAAAAAATAGGTTACGTTAATAATTTTTAGTTTACGTCTATTGCGGTTTAGGTAATCGTGCGTATTGTTTTTATCATGTGATTTTGGGTAGGACTCAAACCTACATAAGAAAGTCACATAATTTGATATGAATCATAGTAGCTGTACGTTTAAACCTCAATCCAACACTTTACCATTCTGAGATTATTGGGGTATTGCCGGCTAGCGTTAGATGATAATTTGAATTTGCTCATCACACCCAACACTTTAGACGATTAAAGTTACTAAAACTATAGACTATTAGAGTATCGGTTATGATTGTTAAGTAAACACGTGTCAACATAATAAGTTATGGTAAGATTGTATTATATATCGAGTGTCAATTATATCTATACATCACAATTCACATGGTTTTCTTTCTTTTCTATGAGGTATCCAGGGAGGCTAGAGGCTGTAGATCATCTACTAAATGAGAATAAAGTCCTATAAATTTGGGGTAGTTGACACAAAATTTCGTTTGCATTGACCAAAATAGCACTTCCAAGTTGCTAATACTACCTTGGCCCTTGGGGTTTGGTTGGCATTTATCTAATCATAGGAAAATATATGCCCTCAATAACAATAATCAAAAACATTGTTCTCCGGCCACCTTCAAGTCAAAGATAATGGAGCTGTTCCATCAACCCATGCAATATTACAAATTTCACATGACTTATTCTTATATTCAAATCATTTTGCTATGCACGATGACTCGATAATCAATATAAAAACATTTACCAACCTCTATTCCTACATTATCTAATTCTTCATTTTTCTCTTTCTTTGTCATTTTGAAACTCATTCAAATTTAGTAGTTCAAAACGAAATATAGGTTGTTCGATATAAGACGGGGCGAGGTGTTCTTGTTGATTTTGCATACTAGGACCCTTTTTATTTTGGTATAATTTTTAGTAATTTACCAATTTCCCCTCTTTTCTTTCTTGTCAGTCTGCCACCTCTGTCTCAATTTCCTCTGTTTCTGGGCTTTGTGCATTTTCAAAACCCACCTTTTGTCATTTAAAAACCTCTTAAATTAAGCAAATTTCTTGCAGTTTAACATATGCTTAACTTGATAACCACTCTTATTAGTTGCATAAACATATAAAGAAGCAATCTTTTTCATTACTTCTTCAAATTTCATTCAAACATTCATAGCATTCATACTGTCGTTCGTCAATGGCTACCAACAATAAAAACAGCAAAAACCCAGAAGAAAAAGATGAAGTTTCAATACCAATCAACATGGTTTTACAAAACAATGAATTTGACACAAAACCCACAAATTTTGACCCCCAATCTCCTGAAATTTCCAAGTTTAGCCCCAGCCCAAATAAGCCCCCTAAATACCCATCTCCTGATTCGCCCTTAATTAGGAGGAGGACATTTAAGTCAAAAACTAGGTTTGGTGAACCCTCACTTCCTCTTGATGCGCAAACTTTGGAAACTTTGGGGGGTTCACCAAGGGTTCTGGACCAGGTATCTTCTTTTACACAGAACACTCCAAGGGCTATTGGTGTTACAGGAGGGTCAGGAAAGGAGAAGGATAAAAAGAAGAAAGAGGGTCCAGATGAAAAAGAGATTTACCAGAGGGTTACTTCTCAGCTAAGTGCTAGAAATAGAAAAAGAATGACTGTTAAATTTTTACTTGAGTTTGCTGTTTTCTTGTTGATTTTGGGATGTTTGGTTTCTAGCTTAGCTGTTAAAAAGTTTAAGGGTCAGTTCTTTTTGGGTGTGGAAGTTTGGAAATGGTTTGTGCTTCTGATGGCTACTTTTTCTGGCATGTTGATTACTCAGTGGTTTGTGCATATAATTGTGTTTTTGATTGAGTGGAAGTTTTTGTTGAAGAAAAATGTGGTGTATTTTACTCATGGGTTGCAGAACAATGTTGTGGTGTTTATTTGGGTTGGTGTGGTGCTGAGCACTTGGTGTCTGTTGTTCAAACCTGATGTAAAAAAGACTCACAAGGCGAACAGCGTGCTCGATTTCATTACCTGGTCCTTGATTACATTGCTTATTGGGTCTTTCTTGTGGTTAGTGAAGACTACCTTGATGAAGATGCTAGCATCTTCATTCCACTTGAATAGGTTTTTTGATAGGATACAGGAGGCTGTGTTTCATCATTATGTGCTTCAGACGCTCTCAGGGAGTCCTATGGTTGAGTTGGCTCGGAAAATTAGTAAGCAGGAGAGTAATATGGGTCAAGTTAGCTTTTCGGAGGGTAGTGGTCCCCGGAAGGAGAAGAAGGTGGTTGATTGGGGTAAGCTTCATCAGATGAAGCAAGAGAAAATACCTTCTTGGACTATGAAGTTGTTGGTCGATGTGGTGTCAAATTCGGGGTTGTCTACGATGTCTGGTATGCTGAATGAAGGCGTGGTTGAAGGAGGGGTCGAGTTAGATGATAATGAGATAAGCAGTGAGGAGGCTGCTATTGCTACTGCGGTTAGAATATTTTTCAACATCCTTGGGGATAAGAATGAGGCGTAAGACAATCTGTATATTTTTATGTTGTATTTTGTGTGATTTTTTCAATCTAGATATCCTCTAATTGTCTTTACTTTTGCGTTTCCAGCTACATAGAGAGGGATGACCTTCATAGGTTTATGATATGGGCAGAGGTGAATCTTGTTTATCAATATTTCGAGGCCAATGAGAAGGGGCAGATTGATTTAAAAGCATTCTCTCAGTGGGTGGTAAGTTTTAAATCTTTTTCCCTCTCTCATATGCCACATTTGGGAGTTAAAGAGTAGCAAGACTAGTCATGTATAGAATCTTTTGATGCATCATGATCTTATCCGTACTACTTGTGCGAGCAACTTTGTATTGTTGAGGATTCCAGTGTGTCTATGGCAGTTTTCCTTTATAGCATTACCTTTATAATTGATGTTGCCTGAGCAGTGTGTCAACTTTGTCTCTGAAAACTTTGAAAGCACTTAGAAGAGTCCTTTTAGTTAAAGAGAGATATTCATGTGTCCCACACTCTTATGAATTCTTTCTAACCCTCATAGAACTCAGAAGCCGGTAATATCAGCAAAGTGTTACTTTTTATTGAGAAGCTTTGTATGATTGAGGATTTCAGTTTGTCTGGCAACTCTCTCTTAAGCCATTACCTTTATAATTGATGTTGCCTGGCCGATGTCTCAACTTTGCCTCTAAAAACTTCAAAAGCAAAGCTAGAAGAGGCCCTTCACTTAGAGAAAGATGTTCATCTGTATATTCTGTTCAAGTGTCAGGGCTCATGTATCCCAAACTCTGATAAATTCTTGCAACTCATAGACGTCTGTAGCCGATAAAATCAGCAAAGTGTTACTTTTTATTCACTAAGCAGTTTGGCAAGACTATCCTCAACAATTTCGGATGTCATTCCTTACTAGGTTGTAAAGTAATCCCAATGTTGCTCAAAATATCCAGCTGCAAACCTTAGTGCGGCCTTGGTACTGCTCCTCTCTGTGAGTGAATTTGACCTGTATCAGAGTTCCTTTAACCTGAGTACCTAGTGATAGCTGACATGGAAAATTAGCATTTTTGAGTGTTATGTTTATTTATGTGATTTAGCAGTTGTAATATAGAATGTGGTGGTGCAATTCAATGTCAACAAAATTGACAATGAAAGTATTTCTACTTTCCTCTCAATGTTCTATTTGAATTTGTAGGTTAAAGTTTACAAAGATCGGCAGGCGCTTCAACATGCTCTAAATGACAACAAGACTGCTGTCGATGAGCTCAATAAGATTTTGATTGGAATCCTGTTTGTCATAATGATTATACTCTGGCTTCTCTTAACAGAGATCGCTACTACAAAGATGCTTCTTTTCTTCTCTTCGCAACTTGTTGTTGCGGCCTTCATTTTCGGAAACACTTGCAAGACCATATTTGAAGCAATTATCTTTGTCTTTGTTATGCATCCATTTGATGTTAGTGATCGATGTGTCATCGATGGGACAATGGTAATACTCTCTGGCTTTTGCTAATATTCTCTAAATGAAACTGTGGAAAATTTAAGCCTCTAAGGCGTTATTCCAATTCTTTGATTTGTTGCAGCTGATAGTGGAAGAGATGAATATCTTAACAACAGTATTTCTGAAAGTAGACAATACGAAGGTCTACTATCCAAATTCTGTATTATCTACCAAAGCCATTGGCAACTATTACAGAAGTCCGGATCAAGGTGATTCATTAGAATTCGCGATCGACTACAGAACTCCACTGCCAAAAATTGCCCAGCTAAAAGAACGAATAAAGCTGTAAGTTAACAAAGTCCTGCTTATTACTCTCTAAGCTTTTTGTTGTGATAGTCATCATGCTCCCATCATTTAGAACTTATGCGATAAACTAAAATCATTTCTCGTACACATTTGGAAAGAACCAATGTAACATGTGGGATTTTCTTTAATGATGACCAAAAGAGGGGATCTAGTGCACACAATCCATTGATTTAACATAATTTAACTACGTCAATATACTAAGAGAACTTAATACTAGTGGATACGCCATATCTTAGAAGCAGAGAAGGAGTATGTTCTATGATGAATAGAAAGGAAAAAGGAGGAAAGGCATATATCTGCACTTATGAATTGTCTGTTGGAATATTTTGTACTCCCTATGTTTAAGTGAGCTCTTCACATTTTTGTTTTTGGGCCATTTATCCCAATTCTGTACATTTCCTTAGTTGACATTGTTTTTTTGCTTTGAATTTACTTCCATTTCCTTCCATGTGGGATTTTTACATCCTTTCTCTCCTCTCCTAAGAATCTCTGGTGAAAGCAAACGTAAAGATTGGGCGAAATGGAGAGAGTAATTTGAAAATGATTCTGTAACTTTGTGGTGAAAGATAGGTGTAACATCAAAATTTTCTACAGAAGGGCAATAGCAGATTTTTTCGCAAGCTATTGGCATACAATGATACAAACAATGACGAAAGGGTCACATTAAGGAAATATGGGATATTACGAATGCTATCTTGCTCGCTAATAAGATAAAGTTAACTGGTAGCTTTTGTGTTCAAATAAGATAAAGTTAACTGCTCTTGTTAAATAGACTAGTTTTTCCTTTTGTTGTATTAGTTGTGTGAACAAAGAATTTCTATCTGAATTATAGTGTACTTACTGTCTAGGAAGATAATGAGATGTACAGCTTATAGAGTTATGGATGCTGAATCGGTTAATTAACTGTATTTAAAAGTGAATTCAGACGACTAACTTTCTTCAATTTGATTCTCTGTAGGTATCTTGAGCAAAATCCTTTCATTTGGCACCCGACCCACAACTTAGTCGTGAAAGAAATTGAGAACGTAAATAACATAAAGATGGCTCTGTTTTTCAATCATACGATGAACTTCCAAGAGTATCCAGAGAAAAGCAGACGGAGATCACAGCTTGTCTTGGAGATGAAGACTATTTTCGACTCCCTAGAAATCTCATACCACCTCCTGCCTCAAGAAGTTCTTCTCAGTAATGTGGCCACAAATGCCTGATATGATCATTTGTCATAGATCGAATGTGTGCTTCTGGCATTCTGAAAGTAAGTTCTCTACTGCGTGATCAGTGTGCAAATTTTGTTGCACATTTCATTCTGATCTTAAATTCTATTTTTTAAAAATAAAAATGGATCTTAAAAGAACATAAGATTAATACTTGGTTCTGAACCATTTTTCTTCGCGCATTTTAAAGAGAGCAGTTGCTGTATCTCCTGGTTCTCATGTTACTATTTTACTGGGAACTGAATTGTATCTTATATTGTTGTTGCGTTTCTTCTCTCTTTCCACACAGTCCAAATATTTTCTGGTTTGCATATCGATCAAGTAACTATCAGAGCGTAACCTTTAATCTTTTGATCTTTTAACCAAGAGGGCATTGTTATACATGTCTAACGTTAAGGTACATTGCAACTGTGAACCAGGGAAAGGCTCAAGTAATCGATGAAGCCCCGCACATTCTGGTTAAGCTTGGAGAGCTGGCATGGTTTGGCTGTGGTACTGGTAACTTCTAACTTAACTTAGAATGGTAGCTGTAGCAGTGATAACAATTGAGGTCCATAAACTGTACAATGTCGAACTTGTGCAATGCATGTAACATGTAACTCCAGCTAATGTAGGGAAAATAGATTGTAAATCTCTGTCATGTCATATAATTTTTGTGCTCTTATCTTCATCAGCGAGGAAAGTGATGTTGGAACAATTTTTTGCTTGCATTCTTTGTGGCTATGTGATTTTTGAATGACAAATAACTTTAGTTTTCCATTCCTTTTAGAGCTGATTTTGTTGTTGCACTACTTTAATAGACATGTAATGTGAATAAAGTAGGCAGAAAAATTAGTTGGGTGGTTTTTGTCAGAGTAGAGTGGAAGTATGTGGTGACAAACAATCAGATCAACAGTGAAATTTTGAGATTTTGATGATTGCATAAATAGGGGTATAGCATAGATATTTTGAATCTATCATTTTGATTTGGGGGAAGAACAATAGTATTTCATTGCTACATGTATGGATTATTTTCGATATGGCAGTACTGTGCATCCCAAAATCTGTGATCCTGATGAATTGCTGAAGTCATTGAATAAGATGGTGAAGTCAAGAGCTCTTTGTTTACCCCCCCCCCCCAAAACAGCGGTTTTTGCTATGTCCTCGTGCCGGTGCCATCGTGTTACCACTTAGCAGAGTCCTGTGTTTTTAATAAACAGACGCTACCCCCTGGTATGACCATGCCTTGAACTAGCTCATCAAGGAATTGATCTGGTCCATGGGCAGACCTGTTCTCGGTAATTGAGGTAGGCCACAAGGCTTCTGTGTGATGAACCGAGGCAGGTCCAGTGCGTTACCAGACCAGGTCCAGGGCTAATGATGCTACAGTTTCAGCAAAGATTATCAACTTGTCCATCTAGGTCAATTGTGAGTTTCTGACTATCGATCCGTCTTTCAGATGAGAAATGTAAAAGATGTAACTGTGTTAGTGTAACCCTCAAGCTGTAGCACATCACCCCCCGCCCTCCTGAAACTTTAAAGTTTACCATGTGTTTTTTATTCTTTGCTGCTGGAGGGCTTTTGTTAAAGAAATGGTTAAGAGGAATATTACTCTTTTTACTTGGTAACGCAATGTAAATTCACAGAACAAGAAAGCTCCATATCGCTGTATATTAACACAACAAAGGCACAATTTAATTATTATTATCTCAAAAGTTTATTAACATATTTGGGCAGGTCTTTCTCAGATTATTCCGCAACTTGAGAGTTCATATAGTTTATAGGCATTTCTGGTCCAACCCCTACAAGTGAGGTAAGTTTTCAAATTAATCTAAAAAAAATACTGTATATAGTTTCGAGCTATTTCGTATTAGAATAATGACCTTGTACCACCGAGTGTTACAAATTTTCAATTTTTTTTATAGGAGTATTATTTTTGAAAGACAGTCAATGATTCTTCTCTTATAAAAGTCCTCTGAAAAGGAGTAACACAAAATAGTATAAGGTGGTCCTTTTATTATATTTTGGGAAAGCTATATATGCAAAGTTCTAACCATCTAATCTATTTATGTTGTACTAGTGGGTTGTAATGACTAATGAAGAGAAAATGTCATTAACTATGGAGAGAATTCGAACCTGAAACTTAAATGTACATCGGCTAAAGCTTTGTTGGGTGTAAAAATGGAACATGTTTTGTTACATGTTTTGGTTCATAACAAGGTGCAAATGGCAAATGCCATACGATAAAGAGACTTGAACTGCATCTAATATCCGAGTGACGTATCAAGTACCTCCATCATAACCACTAGCCGTGAGATCTCAACAAAATGTACCCAAATGTTCATAACAATAATGGTTTCTCTTCTGATTAACAGAGACAACAATATGACCAGGAAGCAAGACAACGAGGCGGTCCTACGACAAATATCTATCATCCATGAACAAGATGATCGAAACAATAATAACAATGATAATACCACAATTTACAATGCTGGCAAGAAGAGACGACATCCTTCATCAAGCAACCAGTACAAAATAATTGACAGAGAAGAAAAATTTGGTGTACTTTTGGAGTTACTTTTCAATATGTTTCTTAGCCATAGGACTATGTGTGGCAAGTTTCAGTGTTCCGCCCTGCAACAAGCTTCTCTGAAAGGCCTAAGAATGTGGCAATGGTGCCTGCTAATCGCGGCCCTGCTGTCCGGTCCTCTCCTAAGCTATTTCACAGTGAAGTTCATTCAGTTTTTCATAGACAGAGACTTCTCAATTAGAGAAAATGTGATTTACTATGTTGTAGGCTTAGGCGAAAGTGCTGCTGTCGTGCTGTGGTTTAGTATGATTCTCCTTGCTTGGTTATGGGTTATTGATGAGCCAAGTTACTTGGGCATGCCACAAGAAGACATTGGGAAAATTAGGAAAAAATATGCTACAACATTTCACATTATAACTGTGACATTAATCACCTTTATATTAGGTTCTTTTCTGTGGCTTTTGAAGGACTTGGTGATTATGAAGGCGAAATCTTCGTTTCATATAAGGAGGTTTTTTGATAGGATTAAACCAGCATTGTTGCATCAGTATGTGATCGAAGAGCTGTCTCGTGGACGTCGTGGTTTCAGAGCGGATACTATCGACTCAGTCGAAAGTAGTGTTACAACGGTAGTGACGAGTAGTTGTGATTATAATGAGCACTCGTTTCGCAAAGAGGGTCTTGGGAAAAATGAGAAAAGGTTGGTTGATTTGTCAAGTTTTGAGGATGTGAGCCAAGATAATGTGTCTTGTTGGGGGATGAAGCTTCTGATCCAAGCGATTATCGAAAACCCGAATTTAAGTTATTATTACAGGGTTATTCAGGATGTAGATGGATATGAACGCAGAGGCATTGATAACGAAGATGAGGCTGTTCATGCTGCTAATACCATCTTTACTTCAGTTGTTGCAGGTGGAGTTGAAGCGTAAGTGTTCGTTCGCTTTCCTTTTTTTGACAAGGGCTTTGTGTTCAGGATTTTTTATTCTACCCGGATTATATTAGTCTCGTTTGTCATTAGTCCCATACTCAATTTCAGTATCAACCTAATTCTCGCTGTTGGCATATGAATCAACACATAGATATATCATAGAGGTCTATAGTGTAGACTGTAGACACAAAAAAATGTCTACGATCAGAAATAATTTTACTACATAATCAAAATCTTACTACTAACACAATTAATTTTACTACCTGAATTTTTCATTACAATTAATTTTACTACTCTGATCTCAATTTTACTACTACTAACTCAATTTTACATTGTAGACATATTAATTGTGTCTACTTTGTAGACCTTTAGCAATTTGCATATATCTATACTTAGGGCGGTACTAAAACTATCAGTCACGGCTTACGTACGAGCCCTGGTGCCGAAATTGAGTACCAGTATGCACTATGTAGTAGCTTCAATATGATGAATCTAACATGTTTGATCATTGGACATTTTCATTTCAAGTTCGCACATAGGAAGGCAGAAACTCTCAAGGTATTTTCCGGACGGCAAGTTGGATGAGGTGATGAGGTGTTTGCTTGAAGGAGCTCATAGTAAACAACTTGAAGCCGAAGTTTGCAAAAAATGGATGGTAATTAAGCAAGCACATCATTATTTGCCTCGAATTTCAAATCATAATTAAGATCTGTTCGTGACTCGCATTCTGATCTTTTTATGTACATCACAGGTGAAGGTATATAGATACCGCGAAGCACTAGTTCGAGCCTTGGATGCAAACAAGAAATTATTCAAGTCATTCAGCAGATTCGTAGATGTACTTCTAGTCTTCCTCATCTTTGCTCTATGGCTTATAATGCTTAGAGTTGAGACGAGGAAAGTCATCTTCCTCGTCGGCACTGCTGTTAAAGAGCCAACTCAACCAAAAGTCTAAACTGATGGTTGAAGCCCAATAATTGGTTATATCTTAACAACTGCAATCGTAGGTTCAGCTGTCATTTTTGGAGACACTTGCAAGAGACTTCTTGACAATCTTTTGTTTGTCTTTTTGGTGCATCCTTTCGACATTGGTGATTGCTGTCTAATCGATAACACTCCGGTAAGGTTTTGTCCGAGTGTCATCAACATGACATAGGCACCCGATTCACTACCCACTAGACCAACCTATGTTGGTTCGATATAGAATACAACTTAATTAAATACTTTCGACATTCGAGGCAAGATCGAACTATACAACTGAAATTAAATGTCTAAGACTATCTAGTGTTTTAATTTGCAGGTGATAATTGAGGAGATCGACCTTCTTACAACAGTTGTCTTAACATTTGACAATGAGAAGAGACATTATCCAAACGCATTTTTATCAGGCCAATCTATTAGTAACTATACGAGAAGCCCTAACATGGGCGACAATGTGACACTTTCACTTGATATTAATACACCCATCGAAAAAATCGACATCCTCAAAGAACAAACAAAGAGGTAATTAATACTACTAGATCTAAACAATTTTTTTTAAACTGTAAGTGTTACAGAGAAAAAAGTTAGGTAACCTTTCTCTCTAGGGTAGATCTAAACAATTAGCTATATTGATTGCTTATTCACTCTGGTGTAATTGGATTTTGCTAATGTATGTGTTTTTAATAAGTAAGAAACTACTAGTATATGTTTTTATCCATGGGTCGTTTTCTTGCACAGTTACATTGACAAGAATTCCCAATTCTGGTATCCGGATCATCATTGGGTGATCGAGTTGGAGAATATGTCTACGATGAAGATCACTTTACGTCTCCAACACACCATTAACTATCATGAGTTAAACGAAAGACAAAGCCGAAAAACCGAGCTTGTGTTGGAGTTAAAGGATATTCTTATCAAGTTAGGGCTTACGACGAGTAAGTAAGTGGCCGAGCTGATGAGGAAGATCAACTCCGCAGAATGTAGAGCAAAAGAAGAAGATATGATGATCAGATGGGAAATAAGACATTTAGTTCTCCGTATGACAACTTTTTTTTACTCCTTACTAGTCTACTAGAGATGAGATAAATCTCATTGTAACTTTAATATTACATATATCGAAATTGCGTAAGAATCCTCTAGAGTTTTTGGTTGGTAGAGTTTGTAGAGTTTTCTATTAATGATAGTAAAACAAAATAAGGTGGTGAATTCAATGGACAAATAAAATATTAGATATCTAATTCTTTCCTTAATTAGTAAACTCTACCATGTAGAGTTTGTTTTAAACTCTAGAGGATCCACACTCATCGAAATTAATTACGTGTTTAGTATTAGTCCAATGCCTCTCAAATATGTTCAAACTTAAGTGATAGACACTTGCACAATTGAGGTGTGGATAATAATGACAGAGGAGTTTTCAACTCTTCCATGGCCCCCAAACGGGCGGACCATGGAAGCTAAGAGTTGAAAATCGTTATGGCGATATTATTAGACTAAACTTTTTATGAAAAGAAACAAACCTCGGTAACAAAGATGCCATTTTCACTGAGTCTAGACTCTAGGTTTGAGAATGTTCTCATAGAAAGATTTGGTATAGAGCTGATAACAAGGTCCACCTTCAACTGGGTCAGCCAAATCTCCCACAATAATGTCAAACTTTTCCTTCCTTCCCTCCAATTCAGCCCTGTACAATGTCGCAATAACAAGTACAATGTCAGGAAAATATAAGGTACTAATAATCATTTCTTCCTTGGCTTTTATTAACGTCGTTTGATTTTTTCATTCATATATATTCATGTTAAATGTTAACAATGCATAATAATGTATATTCGTAGCTTGATTTTTTTTTTCTAAACCGGAAAAAAAAAAAGGAAAGGCCTCTAGAGATTTTACTTCGCATCATTAGTGACAAGCTCAAGCTTGTTATGAGAAAAGGCTTGTTGATTAATTGTCAGGTATTTACGGCAGAAATCTACCACTTCCTGCATAAGTGCACATATTATAAGAAAAGTAAAGCTTCATACTAGCTAGCACATTTGTTGGTTATACAGTTTTATGAAACTATTCAGTTTAATTCGGACTTGAGTCGGGAATATATATATAAGCTCAATGTTACATTGAATTGTTTGTACGTAGCACTGGAGAGAAGCCAATCAAGACAATCACCTGATCAATGTCACACATGACGACTTTATGAATCGACTTGTGTTTGAGGGCTTCTCTAGCAGCAGAACCTTCACCACCTCCCATTATGAACACAGTTTTTGGGCCGTAACGTCATCAGGACCGGCTCTGAGATTACGGAGGCCTTATTTTCAATGAAAAATAAAAAAAAATGAATATTAATGAAGCTAGGTAGGATTTGAACCCTACACTCAAATATGGAAGCATAGAACACATACCACTAGGCTAAACACATGTTTATTAATATATTTACTTTCTAATTTATATGTATTGATCCAACAGTTATTTGGCCTCAAAATCGAGGGCCCTAGGCGGCCGCCTAACTCGCCTGGGCTAATAGCCGGCCCTGAACGTCATCATATATTCATATATATAATGATGTAAATTAACGCATGCGAAATTAACCTTAATTAGTAAGCATGATAATACTCGTAGTAGTTAGTATAGTATGACTAATCACCAAGGAAGTGACGTTTGTAATCTCACGCATGTTCATTCAAATCTACCAAAAATGCTTCTAAAATGGCTACAATTCAAAGTTTATTTTTGTATGACACATTGCGCACTCATGTTCGTTTCTAACTTCGTCTAATTATAAGGCATGGTATGATGCAATATATATAGTGAAATTAATTATGGATTGGAAATTATCTTATGTTTTCAATTATGTTTCGTTTGAAACATAAATTATTATGCACGCTTTTTGTACATTATCAATTATAATAAGGTCCTTTTATTTAGAATTTTAAACGTTGTTAAAAAAGAAAAAAGAAAAAAAAAATTATAAAGTCCTCGACGAGGTTCAATTTGCCGTTCATGATGATCCTTTGATGATTCATGGGTCTCACATACATCTCTATACCATTTCATAAATCTTTTCACAAAATATAATTTTTAAAAGATAAAATAATGAAATGGTAGCAAGTGTTTGGAAGGGTACACCGTACACAGAGTGGGACAGGAAAATGAGATGAATGATCCACACTGATTAATTGAGGCTAAGAGACGAGATAATGGGAGATAGCGTGATGGTGGAGGGAAGGAATAAGGGGAGGAGGAATCATTACTCTCATATCAGAGTAATGCATTACCCATTATTTCCCCCATATGGGGGTAATAGTTCCTTCTCTACCCCTTGTTTCCGCCCTCTACCATTTTGCCTTGCTTTTTGACTTCATTGCCCGATAATGATTACTCTCAATCGAGTTGATGAGTCAATACACAAAAGATAAATGGCCGCATAAAAATATCGAAAACCTTTCGTAATCATTCTTTCAAAAATACTAGGTGTCTATATGTAGACAATTAAAAAAAGTGTCTATGGTTAGTTTGTACTAAATTTAATCAAAGGTGCAGTAAATTTTGTTGCATAATTTTGTAAATGTTGGATTAATTAAGAAAAGAAGACAATCAAGGGTCCTTAATTCGGGAATTAAACAAATTTAAATTTCTTTCTATTGATAGATACGTAACAATGTTGATTTTACTGTCAATTTCATAAATTTACTGCAAACATGTTACATTTACTACACAAGCATATTATTTACTACTTGCAATCTTTAATTTACCACACTTGATTATGTTATAGATAGACAATATTTCAATTGTCTACATACAGACTCCTAGAATCATCCTTATCCTTTACCATCAGAGTTATTTCGAATTCGGATGCAATTGATTAAATTATGAGTTATATATACTCACTTGGCATTAGAAAGGAGGGCAGGGTGAATCAAGCACTCATGGTATATAAACTCATCAGTCTCCGCGCTTTGCATTTTGCCATCAATCAGCAACACCTGCATTTTAATTCAAATGTATGCACGTGCATGCATGCATGCATGCAAGCATTTTAGCGTCGTATTTAACAAGCACTTAACTTAAAATATAGTGCAACATTAAGAAAAACAATTATACATTATACAAAGTTACAAGCCTTTCCAAAACGTTTAGTATCGAGTAGAATGATGTCCTGAAATTCACTTGTCCCTTTATGCAGCACACTGAAAAAGGATACTCGTATCTAATTAGAAAATTTTTGGCCTATTTTTTCATGATCATATACATTCACAATATACCCTCCGTTCTACTCAATTCATCACCTCATGATTCTAATGGGGTGAAGGGGTAATTTATCAGGATGGTGATTAATTATCTTGTATATAGGTATTTTAATTTGTACATAACAATAGGGTTGATTAATCATCGGCTTATATACAACGCACGCGTATGTACATTGCTTATTAGTTATAATAAGAATTTTGTTAAGCTTTTAATCATATAAATAATATTTTTGCGTGCACGCATTTGACATCGGAATTTTAATAGGCGGCACAACCGAGAAGATTATCATTGGGAATGCATGGAAACTCATCATATTCCATGCATTCTGAAAGGATAATCTTGTTCAAATGTAATTTCTCCTTCCTCTTTTTGAGGATGTAATAGATTCGCCTTACTTTTTCTTTTCTCGTCTTTGTACCCAAAAAAAAAGGAAACAAAAATAGACTTAGATCTAAACGGCTACCACTCCGTCCCAAATTAAACCTCACATGACATTTGAATATGTGAGAGGATTCAAATTTAATGAGAAGTTAAAATTGGGACGGTGTGGTGCATTTTATATAAAAAAAAAATTGCAAAACGAAAAATTAGCTAGTAAATTAATTGGTACTATACAAGAAAAGTAGATACCTTTTCAAGCAAATGACCATTTGAGATCCTCATCAATTTCTTCTTCGTACCACATCTCATACTCTTGATCGTAATTATTTTTGGGTTTGTCCCAAATGGATTGGAGTGCATTTGAGTTTACAATCTCAATTGCTTCTGAACCCATTTTCCAAGTATCAAGAGGATTAACAAATTTGGTAAATATAGTAATGGGTAAAATATGTGGGACGAATTATATAATCTACTCCTATACTTTTAAGGTATGTAGTAGTGAGATAGTGAGAGCAAACAACTAAGATAGATGTGTATTTATAGGATTAGAATTGAGAAAGACACCCTCCTTATAACCTTTCACTAGTAGAAAAACCCCAAGTAGCTTCGGTTCTAAAACCCAAAAGGCGTCGGTCTTTGGCCGATGCGGATCGAGATGAAGCCTTAAGTGAAAGAGAAAAGGCGTCGGTTACGAACCGACGCAATTTAACGTTTATAGCGTCGGTTGACAAGGGGGAACCGATGCCTACTTAAGGCATCGGTTGCATATAAGAAACTGATGCCTTAAGTCCACTTTTGGCATCTTGGCTCCCTCTACAACCGATGCCTTAAGTATCATGTATTTGTGCACAACTGACGCCTTAAGTATACTATAGGCGTCATGTTGTTGTGTACAACCAATGCCTAAAGCGTACTTTAGGCGTCAGACATTTCTCTAGAACCGACGCCTTATGTATTTTTTTTTTTTTTTTGAAATGGGGCGTTGCTGCTAGCCTACTGCTGCTGCTCCCATTTTCTTTACTAATTCCGTACAACATATAAATGGCAATTCCTACAGACATATTAAATTTTCCAAGCATATAGCTCTTCAACCTGCATTTCAAATACATCTTAACAAACAATACCACCATCACACCTCCACATATCACCGATAAGCAAACTTTCCACAACTTTTTGGATCACCATATATAAAAAAAACCTTCAATTTCGATTACAAGGAGAGTGTGACATTAGTATTCTCAGACCATCTAAATACACATGCATCTTGATGAGCTCTAGTAACAATGGCTCACACAGAAGTGATACATCCTACAATTTTGGGAACCACGAATCTAGCTACCAAACTATCAAAAGGAACTAATTAAACCGATCCATTACCAAGAAGAAGTCATAAATTTGAATTGTTTTACCACGAGGAGTCGATCAGGCAATTATCATCGATCATACTCACAATTTATCCACATCTGCAATAAAAGAAAACGTATACAGCATGCATGTCATTGACATTATCTTCATTCAAGATAAGTGTCGCTAATAAAAAAGAAATAATATATATCAAAACATAACATCACTGGAATTCAAAGAACATCCCCAACGCTAACACTAGTTGAACGTATACTCTAATAGTAGGTCAGATAACATGCTCCCTACCATGAGTCATGAGACTTTACGAATTATGTCTAAGAGTAAGTAAATAATACCACTGTAATCTTCCTTTTTCTACTCTCGCTAAGAGGTTGGCAATACTGTGGTTCATAGCATTTATAGACTCCTACGGTCAACCCTATACACGCATAGGAACAAATGATCTGATGGACACGTAATGTTCTATGCTTCATAAGCACCCAATCTTTCCAGTGGCAAAAACATGATCTTTTGACAAAAATGACAAAACATGCATAATAAGCTAGCTTAGAGAATTACTAACCTTGAATTTATCAGAACTTATATGCAACTATCCATAAAATACTCTGACCAAATATCTCGAACTTGGTTGAGATCAGTCATCGACAATGTTGAAACTTTGAAGCACTAGACAAAAATAGAGTCCAATTAATTTTTTATCATTAATTATAAGATGAATACATTGTTAGCCAAAAGAATCCACAGATATATAAATAGAGATACCTTGGTTAGCTCTTCGTCATTTGAATGAATCACGAGGATGTTATACATGAACTTCATCACATAATATGCGCACTCATAGCTCCCAGGTTGCTGAGGACACTACAGTTTTACGCATTTTAAATGTCAAAAAATAAAATAAAAGATAACATTAATTTTCTATATCACAGAAAATGATACTTACCTCCGCTTTTAGCCAAGATAAAGAGTTTCCTTTTTTCACATCAAGCTTTCCTCCTTTAGAACAATATACCCTCAAAAGCACTGAAAGATAAAAGAAAAAACAGATTCTTATTTGGTAGTGTAAGTAAAAGTAATCAAAGTATAACAATGTTGCCGTAAAAAAAAGCCTATATATAACAATATTACTTGTTTACACATGCTCTTAATAATGGTAGCTTCCTGGGACATTGTTGTTCTTGTGGATCCATAAAATATAGCTCATTTCTTGTAGGACAAATAACAATCAACATCCAATGATTTATGTTAGGAAATTTACCACTAACTATAAATGCAAGACTATAAATGCAAGCAGTTACCGATTTATGTTAGCAAATTTCATACTATTTTAGAAAGTCTTATATAAACTAGAAAGCAAAAGTGTGTACCTCTGTTTGCATACAAATATGTAAGTTCAGCACAACCAACGCAAGTGTATGACAGCTATAATTGATCCAGCATAACCAAAAGACGCTTGTTTTCCTAAAAGCAAAGAGATACCATTGAATCAGCACGACACAACAACAACTACACCAAAGAGGTATTAATGAATTTGATGAACTAGCTAGTTCTTTCTTTCAAGTATGAAGTACCTCAAAATGTAATACTTTTCCCGTCAGAATTTAAAAACAGAATACTACTCCAACTTTTTTTGAAAACAAAACTATATCACTGATTTATTTCATATTAATCACATTTTATTAGGGGTGAGATAAGTACTCCATCCAGATGGTTTATGCTTACTCAGCAATGGAAAGCATTCTAATGTTACAACGAAATACAATTTCCACCAAGTGCAACCACTCCAATTTCAGTTTTCCAAGGGCGAACAAACTCAAAATCCCGAGTCACACAAACAAACAAACAAAAAAGCTCAAAACCCCGTAAATGTTGAGGTCGGGCTAAAAATTAAAACTTGACAAAAATCTGATTTGCAGGAAAAGTACAATATATTGGCTAAAAATTAACCTAAGCCATGGTCACAAAACACATTCTGATGTCAAAACATCAATTAGAATAAACACGTTGACAACTAACAAAAGACACCATGTATCACAGGCAAAGTCAATTTAACCTAATATGACGGTGAAAATTCAAGCTCTAGATGCCCATTAGTTGGCAAAATCAATAAGAGGAAGTTTATTCACCCTGGCCACTCCACCTTTTCCTTGAAATACCACATCTCAATTTGCCAACAGGCGCTACTTAAACCATGATAGAGAAATATTCAATTCACATAGCAGAGTCACAGACTACTAGTAGGCCAAGGAAGATCCAACTATAACGGGATAAGCTTTAATCCTCCGAAGGATTGAAGATAATAGCTGAAATTTAACATAAAAACCCAGAAAAATTGACACTCAAACCCTCCTAAATATTGAAGATAATAGCTGAAATTTAGCATAAAAAAGGCATCAACTTTCATCCAAAAACCTAGCTAAGAACAAAAAATTGAGTAATTCTATTGACAAATTGAGACAAAAACAAACCTAGAATCAAAATTGGAAATACAAGAGATACCCACAAATCAATCACATTCTCTCACATTGAGACAAAAACAAAACAAACCTGGAAGATAATAGAAGAAGAAGAAGAAGAAGAAGAAGAAGAAGAAGAAGATACCGGGGGAGAGAGGGGACAGTCGGAGATCGGAGAGACGATGGTCGACCGACGGAGGGCGGAGAAGACAGATTCTCACCTGAAAAAAGTACCAAAGCCATATGAAATAGTACCAAAACCCATATATAATTTGCCCAAATAAGAAAACTGAAAATTACCGATGATGGAGGTGGGAGAAGACAGTAGGAGGCGCGAGAGGATGGCGGCCGGAAAGACGACGGTGGAGGTCGGAGAAGACAGCCGGAGGCGCGAGAGATTTGAGGTCGGAGAAGACGGTCGGAGGCGCGACAAGATAGGGTTGGTCAGATAAGGAGTCTGTCGGTGGGAAGATTGAATATTATTTGTTGTTTGATTTTTTTGGGTAGGATTATTGTTCTGTGAGTTTTGGTTTCCCGGGTAAATTTTATGGCATCGGTTCTTTTGACAACTGATGCTAAAAGATGATATAAGGCGTCGGTGTACTTGACAACCGATGCCTTAAATGCATACTATAGGCGCGCTTCAATTTTCGTGACTTTTGGCATCGGTTTACAATAGTAACCGACGCCTAAAGTTATTTAAGGCGTCGTCTCCCTAACAACCGACGCCATTTTGGGGACGCTATATTGCTTTTTTCTACTAGTGTTTCCAATTAATGCATTAATTGGGTATCAAAAATGGGTAGACATACTCTCTTGTACTAACATCATAGAGAGAGAGAAAAATCACACTAAGAAATCCCACCGCCTCTCCTCTCAAGCCTCGCCTTTCGGCATCAATCAGGAAAACCAGGGAGTTGTCGAAATTTCATTTAGATATTCTCCGATTTGCGGCCCCATCTCCGGCGATCTATCTGCAGCATTTTTCTATAAATAACGCAACCTTACTTCGGCAGGGTCCGACTTTTCTTGGTTGCTTGCTGTCTTTCGGGATTCGCTCTTTTTTCCTCTGATTTGGTGATTGATCTTCAACCACGATCGCAACATAATCTACCTGCTACCGCCGCTAATTGTCCGGGTTGTTCTGGAAATCAGGGTGGTTTACTTGATTTAGGAACTCTGCTTTTCCTAGCTTCCAGATTTGGGTATTCTCTTGTCTTGATCTCTAATTAGTTGATCTGTTGTTGCTAGTTTAGGTCGTCGTTTTTAGCTTTCAAGTGGGTTTCTCAGTTTGTCTTCTTCTTTTGTTTCCTCGTGGTGGGAGTTTTTTACTTGTTTCGATTGCAAGATGGTTGTTGAATCTATGATCGTTTATCATCTTGCTGATATTAAATTTGGGGATGAGAATTTATCAGAAATGTTTCTGAATTTGAAGGGCCCTGAAGAGGTACTTAATTATGCCCAAAAGTTGAAATTAGATGGTACTTCTTTGTTCAAACAGGGCCAGTTTAAAAAAACTTTGAAAGACCCACGCACAACAGACTTGCTCCCATGTAGCGAACATCTAGGAAAGGGAAAGCACAGCGCCTGGGGCTATTAAAGTCGTCTGCTTTGTTATGTCCTTCGATGGAGAAGGACAAGTGTTGCTAAAGGATCTGGTCGTTTCTCTTAATCTCAATCTAGCAATTTGTGCGCTGAAATTTGGTAACTTTGCACAAGCACATATCCTCTGTTCTTTGGTAATAGGATTGGACTCTGGTAATATGAAAGCTCTCTTTCGAAGAGCTATCGCTTATAGGCATTTGGGTCAGCTTGAAGCTTCTTATCAAGGCTTAATTCAAGCAAAATCTCGTGAGGCTACCAATTCAATAAAGAAGTGTTGGGGGAGTTAGTTCAGGTGGAAGGGTTATTGAGGTCTTTGGGTTCGATTAATGACAGTGTCTCGCCTACTCGCCTTGTGGTTTGTTCCAACGACAAAGGTAAGAATTTGGTTGGTGAAAGTCCGAGCATGGTTCCGTCTTTTGATGGTTTGATCTCCAGTAACATCGGACTTGATAAAGGTGTTGGGTTTTGCATTAGTTCGTTAGCCCTTGATGAAGATTTTAGTTTGGGTTCCAGTAAGCTCAAAGATGGTACCAGTTCGGACTCCAATAAGATAGCCCCTGCTAAAGGTACTAGTTCCATCCCAAGTAGCTCCCTCAATCCGGAGCAAGGGGATTTGTAACACTACGGAATATGGAAAGTGGTTTATGCGGTTTGTCCCACATTGGGAAAATAAGGCTCATATGATCAGTTTAAAATTGATTCCTACCATCATACTACCAACAAGGCCTTCACCTTTTAGAGCCCACGAGAGGATATTCGGGCCTAAAGGGTGACTACCCATCTTATTGGGCTGTGTTGCGACGGACGGTGGTTCGGGTTGTTACAGATTTGGTCGATGAGATGCTCGTGGACTGTCTTGACGCCTCAAAGGATGAAGGTGCAAGGCATAGTTCATTTGATACACTTCCGGCAGCTCCTTCCAGTGACCCAACACTAGTTCGCCTCGTGTAGAGAAAACCGTTGGAGAACACGGTTTTGTGAATAGTTGGCATCCTTCCTCGGTGTTGCGTGTGTCTACGCTTGGTTTGGCCAAATTACAACAAGGTCAAGAGTTAGAGTTATTACATTCCCGGTCATTATCGGTGATGAGCAGTCGTGACATTACCCCAAAAAATCAAATCTTGGGGGAAGCCCCCCACGACTTCGACTCGAGGGCAGCAGTGTCTTCCAACACTCCTCCATTTATGGAAGAGGATCTTGTTCCAGTTGCCGCGTGCCTCAACTTCACCTGTTTCAGATGCCGCGTTCACTGACATCAACTCATTCGCTACTATTCAAGCAAAACAACAACCAGCAACACAGGTAGTGCCCTTTTCCCCTTTAACCTTTGCTTTCCATGCAGTTTCGCGGCGAAAATCAGCGAGGACCTTTGTACTCTGATCCACCACATCTTCAATGGCCAACGTCCTATGTTGCATCTCCGCAAGAGAAGGATGAACTCCTCACTGTCCCCTCCACCCCTGCTAAGTGGAGTTAAAAGAAAGTTTTCGTGTCAACAAAATCTCCCCATGACATCCTTGAAGAAGATGAAGTTATATTCGTTTGTCTTTAGTCCTTTCTATATGTTTAGTATTGGAGGTTTAGGTTGTTACTCTGGTGTTTGTTCGGGCCAGATCACACCTCCTGTCGTGTAGTTCTTCCTTATACTTTTTTCAATAGTTATAAAATTTCCTCTTTGTCAAAAAAAAAATAAAAGCGGGTAGACATCATATTGGGTACATACTTCTCCTTAAATATGCCCTTTAATTGAAAAAAGCACACATAGAACCACGAATTATGGCCTCCCCCAACTTTATTATGGAACTTTTAATTAGAATCTCATCTACCACAAAATATTGATGTGCATTACGAGTTTCGTTTTCTTTTACTTACTTTCTCTTTGGTGTTACACTACAAGAAGAGAGGTGATTTGCGACCAAATTATTTAGTTGCAAAGTTGGTCGCTAAACGCTATTTGGTCGCAAAATCGATTTTGCGACCAATTAGCGACTAATGAAAATTTGGTCACTTGGTTGGTCGCTAATTTGCGTCCAAATATAATTGGTCGCAAATTTGCGACCAACACTATCTTGGACGCTAATTAGCATCCAAACCCTTGGTAGCAGATTTAGCGACCAAAGTGAAAATTGGACTCTGATTAGCGACCAAATTTTGGTCGCTAAACCGGTTCACGGTTCTTGAAAAATACCCTCCCAACCCGTGTTTTGGGTTGAGAGGGCGGTCCAATACTTCACTGATTATCATCAGCAGTAGTGCAGTACACCACACATCACATTCATACCCAAATATGTACCAAAAATCATTCATACCAAAATACATCTCCAAAAACATACCTATCTTTATTGAAAACAAAGCATCAAATTACAACCACCAATAGAAATAAAAAAATAACTTTTTATAACCTGAAATCTCCAAGTTCTTCACTTGTACAGTTGTGCCTCATCAACTTCAACTGGCCTAAGATCTTCAAGCTCCTTCATCTTTTTTTTTTTGCCCAGATCTGAAATTTGGAGAGCATCAAATTTAGAGGAAAAAACAACAACACAAAACTAAAAGAAATGAAAGACATAAAACTAATAATTATTAGATCTAAATAAACATTGAAATTTTTTAAAAACAAAACCATTACAATGACCAAATCTAACAAACTCATCACAACATATAGCAACGAAATCAATTAATAGCAAGTTAGTTACTACAAGAAACACATAAAAAGACGAGGGTGACGGTCAGCAAACAGATTGACTAACCCAGAAAAAATTTCATGTAAAATGAAGAACATTATGATTAGATCTAGAACTAAATAAACCACGAAATGTAAAGCAAGAAAAATTTCGAAACTTAGGCAAATAAATTTAAATAGACAAAAATATTAGATGGGAAATATAATTCTAACCCGGTAAACTTCACATGAGCGACAATAATCTTCACATAATTATTTTCGAGTTGAAGTGTACCCCAAGATGTGAAATGGTAAATTACTTCAAAAAAAAAATTTTGTGAAATGGTAAAGTTTGAATATGATTTAGAAGGAGATATAGAGGAAGAATAGAAGGAAGGAGAGGGAAAATTAAATTGAAGCAGGGCCAAGTTTGAGAGGAGAGAGAATGTGAAATGAAAGAAAAGTTTGAGATGAGAGAGAAAGAGAAAGAGAAAGAGTGAGGTGAGGAGAAGGGGAGGAGCTGCAATGAAGGCAAAAAACAAAACCCTACCCTCTTTTCGTATAATGGACGCGTGGTACATCCAACACACACAAAAAAAATTTTTTAAAAAAAAGCGAAAAACAAGGTTGGTCGCGGATTTGGTTGCTAATTTGCGACCAACTTTAATTTGGTCGCAGATTAGCGTCTAACACATATTTGGATCAAATTAGCAACCGAGTCTTGCATCTAAATAACATTTGGATGCAAATTTGAGACCAAATCTAAATTGGATGCTAATTAGCAACCAATTCAGCAAGCAAAGTGTAATTGGTCGCCAATTAGCATCCAAACCAATTTTTGGATGCAAATTAGCAACCAATTAACGGTTGGACACAATTGTTGGTCGCAAAAGGGCCTATTTCTTGTAGTGTTATAGGGCATGATCTTCTAGGATCGTGCACGCTAACAAAGCTACAAATGTCAGTTAACTTGATAAACAAACTCCTTCGTTGGATAGTATGTGGTACGTACTCGTGATCATCGGCTTACAACACTTGTACACATCGATGTTTTTTATTGTAATTTTTGAAAGCACGTATACAAAAGAGTGTTTTTATAGTGAATAGCTAGTAAATCAAATTTCATTGGATCTGTTATTTGTACTCATTTTTTCTAAGACGTAAGCGTACAAAGAGAGGGTAAATTAGATGACCCTTTAATTCAGGGTATCACCTAACTTATCAGCAGAAACAAAATCAAAGAACGTAGAATTGCTAAAACACAGAGCAGGGGCACAATCCTGAAGATTAAGGATAGAATGCCCAATAGAAGCTAGCAATAGTTTGATAAGAATTTCATACCAATAGCTTTATCTAAAGTCACGATAAATGGCTTCAAGAAAAAAATTTAAAAAGAAAAAGGGTAATTCCTCTCACAAAATTGCATAAAGTAGTGTTCTATATAAAATCCTTTTACACAATGATATTGTTGGAAATTTTATTTCATAAAATTAAATTAATTTATGAATGAAAAATATACGATACATTGTATCTTGACGGTTGTCCAAATTCACTTAATTTTCCAAAACATGTTTTTATTCGTCATGAATAGATACATTGGTTCGTTTGTACCTTTTCACTTTGTCAGGGCCGGCTATTAGCCTAGGCGAGCTAGGCGGCCGCCTAGGGCCCCTGATATTTGGGACCCAATAACTGCTGGATCAATACATATAAATTAGGAAGTAAATATGCTCATAAATATGTGTTTAGCCTAGTGGTATGTGTTTCACCCTTCCATATTTGAGTGCATGGTTCAAATCCTACCTATCTTCATTTATATTGATTTTATTCTTATTTTTTTTTACTTTTCATTGGAAATATTGACGATATAATTAGATTTAGGGCCCTCTATCGAAATTTCGCCTAGGGCCCCCCGAAATCTCAGAGTCGGCCCTGCACTTTGTGTCCCTTCATTGCCTATATAAAGGTGTTTATGTGGGTCCTTTATGTGACGGTATTAATTGTGTAAATGTTGCTTAAGCGTCTAAAGTCTTGTCTATGAGTCATCTTGTCTCCGTTGTCCGCGTCGTCGGTATTGAGTATAAGCACATGTTGAGTTCGCCGGAGCCTTACTATATTGGAGTACTACTTATGGTAAGGATGCAATCCGTTCTATCCTGGGAGACGTATGCCCATAAACCTTGAGTACTGTAGAGGGGGCAATAACGTCTTAAGGACACAACGTGTATTCGTTGGGCTCGGATTATTCTTGCTCTTTTTATATGATTAATGATTTCATTTTACATAATTATTTGGTTGATTAATTTTTACTAACCTTTTCTGTGTGATTTGGTTCCAAGATTGAACATAGTATAAGAATATAAATATTTTTTCTAACAGATACAAAATTAGAGGAGGTTGGTTATTATTGTATATCATTGTTCTGGTAAAGTCGACTAAATTTCATAGGGCAAAATTTTAGAAATAGATAGTTGGATGGTTATTAGTGGACGAGATCGATCAGTGCTCATGCATGTGCCTAGGCAATTATTAACATGCATGTAAGCAAGAAACCATAATGTATAATTTCCATGATATAGATTCATTGGGCTAATAAGTACGTACAACTATCCGACGAAGAGCTAATAATATAAAGAGAGATGTGCAAATTAAATTGTTGGTAGAGCGAATTAAGTAAGAGAAGCAATATATCACAAATAGGCATGCGCATGTTGGTGGAGGGGCAAAGAGCTAGTAGTGAGCTCATCCACAACCAGCATCATAATTCATTAGCCTTCCTCAACAAAGAGCTAGTAGTGAGCTTAATTATTACGATAGAGGTATTATAATTGAAACTTCCGTTGTTAGGTATTTAAAAGAAACTAGTTTGCGTGTCTGTGCCGTGCCCGGCCTCCCTATCTGTATCAATCATACTTGTTTCACATAAAAAAAGGTATTTGATAATTACATTGTACACATAAATGTCACATGTTAAACATTATTTACCATTAAAATTATAGTTTAGCTATAAATAGTAAGTGTCAACTTCACTTAAATTAAAGAATATTGGATATCCCTTATAAGAATGTTGATTACTACTACCTCCATAAAAGTGTAGATGATGTTCTGATCGAAACGAGGGTTTGACTTACAAATATAAAAATAAATATTCATAAAAAATAAATAATGAAATGCACATCGTGAGATTAATATCGAAAAGTATTTTCACATATAATATATTATGAAAAGTACAATTTCGTGCGGTCCTGACATGACATGAACTCAATATAACCCAACCCGCTCTGACCATATGTGAAATTGATCCGACCCTCGTAATTTTCAACTTTACTTGCATTATTCATTTATTATTATCTTTGTTGAGATTACAAACAAACTTATAATTCTACACATACGTAATCATCTTACCAAGAGAAACATATTACGCTTAGAGATTTACATAATTTTTTATATAATATATTTACCGTCTTTAGAAAAATTAATAAAGTCATTGACTATATACATAATTCTGTTAATGAGTGTAATGTTCCCGATTCTAACTTTTAATCCAAGTTTTTGAAATATAACTTTTTCGACAATAAATTACCACACGGAATAGTTTGTAGTAAAGGGAGAACTTTATAATCAATTTTAAGAATAATAATTAACTTAAAGACTTATACTCCCTCCAATTTTGATGATGATGTTGTATTGTAAATGTCACGCACGTATTGACTCTTACTTAATGTATGAAAAAAATGCACATTAACTGTGACATTATAAATGTAAATAATTATTTATCAAAGCCTATTGTATAGTCATCATTTCAAAGTATTATTTTGCATTAAAGGTGACATTATGCGAGAAATCCAAAAACTCGACATGGTAGAACATGAGTCAATTCAATCCTATTCATGAACCCATATTCTTGAACCAATGTTACATGACAGAATAATGTTCAACCTGAACTTGATTTCGTTTCTTATAAAAGAATGAAAATTACCATACGGAAGAGTCGAATGGTAAATCATAATAACATATAAGTTGTAAACGTAGAACTTTATGTATTAACTTTTTACAATAATAAGTCACATTTGTTTGCATCAAATTAAAGGTGCCACAATTCGAGAAATTCAATAACTCAACGTGCTAGAATCTAACTCAACCAAACCCTTTTTACGAACTATTGCTACATAACACAATAATGTCCAATCCAAAATTGATTCCGATAATAGTTTGAAACAATGATACTCAAACGGCCACAAA
Organism: Spergularia marina; assembly: GCA_963680865.1. NCBI lineage: Eukaryota > Viridiplantae > Streptophyta > Magnoliopsida > Caryophyllales > Caryophyllaceae > Spergularia > Spergularia marina. Next base: position 14,981,645 of record OY804560.1, on the reverse strand, counting down.
AAGAAAAGATCAAATTGTATAGACAAATCAATGAACCACTTCTTGTTGAATATTTTTTAAATAAAACTCTTTTGACACTTGTATGAAAGAGTCAAATTGGTAAATTAGTAAACGGAAATCTTTATAGTCAATTTTAAACTAATAATAATTCACCTTAAAGCTTACACTTTTCTCCAATTCTCCACGTTTTGCACATTCTTTTTGGACCTTTTTTTTGTAAGAGATGTGTTGCAAAATGGAAATGTGCCACAAATTAACAATTGTTATGATCATGATTAACGAATTGAAATCATATACTTTGTATAGATTGGAAATCATTTTTTTAGACTGTTTCAACCATTTAATATTTCCTACACTTAATAGATTTTAAAACTTTCCTTTTCCTTTTAAGTTAAAATTATTTAAATATTCAACTAATTATAACTTTTAATTGTTTATGAATATTTTCTTATTCCTGTTTTAAAATTATGTATTTCCATATCCTAATAATCAATAATAGTTTTTTTTATTTTATCCAATAGGATTGTGCCAAGTGTCCATCAATGAAGGGATGTACTCGGCTTTTATAATATATATTAGATAAAATTGTCCAATATTAACGTAAGAGGGCTAATATAGCTTAAATAACAATTTAAATTGATGGTTATTTGACCTTTTGTATATGTCCACTATTCCTAATTAGAGAAAAGTAAGTATTTCCAATGTTATTGAAAGTAGATGAATAACGTAGCCATACAAATGTCGATGTAGCTAGATTTATATATACCTGATAGAGTACAGTGTAATGTTTTTGAACAAACCCCAGCCCATGACAACTCATATTATACGGAGTAATTATTAATTAGCTGATGATGTGACATAAACGCGATTCTTGTATAGTATCCCAAAATTCGATTGTATATAACAAATCCTTTTCCAAGTAATCATATTCCATTTCACTCGTTTGCTCAATTTATATGGCGCTCCCCATCAATATTAGCTCACTCCGAAAAGGGCTTTCACTTTTGTTTTCGCAAGTCAGATTGTTGGTATTAATAACATGATGAATATTTGTTAGATAACCAACTCAACCAAATCAAAGGATTTTACATTTTAACATCGTGTACATCTCTCACGTGAATGTTATTTGGGCTTAAAACTTGGACTATATACCAATCTCATACGACTTGTGCTTGAGTTGCAATTGACCGTATAGAGGGTTACGGGGATTTGAATTTCAGGACCGGATTGAGTCTTTGGTGACCAAATGGTAATAGGAGGTAGTTATTATATTAGTAGGTGGTTAATTGACTAGCAAGTAGCTGTTTTGGTAGCAAGTAACTTGTAGTTGTTAAGAGAGTCTTGTTAAACTAGTTGTTATAAATTACATGTTCGAGAAATTGAATTGCTGAAATATCAAAAGAGAGAAGAGATCAGGTCTGGAATAATCTCAGCTCTCTTAGTACTACAACTGAACCCTGGTTGGTTCTTGGTGACTTTAATGTGATCCGATCACATAATGAAAAGGAAGGTGGTGCTCCTCCTTTGATTCCAGATATGAGTGAGTTTAATGACTGCATCAACTCCTGTAGGCTTGATGATTAGTTAGCCAAGGCTGTCACCTATTGGACTAACAGTCAAGATGGCAGTGCTAGAAGCTGGTGCAAGCTAGACAGAGATATGACAAATGATGCCTGGGTGACTAAGTTTCCTTCTTCTTTTGTTGACTTCAGGCCAGCCGGGATCTCTAATCATTCTCCAATCGTGGTCCAAGTCTTAAAGCCTATAGTTGTAAAGAAATCTTTTAAATTCCTGAACTGCTGGGCGGATCATGAAAACTTTAGCAACATTGTGAGAGAAGCTTGGAAAAAAAACATGTGCTAGGGACAGCTATGTTCAAGCTCTTCCAGAGGTTAAAAAATGTTAAGCATGAGCTTCAACAAGGCTTTCTATTCTAATTTAAGCAGGAGAGTAGATGACTGTCAAATCCAGCTAGCTCAGAGCCAAAAAGAACTCCAACTCCACCCCTTGAATCAAAAGTACATTGAGAACTGCAAAAGCAATAAGGACAAATATGTGAAGCTTAAGAAAGCAACATGTTGTACCAAAGGGCAAAGATTAAGCATCTGAAGGATTCTAATTGTAGTTTAAAATATTTTTTTTGCAAAGATCTCGGAAAGGAAAAATCAGAGCACCAATTGTCAGATTCTGGTTAGGCATGGTGTGATGCATAAAGATCAAAAGGGAATTGTTGCTGCCTTTATTGATTATTATGATCTTCTTTTAGGCAGTGATAAAAGAGTAACAAAAGTAGACTGTAACTTTGTGCAAGCAGGCTCTACTAGAGTGCTCCAGTTTCTAAGGAGGAAATAAAGAAAGCTATTTTTTATATGAATGCGAACAAAAGCCCTGGCCAACATGGTTTCTCACCAGGGTTTTCCAAATCTTCATGGGATATTGTAGGAGATGAGTTTACAAAAGTTGTGTTGGAATACTTTGACAAGAAAGTGATGCATAAAACAGCAAATGCCACAATAATGACCCTCATCCCTAAGAAGGAAAATGCAAGTAGTGTCACTGATTTCAGGCCAATATCCTGTTGTTCCACTTACTACAAAGTTGTGATACTCAGGCCAAAATGAAATGGAGTAAAGTAATATGGAGTGAGGTTGTTATGCCAAAGCATAGCTTCATTTCTAGTCTTGCTATCCAAAAGAAGCTTGCTACTATGGATAATATAATTTACAGAGGAGTTCCAATTGTGAATAGATGTGTGTTATGTAAGAAAGTAGTTGAATCCCATCGGCACTTGTTCGTTAGGTGTGAGTTCTCTGCTCAGGTCTGGTCTGCTGTCCTAAAATGGATAGGAATGAGGGACATAAATTGGGGTCTGCTACAAGAAGCTTTCTGGTTTGCAAAGCACAAGAATCAGAAACATTGGAAAGCTATTTGGAGCAAATGTAGCCTCCCTGCTGTTGTCTATTGCTTATGGAATGAAAGAAATCGAAGAATTTTTGCCAACTAGGAGAAGTCAGCCCAGAAAATCATTAATGAGATCAAATTTTCGGTTTGTGTTAGAGTTTATAGTTGGGAAAAAATTGAGAGTGATAAAATAGTGGAATGTCTGAATAACTAGAATTCTCCTAGTGGTTCTTTTTTTATAAGATATCCTTTTATTTCCATTTTGGATGAATAAAATTTTACCTTCTTACAAAAAAAAAATTATATTATGAGAAAGGGCATTGATACATATTTGTAAAAGTAAAATATAAGGGCATATTTGGAAGGGGAAAAAATGCAATGATACTTCTAATCATGAAATGCTAGTTTGATGAGTAACATTTCATACAATACTCTTAAATCGCTACCTGCTAGTGAAATGATGTACTGTCAAAATGCAAATTAGCATTGGAACCTAGTCTACCGAACATAGCACATCTTATAAGTAGATTCCCTTTAAGGTCTATCTCGATTGGCTGAGCCGTAGCCATCAATTTAAATAATAGGTTAAGATGATCTTCACTTGTTATTACAAAGCATTGTCGAGATTAAGATTTCAAGTTCAAATCTTGATCACATTTCATCTTCTCAAAAGTGGACTCTCACACACTAGATAGTAGGGCGCTAATCCAACCATGTGATCTGGTGTAGCCAATCTTATAGTACAGATTATTATGGCTTTTTTAAACAAAACCACCTATTTTTATATAGAATTGTTTAGGGAATATTTAGATGTTTTTAGAAATTTTAATTTGGAGAAACTCTTGCACCATTGGGTACCCCTAATTAAATTCCTCTCCACATACAAGATATATACAATGTTTTAAAAACCGGACCGGACCGGCCGGTTGAACCGGGAACCGGTCAGTGGTCCGAGCCGATTAGGTCATAAAACCGGGGTGGTCAAACCCGGTCAAGAACCGGCCGGTTCAACCGGGTTTTTGACCGGGTTTGACCGATTTTGGTTCTTTTCGTATGTTTTTAATATTTTTGGCAAAAATTTAATTATTTTATATTTTTATTATTATGACGTCATCCGGTTTTTTATCCAGTTGAAACGGTCGAACCCCTTGACCCATCGAACCCCCGAGGTTACCGGTTCGGTTTTTAAAACATTGGATATATATGGTCATTTATCTCTGAAGTATCTTTTTATTCGAATAATTGGACTTGTTAAGATATCAAGCAATTAATTACACTTAGGTCATAGTAGCTTAAATTTATTGATGAGAAGTGATCGAGATAGTTCCTTCAGGAGAAATTGTATACATGTCGCAAACTTATATTAAGTGATTTAGAATTAACACTTTCAATTGTAGATAGGGTGTTGAATACGTCCCCTTCACAAAACCAATAAATTAGTGATTTTGATATTATCACGCGTGTACATTCACTTGTTACTTATATTATTTGTATGAATGCCATTTTTAAAATGTCTTGTCCTCTACTCGACGTTCCTTAATTGGCTGGTTGTGGAGAAATATATGCACATGGAATAAAAATGGGGATAAGAAGTAGTAATCATTGGGCCTTAAAAAATTGCTTAAGAGTTTTACGTAACACAGATGATAATGTCAAAACTTCGCATGCACAAGTGTGACATGCATATTAGCCCGTGCTACTTGCTCCACCCAATACTTTTCTGATCCTTCGAAATGGAACATTTTATTTTAAATAATGCTCTAAATTAAAATAATTTAATTTTTTGGTGTGAAATGAAAGTATTTATATAGAATGGGTCCACGTAGGATCGGATACCCCGAACAAAATTTGCACCAAAACTGCTGTGGCGCGTGACGGTTATGGCCATAACCGCTCAGTCAGAGGGTTTTGATGGGTTCTTTTTGCGTCAAAATTATAAGATTGACCAAAACTGCCCCAATTCTCAGCGGTTTTGGTCCATTACCGCCCAAATTCTCAACGGTTTTGGTCCATAACCGCCCCAATTTGCAGCGTTTATGGGTATGTAAAATCGTCACGCGCCGTGACGGTTTTGGTTTGTTTAAAAAACAAACTGAAGCTAATGTTGATCCTACGTGGACCCATTGTGCGTAAATAGTTTGATTATGCACCCAAATCTTGAATTAATTTATTTTAGAGCATTATTTAAAAAAATCGTTCTTCGAAATGCTTGTAATTATACAAAAAGAATTATTTCCTCGTGTTCTAAATTATATTCCACAATGAAATAGCACGAAATTTTTTGTACGAATTAAGATGTGGTGGAAAATGAGAGTGGGTAGGTCACAAACCATTAGGACCACAAAAAACATTACAAATAAGGAAAGTAGAAGATCATTTAGAAGTGACTCAAAAAAGAAACAGGAACATCATTCAGAACTGCAGAGAGTGTTATTATTTGGATGCCATGGGATTCATGGCTACGTAGTCTATACTAAGGCCATGTGCGATTCAACTGTTTTCAAATCAGATCATATTTATTCAAATCAAATCAAATCAGTTTTATTCAAATCAAATCAAGAGTATCCAAATAACAATCAATGAATCTAGTCTATTTCTAGTTATTAATTCGTCTAATTGTAGTTAGTTTATCAATTAATTCAGTTCAGATCAAATGAAATCAAGTTTATTCAAATTAAATCAAATTAGATCAGTTCAATTTAAATCAAATCAAAGCAGATAAAAAAATGCAGTCCAATCGCACAGGGCTTAAGTAGTCTCATCAACCCGTTTTTATCGATCTATTGAAGTGTGCGCAATTCGTGGAAATTAAATCTACTACAGCACAATTTACGAATGCAAATGACTTGGGATTGTTTGTGCTCGACCAAGCATGTATGGGTATCTCAAGGTCAAGCCCTACCGATCCAAGTCAAATATATGTCACATCAGTGAAATAATCATCTCAACCAAAAGACTAGGCCAGTGGTAAGGCATCAACAATAGTTTTTATACATTACACACTCTCTCACTTGAATGTCGTTTGAGTTTGAAGCGTGGATAATACACGTGCAAACTTCGAACATTAAAGTTTTTATATCATGTGAAAGAATCATCTCAATTAAAAATTAAAGTTGCAGTAATTTTGTGTAAAACGGTTACACAACCGATTTCTAATTGACTTGTAAGGCAAATCTTGAAAAGAACAGCAGTAGCCAAGTTGGCATGATCGCATGAGATCTCCAAATTTGACTGTCAGAGGTAGAAAACTGTAAATGAAGCTCAAGACAAAAGGGATATATCTTCGACCAGCACGCTTTTAGTTTCTAGTGATGTGTATACCACAAATTATCCCACACATGTGAACAAGAAAAGCATTTGTGGTTCGTTGCTGCAAATCTTACGTTTCTTTTAACTCCATGATGATGATGCCCTAAAAGGCGCAATTATGCTAGCCCCTCCCCCCCCCCCCCCAATCTCTTGCTCCTCATCGGATGCAACTCTTTAAATCATAGATAACACGCACCTAGTCAAACCTTGTGTGTCAGAGTCCACTTTAAGAAAAAACGATTCTTTGAATTTGAACTTAAGACTCAAAGTTTCATCTAATTAATATATCTTATACTATACATTAAAAGTTGTGTTAGAGGCAACGACCACGTTCACCGGCTTCAGATAGGCCATCTGCAATGCCACGTGGCATGTCTCTTCAATTTTCTTTTAAAAAATTCATTTGAAATATCTTTTATGATAAAGATTATAGCGACATTTTCCATATCAAAAAAATTCACTATATTTTTTTATTATAAAAAATCAATGTTTACTATAAATTGATTTCATCTTTACCTTATTATTTTGTACTTTCCTTATTATTTATTTCAAAAATCACATCATCTATATTGAAAGTGAAAGTTCTATAAATAGTAAATTTTATTGATAAAATTATTTGTTCACAAAGAAATTAAATGATCGAATCTATTTCGGGCTAATATGGAAATTATTAGCTAATTTATAAAAAATAATATATAATTTATTGTGATTATGGTGGTGAGCTAATTTATGGAAAATAAATAGTGTTGCTAATAATAATATAACAAAGGTAAATTGACAATTTCATATAATGAATATAACAATATAGATATACAGCCCGGGCGCGAGCCGGGCATGCAAACTAGTTATTATATTATTAAAGCAGCCTTTTTTTGAACTCCCACAACGATTGGAACATTCTAGAATGTCCATATTTCAATATTTTTTTATTAAAAATTATATTTAAGTCTTAAGTATGGTAAGTCACCAAATACTTTAATGTAAATTATATAAAATATGGTAAGTAAAGAATAATTAAAAAGGAATGGAACATTCTACAAACTCAATTTAATAGGAATTGTACATGATATGGTAAGTAAAAAATAATTAAATAAGATTCTAGAAACTCCATATTCATCAATATAGGAGGGATTTATCGGGCAAGCTTTATTGTTATACTTTTCTAATCCTGATCTATCATATTCATAATCCTAATCGAAGTTAAACAATCAACTAGCTATAAAATAGTTGAAGTCCTAGATCAACATTCACAATCATAATGCCTGATCATATATTCATATATACTCGGCTGGCTATAATAAGATGGTAAAGTATTGATTGACAAGTTTGAACATTGTTCTTTGTTTATTAGAATTTTGGATGCAAATTAAAACATAATAAGTTTTTGTAGTAACCTCATAATTTAATTTCACTAAAAAATATTTTATATATTAGCAAGACATTTTTTAAAATTAACGCACATTGTTATATATTAGTTTTAAAAAACGCATTTTTGAATCAAAATGGTTTATCAATCCTCTTGATGATGTGTATGACATATGAGGAGTAATAGTGGTATAAGTAATAATAAATCATAATATAGTAAGAGAGTATAGGAGTATCATATAGTACTTTATATTATATCATACATTTAGTTTGTTTCTTTGTTTGTTTTTTTTTTTCTCTCTTTTAATTTGCTGAAATTAAATTATTGGAAAACCTGACTATAGAAGCATAACATCCGTATGATCTTACTCCTATTTTGAGTTCATCTCCATGTAACAAAATGATGTGCAACACATGCATGCCCATACAACCGAAACCCTAGGATGAAATTTTAGAGTGCATAACCTTGGTCTGCAAACGAAATTCGCGTTGTATATATATGCTATTAGAATTACATACTTACAACAACCAAGTATTTGATCTTTCGATTAAAAATTGGGTAAGTTACTTAAACTTTCTAATTTCCTATAGTGATCTACCTCCATACTAATTAATGTCAACGATTGGTTCATAAGAAAACACATGTCAAATTTTCACCTACATTTTTGTTAAGCAAATGTTTATCGCAATCACACAGATTTTTTTTACCTTTAGAGAAATACTAACATACTCCCTCCGTACCAGTTCAAACGCCCCACGTAAAAATCGACCTCTTATTGGGAAGGGAGTACACACTACTCAGTCAATTAAAGGTCCAAAAAAATTGCATAGCAAGTTAGAGAAGACTCTAATCTAACTCGCTATATAATTTTTTTGAAACTTTGATAAACGGATTAGTGTGTACAACTTTCTCAACACGGGGGGTATTTTGGGGATGGCGCGTTTAAACTGGGACGGAGGGTGTATACAACATCTCATAATCACATATCTAATTATTGGGGCTCAGTAAGAGCATATAAGTTCTCAATTTTCTAAAAAAAATTGAAAATAACTGTGTACTCGGGTTATATAAAATGCAAGTAATATGAAAGTTTAGATATTCATCTGTTCAATTTTATCATCATGATTAGACATCAATGTTAAGAGACCCCGTGCAACGATTAAAAAATTACATACAACATTTCATAATCACATATCTAATTAACCTAGGTTTATTTTTCAAACGGACTTAAATAAATACTAGCTAACCTAGACTTAACGAGATATATAAGTCGTCTCTTATTAAGTTCAATACAATGAAAATGTCACTATTGCTCACCCCCTCTTAATCTACAACTTCCAAACTTCAACATTTCATTCACCTCTCTATTCTACTGGATGCTTTAATTCAGCATAATACGCCACTATTCTGGATGGTGATTGGCTAATCGGTAAATTAGGCATGTAATGCCATTATAATAATTACTGAAAACACTTTTACATGCGTCGTACTGATGATGTGTGACAAAATTAAAAGCACCTAACTATAGTGTGCCAAAATACGTTAACCTTACTTCTTGGACGATGTGGGACAATCTTTAATGGCAAGAAACAAAAAGAGTACTAAAAAATAATCCCATATTATTGAAACATGACGAAGTGGAATATATAATTTTTCTACTAAAAAATCGTACGTTAAGATATTTATTAGAGAAGTGGATAAATAGGTGAAAGGAGATGCATTAACCTAATATTATAGGTGAAAAGAGAACTGAAAATGTGGAACTCTAGAGAAAGATAGAAACACAAGGATATCATGTCAATATTTTCAACAAATAAGTAATGATATCTTTTATTAAAAGAGGCTAAGTAATACAACAATATTTAATGTAGTTTGTTTGGATAAAAGTATAATTGTAGTGACTTTAAAGTGTGCTGGTTTGAGAGTGTAAGTTTTTTTTTTTTTCGGGGTAAAATGAGGATCATAAAATGAAAATAATTACCTACATAGATGATAATAGTCAAATTTTGATCGGTTCAACTTTATCATCATAATTGTATATCGTCATTAAGAGACCCATGCAACGCACCGGCTTATTTCTAATTTGTCATTATACTATGCATATTTTGTCAAACACTTCCTTATAAAAGGTTGAGTTTGCCAAACACTGTCAGGCACTCTCTTATAAACTAATTTTTTTTCAAGCACTCCCAAATGAATATTGCCGGCCACAAAAAGTCAACTTTCCGGTATAACAACCATCTAACACGTGACTTTAATCGGATTTGTCTTTAATTTTCTTTTCTTTTTTCTTTTGTTTTTTTACATATCCCTCCACTATCAAGAATTCAAGATAATACAAAGGCCGATGACAGTACAGCAGAACTCAGCAGAACATGGAGCCATGAATCATGATAGCATCATAGCAGCAGTGAAATCATGCCTCCCAAGTCCGAAGCATGGCTTCTCAGTTCTCACTCCACCTCTCAATACTGGCTAAGACGAATACAATAAACAAATACAATTGCAAAAGTAAACGAGGGATAATACAGGTCCTAAGCACAGTACAGTGCAGGAGCGTAAACTAAGCTCAATACAGATAAGATATCAAGAACCTCCTACCATTTTTGGAGGAGCGCACACCAGCCTCCTTGAGACATTTCCTTACAATTCCACGGACAGTCACCAAAAATAGTACTACATCTCTGTACTGTTAACCAAACCCAAAAAATCTTATGAAAGTGTTTGAATTAATGTAGGAAAATAAATCGTAACATTAATTATCAAAAAAATCTTCCCACAGGAATGGATTAAGTATCAAGACATGGAACAAAATTCCTAAAATATCCCAAAAATGAGCTCAATATAAGTACCTATGAAAAGTTACCCTCTCTCAAAAAGAAACTTAATAACTATAAATGTTCCGAAAAAGCTAGGAATCTCATGTGGTGGTAGTTTGTGTAGATCTAGAGTTATGCAACTGCAATAGGAGCGGGGACAGGGACCTCAATGTCAGTGGCCAACACTGGTGGTTGAATGACAATCTCATCATCTTTAGGTGGGTGAATGACAACCAAGTCCGGCAATGGAGTCATGGGACCCTGCTTGCCCTTGGGATCCCAGTCGAGCATGATTCTGACCTTAATACCAAGGACACCCTGTTTCAAATATAATCATCCAGGGGTGTAAGCAGAAGATCAATCATGCACAAAAAACTGAAATATTAATATACTTGGGGCTTTGGTTCAGCCTAAGAGAAAGAAGAATAGAAACAGACCTGTCTAAGAAGAACGTGCCTCACAGCTGAGTCGATGTACTCCTTCACAGGTTGACCGGAAGAGATCATGTAGCCATCCTTAAACTTCATGGACTTGGCACGCTGAGCTCGGAGCTTGCCACTAACAATAACCTACAGGAAAAGCAACACGGAGCATTAAATCATTATTATAAATTTACCTAAGTGATAAAGACATGATAGACAGCCGGAGTTGTGTATGCACCTCGCATCCCTTAGCACCACTCTCCATGACAAACCTCAGAACACCATAGCATGCCCTGTAAATTAAGATTGTAGAGTGTCAAGTACAGATATTTATCAGACATTGCATTCTAGATTTAGACTGGCTTGAAGAAAATAGATCAGAACAGACATGGGAAGATGGATATCGATGCACATCTAAAATATACGGCACAAGTGAAAGATAGAATAACCCGATACAGATCAACCCATCCCACAGCAACTACTGCTCTCAGGAAATACCATGTTAGATAATAAACAAAAAAAAAAAAAAAAAAAAAAAAAAAAAAAACAGTTCTTAGAAACTTGTAACCTGCTCACCATAGATTTGTAACTCGACATAGAAATATTTGACGATTGCAGGTTCATAGTTTCTGAATTCTGACCCTGATGAGCCGCTGTCACCTCACAAATTACCCAATACTGATCGCAAATTTCAATGAATTTGTACGAAGAACTAACCGGGGAAAATATTGTAATCTACAGCATAGTGACACCCCACAAAACAGACTTACGGACACTAAAGACAATTTGTAAGAGAAGATCTGAATAAAAATCCCAAAAAAAAAAAACTTTCCATCCTTTTAAAACTCGAAAGTCCAGTTCCGCAACTGCCGGGGTAAATTCATAGCTATAGCCAGTTCAAAACAAGAAAAAAGCAGTGCAGTGATACTCCCACACTGGAAATGACACGTGCAGAAGCAAAAGATACCAGTAAATTGGGGGGCTATACTAATGACGGATTTATATTTTTCTTAATCAACAAACGAGGGGAAAAAAAGACTTCAGCAGGAAAAAAACATCTCCACTCAAAGGATACTACATTATCAAGGAAGTGACAGAAATGTGAGGTAGAAAAACATTCACACAACTTCAAGCTTCAGTTGTGGAAGTCAAGAAAAGATGAAGAACCAAGAAAATGTTTTCCTACCTCCTGACGGCCAATCCTCCAAGAAGCTTGTAACGCAATGACTCGGCCTGAGCGATGGCACAAAGTCCCCTGTTGTTAACCTTCTCAGCATAAAGCTCAACAGTGTTCTCTGGGAACTTGAACCTCTTCTGAACAAGGGAAGTCAGCTCCCTAATTCTCCTACCCTTCTCACCTGATAATTAAAAAGGAACAAATTAAGATAATTAACAAGGATGACGCAAAGGCTGATCTTCAACTTCCCTATTCAATTACAGATGCCTGTGGTTTTAGCCTGTTTACACAAGAGAAAATACACATACACGTGATTGAATATCACTTGATGTCTTTGTTGTCCCTTGTAAGCTAACATAAAAATCAGGGAAACTACATCCCTACGATACTACTTCGGAAATTTGTAAATAGTAATTCACTACTATTATCAAGGGCAGTTCCTAGAACTACACACATGACAAGACACTGACTAAAGGTGAAAACAACACAATGTAGATTCAAATTTCACATGATATTCCCTCACTACATTAACAACACTGATACTATCTTCAAAATTCATTATACTCAACTCAATCAAATATCGTAATCAAAACTACTAAACGATTCGCAAACGATGTATGCTCCACCAAACCAATTCTTCAAATACAGAACTAAAAAAAAACAATATATCCATCAAACAAACCACAAAGATCTCAAAGAACAACTTTCACACACATTCAAATCCATCATCACACAAAACGAATGGCCATCATTTACATATCAAAGAAATTCACCAAACTCAAAAATCACACAACACCAAACCAAAATCACACAACAATGTAAGATACAAAAATGAAGAAGTGTAATCACCAAGAACATTCTGGGTGCGGGTAGCACGAATGATGATCTCAGTACGAACAGGAGTGACACGAACTTCAACACCAGAATAACCATCTTCAGCCAATTCTCTTGTCAATATTTCGTTCAACTCCGCATTAAACACTCCGTCTGCGATAAACTGCCCATCAAAAATTAAAAATTACTAAATTGTAAATCATAAGATTCAAAACCCACTAATAGAATATGAATACAATCAAAACCCAGAAATTATAAATGCAAATTATGAACAATATTGATGCTTTATTTGATGTTTTTTAGGGAAATAATAATAAAGATGGTACCTTTCTCTTCTTGCTCATTTGGGTCGCCATGATTGGAGGGTTTGAGAGGGATCCGAGAGGGATCCGGTGGTAGCAGGAAGGAGAGAGGGAGCGTGTGTGTGAAGAGTTTGCGGCAGAAACCCTAACAAAGTGCAATTTTCTGAGATTTTAGAGGGTGCGATTAAAATGTGAAAAGTAGTTTATATGATTTTCAATTTGGTTGAGAAATACAACAGTACATGGGTTTTGGTGGGCTGATCATCATTCCTTTTGGTTTGTTAAACCTAGCTTAGCCCAAAAAAAAAAAAAAAAAAAAACAAACAAACAAACAAAAAAAGGAAAAATAGTAACTCGAACATCTCCTGTAGTTTTCGGTTTTTAGTTTTCCAATTTTCTTGAAATAAAAAAAATCAGTTTTTGTAGATAAGAAAAAACGGTTGTCAATTTTTAGTTGTTGATCGTCATATATACAGAGTAAGTATTAATAAATATAGTAGTATTATCAAAATAAAGGTAAAAGCGAAACTTATTTTCATGTAATTGTAAACAAGTATACAAATTTGCAAATGAGTGTGTTGATTAGATATTGCTTGAGTTCTTAAAGATTGTTTAGACACACATATATAAATGAAGTCAAAATCTAATCAATCAATCATCAATCAATATCAATCAATCAATACATAATAATAAAGGAGAGTTTTTTTAGGGGGCCTACGTCGAAAGTTGAGGTTTTGGAGCTCATAGAGTCCAACTATTGTAGGATTGTAGAAGTTTAAAATCGACCATAATCCTATTACAATTGTATATTCACGTTGTGCTTTTATTATAAACTCCTAATAAAAGTCTAATCCTACTACTAAGTTTAGTTGGAGTAGGAGTAATAATATGTAGTAATATGTAGTAGTAAGAGTAGGAGTAGATTAAACAGTTCTTTGGATATCTTAACAGCTGCCCACATGGCACATGATAAAAAAAAAAGTCTATATAAATTACAACATCAATTTGGATGTTCATTTTTGAGAAGTTAATTAGTATAAACCATGAGATAAAATCCTACAATAATAAGATTCACATTTAATATTAAAAAAAAAGGGTTGAACTATATCGGCGATATGAGATTAAACTATTTTTATTTTATAAAAAGGTCGCATGATTTTTATGATCAGACCAACTGCAATTTCTCAAACTCTTTTATCAATTGCGGCTAAATAATGGACAATATAATAAGCTTAAACAAGAGATCCTAATTTTTTTTGTACATAAGAACATCTAATGTTGTCGGGGAGGGGATATGAGGATTCGAAACCAATAAAAGTTTAAACAGGTTGATTTCCTAATCACTGATAAGCTAATCTTGATCCTCAAAAGTCGCTAAATAAGTCTAATGAGCGTCCATTGTCTGTATTACTAATCCTATTGAAAATAGCCTAATTCTAAAGTTACTCATTAGTAAATCAGTTTAACAATCTTAATAAAGTTAAACCCTATGGAGTGTAAGTTTATCACTAATGTCACATCACAATATAACTAATCTCAATGGGTACCAATTGACTTAAATTGATATAAAGATAAATACTCATTATTATAATTTATGAAGGTATTATGATATTTAAATGTGGAGTAATTCTAAGGTGCTTGACAAGTACCGCAAAGTACAATAAGAGTCATCATCTCAACCATTCATAATGTTCAAAATCAATCTACACCATCCATTATTTTTATTTAGATATATTTTATAAATTATATTGTAAATAAACAAAAAAATTAGAAAAAAATGGTTAAATACATTTATTTAATATTTTATGCTTATATATACCTTGTACAAACTATATCTAATATAATTTGATAATTTTTTCCTTTTAGAAAAATTTATTAAGTTATTTAAAAATGATTTAGTATGGTGTTTTGCGGTACTTGTCGAGTACACTAGAACTCCTCTTAAATGTGATACAATTACATATGTTTGTGTTAATTAATAAGCATATAAACAAAAAGACAATTAACAATTCACGAAAGAATTGATTATTTCATTTTTATATTGTGCATGTTTTTACTTACTATCATAAATTGATCAATGCTAAGGCCTAAAGTGATATCAAAAGTAAACACCATACATGGCATGAGATCTATATATAACATCATCAACATTTTACAAGCTTAATATTGTAAGTTACACACTTACACTACTAGAAGTGAATCAAAATTATATTGTAAGTTTGATGAGTCACAATTAAGTTAAGTTAAAAGATATATACCTGTTATTATAATTTAGTATTTACTATGATATTTTAAATTTGATACAATGCAATCACATACTCCGTGGGATAATATTAAAAAATAAGCATACAAACAAACAAAAAAAAGATAATCGATCAACATAAAGATTCATTTTTTTAGTATATCATCTTTAGCCTACGTTTACATGGGACTAATAAATTTTCTTTCATAGATAAGGAGTCCTAATAACATCACTTTTAAAATTCCATCTCGAGTTAATCTTTCTTTATTATGATCGAAGGATGTGGGCGAAAACAAATTTCCTTAGAGCGCTAAAAATACTCTAATCTAGCTTCCTAGGCGATGTGAGATAACCTTCAATCTTGGTAAAACATAAGAGTACTGGTCAAAAATTGTAACACATCGTTAAATCATGAAGAAATAGAATATAGCCCCTATTATAAGACTATTATAAATGAACTTGGCAATGTACGTACACTCTAGATACAATAAATATTCCACATTGCTCATGGAGGAATTTATAAAATTAGAGTGTGAATACCTTATCAGTATACATAGCTTGATTTTTTTTTACGGTTATGTTACAAAATACCACCTCCGTTTCAGCTCAAAAGCCCCATGGGCCATTTATAGTGGAATAAGAAAAATTGGGTCATTTGTAGTAGAATAAAAAAAAAGTCTAGAAACTACGTAATGGTAGTGGGAAAAAAATTAGGAGAAAATAGGAGAGAGAATGTGAGGATTAGCAAAAAGTGAGAGAAAGAATGTGACAGATAATGGAATAATTAGAAAAAAGTAGGAGATATAATGATATTCCAAAATAGATCGGGTATATGAGATGGGACGTTCAAAAAAGGAGGGGCATTTGAGCTGTGACAGAGGGAGTAGTAATTAGAATGATTTGCTTATGAGAATCCTTTGGATGTATTTATTACACTTCTGTTAGGCTCATACCATCTTAACGAAAGAGTAGCATAAATAGATTAATTTTCCAAAACAGTAACGATAATATTGGTAGTATATTTTGCTCTATAAAAGTCGAAATATGTATACTCAACTAAAATACAAGTAATAATCCTAAAATTTAAATTAACAAGATATTCAAATAAACTTATTTCTCAGTTATGTTTAAATTATGAGATTAATATAAGATTATTATTCAAGTAAACCTTAAATGAGTTTAACAAGAGTACATTGTTCACTAATCTCATTGAATATAGGCTAATCAATAAGCTACAGAAGTAGACCGTTTTCACAATCTTTAAAGAGTTAAAACCTTATTCAGGAGACATGAGTGTACAAGTTAGCACTAAATTAACATCACATCATTCCACAAGTTCTTGAGCAAATATGGGGGATATATAAATTGTACAGTGAGCGAATTGAATTTCAACAAGAAAGAGTAATATAAACCATTATAAGGGTGCATTGATAAAGTTTAATAATTGATTCAAGGACTCTCTAACTTTTACAAGTTTTAGTATACTACTATATTTTTTCAATCGGTATATGGTACCCCGGGGGTACGTAGCTCTAGGTACCCCCGGTTCAAGTGGTATATAATGAGTGAAATTTGGGAAATAATGAGTGAAAGTTGAGATATAATAAATGGAATAAAGTTGTATATGATGATTGGAAATTCAGAAATAATGACTGAAAATAAATAATGACTATAATGTTATATATAATGAGTGAAAATTGAGAAATAATGAGTAAAAATTGTAAAATAATGAGTGAAAGTATATAATGAGTGAAAATTGAAAAATAATGAGTGAAAGTATATAATGACTATAATGTGGTATATAATGAGTGAACAGTTAACCGGGGTTACGTAGCTCTAGGTACCCCCAGGGTACCTTGTGTTATATTTTTAAGTGGCAATTCAGATCAAACATTAACAAACAATTTAAGTTTAAACCAAAATTTTAAATTTGAGATTAGATCAAGAGTCCGTGCAACGCACGGGCATTCAACTAGTATATATATCTAAAAGCTAATCATTTGTAGCGCATTGAGGGCGTCGGGAGGTCAAGAAATGCACACAGAGAGTCCATAATTTGCTAAACTCTCACCTAAGGTATTAAAGTAATCCACATTAAACATTAAAAAATGCACACACAGAGTCCAATATTTGTAAATCTTATTTAATAAAGCTATCAACATGAAACATGATATAAACAGATATAACTCGGGATACGCATATCAGAATATTACGATACATGTATCTTCAAGTTCGTGTCGAAATTTATGTCAATATAAGATCCATTTACAGATACTTTTGAAAAGTTAAGAAGCTAATAATTTAGAGCGCATTGAGAGTATCAGGAGGCCAAAAAATGCACAAAGAGAGTTCAATATATGTTAAATTCTCACATAAAATATTAAGATAAACCACATTAAACATTCAGAAATGCATGCGAAGAGAGTTCAATATTTGTAAAACTCTTACGTAATAAAGTTATCAACATGAATCATAATATAAACTGTAATAACTCGGGTTACGTATAGCAAAATATTACGATATATGTATCATTGAGTTCGTGTCAAAATGTATTTTAATATAAGATCCATTTGCACATACTTTTGAAAAGTTAAGTGTGATTTTGGTGTAGATATGTTGACAAGTTTAAATTTTTTGTGAAAAATGATTTAAAAATAAACAAAAAAGAGTATTATTTAAAGATCAAGTAATACTCCATACAAATTTACAATGGCGATTGAGTGTAATTAGGAGACGTTTTAACTAACAAACATTTAATTAGTTATCATGGTTTAGTTATTTATTTTGAGATTAACTTAATAAATAAGAATAAACGATTATGATAAAGTGTCCGTATAACGCACTACACATAGTTTTGAAATGTTAAATATGATTTTGGTAGAGATATGTCGACAAATTTAACACTTTTGTGAAAAATGATTTAAAACATAACAAAAAAAAATATGCGTACGTAATTTAGTGAGATTAAAAGACATCTTAACTAACAAACATTTAATCAATTATCATTTGTTTTAGAGTAGGTAATTGATTAAAAAAGAATATGAAAAGTCTCCCGGTTTAATTAATTATCATGATTTATTTATTTATTTTCAGATTAACTAATTAAAATATAAGAATAGTCGATTATGATGAAGTGTCCCGTGCGTGGCATGGGCTTTTCACCTAGTTCACATAAATAAATTAATATAACCTCGAAATTAGAAATCAGATTTGGTTGAAAGTGTTATGTAAACGTAAGATTTTGTTGGATAGAATTGCATCTTTTGAATATAATCGGATTTATTTTGAATGTAACTGAATTGATCTGATCTGATTTGAATGACTCCGAACTGGTCTGGTCTGATTGAATTTGTGAATTGAGTTGAAGTTTTAGATCAAGATATATATGGAATAAATTCGTTTATCGTTATTTCACCGATTTAATCTAATGTATACTCCCTCCGTCTCATCTCATACGCCCTTGCGATATTTGTAGTAGAATAAGAAAAATTGATATAGTAAGTTGAGTGGGGTAATATTAGCAAAAATGAGGAAAGAGAATGTGAGGATTAATAAAGTGGGAAAGATAATGTGAGTGGTGATGTGATAATTTAATAAAAGTATGAGAGAGAAAACATCCCAAAATAGATGATGTGTTTGAAGTGGGACGTCGGGAAATGAAATATGGGGCGTTTGAGCTGGAACGGAGGGAGTATATTAAGTTAGGTTCAGGCAAGGACGTTAGGAACCATTTTAGGTCGTTCGATGATGTAATAGCCCGAACCACCATACATCGCAACACAACTCAATAAGATAAGAAGTTACTTCTTAGACCCAAATATACTTCTGACTTCTGACAAAATTATCACTTCTGACCGGATACGCCCCTATTCTATATAAATTGGCGTGATAATTTGATATTGATGATATCTTAGTTCGAAATGAATGCTAAATTTAGCCATTTCAGCGAAAGAATCACTTGAGTTGGTTGTGATGAATCTGATGATGATAGTGTCATTGTAGGACTTTGTCGGTTTAGGACTTTGTCGAGGTGTCTGTGTCATCTGTTAGATTGTTAATAACCTGAATTTCCACAATTGCTTAAAGTACATTCCACTTGATGAGGCCCTTTTAAGGATCTCTTATTGTTTAGACACGCGGTTGTCCAACTTTCGATGTAATGTGATGTAGCTTCTATTAATCGAAATCTGTTTAGGAATGCTAAGATGTTAGCTGGTGTTAATGACAAGAAAGAAAAAACCTTTTCTAGATGGGTTCACATCTCCACAACCAAGCTAAGTCCAAGCAGAAATTAGATAAACTAACATTATCCCATAAAAAATTGACTTATTCATGTCCTTGAACTTATTAAAGAGGGCTGGAGCAACAACTCAAAGCATACCCCTTATTGCAATTGTCCTCTAATTAGGAAAGACAACTTCAACATCCAATAGCGTTCTTAAGATGAATGTAACAATAACAAACTTTGTGTATTACCCTAAAAATGTATGGGTATCATGCAAAAAAGAATTCCAAATGTGCAATATATCCTGATACTTGTGCTTGAAACCGTACCACATTTGCACAGTTTCGCGGCCGATGATCTTACGATAATTTTGGAACATGTACGCACTGATTATATACAAACGATACAGTATGTGAAATAAATATTACACTGGATTATTACACAAAAACTACTGATTAGCGTCTTTTGTAGGTCATGGGTCCCTAGGAAATTCTTCGCACCTTTCATATAGACAGAGAAGCCTTTACTCTTCTAATGTCTTTCCGAAACTCTTCTTTGAGTCCGTCACTGATTTCCCACACTGCTGAGTCCACTTGAGTCTTCAGTAACTCGTGATTGTTGGCCTTAAAGCTTTCTCTACAAGTGATCAAGTGAGATAACATATTAGCTAATTCTCTTGTGCACATAATGTATCAAAGCATCAATGTACAATCCCCAACAAAGCATACTAATTCATGATTTGGCATGTACAGAATGCATATAAGGTAATTACATAGATCTAGGTAAACTTACCTATACTATACCTATACGAATCCTTTCTTTTATGAAAAGGAAGACTATGGGATAACTATGCCGCAGTTAAAAAGACTTACAGATATGCCAATTAGTGGTTGATATTTCTATACAATGAAATCTCTACAAAGCATTTTCCAGTTCTCTAGTTATCACAAGTGAAAGGTAACTGCTCAAAATGGTCCGACCTCTCCTCCCCCGGTATTATAATGTATTATAATCAGAGCAAGCAAATGTTTAAAAAATAAACCAAAATCAGAAGGGTAAACTGATGCAATCTTTTCACATTAATCACCATAAACTTAATTAAATCGGTGTACAATTCCCCACATTTAACTTTACAACAAAAAGACATGTATGTTTGGATGTCCTTTGCGCGTATTCCTTATGCACCCATGGGAATTCCCAGAAACAATATAGTAGTAGAAGAAGTCGTACCTGCCATGACATACCACTCCACTCGCACCGGAGAAGAATATAAGCCTGAGAATCGACAGTGAGTCAAAGGTAGGGATTAAAATAGGCAACAAACAGACAAAGATATTCTGTTATTTAAATAGATGGAGACTCCATGAGCAATTCGCCACTCAAAAGTTTCAAAAGGCAAGCTTAGAATGAGCGAGATAGGCGAAATGGACGAACAATCAAATGAGCGACTAATGCTCAGTCACATAAATGAGCAATTTGTTGACACTTTTCACGAGGAAATCCAGAACCTCTATTCAAAATATTGAATAATCAATTCACGCCTAATAACCATATTAGTGAGCTCCTTGCAGATGAACCCATAATTAACCCACATCAAGGTACATAATGTAAGTTAAGAGGCTAGATTGCCAATAACTAAATCCCAATCTTCTTAACTCATAATCCCACGAATAACTATAGAACTTACACCTAATCACAATCTTCTTCACTGAAAATTTACACATGTAAATTACCCAACTTTCAATAAATTAACAGGGATTACTCAATTTCCCAATACATTTTTGGGCATTCTCGTATCCATTAATTATAAGCTTAGACCAGTTACACATGTAACTCTTTTTTGCAAGGTGCATTGCAAACAAACAAATTTGAGCATTACTTTAGCAAGTGCCACCTGATCAGCTCTTCATCAAGTCCGGTGCAATTACAATAAGCAGTTTTAACACCACTACTATTCTTGTCTTAACCACATTAGCTCCCCCAACCCAATTAAATAAACATTACTACACCACGTTGCTTAGAGGTTCACGTATGATATTCTCAAGACAACACAACAAATTTCAAAGAGAGTGGGAAATGATGAAAGGGCTAGTTAAAACAATGACATTTTGTATAAATGTATGGATACATGTTTTCACTTCATATCACATTAGACGAACCAAAGACGAAGTTAGTTATAATACTTCGGCTTACTAATCCAAATATTTATAGGTTGAAACTTGAACGACCCTTTCACGTGCATCACTAATAAACAAAAACACACCATCTAAACCCCACACCCTCATGCGACCACAACATGAATAAGTCCGGCAAGGTGATTGGGGTAGCAGTGAATATACCGGAAAAAGATGGAGAGATGAGAATAAGAATTTCAAGATAGATGGCAATAAACCCATGCATTACCCATACCAATAGCCATGTTTGACCAGGACAGTGCACAAATTTATAACCCAATAATGTATACCCTATACTTGGAAAATGCGTTCACATGATAACATGAAACAACATATACACGCATTCTATTTCCAAAACACATGGGCATAAGCACATGGAGACAGGAGCAATAGGCACGGTCGCACAAAGAGTTTCCACAAATTATAACTGAAGAATGTAAATTGATATAAGAACGGTTTCAAATGATTGAGCTAAGCAATCAAAATAAATCAACACAGACAACTCACATTAGTATCCAAATCAACGATGCAATGGAGGGACACAAGGTTGCCCGCAAGCACAGGTTTTCTCGGAGAAATAGGCATGGTCACACAACGCTTTCACATAAAAATAACACCCAATAATGTAACACCTTTATAAATGAGTTTCATTCCTAGTCTTTACTAAACACTCTCTTCCATTTCCCTACAATTTTCATCACCATATCATGACAGTATCAATGCATGGACGTCTTTGTTTAACTCTACCATAAGGTCTCTCTAACGCTCTTACATTACCTAACGCCCTAAAACCATATAAGTTTCTTCTCTAAGCCAATGTGTCTCCATCCAGCCACCCCTCACCTATCGCAGTTCATTATCTCTAGCTCGATTGTAATCTAAAATCATACTCTCTCCATATCCACCTCCCCTTCCCCCTCTACATCTCGCTCTCGACATTCCTTCGTCCCATATATTTTTTTCTCTCTTCCCCCCTGTCACCCCTATTTCCCATATTTACCCCTTTTTCCCATATTTTACTTAAGTCTAAAACTTATAAGCCTGTTTTCTAAACTAATGTGTCTCCCTCCATTCGCCTCTCACCCAACCTAGTTCATTATCTCTCTCACTCGATTGAAATCTAAAACCATACTTTCTCCATGTCCACCTCCCCTCACCTAACCTAGTTCATTATCCCCCACTCGATTGAAATCTAAAACCATACTCTCTCCATATCCATCCCCCCTTCTTCCCTTTATACCTCGCTCTCGGCATTCTTTCTTCCCACATATTTTTCGTCTCTTCCCACTTTGTCACCCGTCTTCCCATGTTTTACTCCCTTCACCATCCAAGGACTATATATCTCCCTCCCCTTCTCATATCTAACCCAATTTCTCTCTTCGGAATCCCCGTTATTTTCTCGTCCCTCCGCCCCGGCTTCAAAACACTACAAGACACAATCTGCATTTTAAAAATACACAACCTGCCCTATTATCTCTAAGAGAGTTCTAGTCACACGTGTACTCATTTTGGAAATGTCATCCGTCAGAATACGTACAATTTGAAAATCCCAGATTGTACCAACACAACGGGAATTTTAATTGTAAGAGCAAAAAAAGCATGAGTTTCCTGCATAACAAACACGTGCCCCACAAGATACCTTCAATCAAATAGACCCAAGAAAACACATTTCTATGACACACATGTTACACATTTCAAGCTGCCACACAAATCTTTAGTCAATATAGTATGCATTCCAAACACTGCACTAAATGTAGAGACACGGATTTTAGAGCTGTTTTCCAGACACCACTCTCCCCACAGGCGGAATCACAAAAGAATCAACACAAATCACAAATCAAAACATATAATCCACTGAAATTACTCAACCGAAAACAAAGTTCCTCAGAGCCAACATTTCAAACAAATTATAAAACAGCTAAATTGAAAATTATATAGAATAGGAATGAGGTAGAACATACCTCATCCGGAGGAGGTAACCTTGTGTAAAAATATTAGCGATCTGCCGTTGTTATTAAGGAGAGAGAACTGAAGCAACAAAAAAAAAATGGAAATCAGAAACTATGAAAAACAAGGGGACACACAGTAAGCAGACAACAACCCAATCAAAACCACAACTATGAAAATAAGACAAAAGAAGACGAGAAGCAGATGAAGAATCAAAATCAATGGCCAACAAAATACCATTAACAATTAAATCAGAAAAATCCAACAGAACTTTAAAAAGCATTAACTACAAAACAAAGATGTAACAAAAAAAAAAAAACTACAAAACAAAGAGCTAGATTTCTATTGTTGTAAACTGGACGTTTGATCGCCAACCAATTTACAATGTGCGCAAGTTTTCGTATATTAGATTAGATTTTGCCAATGACCATTAGCCAGGAAAAAAAATATCTTGTAGCAATTCTAAAAGCGATCTGATGAGAAGAGGAACAAACCAAGTTTCTGCCGACATAATCACAAAGAAGCAGAATGAAAACCCTTGAAAGAGAATTCAAGAACATAATAAAAACCCACGAAATCAAAATTGTAGGAAACCACCAGAAATTAGAGACCCAATATTAATCAATCGAAAAAAAAAAACAATAATTAACAAGAACATTAACAAAAAATCCGTAAAGACAAGAGTCCAAAATGTCGAGCACGTAGCGATTAAAATTATAGCAAAATCTGAAACCCAACAAGATGGCAATCAAAATCCATTAAACAGCATGCTATACAAATTAAACTTATCGAGAAAAGATATCAATTAAAATAGGTACCTCATGAACAAATTAAAATCACATAGTTGTAGATTAAAAGCCCCCAATCACGGTTTGGCTTTCACCATTCTGAACTCGCACGAATGTCACTGCAGATTAACCATTTTGCTGCCAACATCCGAATCTTGTCAAAACCAAAAAACGAATAAATGAATTATATAGGGAAAGAGAGGCCTGAATTATAATCTAAATTAGTGCAAGAACACAACCAAAATATTAAAACCCTGCAAAATTTAATTGGCCAAATTGTGTAACATTGTGATCATAGCTCAATAATGAAATTAAATATTAAACTAATCATACCGGATGGCGTAGGCTTCGCCTCCACCAACTATCACTTAAATTCATCAACCATGCTGGTATAATGCTTTTTCGCCTAATACATTACAAAAAAAGGTAAGATTATATAATTTTTGGAATTAAGATTACCAAAGGGGAAAGATAAATTAGTTTATTACCTTCCATCATCACTGAAAGTGGATTGTTCTCGGGAGGCATTGCACTGTTTGTAGGCTTAGATTTCAGAGACATGCCCAAAAAAATTGGAGATTCAATTAATTATCATTTCAATGATACAAGGTGTTTGAAATCAAAAACCCAGGTTTAAATCGGAGAACACACTCCCCTTTTTCCACGAACGATGATCCAGAGATAATTGAGCTCCGGCCTCGAGCAACAAATAAACATAGGGAAGGAGAGAGAAAGAGAAGAAAATGTTTATGGACGGAGAGAGAGAGAGAGCGAGAGAGGGAGCTCTGATTTTTTATGAAGATGAGTGATGGATAAGAGGAGCGACGTGGACGATCTAGCTCCAGCGAAAACCAAAACGACGCCACTAAGCAATGAATATGCTGTATTTTTGAGTTATTGTAGTTATTGTAGCTATGTTACAGTTACCGGTCTTAGACACTTTTATAAGGGTAGGAGATTTTCTTAATTAATATTAATATACACCTCATAAGTGGAGTACTGAATATAGCAACATAATCAGTTACACCGCGGCTTGCCAAACAACATCACAAAACTACGAACAAATTCATAAATGGCATGCGAAGGCAGGACAATGGTCGCGCCACAGCAGAGCTCAAAGGTGGCTTTCGCCATGAACCAACGCAACTAAGCAACACACTTTTAGGATTGGAATCGTGTTTTGCTACCGATCACATGCAATCAAAACATGACCAACAAAAAACATCAAATAAAGCACGACTGTAAACACCAAGCCATGTCTGCCCAAATTTTAAGACTAATCCCCATAAAGAATGTCGGAACCAGCTTAGAAAATCAGTCAATGCTAATAGGAAAGTAGATATTGAATGAACTTCGAGCAGGGGCTCAATTACACACACAAAACAGGGGGCGAATCCCATTTTTATGTACATAAGCAAGCATCAAACTTTGCAATGAAATCAGACCCTCCAATATGGCAACGAGAACCATTATACAAAGTATGTCCACCAACATAATTTTTTTCTTTTTTTTCATTTCTCTAAAAATTACCAAGTTGTATAGTATGAGGCAATAATTCGCATCAATCAACGAGGCACTGAACCCTAATAAGAAACAATCCGCATTTGAAACACTACAAGAAACAATCGAGGAGCCTACATTTAACTCATGCTTGCCATGATATCTTTGAGAGAGTTCTACCCAAACATATATATAATCAATTTGTAAATGACATGCAACAGTAATAGACAAGGATACACAAGGAATATGTCCAATTTTAAAATCCCAGATTGTATACCAACATAAGCAAGGATTTTAATTGTATGAGCCCAAAAAATATGTGTCCTTGCAAAGCAATCACTTGCCTCAAAAGATACCTTCAGACACAAGAAAACACATTTCTATGAAACAAATGCTACACATTTCAAAGCTGCCACACAAATCATTAGTCAATATAGTAATATTCCAAACATTTCACCAAATGTAGACACATATTGAGTTTCACTGTTTACACAACAAACGCATAATTAAGTCAAATCCATGCACAACATCTGGAGGCCTCACACGTGCACGTCGCGATGGCCGCCACACATCCAAGACAATCAACATAAGAAAGAGTTCAGTTGCAGCTCGATTGTGAACGAACAGAATAAAAAAAAGATGTCCAGGCCAGGCGTTCCGTTTTAGTAAGCAAACACATGCTTCACAAGATCGGCAAAATTAAACACACACAAGAAAGCACGTTTCTATGACACACGCTATTGTTGTTCAATTTCAAAATTAATCGCCACCAACAAATCACGGCTGAATGTTTGCAACATATTAAAGGGAACTCACAAGAATATGAGAGTTGTTAGATATCCAAGCCAGATACTCTAATCATGTCACTTCTTCGCATAAAAGAGTAACTTTTAATGAAAAAAAAAGATTAATTTTTTAGACAAAGCAGGTAGATAACAAGATTGATTCTCCAAATTTACTTGAATCAAGATGAATTCACATACGCTACACAAACAGGGATTGTGAAAAAAAACATGAAATTATCAATTACACTAATCAAAATGATGACCAATTCAATTAATTTATTATTAAAACTAAATCAATACTAATGTGGAGATTACCTCAACACCCTCACAGAGAATGGGGAAATGGGTGAGGAGGCGGAGAGATCGGAATTAAGAATAGAGAAAGAGAAAAATAGCAAGAACGAAGAACAAAATTGCCATGATTAGCAACATGGTATAAACCATGCTATCATAAATCATCTCCACTTTGTAACCATTCATCATCCGACAAACAAAAAACTAACCAATCGAGATCACACACAAAATCGGAACTGCACATTTGAAGCCTACTCCTCTTAACCTCCGGCTTACCCACAGCATCTCCACCCAAATTTGATCCCAGGCCAAAGAGAGCAAGCCATAAAAACAACCACAAAAAGCAGTTCGACAAGCAGTAATCGAAACAAAAAAAAATGGTTACTTCACCGAACAACCAATTAATCATAAAACAAACTGAATTTCCAATCGATAATCAGAGGTCTACTTCACTCAGAAAGTTGAACAACAAAAGAAAACCCAACTGGGAAAATTTAATGTAGAAGAAAATGAAAAAAACGGAGTACCTGAACTAAGATTCGGAGATTACGAAGTAGAAGAAATAAGCCTGCAATCCAAAATCAAACAAATGAGGAAGAGAGAAAGAGAGTTGGTGGTGCAATCAAACTATCAATAACAATCATACAATAAATAAACAATCAAACTGGTCGCATAAATCCATGAACCAAAACCCCCTAAATTAAAGATTCATATCACCAACAATTGAAGTATAGTGACAACAACAAAAAAGCAAATAAATCTCAGTCGAAAAGAAACTAAGATCAAAATCTAACCGAAATTAAAAAATCATATACACCAATATGAAGCTAATTAAACTGAAAGTCATGAGAGAAACAAACCTTGCATTGAAAGAGGTGGATTGAGATTGAGGGCCAGATGCTCCATTTGAACGCTCGTTCCCACCATCAAAAGGATCAAATCACAATTAAAATCAATCTTATTACAAAGCTTCAAACTTAATAATCCAAAATCTAATTGAATCAATCGAAAAGGAGGAAAGATAAGCAGGGAAAGAGAATGAAAACTGATTGAACTCATTCAGTTCAAGGCAATCAGACGGAGAGAGAAAGAGAAAACACAAGAGGTAAGGAGAGAGAAAGAGATAAAAATGGTTATGGACAGAGAGAGAAAGAGAGAGAAAGAGAGTGTGAGTTTTGATGAGGAACTGACGATGAGTGATGGAGAAGGAGAAGGGAGACGTGGAAGAGGGAGCTCCAGCCAAACCAAAACGACGCGAGAAGCTAAGCCAAATGCTGCGTTTTATCGAACACTGTAGTTACTCATGCTACAGTTCTCCCCCTTAGACACTTTTATAAGGGTAGGAGAGATATAGGATAGGATATCTTAAATTAATATGCAACCCGCGTAATTGGCAAACCAATAGCCAAAAGACACTACACTTAATAGTTGATCAATATCATTATTTAAGAAAAGACTTTCCAAGTAACACCAATAACTCATATTAGGAGGAAGAAGAAAGTCCTATCGAAAATATTATTGAAATCATAGGACAGTTTTTTAATTATTAGGAGAATTGAGCACATAAATGTTATGATCTATATTTTTTTGAAGAATGCCTTGACCAAATTTTTAATTTTTTGTAATTTATATGTTGAATTATTACTATGTTGAAAATTGATATCCAAATATACGAACATCAAAATGAACTTGTGAATCACATAATTGAAAATAAACATCACCAATCATAATTTAACTAGCTTTTGGCCCCGCGACTTCACGGGGTCATTTTTAACTTATCTGTAAAGTTGTACTAACACGTTAATTATATGGGGAAAATAGAAATAAAGTTGGCAATCACAATATCGAAAATAAATATGACGAAGATGATCATATCTTGAAAAAAAAAAAGACGTATAATATAAACTATTTGCAATTATAATATTGATGCAACTTCCCATTATACTTTGATAGTAAAATATAAACATTAGAAAGTCTTACTACGAAAAAATACATAAAAATAGGCTCTCTAAATATATACTCGTATATCTTCCCCTAGCTAAAAATCTCTCTTTGTTGAACTAATTATACACGAAATGATATTTTTCTCAAAATCATAACAGATATACTGATTCGAATTCAGATGTAACCGACACAATTGACAAACGAAAAGCCAAGAGACACCATATTTAATGTCGTTATTATGATGAATAATGTTGATGAATAATGAGTAATTTATGGAACTTTAGAGAGATGTAATAAGTTGAAGTGACTCATAACGTCTATATGGACAGCCCAAAAGAATAATAATAAGAGTGTTGTGAATTAAAGTATCTCCTAGTGACATGTGGCTTTTCCACGCGGCCAAACCCACAAAACTTGTACGTGAAGGTTAATGCTAGACAATTAAAAGTATAGTAGATAGATGGATTTGAAATTTTTCTAGAATTAGCACTAATATGTAAGCAAAATTTAAAAGTCATTTGGTTGCTTCATGAATGATTAACGTCTTGAGTAGGATGTTAATATAATATGTTCCCCCATGATATCATCTATTATTTTCACTTCAAACCTAAAGTAATTCTTTACCGTCGTGATAAATGCAACCGCGGCGGTACGGTCGATTACATTATATTAGTGATAACCATTGTATTCAGTATCATCAATATATTTAAGGGATTAACCATAACTAACATGCACATCTAAACTAATGGAATCCTTTCTCATAACATATACTAGTATATATAAGGATGCATTATAAAATGTTTAGAGTACAATATAGGCATTTGATAAATTTGCGATATAATTTGGAGGTAACAATCATTTGGGAGTACAAACACATACACGATATAAAATCTATCTATCTACAATTAATACATACAACTAATTAGAGATGCTAACATTCCCTTTAAATTGTTGTTTAAAAGACAATCTATATAAACCACTATTTTAACATCTAATTATTTTCTAACCCAACTTTTCTCTTTCAACATGTAGTATATGTGTATCATGCTTACTTTCTCACTAAAATTAAACAAATAACCAAGGTATATATAGTCCCTTAAACTAATATGTAACTGACAAATTGGTAAGCGAACAACCAAGAGACACAAAGTTTAATATCATTATTAGGATGAATAATGATGATGAATTATGATTTGAATGATAAAATTTAATTTAGAAGAAGTTGAAATGTTTTCAAACGTTCGAGAAGACAACTTAAAGGTGAAAATTAATCTAAAGTGACACGTAGGTTGATGACGTGGAATTAAATTGATAGGAATCGCTCTCAACATGCCACGTGGTCTTTTTTTCCCTATGGATGCTTTCAAAGGCGACGTAGGCGTGCAAATTAGCTTATTAAAGGTATAGTATTGATTGATTGATAGTAAAACATACTATATACTTTAAAAAGTAATACTACGATAGTTACATACAACTAATATAGGTACTAAGACATATTTAGACTGCTGTATTTGAAAACCTACCCTCGCACCACTTTTTATAAATTTTTTTTTTTTTTTGTAGAAAGTTGGTTCTTTTATTCATCCATACCGGGAACAAAGAACAGCTTAACAAAAATGGGCACCACTAGAGAAAACGAGCACTAAAGAAGCCATTTTACAAGATCACGGCCTCTACAAGTTCCTCTTGATTACAGTTTTTGCTTCTAAAATACAATCTAACACACACGACATACTTAATTTGATTCACTATCCAAACTATATTGTGTTCATTCCCAGCAAATATCCTCGAATTCCTTTCCTGCCAGATTAAGTAGATTGCAGCATTAAAACTGCAAATCGCCCATCTGTGCTTCCAGCTTTTCTTATTTCTCCTGCAATTCAGCCAATTTACAATGCTTCTCATATCATTATCCTTCATTTCCATACAATCCAGGAACAAATCTCCTTCCACACCGTTTCAGAGAATGAACACGTGAAGAAGATGTGATTGTGAGACTCAACTTCCCTCTTGCAAAGGGAGCATCTGTTTACTATTTAGAACCCTCTCAAGATCCTCTGAAGAGCCATGGCTGCCACAAAGCTATGCTTCGGAAGATCAATGTTATCCCAGACAATCTTGTGCCATCTAACTCTTGGAAACTTGGCCCTGAAATGATCATAGGCTGCTCTGACATTAAATTTTCCTCCTTTTGTCCACTTATCCAGCCTTTCTTCCAAGGTTTCACTCCTGTCCAGACTGCTGATAAGTTCATCTTTTAATTTGATTAAGCTTCTCCAACATTCTGAATCAGAGTTCTTGCTTACAGCATCATGAATGCAGGTGTTTTTGTAATAATCCGTATTTTTCGGGAATTTTTAAGAATTTAAATATTATTTTGTAAAAATAATAATAAATAAATAAATAAATAAGAAAATAAGTATTCCTTTAATATTATTTACAAATTTTTATTTATAAAATTAAATTAAAATTTCAGAAATTTCTAGAATGGATTTGAATGGAGTCAATTTGATTTTCCTAAATCATGATTTCCAAAATCTAATTACAAATTCCTAGCTATTCAACCACATTTATCAACACTCTATTAATCACATCCACACTCCCCTCCCAACTATATTTGGGAATTACTGAAAATTTCTCATTTCCCCATTTCATTTTTTTCACAAGAACACGTAAAACACAACAAAAACAAAACACACACCAAAAAAAAAGAAAAAGAGGAAGAGAGGAAGCAGAGGAGTCGGCCTCCCCTCCAACGCATCCTCCACCACTTCCGGCCATCATCTCCGGCCTTCTCCGGCGAGTTTCCGTCCAGCCACGCCACGACTTTTCCGCCCACACTCCTCTCGCCGCCCAGACGCACCACCACCGCCATTAACGGCCGCGTTTTCGCCCCCGAACGACCCTCTGTTCTCCCTTGTTTTGCACCCTTTTTTTGCTCGCCTTCTGCTCGTTTTCCGGCCATACTCCGGCGTCACTCCGGCCATTAATTTCTCCCCAATCTCCTACTTCATTCCCCTGTCACCTAGCCTCAATTTGGTACACTCTATTTTACTCAATCTCAAGTTTGATTTTCAATTACAAATTGAATTTTAATTCGAATTTCTGGGAAATTATCATGTTTTAATGCAATTAAATGTTATATAATTGCTGTTTTATGTTGTAAAATCGTGTTTTATGATTTATATGAGTTGGGTAAGTCATTTGGGGATCATTTGGAGGATTTATAATGCTTTTAGAAGGAGTTTTGTATAAAAAAATCCCTAAATCCGAAAATAAAAAAAATGTTTATGTTTTAATGAATTTCCTTGTGGTATGAGTTGTATGATGATTATAAGTTGTTGTTTGAAATGTATATAAGTTGGGTATTGCATTTGGGGATTGATTGAGCGATTTTGTGAAGAATTAAGTGATGAAATTAGTGTGATGTGTTTATGGATATCACAGTAGTGTTGGTTGATATTGTTGTGGTTTTGTTGGTGGTTTTGGGTGATTATTGGACCGTTTTAATTCTTGGACAAATTTGTTATTGCATTATTGAGGTTTAAACTTGGTTTTAAGACATAGATGGTGATTTTTACATTAGTTTGTATGTATGAGAATTGTTGGTTAAATTGGGAATGTTTAAGAGTAATAAAAGGGTTGATTAAAAGTGGAATTTAGGGTGTATTAAGGTCTGGCCATAATATGAAATGGGTGATTATGAAGTGATTAATATGAGATTATAGTGTATATACATGTTCCTATTAGTGTTTAGTTGAAGTTGGGTGAATTTGGTATTGTTTAAAGGTCGTTTGGTTGTGTTTTGAAGCATGTGTATAGGTTATTAATCGATTGATGATATTCATACTAAAATGAAGGGTATGAGAGTTATAAGGTTATAAAATGATAGTTGACATGTATGGATGTTTGTTGGTTAGAGTGCAAAGTTATAGCGTTCTTCCGTTGTTGTGTTGTCCTTTTGGCTTTGGTGCATAGTAGATGTCATGCATATCATAAGCATATTCATAAACACACTCTAGGAGCATAACTAATTGGAATGCATATCATATATTCATGTAGAGTCCGAGTTCGTAGAGGAGCAATTTTAGGACTTGCTGAGCTACCGTGAGATTATTTTGCTAATCAAGGTAAGAAGATTTCTTATCTCCTTAAAAGTAAATATTTATCTGTGTTGATGAAAAGCGATTTATGATTGTTTGGCAATGAAAGTGTTTTAATGAATGTTTATTAAGAAAGAACTTTAGAGCCAAAAGTTTATCGATGAATTTAATTCTAGCTTGTGTTTGTATCTTTGCCAAACTATTTGAGAAATGATTGAGAAGACTATATACGAGTTTTTATTTTATAATTTGCGGTTAACTCTGTTGAGGGAGTTAACAGGAGTACAGGGTGACCATAATGGCCTATTTGATTATTTGTGCACAATGTATATATAGATGGGGTGGATTGATCCTCCACCCTGAACCTTTATCTCCTCCCCTTAGGAATAGGTTCTGAGGGGGATGCATGCATTCGGGAATACTGGTTTGAGGAGACGGCCCTGTACAGAAGGAAAACAAATTGAATTTCTAATTTAGAATGTTTGCTTTCTTTCTTTTGTTTAATTTGAAGGCATTTTATTTGGATTAGTTCTCTTATTATCTTAAAAGGTTGAGGAAATATTTATATTTCAAATTTACAATCCTTTGTTTTGTTAAGCAATTCCAAAGATTAAAGTTTTAATGTTTTATATAATCGAGTAAAACTTTCCAACGACGTTTTCTAGATAAGAGGCTTCTTACTCAACCCTTTTGGTTGACGTTTTCTACTTTTTAGTCTTGCAGGTTTGAGTTAGGAGTACAGCTGAAGAGTCAAGAGTAGTTTTTATTCGCTTCCACATTTGTAATTTTATTGTATAAGAGATGTTTTGTGCAGCTGTATCTCCGGCTTTGTATATTAGCTTGTAATATCTCCGAATTTTGGCACAGTTTTGTATTATAAATCGAGTTTTAAATTAGCCGAAATTTGGGGTGTTACATTTTTTGAGCTTGTAAGCTGTTGTCCATCTTTCCCAAACCCCTGTGTTTCTTGACTGAAGTCTCCACAGCCAATTAACCATCAGAGCCTTGTTCCAAGAGAGAACTTCCTTTATATTCATGCCACCCTCTTCCCTTGGGCTGCAGACACTCAACCAGCTTTTATAAACCATTCTCCTTTCCCCTGGTTTAATGACCCACAGAAAATCCTTACTAAGCTTATGGATCTTTTTGACAGTCCCCTTAGGGAGGATAACACTAGCACACCAAAAGTTTCCAGCCCCAAATATCACTGAGTTGATCAATTGCACTTTACCAGCATAGGAAAGAGTTTGAGAGGCACAGTGCTTGACTGAATGCTGAATTTTCCTTATCAATGGCTCATACATATAATTACTTAGTCTTGAGCCATTCAAAGGTATACCAAGATACCTGAAAGGGAAATCCCCTTCTTTGAACCCAGTATCTTCAAGTATAAGGTGTTTGACAGAGTTGCTAACCCCTCCAAAATAAATCTCTGTCTTGGCTTGATTTGCATGAAGGCCGGAAACAGAAGCAAACTTGGAGAGACATCTAGTAGCAGCTTTACTGATGGGAGATCTCCTCTCGTGAAAATCATTAAATCATCTGCAAAGATCAGGTGGGCGAGCTTGATCCTTGCACATTGAGGAGGAATGGAGAACTGGTCATACTGAGGCAAATCTCTAGGATATCTAGAGAGGATTTCCATTGCAAGAACAAAAATATAGGGTGATAAAGGGTCACCCTGCCTGATGCCACTTTCACCTTTAAAAAATCCCTCATACACACTATTGATTTTCAGAGAGAACCAAGTTGTAGTGAGGCAGGTGCAAATCCAATCAACAAACTTGTCAGGGAAATTATAAGCAATCAACATTCTTCTGATAAAGCTCCAATTTAAGGTATCAAAAGCCTTCCTAATGTCAACTTTTATGAGACATCTAGGAGAGACATGAGCTTGAGAATAACCTTTAACAAGGCTTTGGGAGGGAACAACATTGTCAAAAATGTTCCTACCAGCAGCAAAGGCAGCTTGTTCTTCTTCTATGAGGTGGGGGAGTGTGTCCTTAAGCCTGTTTTCAAGGATTTTACTGATGATCTTGTAGATAGTTGAGCAGCAGGCAATAGGTCTAAAATCAGCAACATTTGAAGCATTAGCTTTCTTAGGGATTAAAGTTATCATAGTTGAATTTACCTTCCTTGGGAGATAGAGATTCTCAAAGAAATCCATAATGGCCATTGTAACATCCTTCTCCACAATATGCCAAGACTTATTAGGACTTTCAAAGAAAAATCCCGCATTAAAACCATCCTACCCTGGGCTCTTATTAGGACTCATACTAAAAAGAGCTTCTTTGATTTCTTCTTTGGTTACCTTCCTAATAAGATTACTATGGAGATCAGAGTGAATATGGTTCCCTTGTCTCACAAAACTGGTATCAAGATCTTCCACCCTATTAGCACTACCCAACATGCTTTTATAGAAGGAAATAAAAGCATTAGCTACCTCTCCATGATTCTGACAATCCTTCCCATCCTTATCAGAGATAGAAGAAATTCCACTTTGATGCCTTCTTTCAGCAATCCTAGCATAGAAAAATTACGTGCTGCTACCAGAGAGATTGATATTAGATATCTTAGCTCTCCGTTCAAGCATACTGAATTCTGCTTGCTTGGATTTACAGAAAGTCTCCTTAGCTTCATTAAAATCTTGCTTAAGATTCATATTATCAGGATCCTTCTCGATCAAGTTGAGTTTGCTGCTTTTCCAAATTCTCCTTGCATTTTGCAACTCTATCAGGAAGGTTAGAGTAGCAATCCTTATTAAGCTTATTTAAAGCTTGTTTAGCATATCTAAGCTTCTCATATAACCTGTCCACAAGTCTACCTTGACACTTCTTCCTCCAAGCAATGGAAATAGTGCTGTCATAGTCCTTTGAGAGGTCCAACAATTTAGAAATTTGAAATTCCTCTTTATTTTGCTGCTAGCCTTAATAGTCACAACAATAGGAGAGTGGTCTGAGACTCCCTGAGGCAGGAAATCAGCCTGAGAGTCAGGAAAATGATGAAGCCAAATAGGATTTATCATCGCCCGATCCAATTTTGCCCACATATTATCATTTCCTTCTTGGTTGTTGGTCCAAGTAAACTCACAACCTTTATGTTTCAGATCTTCCAAAGCACAGCCGGTTTTACATTTGTTAAAATCCTCCATATCCCTCTGGTTTGGAGAATTTTTTCCTTTTCTTTCCTGAGCACTCCTGATCACATTGAAATCCCCTAAGACGATCCAAGGCTAGGTAGTGTCAGAGCAGCTCAATAAATATTGCCACAACTCAATAAATATTTCTCTTAGCTAAATTTTTCTTTTTATATACTAACTAGGTAGGATCTCGTGCTCCGCACGATCGGTGTGTATTTTCTTTTAAAGTTTGTTTAATGTGGCTATGTTTTTTTTGCAAGTGGTTGTTACTTATAAAAAAGTGTGCAGTACAATTTTATTTTTAATTTTTTTAGGTGATGTTAACGTGGGGAATCGGGAGATGGATCAAAGATTGAC
The DNA here is from genome assembly GCA_963680865.1 of Spergularia marina. Taxonomy (NCBI): domain Eukaryota; kingdom Viridiplantae; phylum Streptophyta; class Magnoliopsida; order Caryophyllales; family Caryophyllaceae; genus Spergularia; species Spergularia marina. The sequence continues at coordinate 14,945,017 of OY804560.1, read as the reverse complement.
CTTGTACCTCTACTTTGACAAAGTGGTAATAATAATAAAAACACTAAAATGCATGCACCACAAAAGGAGTAACATGAAATGTGCTTACTCTTATTTTAAAGATTCATGCATAAACATAATGTAGATGTGTGGAACAACTTTTTGAAATATGTTGGAGTAGGTGTCCTCCGACAATAATGCGTTGACTAATTAAATCTAATTAGGAATAAACCTGGGATATATTATATATATTAAGTCAGTTGATTAACGTAAATCGATAACGGTTGGCTGGCTAGAATTTGACGTTATTGTCGTTTAACGGCGGTAATCAACTGATCCCTCTCGGTCACACCGGTAAAGATAGTTTCTCCAAAGGATATTATATTTGTATTGAATACAATATAATATAAACCATAATATATCAGTTAAAGAGTTAACTGATTATGTCGGATAGTGTTTTACGAGTTCTAAACTCTGGTCGTATAAATTATGATTTTTGTGTGAATTGTCAATATAGAAAATTAACTAATTAAATTACAAATAGTTGTAATTTAGCTAAAATGATGTAATTAGTAATTATTATATAATGATATAATAATTAACTAACACTTAACGAAATAAGTGTACAAATTATACCCAAATTGTAACATAAGATGTTAAGGGGTATATTTAGTAAGGGCAAATTAGTCATTTGCCACCACCACTATATATAATGTGTTTTTATGGTCAAAACACATAACTTACATCATTTTTCACAAACTAGCTTGTGTGCCCGTGAAATCACGGGTCCTATTTTCGTTTCATTTTAAACGAATAACGTGTTTAAAAATGAAAAATTATTTCCTTGATAAAAATTTAGAAAATTTAGACTTTAAATCAATTTAAACTACATGATAAATATTTTTGTTGGATGAATTTGTAAAAATTGAAATTAAACGTTTAGAGGTTCGTACGATATTGAAAACATAATACCAAAAAAATTAAAAGTACAATATACTCATTAAATTCAAAATCTAAAATGTACATGATTAACCAATTATTGTATATTTCGCTCATAACCACGACGATCATATTCCCCATGATACTAATTAAAATACAATATAGTTATATCAAACTACCACAACTAATTTATAAACCAATAGCCAAAAGACGCTATCTTAATAGTTAATATCATTATTTAATAAAATGCTTTCCAAGTAACCACATATTTTAATGGCAATAACTTATATTAGAAGGACGATTAAAGACCTATTGAAATTTTTATTGAAATCACGGGAGAAATTTTGATTGATTTGGAGAATTGAGTTGAGTATATAAAATTTAAAATCTTTTTTTTTTGTTCGCATAGTATTATAAATCACAAACCAAATATTGTGATCTATATATATTCTTTAAAGAATGCCTTGAGCGGAAGTTTTATTGTTTGTCCTTGATATGTTGAATTTTTACAATGTTGAAAATTGAAAACCAAAGATAAACATCAAAATGAACTTGTGAATCACAAAATCGAAAATATACATTATGAAAACTATAGTATTTCATTATAACAATTTAAGTACAATAACTATTTGAAATAACAATAACAAATTGTCATCGATCATAAATTGATAGTAAAACATACTTATATACTTTAAAAAGTAACACTACGATATATACATACAACTAATATAGATACTAAGACATATGTAGACTACTGTGTTTGAATACAACGTAAACAAAAAAAGTGGAGGGAGTATATATTATTTCCTTTACCTAAGTTTCTCTCTATATATACAACTTCAAATTAAGACGTTACCGATACAATTGGCAAACCAAGAGCCAAGAGACACAATGTTTAATATCTTTATTAAATAAAAAAACTTTCCAATTGCCTAAACTTTAATACATCAATTAATATTTTCATTGAATACATGTCCATACAATTGCCCACAATTTAATACAAAAAAGAAAAAGAAATAAAAAATTAAAAGAGCTAACCTAATGGCGACACATAAGCGATGATGTGGCATTTTTTCCCTGAGAACACCTTCATCAAGTGCCACATAGGCGTTGAAATTAGCCTATTAAAGTAGTAGTATAGATACAACTTGTTTTAGAGAGAGGATGTGAGAGAAAAACCTTCATTTTCTCTAAAAAAATCAGTCAACTTCCTCTTCCCTTAAAATCAAGTTTTCTTCATTGCATGTCAATGGAAACTTGATCAAAACACTTTACTAAACCTAGAATAACATTAGCTTAAGTGTTAGCTAATTTTATTTTGGTTTTAGGGTTAAAAATCTCATAAAAACTAGTCTTTTAGTGAGATTTTTGGAGAGCTTCTTTGGTGGATCAAGAGAGGAGGTTTCCTAACTTGGAAACTCAAGATTAAGGAGGAGGATCCCCATAAATTAGCAGCTCAAAATCCTTCATTTGAAGGAAGGTCAAAATTCCTCTTGATTAAGGTATAAAAACATGTTTTATTACCTTATTTATGCTTTAATCTTACATGCAACTAAAGATCTTAGCTAAACTTAACTAGGGGTAATTAAGTACTAATTAGAGGAGTCTAATTAAGGGCTAAATAACTTTCAAAATATTGCTAAAAAAAATTGTTAACAAAATGGGTCGGAAAAAAACTTGTTCAACAAATGGGGTGCACGTCACCTACATATAAAACCGCTAAGAACCATGGCGGTTTCATGACTTGTGAACAGTAACCGAAATTTTTTTTTCTTGTGAACTGTAAAACCGCCAAGCTCCATTGAACTATAAAACCAAGCATAAGAATGATTGTATAGAAACTTTGATTGAATAATATAATGCATGCATTCATGTTTAAGTAAAAATTAAACCACAACTAATCATTTCATACACCAAATAGAAACTGATAACTAACACAAATATTACTTCACTTTCAAACACTAACATAATATCAACTACACGTTTCAAAGTTCATACTCGTTACAAAAGTGCATTATCTGCATGCTAGTTTAAGTACAGTAATATGATACATATATTTTATGAGAGGATACAAAAGTTTGTTTGTTATTCACTTGAAAAAAAAACACGAAGTACATAATGTAAGTTTGAGAGGGTAAGACTTGTGTATTTATACTTGTATTGCATGTATACTTTAATCCATATACTTTCATGCAATTAAAAAGGCATGCACTTTGAATATTTCAAACTACGTAAATTCATGTATAAAGTTATTCATGTACTATGTACTATGTACTCCATATAATGTGGATAACTCAAAATTAAATCTAGAGTGAATGTATTCAAACTTAACAAATTCATTGTAGTATATGCTAATTAACTTTATGTTTTTAATTTCATAATATGATTTATATCTTCATAGCTTATATATATGTTCGTTTAATCTGAATTTGACCTTTATTCTATTTATCTATTCCACTTATAGCCTAAGCGCATGTCCTGTGGGTAGTGGTTTATTGGTAAGGGTTTCAATACGATGTACGTGTAATTTTCTCAACAACATTGTACTTAGAACATGTAAATGTTGGTAAGGATTGAAATACGATGAACATGACCAATATCAGTAAGGGTTGAAATAAAATGTACAAATGTGCAAGTTTATGACCAATAAAAACTCGGCAAGTGTCCCTTTCAAAAAAAAAAAAAAAACTCGGCAAGTGTCTTCACCACACCGCTTAAACTCACTTTTATATATAGATATAAGATAAGATAAGATATAAGATATAAGATTAAAATTAAGACTTTACTTATATAATTGGCAAAGCAAGAGACACAATGTTCAATATAGTTGTTAAATAAAGACCTTCCAATTCCCTACACTTTAATACAATAAATTAATATTTTTATTGAATAAAAGACCTTCAAATTGCCCACAATTTAATTCAAAAACATATGTTTGTAGAAATAAGAAAATGAATAAAAGAATTAGAGGGGCTAATCTGATGGTGACACATTAGCGATAACATGATTTTTTTTAAGCAAATGCAATGTTAACCTGTTATGTGCCTATTTATGCTAATTTTATGTATGTATAATATATGTATAGATTAGCTTAGTGCTTGTTTGATATCGTTTTCAGTTTTATTGTTTTTTTTTTAAAAACCAAAGTCCCATTTTTTAAAACCAGAAAAAATGATTTTTAGTTTCCAGTTAGTTTTCATTTTCTATACGACTATTATAGAATCAGACAATCTTAGTTCTATTTTGTAGGTTATATAACTAAATATTTTTATGCAAAAAACCAAAAACGACAATGATATCGAACATTTTCAAACTTTGGTTTTTTTCGTGTAAAACATTTAGATAAATGAGTTACAAAATCATCATAATTATCACACAATTGTTTGTTTTCATAATTATCATACCGAAAATGAAAACTGACAAATGGAAACTGAAACCACTTTTTCTGGTTTTAAAAAACGGGATTTTGATTTAAAAAAAAAAAGAAAAAGCTAAAAACTGAAAATAGAAAACAATACAAAACAGACCCTTAATTGACTAATTTTCTAACAACTCAAGGACACATCGTCACTTAACGCCAAAATATAATAAAAGCTGGTATTTGGATACCATATGCACAACGACACATGATCAAGATGACAGCCTCAGGATAACTTATCCTTCTGCACAAACTTGTTTAATAGGTACCATGTCAAAGTGACAAACATCAGAAGTACCACGTAAATTATACGTTTGTTTTTAGGTCAAAACCCTTTCTACGTTTGCCCCATTTGGATTGGGGGTAAAAGGTAATATGACACAAAACCACATGTGCACAAGAATACTACAAGATGGCAATTAGGGGTGTAGGGGTACCAAACAAAAGGGGCAAAAGAGTCATTTAAGACAAACCACATCCCTAGGGTTTATCATTTTCTCCCTTTGTTAGCATTTCACAGCCAAACCCCTTTTCACAAAATCCCTTCCTCTCTCTTTTCTCGCGGCCACACTTGAAAGGGTGAGAGGAGAGAGAAAGTAAGAAATCAGCAACAATGGCGGATATTCAATCCGGAGTATTGTCCCAGAAACAGGAAGACTTGCGCATGATGGTTGCTGCTAACGTTCAGTTGGGTACCAAAAACTGCGATTTTCAGATGGACCGTTACATTCATGCTCGCCGCTCTGATGGTATCTTCTCTCTCACACTTCAATCTTACTAAAGTTTCCAACTTTATTTTATCATACCTTCGTTATTTGATGTTTATCTTTCACATATGTTTGTTTTTCAATCTGGGTTTTTTGTTTGGAATGATTTTGATGTTACCCGGATGTTAGCTTTGGTTGTTTTCATCAGATAACTTGTGGGTTTAAGTGTAATTATTGAAATTGCGGTCTTAGCGTATGTTGGATTTTGTGTGTTCAGTGATGTGGTTAGCAAGATAATATATAGGGAATAGAAGGAGAAATTGACTGGTTATTGTGAGTTTTAGAAAATAATTGAATTCCGATTGCAAGGAAATCGAGTTTGTTTGTACTGGATATGCGCCACACGATTTCGTAGCGAAGTTGATACAATATAACTAGTTGGTTTTCTGAGTTCAAGGCAAAGGGTGGATGTTCGTCACTGTCGTATTGTCTTTTAATAGGTTTAAAACAGGTGCTTTTGTATAATTTAGTTAATACAATTTGAATTGCGTTCGGATTGTTGTATGTTGGATTTTGTGGGTTCAATGATTTGGTTAGGGAGATAGATTAGTGAAAAAAGGAGAAATTTTTACTGGTTATTGTGAGTTTTGTGGAAATAATTGAATGCTGATTGGAAGGAAATCGAGTTTCTTTGTGCTGGATATGCGCCATATGATTTCATAACAAAGGTGATAGATTTATAGGCAAAGGGCGTGTCTTTCAATAGGTTTGAATCAGGTGCTTTGTATCCGATAGTAAGTCAACAATGTTTGTGGTCTTGTGGTTACATATGTTCATGGCTCTCTTTGGTTTGGAGGTAGTCATATCATCACTTAGAAACCCGCTCGTACTTGAGTATGGATTGTTTGAATGCTTGATTGTCTGTTTGAAAGAAGGGTTTGGTTTTTACGATTATTATGCAATGTGTCAATGGTCGTGGAAGGACCTTAATGAAGTGTATAAACCCACAAGGTTGCATGATTATATTTGTTCCTAGTGTTATGTATAGCAGCACGGGAATACATTCTGTTGGCCTTGTGCCCTTCACGATACACGTCTGGTGTTGATGTGACTTGTTTCAGATTTTCACCTATTTGTTCATCTGACAGTGCAACGAGTGGCAAAGCTGAAAACTCAATAAGCATGATACATCTCTCTTAACTTTTTAGATTTATCGTGTTGTGATAACACAAACAGCTTCAATGAGCATTACATGTGATAATTTGGTACTAGCATGTCGTCATTCCTTCTATGTGGCATACCATGTTTGCATCATGTTCTAGAAAATTTTAATGATTTGTACCAGTTGCATTTCACTCGATAAGATTTGTTCAGTGTACTTTATCTGATGTATTGGCTGTCAGGTATCTACATCATCAATCTTGGAAAGACTTGGGAAAAGCTTCAGATGGCTGCCAGAGTTATTGTTGCTATTGAGAACCCTCAGGACATCATTGTTCAGTCAGCTAGGCCTTATGGTCAAAGGGCTGTGCTGAAATTTGCTCAGTACACTGGAGCCCAGGTTATTGCTGGAAGGCACACTCCTGGAACCTTCACTAACCAGCTTCAGACAAGTTTCTGTGAGCCTCGATTGCTCATTCTGACTGACCCACGCACTGATCATCAGGTTAGCATTATATTTGTTATTTAATTAACTTCTCTACTGCCTGCATATTGCTTGTTTATTCTATTAATGCACGGATGTCTGTTGTTGCATTGGAAATTCTGTAGCCAATCAAAGAAGGTGCTCTCGGGAATATCCCTATCATTGCTTTCTGCGACACCGACTCACCCATGCGATATGTCGATATTGGTATCCCTGCTAACAACAAAGGAAAGCACAGCATTGGTTGTTTGTTTTGGTTGCTGGCAAGAATGGTTCTTCAGATGCGTGGAACCATCCGTGCTGGACAGAGATGGGATGTGATGGTGAGCTTCTGTGCTCTGATAATTTGAATTGTAATTTGTATTTTGTTACATAAATTTGTTTCCAGTGTAAAGAAGCCTGAACATGATGCCCGATATGATACTGTGAACTGTAATGTATCTGCGTAGGTGGACTTGTTCTTCTACAGAGAACCAGATGAGAACAAAGAGAAGGTAGAAGAGGATGCTGTTGTTGCTGCAGATTATGGAGTTGACTATGCTGCTGGTCTTACTAGCGACTGGGGTGCTGCAATTCCAGATGGGACATGGACTGCTGAGGTTGCTGCACCTGCTATTCCGGCTGGGACTGAAGTTGGGACATGGAGTTCTGCTGAAGGTAACTGCATTAACCATGGCTTCTGAATGTCTGGAAAGTTGTGCCTTTTTATGTACTGATAGTTAAAAAAACCGGAAAAAAGATTGTTTGGGAACTCAAGCCACTTGTGTTCAAATTGATCTGTCTTATCCCTTGCTCTGGAAAGTAATATAACAAATGCTTAGTTATGCTTCCCTCCATCAAGTATAACTTTGTTGTGGCAATGCAATCGTAGACTACTTTTACTTTATTTAGTCAGGTTTAGGTGATACCACATTTGAGAGGCAGGAGACACTAATTGGCTTTTGTTTGTGTTCGCAGTTGTGCCTCCACCAGCTACAAACTGGGAAGCTGCCCCTGCGCCTACTGGATGGGATGCTTAGAGAATTTTGTTCACATGAGCTGGAAAGTAATGTCCAATACATTTGTGGGTTTTGACATTCAAGTGAATGATTTGTAACACTGTCGTGTTGTATTGGAAATTTTGGCACCCTTAAGTATTAGATAACGATATCAACTAGCATGAATTTAAATCATCAGATTGCTTAATCTAGTTCTTCTGGATTATCATCTATCTTTATCTTTATCAAGGTGTGGTTTCCTGTGCTTATGTCCCAGAGCTGCTGTTAGTATTGAAAAACTGGTTGTGGGAGTATGAACTCGATGCGTCTGGTGTCTACTGTATACAAGCGGGTATGCTTGCAGAACGGTCTGGCTTATAACTTTGAATTTCAACACCTAACTGTTGGGTAATTCTTCTTTAAGATTGAATTCCCAGTCGAAATTTTGTCTATCAGCCATTCTGATAGACGAAACGAAATGGGAAGTAATCTGTCGAAAATTCTGTGAACATCTAAATGCTTGACAAATTATGGGATTCTTGAAGTTTTGTTTGTTTTCTTCAAGTTGAAGAGTTAGCGGAGTAATTCAAAGTTCAACAAATTTAGTACTCACTATTGTAATAATATACATCTTCAATTACAGTGGAATCTAAGCTTAGGAATACCCCAACTTACGGATTGGGGTTCTATATAAGCTAATAACCCGATAGTAACAGTAATACAATAGATAATTACGTGCACGAGTTGCCACATTAGAGGTCATAACACAATCAGGAACTAATCTTCAAATACTTTTAGAAAGCAAAAAAAAAAAAAAAAAAAAAAAAAACTAATCTTCGTATGATTAAAGCTTTATTAGATCCTCTGTACTCAATTCTATATACAACGGATTGTCTTCACCCAAAATACAATATACAATATACGGTATACTTGACATTTGCCTCTGAAGTCTGAACATCATATCAGACATAGCAGCAAGTATTCTGCTCATTCTTCAGCACAGGGATCGAGCGGTGCAGGGTGTTCTTTTTCCTAGGGTTCTCTTGTAGAGCATGGCCTGAGTTTCCAAATCTCATTACTACAGGATTCGGTTTGTGGGGTGCCCTGATACCATTGATAGGGACTGCCCCACTGGGGAGTAAACAACTAGCTCCATGTTTGATAGTGGACCATTATGTTCTAAAAGTCCGAGTGATATAAGCAAACCAAACTTGAATGCGTCAGTGGTGTACGACAAAGAGGGCATTCAGGCTTTTCGTTGCACCATTCCATAATGCAGTTCCTACACGGAGGAAAGCATCATATAAGTAGATGCACATTGCACAAGAAAGGACAGAGAAGTCCAAGGCATCAGCAGCTTTGTGAGGAAAAAGAGCTAATACCAACAAAAGACATGGCCACAAGGTGTAGCAGTAGGATGTTCACGATTGCTTAGGCAAAGAGTGCATTTACTTGCTCCTTTAACCTGGCCACAGAGTAAGTATACACGGTTACTGTACAGTCCAAGCACCAAAGTCCAAACCTTGCTTTGACAAGGGGAAACACTAGGAACAAAGGTAAATTTCAATAACGATAGTGAGTGATTTAACTATCCAGTCAGTTTAGGAACTGTAGAACCTTCGGGAATAATAGTATCTGAAAATTAAGAATTTCTGAAGGAAAGTTAACACAAAAGACTTGCATTTGATCGACTATGAGTCTACGAGTACGGACGAGTTATGAACAAACCAAATACCAAAAGATGTAAAATTTTGAAGACTTGAGGGCGAGTGATTCATCTATGACCAATGGTAATGCAAGCTTTATCCCAATGATTGCAATTCATTAACGATGAACTTAGGACATATATGTGTACAGGATTCTCCTAACATGATGAAGTGGGATGTTGTGTCCAAGGAATGTGGTGAAAATCCTTTACTCACTGAAACTCTGAAACATTCTGAATTATTTAAGCCAATTTATTATAGTACTACTTGAGAAAACGAATACACCATATTATTACTCTATTCGTATAGTCAAATTAAGTTTGCATATTCCTCAACAAGGAAAACATGCGGATAAATGAGAGATTTGAGAATCAATCATGTCGGAAAGAAAACAAGATGCAATAAAAAGGTATGCACCTCTGAATATGATGATGATTCAACTGGAAAACTGCCATTCTCAGAGTCTGCAGTGATCAAGTCTCCTTCTTCATTCAGCACAGGCAATCCTCGCCCTACATTGCAAAAGGTAAACGCTTGAGTCTAGTTAACAAATTCACACTTGTCTTCCATCTGCACTTCCTTTAGGAACTTTTGTCATTGTCGGGAAAAGTCGGGCAATAAGATTGAACATGGACCAATGAATGCTAAAGCACTAAATATAAAGCGCACACATTAGAAGCACCCTTTCCCATGTGCTTGTACAAATTCCAAAACAAAATTAAATCACAAGAGGCAAAGGCTTAGGGTAACAAGATCAACCTGCAGAAAGTGGATAGTTCCCTGCAGATGTCTGCTGAGGTGAGCTGGCAAGGGAAGACAAATTGGTCCGCCGCAGTTTTTCCGCAGCAATGACACATACCTGAATCAAAAGAAAAACTCCGAGTATTTGATATCTGCAACATAGCAACTTGGAGAGCATTAGACATTAAGACAACAGAAATCCAATGTATCACACTTTGCTGCAGCAGCTCAGAACACCCCCCTCCCAATTTTTTTTTTTGGGGGGGAGGGGGGGGGGGGAGCGGGAGGGGGAGGGGGAAGGGCAGCAGAGGAGGATGGGAGCGTTCAAAGCCGATTGGCCCAGATTTACACCAATACCCAGCTGGGCCAAGGTCATTCTTAATAGTAGAGGTATGTTGGTTTCAATCAAGGACTTCAAGGTTGAAATCTGACTTCTAAAGTCTTAAGAAGCGACCAACGTGCCTTTTGAATGAAGCTTCAAGCAAATCCAATTCTCATGTGCTAAAGATCGGCACAAACTGATGGTAGTTTGTATATTCTATATTCCCTTTTCATAGAAGGTAAATAAACATCTATCAAGTCAATGTGATGAGGAAGCCTCAATACTGGCCAGTGGCGAAGCTTGGCTGAAAAAGGGGGGGGGGGGGGGGCAGGTTTGAACCCAAGACCTCATGGTAGAGGAAATGAATCTCAAGGGGGAGCCAAACCAGCAAGCCAAAGCAATTTGTGTGATGTATTTACTCAACAAATTAGTAATAGCACAAAACTCAGGGGGGCCAGGCCCCCTCCCAAGTAGCCGAAGCTCCGCCACTGATACCAGCTACTTATTCCAACCAAGTTATGTGAAACATCCTCCATCTATCCAGTTATATATCAATTTGTATCTATTGTTATATCTACCATTTGCATTCATTACCGCTTTAGTCAACAACAAGGGGAAGATCATAATAATCTCAGCAGCTGTCAGAAATTTCAAATTTAGGGTAAAGTGAATTAACAGAAAGGGTCGACATATTGTTCATGCTATCATTGTGTACCAAAATGGAGAACTATCATAGAGTGCATTAGCACATACCCATGTCAATTCTATCCAAACTAATTCAAAACATAGCTCCTTAGTTCTTTACTAGGATTAAAGACAGTAACGTATAAACTGCATCCAAGTGCCCCTTTGAAAAATCTGGGATGTCTCCACATACTACTAAAATTTACTAGCTCTTGAAAACAAACTTCACATGCTAAACGAAAATTAAAGATCCTTCCCCAAAAATTTAACATAAATATAAATCACATAATATCTCCTGTTAGAGCTACCTTGGTCTTTGATTTGACGGTTTGCCAATAAAAATGTATCGTATTCCAGATGCTCGTTTTGAGATATGATAATAAAGGCCTGCATATTTTAAGAAATGCACATATTAAATTCCACGACATTGCTGCACGTTAAAACAACATAAAATCACAATGATCTTTGGAATTAGAAACTAAAGTGAGCACCTTCAAAGTAGAAGAACATGAGATTTGTACGAAGAATCAGCTGCAAAATTTCTCGTGCTACAGGGAGCACCTGCTAACCACAGCAAGTCACAACAAAACCCCAAAGATATGCATTATGGACTGTACGGTAACTAAAGTAAATAGCAAACAATTTTTTTTGTTTTAAGAAAGAGGTGGTTGGTATAGTATCAAAGAAGCAAGCTGCTTACCGTGGGCCATCTCTGAATTATGTACAGCCGACATCTTCTCAACTTGTCTTTCAATCTTGACAGAGGTGAGCTCGAGACCCGCGACATAGAAGAGGATGGTATTTCATTACTTAACTGGCTCCTCGATGGAGCATTGATTTCCCCTAAATCGTCAGAATTTGTATCTGCAAGGAGCATGCCACGCGAAGCAATCCTGGAGCTACACAATGCCAACAACAGAAGCATCTTCCATGAGACGCATCGCATGGGTCCAGCTAATCAGAGAAGAGAAGGATTAAGTCCTGGAACCAATGACTTGATGCAAGAAGATGGCACAACCTCATTCTTTCTGCAAGATAAGGAACTGCTGTCTGATAAAGAACAAATAATGTACGCCTTGCAGGTGTTGGAGGAAGTCCATAGGATCCAGCAATCTGCAGTATTAATTATCAATAAGAATTTTGCCAATATCACAAGTCATTCCTCCACTGATATGCACAGTATCCTGTACCGCAAAAGAAACCAAATATACCACTCACGTGAAGTAAACAGCAGCATGAAGGTCACCCTAAAGGATGAGAAAAATAATGCTAGATACACAAAAAGAAAAATGATAGGCAGTAGGGCACAAACCATATAGGGATAAGACTCTTGCAGGAGTGCTACTGCGAAATCAAAGCTACTCGTGTGGGAGATCAAAATATAAAAGCTAACTGGTCAGTGGAAAGCATACCTCATTTACTCAATTATAGAGTTACTTTACGATAAATCTAAATCAGATTGTCATAAAGTTCATCACTGACACATCAAAGAAATCAAACAAACTGTATGCCCCAAAATAAAGTTTGCTGGGAAACTGAAATTTAAAAATACCTGAACAATATCACAATACTCTTCTCCCAGGGTCTGCTGCCCAGCACCAGTTGTCAGAATGTAATAAAGCATCTGCCCAATAAGTTTTGTCTGCAGAACAAATATGCCAAGGGAAAATCACTTATTACACATCAACCCATGGAAGCACAAGAATGAATCTTGCAGGGATAAATTCATGTATGAGCTATAGCATAGATGTGAACAAGTGGCACTGTCTTCTAAAGGTCAAGCCTCACTCTACGCCATAAGCAAAATACTTCTCCAAAAATACTAGAGAAATCATCACTCATTTAGTCAGTTCTTCCAATTTTGAGCAACGAATACACCAGAAAATTGTTGTTCCGAAATTAGACCTCATAGTTCCACCTAAATTTCTCAATCACTTGACAAAATCACACATTCCACAATTCAATGCAAGATATCATATAACCACCTGGAACCCCAACTCTTGTTCTTAGAAATCTAATGCAAGACTAGTGCCAATATTACACCATAACCATGTCATCCATGGAAATTATCAGATAACCAGTATATCTCGTCAACATCATATTGTTTATGTTATGCATGCTACAGCTCTACAATAACACAACAACAGCAAAAACATTACTTTAAACCTTAGAGGCATTGCCTATGGCGAGGTAAGGAGGGTACATACATACACCAACACAACCTTACCCATGGAGAGGTTGTCCTCCGATGACTCATCATGAAATGGTTGAGAATTTTCACTCGGTGTCAAAATTATCCTTAAAAACACCCACATACCCGATGTCCCGAACCTTGGCTATCTGATATATGTTACACTATTTCACTTGTAAACAGTTCTTCAGAGTCCACACATTTGTGCTACCAGAAATTTTTCCTCAGCCAATTCTTTAATACTTTAGCAAGTTAGCAACCCACACTGCCATACAACAAAGTGTTTCTCGAAAATCCACCCAGACCACCACCTTTACTCAGTACCCAAAAACCCACCTTTCTGGTTTTCGGAGAACTTATCTCAAATTTGATCTTTATAAACTGACCGAATGCCTGTCCACCATATAACATGGTCGATGGTCCTACAAGTTGTACCAACAAACCTCGCCAACATCAAATTCTTCATGTTTGCATTATCTACTCATTTTCATTTCCCATGGAGCCAAAGACTACTTATTCTTTGGTTTTTGCGATATAATGGAATAAAGCAAAATGGCTTATGAAACTGTCTGTGCTTCTTATTTTGTGAAGTAGTAGTAGGTTGGTGCGATTCTCGAAGCAATTTTCATTTTGGGTCATCCATGCGCATCCTCTCTATGTTTCAATAGGGGTAAGGCTTGCGTGCATCCGACCCCCCCCCCCCTTTACCCCGCCTTATGGCAGGAGCCTTTAAGGCACTAGGGTTAAAGATGTTGTTGTATGCATTTATCTACTAGACACCTACTACTTCTTAGAAGACAATGATCTCCTCTACTTAAACCTTCAATTGTTACTAATTTCCCCTACATTACTTGAGCAAAGTAAACTCAAGCAGTCAAGCATTTCAAAGCAGTGAACACGAAAATGAACTTTACACCAAAACGTGATCTTAGAGCTCGTTTGTTTACCCATGAAATTCCCAAATTTCAACATTTGCTACAGATTTAGAATACTCGGGAATTGATGGAAGTCATTTTAGATTAACAAGGAAAGTATAACTTCCAATCCGAAGTCTCACTTCCTTAAAACTCCCTTTACGACGTTTGGCAAACAAACAACACTACAATGCTCAACTCAGTAAGTAACAATCTTCACACTTTATAGCTCAAAAACATGATAATTTTAGCAAACTAACCCCAAAATATCAACAATTACATATAACACCAAGCAAATGAAACCTCCCAAATCAACACAAAATCGCGATACCACCACCACCAATACCAATATAATTGATCAAATTCACATCCTCAAATCACCCTCATTAACACAAATAATAAAAAAAACACCAATTAAACAAAATTAATGCAAAGTGGCAAGTAATTAACCTCACTATGGTAAGCAACAGCAAGCCTAGCACCTGCAAATCCCAAATTGGTAAAAACAAAACAAAATAATAATCAATAAGATTCAGTAAATAAAATTTGGGTGTGGTAAATAAAGGGTGGGGGGGGGGGGGTGATGCCGGAAATAACCGAAAAGATGGCGGAAAGCGTCGCGGCAGGCGTCGGAGACGAAGGAGGCGTAGTGGTCGTCTTTCTCCGCCGCCCTCATAACCTCCGGCTGAGCCGCCACTGGGAAGCTGTGGGGTCCATCTGCTACGGCGGTGGAAGGCCCCACCCCTCCGGTGTCGTCGCCCATCATATTTTTTTTTTTTTAATTAAGTTAATCTATGGCATAGCGATTGAGTTGGGGGGATATCAGTTCAGGTTTGTAACAAAGTGTAATTTTTTTTGGCAAATGGGTGCTAAGGTGAACTTCCCGAGGTTTATTACGGAGTATGTCACTCAGACTTGGCTTAAAGAGTCGGATATAGGAACGTGTCCTTTCGAAGTATTAATACGGCTACTTAACATTGCGCCGTTGCCGGGGATCGAACCCGGGTCACCCGCGTGACAGGCGGGAATACTTACCACTATACTACAACGACCTTGTTGATATTCATATTAAACAAAATATTAATATCGGCTATACGTCAGAACGAGTGGACAGCAATGTTCGCCATTCTGGCTTGAAGATAGGTCTGTGTCCTCGGCCCTCATTTCTCCTGGTTAATCTTACAACCTCTCAACCCAAAAAATTAAAAAAAAAAAAAAAAACTAAGACGGAGTAATAATTATGATGGCAATGTCGTCATTTTTGAAGCCCACAATTAACAGTATTGCTCCTCTATTTCCATGCAGTTCCAGTAATTATAATGGTAGACTTACCGTCATCAGGAAGCATCCTAATGAAGTAAGGTTCATTGTGAGGAGTTCAGATGACGCTTCGTCGACCGTAACAGAGACGTGGCAAGGGGGCAATAATGGTGATGAAGACAGTTCTTCCGCAGTGGAAGTGGCTAAAGGACCTCCCTCACTTATCTCTGCTCTTAATGTTGAGAAAGCTTATCGCGGCATTGGTAATTCATACTTTGCTCATCCATCCATGTGCATACTCTCTCGAGTCCCTTGAATTGTTAACGTCGCTTGCTTATTATTTTTTCATTTCTCACATGCATCTCTGATAAAACGTTAAACAATCCAAATGAACTAACTCAGTATATATATTTGTTATCGGTTTTTGAGATTATTTTTAAAGATTAGCAGTTGTACGTTAATGATTGGCTGACTAGAATTCGTTTTAGAGAGCAGCAATTACAGATGCGGATCATTATGGTAGATTAGGACTGAGACGAGGATGCAGCTATGACCTGGTAAAATCATATTTTTACTGCATGCATGCTCTTACGAAATGACATCTTATCTGTTCTGATCTGATTTGCTCGATCATACAATTAAGTGAATCATTCTTCTTCAGGTTAAAACAGCATTTGAGAATAAGGTCAATGAACTCTCAAGCCAAGGGTTGGATGACGATAAGCGTACCAAAGAGCTTGATCTTCTAAAGGTCAAGATTCCTTTCATATATGATATCCTCTTAGATAAGGAACCCCATAAAAAATTAAACCTTTGCTAGTAGAAACGTACATTTCACAAGGAAGGCAAATACCAACATGTGATCTCATAATATACCTAACATGCATCTAGATACAATTTAAGGTCAGACGATCTTATACATTACTTTGCATGGTTAAATGTGCGTGCATATGATAAATACGATTTACAACATAAATGTATACTTTAACGTGCATATTGAATTTGAATAGGAATCCTACGCAATTTTATCGAATGTAGAAGAAAGAAGACTATATGATTGGAGCCTGGCTAGAACAAACGCCCCAGAAAGATATACTTGGCCTTTTGAAGGTGATATAACACAGGTTGCTATAAAAGGCACCCCGCCTGCACAGGTATTTCTATTTTTACCAAATTTATTTTTCAGGATTTATAATATCAAGTGACATAATCGTTACTCGAGTTGGCTATTTAATAGTATTAATCACTTTGTTGAATAAACTAAATGGTGATCAAAATTTCACAGGAGCCGGAAGACGTCGGACCAACAGTAGCAGTTGGCTATTTCTTATTAGGGTGGTTGATACTGTCGTTTGGTCTGTCCATCTTCCTCAACCAACAATGATACTCAGTATTATTCTTGCATGAATATATATTCAAGTTATCATCATCGTTATCTTCAAGAAGCGTCACTTATGTTTCTAGAGGGTAAACAAACGCTCCTATGCAAATTCATGGGAATTCAAGTTATCATCGTCGTTATCTTCAAGAAGCGTCACTTATGTTCCTAGAGGGTAAACAAACGCTCCTAGGCAAATAATTCATGGGAATTTACCTTAGGAGTCCACATCTTTGTGTAAAAATTCTGTATAACGACACTTTGGCGAGACAATATTATATATAAGCTCTTTAATTAAGTTTATTTGTAAATGTTTGAAAATCACACAGCCGATCGCCACTATAACTTGTAAGTATCTTCGATTCATTGTTGAACTTAAAAACTTGTAACACTGGCATTGTCGTGTTGAATTGGGTAGGTTAGAGATAATTAAATGTTAGATAAAACAATGATTCAAGTCTCACAATTTAACTCTAATGTCAAATAGTTTTCTCAAAAATCGTCATGATGAAACGTCCAAGATACGATGTGCTTCGAAATTAAAATTTCATCCTTAAATATCCTCTAATTCGATTCCTCATGTAATCGGAGAAGTATATATTGATGGAGATAGAACATCATTTAGTTTTGTACATGTTCCGGTGAAAAATGGACAATCAAGATTAGTAGAAGCAAGGATGGGAAGACGCCCTGGGCTTGCCTTGGGAATGAGGCCCCTGATCTGACCCCTGCAAGAAAAACGTACATAGGCATCGGAGGGGTCTTCCTCGGGTACAGCCCCGAAGCTAACTACGTTTCTCTTGCAGGGGTCAGATCAGGGGCCTCATTCCCGAGGCAAGCCCAAGACATCTCCACCTTCTACAAATCTTGGTTGTCCATCAGAAGAGTCGTGTACACGAATACAACTCCGATCGGGGCTATTGTTGGGGCGTGTAAGTGCAACTACGCTAATTGGGCCAAAATGAGACAAAAGCCTAACGACCCCACAGAGGTCCAAATGGCCTATGATCCACGGGTCATTGAGTTCCGGTAAAAAATGGACAATCAAGATTTGTAGAAGGACGGGAAGACACCCTGGGCTTGCCTCGGGAATGAGGCCCCTGATCTGACCCATGCAAGAGAAACGTAGCTAGGCTTGGGATGTGTCCGAGGAAAACCCCTCCGATGCATAAGTTAAATGTAGTATTTTTGTGTTGTAGAGAGAGAAAGTGTAGATTCTCCTCCCCAAATGTACGTGTTACCTCCTTTTGTACCCCCATAGAGATATTTATAAATAAATGGTGTGGTTTATTGGGCCTTAGCCTGCTTAATCACAACCTACGTTCCATTGTCATTGTGGTGCATGCTTGGCTAAGGTAAGGGATACGGTCCACTGCATGTTAAAGAAACGCTATTAGGTCCTACGAGCGGGATATATAGCCACCACAATGACATTGGAATAGAGGACCTAAAGAAAAGACTCAAAAGAGTACGAAATTACCAAGTCCCTAAAAGATGATACGCCTGGCACGCTAAGGCCAATGTAAGCTCAAAGTACGGGTAAGGCTAAGGCCAAATGCCCAATGCCAAGCAGGGTAGGGATAAAACGAGACTAAGGTCTTGTTATATCAATTATATCTCAAAGGCAAGACTGCAAAATTCCAAAAGAACCTTGAAGAGCCACAATGACGAATAAAATATAAACGTTAGTGAAAAAGTAGAGTAAGAGAGGATAAACCTGCCATACATACATCTACGAGATTGACACGTAGATTGTCGTTAAATCTAGTCAAATTACCACTATTCCTACTAAATTAGCTAGGGTAAGTGGGTGTCGTATCCACAAGGAAGAGGGAAAGTCTAAAATGCAAATTCTATGCGGAAAAACTAAAACGAAATAAATAAAGCAATTAAATGGGGGGTTTTTGGTTTGAAAGATGATTAAACGAGAAATAAACGATTACTAAGGCGACCCTCGGTGATAATTTATTCAAACACCCTAATATAGTAATTTCTACCTCTCTCTAATTATGCCATTCATAGATAATCTCGGTTTTCACCAATTAATCCTCTTTTATGGAGAATTTGAGCAACCGCTACCAAATTCCCCTCCTTTAAGTCCTAAATTGCCTAGTGACCACTCAAACAATTCAAAACCAAAGGCATGAAGAGCATGGATTAATAAAAGATTAACAACAACCCAAATTAGTATCTAATTAGCCGCAACCGCGACACTAATCAAATCTAATCTATTAGTTGCCTAATTAATTCCCCAATCACAAGTTAGTCATAACCACCATACACTAAACATGTGAAAGTTGCTTCCTTTAGGGTCAAAAATCAATAACCATCAATTAAAAACCAAGCATATGAAATACCCAATTCAATCCAATTAACCAACTAGATAAAACAAGGATAAATCAAGCAATTGAAGAACAAGGAATTACTTACTATGAAATTAAAGGCAAAATAGAGAGAATAAAATCTTACTAATACATAGGATGAAAGAATTTGATTACACCA
Organism: Spergularia marina; assembly: GCA_963680865.1. Taxonomy (NCBI): domain Eukaryota; kingdom Viridiplantae; phylum Streptophyta; class Magnoliopsida; order Caryophyllales; family Caryophyllaceae; genus Spergularia; species Spergularia marina. Next base: position 14,925,654 of record OY804560.1, on the reverse strand, counting down.
AGAGTCTAGAAGGTGATTAGTCTTCCATACTAATTATTACAATAATATTTGAGATGAAATTCATAATAAAAAGATAAGTTCTTCTTAAGTTTCTCTCTCTAGGATAAAAACTAGATGCAAAAATAATATGAAAGGTGATAAAGTGATAATGGTGATAATTCCTAAGGAGGGGTTACATGCCCCTATTATTAAGGATAAGTACCAAATAAAAACACTAAAAGACGAAAATAAACATTTCTTAACCAAAAAGAAACCGTCCAAAAGCCTCAAGAAATTTCCCGGAAGCTAGCTTCCTCGACTCGAGGGTAGAGATCCCCGAGTCGAGCGACGAAATCCTCGACTCAAGGAACACTCTCCTCGAGTCGAGCGAGGAAATCCTCGACTCGAGGCGCCTTCCTCTCGAGTCGAGGAACTTGAATTCCTCCTCATTTTGCTTCTCTTCTCCGTGGCTTGAGCTCTTGTGATTCTCATTCCTTCGTGGCTCGAGCACTTGTGATTATCGTAGTGTACCCGAGCTAGCCTCTCTCGAACCCCGATCCAACTCCAACTCGATCCACGTTCCCTCCTAATTCACTCCAAAGGGTCTTGAGCGAATAAAAACCCGTAAAACCACCAAATAAGCTCCAAACAACTCCCAGTCGTGTGGTTCAAGAATCACGATAACATCATGCTAAAATAGACCCTAAGGCGTATAAATCACGCGGATTAGCACACTACTCTAACGCCACATCAGAGATCAGGCCATGGTTACCTTCTTCAGGATCAATCCATCGCCCATCCACGAGCTCAGGCCGGGGCTCCCTCTAGAAGACCAACTTAACATAACGCAGGATCAGGCTAGGTTCATCTGTCAGACCAGCCTGACCTTCAATCGACGGGGTCAGGCTGGCTTCTATTTACAAGATCAGTCTATCTTGCATCCACGAGATATCCACGAGATTAGGCCAGGGTTGCCTTCTGCGAGTACGGAGCCAGACTGACATCTATTCGACACGATCAGACCATCACCTTCCACGAGATCAGGTCGGGGCTTCCTCTATAAAATCAGCCCAGCATCCTTACGCGGAATCATGTTAGCTTCATTTGTCAGATCAGCCTGACCTTCAATCGACATGGTCCAAGTTGGCCTCTATTTACAGGATAAGCCTGCTTTCCATTGACGAAATTAGGCTAGGGGTCCCTACTACAAGATTAGCCTAGCAACCTTTACGCAAGATGAGGCTACCTTCATCTATAAGACCACCCTGACCTTCATTCGACCGATGGCATATATTTACAGGTTCAGCCCACCGTCCGTCCACGAGATCAGGCTGGGGGTTCCTCTAAAAAATCAGCCTAACATCCTTACGCGGAATCATGCTAACTTCATCTACAAGACCACCCTGACATTCATTCGATAGGATCCAGGCTGGCATATATTTGTAGGTTCATCAACCCACCGTCCGTCCACGCGTCCACGACATAAGGCCGGAGCTTCCTCTACAAGATCAGCCTAGCATCCTTACGCAGGATCAAGCTAGCTTCATCCACAAGACCACCGTGACCTTCATTCGACAAGGTACAAACTGGCATCTATTTACATGGTCAGCTTGCTTTCCATCAATGAGATCAGACCACAGTTTATTCACTAAAGATCTGTGGCCCACATAGCTTTTGGACAAGGTGATTGGCAAAGATCACGGCACATCCATTTGGGTACAACCCTCACGAGAGACCTATTCGCGAGCTACAGAGCCTAATGCAAAAAGAAAACGCCGAGAAGTTACGAAACTATGCCACCGCGGTATGACGGTCACAAGTATGCATGTGCCTTCGGAGATGGTCTTCAGATCGGAATAATAAATGTAGAATAATATCATAATTACATTCCTAACTTATCTAAATCATAATATTAACAAATACTATATACTAGGAAACTGTCGTTTCCTATATTTTATTCATTTTTTAAGTGGATTTATTCACCCATATGGAAACTTTGGCAAGTTCCCATGAGTTTCAAAGGGGGGGGGGGACATGCAATACTATCCTATAAGACGTTGTAGGAGTGTAGAACGGACCATTTTTTGTTATGAATACTTGGTTGTGTTCTCATTAATTAATACTACGGTGGTAATTATACCACATTACATCACATGTACTTAGGCTAACCCTAGCCGCCCTAAATATTTATGTATCTTATTGGCTAGATATTATACTACCACAATATCTTTCCTAATATATGATGCTGCCTAATACACTCCTATAATATTTTATAGGATACTACTGCCTACTACTTTCACCAAAGAAGTTCTTTTTAGCCACCAAAGTGAGGAGGGTGGGATCTAAAAAACACCAAATTCGTATTTAGGATTTACGAAACACCAAAGTTAAAAACCTTGTTTTTATAACACACAATCAAACTATTTGGGTTTTTATTAAACACCAAAACAAATAAAAAAATGTTAATTTTTATTTTACCTCTTAAATTAATTTTCTGCATTAAAAAAAAAATACTCATTTTCTTCTCCTCCAATTCTCCATCATCGATTTTTTCTATGAAGGCATGGCGCAAGCTTAAGTCATATCCAACAAACTTCACAATTAGATATTAGGATTATGGGAAGTCTAAACAAGTTTTTATGCTATATTTTGAACTTTGCGGTACCGTTCGATCATGTTCGGGTTTTTTTTTTTTTTTTTTTTTTTTTACATTTGCTGAATTATGTGGTTTTTTTTAGATCAATGAACTGGATTTACTCCATATCTTTACTTATTATGGAACAAGCCTAATATTTATTAATTTCAGCAAGAACATAATTTCATTTTATTTTTTAATGTTTGTATTTGTTTTGGTGTTTAATAATTACCCTAATAGCTAAGTGTGTTTTAAAAACAAGTTTTTCAACATTTGTGTTTTAGAAATACCAAATACAATAACTTTGGTGTTTTTTAGATCCCACCCTCATCACTTTGGTGGCTAAAAAGGGTTTTTTTGCCAGACACCACCTTTTAAGTTTTCGATTTTGACAGACACCACCTTTTAAGTTCAAAAATCCCAAACACCACCTTTAAGACTATTTTCTTTGACAGACACCATCAAAAACAATTCCGGCCACATTTTCTCTTGACTCCGGCGTTGACTCACCCTATCTTTTCTTCTTTCTTCTTTTGAGACCGATATTGTTTCACTCTTCTTCATCCTTACTCTCTCTACTCAACCATTGCTTAGATTTCTTAATTTATTATCATTCTTAGTCTCATATGCTTTCTCTTCATTTGACTAGATAGAATTTTAGCTTTGATTTGCCTTTTTGCGTGTGTTAGGGACATGATTGGGTGGATTGAATAGCAAAGAGATATGATACATTCTCTTATTGATGAGAGGAAGAGAATTGAAGAGTACATAATTGTATTATTGACCCATTGTTAGATGAAGTCGATGAATTAAAGGTGAAATTGAGTGAAATTAAAGTTTGAAAATTGGAAAAAGGATAAAATGGTGTTGTTCATAGTTTTGACAATGATTAGGGTGCATGTTGCTTAAAATTGTCGAATCCAAAACTCTATTAGAGGTGAGGGGAGAGATAAAAGATATTCTTGATATGATAGGGAAAAATGAGTAGAGTGAAATATAATAGGGGGGATTATCGAGTTTAGGAGAAGAAGAAAAAAGCAACGGAAAATAATCTGAGAGTGAGTCAATGCCGGAGTCAACCAAAAATGTGACCGGACTTTATTTTGGTGGTGTCTATCAAAGAAAATAGTTTTAAAAGGTGGTGTTTGGAATTTTTGAACTTAAAAGATGGTGTCTATCAAAATCGGAAACTTAAAATGTGGTGTTTGGCAAAAAACCCGGCTAAAAAATACTTCTTTGCTACTTTCACTTTAAAGCTACATATTAGATCCCTTTGATTGCAATTGTGATTAAATCAACTAAACACAACCTTAATCTCCATTAGAAGAATTCAAGGATCCAGTGAAACAAGACAGCTTCTGGAAGTCTGAAAGCAAATTCATTTGCTCTAGCTTCCATTTTGGCAAACTTACATCTAAACTGCACTACTGGTGCAAATGGTTCATGACTTATTTCATTATACGGCCAACTAGCTTTTAGATCAAGTACCCTTAATTCTCTGTATGGCATGTCAAAAAGGAGGAATAGACAAGGAGTACTGATATCAAGAATAATCTAGACAGTTTATAGTAATATAATTCTAAGCTTTTATGGATGAAATGTTTGGTGATATGGACCGATAGGAGCAGCAACCAGGAGATCGACCATCAAAGGTTGTAGAGAAAGAGAAAAGGTCTTCACCAATTTAGATAATTTGGACGGGTCTGGAGCTTGTTTAAACTCGAATAAATTCTCTGTCCTAGCTTGATGATCAATATATAAAGAAGAGCCAAGTATTAAGGCATACCTGAAGCTCTGTTAACGCCTTGGAACATACCTGAATCTGCAAACATTATTGACTTCATCTGCTGGCATATATCAGCAATTCAATAATGTGAAGCTAAAAACAGTGAAATTGAATCCTGCCATATATGACCAACTGTATTCAGCTGGCCCTCCTTTCCCCCTCTTTCAACTCATATTCTTGCATATATGACCAACTGATAGCATGTTAAGAAAGATTACCTCATCTTTGCAGTACTTTACACTGCTCTTACATCATAAACAATTTAGGCCTGCTTATATTCACTCTAAACATGTGCAACTGGTAGCTTGCTCCACTGATCGTCTGAAAATAATAATTAAATCATGTTCAGGATTCAAGAACACCTCGTCAAAACTCTCATACAGAAAGTAGCTCATAAAAGTTCATATAGTCCAGTAGCAAATCAAACTCATGAAAAGGCATACACTTGACTAAAGGATCGGGTCAATTTCGGATAAAGCTGGAAGTCGGGTCGGTGGGATAGGTTTCAGGTTCGTCAATCGAGTTTGGGTGTTGCCGGGGCAACATGACCTTTCGGGTCGAATTAGTTTCGGTTCGGATTTTATTGAGTTGGGTTGTAATGGATAAGTTGAGGGATGGTTTCAGGTCGGTCATATCGAGTTTGGGTGTCGTCAGGGCAAAATGACCTTTCAGGTCGAGTTAGTTTCGGTTCGGATCTTATTGAGTTGGGTTGTAATGGATAACTTGAATCCAAACGATTTCCAGTCAAATCATTATAGTGTCGTAGCAACTAGTGATTATTTAATCGCGTCATATCAAATTATAGACAATATTTTTGGTTGTGGGTATAATTAAGAAAATCCTTGTATACACGCGTGTTATGTACACGCGTTTTTCATGTTGTGTACCACATAGTACGTACTTAACTCTTTATGTATTTTAAGTTCAATTTTTTTTAGTTAAAATTGTATAAGTTTCCTTAGACCAGTTTTGTATAGTTTTGCAAACATTTAGAATACTGGGAATCTTAAACATGTACAAAAAAAAAAAAAAAGATGCACAAGGTTGAGCTAGAATGATGAAAATATTAATTATCAAATGGAGTCTCTTGAAGGAAAAGAACTATTAGAACCATAAAATACATATTCAAAGTTCTATTGATCGATCTTGCGTGGTAAAAAACCAAAATGAATTGAGTGCACAAAGATACAGAAAAGTACATGAAATAGCTAATGTACTATAATTAAAAAAAATTATAGTCATTAAGTTAAAAATGTGAAGTCATATACCAAATCACTTTAATTTAAATTTGTTATCAAGCATAGCATAATTGTTATCTGGTCAGGGGCCAGGTCTAGTTTTGGTTCAAGTTCTACGGGGTATCTTGATCACAATTTAGAGTCCGGATTTTAGGTACACCGTACACGGGTTGGTTCACTAGGCGGATTGGGCGGTTTGGTCTAGGTAAGTTTTGCTGCTAGTATGTTGATTGAAGGCTAAGCTTTCTATACGAACCATTCTCATCTTCATCTCGAGTACTAATGATTTTCTTGTGCTACAACATATGATTAATCTACACACACGAAATCTTAAAAAACAAACTTTAACCACTGCAAGCAAAATAACCACAACATCCGAGTATCCGACATGCTTTACTCAGCTACAAACATTGGTCATGCAAACTGAACTGCTCTTTACCACAGCACATATCAATCGGTGGATAGAGCACGAATAAAAGAAACTGAATGAACCATACATATCCCACATGCATCCTCAGCTCGAAAGGAACATTCAAAGCCTTCTAAGACCCATACCTGACCTGCTGACCAGCTTGAGTAAGACTCACGAGAACAAAAGAAGGCAGGTAGCCACAAACTAGAATAATCCAATCTAATCTGTGGAAAAGCACAGCTCATCTTGGTAATCCAATTGCTGGCTTAGCTTCAAACTTCATCATGCTAACAAAACGAAGTGTGTTAGACTTATTTAATAAGCTAATCATGATTGAGTAGTACAATACTGAGCATTCTACGTACTAGATCTCTGCCAAAAAAAAAAAAAAAAAATAGAACTAAACAAGCAAGAGCATGCTCAAAGTTGTAAGGTCCAAGGTTAATTGACCTTTTAGCCAATACATGAAAAAACAGTCCCCCCTATAAACTATGCTGATACATACAGTTGCCTCATCAATGTTCATAACATGATCAAGATAACACTGGTCTTTTAGATAAGAAGTCTTTTCAAATACACCATTAGCTCAACAATCATGTATTATCTTTTCCGCTTATGACTGTGGTGGTAATCCTCTTCATAGTCATCATTAGAATATTTTGTCATCTGCCCTCGTTCATGATATATATCCTTACCATTAGGTTTTGAATATTTCTGCGAATGCCGGGATTCAGGACCAGTATCATCTTGTCCTCGCCTTCCACTACCGCTGGAATAAGCGCACTCCACACCGCCAGAGCTAGAGCGGCCGTGATATTCGCGGTAGGATCTTCTGTCATTGTCCATCCTCCTCCTTGGAATGCTCTCTTTGTTTGAGTAATGATGGTTCTTATGACTAGAATCACTGGCATGTTGTGGCCTCATCTCCTCCTTTCTTTTGGAATATCTTAGGGAGTTCTCACGTTTTTGTGTATCATGCTTAACTTTTTCTGAAGTTGACTCATCTAACTGATCATTTGGCACAATTTCTTTCGCCTCTGAAAGGCGAGGTAAGTTTTTGCCTCTGTAAACGTAAACAGAAAGAATTACAAATATCACGAAGCAAACATACCCATTTTACATAGCTATTCAAGAAATCAAGGAATAATACTGTCTGTCTATTTGTTGAACAATCGGTATATGGTACCCCGAGGGTACATAGCTCTAGGTACCCCCAATTCAAGTGGTATATAATGAGTAAAAAATGGAAATTAATGAGTGAAATTCGTGAAATAATGAGTGAAAGTTGGGGAAATAATGATTGGGAGAAAGCTGTATATAATGATTGGAAATTCAGAAATAATGACCGAAAATAAATAATGACTATCATGTCATATATAATGAGTGAAAATCGGAAGATAATGAGTGAAAATTGAGAAATAATGAGTAAAAATTGTAAAATAATGAGTGAAAGTACATAATGAGTGAAATTGAGGAATAATGAGTGAAAATTGTAAAAAAATGAGTGAAAGTATATAATGAGTATAATGTGCAATATAATGAGTGAACACTTAACCCAGCGGTACGTAGCTCTAGGTACCCCCGGGGTACCTAATAATTTGTGTTTGTCGAAAGATACATCTAAGAAATCAAGAAATGAAACCATTTTCACCATTCAATCATGGAAAATTAGTTATTCAACGCGTTGAGGTTTCTCAAGTGTGTTCATATAAGTATTATTGTCCCTCGGTAGAAGCTAATGACAAACACTAAAAGATAACCTCTTAAAGAATCAAAATTATATGTCTATCACGCATACATTCATGCAATACACAACGATCAATAAATTAAATTAAAGATTAAGTAGGAAATACCTTTTAAAGGCTTCAGTGTGATTTCCTTGTTGATATGAATAAAGATCTGTTTGATTGCTTTGATAAGCGTTCATCCAAGAGGAAGGTCCTATACCTCCCACACTGTGCCAAAATTAAAATTGCTTTCAGGTCACTTTATTTAGTACAAGAGCAACAAAGGCTACCACCACCATGAAGTCTAAAGTCTCATATTTGATTACATTTGAGATGTATGAGAACCCAATGCATCCAACACACAAACTTATTATGACATGACAAAACGAAATCTCCCAATTTATGTAGAAGTGAGCTTTTTAATGCAACTGACATACAGAAAACAAGTTTGACTACAGATGAGATGTTAGGTTAATAACACAGGTAGATTAATAAAGAAAATAGAATTGGAAGCTTCAAATCATTAAAAAGTCTATATTAAAACTCTGAGTTATATACTTTTCGTTAACTCGAAATTTAAACTATTTATTGCTAAGCTACCTATATTTGTGACGTGCTCCGCTAAATATTTACTTCGGCAAAAAATTTAGGGCCCTGAACACAGGTTAAAAGATGCATGCCTATGAATGAATGAACATTTGCTTATTGTGTACAAAATATGACTAGTATTTACACTATTCTAAGAGGTAGGGAGAGCAAATTAGCACAAGCTTAGAGCATAAACACGAACATATTGGAAAAAAAAGGGAAAAGCAATTACCTAGTAACAGGGTATCCACTAAACATTGATGAATCGTACGAAGAAAATGCGACTGTTGTAGCTGCATACATGGCATTGTATGCCATCAACTCAGGACCACAATACATGTTATGGGGCCAGTGTTGTGGTGCAAAACCTGTGACATCCCATTGAAATGACGCATTATCTGGTACAGGTATAATGGTTAGTCAAGTATAATAAAAAAATGTTCTGAAATTTTTGATATGGAAAACATCATCGCTCATATATAATCATGGATGGAAATTGGAATGTTCATATAAACTTTTTACCATAAAAGACATTTTCAATGAATTTTTTAAGTCAAAATTAAAGAAAAATGCCACGTGGCATGACAGATGGGCTGAAACCGGTGAATGTGGTGTTCCTTCTAACACAACTTTTAATATATTATATAAGATGTACGAAAAGGGTTGTGTTTCTAGCTTCTTAGTGAGCTTTAGGTTGGGAGTGCTTTTAAGTTTTAGGCCCTGCCTAGTATGCAAGTAATGAGTTGAAGGAGAATAAATTCATGGGGGATTGATTAATTATTAGGGGGTAATAATTAAGTTTGTTATGCTAAGGTAATGATTAGGGGGTAATCTTTACATAGGTTTGGTTAAGGGGTAATCTTTACCAAACAAAAAACTGAATTTGACATTCATCAGAGATATAAAAAATCAATTTTGGGCATAGATTAATTCATGTTTCTTTTGGCCGAAAATTGAAAAAACAATAGGATTAGTTTGAATCGATTTTATGCAAAGCAATTTGAAAATTTTGTCAGAAATTGGCCAAAAATGCAATTAAAATTAATCGGATTGATTTTACTGCAATTATGAGACATAATTTCTGATATTCGAAAAAAAATCCCCAAAATTAGTTTTTCCCGGATTCAATTTTGACCAAAGACTCCAATCAAACCCAAAACCTAATCAATCAACCCCAATTGAGATTGGGTCATTAATTAAAACGGTATTACATACCTTAACAATGGGGAAATTTATCATAGCGATGATTTGATGAATGAATTGTTCATAAGATGAGCGTGGGGGTGTGCTGAAATGTCATGGCCGACGAAGTCGCACATGGGTGCATGCGTGGCGGTAGAGGAGGAAGAGGAGAGAGAAAGAAGTAAAGTACAGAAGAACGAGATGAAGATGGTGAAGAGTTTGGGTTGAAACTATTACTCCCCTAATCTTTTCGGGGTGGGCTGAGGGAGGAAAATGTTAGGGGTTGATGGAGGTAATGATTTCAGGCCCAAACGCTTTCCTCTCAATCTGAAAAAATAAATTGGGCCTGAATCATTACTTCTTACTCCCTCCGTCCCATCTCAAACGCCCAATTTTCCATTTTGGGACGTCCCACCTCAAACACCTCATCTATTTTGAGACATATTTCTCTATTCTACTTTTATTAAATTATTACATTTTCTCTCACATTACCTCTTCCACGGAAAATTATTCTATGGAGTCGGGAGTATGTACTCCCGCTGACGTGGAGCACGCGTGGCGCTGAAGTGGAGCCCAGTTAAATGAAAACCGGATTATTTAGAGAACCGGACCAAAGAAAAAAGGAACCGGACCAAAAATAATAAAAAAACAACCTACACTCTTTACCTTCCCTCTCCTCACCCGTCCCGACCCCACACTACCCTGCACCTTTACAACCGACAACAACCCCACCTTCACCCCCGCCCAGCCACCGACTTCCGCCGCCGACCGGGCACCAACCTCCACCTACCCGATCCTCTCACCTACCTTTGTCTTCATAAAAAAAACCCAAAGAAAATGATGATGATGAAGATCGTGAAGTAGTGACTAGTGAGTGAGGAGAGAGGAAGATTACATAATTTTTTGGGGAGGAGGGGGACAGAAAATGAAATGCAATGTATTTGAGTTGGTGAGGAATAAATTGGGAAAATTAAAGAGACTTATTTTTTTAGAGTACTGTATTTCTTTTGAAGTGGAAGGAATGGTTGAATGGGGGAGAGACTTTGACTCAAGGCTTCATTTATCATTTTAAGATTACATTCTTATTTGAAAAAAAATTATGGGAGAAGGAAAGAAGGATCAACGAGGTAGGAGGGCGATACAAATGATGTGTGATGAATTTGTGTCGGTGAGTGGTGAATTGGGAAAATGAGATTTGTTCTTTATTTTTTATAAGGGGTGATTAACACTTCATTTGTCTTTTATGCATTTAGATACTAGTATGTACTGTAGGACATCAATCAGATACTTTAATTCATTTGATATGTACATCCAAATTATGTATTTTACCATATATGCATATATTTTAACTTCTAAATGAAATTATATCATTATGTACTTTAGCGTAAAATTAATGTACTTTAGCGTGTTAATAATGTACTTTAGCGTGTTAATAATGTACTTTAACGTAAAAATAATGTAATTTAGCGTGTAAATAATGTACTTTAACGTCTAAATTATGTACTTTAGCGTGTAAATAACGTACTTTAGCGTGTAAATAATGTACTTTAGTATACAAATTCATGTACTTTAGTATACAAATTTATGTACTTTAGCGTAAAATTTATGTACTTTCTCGTAAAATTTATGCATTTTAGTTTTACATTCATGTACTTTAGCGTAAAATTTATGTACTTTAACTTGAAATTTAAGTACTTTTGTTTAAATTTTATGCTTTTTAGCGTAAATTTTATGTAATTTATTGTATAAAATGCGTACTTTAACATATTAATTATGTACTTTAACATCTAACTTATATTATCGTGCGTACAAACTATATATACTTTTAACGTCAAAATTGTGTACCTTACCGTATAAAATATGTACTTTAATTAACGGAAAATGCACGCGGTACCCCCGTACTTTGGGGCTTTGCACACGGTACCCCTATACTTCAACTTAGTGCACACGATAAGTAAATGTTTAATGTGTAGTACATGGATACCATGTGCAAACCCCCAAAGTACAGGGGTACCACGCGCATTTTCTGTTTAATTAAAATTCCTAAAAAAACAATTGCTCTAATTAAACAATCTCAACTTCCAGGCCCCCATTTTCTCTGATTCTTTCTCCTCCAGATTTTACTCATTTCTCTCCTCTCTCCTACAAATAAGTAATAACCACCGCCACATTTTCTCACTCCTCCTTCTCCTCCTCTTCACCCGACCCCACGACCCCAACCTACGCGGACAGGTCGGCCGCCGTCAGCGCCCTCGTCCCCACCCCTGACCACTGTAGGGGCAATGATTTATTTCCCAAAATAGCACATCGCTAGTGTGTGAGAAGGACGCAAATTGCTGGTGGCATGTGTCGCCGGTCCTCAGATCCTAAATTTGATACGCCGTCGACGAATATTGGTGGTGGCATGTGTCACGGCGCTGACGTTTGAGGGCGGGGGAGTGGTGGCGCGGGGAGGAGGGAAAGGTAGGTCCGTACTCCGTAGGTATATAGGTCTGATTTTTTTTTTTAAATACACCGGTTTTTGGGTGTTTTCTTTATTTTTCGGTTATCTTGGAAAACCGTGACGTGGCGCAAAAAACCGGCCGGGAGTAGGGTATACGCTCTGCTCTCCCACTATTATTAATCCCCACATTCTCTCTCCTTCTTTTTCCTAATAGTACCCCACACAACTTATGATATCAATTTTTTTTTATTGTAATACAAAAACCTCATGGGGCGTTTGAGCTGCGACGGAGGGAGTAATTTTTTAGGGCTCATTACTGCCAATCCAGGCGGCCCTTAAGGATAATCCAACTGCATTCATCCAACAAAACTGGCTTCTTTGTGATTATATGCATTTGTGGCCCCTTGTCCTCTTATCTTATTAATTGTTTTTAAACCTAGAAAGGAAACAAGTTAACTTGAGCATCTATCGGAGTAGTTTGCAATACCTGGTGCATCTCTGCCAACATTATCTTGTAAGCCTTGAAGTTCAAGAAATCGATCTATCAAGTCCCTAAGTGTACGATTTGGGAGTAAATCTTCAGGTTTGCATTTATCGGATGAGCACTTAGGACATGTGGAGTTTTCAATCAATGCTAGACTTATACCTGTGGATAGAATTTTTGCCGTAGAGACAAACAGAGGAAAAAAAGAAAGCAAATTATTCAAGATTTAACCAAACATATAAGAGAATAGAGTTACGAAATGTAAGATCATTTATTCAATTTTTTTTTCTTTTTTTTTTTTTGTAAGAAAAAAAAAAACTCATTATTCAAGATTTTTGTAAACACCATGCAAAGAAAATGCAGACTTTAGCTAATAGTCTAGGAATCTAATATAATCTTATATATCTTATACTATATATTAAAAGCTGTGTTAGAGGCAACGACCACGTTCACCGGCTTTAGTTAGGTCATCTGTCATGCCACGTGGCATGTCTCTTTATTTTTCAGTTAAAAAATTCATTTAAAATGTCTTTTATGGTAAAGAGTGGACATGGACATTTCATCCCTGATGATATATAACTAAAGTTTTCCATATAAAAAGCTCACAATATTTCTTTATTATAAAAAAATCAATATTTACCAATTAATTGATTTCATCTTTACCTTATAATTTGTATACCTTCCTTATCTAATATAATATATATTAAAACTTGAAACCAAGTATTTCCTAGAACGACACTTGACATTCATTAATTGGATGACACTAAGTAATTACATAATATGGAAATTATTAGCGAATTTATAGAAAATTATATCATTTATGCTGATTATGGTGGTGAGCTAATTTATGCAAAATAATAGTGTTGCTAATAATATTATAACAAAGGTATATTGACAGTTTCATAAAACTATATAAATATCACAATTAGTTGAAAATTTAGATTATTTTAATTTATAAGAAATAGGAAAGTTTTAAAATCATTAAGATTTAAAATATTGAATGGTTGAAACAGCCGAATAAAATGATCCCCAATCTATGTTAAGTATATGATTCTCTTCAATTTTAATTATGATATTATAATCGTGACACATTTCATTTTCTAATATATCTTAGTATCCTGCGAAAAAAAAAAAGTCCAAAATAAATGTGCAAATCATAGAGAATTGGAGAATGTATAAGCTTTAAGGACGTTAATGTCAATTATTATTATACTCTTTTCATTTTCTTTCAAAAGTTTCATTCCCTTTTAAGAATCAGAATCAAGTTCAGGTTGAACGTTATTCTGTTACGTAACATTGGTTCATGAATAAGGGTTCATGAATAAGATTGAGCTGACTCAAGTTATACCACGCAGAGTTTTTGAATGTAATGCCACATTTGTTCCAAACACTTAAACTAAATATACTTTGAAATGATGACCATATGATAGGTTCTGAAAAATATTTATTTACATTTATAATGTAACAATTAAAGTGTATTTTTTTTTTCAAACATATAATGAGGGTCAATACGTGCATTTACAATGCAACATCATAATCAAAATTGAAGGGAGTATAAGTCATTAAGTTAGTTATTATTCTTAATATATATTAGAAAGTTCTCCCTATACTATTTACTATTCCGTGTGGTAATTTATTGTTGAAAGAGTTATATTTCAAAAGTTTCAACTAGATTAAAAGTCGGCGAATCAGGAAAATAACACTTATTAACGCAATTAAATATATAGTTTATGACTTTATTAATTTTTGTAAGACAATGAATAACTTATATAAAGATAATGATGTAAATTACTAAGCGAAATATGTTTTCTTTTGGTAAGATGATTACGTATGTGTAGAGTTATAGGTTTTTTTGCAATTGCAACAAAAATAACAATACATGAGTAATGCAAATATAGTTGAAAATTACGAGGGTTACATCTATTTCCCGTAAGGTAAGAGCGGCCTGGGTTATATTGGGTTCGTCTCATGATCCGCATGAAATTGTACATCGAGTCGATTTTTGTTCAAATAGTTTTCAATCAAGTCGCGTATTATAAGGTTAATTTTTTGAAAGATAGGTTGATTTTGATTAAGGTCCTCATAGCGATTGGTTACAAAATATTTTTATCGCATTATTTTGGGACACTTCCTTTATCTATTGATATCTTATTCATGAAAACATACATATGTAAAACTAGTTTTTGATATGAATCCCACAATGTGCATTTCATAATTTATTTATGAGTATTTATTCTTATATTTGTAAGTCAAACTCTCAACACTATCAACACGTCATCTTTTATGGAGGTAGTAGTAATCAACATTTTATAAGGGAGACCTAATACTTTTTAAGTGATAGGTGACACTTTTTTTTCCATACGATAGATAATGTTCAACATGTGACATTTACATGTACAGTAATTATCTAACAATGGTTTTTTTTTTCTTTTGGTGAAACGACTATCATTAATACAAGTAGGGAGCCCGTGCGCGTGAATAAATAAATATTATTGGTTATTAGAATATGGAAAACTACTTATAAAGTATTAAAATATTGATAAAGGATTGAAATTAATAAACAATATAAATATCATAATTTGTTGAAAATTTAGATTATTTTAATTTATAAGAAATAAGAAATTTTGAAATTATTAAGATTTGAAATATTGAATGGTTGAAACAGCCGAATAAAATGATCCTCAATCTATGTTTAGTATATGATTCTCTTCAATTTTAATTATGATATTATAATAGTGACACATTTCATTTTCCAATATATCTTAATATCCTGCGAAAAAAAAAGTCCAAAATAAATGTGCAAATCATAGAGAATTGGAGAAAGTATAAGCCTTAAGGACGTTAAGGTCAATTATTTTTATACTCTTTTCATTTTCTTTCAAAAGTTTTATTCCCTTTTAAGAATCAGAATCAAGTTCAGGTTGGACGTTATTTGTAACGTAGCATTGGGTCATGAATATGGGTTCATGAATAAGATTGAGCTGACTCAAGTTATACCACGCATAGTTTTTGAATGTACTTTGAAATGTTGACCATATGATAGGTTCTGAAAAATATTTATTTACATTTATAATGTAACAATTAAAGTGTATTTTTTTTCAAACATATAATGAGGGTCAATACGTGCATTTACAATGCAACATCATAATCAAAATTGAAGGGCGTATAAGTCGTTAAGTTAGTTATTATTCTTAAATATATATTAGAAAGTTTTCCCTATAATATTTACTATTCCGTGTGGTAATTTATTGTTGAAAGAGTTATATTTCAAAAGTTTCAACTAGATTAAAAGTCGGAGAGTCAGGATCATAACACTTATTAAAGCAATTAAATATATAGTTTATGACTTTATTAATTTTTTGTAAGACAATGAATAACTTATATAAAGATAATGATGTAAATTACTAAGCGAAATATGTTTTCTTTTGGTAAGATGATTACGTATAGGTTTATTTGCAATCTCAACAAAAATAACAATCCATGAGTAATGCAATTATAGTTGAAAATTACGAGGGTTAGATCTATTTCCCGTATGGTAAGAGCGGGTTGGGTTATATTGGGTTCGTCTCATGTCGGGTCCGCATGAAATTGTACACCGATTCGATTTTTGTTCAAATAGCTTTCAATCAAGTCGCGTATTATAAGGTTAATTTTTTGAAAGTTAGGTTGATTTTGATTAAGGTCCTCATAGGATTGGTTACAAAATCTTTTTATCGCATTATTTTGAGACACTTCCTTTATCTATTGAAATCTTATTCATGAAAACATACATATGTAAAAATAGTTTTTGATACGAATCCCACAATGTGCATTTCATAATTTATTTATGAGTATTTATTCTTATATTTGTAAATCAAACTCTCAACACTATCAATACGTCATCTTTTATGAAGATAGTAGTAATCAACATTTTATAAGGGAGACCTAATACTTTTTAAGTGATAGGTGACACTTTTTTTTTCCATACGATAGATAATGTTCAACATGTGACATTTACGTGTACAGTAATTATCTAACAATGATTTTTTTTTTCTTTTTATGAAACGACTATCATTAATACAAGTAGGAGGCCGTGTGCAGCACGGACACGCAAACTAGTTATATTGTAATAAAGATCCAGAGAAAGATTTTAGCTAATGTGACAACTCCAACTGTATTTTAAGTGAAAATTCTCAAAATGGAAGGCTTACAGTGTTGACAGAAACTATATTGACAGCATGGTATCATGACCGCGTCTTTGAAAAAAGTTGAGCACAGAGAACACTTCAACTCTGACGATGCTATATCAAAGCCCCTACCAGCTATGAGTTTTTCAGCCGCAGTTCTTCACAAAACAAAAGCAAAAATAATTATCAGCAATTAGAAGCTCAACATATTTCACGCAACCTTTTGCCTATTGTTTTATTTGGGAGAGTTCTACCTGTCCAGATTTGTTTGTCCCTGAGATATGGACATTAATTCGCCCAGCGCATTCGGACTGGAATCTGAAAACATCCACAGGGTTCAAAGATTAAGAGTATGGAAGATGCCCAACTTCTTCATTACGAATAAGGAAGACGAAAAACCTTTTGGATTACATTGAACTGGTAAAGTTGGCTCAAGCATTTCGCCACCCACTGGCAAATCACCAACATTTCTTCACAAAACAAAAGCAAAAATAATTATCAGTACGTACTCAGAAGCTGATATTTCATCCAACCTGTTGCCTTTTGTTTTCTTTGGGGGAGTTCTACCTGTCCAGATTTGTGTGCTCCTGTGCCATGACTTCATCAGGCTGTATCATCGATGCGCCCACCGCATTCGGATTAGAATCTGATAACATCCACAGGTTTCAAGATTAATGATGGAAGATACCAACTTCTTCGTAACAATTACGGTAGACAAAAAAAAAACCTTGTGGATTAGATTCAACGGGGAAAGTTGCCTCAAGCGTTTCGCCACTCACTTCACCCCAGCATCTACATAAATGACTCATGTTATTAACATGTTAACTTGTTAAGTAAGCATTCGAATAAACATAAGTGTATTAGTTTCAGTGAGACGCCGATGTGCATCAGAAATGAAAACCAAAGGTGAGCTTTCGATGATAACGACCAAAGCTAGCGTGTAAAAGAAGACAACACATGCGAGGTGTTAAAATTGGGACGACGGAGTATTAAAAAGTTTATAACAAAAGGTGAGCTTTCAATACTGATTCATATTCTATTTCCTTGGAGAAACAATCGATCAGGAACAAAAACCACAATCTGATACGAAACTCGATCATATGAGTAATCCTAAGTAATTGTAACAATCAGACCATGGTGGTGGCACATGAATATAAGTTCCACCTCCATGTGATATAGTATGAGGCGTTTTTTTGGGAAGAAATTCAAAAACAAATCCGTGAAGGGTAGGCCCAAACTGGACAATATCATACTAATTGTGGAGCCGGTGATTTGGCAGTCCCAACACCATCATCACTCGCCACTCAACTTGTCTTTTGTGTTATAATTGTGATTCACCAAGTAGAAAAGTAATAATTAGGGTTGATACATACTTGAAATGCTTTTGCTTTTATGAGTTTAATTATGTTCATAATTACATACTGGCACATACAACCTTCAAATGAAATGGCTTGAATAAAGTACGAGGTTCATTTTTTAGGGACTTTTTCATGAATTTTACGGAATTAAGTTTGTTTTTTATTTTTTCATATATACATTTTGCATGTTCTTATAACAAAAATTACCAAAACATATCCAATATGGCAATATGATTCTTATGTGAAAGTGTTCGATGATGCCGTTACGATGATACGTCTATTGTTTTCAATGGACTTAACGGTGAAAATTAAAGTTGTATGCAAAAGAAAATTAAGAACAGAACGAAGTTGAATGCCACCAAATTAATCTACTAACCAATCTTGTTATAATATAGTTTTTCATTTTCCCTCCCACATGAAAACCTTTATTTTATTTTAATTTCACTTTGCTACATGACATGTTTTAATTGGGTATGTATAATTATTCCACATACATTAAGTGTATGCGTAGAGTTTCTCCAAAAAGACCTCTGCAATTGCATACATATCAGTACATGACACAAATTATAATCTCTTTTTTTCAGGGGTGTGTCTCGGTGGAGCGGGGGATTCTACCTTTCGACGGGATACTCTTTCACCTCTTCGGAGTCGTCCCAAGATACATCTTCGAAATCAAAATCAGGTAGTCCCACATTCTGTAAAACATCCATAAAAACAATAATTATTACTCGCACAGCGGGAGCATGTTTAATTTAACAACTCTATCCAAAACATGCATAAGCATAACCTCTATCTACTCTCCACTAGAAAACTATTGACACAAATTAAACTATGCATCAGCAGTTAAAATGCTGGCCTGTTATTTTGTTTTCATATCATAACGAACCTATTTTTAAACACTTTCAAGTTCCATGTCAATTCTTAGCTTACATAGGACGACTTCAGGCAATTTGATCAATTTAGCACCATACAAAAGGAAAGATCGACATGTGCTAAGTATTTAAAATGTAATTTGCCCATGCTTATAGGTCACACTGAAAGCCTAAGCCCTAACCAAAATTCATGTTGTGGACTTCCAAACCACCGGCTCCACGATTAGTATGAATGAATATTTCAAACAGAAAGTATGTTGCAAGAGTTGTCACTATACTAAGTGATATATGCTTAGCTCTTAACAGACATGGCAAAATAAGGAAAAGAATGAGTACATTGTTGCGGCAACAGCCAGAAGATTATAAATAGTAAACATCAGCAATTACTTAGTGTGTAAGAGAAAATATTGAGAGAGAAGATCAGTATCATACACATACCAGCACATGAAGTTCAACAAAATTTACAAAATCATCATCTTCGTTGCCAGTTTGACCGGCAGATTTCCTGCAGTGACATATATATTTCATGTAAGACACTAAAGAAGAATATAGTGAGCGATAATTTATATTGTTCATTTGCATATCTAGGCACTACATGATATTCAGTCTGAGAAGAGAGGCGCAGAATCCTGAAAATATATGCAATAATAGAATGACAACAAAAAATGTAGACAGAAGAATTAAGGTTCACATAGCATTTGAAAGAAGAGTAATTCTAAGGTGCTTGACAAGTACCGCAAAGTACAATAAGAGCCATCATCTCAACCATCCATAATGTTAAAAATCAATCTACATCATCCATTATTTTTATTTAGGTATATTTTATAAATTATATTGTAAATAACAAAAAAAATTAGAAAAAATGGTTAAATACATTTATTTAATCTTTTATGCTTATATATACCTTGTACAAACTATATCTAATATAATTTGATAATTTTTTCCTTTTAGAAAATTTTATTAAGTTATTTAAAAATGATTTAGTATGGTGCTTTGCGGTATTTGTCGAGCACCCTAGAACTCCTCAAGAAAGAAACATCCACAGAGTGACAGAGATTGTTTTATTTTTTATTTTTTTACATAACATCCACAGAGATGGTAAACTGCAATAAAGCATAACATATTTAATTAATTTTAGGGTTTTTTGTCAGACCACACCTAATAAAACTAGTCTTTTGTCACACTACACCTAATAAAACATATTTTGTCGCACCACACGTAATAAAATCCATTTTTTTGTTAGACCACACCTAAATACCTAATGTTGACTTCCACCCTTTATCTACCCATTGCCGCCTTTTACCCACCCATTGTCGGCCTTAACCACCTCATTGCCTCCCCTATAGCCACCCCCATTGCCTCCCCTAACCCACATTCTTAACACATGACCAATTTCCCCCATTTCTAACATATTATCTCTCTATCCCTAATATTTTCTCCTTCTATCTCTTCAAATTTCCCCCCTTTTTTCATTATATTTTATCACAAATTCATTCAAAGAGTGGTACTCAAACTTATGTTGGAGATAAAAATCAAATTTGGGGAGGAAATTAAGTTTGAGGAATTAGAAACGGAAAGGGAAGGGAAAAACCAATTTTGATGGATGAGGGTGGCTATGGGTGGGTAAGGGGGCGGTTATGGGTGGGGATGGGGCGGGGATGGGTGGCTATGAGGGCGGGATGGGTGGTTGTGGGCGAGTAAGGGGCGGAAATGGGTGGTTAAGGGGTGAAAGTCGACATAGGTGTAGTCTGACAAATAAAAAGACTTTATTAGGTGTGGTTTGACAAATTTTGTTATATTAGGTGTGGTCTGACAAAAAGAACGTTTTATTAGGTGTGGTCTGACAAAAAACCCTTAATTTTATAAACGCAATTTTAGCATAGTTTATCCCCTCCTTTCGGTTGATAGTCGCAAGTCTAGCATAGTGTACGAGCTAAGACCTTGTGCGATTCAACTTATTCAACAGTATTTTGAAATCACATTAGATTTATTCTAATCAAATCAATTCAGAACAGTTTTATTCAAATCAAATCAGATCAAAATTATCCAAATAACAATCAATGAATCTAGTCTTTTTCTAGTTATTAATTCGTCTAATTGCAGTTAATTTATCAATTAATTAAGTTAAGATCAAATCAAATTAAGTTTATTCAAATCAAATCAAATCAGATCAGTTCAATTGTAATCAAATCAAATCAAATCAGAAAAATATAATCCAATCGCACAGGGCTAAGTCTTTTTCATATGTAGGGTTTGAGATTCAAATATATAGTTCATATTTTTAATGTTGTCACAATTAGATGGCTTATCAAAACAAGGACCAGGATAAAGCAAGATGAAGAGTCAATAAAAGTGCACAAACAAGTTATCAGAACATTTTAATACACTCTGTCCGGATTCATTTCCAGTGGGGAAAAAGATGACAATGATTAGTACTTCATCAAGTTCATAAATTTCAGACTCTAAGGTCATTGTCTGATTCATGATCAAGGTATTAAAATGCAAATGTCAAGGTATACTCTATGTCGTAACAGCTAACTAGATACTCCGACTAACATTATCGTCCCATGAATAATAATAATAATAATAATAATAATAATAATAATAATAATAATAATAATAATAATAATAATAATTCTATCAATAAATGCATATATGACTGTATCTAGGTTAACTAGTCCAGAGTGTCAAGATATAACCAATTATTGGGTTTCAACCATCAGTCTAGACTTTTGGTTGAATTGGCTCTTTAACATGGTATCAGAGCCTCAGTGACCCTGAGGTCTCAAGTTCAAATCCTGGGAGCCCCCTCATTTTCAAGTGGAATTTCAGCACAATGTTTGTGCATTTATCATCCACATTTCAAGTGGTTTCAATCCACGTTTCAAGCCCAACGGGCTTTCACGTGAGGGGGAGTGTCAAGATATAACCAATTATTGGGTTTCAACCATCAGTTTAGACTTTTGGTTGAGTTGACTCTTTAACACAGAGCTTGATGATAAAAGAACCCCAATAGACTAAGATTGTGGCAAAATCTTTACAAATTATCATCCTTAAAGACTCCATTCAAGTCATTATCATTATTGACCATACACGTAAATTGAAGAGAAACTCTATTTGTACATCCATAAACATTTGTAATGTATATCCCTAATTTTTTTTATTCACATGTCCAACCACATCTCATTTCTCTCTTCTCAATCTCACCATAAAAGTAAAAAAAATTAACAAACTACCCTGCATATATGTTTAGTGATATATATGTCATGTACAAATAGATAGTCTCACTCTAAACTCAAAGTCACGTATATCTTACGTCAATGTATATACAGCCCTCACAGTACAATTCACTACATGTCTACCAAACAACAAGCTAGCTAGTCATCTATTGTTCTAGTTTTAATTACTCAGCCAGATAACAAACGAGTAAGGCTATTTGTATATGTAATATACATTACTATACATACATGGAGGGTATGTAGTATGAGTATGTTTTGTATTTTTATGTGGTGAGATTGAGGAGAGAGAATTGGAATCTCTGTCACGGAAAAACAAAAGTATTGATACACAAACACAGCTGAAAAAAAAATATACACAAACACATACAAGAAAAAATAGTACACAATCTTTTTCGTCGACGTATTCACTAAGAGCTCGTCTGGGAAGTGGGATGAGAATAGGTGGGATAAGAGGTGGGATAAGATGGTGAGATAAGAGGTAGAAATAGAGTGAGATAGTTTTAATCCCTTGTTTGGATTGACATGAGAATAGATTAAAATTAAATTGGTATATCTATCAACTTTACAATTATACCCATATCTAAATATTAGATGACAAATTAGACATACAAACTCTTTTTTAGGAGGGTAGTTTGTTCTTTCTCTTTTACTAATGTTACCTCATGTCTAATATCTGCTCCCTAGGTGTTATTTTGGTGGGATAACTTATGTCCACCTAATCCCATCCCACCCGAATCTCATTATTCAATTCCCCTTACCAAACATGGGGAGATCGTGGACTATAGGGATTAAGGCTATGTGCGATTCAACTTATTCAACAGTGTTTTCAAATCAAATTAGATGTATTCAAATCAAATCAATTTAGATCAGTTTTATCAAATCAAATCAGATCAGAATTATTCAAATAACAATTAATGAATTTTGTCTAATTCTACTAATTAATTCGTCTAATTGCAGTTAATTTATCAATTAATTTAGTTAAGATCAAATCAAATCAAGTTTATTCAAATAAAATAAAATAAAATCAGATCAGTTCAATTCAAATCAAATCAAATCAGATCAAATGCAGTCGAATCGCACAGAGCCTAATTATCTCGTCCCACCTTCTTATACCACAGAACAAACAACCCCTAAACATTCTACCAGTCATTCATGTGATTGTTAAGAAAAGTCAAGCAACTTTGAGATCAAAACCTATTTAAACACACAGGACATTTCACATATACATCGATCTACAAACATGAAACATATGAACCATGACGCAACAACATCACATAGATCTAACATATAAAAACACAAAAACCAAAGTTCAATAAAACGAACACCGAATTTCACATATAAACACACGAAACATCTCACATATAAATGATCAACGACAAAAATATAACCATAACACATCAAAAGGCACAACGAGATGTCAAAATTTTTACATATAAAGATTATAAACACACAAAAACCAAAACTCGTTAAAAAGAACACCGAAATTTCACATAAAAAACACACAAAACATTTCACATATGCAAGATCAACAAACATGTAAACAAACACAACAAGATGACATAAATTTCATATATAAACACACAAAAACCGAAATTCATTAAAACGAACGCCGAATTTTCACATATAAACACACGAAACATTTCACATATACAAGATCAACAAACAGATAAACAAACACATCAAAAAACACAACAAGATGACATAAATTTCACATATAAATTAAACACACAAAAACCAAAATTCATCACAACGAACGCCGAATTTTCACATACAAACACACGAAACATTTCACATATAACATATAAACATTCAAGAAACATATAAACAGCCC
Organism: Spergularia marina; assembly: GCA_963680865.1. NCBI lineage: Eukaryota > Viridiplantae > Streptophyta > Magnoliopsida > Caryophyllales > Caryophyllaceae > Spergularia > Spergularia marina. The sequence goes on along the minus strand of OY804560.1, from coordinate 14,901,714 downwards.
ATAAAATCACATAACTAAGCAAAACAACAATGTAGATCGAAATCGATAATAAAAACACACAAAAATGAGTTAAAAATCTCAACAAATAACAAAAAAGAAAAAACAGTTGTTATATCAAAGTCGTTGTGATCACCTATCCGGCGGTGGCGATTCGGCCGGAATTCTCTTCAGGATCACGCCTGAACCGCTATGAATTTGAGTGTCGTCATTCGTTAATTCTGCACGAAAATCAAACACAAATCAATCGAATTAGAAAAAAAAAAAAAACGGTTTAACGGTAACAAAAAAATAAAAATCAAGTGTAAAACAAAATAACAAAGAGTTACCGCCACCGGCGACGGTAAAATTTTCTGAGTATACTAAGAGAGAGTCGCGATGAAGATCAAGTCCCTTCCTCAACACGATTTCGGTTTTGAGATCGTGCAGAGAGATTGAGGAATGAGGAGCGATATTAAGTGTTTCAAAAGTTGCACAACTCATGAACTTATACCGGATTATTTCCATGGGGGAAATGTGTGCTATACGATTGAAGTTTTGGAGGCTGTATAGAGAATGGGATGGAGGAGGAATTAGGGATGATGATGGATGAAGGGTTGGTAGGTGGGGTTATGGGGAGTGTAACGTTGTTTATATAGTGAAAGTGAGAGTAGCATGAGAATTGTTGTTGGTGGCTGCTGTGTTTCTAGGGTGTTTTTCTTGCTCCTCCTTATATATGATGTTCATATAAGGAATGTTTTTGCGGGAAATGGTAGAAAATAGTCGTTGGAGGTTTCGTGATTGTGGGCTTTTTTGGTTGGGCCCATCGGAGTTGTACTCTTCTTTGTTCAAGGGATTAGGGCATGTTTGAGGTATTGGGAAGGTGGGGAAGATTGTTGTGTTAGTTGTTCTGAAATGGTGAGGTGAGGTTTGGGTTTTGATTTTTATTTTCGACAACTTTTTGAGTTGTTTAGAGAAATAATGAAAGCTTGTTTGATTTGAATAGTGGAAAAGTTTTCGCGCGCAGGAATGACTCGTCGAAACTCCAAACTGCTTTCGGAATCGCTCAGATGAGAATAGTGCTGTCCTGCTACAATGGTGAAGTTTGGGTTTCGATTTCTATTTTATGACTTTTTTTTATTGTTCTGGAGCAAGAATAGATGTTGTCTTGGTTTGAAAAAGGAAAGGATTTTCCCGCGCAAGACGCCGATGATAGTTCAGTCTAGCCGAGAATCATCTATACATGATTGGTGATATGTCGTTCCATGAATATACAGTAACATATTTTCAAGGGATTGTTATTATTATCTTATTAATAATTAATGAAGATGATGATGATGATGATGTAATCTATTATAACTGCGATGGAATTTTTATTATTATCAAAGATCTTCCAGTAAACTCTAATGACGAGCCAATCATTAAGGTATCTGAAAAGAATATATAAACAGTAAGGTAATATGTGAAATATCTTAGTAACTTCTTCAAACGCACTAGATTTCATAATGTGAGGCAATGCCAACTTACTAGTGGATGACTTATTTATCAATAGTGAATAATAGCTCAGACACGGGATAGTGTTCTCCTGTAATTGTGAGGTTAGGGCAACAAACTTCATTTTAGAGTTTGCGCGCGCTTTGTAGATAGAATAGAAGTTTTCTTGGTTTGAAAGGAAAGGTTTTCGCACGCATATTTTGGTGATAGTTAATTTCATCCCTTAATCGTCTATGGGTGGTTGATATAGCGTTAACGGTTATACATTAGCACATCTCTAAAATGTTATTATCGTGTTAGTTATTGTGATTCAATCTATTATGACTACAATACCTCTTTTCCTAAGATCGTGATGTATCGTTAGTAAATCTAATATAACAAGTCATTCATTAAGCTCACAAAAAAAAGAGAATATATCGATAGAACCCCTAATATCTTAATAAGTTTTTTCACATGTACTTGATTTCATAATAAGAAGAACTTTCTATTTATCTATATAATATTAATAGGTTAACATAACAAATACGCTAATCCTACGTGTCACAACGAGGTGAGTTTAGGTAAGTTTTAACTCTAAAAGGCCATGTCAGCTTCTTATGTGTCTTTATAAGAACTTAATATTTAACTCATCTAATTCAATATAAATGAAAAGGTTTTAATTAATTACAAAATAAATACATCATTAACATAATAATTAATTATTTGATTGATTGAATTAGAATCGACCTTTCATCTTTCTTTTGACAATAGTATTTTTTTCTTGCTATAAATTATGCGTGAAAGTAAAGGCCCTTTATTTAATATAATATTAAATTGGTGAATCTTGGTCTGGTTTGCCAAAATTGTCGGTTACATGTTAATTCAAGCGAGTATATATATATATATATATATACGAAGTATTGCGCAGTAAGTTCTTCAGACCGAGAAACATAGTTAGATGAAGAAATATATATAGAGATATTTGTACCAATAGGTAGAGGTGTATTTGTACTACTATCAAAGTATTTATAGGTTCAAAATTGGATTATAAATTTTAATTGTTTATATTCTAAAAACACTATTATATTTGAATTTGATCATTTTAGTCACTTCATTTGGATTGTAGTTGATAATAAGTTACGTGTGATTTTATTATTTTTAGTTTCAATTTTCAATATTGCAATCACTCTTGGTTATAAGGAACCATATAAAAACCTAGCAAATGAAAAGATGTGAATGTTTTTCTTATACAAAAATTTTCAATGGGATTCTAGTACCTATTAGTTTTATTTATTATTGTTTTTGTTACTTTTCTATATTGTTTGATTTACTTTGATAAACAAATATCAATAACTAACGACAAATATTTTGGTTAACATATCCTAACTAAAAAAAATTATAATTCCGTCATCGCTAGGCATGCATTTTACGCTATAACCACCTTTGACCAATTGACTAACTAATAAGACCTCTATCATGTTGGTATTATCCAAGCTAATATCTACCCGAATTTTTGGATCTATGATGAAATTATATAATTTGTGATCATAGGCTAAGTTGTCGATTTTTGGGCGAAGAGGACGAGTTGTGACACGTGTTGGTGAGGATTATTTAAGGAGATTGAATATAATGAGGGAAAGTAGAGTGGAGACTGAAAATGTGTTAAGAGGAGAAAAAAGGGTCATTAAGGAAACAATTGAATCGAATCCAAGTTGGATAGTTGGTGTTTTGTCCACGAGTCGAGTATCGAAGAGTACACATGTGGATGTGTAGTATATATGGGGAAATAAATCAGATCGAGCCGGGGGAGGGTAGCAAAAAAAAGGAAGAATATATGTTACTTATACTTAGAGGACAAATGTTTCATTTAATTCGGGGGAACAATATATTGGAAACTAAGACTAAAAACCAGACTTCCAAACAAATAGAGGACGATAATGAAGGCATGCCCACAAACTAAGGCATTGTGCTCTATAAAATTAAAGAAGGCATGCCCACAAACACAATTTCAAGTAGGGGCAATCACAATTGGTTCATAAGTGTTATAATTTTTCAATTGAGATTGACATAGTTATGCTAAAATGATTTCTTATTTGGTATGTTAATTGTTTGATATTTTCTTTAATTCTTAATACGAGTAAATTACCACGTTTTCACCAAAGAAAATGGGCACTTCATATTTTTCGTCAAGGATAAGAATACACATTTATATTCAAATATAGTAAGATAGACTTAATTTGGGAATGAGAATCATTTGTCTCATTTTGTGTTCCACTCCATATACCACTCAAATCAAAAGTTTGCAAATTCACCTTTAAAGTTTAATAAATTCATTATATATTCTTCTTGATACTAATGGATTTTTTTTTTAATTTGAACGGAAACGTAGGGGAGTGGGACACAAGATTGAACAAAGGATACACATTCCTTAATGTGGACAATTATTCAAGGTTAGATGTTAGAAAGGCACTGTTCGAAATAAATGGCACAAAAAACCCTGGCCCTGATGGATATACGAGCCAATTCTTTAAATATGTTTGGGGTAAAGTTGGAGAGTTGATAACTCATGCAGTGTTGGAGTTCTTCTCAAGTGGTAATTGATGTTGAGACAGGTTAATTGTTAGTCCTCACTATGGTTCCTAGTTCCCACCCTACTTCTGTTCTAGAATTTTGACCAATTGCGTGTTGCAACACTGTGTGTAAATGTTTTATGCAACTTATGTGTATGGGTCAAATGATGCTGCTAAAAGGGAGTTGCTATGGCAAAAACTTATAATGTCTTGGATAATATTAGGTGACTTTAATAGTGTCTTGTATACTAATGAGAGAGTGGGATCAAAAGTAACAGTGCATGAGATAAAAGGATTCCAAGATTGTGTTCATACTATTGGAGTTGAGGATATTAAGTCTAGAGGGAGTTTTTATACTTAGGACAACAAACATAATGACCATACAAGGGTGTTTAGTCGAATTGACAGAGCTTTGGTTAATGCAGAGTGGATTTGCCAGTTTGCTGGCAGTCAAGCTTATTTCTTCCCGGAAAGACTTTTTGATTATTCACCCTGTGTTGTTTCCTTGTATAGAGACAAACACATTGGGAAAACTTGCTTCAAATATAATAATATATGGAGTAAAGCAAGTGAGTTTTCCAATGTAGTTTAAGAATTATGGGAGAAAGATGTACATGGTTGTGCCATGTTTAAATTAGTAAAAAAGCCTAAGGCACTGAAAGGAATTAATAAAGCTTTCTTCTCTAATATTGAGAAAGCTGTTGCTGAGGCCTGTCAGGAACTGAATGAAATCCAAGAAGAACTTCAAGCTAACCCAATGTGCACTGAATTATGTGCTATAGAGGGGGAAATCGCTGGAAAATTCAGGTTTTTGCATAAGGCCAATGAGAGCTACTTAAGGCAAAGGAGCAAAGCTCACTGGATAGCTGAATGAGATGATAATACAACATATTTCCATGCTTCTATAAGGGCCAGAAGATCAAGAAGCATGTGATGCAGGTCTCTGATATGCATTGGATACTTCAGAAAGAAGTAAAGGGGTTTCAAAATGCCTTCTTGGAATATTACCAGAATCTCTTAGGAAAGGCAGCTCTAAGGCAGAAGGATATTCAAACAGTTAGGAAAGGGAAAGTGCTTAATAATTGCATGAAGCAGGAGCTTATGAGACCTATATCTAAGGCAGAGGTTAAAAAAGCTATATTTGACATCAATGGTACTAAAAGCCCTGGCTTAGATGGTTACACGAGCCAAATCTTTAAAGATACCTGGAGCACAGTTGGGGAATTGGTAATTGATGTAGTGTTGGAATTCTTTTCTAGTGGTAAGTTGCTTAAACTAATAAATTGCACTGTGCTAACTATGGTTCCTAAAGTTGCTCATCCTGCATTTGTCCTTGAATTTGACAAATAGCCTGCTGTAATACTGTGTATAAATGCATCTCAAAGATTCTATGTGACAGAATAGGAGGTGTTCTCCCTACTATCATAGATCAGAGTCAAGGGGCTTTTGTAAAACAAAGGGACATTATTGAAAATGTTATGAGTTGTCAGGATTTTGTCAGAAAGTATAAAAGGAAGGGTATATCTAATAGATGTCTAAAGAAAATACATTTGAGAAAGGCATATGACTCTGTGGAATTGGAGTTCCTTAAAGGAAATGCTGGAAGCATTGAATTGTTCAGTGAAAATGGTGAAATTGATTATGGAATGTGTATCAACTACATCCTATTCAATATCACTAAATGGCAGCTGTTTTGGTTTTTTCCAAGGCAAAAGGGGGTTGGGGCAAGGTGATCCACTCTCCCCTCTTTTGCTCACAATATGTATGAAATATCTTTCCACGATTTTGAGGGTTGTAGCTGATAAGAGAGAGTTTAGGTTTTATTCTCTATGTGGCAAAACAAGGCTCAATCACTTGTGCTTTGCTGATGATTTGTTAATCTTTTGCAAGGGAAATTTGAAATCTGTGACCCTCTTGCTAAGAGGATTTGCAACATTTTCTGAAGCATCTGGGCTCAAAGCTAATCCATCAAAGTCAGAAATCTAGAATGTAGGGATGGGGTTTCATGCAAAACAAGAAGTGATTGAAGTCTCAGAGTTCAAAGAAGGTGAAATCCCATTCAAAAACTTGGGTATTCAGATCACAGTAGGTAGAATCTCAGTGAGGGATTGTCAAATCTTTAACCGAAAAGGTGGTGACAAGAATTAGAGCCTTAGGAGCAAGAAAACTCTCCTATGCTGGTAGACTAACCCTCATAAAAGCAGTGTTAATCAATTTTCATGACTTCTGGGACAAGATCTTTATCATACCTAAGATGGTTATAAGGAAATTTAATGTTATATGCAACAAATTTCTTAGGGACAACAATGAACACATGATAAGAAGTCCACTACTGGCCTAGGAATCAGTTTGTAAGCCAAAAGAGGCTGGAGGATTAGGGATAAGGGATGATGTGAATTGGAATAAGGCCTATATTGGAAAATATGCACATTAGATTTATATGGAACCTGGTAAGTTGAGGATAAAATGGATCAACAATATCTATCTTAAAAATGGTAATTAGGAGGATTATGAACCTCCCAAGGATGTGAGTTGGTTCTGGAAAAAGATATGTGGGGTTAAGAACCAGATGAAGGAGGGTTTTAAGAATGAGAACTGGTTTCAAGATGGCAGGCAATACTTAGTCTCAGCAGGATATAAGTGGTTATGTGGTGAACATACAAAGGTATGTTGGGGTAAGTTTATTTGGAGCAGGCTCATTATATCTACAGCTGGTTTTATAGGATTGCTGGCTATCTTACGGAAACTGCAAATGAGATATAAACTTAAAAGAATTGGAGTCTGCTCAGAAGATCAATGTATACTCTATTGTAATGCAACAGAAACTCATGGCCATGTGTTCTTCCAGTGCCCATATGCAAAGACCTGCTTTGATATGGTTAAGAGATGGATAAAAATGGATTTACCAGAAATGGACACACTACTATGGTGCTCTAAAAAGAGGAGGGCAACCAAACTAATGAAGCAGATTGCAAGGGCAGCTGTTTGTAGTCTTACATACCATGTTTGGATGGTGCGTGACAAATGTAGAATTGATAATGTGCTAATGCATCCTGCAAAATTGTTTTTAGTAGTAAAGAATGAAGTAAGGGATAGGAGTAGAAGCCTGGTCAATAATGTGTCAATTAAGGATGCTAGATGGCTTGAAAGTGTGGGTTTCATGTATAGATGGGATGAGAACATATTGAATCTGTTCCCTTTGTATTATTCTGGTTCATTTTATAATAAAGTTTACATTTTCACAAAAAAAAAAAAAAACACTGTATAAATGTATATCCAGACAGGGTGGGAAGGATTTTACCTTATCTCATAAACCAGAGCCAAGGGGCATTATATGTCAAACCAAGGGTTATTGTAGAGAATGTGATGATTTGCTAGGATTTGGCCAGGAAATACAACATAAAAGGTATTATTTCTCCTAGATGCCTCATAAAAATAGTTTTAAAAAAGGCATATATGATTCAGCGGAATGAGAGTTCCTAAAGGAAATGTTGAATGGTTTAAATTTTCCTGAAAATATGGTGAAGTGGATTATGGAGTATGTGCGTGACGGCTTCATCTTATTCTATTTCCCTCAATGGCAGTTGCTTTGGTTTCTTTTAAGGGAAAAGAGGGCTAAGGCAAGGTGATCCATTATCTCCCCTTCTATTTACAATTTGCATGGACTATCTATCTAAAATTTTGGGTCTAGTAGCAGAAAGAAAGGAATTCAGGTTTCACCCTCTATGTGGGAAACACAAAGCTTAAACATGTGTATTTTGCGAATGATATATTCATGTTCTGTAAAGGCAACATCAAATATGTGAGAGTACTTCTAAGAGGGTTTGTAACCTTCTCTGAAGCGACTGGACTCAAAGCCAACCCAACAAAATCTGAGATTTATTGTGCGGGAATGAGATATAGCATGAAGCAAAAGGTGGTTGAATACTCAGGACTCAAAGAAGGTACTATCCCCTTCAGATACCTAGAAATTCAGACCACTACAGGAAGAATAATAGTCATGGATTGTGATATACTAACAGAATAGGTGGTGAGTAGCTAGGATCAGAGCTTCAGGGTCGAGGAAGCTCTCTTATTCAAGTAGGATAACATTGGTGAAAGTTGTATTGATTAATCTCCATAACTATTAGGCAAAGATCCCTGTTGTTACAAAGATGCTCATAAAGAAGATTAATGCAATATGTAGAAATTTCTTATGGGACAACAATAATGAGCATACGGTAAGGATTCCATTAGTCTCTTGGGAGTCAGTTTGCAAGCCAAAAGAAGCTCGAGGATTAGGGATTCGAGACACCCTGAATTGGAATAAAGCTTGCATAGGTAAATATACATATTGGATATACATGCCACCTGATATGTTGTGGATAAAGTAAATCAATAGCATATACACTACAAAATTATGGAGTTGGTTTGTCCCACATTGGAAAACTAAGGCTCATATGATCAATTTATAATAGATTCCTACCATCATACTACCAACAAAGCCTTCACCTTTTAGAGCCAAGCGAAGATTTACGGGCCTAAGAGGTGACATCCCATCTTATTGGGTTTTGTTGCGATGTATGATTGATTGTGCTGTTACAAAATTTATTTGAAGCAGACACTCATTCCTAAGGGCTGTATTTATAGGATGGTTGGCAGTGTTATATAATCTGCAATTGCGAGACAACGTGCGTCACTATGCCTCCTTCTCACAGGGCCATACCACCTCAGTGTTGGAGTTGGTGTCCTCCGACAATAATGCGTTGACTAACTAAATCTAATTCGGAATAAACCTGGGATATATTGAATATAATATGTCAGTTGATTAACGTAAATCGATAACGGTTGGCTGGCTAGAGTTTGACGTTATTGTCGTTTGACGGCAGACTCATCCCTCTTGGTCACACCAATAAAGATAGTTTGTCCAACGGATATTACATTTGTATTATATTTGTATTTAATACAATATAATATACCCTAATTTTTTATTTAAAGAGTTAACTGATTATATCGGATAGTGTTTTATAAGTTCGGAACTCAGGTCGAATAAATTATGGTTCTTGTGTGAAATGTCAATATAGAGAATTGACTAATTAAATTACAAATAGTTGTAATTTTAGCTAAAATGATGTAATTAGTAATTATTATATAGTGATATAATAAGTAATTAACATTTAAAGAAATAAGTGTACAAATTATACGAAATTGTAACATAAGATGTTTAGGGGTATAATTAGTAAAGACAAAATAGTCATTTTGCCACCACCACTACATATAATGTGTTTTATGGTCAAACACATAACATGCAGCATCTTTACAAACACACAATATAGAGAGAGAATTGAGAGAAAACCCTCTAATTTGTCTAAAAATCAGCCTACTTCCAACTCCTTTAAGATCAAGTTTTCTTCATTGCATGTCAATGAAAACTTGATCAAAACATTTATCTAACCCTAATATATAAGCTAATTTGTTGGCTAATTATATATAAGGTTTTAGGGTTAAAATCTCATAAAACTACACCATTTTGTGAGATTTTTTGAGAGCCTCTTTGGTGGATCAAGGGAGGAGGTTTCCTAACTTGAAAACTCAAGATTAAGGAGGAGGATCTCCATTAATTTACAGCTCAAGATCCTTCACTTGAAGGAAGGTCAAAATTCCTCTTGATTAAGGTATAAAAACATGTTTTATTACCTTGTTTATCCTTCCTTTAATCTTACATGCAACTAAAGATTCTTAGCTAAACTTAATTAGGAGTAATTAAGTACTAATTAGAGGATTCTAATTAGAGGCTAAATAACTTTCATTCAGTCGGTTCTCCATCATCTTGTCCGTGATGGGCGCAACCCCTACTTTCTCCCTAATAACTTCATTTCTTAACCGATCATGTCTTGAATGTCCATACATCCACGGTAGGATGCGCATCTCCGTCACACTCATCTTATGAACGTGACACTGTTTCACGGCCCAACATTCCATGCCTTATAACAGTGCGAGCCTGATTGTCATACGATAAAACTTACCCTTTAACTTATTGGCCATTCCTGGATCACACAGAAGCCATGTGGCATTCTTCCACTTCAACCAACCTGATTTGATCCCATGGGCCACATCTCCATATAATTCCCAACCTTTTGAAGAATCAATCCTAAATATCGAAAGAAATCTGATCCCTGAACAATCTTTCCATCCAACCTGATCGTCCCTATCTCCGTTGGCCTAATGCCGCTGAAATTACACTCCAAATACTCGGTCTTGCTTCGCCTCAACCGAAACCCTCTACACTCCAAAGTGTGCCTCCATAGTTCCTACCTCCTCTCCAAATCTTCTTTCGTTTCTGAGATCAACACTATATCATCTGCAAAAATCATGCACCATGGTATATCATCCTCGATTGACCTCGTCAATTCGTCCATGACTATAGCAAAGAGAAACGGACTAAGTGCGGACCCTTGGTGCACTCCAATTATAATAGGGAACTCTTCTAACTTCCCTGAACTAGTCTGTACACTTGTGCTAACTCCCTCATACATGTCCTTAATGATGTTAATATATTTTTGTGGAACTTCTTTTTTAGTTAGAGCTCACCAAAGCACTACCCTTGGTACTTTATCATAGGCCTTCTCCAAATCAATGAACACCATGTGTAGGTCCTTCTTCCTATTCTGATACGTCTCCATTGTGTGTCTTATGAGATGAATTGCCTCTATTGTTGACCTCCCTGGCATGAATCCAAATTGGTTTTCAGAAATCTTCACACTCCTGAACATCCCCTTTGTTCTTATACAAAGGGACCAAAGTGCTCTTCCTCCACTCCATCGACATCTTATTACCACTCCAAATCATATTGAAAAGCGTCGTCAACCATTCCAAACCTTTGTCTCCTAGACACCTCCAAACCTCAATAGGTATGTCGTCTGGCCCCACTGCTTTCTTCCGTCCCATCTTCTTCAAGGTCATCCTCACTTCTCCATTCTGAATTCTCCGGCAGACCTCCCAGTTAACAATACCTGGATGAATGTTCACATTCCAATATCATTCATTCGATCACCATTGGATAAGGTATCAAAGTACGATCTACATCTCTCCGTAATCTCTTTATCATCAAGGACTCTTTGATCGACATCTTTGATGCCCATTTCACCCTCCAATGTCTCGAGTCAACATTTCCCTGATACGTGCAATTTTGCAGACATCCTTCTCTCCTGCTTTGGTATCCAATCTCGTACAGAGGTCTTGGTTCACCTTTCCTCTTGCGTCTCTTAAACCTTTCTTTGCTGCTCTTTTTGCCTCCTTATACTTCTCGTAGTTCTCCTCATTTCTATCTTTCCCCAAACTCTTATAACATTTCTGCTTGTTCCTTATTGATTGTTGCACTTCCTCATTCCACCAAGATGTATCCTTACTCGGTAGATCTTTCCCCTTAGATTTACAGAGAACCTCTTTTTCCGCCTCTTTTACCTTAAGCGACATAGTAACCTATACCGAGTCTACATCTCTTTCTACACTAGTTGACGAGAAATCTGTCCCAGCCATTTTCTCTAAGAAACTCTCCTTGTGCTCTCCTTCAAGTTTCCACCAGTTAATCCTTGGCTCTACTTGTGGCCGCCTCTTCCCAAAGCATCCATTAGCTCTGAAATCCAATACCACCAATCTATGTTGCGTAGCCGCACTCTCCCCAAGTAACACCTTGGAATCCGTAAAACTCTTGTGTCATGCATTCCTTACCAAAAAGAAATCAATCTGACTCGCATTACTTCCGCTCTTGTACGTCACCATGTGAGACTCTCTCTTCTCAAACCACGTGTTCATTACACCAAAGTCATATGCCAACGCAAAGTCCAAAATGGTCGTTCCTCCATTTTTCAATCCATAACCAAAAGCTCCATGCACGCTTTCAAAACTATGCCGCGCTGATCCCACATGCCCTATAAGGTCCCCACCAATAATCAACTTCTCCCCACTCGGAGTCTTGACGAATAGAGGCATCCAATTCTTTGTGGTGCATAAGCACTTACAATAGTCTAATCTCACTCCCAATCAACAACCTCACTGTCATAATGCAATTACTCTTCCTCGAAACCTCCACCACATCATCTATGTACTTCTTATCAATAATGATACCAACTTTATTTCTACTCTTATCCTTTCCATAGTACCAAATCTTATAACATTATGGTGTGATCTCTTTTGCCTTCGCTCAAACCCATTTCGTCTCTTGTAAACACATAATGTGAATCCTTCTCCTCCTCATAACCTCCACAACCTCCAAAAATCTCCGCATCAAAGAACCGACGATGTTCCACGTTCCAAACCTAAGCCTACTACCCTTACCGTTATGAATAAACTTCCTTAATCGCTCCCGTCCGTGGTCTGAGAACCTTTGCACATTTGACACCACCCCTGGGAGCCGGAGTGGCGCGTCACTTCGGGTGACGACCTAGCAACCCTTTCATATATATTTTTCAGTACACCCAGGTCTAGGAAGTGTAGCGCGACCTTGCATATTTGACACCACCCTCGGGCGTCGGAGTGGCGCGTCCCTTCGGGGCGACGACCTAGTGACCATTGCATACTTATTATCACACCCGGCTTTAGGAAGTGTAGTGCGTCGCTGTGCAGGGGACGCCCCCACAGGTATTAAATCTCGATTCATGTCCATAAAATGTGGCTTGTTTTACGCTAACCGCCACAAACCTACCGCAACTGTCCTCCTTTATATGGGCTTGAGACCGGCAATGAATGCCAAAAATCACTCACAGGCGGAGTTAGAAAAGGCAAATTGTATTTTTTTTTCTCCTTGTTCTCATAATCTTAAGACACAAGGTTTCAAACATTTTCCTGCATAAACCTCACTTACACACATATTATTCAATCGGCGAGTAATTCACGATAGCGAGGTCAAAACTGTGAAGAATGAACTTAGATCGTTGGTAAAGTGGCATAAGAGGCTCAAAGACATGGGTTAGGTGCGTTGGGATACGAAACCGAGATCTGCACGACGAAACAAATATGTCCATCTGTGGGCCTCTTTATCTCTCTAAAGTATTTCGAAACTTGATTTTAATTTGTTTTTTTTTTCCTTATCGTCTGTGTTAATCCCGACATGCACGATTCTATTAGCTTCATATGCTTTCTGGGTATGATCGTTTGCCATGTTTTCTCATAATTGGCATAAGTCATGTTAGATGTTAGGTTGTGATCAAAGGCATGCCTGGGAATTAGTGCATATCCGCGTGTTGTTAGCCTATACTCCTTATACTTTTGGGTATGTTGTACTCTTTTTATTACATGCATGTTTTTTATGTAAGGCATCTATACATACTTTCATAAGTAATTCTCGTTGTGCATAATTATATTGTTATTCGTCGCATGCTATTTGCCATATGATTCCTTAGGCGGTTATGAACTTTATATTTATCTTGAATCAATTGGTAGATGCCGTCTTTGGACGGTTGATTTAAGTGCCTAACAACTTCCCAAATCGTACCTTGCAAAATACCCTCACAGGTTTGTATGATCCTATAAAAAATCATGCTGCCGACTCCAATAAAAAATAGCGAGACCCAATATCGTTCCACCCTAGGCCGGTATGGTATCTCACACTCCTCAACCACCCCAACCTCACCAACTTTCCCCACCACAAGTAACCTACCAACGACAACTTTCCCCACCAACTTTCTCATGGATCTTGTGGTCGCTGGAGGGACGCGTCTGGTGGCTGAGTTGGGGCGGCTATGGTTGAGGTAGGTGGTCACTACTAATTTAATTGCTAGTTGCATGTCACGTCACAACTTAACATTTGTATTTAGTCAGTCCCGTTAGTCAAAATCAGGCAAATGGGCACCATATGAATGACATAGTTCAAGGACGTCATATTAGAGTGAGTTAACTGTGTAATGGCCTGAACTTTGCTAAATAATTGAGATAAGGGTCTGGTATCTTTTGTTGGTGAAATCATGGTCTATGTCTATATCCGTTAAAAATTTTGTTTGATGTCTTCACTGTCTTCTTCCCCAGATGAGAGTTAACCTCCACAACCATCTCCATTTATCCTTCAATCCTCTTTTCTCATACGGAGTATCATAAATAAAGGGGGTTGTTATCCCCCGCCCTAAAGGGCTTATTTATCGCCCCAATTTATGGGGGAAATTCCAATTATACCCCCACCTAAAAAGTGTCATTATTTGTTTTACCTATAGTGCCCCTCCCCCACTATACCCAGCTCCTCTCTTCAATTCTTCACCTTTTCTTCAATTGTTCACCCACTTCTCCTACATCAATCTCACTTCACTCTCCAATCACCTCCTTCTTCACCATTATCATCTTATTCATTTTCACCAATTCACCATTACACCATCCATCACTTCATCACTACCATATTCTCTCTCCTACCTCTTTCTTCACTTACCACCTTCACTTTCTCTCTCCGATCCATTGACACCATCTCCATCTTCTCTCTCCCCTCATTATCATAATTTTCAATCTTTCTCTCTTTATTACAACAACCATGGGGTATTTTAATTAATTATGAAGTATTAAATAAAAAATTATATGATATAAATAAAAATATTTTTTAATTTAGATTTTTCACTGTATCCTTCATCGAGATATGAAGATTTGAGATTGAACATGATTGAGGATCGAAATTTATGGTGTCAACTTTCTCATTTTCATGGATTTTGTGAAAAATTTAACTCAAGAAACTTTTGGGTGGATTGAAAATATGGTGGGACCCACATCAAATCATATGGTCAAGACGGCGAACCTAGGTCGGGCCATCCTGCCAAGACGGTCGGGCATTGCTGACCCTGTAGTCGTTCACTCTGAGTATGCATGTTGAATGTGTTAGTATGTTTAGTATGGTTGTACCAAATAGTTCTAAGTGCGTGGTCTGAGTAGGTATAATGATTGTGTGAGTGTGTTTCTATGTTTTTATTTTCTTTTGGAAATCTGCAAGATTGAATGTGTAATGTCAAAGTGTACGTACGCATTTTAACAAATAATTAAAAATAAAATCAACTAATTATCATAAAACTTTGTTCGATATCTTAAACTACATATCAGAGATGACCAAATAATAAAGTGGTCATAGACATATTGACATGAGCACCAAATAATAAAGTGGCCAAAGACATATTGACATGAGCATATGACATACTCAGTATACCATAGATTTTGACATCACACATATTTAGATTATCATGGTGCATACTCAGATTATCATAGTTCAATATGTTCAACTTCAACCTTACAAATTGAAAAAAATAATAAAACAAGTTCACTAATAAAATATAAAAACTCAATCTATATAAGAGTAGTTTTCTTTCACAAAAAATTGGGTATTTCAAGTGGAGATGGTTTCTTTCTCATCTTGGATTTTATTGAGGACTCGGTTTTGCGTTTTCATGATGTAAGAATATGTAGTTCATATGGTTTTGAGTTATATGGGGAAGGACATATGGATTAACATTAACTAGCAACTCAAGTTTAAATTTATCTCTTATAAATTTTTTCTAGTTTTGATTACTTACTATACAAACTCAATTCATTCGGAGATGTAAAAACATCTACATAACAAATCATAACCTACCTAAATTAAAGTAGTTTGTAGCACATTTTCAACGTTGTAAATTTAAAAAATCATTTCCGCGCATGCAACTCGAGAATAAAAATCTCGCAATATGAATCTTTTATTGATCCTACTTCAATTTCTCATTTTCTACTACTACTTCCAAGGACGTAAATAATTCAAACTAGAACAAATCATCACAAAGTTTTGTTCCACAACTTCAATTAAAATACCATAGAACATATTGACATGAGCATAAGGCGTATAAAAATTACCTTGGGGTATACTATTTTTATTTTACGAGTAGCATTTTCATGTACGAGACATTATGTAATCAATAATCCAAACGATCACCCATAATTTAGTATTACAACTAGTTTTTGTATTTTATTGGTCATCAGAGTATGTTTTCCAGTAATCAGAATATGTGTGCGAGTTAAAGTTTTTGAAGTATGATATTTTGAATATGTTTTATGATAATATAAATATTTTCGATCATGTTTAAATTACAACGTGGCCCTCGTTGACTCATGTCTTGGTCAGCAAAGTATGTTTTCCAGTAATCTGAATATGTGTGCGAGTTGAAAATTTTGAAGTATGATAACTTGAATATGTTTTATGGTAATCTAATTATTTTCGATCATGTTTAAATTACAAGGTGACCCTCGTTGACTCATGTCGAAAATAATCTGAATATTTCAATAACATATTTATATCTCAACATATTCCAATATGAATATAGTACTAAACAGAAAATATCAATAACCATTTCATCATGATACATTTTCACTTAAATAATTGATTATTAACTATATGATCTAATATTATATATTAAAACCTGAAACCAAGTCTTTCCTAAAAGAACAATTGACATTCATTGATTGGATAACACTAAGTGATTACATAATATAAAAATTATTAGCTAATTTATGGAAAATAATATAATTTATGGTGATTATGGTGGTAAGCTAATTTATGGAAAATAGTAGCGTTGCTAATAATATTATAACAAAGATAAACTGACAATTTCATAAAATGAATATAACAATATAGATATACAGTCCGGGCGCAGGCCGGGCATGCAAACTAGTTGATTATGAATTATGATACATATGCGGAATCTAAATATTGTCACGTGACTCTTAAAATTTCAATAAAAGGTTTGTATCAAAGTATGTAATGTTTCAGTTCAATATGAAACAAATAAAACTAAAATTAGACTATTGGCCTTTTTCGTAAGAGGGTTAAGTGAGATTCCTTGAGCACGAACCTACATACTCCCTCCGTCCCCATTTAAACACCCCGCTTTCCTTTTTTGGGTGTCCCCCTTTAAACACCTCATTTCAAAACTTAATAAATGGGGTAAGTTTTCACCACACATCAACACTCCACTATCTCCAAAAACAATAAACAAACCTCCCATTATCTCCAAATATAATAAACAAACCATCTATTATCTCCAAAAATAATAAACAAACCACCCATTTTTTTCAACAATAATAAATAAACCACCCATTACATCAAACAATAATAAACAAATCAGACCACCTTAATCCACGTAAAAAATGGAGCGAGGTGTTTAAAGGGGGACATAGGGAGTATATTTTTATTTTGCATCCCATTACCTTCCAAATGTTACGTGCATACTTTGAGTTTATTCTAATCGAATTAACTTAAAAGACAAATAGATACAAGATCTCGTAAGAGAGAGATCATTGATGTTATCCTTGCTCCGTTCGACTTTACTATTGGATACCGTTGAACCATGAATCGAAAGATAAAATGAGTTGCACGTCAAATTACATCATCACGGAAAACATTGATGAATTCATTTGTATTTCGAGTAGAAATTTCACGAGACACTATGTAACTGTATTTACTAAATTTCATCCTTAATTTGGTATTTATAACTAGTTTGTTACATTTTCATTGTGAGTATGTTTTGCTGTATTCTGAATATGTGTGTGTGCATGTTGAAAATTTCAAAGTATAGTAAATTGGTAATCTTAATGTGTTATACGGTAATTTGTATATGTTCGATCATGTTCAAATTACTACATGACCCTTGTTAACTTGTGTCGAGAATAAAACTTCATCACTGTCAAATCATGTTTTGAACACGGTTTGACTTTGATTGAGCCTTGTCTTCAACATTATTTCTCACCCAAATTTCTGGGTTAGTCAATTTTTCACATAATCCACGAAAAAAAAATCTCCATAATTCTTATACTAATTTCTTCAGATTATCTGTTAAAGTAATTTACATGAATCATTCAATAAGATGTTGATCAAACTAGATCTTAATTGTCCACTTGGTGAGCACAACTACCACGTCGCATCTGAAGATTTGCTACAATTTACAATTATAATTTAATTTAATTTGGTGAAACCCCCAATTAATTCTTCAAGATCCAAATTAAATTGGCTCTATGAATGTGGTCATAAACATATTGACATGCGCATAGGACATACTTAGAATACTATAGATTTAGACAAATTCATTCGCATATATTGAGATTACCATGCTGCATATTCAAAATATCTTAGTTCAATTATTTTCAACATTAAAATTAAAAATTCAAATAAAACACTATAATGCAACACGACTTGGTGTATCTATGGTGTACCAAATAGAGGCCGTCACAATCACGAGTTTGATTTTTTTTTCTTTTTACAAGGACAGACATAGAGAAAGCGAAGGGCGCCTTTCAAGGCAAGTTATCGGGAAGCAATTAGGAATAGAGCTCAGAGTGCTAATGTCCCGAGATATATATAATAAAACAGATAGGTGGCTATACCATGTTCCCGAGAGCACAAGGAGCATGATGATCTTTCTCACAATAGAGAAAGTAGAGACCACACTTAAAATTATTTAAAATCTATTTAAGTGTGGCCCCTACTCCTCTATTGTGAGAAAGACTACCATGCTCCTTGTGCTCTCGAAAGCATGGTATAATTTATTTGTTATCATACTTATAAATTTGAGTTAGTCATGTGTTTTGTTCAACTATTATTCACATGCATATAAATAATTCAAACTAGATCTAGCAAATTACCATAAAACTTTGTTCAATAACGCCAACCAAATATCCAAGATAATACACGTGGTCATAAACATATTGACATGCGTATATGGCATACTTAAAATACTATAGAAACTGACAAATTCATTCGCACATATTGAGATTACCATGGTGCATATTCAGATTATCATAGTTCAATATTTTCAAAACGAAACTTACAAATCAAAACAAAACACTATAACACATATGCATAATTTGAGTATATATAGTATGAATCTGAATATTTCAATAACATGTTTACATCAGAACATATTTCAATATGAATATACTACTAAAAATAAAGATCAATAAGGGGTTGTTTGGATACCCTCAAAATCCATAGGAATTTTTATTTTCCTAGGAATTGAATGACCATGAGTTGTTTGGTTACCCTAAAGTGTAGGAATTGGAAATTCGTAGGCATTTCCAATTCCTCTAAAGTGTAGGAATTTAATTACCAAGGGGGGTTAGGTAAGTAGAAATTCCCATGGGAATTGAATTCCCTTGTTCATCCAAACAAATTTCCCCAATTCTCATACTTTCTAGATTCCTAGGATTTGCAAGTTCATGAGAATTCCGACGACTTCCCGAGTGTATCCAAACGACACCTAAGATTTTTACCATGATGCAGTTTCACTTAAACAATTGATTATAAACTAAATTATTGACTATGGATTATGAGACATATGGGTAATCTAAATATTTATTATGTGACTCTTAAAATTTCAATTAATACTATGTTACGTGCGTACTTTTAGGTTAATTGTACCGAGGTATGTAATGTTCAGTCTCAATATGCAACAAATAAAACTAAAAACTTGAGCACAAACCCACACATATTTTTATTTTGCATCCCATTACCCTCCAAATGTTATATGCATACTTTTAGGTTATTCTAATCGATTCAACTTAAAAGACAAATAAAAACAAGATTTCTTAGTAGAGATCATTGTTGTTACCTTTATTGAGTTGGACTATACTATTGGATACCGTTGAACCGTGAAAATCTAACAATAAAATGAGTTTCACGTCAAATGCCCCCATCATGAAAAATAGCGATAAAAATTCATTTGTATATCGAGTAGGATTTTCACGAGACACTATGTAACCGATATTTACCAACTTTCATCCTTAATTTGGTATGGAAAATTTAGCAAAAATAACCCAACGTTTCTCTTGTCTTTTACAAATAACCCAACCTTTTAACGTTAACAAAAATAACCCGACATCTAACCTTGAGTTACAAAAATATCCCGTAATCCCTCCGAAATAAGAATTTCCGGTAACAATCATCTGACACGGAATTAAAAAAAACAATTTGGCGCAAAACACTTGAGAGAAGATCAGGAACCCAATCATTAGTTTTGCAATGACGGAACAGAGAAGAAATAAATTATGCAACTATCTTTTTTTTTCACTCTTTTCGAGCTTCCTCCATTCTATTATTATCTCTACTATCCTCTGATTATCCATAACCATTCATGTACAGTGACCTACCCAACATTCCCATGACTACAACATCGTGCACCGCCACAAGCTGAATATGCACACGATACCGACACTAAATCTCATTTTTAGACCAAAATTGATAATCAAAACTAGCAATCATGAACTATGTAATTGATAATCAAAATACTCGAAGGAAGAACAATACATACCTCCTAATCAATAGCTGCTCTTCTTGCAAAAAAAATGTTTAAGTTTTGGTCTCAATCGAAAGTTTGGCGGTTGTTATTTTTAACTTGAGATGAGTGATTTTGACTTGGTTTGTTGTGGAGAGGTCTGAAAGAATGCGAAGAAGAACAAGGAGGCCATGGAAAGGTGGAAATCTGGGAATCAGAAGGGAAAGTTAGGTGGGTAGTTAAATTTTTTATTTTTATTTTTTGTTAAGAATGGTGATTGTAAAAGTCACGTCAGATGATTCTTATCGAAGATTCTTGTTCCGGAGGGGTTACGCGATATTTCTGTAACTCAAGGTTAGATGTTGAGTTATTTTTGTTAACGTTAAAAGGTTGGGTTATTTGTAGAAGACAAGGCAAACGTTGGGTTATTTTTATTAAATTTGCCATTTGGTATTTATAACTAGTTTTCACAATTTAGTCATGAGTACGTTTTAGTGTATCCAGAATATGTGTGTGTACAGGTTGAAAATTTTGAACTATTGTGAATTGGTTATCGAAATATGTTATATGGTAATCTGAATATGTTTGACCGTGTAAAACATACTGCACGACCCTCGTTGACTCCTGCCGAGAATAAGCTTCATCAGTGTCAATGTGCTACAAATTACTTTAATTTAGGTAGGTTATGATTTGTTGAGTAGATGTTTTTACATCTCACCAAATGAATTGAGTTTGTATAGTAAGTAATCAACACCAGAATTAATTTATAAGAGACAAATTTAAACTTGAGTTGCGAGTTAATTTTAATCCATATGTCCTTCCCCATATAACTCAAAACCATATGAAATACATATTCTTAAATCAAGAAACGCAAAACCGAGTCCTCTATAAAATCCAAGATGAGCAAGAAACCATCTCCACTTGAAATACCCAATTTTTTGTGAAAGAAAACTACTCTTATATAGATTGCGTTTTTATATTTTATTAGTGAACTTTTTTTATTATAATTTCAATTTGTAAGGTTGAAGTTAAAGATATTGAACTATGATAATCTAAGTATGCACCATGATAATCTAGATATGTGTGACGTTAAAATCTATAGTATACTGAGTATGTCATATATTTGCTCATGTCAATATGTCTTTTGCGAATTTATTATTTGGTCATCTCAAATATTTAGTTTAAGATATCGAACAAAGTTTTATGATAATTAGTTGATTTTATTTTTAATTATTTGTTAAAATGCTTACATAGACTTTGGCATTACACATCCAATTTTATGATAATTAGTTGATTTTATTTTTAATTATTTGTTAAAATGCTTACATAGACTTTGGCATTACACATCCAATCTTGCAGATTTCCAAAATAAAATAAAAACATATAAACACACTCACACAATCATTATACCTACTCAGACCACGCACTTAGAACTATTTGATACAACCATACTAAACATACTCACACATTCAACATGCATACTCAGAGTGAACAACTACAGGGTCAGCAGTGCCCGACCATCTTGGCAAGACGGCTCGACCTATGTCCGACCGTCTTGACCATACGATTTGATGTGGGTCCCACTGTATTTTCAAGCCAACCAAAAGTTTCTTGGGTTAAATTTTTCACAAAATCCATGAAAATGAGAAAGTCAACACCGGAGAATATTGAATTCGGGAAATTACATTGTAATTGGGGAAATCTCAACCCAATACTAAACACTCAAACTCTTAAAAGATCGTAAATCAGGATTGAATAACACTCAAAGTTTCAAGAGATTGTAATCCAGTTTTGAATAACAATATTTTCTCGGGAGGAGAGAGATATTTCAATTGCATGCTCAATTATTTTGGATATGGAGAAGACAATTTGGAGAAAGATTAAAAGAGTACCATGCTCGGGAGGAGAGAGAAAATTTTGTGATGCTCGGGGGAGGAGAGAGAAAATTTTGTTTGGGAATTTAATGATTCCGGTTATGGAGTAGGAGTATTGATAATGATGGAGAAGGAAGATAGAGTTTAGGAGGATAGAGTGGAGAAGGGTAGAACGGGGAAAGCAAGAAATTTCAGATAAGCCAAAAAAGGGGCAAACTTGTAAACTGCCCCTTAGGGCGTTAAATAAGCCCGCCAATTTAGGCGGGGGCTAGCAATCCAGTAAATAAACCCCATCTTTTTTTTCCACTCATCTTCTCAAATCATAATTAACTCCCCTCAACCCCCAATCTCTCATATTCTCTTTGGATATCTCTCTCCCATCACTCAGATCTTCCCAGGTAAACTATTTTTCAATTTTTTTTATTTTGATTATTTTTTTTGTGGGGATTTAATCTGAAAGATGATAGGATGATGATCAGAATTAATCACCTATTCTGATGAGCACAAATTTCAGTTCCACTTAATTTCGAAATTAATCAGCTATTTCAATGAGTACCGAAAATTCTGCAAGATTTGTTGGTTTCTGGGAGATTTCAATGGTGCGGTCTTATTTCAATGGTTTTTTTTTCTTTGTATGATCAAAGTTTTGAGTCTTTATTTTTCCTTCTATGCTTTTGGGGGTTAATTATTTGTACAAAAAATTGGGGGTTTGGTGATGATTCGTGTATGTTCATGGGTTTTTTGTGGTTGATTTCGATGAGTTTTTATTCTAGGCTGATGAGTTTTTTATGGGAAATGTAATTAAGGAGGTGGTGAGACTAAAGTCGCGATTATCTACCAAAAATAAACCTGAATCCTAACAACAGTGGTAGGGAAGTAGGGATCGTATCCACAGGGAAATGGGTTGTCAATTGTAATGAATTAAGTGCCTAAGTAACAAATAATGGGAGATTGAGAGTTGTGTTTGTCAAACTAACTAGAGTGAACAAATGCAATTTGTGTATGTATTCAATGGTAAAACGGATCTTGATCAATTAATTCCCACAACGCACTAACTAATCGGTACTAGTTATCACTATTCCTCTATCGATCTCAACTACTCTATCGTGGAAACAAAATTACCAAATCTCTCATTGATAGTAGCTAAAAGGCGTGATCGACACTACCCAATAACCCTAACTATCAAATAACCTAAGCGCACGATTAGATTCAATTTGATAATAGCAATACGGATTAGAGAAATACCGATAAAGACATGCAATACTAACGCACGTTTCGTATTTAACATGTGAGTCAAATCTTTGCTCTAATTCACTAACGATGATTACATACAAATCAATGAATTCGGGTTGCTACAATGTAAAGATCAATCAAACAATAGATTCCTTTGACTAATCTAAACTAGCAATCAATCCATCCTAAGCAATTAGACTAGTTGTACACCTAAGAATCACAAAAGATAATTGAATGAATTGAAAACCAAAGATAAGACAATAATTGAAAACAATAGAAGGAATAGATCAAACTCACGATATTGTGAATGCGATGTTTCGATTAATTGATCAAGAAATAAAGGAATTATCTCCTCATACAATCCATAGAAAGTCTTGTTTTCTCTAAAAAGTCTGAATTATAAACTAGGGTCGGGGGTTTTCTTATTATTTATAGAGTCTAGGAAAATGTAAAATGGGAAAATACGGAAATTAGGAAAACCCAGCCTTCGCGGTCCACCAAGCTGACTACCGCTGGCCTCCAAGAATCACCGCGGTCCGCCATGGGCCCCTCGCGGCCCACCGAAAGTTACTAGCGCAGATCGCCAAACTGTGAGCCATGGTCCGCCATATACCGGCCGCGGGCACCGGTATGTCTCTGCCTCGAAATTGCAAAAGGCTGCAGATTTTTCGTTACTTATCCGGTGAAGGCGTGTACCCACTTCCTGGAAAGCTAAGAACATGAAGAATCATCTAAAAGTGGTTTCACAGCAAAATTTCAAACGGTTTGGGAGATATGAAGCTCCAAAGGTTATCTTCTGAAAATCAGCTCCAAATCTCTTCCAAATGAATGGCCGCTTTCAAAAGATAGCCAAAACAACCAAAATCACATAGAAATGTTGTCATGATACCCTAACACAAATTAGAAGTATATTACATCATGTTGACTGTAAAAGCTATATAAAAATCATCACTTCGATGCGTACAAACTGGGCAGACCAAACTCCCCCATGCTTAGACCTTTGCTCGTCCTCGAGCAACCTAACTCTCCAAAAGATTTCTCCAAGGTCTATTGACAGTTAGCACGGGCGAAGTTCATCCAATCACCTATCTCCTCTACTCCAAGCAAAGGACGGTGAGTCCTCATTTTCCTAGTAAGGTCTGTCACAGATGTAATCTCACGCAACGGACCAAACCATCTTATACCATCATGCCACAACATACCCAAGAAGCAAGAGAGGCTAAAATGTCCTAATCACTCCCAAGCTAGCTCACTTCCAACTCCCTCATTAGCCATGGTTCGGAATAGCACCGTTGGATCCACAACTACCTCGGATTCAACACCAACGCCACTTATATCTTTAAACGTACCGATGATTTTCTAGCCTAAACACCACTAAGGAGTTCCAACCAAACCTCCTTATACCATCCAACAGAGACCTACCCAGACACGACCTTCAAACACCCTACTTATGCACCGGTAAGTACCACAGTTCACTCATTTTGCCTAGGCGCCCAATGGGTTTTCACCTAGCCTGTCGTTAACTTTTCCAACTTGTTGGGTTCCCGATTTTGATGATAACAAATATAGTAGTTGTCTATGGTTAGTATTTTGAATATGTGATCCTTGATGGAACTAACCTTAATGCTCTCGAGTCTGTTTAAGCTTATATTAACAGGTTCCGTACTTCATGGTTATGGAACAAGTCGAGGCGTGGAACAACTACAACTACAAGAGTGAATTTCGATCGTGTGGATGATCATGTGTTGTAATGGTTAGAACTCTTGTACGGTCTTGTTTGACACACTTAAGATTGTCTGCCTTGAGGAACGTAGCAAGGGAACAGCGTATGGAACAGTCTCTTGTGCTCTGTTCCATACATTGTTCCTTTGCAACAGAATTTTGAAAACTCGCACCTCTGATCTTCCGAGAAAAATAATATCTTCAATAATTTTGGAAATTCTTTTTACACTAGTAATATCTCATAATATCCTACTTTTGGTTAATATTTTCAAAATTAGGCATTAGTTCCTTATTTAATTTCATAAGATAATCCTTCCGGAATAAAATCTTTTTATTATGAAAAGTCTATCTTTTGAAATATATCTTTCTTGATCAAATTAACCTAATGCTTTGATATTTAAGTTGGACGTTTTTTTTCTTGGAAGATACACACATTGAGCAAAAAGAGTTTTGAGCAAAACAGAGTACTTCCTTAAAGGCAGAGAGTTTTCTTAACGGTGTGTCATCTCGATCTAGGCTTAATAGTATCTCACATGCTTTCAAGAAGCACATCGAGATATCGAATCTTTGTAATCCTTATTTTCTTAAGAGTTTACAGGTAGAGTCACAATATCCGTGGTGGATATTAGGGTAGAGTTCTTTTGGGAAGAACGTGAATTGGTTCTTGTATTACTCTTTGAGAATAGTGAATTATTGAAGATTAGAGTAGGGGTGGACGTAGACCTTGTGTTAGAGGTCGAACCACGGTAAATTCCTGTGTCTCTCCTTATTGCATTTGTTTTACTATCTCAGGGAACAGTGTCTCATACATTGTTCCGTGCACTGCTCCTTACACTGTTCCATTACTTCTATCTCCACGAAAAGAAAAGAAGTCAGTATAGTCGGGTAATTGCTCGAATTACTCCAGTCACTCTATTCACCCCCCCTCTAGAGTGTCGGCCTGATACCAACACAACTCACCGGCTTACTTTAATTTCTTCCCTCTTGTCTTTTCCTAACTTTCTTTTCCGCTCCTCTCTCTTTTCTGGCTTTCATCTTTCGTTTTTTTTTTCTTTGTCAATTACAATACATAAATAAAAACATTACAAATTTACAATGAGAATCCACTCCCCCATGGTTGAAATAGACATTGTCCTCAATGTTATGCACACCAACAAGATAAGTAGGACAACAATGAAATAGGAGAGGGATGAACTCACACAATTGCACATGTAGACGCATTAGGTTCACATATCCTGAAGGATGCACTCTTCATGTATATTACCAAAGTTCATCTCACAAAAGCAAGATCTCAATTTCTCCTCCTCATTCTCCTCAAAGCAGTGGGCTCGTCGAACAAAGAAATAAGGTGGAGAGCCACTCTCAACTCACACATATCCCAATCACCCTCAAGGAAAAGTCGTCACCAAACTACCACAATTTCCTCACAAAACGCCCATCTCCCTAATAGAATAATGTGAATAAAATGAACTACCTCCTCACCACCATAAAACAACCACGCACCCTCCAAATACACCAAGAAAATAATAAACAAGGCTATAAAATGGGTGTAAAGGACAAAATTTGGGGTGGGATACAACAAACAATAGTGGTGAATCGTGGGTAGGAAAACAAAAAGATATGGTCTAAGAAACATGGTGAAGAAAAAATTGGGTTGGAAAAGAATGGTTAGAATAATAAGAAGAGAGAGAGAAAAGGGAAGAGATAAACAAACCTGGTTACGTACTAGCACCGGCATCCAATTTTTTTTTTATTACCTACACAAGAAACACACACATAAAAAAATTAAAAAAAAATTAAAAAAAAAAAAAACAAAAATGCTCGAGTTGCCTCCCAAAAAACGCACTTATTTAACGTCGTTGGCTCGACGAATCACACGGGAATTCCGTCAATCAAGTCCAACTACGAAGTCCTAAAATCTAGTCAGAGAATTTTCCTTCTTCATCCTCCATCTAAGAATGTTCTTACCCTTGGACTTGGCAACACTTTTCAAATTGTTCCAGCAGGTTGCACTATGAACCGCCTTCTTACGCCGTGAATCCTGCAAAACATATGGTAGAGACTTCCCAGACGACATGGTGGAAGGGGTTAGCTTACAGCTCAGATCATGCATTTCATCATTCAAATTACGACCCTTCGGACCGCTATCAATGGCCACTTCCAAACTAATCTGATCAACTGAAGTAGGAGGTTCATTTGCTAAACAATCAGACACATCAATAGCACAAACAGAGTAATCAACAAGATTCTCCTTGAAATTATAGATATCAAAACCTACAACTTCTCCATCAAACTCCATTGTAAGTGACCCACAATGCACATCAATTTTGGTCTTATTAGTCTTTAGAAAAGGTCTCCCTAACAATATACGAGGTGCAGTTCTATCAAAATCCATCTCTAGAACATAGAAATCAGCAGGAAATATCAATTTTTCTACTTTCACAAGAACATCTCCAATTACTCCCTTAGGAGACACAAGAGACCTATCAGCTAACTGAATAACAACATTAGTCTCATGCAAAGGACCACATTTCAAATTCTCACAAACAGATAAAGGAATCACATTGACGGATGCACCTAAATCTAACATGGCCTCACAAAACTTAGTATCTCCCATAGTGCAAGGTATAGTAAACATGCCTGGGTCGCTGCATTTGGGAGGTAACTTCTTTTGAACTATAGCCGACATATATTCACAAACTTTCACCTTAACTTTCTTCTGGGCTTTGGAATTTTGATTCTTCTTTATGGTACATAGTTCTCTCAACAATTTAGCATTACGAGGAATCACTACTACAAAAACCCACATAGACATGGGTCTTTTTTCGACATAGACGTCGGATTCTCGGGTCGACGTTGAGTTGGGTCACGTCTATTAAAGGACAATGCACGTCGGTTTTTAGACTCACGTTTATCAATTTTATAGACATGGGTTTTTTCATAAATCTGACGTCTATAGTCTTAATAGACATGGGTTTTCAAGAAAAAAACCCACGTCTATATGAAGTTTAAACATCAGACTTGTGAGAAATCCCATGTCTATTCTTTCAACTAAATTTTAAAAAAAAAATCGCCGACCATGATTATGCACACAAATCAAATAATTAATAGTAATAAATTTAATTGACAATATATACAAGAACTGCACCGAATGAAGAACTTTGAATTTAATTGAAAGCTATACACTTCACTACAATTTGTTGTGCGTAAAACAAATTTAACGTGCAAAAGAAATTACATGTAAGGAACACGAATATTTACATTAGCTCTGACAAAATAAAAAGTAGATCTAGAAAATGGATCTACATATATTACATAAAAATGGTAGATCTCGAAAATAGATCTAGAGAAATCTGCAAACCAAAAATCGAAAAAACACAGTTATTAATAAGAATTAGTATGCACATAATCATTTCGAATAAAATCCAACAAAGATACAAATTTAAGTTTAAATTTGGGCTCTTTACTGTTGTTTCCTCTTGCATGTTTAGATCAAGAACAAATCAAATTTAAATATTACAGCAACACAATCTTACCCAAATTTCACATCAATATCTTCCAAATTCAAATACCCAAATGTATACAAAGTGCTGAATATACCTTTGTAATGGTTGAATCTTCGAGGTTTCTCTTAACTGTGTGACTTCACTTCGTATGATATAAAATCTTTGAATTGGAAACAAGAAATTTGAAGATAGATCTAATTAAGACATAGTAAACGTGACATGAGTCTAGGGTTTTTGAAGGGGAGAAAAGAGATTTTGTTGATCACTCTTCATTGTAAAATAAATTATTGAATCGGATCTAGTTTTGGAAAAAGTTTCAAATTTGGGATTAGTTTAGGGTTTATAAAAGAGAAGTTGGGGATTTTACTGGATTATTGTGGTACATTTAGAACAAAGAGAGAGAATAGAAGAGATGATGGATGAGAAAAACTAATTTTATGAGAGAGAAACTAGAACAAGAGAGAAAGAATGAAAGAGAGAAAACAAGAGAGGAGAGAGAAGAGTATACTAGAGAGGAGAATGAAGAGAGAAAGAATGAAAGATGCTAAAATTGTGCTTCGGGAAAAACAAGAGAGGAGAGAGAAGAGTATACAAGGTGACTATGGAGAGAGGAATGCACGTCGGTTTTTAGAGAACAAAATATCTAGGGGGAATAGACATGGGTTTTTTCAAAAAGTATGATGTGTATGTAATACATATAGACAATCGGTTTTTCTAACAAAACACATGTCTATTAATACACATGGGTTTTTTGAAAAAATCCGATGTCTATAATTTGGTCGTAATTTCCAAAATGCCACCGGTTCACTATAGACATGGGTTTTCAAAATGTATGACGTTTATGCACTGATGTCTATACTTAGTTTTGTAGTAGTGAATCACATTAAGCAGATTAAGGAGAGGAATGTTTACCGCACACTTACTAAAAACGTCGTAGATATCTTTGTCCTTGTCAAATCTACGAGTGTCTTTCAATGCTTTCGGAAATGGTGGGACCGGCTCGTAGACTGGAAACTCAAGTGGAATATTGATGTAAGTACGCTTGATCAGGTTGTTGACACTCGCACAGAGCAGATGGCTAGTGTGCATCGCACTGGCACAGAACAGATGTCTAGTCTGTACGCAGATACTCGTTTCAACCTATGCGTTGGAGTATTTCGCATATTCGGACCTGAGTGATGCGAGATCACTTTCCATAATGTTAACTAGTATTATTTACCTTATTGTTAGAATAAAATGAAGGGATAAGTAGTATTATTATTTCCTTAGGAGTCTTATTTTCCATATCGTATTAGGATAGTTAAGGAAGATTCTAGATCTTATGTTTACTATTTAAACAAGTCTAGAACGTTTTATGAACAATGTATCGTTGAATTCAAGAAAAGCAATAAAAAGAGTCTGAGAAAGGTTTTCTCTTCCCCTTTGCATTCATTTTAAGTTCTAAAGGTAATTGAACTCAAAACAGGGAACGAAAGGCACTCGTTCTATCGTTGATCGGCTAAAGGTACTAGAGGTCAAAGGCTAAAACTAGACCACCGTACTGTTTAGGGATTGGCTTAGTTCCATTGGGTCTCTAAGGGCTGAGATTCATTCGTCCATATCCTTTTTCTTTTCGTTCTCTAAACACAAAACAGTACAGACCAGAAATCCAGTTCTGTACCCACGAGACTCCAGATATCTGGTTCATGTTCCATTCTGACGTCCTAACCAGAGATCTGTCATTTTCTCTTTCTACGCCCAGACTAGATCCCAGATCTTTTCCAGTTTTATGTCGACAGTACAGATTCCTATTGATGTGGCGTAGTGGTAGTGTGTTAATCCGCATGTTTTAGGCGTCTTGGGGTGTATTGGAGCATGGTTTTATCGTGATTCATGGACCACATCATTCGGAGTAGTTTTGGAGCTTATACGTGATTTTTACGAGGATTCTATGGCTCAAGACCCTTTTTGGTGAGCGTCGGATGATTTTAGAGAAACACACACCATCACCTCCAACTTCATTTGATCATAACTTTTTATCCAGATAATATTTTGAAGAAATTCCAATTGGATAAGAAAGTTCGTGATCTTAGCTTTTCGATGATATATTATAAGCTCAAAATGAAGTTTAGAGGTGAAAGTTATGCCCGTTCGAAGATTGGCCTGCGCACAGTCCCTCGACTCGAGAATCACATATCTCGACTCGAGAGTTTCTTCCCTCAAGTCGAGGAGATTTGACAGAACGGGTATTTAGAAGGACAGGATTCTCGACTCGAGAGTGAGTGACCTCGAGTCGAGAAGTTCCTCGCTCGACTCGAGAGTGAGTGACCTCGAGTCGAGAAGTTCCTCGCTCGACTCGAGGATTTCTCTCCTCGAGTCGAGGAAGCTAGATTCCGGGAAGTTTCCCATGGGCTTTTCACGGTTGCTTTTTGCTTAAGAAATATCTATTTCGTCTTTTAGTGTCTTTGGTACTTATCCTTCATAAAAGGGGCATGTAACCCCTCCTTAGTAATTATCACCATTATGACCCTTGTCACTTTTCTTATTTTTTTTGCATCTAGTTTTCATCCTAGAGAGAGAAACTTAAGAAAAACTTATCATTTTATTATGAATTCCATCTCAAATATTATTGTAATAATTAGTATGGAAGGCTAATTACCTTCTAGACTCTTGGTGTAATCAAATTCTCTCATCCTATGTATTAGTAAGATTTTCTTCTCTCTATTTTGCCTTTAATTTCATAGTAATTAATTCCTTGTTCTTTAATGCATGACTTATCCTTGTTTTATCTAATTGGTTAATTGCATTGAATTTTGTACTTCATATGCTTGGTTTTTAATTGATGGTTATTGATTATTGACCCTAAAGGAAGCAACTTTCACATGTTTAGTGTATGGTTATGACTAACTTGTGATTGGTGAATTAATTAGCCAACTAATAGATTAGATTTGATTAGTGTCACGGTTGCGGCTAATTAGATACTAATTTGGGTTGTTGTTAATCTTTTATTAATCCGTGCTCTTCATGCCTTTGGTTTTGAATTGTTTGAGTGGTCACTAAGCAATTTAGGACTTAAAGAAGGGGAATTTGGTAGCGGTTGCTCAAATTCCCCACAAAAGAGGATTAATTGGTGAAAATTGAGATTATCTATGAATGACATAATTAGAGAGAGGTAATAATTACTATATTAGGGTGTTTGAATAGATTATCACCGAGGGTCGCTTTAATTAACTTGTTATCTCGTTTATTTCGTTTTAATCCAACCTTCAAACCAAAAATCCCCCATTTATTGTTCTTATTTCTTATTTTTCCGCATTAGAATCGCATATTAGGACTTCCCCTCTTCCTCGTGGATACGATACCCACTTACCCTTGCTAGTTAGCTTGATTTAGTGGTAATTTGACTAGATTTAACGACAATCTCGATGTCACCTATTCTGTACCACAAAGCGCTTCTGCAGGCAAATTGCTACTCGTATCAAATATAAGGAGCATTAGCAACTATCTCCCCCTCCTTCAAATTGGTCGTCTTCGTCGCGGCCGAGGAAGAAAAATCGAGAATCGGGTCAACAGAGGGCCGCGGGCCACCATTTTCACTTTGCGGTCCGCCACTCTCCTCTCGCGGGCCACGCAAAGCCAATGTTCTTCCTATTTTGTCTTTGACAATTTTAGGCTTGACAACTATATGGTTATGCAGCACTTTCCCACTTCTCAAAGTCATCATCACACTCACATTCCGTTTAGGATTAAGCTCTATTTGAGATGGGAGCTTCCTGAATATTGTGACTCCAATTTAGTAACAGCACTCGACACTTGACTCATTTGAGTCTCCAAGTTTTGAATGCTAAATTGCATGGTGGATTGCATAGTAATCATATTTTGAGTAAGGGCCTTAATCATGTCCTCAGCCGACATAGATGATGAATTTGAAGCTTGCCCTTGCGATTGATTGGGGAAAGACTGTTGGTAGTTCGGATTACCTTGATAGAATAGTCGATCCCTCCATCCTTGATTAGACGGATTGGAGTATGATTCATACCTCCGTTGTGGTGGTCCAGGGAATCCGGCCGCATTAACCTCCTCGATGTTGTTCTCAAACAAAGTAGGACAAGAATCGGTGGGATGTCCACCCATATTAAAAATTCCACACACCTCGCAACTTGAGGTTGTTGTTGAGCCATGAAAGTTCTCATAAGATTGGTCAACTCAGCAATAGAACCATCGTTGGATGTGGTAGCTGCATACACCTTCTTACTCACATCTTTCCTGTAGCTTTGTGAGTTCTCAGCTAAACTTGCAAGCAACGCTCTAGCTTGAGCCGGAGTCTTGTTCCTAAGATCCCCACCACTGGTAGCAGTCACATACCTCTTGTCTTCGTCTCTCAACCCATTGTAGAAATATAAGATGAGATCCTTCTCCTCATAACCATGATACGGGCAACTTGCACACAATTGCTTGAAACGTTCCCAGTAGGCATGTAAATTTTCCTCATCAGTTTGCTCAACATTGTTAATACCCTTCTTGAGATTGGAAGATCGTGTAGCGGGAAAATAATTCTCCAAAACCAACTGTTTCATCTTTGACCATTCAGTGACACTTCCCTCGGGCAACGTGTACAACCAATTCTTAGCCTTATCCTTAAGAGCGAAAGGAAAGACTCTCAGCAACAAATTCTCCAACTTCACACATTTCGGCTTCATTCCATTGAATACGTAATAGAACTCCATAAGGTGACGGTTGGGATCCTCCCCTTCTAACCCATGGAAAGAAGGAATATGATGTAGTAAGGCACCCTTAATATCAGCACTTTCCTCCTCCTTGCCCACAGTAGGAGTTGAAAATGTGGTGCACAACGGTTGAGTATTAAGGTCAGGAGTAGTGAGCTCCCTCAGTGTTCGAGCAGTCATTGGAACCTCGACTCGTAGTTCCTCAAAATCTATATCAAATGGCAGCTCTCGAAAACTATCACGAATCTCCTTGTGCAAATGTCGTAAACTTCTCTCAATTTATGTATCTAAAGGGACAAGAGATTGATT
Organism: Spergularia marina; assembly: GCA_963680865.1. NCBI lineage: Eukaryota > Viridiplantae > Streptophyta > Magnoliopsida > Caryophyllales > Caryophyllaceae > Spergularia > Spergularia marina. The sequence continues at coordinate 14,868,107 of OY804560.1, read as the reverse complement.
AGTAGCACGGGTAGTGACCATAAACAAAGGTCACCACAATAGTAATAATTCTTAGAAGTTAATCCAGAAATCACAACAAGCACAAAAACTCACAACAAAAACAAAACCCAAGTCCCCGGCAGCGGCGCCAAAATTTGGTGAGACTAAAGTCGCGATTATCTACCAAAAATAAACCTAAATCCTAACAACAGTAGCAGGGAAGTAGGGATCGTATCCACAGGGAAATGGCTTGTCAATTGTAATGAATTAAGTGCCTAAGTAACAAATAATGGGGGATTGAGAGTTGTCTTTATCAAACTAACAAGAGTGAACAAAAGCAATTTGTGAAATGTATTCAATAGTAAAAGGGATCTTGATCAAATAATTCCCACAACGCACTAACTAATCGGTCCTAGTTATCACTATTCTTCTATCGATCTCAACTACTCTATCGTGGAAACAGAATTCCCAAATCTCTCCTTAGTAGTAGCTAAAAGGCGTGATCGGCACTACCCAATAACCCTAACTTTGGAGTAGCACGTGAATTACACGGGAGGAATCATGAAAATGAAAAGTCAAAACTAAAAAATTGGTACTGCATCAGACCATCCCTCTGACCTTTACAGTCTGCCTTAGAGGTTGTCTAGGCCAATCACCGTGATTAGGTGAATAGTGCCTAATCACCGATTTAACTTTTGCAGTTTAGTCCGTGGTGTTTTTGTTAGTTGCTTTTGTTTGTTAAAACCTTGTAGAATAAGATTAAGTTTATAATACAACTGATTAAAGATGCAACAGTAGATTATAACAATACTTTTACAAATAAATTACGAAACTTAAATGCAATTTAGTTTAATAAACATAATTAAGGAGTGATTAGTGAAATAATGATTTTTCTTTATATAACTTTTTATGGTACTGACTATCGTGCATCTACTACTTATGATAAACTTATAAGCCCACCATGCTCCGTGATTTAAGATAGATTAATTGGAAAGTTTCGACCAATACCTGAACTTAGTTAACTTGATCCTCCGATATTATATACCTTTCGGCTTTGCAGGGGTGGCTAATCCCAACCACGACTAACCTTAGATCAGGCACAGCACACATTCGTCTCGTTTCCTACTTCAAATCGTAGTCTCCTTTTAAGATATCAGTTTTCGGAGTTGGATAATCTATATTTGATTAAATATCATAAGGTTCGAAGAGTTAGTTTTCCCTTGGAAAAGAAACTTTTATTGATTACTGAAAGATTACACACTGAAATTAAAAATACATTTGATGCTCTCTCAAACTATGAAATTCTCAACAGAGTATTCTTGATCTAAGAGATATGGGAGTTCCCTATTGATCTCTCAGTTCTTGGATACTCTAACTGAAAGTTTCATCTAAAACTTTCTCTCTCTAAATTCTTAGTTTCTTGCTTGAGGCTTTGTTGCTCTGATTTGCTGTGTCCTTCTTCTGAAGCCAAACTCTCCTTTTATAGAGCAATTTTGGCCCTTGCTGTTGGGAGAGCACTCATAAAGACGTGAACAGTAAAAGCAAAAACTTACACCACACAAAATAAAGTTTACAACTGTAAAAATGAACTATTTTACACGTGATAGATGGTAGGGATTTTATTCCATTAGCGGATTTTGCATGCCTTCATCTCCGATATTATTTTCCTATCCTTCAGCTTCTTCATATTGTTGATACATTGCATCATCATCTTGATCAGCGCAAAGAGTTTGGACAGTTTTAGCAGCATATTCTTGATCCCATGTCATTAGGGTATCAAATAGAAAGTCCTTTCCCTCATCAGACAAAAATGTTCAGATTCCATGTTAAACATGTAATCATGGATCGATTCAGACTTGTCAATTGCTTCTTAAAAGAGACTTGCGCATGCCATATCCTTCGGAAATATAAGAGTTGTATTACCATAATGTATTATATGGTTTGGGTATTCATCCCTCATCTTAATAAAAAAGTAGTCAATTTTCTGGATGATATAGAAAAATCCCATAGCCATTGCTTTTGTTGGTTTCCTTAATCTTCTACTCGGCTTGATACAAATAGGATCTTTCGTCAAATCTCCATATCCCAGTACAATTAGATAATGTGCTGGGTAGACTTTTCCGTTTACCGTTTACTATTTCGATATTTGCCCATGTACTTTTGAAATTTTGTCATTTCCTGAAATATTGTTCCTTTAGGATCTACTGGTTCTCTGAAATGGGTTACCATACCATACTTTCATGCCTTTACGACATCATCGCCTTCTTTAATGAAATTTGGTGGTATGGACAAAGCTACTACTCCTGAGTTGTTAGCACCATAGTAAATCTAACTGCACCATCCTTCCCAAATGTCATAGTACAGAGTGTTTCCTCCTACCAGTTCCGAGTACCAAGCTCGAAAATTATTATCTTCTATTTTATTTATTATCATTTGTTGAAATCTTGATGTAGCATCAACATATTTATTATTATTTCCAGGACTAAGAACCTGCGGACGACTCTATGTGCACTTTTAATTAAACCATGTCTCAATCTAGTCTTTGAGGATAGGATTAGGGCCTCACTGAGAGCCCAACTGGAGGTGGAAACCCTCTTCATCGCTATGTTGGTTTCATCCACTAGTTGCTTCCTTTCTGCAGATATTCGAATCTTTTGTTCTACAGAAGGTCGTTGGTAGTTCTTTGCTGATCTCTCTGCCATTTGCTAACTCTCTAGTGAGACTATCAGCTAAGGAATTCTTCGACCCCTGTATATGTTCAACAGAATACGAGAATTGGTTAAGCCATAATTACCAACGCAGGAGCCTCCCTTGCGTTTGCATATTAGATAAATTCTTCTTAATAAATCCAAGATTGCCTTTGCAATCAGTTCTGACTAAAAATGGTTTTGGAGCTAAAAAAATTAATAATTTTTCAATTCCTCTTATGCCTGCAAGAATTACTTTCTCCATAGTGGGATAATTGCATTCAGCTTTATTAAAGCTTCCACTACAATATCTACACACTTTTTCTCCTTCCTTTATTTTTAATATTGCACCCCAATGTTCATCACTTGCATCTGTTTCAAGCACTATATCATTTTGGTCAGTAGGTAAACTAAAACAGGAAGATTTTGACACAATTTCTTGAATTTTATAACCGATTCTGTATCCGACTGATTCCAATTCCATAAAGCTTCTTTTTTAAGTTTTTGTTGTAGAGGTTCTCGGAACTTAGCTAAATCCTGTATAAAATCAGAGGCATAGGTAAGACATCCTAGAAACCTTTCTAGTTGTTTTCTATTTCGATTTTATCAGGGAAATTGTCAATCTTTTCAAAGATGTGCTTCTGTAAGATTACTTGGCCTGCCTTGATTTCTAATTGGCGTGATGTCGTGGTCACCCAAATTAATCCCTAAACAATTAACTGGTAGTTAGTGTAAGTAAGGGTCGATCCCACGGAGAAAATGCACTTCTATTAACAAATTTATATGTCGTATAAAAACCATTGTTATCAAAATTTCTAAACTAAATAACAAATACGAAATCAACTATACTAAACTATAACGAAAACAATACAAGGGAATGCATGGTAGTGTCTAAATAGCAATCGATCATAAAATGAAAACCAATTCACATACTTCTAAACATTAACCGTGAATGTAGATAAGTTCCTACACCCTACAATGTCTATATAATCGATAAATCAAACAAGTTCTTGAAATATCATCTAACCAAATAGCAATCTAGAACAAGCTCTCTAGACTCGACTATCCAATTACAAAAACGGACACACAAAGGTCAATTTAAGCCACGAATACACAAGCTTGATTCGTGCACCTTAACAAATTAATAATTTCGGAAGATAAGACAAGTTTTGATTACAACTCCGACGATCCGGTGCTACTTCGGGTTGTACAATTAACGATTACGGATTAACCATACTAGCCTAGCAATAAACTAATCAGATCATACTAACGAGGCCACTCGATCATATAATTAATTAGTTGTTTCGTAATCACAACTACCAATTCAATTCAGAGAGTATATGAAATCAAAGATACATTCTAACCAATTCGCTATTCAGATACTACGCAAATTCCCAACACTAAAACGTCAGTCTACCATATTAAACACAAAATTATACGAAGTTTTTGATTAACGAATTGAATATAAATTATCAAACAAACAAAGATACAATGAATTAATTGAAATGGAGAAATTGAAAGAAACTTAAAACAAGAGTAAAGAGAATAACGAAAGAACCTGATCATCCATTCAATACACAATACTAAAATGCAAATGCTTGTAATCCTTGTAACTAAAATCCTATACGCCTAATCCATAGTCTTTGTTTGTAGAAAATGAAAGCAATTTTAGAAACTAACTAAAATCCTATACGCCTAATCCATAGGCTTTACTCATCTTCTTTATCGGTACAGAATGACCATTTACCGTAAATATTAGATGACCAATTATTGTTTGAGTATATGGTGAATATAATTTTTGAAAATTATTCCCTATAAGCATATCATGAGAAGGTTGGTCTGTTGCCCATAATTTGGGAAATGCATTGGACCCCGCCAATTTCTATAGGTAAATTTTCTATGATCTCGGCATGAGTCATTAGACTATTGTTAGCGATCTTAGCATGCATAGGTTTAATTGCCTTTTTCCAGAGAAATTTTGGGAAAAGATCTCTCTTTTCTCTTTTCGAAACAGCACGAACAACCACTATCTATGTAAGCACACAACTCAAATTTATTGTATTCTTCTAGGCATATGTTTATCGAAATGTATATACTATATATTTGGATTTGTTCCGATAACTTCCTGAGGTGTTTTTATTGTCATATTGACTTCATCAACCTCATCTTCGTAAACAGGTTCGCTTTTTGTGATAGTTCTGTGGCCAATGATCTTTCTTTGATCAAAACTTGACCTTGGTGGCTCTTTAAGATCAAAACTCGATCTCGGTGGTTCTCGAAGATCAAGGCTTGCCCTAGGTGGTTCTACTTTTTCGTTGCTACTTGATCCAATCTCATAGCGTTTCGAATCTTGTATCATATGAGTTAAATCATATTTTTGACCTAGATTTGCCAATAAATTAATTATTTCTTCCTCTTCTTTTGGAATTTCGCTTTTAAAAAGGCTAAATCTAGAACTCTACTTCTGGTAATAATTGGACCTCTCGTAATACGATCATTAGTAAATATTTTACCTGTTTCGTCAATTGTTAATATATTTGTACTAACCGTAGATGTATTCATAAATGATTCTACCCAAGTTTTCTTTAGTCTAATGTCTTCAGGTCTTATTTTCTCAGGGCTAATCTTTTGTCTTGGGCCTCCTGATTCATATTTTTCTGCATCTACAATCCCTTTTTTTTCATTTTGGGATCTATTGTATTTTCTAGCTTATATATTACCTTCCACTTAATACGTAAAGGACATGTTCCCTTATGCATATTTATTCCATCAGTTAATAATTTAATTGCTATAAATTTTGGAGCGTAAGCATCGTAAAGACTTACATAATATTTTGGTTGGCATATCCAAGTTTCCGTTCCTTGGCTTAAATTGCAATTTGCTCCGCTTACTATCTGATCATAAAGTTATTTGTGTCTAATGTCACAAATAAAACTTATGCATTGAACGTTTTTACCAAAACCTTGTAAAGGAGTTATGTGTACTTGAATTGCTCCAATATAAATATATTTATATTTATTATCTTTATTATGATTCTGAATATTTTTCCAATTTATAATATTTATTTCAGCAACTTTTTTATCGCAATTATTTACTTCAATATCTCCTTCCATTTCCTCACAAACATACTTGGTGGATAATTTTATAAAAGATGTCTTATATTTTACTTTTAGTAATACTAGGGAAATCTAACCCTCTATCGACTATTTCATTTAATTGGTCATCATCAATGGACATTTGTGCGCTTTGTAATTGGGCTAACCTTGACATTTCCTCTTCTTAGCTTGATCGTCAAGCTCTTCATTCATTTCGTTCAATTCTTCGTATTCTATTTCTTCTAATTCTTTTTCATCCTCAATGAGTTCAATTATTCCCTTATTATTTCCTAAAGCCAAGTTAACAGCTTCTTCTTCAGAAATTTTGAAATAATCAAGGCTTTCTATAGCCTCTATTAATTTGTTATCATTCTTTTTTTCTTGTAGTCGTTAGCATAGTGACCAAATTCACCGCATCCCAACATTTGCAATTATTTTTCTTTTCAGGACAATACGAAACTTTTCTGAAAAATCTACTATTTATGAAACCAGGTTTTTCTTATATTTTTTTTCTTATATTTTTCAGCTCGTTGTTTATTAAAACTTTTCTTTCTGTAATATTTTTCTTTTTTATTTCATAATTTTTTGTTCCATAATTATTGGGCACATCCCAACAAGTAAGGAATTGTTTTTTCATGTGCTGAGTGCCTACGACTTCTCGACATTTTTTCTCAACCCATCTTCTTAGGAAAGACACTTTACATCCTAATGTTGCTTTGGCGTTGTATTTTGATTTTCATTCTTCAAATTGTTCGCTAATTTCCACATTTATAGCTCCTGGAAGTTTATCGTAAAACGTTCCTAATATGAATTTGTAGTGTTCTCGCCAATCTTGTAATAATAATGCTCGAATTCGGCCTATATAATAGTCGAAGTATTTCATGTTATCCATTGTGAGGTTGTTGATATTTCTTTGCCACTCATTAATTTTTCCTCTATGTTCAGTTATTATACCAATAAATTCATCTTCTATATAACCACATTATTGTCTGAACATTATATCTGGAGAAGCTAATTCTCTTAATTCAGCTTTCTTTGTAGCTAATAGACCATCGTACCAATCAGCAATGGAACCATAAAGACTGTTCGATGTAATTTAGAAATTGATCGGCTTCCCAAGTTGAATTCAAGTTTAAAGCAGTAGTCATGCTTTTCTTCCATTGGGTTAAGACGTCATCTCGATTTCTTACTCCATCTAGATTCAGTTTATAACTTGTATGACTAATACTCTCGAGTTCGACTTCTTCGGGTTTAGGCATTGGATTAGGCATAATCCTAGCATTAAAACGTGTCGATCTGCCAAAAACCTCTCTAGGTTTCATACATCTTGTTGAATCTTTTTGATGAGTGATATTATTGTTGAAGAAATTATTTTCTGTAGGTAATTCATCTTGAATGGCTTCTTCTCCTACTTCATTATTGTTAATTATCGGTTTTCCAAATTTCTAATCTAGACAACTCTTAATTTCTTCAATAGGAATAATTTCTAGATCATCTATTTTAATTAATCCCATTTGATGATATAGATCTTTTTCTATTTGTGCATAATTATAATCTTCATGATTACCATCGTTGTGAGGTGTCGTACCGGCCGGGTGGGTGGGCCAATTCGCCCTCCATAAATGAATTGCTATTGACCAGGAGTCGTCAGCGAGGTTTTCTTTTTTAGGACCCCAGGAACCTAGAATGGGTCCGTGCAAGGTTGCGGGTTTGGAAGGTGTTAGGCACCCAAACCGTCCGTCGTGGTCGACGGTCTCTACTAATTGATCCATAATAAATTAAGGAGTAATTAAATGACGATGGATACACATAACATTTAGCATGCAAAACGAATTAAATTCATGCGAGGAGAGTACGTACATATTCAAACCCAACGATTTATCATTTACGCAGATAGAAAACAAATATAACCCATGTAACCTTATAAAAGCCACAATTATACATGCTATACGAATCATACATGCACATGATATACGTAGGAAATAAGCATCAAGCAAGATACATAGGGACCACATGCAAGACAAAATACGCTATATGCATAAGAAGAGTTCAACAAAACCACAAAATGCCACTAGGATGCCAGTAAGAAATAATCATGTGCATCGTCTTTATAAATCGCGGTAAGAGAAACATACATGCAACACATATAACATAACTTTGTATTCTAAAACTACCATAGGATTTAATATAAAAACATTTTGTGAAAACGTTTGTTAAGGGCCCTCAGGACTTATCTACGATGTCTTTCGCGTACCTCGGTTTTGTTTGCTAACGAGCCCAGCCTCTGATTTCGACCCTTGTATGCCACTTAGCCATCGATCTAGCTTTGCTCTTGGTTACCTTGGTATGATCCTAGAATGCCATATGTGTTTGGGTGTTCAAGTGTTTTGTGTATAGGTGTGCGTAGTGTTGTAAGGTCGGTGCGCCGTCGCCGCCTTCAAGCGTGTTTCCCTAATGTGTTACCATAGGTTAAAATGAGGGTATGAGGTTCCTATATATAGGAAAACTAAGCTAAGCTTGGCTACCCTAGGCTTAATCTCCAAGAAACCAAAGAGATAGAGTTTGCAATGGTATGAAAGTGTGTATAATAACAAATCGGAAGATAAAGCTATGAAAGGACAATAGCTTAAATTATTGTGGATAATATGAATTGTGATATGAATATGGGAATAATGAAATTTATCCGAGGAGGAGATAAAGGAAGTGATAAACTGGTGTAACAAACTCCAGGGGAGTACGTGAGCAAGTGAAACTCTTTGAATGACAGTCCTCAAAGTGGCATCCAACTTCCTAGTAATGCATGCTACGTAAAAGAATAGGCCAAGGCTACTATTAACACTCTAAATTCATTAATTGACCACGTAAAATCAAATCCACCACTCCACTATCATATTTAATCCACTAATAAAGAGTTGGGCCAAATGTTAAACTAATGGGAACTCGGGCCTAAACTAAAATGTGAACCCTTTGGCAAACAAAACCGAATATCGCGTATTAAGTCCGTTTTCATCGTCGAACGTTATAGGGGAAGCCCCAAGTAGGGTGTCTACAATCATCTATTATGTTTTGTTTTTCTGATATCGTGCTCATGATTTCATTAAGTTTTTCTGGGTCTTTTTCCTTTTCGAACATTTCCTATAAGTTTGCCGTTGTGCAATCTTTAAAAACTGTTGTCATTTTGTTCTTCTATTTTAATAGAATTTTTGGGATTATTAGCTAGTGTAGTAACTGTAAATTTTTTATTTTCGTTTTGATTTTGAAACGGATATTTATACTTAAAAGACTCGTTCTTAGAAGTTTCTCCTTTGGCTTCTGAGTTAGTTGAATGTCTAATTTCGTTTATCAAAACGAGATGATTTGCCCTTATGAGATGTTGTTTTCCAACTATATGTTCCCCAAGAGCCGCTTGAAGTTTAACAGTTTCTGCTAGAATATTTTTTATTGAAATTATTTCATCCACTAAATAATTTAAAACGGGTTCTAAGGTTTTATTTCCGTCAGGACTATGTTAAATATGGTCATATGGGTATATTAAGGATTATGACAAGAATCTGGCGGAGTAACCAGTTTAATCCTTAAATTTGAGCCAAATAGCTCTGATACCAATTCGATTGTTTGCTAAAAAGCTAATTAAGGAAGTAAGAAAGCTAAGTAAGAAAGAAGAAAAGCAGAAAGATCAAAGCACAATAAAAGCTGTGAGGAAGGAGTTAAAAACAAGTACTAATTGCTATTCTGATCAATGTGGCAACTCGTCTGCCTTACTATTCTCTCTCTTCCCCGTCAAGTGTCAACCATCATCATAAATTCACCGTCTTCTCATTGTCACCATCACCACCGTGTACTCCTCCTCTTCCGGCGAACAACCACCACCACCTTCCGCACGTGTGACGCCACCTCTCGTGAGTTTTTAGTCTTTAGATCTCGCCTTAAATCTAATTTTATTCCCTCGTTTTCCCCTAATTCATATCACTATTAACAATCTCGATTGTTCTTTTGATGGATTCAGAATTTGGGGCTGCGTCTGAGTTTTGAGGATTGTAACATACGCAACATTCGTAAGGTAATACAATGTCTACCACCTTCCCGAAATTTATTATTTAATCCAATTGTTGTGGTGTATCAAGTCATGATCATTCTTGATTTTGTTGGTTTACATTCTCGAGGCGATTTTGAACAAATGCGAATAATTGACTAAAATGGGAGGAGTATATGTTACGCAAAAAAAAATTGCTTACTGCTTTATAGTTGGGATTTGGTGTATTGCCGATTGTTCGTGCAATGTGCATAAGGAATTTGGAGGAATTCTGAATTGTTTTGGTCTTATGGTGATTAGAGTATGCAGTTCGGTTATAAAAGTTATGATTACGGGTTTCGCGATTGAGAACGTCTAGGTTATTGAATGATTGGGGAGTATCAGCCCAGAGCTAGAGTGTTATGAAAGTTATGATTATGGGTTTGGGGAATTTGGAATAGTGTGTCGTATACTCGTATTGGCCGTTGAATTGTTTGGTCTTATGTTGATTAGGGGATAGAGTTCAATTGCAAATTGTAGAACGGGTTTGGGATTGAGATCGTGTTGGTTATTATTTGCTTATTAGCATTGAGCCAAAGTGTAATGAATGAAGTTATGATCAGTGGTTCAGGTTAATGTTTGGTATTGAAAAGGGTTTGTCTATTCTTCTGTTCTTGGTTTGAGGACCGGTAGTTTAGACTTTAGAATTTGTAGAACGTGGGAGATTCAATTGGAGATGTAAGGTATTATAATGATGAGTTGATGAGTTGATGAGGAGCACCTTCTGTGGAGTTGCGTATGTGAGACTCGGATTGATAATATGTTTTCTAATCAGTATTGATAGAGTTGTGCGGTTGATAAGGGCATATGGCTGGTTGTAGCCTTGTGGGTTCAATTTTGTTGCTAGGTTCTAAGAAGGAAGGTGGCTTGCTGTAAGTGTGGGTGTGAGTTTAAACTTTTGCTCTTGTGATTTTGTATGGATAATGGTTGGTGCATAATAGCGTGGTTTATCGATGAGTGGCAGGTTCTATTTGAGTGTTTGTGACCTTGTAGAATTAAGGTGTTGTTGATATCAAACTAATCAAAGTCATTCGTAAGCCACTAATATACTTAAAGGACAACTTCGTTAAACATGTACCCATGTTCTATAATCTGCAGTGTGCTGTCATATGTCATTTTATGTGTCTGTGTTCGTTCATTATACCTAGCAATGAAATGAGATTCATGAGACAACACATATGCTGAAGGTCAGTTTGGAAAATTGAACTCGACTAACTTGATGATAAACACCCAAATAAACAGGAGTCCGTCTACACGTACTTCTCAGCATTGTCACCTTTACAAAAGACTGTTGCAAAAAGGGACACTGCTCTTCGAAAAGCAAAACTTACAAAACATAGAGGGGGAATGGGGGCAGTGACAGCAGCAATTATAGCTATTGCGGGGCTGGCTCTAGGATGGATAACTATAGAGATGGCTTGCAAACCCTGCCTGGAGAAAGGCCGTGAAGCCATTGACCAGAGTCTTAATCCTGATTACGATCCTGATGATGAGATCAGGGCTCCTCTCAATCCCCCTTCCGATGCAGTTGTTTCCAAAGCCTAAGACGCCAACTGATTGTCTCAATGTAACTGCATCCATTTGTCTTTCTATCAATGCTCTTGTATTTATAAAAATCGTGTTTGGATTCTTATCCACGGATATAGCTGGTGTGTGGAGTTGTCAGTTCTGATGCCGTCTGTTTGTATTGTGATATACATAAGCTGAACTTAATGGAGGATGTATTATTATTGTAGTACTAGTCGTGATATGATCTTGTTCTTCACGGCAACTATATGTGGCGCTCACTTCTACAAATTGAAGGCCATCTTCAAAGTAATTGTCAAAAGAAGACGTTGTATGCAAAATCATAGAAGATGGCCCAATATGGACTAATTGTGAGTTTGTGACCCTTACCAATTGATCTGAGGTTGCATTTTCCCCTAAATTTCCTTCAAATTTGGAAAAAGTTGATAATTTTGCAAAAGCCACATCTCACAAGTAGAACAAACGCTAGAAATTGACCAATGTCCCTCTGTTCGCCGGAGTAAAACATGGAAGCTTGAAATCTTGGCTCAGCCCCTGATCATAATGTCTACTGTCGAATCTCAAAACAAAATTGAAAACTCATTGGAGCAACTACTTCAAGAGTTTAAGCTGAACTTGTGTTCTAATCCATAGTAATCAAGCAAAGCATGGTCAAGTAGAAAGGGATGATCTCGATGACTTGGAGGTTCCAAGTTGAAATCCTCCAACTAGCTTGGGCTGGGCCCTTAGGCCCTACTGGCCAGTAGGAATTCCAGTGTGGCAGTCTACCTAAAAAACAAATGAGAGTATCTAGTGTTGCACTCCACATATGAGTGTCCCATATTTGGAAATAGAAGAGATTTGTCTACCATATCAACCAAGGAATTACTCCTCATTGGTTTTAGGATGGAACCTTCTTGGACTTATCAAATAACCTATCTCTTCTCCTTACGGGTGTGGCCCTGACCCGCGTAATTTCACATCTAGATTTCGTCACGTATGATACTCTTAATTGCCGTGAGATCATTTTGATTGGTATATAAAATTGATCGTTTTAACATTTAAATCACAAAGGATCATATAATCAAAGATTAGCCATACAAAGTAACCATTGTACTGATCTTATAAATACTGGATCGCTAAATATCACCCATATTATGGACTGCTCTACCATAAATACCCTTACCCATCTTCTCAAATTACTCTCACATCTCACTAGTCACTACTCTCTCTCTCTCTCTCTCCCCCTCCTCACACAAACATATCTCAGACCTTATTTTCTCTCATCCTAACCCACACTCCAAACCAACAGCTTCTTTCTAGTCCTCCTCGCCCAAATCATCCAACTGAAGCAACTGTCTTCGGCAAAGCAATCGTCCATCGGGAGCATTGTCGTTCCGCCGTCGACATCACCATCACCAGGAGACGCGACCGCCGATAAGTCCACTGCAGCCGCCGATCAAGACCATTGTTGCCGCCCCACCACGAGAAACCCAGTATTCAGATTTTCAAAATTGAACTTAATTTGATTGGATTATCTTGTAGGATAGTTGGAATACATGAGATTCGTGGATCAAAACTGTTAATGTTTGTTTTGATCATTGATGCCGCCCCAAGTTGATTGAAAAGTTGCAGCAATTAAAAAAAAAAAAAATGGTGGGAAACCACCTTCAACTTTTATTTTTTGGGAAACCACCTTATTAAAAAAAAATCGTGGAGAACCACCAAATATAAACAAAACCAAAGGATAAAACCACCTCCTTACTGAAACCACCCTCTCATCACCTCTAATGACCACTAGCCACCACCATTCTTGCCGCCACTGCCACCACCCACTGCCGACAAGGCCATGCCGACCACCACGTTCCCCCGCCTCCATGTCCTCCACCTTTCACGACCCTTTTCTCATTCCCTCCATCCTCTCTTTCCTCTCGTTTTCGGCCACTACAAGTATGGTAACCGGCCATCGATGACCATGTTGGTGGTGGAGAGGATACCTAAGGTGGTGGTTGGTGTTGGCGGGTGGTGATGCGTGGTGGTTAGAGGTGTTGGGTGGGTGGTTTGGGTAAAGAGGTGTAACTACTCCTTGCTTTTGTTTATATTTGGTGGTTCTCCACAAAAAAAAAATTAATAAGTTGGTTTCCCAAAAAATGGTGAAAGTTGGAGGTGGTTTCCCACAAATTTTCCAAAAAAAAAAAAATTTAGACGAGAGTTTGTGAGGGGTAGGTACAAATAACGCAAATCAGATACTCCCTCCGTCCCAGTTCAAACGCCCCATATTCCATTTTGGGACGTCCCACTTCAAACACCCCATTTATTTTGGGACATATTTCTCTCTCCTATTTTCATTAAATTATCAAGTTCTTTCTTCCACTTAATAAAACGATACCCCGATTTCACAGAATAGTAACCATCCTTCGTAAAATGCCAAACTAGTTTATCTTCTGTCTCTAGGGAGCAAATCGGGATTTTAAGGATCTTATCTACATCAAATGGAAGGACATAATGCCTGATTAAATCAACCCGCCAACACTTGTGATCCCAATCAATCCAATCTGCAAGTCTTGCGTTTTCATCTCCCATAGGAGGGGAGATAAGGCGAAAGGAAGGAGGACACATTGTCCAACATGAGCTTATTAATGGCTCCTTTGTGAGATTTTCTGCCTCATTGTGTGGTGAATCCTTGAGCGTTGGTAGATTATTGTTGTATAGTTTTCCATTTTGTCCCAAACATGAATTGCTTTCGATCAATAGCACATAATCGTGCCTTCCTTTAATTTCATATCCAAAGTACCTCCGTATTAAGAAGGATGTACATGTTAATGGTTAAACAAAGTCCAAAAAAGTGACATAGCGAGTTAGATAATAATATAATCTTAGCTACCTCGCCATGTAATTTGTTTAGAACTTTGATGAACCGATTAGTATGTAGACTATCCTCAATGAGAAATTATGGTTATTTATCAATGAATTTCGATTCCGATATTGTGGTTTATAAAGATATGTGTGAATCAGATATTTTAAATACTGTATAGTTATAATAATTCTTGATTTAAATGGCATTTTGACGATTATATTAATGAAATCTCCATTTTTTTCACAAACAATGGAAAAGACTATTTCTTTTGAATTTGAAATTCGACGTCACGGAAAGAATAGAACCAAAAGAGAAGGGATGTGTTAATTTTTTTGGTAATGGAGCTCATGTCTTTCACCAACATAAAACATACCTGGTTTTCCATATCAAATTTTTTATCAACTGGAGATCTTCTTAGAATTGATTAATAAGAGGCACAATCAATGTCAACTCAACTAGAATAATTAGCCTTAGAAAGTTTTCTAATATTTTCAACCAAATACATTGGAAATTTGGAATTGAAAGTCATCTACATATGTCAATTGTCAACCATCTAAAGTCAACCATTTGATTTAATCAAATACATAGAGAATCTGTTGGTACTTAAATAGTAGTGAAGTGCCGAGCCTAGGACATGTTAATTAGTACTAAAGAAATGGAAAAACAAAGTGGCTATTTCTTCGTTACATTTCAACAATTATAAAGAAAGAAGTGCTTCATTAACGAGATTCGAGATGAAGAACGAGTTCTATATTCGGTTTCTGACTTAAACAACTGTAGCTATGTCAAACGAAAAGAAAAAGACTCGCTTCTTAGGCCAACTTTCGTGAGAGCCTTGTTTAATTGATAGATATATATTCAGTGAATGACTGAGTGTCGTCCTTCAATGTTCACTTTGTTAGTGATTTTTTTTCCGGCAAATTCTCGTGCTGCCCCTGAGCTATATCAGAATGCTCGTGATGCCCCTATATTTGAAACTTGTACACTACGTTTCCCCTGAACTTTACCCCAACCGGCACACTTCCCAGCCTTGGCCGTTAACTCCGTTAGTCCTTTGATCGTTAAGTGATGACATGAAAGTGATTAGCGGTTGGCGGGAAATTTAATTAAAGATATTATTTAATTAAAAAAAAATTTCAATAATAAAAATTCTCAGAAACTCGAAAAGTTTTCACAAAAAAATTCAAATTTACAAAAATTAGTGTCCATGGTGCCCCTAAACTTTACCCCCAAGTGCACATGGTGCCCCTAACTTTACCTCCCAGTGCACGTAGTCCCCATCTGATTCTTGTGTCACGGGTAGTTTGAAAAATAGTCGTTTTAAACTGCACTACTGTGTGTAGGGGTGAGTATCAGTCCCGGACAGAATATAGAACTCGGAAAAATGTGGACTTCGGACCGGACTGAGGACCGAGGCTCGGAAAAATGTGGACCGAGGACCGGACCGAATGTCCCTCGGTCCAGTCCGGTCCCATTGAAAAATGCGGACCGAGAAGATTTTTCCAAAAAACTTGGACCGAGGACCAGACCAAGTTAAACTCGGTCCGGTCCGGTTTTCGGTTTGGGCCGAGTTTTTGCTCTCCCCTAACTGTGTGTTTTAAACAACATTATACCACCAACGAGGTTGTAAAACAATAACTACCTTCTCAAAAACACTCGTAACCTTCCCCAAACACACATTGAAATTAAATTAGTTCCGTAAATTCTAGTTCATGTTATAAGAGGAGCGCCACGTGCACTGGCAGATAAAGTTAGGGGGCACTGGGGGTAAAGTTTAGGGGCACCACGTGTACTAATTGTTGTAAATTTGAATCTTTTTGTGAAAAATTTTCGAGTTTTTGAGAATTTTTTTTAAAATTTTTTTTAATTAATTAATAGTTAATCCTTAATTAACTTTCCCGCCAACCACTAATCACTTCCATGTCATCACTTAATGGTCAAAGGACTAACGGAGTTAACGGTCAAGCGTGGGAAGGGCACCATGTGCCGGTTGGGATAAAGTTTGGGGGCACCACAGTTTACAAGTTTCAAAGATAGGGGCACCACGAGCATTTTGACATAGTTCGGGGATACCACGGAAATTTGCCGATTTTTGTTTTTAATTTCTAACTTCATCATCTTTTAAAATTGAATGAAGAGTGATAATAAGAATGATTGAATATGATAATATAGATAATAATGTCAATGAATAGAATGTAGTTCCCCGTTTGAAAACTATAGGTTATGATTTGTTGCGATGGTGGTGTGTTAATTGGGATGTTTTAGGCGCTTTAGGGATTCTTTGGGTGTGGTTAGGACTTGTAGACTATAAAATTAGTTATGATTTGTAGCTTAATCGATGGTTTTACGAGAGTTTTGGTGACCTAAGACCCTATGGCGATTCTTGGACGAGAGTGGAGGATCGAGCAACGAGTTGGAGCGAGTTACGAACAAGAAATTATATTGGCCACACTCTAAGAACTACGGACCATCACCTTCAACTTCAAATGCTCATAACTTTTTATCCAAAGAATATTGTGTAGAAAATCCAATTGGAGATGAAAGTTCATGATTTTAACTTTTCAACGATATATTATGAGCTCAAAATGAAGTTCGAAGGTGAGATTTATACCCGTTCGAAAATTGCCCTGCGCACATGATGGTTAGGATTTTGAGTGCTATTTTATACGATTTATATGAACATTAGGCAAATATTCTGTTGATCATGGTCCACATTTCATATATTGTGGTTTTTTAATGTTTTGATAAAAAAAAATGTGGCCATAGGAGTGAGTTTTGAGCCGATTTACACAAGGGTTGACTTCATGATCTTAGCTTCCTGGAAAGTGGTCATAAACCTTATTTAGCCAAGTAATGAGGGAGATACGACCATTTGAATACCGCCTGACGACCCCAAGCGGGCGCGGGAGACACATAGTGATGTTGTCTGCGCTTTATCCCGCCCGCGGCTGTCAGCTAATGCGTTTTCCAAAACCAATCTTTTTATTATTGTTATTTCTCTGATTTGACGTTTATGAATTGCATATTCTAATTGATCACTTAGGATTTACAACACTTGGCCTTTTTAATGATTGCTTTTTGATTAATCTGGTAACATAAAGAAGATTAATTGGTGCTCATCGTTAGATTAAATAGGAAATAACATAGTCGGCAAAGTTTAATACTGCTCAGTGTATTTGCTCGACTCTCTATTGATATTGTTTTAAGTTTTACCAGATGTAAATCCGTGCGTTGCACGGGTCTCTTAATGATGATATCCAATTATGATGATAAAGTCGAACCGATAAATATTTGGCCCTTATATAGGAACTATTACATGCATTTTATTTAACCTGTGTAGACAATTATTTTCATCATATGAACCTCATTTAAAAACTTGGGAACTTATAATTTCAAATCAACAATTTAATGTCACTGCAACTATACTTTTTTTCAAAAGCATTACCTTAAATATTGTTACTAAACCTTTTAAAAAAAAGGTTATTATCTAAAACATTCACATGGTACCATTGTGTTTCTATTTTAGCTGGTTTCCACATTTTCAAGTTTCTGTATAATAAGCACCATAATTTTTTCCCCTCGGACACATAAACGAGAGAAAAAAATCAGACAATATAATCTAAAATAAGATATTCGTTCATTTTTAATTGTACAATTTTAAATTAGCACCTTCTAATAGATTAGAACTAAATTAAAGTTTTGTTCAAAAACACTATCTTAAATTAATACTGAGGAACATTCACTCGGTACCTTGGTTGTTTTATTTTCTCATGGTTTCACGTTTTAGTGTTTGTGTATATCTTTAAGTTTTAATTTTTATCATCATGTGTAATATATTTTTTACAAGCACTAAACTCTAATTTCACATTGTTTTCACTATTTAAACTTCTTATTGATGCATTGATAGATAATAACTTCATAATTGGACTCTTAATGCTAACATTTCTTATATATAAAAATTTAGCAAATGGGTATAATGTTCACAAAAATGAAACAATGTGGGTACCATTTACACAAACATACATGTGAATGCAATACCTCTTAAAAGGGAGCAAAGAGATAGTAAATTTCATTTTCAACAAATTTGCTTATAACATACTACCTTTATATGTTTTAACATACGCTCCCACAAATGGCCACATGTATCTTAAATTTTTTACTCTTACATCTTATCATGTTAGCTAACATCTGAATGCTAATTAAGTCTAATACGATAGTGAATGACCAATGAGTATATAACTACACTATCATCTAATTAAATTAATCAAAATATAAATTTGACTACTAATATGATGAAAATAAAAACACACATGAATAATGGCCTTGGCTCATATGGATTTGTGTTGCTTTCCGTTTCCTAATCTACTTGTACAACTCTTATCCATAGTAGCATATAGAACAAACATATGCTTAGTGGATCGTTAGAACTGATTACCTTCATGCATATTATGTTCATATTATTTTAGTTTAGTTATGAATCCTTGACAAATTATTGATCTATTGTTTCAATCCTTCACCTCTATATCCACTTCTCTAATAAATTTCCTAATGTACGATTTTTAGTAGAAATATTATATATTCCACTTAGTCTTGTTTCAATAATGTGGGACAACTGTTTAGTACCGTTCTTTTTTTTTTTTTTTTTTTGCCAAGATTAGAGATTGTCCTACATCGCACAAGAAGTAAGATTACATTATTTAGGCACACTATAGATTAGGTTATTTTTGTCCCACATCGTTGAATCAGAAGATAATAGTCTTATTCTACTCAGTATTGTAATCCTAACGGGATTAGTTCTTATATATTTTTTTTTTAAAAGTTTATTAGTCCATACATATATTCACTTGGTCATGGTTCGTGGGATAATTTTTTAGTAGAGGAATTATATAATCCATTGATCATAATTCAACAATGTGGGACGATTTTTCAATATTCTTCTTTTTTTTTTTTGCAAGATTAGAGATTCTCGCACATCGTCCAGGAAGTATGATTACAATATTTTGCCACGCTATATGTTAGGTTACTTTAATTTTGTCCCACATTGTTGCATCAGAATAAGATAGATTAATTCTACTCGGTATTGTAATTCTAACGGGATTAGTTCTTATGTTCTTAAAAAAAAAATTATTAGTCCATACATATATTTCATTTTCTCATGTTCACAACGTGTGATAAATTTTTAGTAGAGGAATTAGTACACGCGCATGAGTCTTAGTGGGGTGGAGCAATTCAGATGAAATCTGGAGATATCATGGCCAGAAATTTTATTTTTTTACGTGGTCATGATTTGACAATGTGGGATGACTTTTTATTGCTCTTCTTATTTGCCAATATTGGAGATTGTCCCACATCATCTAATAAGTAAGATTATAGTATTTTGACACACCATACGTGGCTAGATTATTTTTATCTCACATCGTTGTACCATATAGCCCTAAATCATTTTAGGAATAAGGCTTGGTTGTTGTTGTTGTTGTTGTATCGTTGTACCATATAGACATCTTATTAAAAACTTTTTTTATACTAAAATTATGAGGTTACTCAAATTCATAATTTTATTAGTAGGTTGAATATGAAGACAAAGGACAATGTTTAAACTTGCCAATCAATACTTTAGCAGCTTATTACAGCCAGCCGAGTATATGTGATCAGGCTTATGATTGTGAATGTTGATCTAGGATTTCAACTATTTATAGCTAGCTGATTGTTTAACTTCGATTAGGATTAGCACTATGATAGATCAGGATTAGGAAAATATACCAAAAACCTTGCCCGGTAAATTCCTCCTTTATTGATTGATATGGAGTTTCTAGAATGTTCCATTCTTATTTAATTATTAATTTTTACTTACCATATCATGTACAATTCATATTAATTTGAGTTTCTAGGTGTTCCATTCTTATTTATTTGTTTTTTACTTACCATATCATGCACAATTCATATTAAATTGAGTTTCCAGAATGTTCCATTTTTATTTAATTATTCTTTATTTACCATATCATATACAATTTACATTAAATTATTTGGTGACTTACCATATGTAAGATTCAAATATAATTTTTTAAATAAAAGATATGGAAATACGGGCATCCTAAAATGTTCCAATCGTTGTGGGAGCTCAAAAAAAGCCTGCTTTAATAATATATACTAGTTGAATGCCCGTGCGTTGCACAGACTCTAGAATTAAACTCAAATTGAATATTTTTATTAAGGTGAAATGGATATCTTATTATTTCATTTAAGTTTACAGAAATATTGGTACGCTAAACTTTATTTTATTAAAACATAATATTTAGTATTTGATCGGGACTAATAGTATAGAAAATACAATTTACCTCTAATTTTCACAACCACGATTATATATCATATTTCAGTGAGCTTGTAAGACTTAGTAAGAGATGTAAAGAACATTGTTTGCACAATCAACTTTTAGTAACTAAGTGTAATAGATAAACTAACAGTTATCTTTGTATAATTGATTTCTCTCGTGTTATTTTCTATCTTCATAATAATTCGATACATGACAGTCAAATAGAAAGCCTAATTAAAGTACGATTTTTCTAAAGAGGGATAATGATCTACTATTCTCTATCTTTTGAGTTAGTCTATTTTCAAATGCGATTCGTCATACTCATGCTCCTACTAATCATCCTCCTCCTCCTCCTCCTACTACTACTAATACTACTACATAATGTACTTCTACTCCTACTACATACATACTCATGCTCCTAACTCCCTACTCCTAACTCCCTGCTCCTTCTGATCTCATACTCCTCTACCTACTACTACTACTCCTACTACTACTACCACTCACTACTACTCTTGCTACAATTAGAAATTTTACTCCTACTCCTACAGTCCTACTGCTACTCTTACTCCTACTCCTACTCCTGCTACAACTATGTACGTAGTACTACTACTAACTACTACTTGGATTAGCCTATTTTCGATGCGATTAGTCATACTCATGCTCCTCTTTAAAGCAATGAATAAACTTATAGCATCAATTCACCCATAAAAAAAAATATTTAACTTTTTGAATATTAATTTGCTGCTACATACTTATTGTAATTGAAAAATAATTCTGTGGAATCATAAATCTATGTTTTAACATATCGTCTTAGATTCACATGGTATGCTTAGCTTGTAACATACATAAATATGTGAATTACGCTTAATTCGGTTAATAAAGGAATGAGATATGCGCGTTTCAAGTTTCATTGTCCAATTTCTATGAAGGTTTATTGGAATAATGGGATATTATTTAGTCGTTCAATTATTGATCATCTCATACATAACGTTTTGTATACAGGACCTTAGTTATTTAGTTCATATCTTACTCAAATTACAATGGACTTGTTCTAATGTCCTAAGTTCTTGTTGGAATAATTTTCGTGGTTTTCTTAGAGTATCCAATGATATATACTGGCAATAATATGTGGTCTCTAAGCTTCGAAACATGCATGCTTACATGATTAGACGCAAAATAAAAGTGAACAAATAAAATTTGAGCAATATGCATGTACTCATCTTAGTTTATGATCTTGCCAAAGTCCACTACATACGATGGAGATTTGCGCCGTAATTAGTCCTTGTCTCTTTAGAGTAGGATTAGTACATGTACAGATTATCATCTTCATCAAACAATTATTGTAGCATTGTTATACGACTAACCTTAGTAGAATGACTTCCTACTGATACGTCTTATCTTCTTACAAATTAAGAAATTTGATTATGAGAGTTGATTAGCCCATAAGAATGAAACTAAATATAAGTGAACCGATTAGTCCATAACAGTTCAGTTGTTCAAATGTCACTACGTTGCCATTGAACTCCTACTGTGAGTGAAAACGAATATATAATAATTATCGTTTAGATAATATTTATCTTGAGGGCGCCATAAAACACAACGTATACTTTGCGGAAAGAAGACTTGTGTCGTCAATTTTTTTGTACAATGTTTATGCATGGTTGAGTCTTTTTATACTAAATTTTAGTTCCACTGATAATTTGATTAGAATTATAAGAATTATGGAAAAGTTTTTTCTAATTTGCTAAAAAACATGGACTTTCTCTCGTCGTAACAAAAATAGATATATTTATACAGATTATGGAAGATCTACAATATATATAAAATTGGTAAAAGAGAAGGAAAAAAAAAAAAACAATGCTTACATACACGTTAATGCACATGCATGCATGAGTAAATCAATACATATGAATGATTATGGAAAATATAGGTAGTAACCAACACTTTTCGACCAAATAGCATTTATAGTATAACTTCTCCTAAGCTAGAGATTCTACAATCTTTACAATCAAACATCTCGAAGTTTCTAAAGTTTTCCAATTTGAAAATCTCCTAATCTACTACAATTTTCCAATTTTAACATCTCTTAAACTTCTACAACTTTCCATAACTTGGACTCCTTCACAACGCAAGAAAATTAAATTGAATTTTTTGGTGACTCCATGTAAATTAACTTTTAACGTAGGCTAAAACAATCCAAAGCTAAAATAATCAACCATAATAACGTACAACAAAATTGTGCAAAATATAGTTCTTATTTCTGTTGTTCAAAGTATAATTTTGCAATTTTGAATGTCCGAAAAACTATTCGAAGCAAACATAAATAGAGTTAGATCATATTATACGCAACTATTAAACTTTTATGATCATATAACGAACTATCATCACTTCAATTCTAACACACTAACATATGATCAACAACAACAAAAAAAAAAAAGGACTAAAGTGATCCAATTGGAGTATCTATCATTGATTGTTGTTCTCCAAATTTTGTTAATGTACCGAGTAAAAATCAATTACCTTCCTAAGTGAACGTAGTAAGAGTTAGTATCTTCATACTACTCAGTTATTATGCTTTAATAATGCTCAATCTCACTTTGTTATTGCGTATGTTGATCGACTCTTGTGCTTTTCTCAAATTTTTTAATCTACAAATCAAAGGAATAAAAAAGTTAGATATCTATAATACAATACTACAATAACTTTGTAATACAATTAGCCTAAGGTTAACTTGTAAGAAAAAATATATTAGCCGAACGTATGATGAATATACATACGTGCGTACCTACACAAAAAGTCAAAACAATAATAAAAAGAAATTATTGTTACACGTTTGAAACAAAGCATGCTTGCATATCTATGACTATGCATATATATAGGCAATATAGCTATTACTATACTTATTACAATCCCACCATATACAAATTGTTTAGTTTGAGTTAATTAATTCGTACCTTGGGGTTTATATCCCAACGATTTATACTCCGTCTAATAAGCTATCAAGCAACCAATAAATTCAATAAGCCTGAAAATTGCAACACAAAAATTAGTATGATATCAACCTGAAATTAGCAATAAAACATACGAAAGGAATAAACAACATGGAGTGGGGGTAAGGTACGTAGGAATTGCTAAGAATTAACAACATGAAGTGGGGAGGGTACGTAGGATACTGTTTAAACAATACACTAATTAAACAAAAAATAAACATAAAATAATAATACTAATTACGTTAGGGCAATGCATGTATATATATGATAATGTAATATATAGGTGTAGTTATTTCCAATCCTACTCTACTTTTAAAAATTGTGTAAGCAAAACTCTACTGTAAATTGGAGTATAATTTTGGTATAACTTTTTCTATTCTAGCTTCTACATAATCTTTACAATAAAACATTCTCCTAATCTTATGCAATTTTCCTATTCGAACATCTCCTAATCTTCTACAATTTTCCAAATCGAATATCTATTGAGCTTCCACAACTTTCCAAAAGTTAGACTCTCTCACGTTGCAAGAAAATTAAATAGAATTTTCTGGTGGCTCCGTAAAAATTAACTTTTAACGTAGGCTCTCGAAAAAAGCCTCCTTTATTAATATGTATTGATTGATTGATTGTTGTTATTGAATCGACTCTAATCGCTTGTTTTAGAACTTTTGATAATTAGGGTTGTTAGAATCGTGCCGAATAACTACTCCCTCCGTCCCAACTCAAACGCACCGGGCATTATTTGTAGTGGAATAAGAAAATTGATATAATAAGTTGAGTAAAGTAATATTAGCAAAAAAAGAGGAGAGAGAATGTGAGGATTAATAAAAGTAGGAGAGATAATGTGAGAAAGTATGTGATAATTTAATAAAAGTAGGAAAGAGAAATATGTCTCAAAATAGATGAGGTGTTTGAGATCGAATGTCCCAAAATGGAATATGGGGCGTTTGAGCTGGGACGGAGGAAGTATTAACTAGGAACAATATGAATTATAATTCCACAATAGAGTAGTTAAGAGGAACAGAAGCGAATTGGAACTAGGACTAATTGTTAATATCACTCGCTGCGATAAGTTGATCAGGACTTTCTTAATATGATAATTACCCTTTTCATTCATTGCTTTAGTATTAGTGTAATTCACAACTCAGTCAATCAAAATCTCAAAACTTGTTACCACTATTTACGTATCTAATTACAAATAACCCTTTAGTTCCTTGTGGATTCAAACCTTCCCTACTACATAACTTTAGGAGAGTATTGTTTATTGAATTTGGAGGGACTAAGCTCCACCAGCACAGTCCTTCGACTCAAGGATCTTTATCCTCGACTCGAGGAAACCCTTCTCGACTCGGGTTATTCCCCTCGACTCGTGAAAAGTCGTCAGGGAGCCATTTATTAGGAACCCTATCTCGACTCAAGATTGGGGTATTTTTCGGGAATATTCTAGGTCTTTATCCGGATTTCTTATGTATTTTTTATTTTGTCTTCTAATGCTTTTTTTCTATACTATAAATAAGGGGCCTTAGAAGCCCTCATTTATTATGTATTCTTGTATATCATTTAGAGAGAGAATTTTAGAGAAGGTTTTATTATTTAATCATAAAAAAATTATGGGTTAATCCCAAAATTAGTGTGATAATTAGTATGCATGTAAGGCTAATCCCCTACCAAGACTTAAGGTGTAATGAATCATCCTTTGGTGCAATTGTAAGAATTTATTTTCCCTATTGTGCCTTTAATTTCATATTAATTAATTCTTTATTCTTTAGTGCATTATTTATCCTTGTTTATCTAATAAAAAAAAGACTGATTTGGGTATTCCGTTTGATTGGTTTATTGACTGATGGTATCTGATTAGTGATCTAAAGGAAACAACTTTCACATGATTAGTGTATGGTTATGACTAGACCTGTAAAACGGGTCGGGCGGGCGGGTGGGTTTCGGGTTCGGGTCACTACGGGTCGGGTCAAATATGGGACATGTTAAATACGGGTCGACTATACGCGGGTTAATACGGGTTTGGGTGGGGTTAAAAGGGTAGTGTTTGAAGTGATAATGGAGGGTAGACTATGGTCTCCCCACGCGCGCGCCACCGCCGCCGTCCATCCGGCTCGTGTTCGTGTTCGTGGAACGTGCGCGGTGTGGTGGGGCTGACCTTTTGCTATCGCTCGATTTGTTGACTGTTCGTTTTCTTCGGAAATTCGCGAGCGTCTAGGTTCAGTGTATAACGGATTGATTTGAGAAATCCGTTTTCTCCATAATTACGGATTTGATTTTCAATTATATCCCATGATTTACTCCCGTAATCAATTCCTTTATTTCGTTTTCCGATTCTGTTTTTTGGTCCTTAAAGGGACGTCGGCTTTGCTTTGTTTGATACGAAAAAAAATCATCCTCTCTTTCCCCTTTCTAAGCCACTAACTCTGAGTGCGTTTAGAGTTCCATTTCTCTTGGGTGAGTACGCACCTTGGAGCTCTGCGTTACCTTGGGGGGCAACGCCAAAATCCGGTTGTACCGTAGTCAGGGCGAAATTGCTTCTCATTTTGTGATTTCAATCACGCCACATCATTTCCGGTTATTTCATTTCCATTAAATTTCGCCCACGGTAGTCCATTGTTCCAACAATTGAGAAGCAATTTGTTCTACTGTAATGTCAGTGGAGATGAACATGACGAACAATGCCAGGACCCTTCCCGATCTCTCGAAGTTGGACCCACTCGATGGTACCAACTACAAGCGCTGGTCCAAAAAGCTTTTGATCTTCTTTGAGCAACTCGAAGTCGATTACGTTCTCACTGAAGATTGCCCTGCTGTGCCTGCTTCTACCAGCGCCGCTCATGGTTCGGTGCCCAATGATCAAGCCCTTCTAGACAAGATTGCTAGGTACGAGAAGCACGACAAACTTGTTCGTTGTCAACTTATGAGCCATATGTCAGATCCAATTTTCAACCTTTTTTGCGAGAACAAATCTGCCAAATCGATTTTGGAGACTCTCGAAAAGAAGTATGGTGCAGACGATGTTGGGATGAAGAAGTATGTGGTGGGCAAATGGATCAATTTTCAGATGGTCGAGGATCGTCCAATCATGAAACAAGTCCATGAGTACGAGAACCTTGTTGCTGATATCTTGGCTGAGAAGATGATCATGTGCGAGGTGCTTCAAGCGAATGTGTTGATCGAGAAGTTGCCAAAGTCGTGTGATGAGTACCATAACCGTCTCAGGCACAAGATGAAGGACATGACTCTTGAAGATTTAGTTAACCATCTCAAAATTGAGGAGGCTAATAGGCTTAAGGACAAAGAAATTGTAACTGATGTAAGGAATGAACCTGTTTTAAAGGCTAACTTGTTGAATCTTCTTATCCTAAATTTTACAGGAACAAAAAGAACACTGGCTCCTTCCAAAAGAAGAACCAGAAATCCTTTGGAGTGCAGAAGAACAAGAGTAACAATTTTAAGAAGAAGAATGACGACAATGGACTCAAGGAGATGGGCTGCTTTGTCTGTGGCAAATCTGGCCATAAGGCGTGGCAGTGTTATCATCGTGCTGGTGGTCAAAAGCCGAACAACAAGCCTGACCAAGTCAAGCCTAAAGCCAACTTAACCAAAGACACCGAAATCATTGTGGCCGTGGTCTCCGAGGTCAACTTGGTGGAGAACAAGACCGAGTGGGTCGTGGACACTGGTGCAAGTAAGCATTTTTGTGCTAATAGGGAGCTTTTTGGTGAATTCAAAAATGCTAAGGAAGGCAAGGAGGTCTTCATGAGCAATTCGAGTAGTACCGAGGTACTTGGTAAAGGGAAGATTTCTCTCAAACTCAATTCTGGAAAAATCTTGGCTTTACAGAATGTTTTTTATGTCCCCTCCCTTCGTAGGAATTTAATTCCTGGTGGTTTGTTGAATAAGGCTGGTATTAAGTTAGTTTTTGAGGCCGATAAACTTGTACTTAGCCGTAATGGGGACCATGTTGGGAAGGGCTATATGTATGGTGGTCTGTTTGTTTTGGAGACTTTTGGTGACACTAATAAAGCTTCTCTTTCTCCCTATATTGTTGAGTCTATTGATCTTTGGCACGCTAAATTAGGACATGTGAATGTTAACTCCCTTAATCGTTTGAGACAGATGAACATTCTCCCTAAACTAGACAAAATTGGCATTGACAAATGTGATATTTGCTTTGAGGCTAAACACCACTCAAACTCCTTCAAATCCGTGACGTTTAGGACAACTGTATTATTAGAGTTAATTCATACAAACTTAGCAGACTTTAGAAACACAGAGAGCAGGGGTGATAAGAGATAAGAGATACTACATTACATTTGTAGACTTTAGAAACACAGAGAGCAGGGTATATCTTCTGAGAACCAAAGATGAGGCCGAACAGAAGTTCCTTAATTTTAAATCTGAGGTAGAAAACCAATTGGACATAAAAATTAAGAGAGTGAGGTCCGATAGAGGTGGGGAGTATAGCACGACTTTCCTAAAGGATGTGAGAGAGAGGGCATTATACACGAGACTTCTGCCCCGGGCATACCCCAACAAAATGGGATAGATGAGAGGAAAAATAGAACCCTTAAAGATATCATGCATGCTATGCTTATTTCTTCTGTAATTATCCGACAACATGTTGGGGAAAGCTATTCTGTCAGCAACTTTTAGTCTTAATAGAGTACCTCACAAGAAACTAGACAAAACTCCTTATGAACTGTGGAAAGGTTACCCACCTAACCTTAAATACTTGGGAGTGTGGGGGTGTCTAGCTAAAGTAGGGTTGCCTGCTATTAAACGTCAGACCATTGGACCTAAGCCCTTTGATGCGGTTTTTATTGGCTATGCTGAGAATAGTGTTGCATATATAGGTTCTTGCGCTTGCCTGATCGTTCTTCGTGTGAATCTGTTGATGCTGAATTTTTTTAGCATGTATTTCCTTTGAAATCTAGTTCCCGTGATGTGCCTGATGTTAGTCCAACTGCTATTACTCCTCTTTCTGCATCTTCTTCTGTGTCTTTACCTGTTGTTAATGATCATGTTGAGCCACTTTGAAAAAGCAAGAGATCTAGGACAAAACCTAGTTTTGGACCGACTGGGTGACGTCGTATCTTACAGAAATCAATGATGTAGACAATCTTAATGAGTTAATTATTTGTTTATATTTAATTGATGATGAGCCTAAAACGTATGAGGAGGCCATGAGATTTGTAGATGCTAGTTTGTGGCAAGAGGCAGCAAACAGTGAGATAAAATCGTTTATGAGTAATCATACTTGGAAACTTGTTGACCTGCCAAACGGGAGTAAAGCGATAGGTTGTAAGTGGATCTTTAAAAGAAAACTTAGAACTGATGATAGTATTAATCGCTATAAGGCAAGGTTGGTAATAAAAGGATTCACACAGAAATTTGGTTTAGACTTCTTTTATACTTATTCTCCTGTTACTAAGGTTGCTACTATTAGAGCTTTGTTTACTTTGGCTTCAGCACATATTTGATTGTTCACCAAATGGATGTGAAAACTGCGTTTTTGAATGGTGATCTATAGGAAGAAACTTATATGGAGCAACCTCCAGATTCGTTGTTTCCCGACAAAAGAATAAGGTTTGTAGACTCAAGAAGTCTTTGTATGGATTGAAACAAGCGCCGAAACAATGGTATGAGAAATTTCATAGAACTATTCTCAGTTTTGGTTTTGTGGTGAATGGATCAGATGCATGTGTGTACACTAAGATGTTTGATAATCATTGTGTGATAATCTGCTTATATCACTACGCCAAATAATGCATTAGACACTGGGTCGTAAACGAGGTAGACACCGGTTACACCCGGTGTCTGGACTGCCGGTGTCTTAACTTAAGACACCGGTTGCCTAAAAAATAACCGGTGTCATATGTTAACAATAAGACACCGGTTATAGTAAAAACCGGTATCAAATGTTGCTCTCAAGGTGGACTTTGGTGGTCAAATGAAGGTACATATGACACTGGTTATGGGCAAAATCGGTGTCATATGTGCACCAATTTTTCAAAAAAAAAATAAAAATCCAAAGAAGAGGCATATGCATGTGAAACTTCCAGTTTACTATTATCATTATCAAATTCAAAAATTAAACAAAGTTTATACAGATCTGAAGCTTGAGATGACAACACAATTGAAACTTTACAATGAATTGGTTAATTCATTACTCGTTTGCTGGTAATATCTTCAGCAATTGTTGCTCTTGTTCTTGTTTACAAACTTGGCGTACTCTTGTTCTTGTTTTTCTTTGAAAATTGCTCCTAACACATCTCAACATATATATTGAAAATAAGTATAACATGAGCATGTTAAAGCACCAATTAACTAGACTAATCAAACGAAAACACAAAATCACTCATAATTCAAGCCTGCGATTATTTCAACTCCACCAACACATTTTTCTACCATGATTTTGAACTCTTCCGCCAATTCACCTAATTAGACAATAATATCACCCATTAACAAAAGAAGATCAGTTTCAAAATTAGAACAAAATCAAGAAAATGACGATATGGAGAGAGAGAGAGAGAGAAATAATGAGTGAAACTGGCGCTTTAGCAAAGGGGTGTTGCTATCAATTTACCTATTCTTTTACTAGATCTCGAATTTAACAGCAAACCAAAAAAACCAAAATTTTATTTAATACTCCAATTAACAAAACGTGAATTGAAGATTTGAAGAGCAATTAAGGATAGAGAAGGAAAAACCATACCGTATGAAAAACAATCAACAATTGAAGCATAGCATATAAGATGTTAATATTGGGAGGAGAGAGATGGGATGATAAGTTTTTGTTGAAGGTGAGATGGTTTTGAGATATGACATGTTAATTGAGGGAGGAAAAATCAAAGTTTGAAAGGAGGGAGAATGAAGGGTTTTCTTTGTTTTGGGAAGAGAGATGATAAATGTTAGCCAGAAGAATGAAGGTTATAGCAGGAGGATGAAGGTTATTTTGTTGAAGATGAATTTGAGGGTTAACATGGAAAATGGGGCGGAGAATCCAAGTGTTTAAGTTAGGTTTCTTTTTCCCTTTTTTTTTTTTAAACATTAGACACCGGTTTTTACAATAACCGGTGTCGTATGTGTCAAATGAGATTTTTTTTTAATTTTTAACTATTTTTGGGGAGCACATAAGACACCGGTGTCTTATGTGTTAAATGATATTTTGTTTATTTTTTATTTATTTTTGGGAGCACATAAGACACAGGTTTTCTAGAGACCCGGTGTCTTATGTTGCTTTTAACACCGGTTAATCTGTAACCGATGTCTTACCTTTTTGTAACATCGGTTATTACTATTCCGGTGTTATATTTTCTGGTATCTTATCCACTTTTTGGCGTAGTGTATGTAGATGATATGTTAATCTTTGGTACACATATGAGTGTTGTTGATGAAACCAAAAGGTTTCTTTCCTCCTGTTTTGAAATGAAAGACATGGGTGAAGTGGATGTAATTCTTGAAATTAGAGTAACTAAAACTAATAATGGTTTCACCTTGTCTCAATCACATTATGTAGAGAAAGTGTTAAAGAAATTTAATCACTTTGATGTTTTGCCAGTTAAAACCCCTTATGACCCTAGCATACACCTAAAGAAGAACAGACGTTCTAGTGTGTCTCATGAAGAATATGTTAAAATAATTGGGAGTTTAAAGTATCTTATGAACTACACTCGGCCTGATATCGCTTATGTTGTTAGTAAACTTAGTCGGTATACACATAACCCAGCCAATGAGCATTGGAATGCTCTTTATCGGTTGATGAAATATCTTAGAGGTACTATGGATTGGGGACTACATTTTGTAGGTTATCCATGTGTATTAGAGGGTTATTGTGATACTAATTAGGTTGCCGACAATGATGAGGTGAGCTCCACTAGTGGCTATGTGTTCACTCTTAGTGGTGCGGCGATCTCGTGGAAGTATGCAAAACAGACTTTTATTGCTCGGTCTACGATGGAGTCGGAGTTTATAGGTCTTGGCTTAGCTGGGCAAGAGGCTGAGTGGCTTAAGAGCCTCTCGGCAGATATTCCATTGTGGGGGCGGCCAACGCCGTCGGTATCTCTACATTGTGATTCGCAATCTGCAATTTGTGTTGCTAAAAATAATGTGCATAATGGCAAGAAAAGACATATACGCATTAGACATGAGGCCGTGACACGGCTTATACAAAATGGTGTGCTAGCGATGGAGTACGTCAAGTCTGAGAGGAACATTGCTGATCCTTTAACTAAAGGACTTA
This sequence comes from Spergularia marina, assembly GCA_963680865.1. Classification (NCBI taxonomy): domain Eukaryota; kingdom Viridiplantae; phylum Streptophyta; class Magnoliopsida; order Caryophyllales; family Caryophyllaceae; genus Spergularia; species Spergularia marina. Next base: position 14,836,363 of record OY804560.1, on the reverse strand, counting down.
GTAGGCGATTGGTCTTAGATTCGTCGAGGGGAATGGGGCTAAAGCCCGTTGGTTGAGGAATTCACAGTGGACCCTCGTGATCTTGTACTTGCAAGGTCTAGTGGTCAAACTAACGAAGCTGTGGAAAGACTCATATTTCATACACATTACCCATTCCTATGACCGTGTATTTGAAGGTTGAGCTATTGCTCTTAATGAATCTATAGCCCTACTTGTTGGGTGGTCCTTTGAGACGGACTTGATAGATTTACCGTTGTATTGTATGAAATTGAACATTATATGTTCTTAATGATTTCATATCCCTGTTTTGGGTGGTCTATACTGAGATACACTTGATGAAATCACCTACGTGAGTATGAAGAATTAGTCGCCTTCTATGGAAGAGTAGGGCAGTCTTCCTATTAATACTCATGAGCATCCCAAGGTATTTTGGCTATTTTTATTGTTGTGAGATATATTGCGGAACTCGAAACGGTTTTTGGTGCGATGCATGCTGTTAGGCTCTTCTCTTGATTCGAGAAGCTCAAGACTTGTTTCACTCACTTGATAAAGAGTATCCTAGCTTCACTACGTGTTGGTTCAAGACACGTTCACCAACACTTAAGTGTCAAACCTTCCTTATACTCGGAATCAGTATTCGTTTTTCACCTTTGCATTAGTGGGGGATTGTTGGTAATGCAAAGGTTTTCAAGTCTTTTGGGAAACATTGTAAACACACTTTCATTTGTCCCACATTGGAATTTTAGCAAAACTTTTATGGGTTTATATATGGGGGTGTGTGAGTAGTGTTTCAAGTGATTATGGAGGGTAGACTATGGTCTCCCCACGCGCTCCCGCCGTCGTTTGTCCGGCTCGGCTCGTGTTCGTGGCACGTGCGCGGTGTGGTGGGGCTGACCTTTTGTTATCGCTCTGTTTTTTTACTGTTCGTTTTCTTCGGAAATTCGCGACCGTCCAAGTTCTGTGTATAACGGATTGATTTGAGAAATCCGTTTTCTCCATAATTACGGATTTGATTGTCAATTAAATCCCATGATTGACTCCCGTGATTAATTCCTTTATTTCGTTTTCCGTTTCTGTTTTTTTGTCCTTAAAAGGACGTCGACTTTGCTTTGTTTGATACACACAAAAAAAATCATCCTCTCTTTCCTCTTTCTAATCCACTGATTCTGAGTACGTTTAGAGTTCCACTTCTCTTGGGTGAATACACACCTTGGAGAAACGTTGTGTTACCTTGGGGGGCAATGTCATAATCCGGTTGTATCGTAGTCGGCGCGAAATTGCTTCTCATTCTGTGATTTCGATCACGCCAAAGCATTTCCGGTGCAAAGTATTCCATTTTTCCAACAGTTTTTAGTGGTAATTCGATAGGATTTCACGACAATCCTTGCATCTAGAAATTGGCCCCTACACCGGTTAGACATTAACAATGCCTTTCTACATGATACTTGGATGAAGAAGTGTACATGTCTTTTCCTAAAGGGTATAAGAAGGCAATTCCAGTAGAAGTTTGCAGACTGACAAGGTCTCTCTATGGTCTGAAACAAGCATCAAGACAATAGAACATTGAATTAACAAGATTTATATTGAAACAAGGTTCTTACATATGCAAATAGGATTATTCCTTGTTCATATATATACAAAGAAATAGGTATATTTACGGATTATTCTAGTTTATGTAGATGATCTTATTGTTACAGGCAACAATAATGATCACATTGTACAAGTTAAAGATGGTCATGATCATGCTTTTGCAATCAAAGATTTGGGATTGTTGAGATACTCCCTTGGAATTGAAGTTGCAGGATCATCATGTGCAAATTGTACTTAATTAGATAAAGTACATCTTGGACATTCTTGAAGATGTGCACCTGATTGATTGTAAGCCTGCGAATTTCCCATTTCCAAGAAATCTTCATCTTTCCGTTGAAGACAGTGAACCAATGTCTGATCCTGAAGTATATATTATTTGGTCGGCTTTTATAACTGAATCTCACCAGGACAGATATATCCTACAGTGTCCAACAACTTAGTCAATTTATGTTGTCCTCTAGTTCCTCATCTTCACGCAGCACAACACCTGGTTCGTTATCTCAAAGGCACACTGCATCTTGGATTCCCTCTGATAACAATCTAAAACTTAGAAGTTACTCGGATGCTGTTTGGGGATTTTGTCAATTCACAGTCAAATCTTTGAATAGTTTCCGCATTTGTCTGGGGTATTCACATATATCCAGGAAAACCAAGAAGTAGAAAACTATATCCAAGTCTGGTGTTGAATCTGAGTATAGGTCCATGACTCAGATTGATGGAGAGATGGTATGGTTACATGTTCTTCTCTCAGACTTTGCTATTGTTCTAACCCTTTTTGTGACAGTAAAGCTAGATAGTACATTGCAGTCAATCCCGTATTCCATGAAAGAATGAATGGCCGTTTGGATTGTCATCATGTAAGGGAGAAATTGGAGGAAGGTTTTCGGTACACCACACATGTCGTGTCCAGACAAAACTTCAAACTGCAGACATCTTCACCAACGCTCTGGGCGCAGATGAACACCTGTTTTTTTTGTTGTTAAACATAGTTTGGTGTCTTCACCGACAACTCCATCTTGAAGGGGCACTACAAGAAATTCTCCATTTAAAGACGGATTTTGTAATTTCGTCTCAAAGTTAGAGACGGAAAAGTAATATTTCGTCTCAAAATTTCATCAGAGATGGATGTCACGTTAACGTCTCTAATTAGAGACGGACCTTATTAAGCCGTCTCAAATTTGAGACGGATTTGCAGTTCATCTCTAAATTGAGACGGCCTATTGTTATCCGTTCTTAAATTTAGAGACGAAATCAAACTTCCGTATCTAAATTAGAGTTTTTCATTAACTTTTTATTTTATTTTTTAGGTAAGATACTCAAATACTCATTTTCCTTCCTCCCTCCTCTCGTTTTTCCATTCCTCTTTTCCTTCTCATTTCACTCCTCTCTATCTGAACATTTTTTCCTTCTCTCTTCAGCCCAACCTCATCGCGCCGTCGTCACTCCAGTTCCATCTCCGGTCGAGCCCGATCTTAAATTTCCGTCGACTCCCAACAAATTCCCATTATCCTATCTTCTCTAGCCTCTCTCTTTTTGCATCGCTCGTTTTCTCTCTTCCCCGATTCTGATCTCAGATCCGCCATGGAAGACAACCAGTGAAACTAAGGTAAGTCAGATCTCCTTCAATTTTGCATTATTTTCTTGGGTTTGATTGAAACCTAGAATTCCCATTAGCAGTTTCTAGGTTTTTTATGTTTTGTTTTATTGGCTGATCAGGCTAATCCTAATTTGGGTTTGCCAGATTTTACAAAAACCCAGATCAATGCCTTTGTCGCGGCCGGATCTGCTGTGGTGGATGGCGTCGGCGACGGGATCTTCTACCGCGTGTGGCGTGGCAGGAGTATGGAGGATAACACGAGAAAATAGTGGAGAAGGGAGAAGAGGCTGCATTCGGGGGTCGTGGAAGTGATGTGCCGTTGTTGGTAAGGTCGGGGGCGGCTGTGAATGGTTGTCGGGGATGGCTTGTGGTGGCTGGCTGGGGTAGAGGTGGTCGGTTGGTAAGCTTCGGAAATCTGTAAGTTTTCTTTCTGCTTCACTCTATTATATTAGAACTTTGTGGCTCAAATATTGGGGTGTAATTTGGTTGTTTTTTAGGTTTGAACTTAAGTGTTGAATTTAACTTGTAATCTCATGTGTAGATGTTTATTGTTCTGTTAGATGTGAATTACTGGGTTTTTGTTGGCTTGAAATCCCCATTTTTATGTTTATTACGGGTGTGAAATAGTAAGAAATCCTTGTTAATTACCAGTTCACATATCTAATGTTTAATGTATGGCGGAATTGGTTTTGATTGTAGATTTGTTTTTGTTCTACTTGTAACAGTTTAAACGTTGTAGCTGAAATGGAAGCATATTTTCATTTGGAATTGATATGGGTCAGGGTTTTGTCGGGAACATGTGTTAGTATCATGTATTGGCTTGGCATAAAACCTCACCAATTAGACTCTTTATTCCTACACTTTAGGCTTCACTTATCTGAACTCTTGGGCTCATGTGGTCATTTGGTTAATTAATTCAAACATATTGAAGTAGCAATCAGACTTCTAAGTTCTAAATGCCCAACTTCGCTTGTTGATTCCTGATGATTGTTTTGGTAGCTCATGTAATCTCTCAATTAACTCTGTAATTGCTTACTCTTCCCGTCTCTCTGCTCCACTCAATTAACCCAATAGGGCTGGTAATAACTGAAAATCAAAGATTCAAGTCTATTTTCGAAGCCTTGTCAGAATAGAGCCAAATAGAACAGTTTTGCGCACTAGTTTTCGAAAGGTTCTTAGAGCAACCAAATGAGGTCCTTATGATGCGTGCCATACCTTTATGGAAAGCTTAAATATGAAACTAAATCATGGTGTTGGATTTAGTTGAAGATAATTTTTAGTTTGGTGGCAATTTATTAATTAGTAAAGAAGTGCTGGGCAGGAATGGCCTGGAATTTCAACTACTGTCCTGTAACTTTGAGGGCTTGTAACTCCTAGCTATAATATCTGTTTTTAACAAACTTTACATGCAGATTGAAGTACTTGAAGCTAGATTTCCAATGGTATAGGTGATAGCTTCATCATATTAGGTTTCTATGTCTGAATGTCGTTACCGCACTGTCTAGATTTTTGTTACTATATTTTTGGACAGCAACTTTTGAGTTCTTTTGGATAGGTAAAAGTGGCTCAAATAATGCTCTACTTTCCTGATAGAGTTCAGGAAAACCTACAAGTGAAGTACTTAGATATTTTATAAGGCTCTTCTTTATTTGTCTATTGCTCAATGCCTTTGTTCTATATGAACTTTCCATACTTAGATGTTTTATATGGCTCTTCTTTATTTGTCTATTTGGCCTCCGCGTGACAGTTTATGTTGCAAAGATAGTGTGAAAGTGTGAATTGGGTGTGGAGATACGTGCTTCCGAACATGTTGGTAATGCAAAGGTTTAAGCTTGTTTTGGAAACACTCAAAACACATTTTATGTTTGTCCCACATTGGAATTTCAACAAAACTTTTCATGGGTTTATATATGGGTGTGTGTTAGTAGTGTTTGAAGTGATTATGGAGGGAAGACTATGGTCTCCACACGCGCGCGCCGCCGCCGGCCGGCCGGCTCGTGTTCGTGGCACGTGCGCGGTGTGGTGGGGCTGACCTTTTGCTCGCGCTCGGTTTTTTGACTGTTCGTTTCTTTCGGAAACTTGCGAGCGTCCAGGTTCATGATTATCACTTCTCCTGTTTTCGTTTTCCATTGATTCCGAGTTCGTTCAGAGTTCCACTTCTCTCAGGTGAGTACACACCTTAGAGAAGCGTTGTGTTACCTTGGGGGCAACGCCATATTCCGGTTGTACCGTAGTCGGGGCGAATTTGCTTCTCATTCAGTTGTACTCACCTTAGAGAAGCGCTGTGTTACCTTGGGGGCAACGCCATATTCCGGTTGTACCGTAGTTGGGGCGAATTTGCTTCTCATTCGGTGATTTCGGTCACGCCACAGCTTTTACAATTCTTTCATTTCCATTGTTATTTCGCCCACAGTAGTCAATTTTCCAAACAGAACATCCATATATCTCTATCATATTATTTCTCCTGAAATAAGTGATTTCCAAACATTCTAAGTGAATATAGGTGCTTTTCGAACATTGTTGAGATTGTGACTCTTGAAAGGCTATTAGCTCAAGTTGGAAGAGCATGTGCATTTGCACAAAGACGTGGGTTCGAATCCCATATAGCTTATGAAATAAATAAATTATAGGATAAAATGTATATACTAAAAGAGGCTAATATGTAAAATTTCAGTTTCTAGGCTGAGACGGATGTTTGGAGGTATCGTCTCTAATTTGAGACGGAAAATTACTTTTGTCCATCTCTGATTTGGATTTCAAATCCGTCTCTAATTTCTTGAGACGGATATTAGGATTCCGTCTCAAACTTGTTAGAGACGGATTATATTTCGTCTCAGATTGTATTCCATCTCAGATTGGTAATCCGTCTCTAATAAATTTGAGACGAGCTGTTTAGAGACGGATCATATTTCGTCTCTAATTCGTCTCTAAATGCTGTTTGAAACGGATTTCCTTAACAAAATTTCATCTCTATTTAACTTGTTTCATGTAGTGGGGGGGGGGGGGTGATGAGTATACAAGGTTGCAAGTGCAGCTGGTAGCTACAAGCAAGCAAGTGCAGCTCTAGAAGACTATAGTGCAGATACAATACAATAGCTAGCAGTAGTCACCAGCCACCATTACCAGTAGCTTAGGTAGTTAGACGTCATTGTCATATTGACTAGATTACACGCAATCATTGCTGAATTTTTAACTGAATTCTAAGCGGTTATAGGATATTGTAGTATATAAGCACATGTTGTATTACAATTGTATTTTAATGGATTTATAATAAAATTTACAATGTTTCCTTCATACAATTCTCTCGAACGTCATTAAAATCAATTTCGATGGGTCAATTCGGGATAAGAAGGCAGCTGCTGGTTTCCTCCTTCGCTCTTCGACTGGAGATTTTTATTGATAGACGTGCTATGAATTTGGGTTGCCGCTCGATCTTACTTGCTAAAGCGCAGGCTCTTCGTGGTGGTAATGCTTTGGCTCGTGATCAAGGTTATAAGGAGATTCAAATTGAAGGTGATAATCTAGTTATTATTCAACCTGTGACGGGTCGTCAAAAAGCTCCGTGGTCGGTGATTTCATTGTCAGATATATCAGAAAGATGCGTGAATCTTTTGATCAATGGTCTTTGGCGCATATTTTTTGTGAAGCGAATCGTGCCGTTGATTGTTTGGCTTCTTTGGGATACCGCATCCTTAATTCTCGGATGGTGCCTCGTCCACTTGGTTTAGTGATCTGTATTTTCTTGATTGTATTGTTGTTGAAAAGTTAGGTGATACCCTGGATATAAGGGTGACCTAACTTTCTTCTTTCATTGTAACGCTTACCTTTCTAAAAAAAAAAAAAAAAACTCTCATTTTCATGATTTAATAGGTGATGACAAGCTAGTCGAAACTGAAAGATGACCTGATTTGTTAGTGTAGCAACGTATATATCAGTTGGTTCTAAAATGCTTCAAAAACTGGATTTTTTTTTACACACATCGGATCGAGTACATGTATGATGTAAATCTATTTTCATATTGTGTATTTTATATCTAATGTGACTTGTTTTCGTTTTTGATGTACTTGTTGTACAATTTTATACGTGTATGTTTGTTATATACCAAAAAAAGAAAACTGGAAAAAAAAAATTACGTAAGATAGTCAAAGCTAGGTTGAGCAGTGGTTGACCATCTTTCCCGTTCACCGTGGCAAGCCTTATTGGAATGGACCTAGATAATCGTGGGTGATGAGACATTAGGCAAGTAAGGCTCCGTTTGATAGGACTGCATCTTTATGAAACGAACTAATATGGCCTGATTTGATGTGAATGATTCTGAACGGATTTGAATGACTCTGAACTGATCTGAATTTGTTGAAACTTTGATTGAATTTCAACGAATTAGTATCAATTATGGACCAAATACATTGATAGTTATTTGAACATTTTTGAATTGATCTGATCTGAACTGAAGGCTTTTTGATCTGATCCGATTTGAATAATTTTGAACTAATCAGAATATTACTTTTATAAATCCTATCAAACAGGGTTTATGAGTCTTAAGTAAGATTGAAATCTGATCCGTGATGATAGTTAGACCATGTGCGATTCAACTTATTCAACACTGTTTTAAATCAGATTAGTTTTATTCAAATCAAATCAAATCAAATTTATTCAAATCAAATCAGATCAGTTCAATTCAAATCAAATCAAATCAGATCAGAAAAATGCATTCCAATCGCACAGGGCCTTATAATTTTATACTATAGGCTAACTTATTCCCGGAATCCAATTCCTTGCTATCTGTCATGCTTGCAATTCGGCCGGTTTTACCTACTATTGGATTTGTAGTTCGTATAAGTGAAAGAGGTAGGATACGTCTGGAGTGGAATATGACGTGGTATATGATGGACATCCTTAAGATTACTCTCCACCAACGTCACTTTACGTATAATCTATATAATAATATTAATAGGCCAACATTACTAATACACGTGGCATGACATAGTTGATTTCGCATAGTTGTCATCTGTGCCAGTCATAGAGCTACGTGTCGCACTATATATAAATATATGAATTAAATATATTAAAACTATTAATCATTCACATTTCAAGTGGTTTTAGTCCACGTTTCATGTCCAATTGGTCTTCAATACTCTTCACGTGAGTGGGAGTTTTAAAATATAACCAATTATAGGGTATCAACCATGACTCTAAACTTTTGGTTGAAATTGCTCTTTAACATGTACTATCAAAGCCAAATTCATTGGATTTAAATTGAATAAGTTGGATTTTATATTGAGTTATTCACGGCCGAAAACACATTGTTTATTACTCATACTCGAATGTCATATTTTCGTGCAAAGGAAAATGCGAAGGTCACTAACTTTTTATACTCTAGCATATATGATGGTGTCATCAAAAAAGCTAATTTTTCCTTGAAAATAATTAGTACTAATAAGCAGTATAAATTCCGACCAAAAGTGTATTTTATAGCCGACGTCAACTAAGCTTTCACGATCATCACGTCAATCAGAAGAAGATTCTGCTGATTTTTACTCTCAGATTAAGTGAACTGATAACTTAATTGATTGCTGGTCACGATTTTTATCAAACATCCAATTTATTATTTTGACTTCTGATTTTGTTCATAGAATAGATTATTTGTTGATGGTGATGAGTCATACAGCATCACATAACAAGTTTGGTCCCGTCAAAAGAAAAAAAAACAAGTCTGGTAATGTTGGATTGGAGAAAGAAAATTTATAGCACGTTATATGAGTTGTGACAAATATCGCACACACACGAAATGTATATGGATCTAGTTTACTTAGGGGCTGTTTGGTTGGGGGTCTACAAGAAAGGGAAAGGGAATGAGAGACACTGATTCCTTTTCTTAGTGTTTGGTTGTGCTTTTTAATCATTCCTTTACCCCAAATTCCCTCAATCAATTCCCCCAAAGTCCTCTACTCCCATTCCCTACCCCCCAAGGGTTTTGATGATTCCCCATTATTGGGGTTTCACAACAACTACCAACGACAACCATGTTTCGCCAGTGTACCACCACCACATAGCAGACGTCAACCCTAACCACCACCGACCACCACTGGACCACCACCACAGCACCCCCGGCTCATCATCGACACCATCATTGGACTGCCACATCGCGCCTCGGGGCAAATGGACGATCGCACCACCACATCAACCAACCCACAACAAACCAACCACCACATTGACCACTGTCAATTCAATTAAACGCCACATAAACCACCACCTTTTTAAAAAAAATAAAAAAAGGGAAGGAGGTGAGAAGAGGGAAATAATCAAATATACATACCTAGATTTGTTTTTCACACTAGTAACAAATTTCCGAACGTTTTGTGATCGATCTTGGCCACCCAAAGTCCGGATCTGCGAGTTTGGTGGCCAATATTGAGCACCAAATGATCGGAAGTTGTGTCAATGTCGAAAATAGTGGACGAAAGTGCAACGACATGAATAAGAGAGGTGATGATGGGAGGATGAAAATGTTGGGATGAGGGAGAAAGAGGAGAAGATGGTGTATTTGAGGGCAAAAGTGACGTAAGAAGTGGGAGAAAGAGGGACATGGGGGTGGCTATGAGAGAGAAGATCTGATTCCCTTCCTTTGTCAAACAAACATGAGAATGATTTGGGGGGTTTTGTTTCCTTTCCCCCTCTTTCCCTTTCTTATTCTCTTTCCCTTTCTCTCGTTGGTACCAAACGGCCCCTAATTTTGACAAATCACAAATATCCCACATTACCTTTGTATTGTAGAAGTACTTTTCTTACACAAATTAAATCGTAGATATCTACCCTTTATTGTCAAATACAAAGTGAAAAAAACTAGGGTTAATTCACATGATACCCTCGTGTTTTGCCGATTTTCACGTGGTACCCAATGTTTTGCAAAATTGTACAAAATACACTTTAAATTTGACTGTTTGCACACGGTACCCAAAACTTAACCCTCTCACTAACACCGTCAACTTTTGTTTTTGAAAAAATAAGGTTAATTCACGTGGTACCCTCGTGTTTTTGCCGATTTACACGTGGTACCCAGTGTTACAAACTTGTACCAAATCTCCTGAAAATTTGACTGTTTTTACATAATACCCTTACCTTTAAAATTTCGTTAACGCCGTTTAAAAGTTGGTTTCAGTGGAGAAGGAAAAAATTGTGGTTATGGTGTTTATTATGGGTGTATATGATGGCAGTGGTGGAAACGGATGAAAATGTTGATGACAGTGGTGGGAAAAATTGAATATGGTGAAGATGAAGGTGGTAGGGGGAATATCGAGATGAAAGAGAAAATCAAGGTTGTTTTTTTCCCAATTAACGGCGTTCAAGGAATTTAAAGATAAGGGTGGGTACCAAGTAAAAACAGTGAAATCTTAACAGTAGTTGCTAGAAATTTGCAAAACATTGGGTACCACGTGCAAATCGGTTAAACACGAGGGTACCACGTGAATTAACCCTATTTTAAAAAAAAAAAGTTGAAGGTGTTAGTGAGAGGGTTAAGTTTAGGGTACTGTGTGCAAGCAGTCAAATCTCGAGGGTATTTTGTACAAATTTGCAAAACATTGGGTACCACGTGCAAATGGGCAAAACATAAGGGTAGCACGTGAATTAACCCAAAAAACTATTATTATTTGAATTTTATAGTACCTTTGTTTAATCGAAATATTTAGCTTTGATTCAAATATGTTAGAAAAAATCAAAAGAAAGGAAAGAAATAGAGGGAATGTATATGTCTTTTTTTTTTCTAGAAAAAAAATCATATGGTACATTTTGTATTTAGATAGATATCTAACTTGTGTAAGAAATGATACATCTACAATAATAATTACTATCACTTATAAAGAGCAATACAAAGGTAAGGTAATGTTTTTTTTTTTTGTACAAAGGTAAGGTAATGTGGGATACGGTATTTCCATTGTGTGCCTACTGGGCACATGTTGAAGAGTTAATTCATTATTTATACACAAAGCAATGGATTAACTCTTTAACAGGTGTCCAATCGAAGATTCTATGGTCATTACCGCTAGTGGTAATCACCATAAAAATATAATATTTTACTAAGACTAAATATTACAATGAATATTATAATTAAGCATAAATCTTTTATTTTGGAATAAAATAATATTTCAATATTCGTTATTTTGTGTTGTGTTTGGTACTTGAACATATTTTTATTTTTCAAATGCTTAATTGTGAGAATTAAGGTAAGTAAAACAGTTGTTTAAAAAAATTGATTAACCCATTGTGAGGCGATGTGCGCTCGTTACCTTGAGTAGAACAATCCATTGTATGTACACTGTCTACAAACCTATTGTACCCTTCTTGTCCTTGCATAGAAGGAACCCCGCTACTTCCTATTAATTTTATTGATCAATATTTCCCTAATTTCATATGGTAATCTTCTGGATCTTGACTCCATGTCAAATTATCGGCCAATCGTGATTCAAGGTTCAAGCTCGTGTCACTAGATTAAAGAGTGTGATTATTAGCCACTTATTTAATTTGAGCTGTCTACAAAATACTAGTATTCGAATGTTTAGCCCCAAAGTATGCCTCTATAGGTAGGGGGAAGGGCTGATGGGGGGAACATAGCTAACGGTAACACTTGGCTGTGATCTACAGCAAGATTAGCAAGCATAATTTTTTTCTTAATAATGAATTAATGTTTTCGATGAATGACGATGTAAAGGTGAAATTTTATTTTTGAGAAGTTTAAACACTACCAAACATGTACTAATTCTATAATATTTTATAATATAAATATAAGATATCGTATCTTTACATAAATATAACAAGTTCACAAATCTTAATAAAATAGTATATTAATTTAACCATTAGTCACCCCATTAGCTATTAGTTAGGCTATCCACGTCAGCAATGATGTCATTGATGACATCAGCACTCATTTAATGATATCACTGCTGATGTCATCGCCACCTCAATATTGTATGTTTTCGTAAAAAATGAGTTTGTGAAGGTTTGAACCTGTAACCTTAGAGTTACAATTTTAACACTTCAACCACTAGCGCAACAGATTTTTTTTATACTTTTATTAACAAAATTATATATAAGGGATTTAAGATTTTAGGAGATAATTTTATTTTGTTAACATATAATTTTATTAATATATAAGGGATTTAAGATTATGTTAATATATAATTTTTGTTAATAAAAATATTATCTGAATCATACCAAATCATTTTATTTTTGGAGATAATTTAGGAAATAATATATATAGGCGCAATATATTAGGAAGTAACACATCTTGAGTTTGTTTCGTGTCAACGCGTGGGGTCAGAGTTAAAAAAAAGTGTGTTAAATAGCAGTCGGGGTCAACATGAATTACAGTTCACAAAAACGGGACCCGAAGATAGAGGGTCACGGGTCATAAATTGTAATTCGTACATAAACATAAAGTACTGAAATAAATTCGCTATACTTATTAAATTTTTTTCATTGAATCAAACATAACTTCTCTAAGTTTATACCAAATCAAACACGTTTCTTTTCGTCTTAATTATAGAAAAACTGACAACGGATCATCCCAAGTTTAGCCTAAAAGAATATCGATCAAAACGGTTCGAGTTATCAGTGGCCAGAACTTGATTAGGATAAAAATGGGCTATTAACCTTGAACAACGATTCAAATCTGGTCGTTTAAGTTTTCTATAGTCCTACTATTTTGCGTTAATTATGGGTAATAAAATAGAGTTATAACCAACTTCATATAACAACCCGTGCAATTTTGCACGGGCCAATAAACCAGTATTTTTGTGGTGATTACCACTAGCAGTAATGACCATAGATTTTTCGGGTGTCCAATGGACGCACAATAGGAAAACCGTTAATCTAAATCCATCGAGGAGACAAACTTATCACAACATTCACAAGAGAATTTCAAAATTATATATTATCCCATGTAATTAAACGGAATATATTTGACTTCGCAAGAAAATATTGATTTGTTTATGTATTTATTTATTGCAAGTATATGATCTAGTCCTAACTGTTTATCTTACTCAATCTTTTCATCTATACGCATAATTTGAAAAGGGGATTTTTCAATTGTCAGTGACAAGCAAGACGACGAGTACGTGTGTGCGTGCGAACAAGTTGGTCAACAAATTAAAGTTAGAAAAAAATAATAGACTTAAAATTACGATTTCGAACAAAAGCTTGTAAATTAATTAAAAGTTTAAAACCAGACTAAACTACAAATTGTAGATTAATGAAAATTAAGAATTTAAGAATCCCATCATCAAGAACAGGTTGTTACACTTTTTTGCTAAGCACACTGGGTACCATGACTCCGCTAAAATCGACCTGTTACGAATTTAGCTCATGACAACGTCATCATAGCTGAAAATAGTTGACATGACCTTGAATAGTATCATAGTATGAGCAACTTGACCAGACTCCATTAATATAATAATAGAGTATAAAGGTACATTATAAATTGACATATTGTTCATAGTATATATACAGTGCTTATACTCTATTACAATATACTCTAAATCTATCAAAGTTGGTAACATAACATATGGCTATATGAGCGGCAAATGCCATCATTTTTTTAACAAATTGTCAAGAGTTTAACGATATATAGAAATTCATCATCCACGTATATATATATATGTCACCAAATATTTTAATTAGATATAAAACTACTGTTTAAGCACATGTATGCTATCAAGCTAAGGTGAACCAGTTTTCTCACTAAAAAAGTCCAGTTTTGGATTGTGTTCAACAACTATGATTTCATACGATCTCAAGGTAGCGTGATACTATGTCTTAAGTAGTAAAGATTTGATGATTTGTCAATAAATCTGATCATATTTTGATGAGAACGAGCTAATACAACTATACAAGTAATACTAGTACTAGTCCGAGGATTCTCTGTTGCTCCAGTGGTGAAGGCTTTGTCCTTCCACCCACGATACCAGGATTCGATTCTCGCCTCCATGGGAAGAGGGATCCCCTTACCTCCCCCCCCTCTCCCATGGGTTGGCCCTTATCCTCGGGTGGGCTTATTTCTGGCAGTAGGAAACCCACGCCGAAGGGCCCCGCTTACAAAAAAAAATACCAGTACTAGTCCATAAACAAGAGCTGAGCCTTCAAACAAATTATGTTGGAGATATGGTAATACCTATCTTAGAAATATGGGTTGTAATAGTATAAAGAATATTAGTGTTTGATAAATTCTAGTTATGGTAGAACTCTATGTCGTAGAGATTATTTCCGATTTATTCTCTAAGTTATCTCTTGTATAAATAGGGGTTCATCCCTAACCTCAATTAGGGTCAACGCATGCAGATCAATATACGAATCTCTTTATGTCGTATTCTCTATCTCTCATATATATTTTTTTCAAATTACAACCAATTAGAACAAAAGGTTTATCACGTACATTTGTTGAAGTCAACTTATATATTGATGAAGATACTAATGACCTCACCTTAGTGGCGTAATTTATATATACTCCCTTGTTTGATTGAGTCAATTAACACAATAAGGACTTGAATTTTACCGTAAGTTAAGGATGAGACTTAAAGTTAAGAGACGTTTTCGTCACTTAACTCTTGTCTTAAATGTCAAGCTCTAGGGTATCATTTTTATTTTCGACTTTCATGGTGATTGAAAATCCAAAATGTTATTATATATTGATGAAACTTTAAAAGTTGTACAATATGGTTGTTTTTCTTCCCATGCGCGATCCATTTTAGAAAAATTAACAAAAAAAAAAAGGAATCCAACGTTTGGTATGTAATAAGTCTATGTCGTATAATTAACGTAAATAATACGGAATATATGAGTTCTGACTCGTATCATGCACACAAATAACGAATTCAGATCCGATGTATAATGAGCGTAAGAGATATATACATATGATAGAGTTAATTTTTCATTTTAAGTAAATTCTACCGTCTAGAGTTATTTTTCCACTCCAGGGGATTCAATACTCCACCTCACTCGTATATTCTCAAACTCAATTTGTAATTAATTAAACATATATAAAAGAAGATGATTTTATTATAAATGAGTACCCCTAAATTATTTTATCCAATGAGCAACGAGTGGCTAAGACCATTGAGCTCATGGATGCGGTTGCTAGGCTTAATGATTCTCAGAGCGAGTTGTTACTTCTCCGAGCTTGCACTGGGGTCTCTAAGCTATATTTCGCCCTGCGTACATGTGCGCCGCATATTTTTGAGTCGGGCCGGGTAGCTTTTGATGCGGCCCTTCGCTCTTCCTTAGAGTGCATCGTCGTTGCTTCAGGTCCGGGTTTTGGTGACTGGCAGTGGAGGCTCGCTACCTTGCCTTTTTCGCTCGGAGGGCCTGGTGTTTATGCGGCCGGGGATGCTGTCCATTATGCTTTTTTAGCGTCGCGACTTCAGTCTGCTGACTTGCAGTCTAAGCTTCTACGTCATGCTGGTGTCGTCTCTTTGGGGTCTGCGTTTGCCGCTGCTGTTGGTGTTTTTAATCAGACTTTAGAGGTTGATATCTTGGTTAATCCCGGTGAGATCACTGCTCCCAAACTTATGAAAAGATTGGCAGATATCCGCTCGGGTCGCTCGGGATGCCGCTTCTGTTTATTCATTGACACCGCGTCAGTTGGCATTGCGGAGTTCTCAGCAGAGTGCGCACAGTTCGGATTGTCCCTATTTCGGGATTGGGTCAGACTATGAATGGGCGTGCTTATCGTTGCGTGCTTTGCTACCGTTTGGGGGTGCCTTTATTCACCTTGGATTACCCGTGCTCTGCTTGCTCGCGGGTCTTTGTGGGTGATATATTTGGGGATCATGCTGTTTCGTGTGCAGGGTTGGTTGGCGTCAAGCATCGGCATAATGCGGTTCGTGACACACTGGTTGACATCTGTTATCGGTCAGGGATCTCAGCTGGAAAGGAGGTTGACATTGGTATGATTAGTGCTGATGGCCGACCTCTACGCCCAACAGACATGCTACTTTATTCTTGGGACAGAGGACGCGACGTTTGTGTCGATTTGACTGGGTCGTCGCCTTTGACTCAGACCGGATTGACCGATTTGGAACCAGGTAAGGTGGTGCGGGAAGCGGCCCATCGTAAGCGTGCTAAGTATGAGGCTAGGTGCGCTGCTTTGGGTTATTGCTTCCTTCCCTTCTCTTTCTCCTCTTTGGGGGAGTTGGAGCCCACAGTTGTTGCTCTGCTTAAGCGGATCCAGCAGTTCTCCAGGACGCAGGATATCGGTGCGCAGGCTGCAGCTCATATATTTACTAGGATTGGTTTTTCCATAGCAAATGGTGTGGGGGCTCGGATCGTCTCTCGGCTCCCCACCAATTTCTTGTAAATTATAATTGATTTTTAGTGATATTAAATATTATGAGCAACTAACAACCTTTTGACGAGGAATCACAAAATTTTTGATGAATATATAACTAAGAAATCACAAGTATGTATAAGTCAGGAACATTATAACAAATTCAATTATCTTGAAACCAATAGTACTAGTTTCAAATGTTCATAGTAAATCTCTTTGCTCGATTTAAACTACTTCCTCTATATTATTAGGTTTTTCAGTATGGGTTTAGACATGTATGATTCTTTTTTTTTTTGAAGGGGTAGACATGTATGATTCGGATATGTATGAAAAACACAAACAAAGGGTAAAAAACCTCCGGTAAATTATGAGTATTATGTAAATTTACCATAAACACAATATTTAAGCCAATAATTTCGTCATTGGCAGTCAATTAAACGAATAGGGAAACGACTGTTCCATCTTCTGAGTGTGCGGTAAGCGAATCAACGATCCATATTTCCACAGTTATAGTTGAATTCAACCTTGTTCTCATTACGAAATCCATGAAATTGACACAAAATCTTAACCATCAATTTCAAAGTTTTTATTATCAATTTCTTATCAACTTGCTGGACTTGCTGCTAATGACATGCATGCTCTTAAATCAAAAGATCTCGACAAATTTTGACGAGAACAAATTCGTACAAGCTAATTAAGTAATACTAGTCCACTCACAAATTAAACCAATTAGCTAGAGAAAGAAGAAAAAATTCACATACATTTACTAACTCAACCATGACATACGTAAATCATACTCTTTGTCATCTCCATTAACTTTTACTCTAAACTCACTGGTCGCGGGTATGATTTACGTGATAGTATCTTTTGAATGGATCTGATTTAATTTCAATATATATATATCTAAGTTCAGCCTTAATTTGAAGTTAATGATAAATTAACCAAATTTAGATGAATTAATATGATTTAACAAACTTTTAAGCTCATTTTGTCTGATATTGTTTTTTTTTTTTTGTACAAAGACGAGAATACAACGACTAACTAACTAATTCTATTACATCCTCCGGGTGAGGCAAAATAACAAGATTTTCATCAAAGAAATCGGAGATATCAGGGGTATCGGTAATACCCACTTCAACATGATTAAACTCATCAATATTTTGTAAGGTAGTCCGTGCAAGAATCGCTCTCGCTTCCTTCGCTAAGAGATCCACCACCTTAGCTTGTTGTAATTCCTGAATTACCAATTTTAGTGCTTCTCATTTTTATTTTACTATCCGTTACTTGTCGGTCAATAATATCGTGTCCTTGCTAGTCGATGGATCCTTTTTCCAAAGGAACAGAAACAAGGGAAGCTCGACGGTTTCGTTTGTGCGGTAAGCAAATCTACGATTCTCAATCCCACGGTCAATATATGATTTGACATTATTCATCAACCTTATTCTAATCAAATCCATGAAATTGACACAAAATCCTAACTACCGATTTAATATTTCTAATCGATCAATTACTAGTCATATTGGTGCTGACTCATAGTAATTATTACTCTTCACCATTTTCACTTGAAAGTCCAACTTAATTTTGAATATTAAGTGAATCCCCACATTATTGATGAACGTATTTGTTGGAAATAAAGAGGAAATTAACATGACTTAGCTTACAGATTGTTGTGGCGAGAATTAAAGTTCTCTAAACTTAAGAACGATTTCGCCCTACCCGCCGTGCACGCTACAGATTGGGGGTCCATCCTCCAGATTACACAACACGAATCATGTTTGCACGAACGCATATCGGTTGGCACAATCGATCCCGATTGCCCTCCACTTGCCCAAGATTTAGAATTTGTGTTCAATGTGTTTATGTATTTTTACTTGGGTATAGGAGTGTGTATATATACGTAGTACAAAGAAAAAGGTAGACACTACAAGGAACACTTTCAACCAAAACTCGTCGTAAATGGTATTTTGACGAGAATTCCGTCCGGTCGCGAGTCGTCGCAAAAGGCTTCGTCGCAAATACTTTGCGACGAGTTTACTGTACCCCGTTGTAATAAGTTTTTTGCGACGAGATATTTTTCTCGTCGTAAAAGCTCTTTTGCGACGACTTTTTCTCGTCGTAATTCTTTTTCACAACAACACATAATTACACAATTTAATCTTTTTCCCCACACGTGAACAGGTAGTATTTTTTTCTCTCGCAATTCGATCTCACTCGTGAGTATCTGAGTTAAGTTCCCAGGAGGTCACCCATCCTAAGACTACTCCCCATTAAGCACGCTTAACTTTGGAGTTCTTAACACATGAGTTTCCTACATGGAAAGCCAACTTTATTTGTATGATTAGTACTATCAATTTATTTAAACACTCATAGGAACCCTTAAATCTCTTAAAAATCCTCAATATATATAGTTTCGAGTATTACACCATCATTTATGACCCTAGATCTTACTGTGATTTTTTTATATTTTGACCTTATATCGCACAAATATCTATCGACTATTACATAGTGGTTTCAAATAGTTCAAGAAATAAGATCGAATCTTTTAAAATCAATGCACTCAGTTACATTATAAATTGTTTAAAATAATTCTTGTTTATTTTATCTACACCTTAACTCTAATTTTGAGTTTTTGTAGATTTTATTTTTCCCTTTTCAACGAGAATTGGGTGTCATCATAAATAACTTGATTATCTACATTGAGAAACAAATTCTCATCGCAACTAATTTATTATCTACGACGAGAAACAGATTCTTGTCATAGCAAATTAATTATCTACGACGAGAAACCAAATCTCGTCGTAGCTAATCTATTATCTACGATGAGAAACTAAATCTCGCCGTAGCAAATTTATTATCTACGACGAGAAACTGAATCTCGTCGTAGCTAATCTATTATTTACGACGAGAAACTGTATCTCGTCGTAGCTAATCTATTATTTACGACGAGAAACCGAATCTCGTCGTAGCTAATATATTATCTACGACGAGAAACTAAATCTCGTCGTAATATATATTTTTTGCAACGAGAAATTTGACTTTCGTAGATAATATTATTTTTTACAACGAGATCAAAAATCTCGTTGTAAAAGATACATCTTTTGCGACGAGAATCCCTTCCATTTTGATCGCAAATGAACGTTTTTCTTGTAGTGAGAATAGGTTTTAGGAAACACCGGAAGCCGTGTCTCTAGCGCATAGCGCTCGTGGTTAGAGCGTCGCGATCGCGGAAATCGCTACTGCATGCTCATCGTGATCGCGAAAAAAGTGTCGCATTCGCGGTTCACGCATTAATGCCAGAGCCTGTCTCGGCCACTCTTCCGCGCTCGCGGCAAGAGGGCAGTGCCCTGCAAACAGCTCGTGACTCCAAAGGTGGATTGTTTGGAGATTAAGCTCCAACAATCCCCCACTAATCTACAAACAACCACCTTGAGCAAATCTAGGACATTCGGAAAACTTTTAGTATATGTACAAATGTCTAGCAACTTGAATTTGCACACTGTGTCTTAAGGCTAGCTAACACATCTTACTTGGTGACGTAAGTCTTGAAGCAAAATAAGGATATGTGAAAGCATCGCCCAATTCACCATTGTCCATTCTACAAAGGATTTATCGTACGCGATTGTCATGACGCATCACGACAGATAACAATTGAAGCATATATATTGATGAGGTGATACATGCATCTTACCCGAATTTCGTTGGGGGCTCTAGATAGTTATCACCATTACTCTCACAGCTAGAAATCGGCCATGCAAGGAGACTCGGTCTCCATTGCCTTGTGTACAGGTTCTCACTCCTTACTACACATGTTCCACCTCCAACTAGGTAGATCCCATCAAGTGTGTTACCACAAACCACCAAATAGTGAAGAGAAATACAACCTTAATTTTTTGTACTATCTGCATCACAATGGATATGAGTCTATTAAAAGTCTTCAACACAACCTTAATTTTTTGTACTATCTGCACTATCATGATACGAGTATATCAATAAGCAAATAATGTGAATGGGAAACCATTATTTATTAGTGCATACGAATCATATTAATTATTGTATCGTTTGAACCTTAAACTTAAGGTAGGAATCCAATCGCTACAACTCAATCAAGTGATTTCAAACCTATTTCTTTTGCAGTCTCATAAACTGCTTTCTTACATAAGCCATCGTGAACGGATCCGCAATATTCTTCTCAGACCTTACATAGTCTAGAGAAATCACCCTAGCTAGTTGAGATCAACTCTCTTACAACTTGGTGTCTTAGGCGAATGTGTCTTCTTTTGCCATTGAAGGCATGATTCTTGGCAATGGCTATTGCTGCCTGAGAATCACAATGGATGCTTATTGATGGAGTTGGCTTACCCCAGTAAGGTATGTTTGCCAACAAATAAAAAAGCCACTCAGCTTCTCGTCTGTCGAGCACCAAAGCTACAAATTATGCTTCCATGGTTGAAATAGATATGCACGACTGCTTGTAGGATTTCCATGAGATAGCACCTCCCCCAAGGGTAAAGATATACCCACTACTCTAAACTCATTTAAAACTCATTTAATAAGCGTATTACGACTTTTTCAAAAAAACGCGTGAAAAACAAATTAAAAGATGAGTCCCGTTTAAAAAGGAAAAAAACTCCACCCTCCCGTTTAAAACGCGAATTAAACGTGCGTTTATCACGAATTTTTGGTCAAAAAAACTTTGACTTTCTAATAATCAACTTCTTTTCTGATAAGTTTCACAACACCGTCTTTCTATTTCTTTTATGTTCGTCATTGTTTCCTACTATCAGTTAGTAAAATATTTCATAGGACGAGTTTAAAAGCTATTTTGAGTTCAATTGGATTTCTTTTACACTGTTTAGGAAAGATTTTGTTCCGATTGTTTTGCCCGAATGTTTCAAAAGGAAGCCGAATTTTAGGAATTACACGCATTTTTCCGTTTTTTAAAATTCAACGAATTTTTTATCGTCTTTTTTTTTAAATTTGTCGTTTAATACTCGTCGTTTTAAACTCCGTTTAATACCCGTACCGTTTTTAACTAACTATGGCGATATTTAGATGACCAAGTCTTTCATGCCATAGATCAAGAGAATCAACGATATAAGCAAAATGAGAAACCATATTATTAATAGAAGATTCGGGTACAGCATCTAGAGTAAAGAGACCCCCATTACAAAAGCCCTTCACCACATACTCCCTATTCCTAGTCATTACAAGTTTGTCAGACTCAAAAGACAACTTAAGACCAGCCTAAACTAAGAGACTACCACAACTTATGTTCCTGCGCATCTCAGAACATGTAGTACATTTGTGAGAGTAAGTGTTTTTCGGAAAGTCAGCTTCGGAGTCACCTTCCCTTTGCCTTGAACCTTAGGAACAACAAAATTAACCATGTAGACCTTTTCTCCATATATCTTCTCATAAGCTTGAAACAAGGTCTTATCAGCACAAATGTGTCTAGTAGCCCCAGAATCAACGATCCATTCCACTGACTTGTCGTCACTCAAATTTGCTTCAGAGACCACAGCTACTATGTTGACATTCCTTGCTTCGGCCTTACCCTTATCCTTCTTTCTAGAATAGCAATCACTCGCCATATGCCCATATTTTCCACAAAAGTTACAGTTCCCTTCAAATTGAGGCTTCATGAATTTACCCTTCACATTGAGCTTGGAATTAAAAGACTTGTCTTTCTTGAACCCTTTTTTCTTCTTCTCTTTGGAGGATGGACTAGGTTCTACTAGATTTTCCTTTGAGCTACTATGTATCAACACATTCGATCTTCTTAGCCTTAGAACAATTTTCTTCTTCAATTTTGAGACGAGAAATCAAATCGGCCAAAGTTAAATCACCAGTCATATGCATGAGTGGATCACGAAAGTCTTTCCATGAAGGGGGCAATTTTCTATCAACATTAGGGCTTGGAGACCATCATACATAGTAAACCTTGAGCAGCTAGATTTCAAACACAGACGTTCATATTCTTGAATTTGTTCAGCAATAGGTTTGTCATTATCCACACACATGAAATCATGCCACTTACTAGCCATATACTTTTTAGATCCATGGTCTTCACCACCATATTTGTTTTCCAACACAGTCCAAATATCATAAGCAAAAATTGAATTCAACATAAATTTCTAACATTTCATCACTTATTTAGTGCAACAAATAACCCTTAGCATACTTATCATCCTTATCAAACATCTGTTCATAGACATCATGTTCAAAAACTTCAACTGGCATAGATTTGCCATCCAGCACATATTCCAATCCAAGTGTCCTCAAATAAAACCTAATTCGAATACAGCAAATCTTATAGTTCTTCGAATCTAGACTAGGCAATTTTGACATGTCAGGAACCCTAGATTTCTTAGGAGAAGCCATAATTAATTAAAATAATCGTTCTTAAGATTGTTGGAAGTAAAGAGGGAGTTAACACGACTTAGCTTACATGTTAAAAGTAGTGAAATCCTCCATTAAAACGTAAAGAAGAAGCCAAGACAAAATATCAATATGAGTTTTATTATTTCATAAAGCTAAGAATGAATTTACAGAGAAGGTTCCTTATTTATACTAATTACATTTGGTAACTGCTCCTAACTAACTAACTGTACACAATAACAAACTTTGACCATTGCATAACAAACTTTGACTCTGGCAGTTGCTTCATTCCGATGCTGAGTCAGCAATTGATCGGAGACTCTCATATTGAGTTACTCACGGAGTCATGTGTTACACCCTGTCTCTACATCCCTCCCTCAAGCGAAGCTTGCAGAGGAAGATACCAGGCCCAGCTGCTCTGTCAAAAACTTATGTTGTATTGCTCCCAAGGCTTTGATCATAACATCTGCTAGCTGAAGCTGACTGGAAACATGTACTGTTTTGATTAACCCCTCTTATATCTTCTCCCGAATGTAATGGCAATCCAGTCTAATGTGCTTAGTCCTTTCATGAAATACTGGGTTTGCCGCAATGTACTGAGCTGATTTGTTATCACAGTGTAAATCAATTGGAAGAGGAACTTGTAACATAAAATCCTTGAGCAAAGTTTTCTACCATACAATTTCAGCACTTGTCTGACTCATGCTGCGATATTCAGCTTCCGCGCTAGATTTACTGACAGTATTTTGCTTTTTAGTTTCCAGGAAATTAGAGAGTTTCCTAAGAAGACACAAAAGCCTGTTAAAGACTTTCCTGTAAAAGCACAGGATCCCCAGTCAGCATCACAGTACGCTCTTAAGACTAGGTTAGAGTCAGCTGAGTAAAACAAAACAACCCTGTGTTGAGAGTGCCCTTTAGATATCTGACGAGGTACAGGGCTGCCTGTAAGTGTGGAAGACGAGGAACCTGAAGAAATTGGCTTAATTGTTGCACTGAATAGGAAATATCAGGTCTAATCAAATTGAGATATAAGAGTTTTCCGCCTAATCTCCTGTACACCTCAGGATCTTTCAGCTCCTCACCATCATCTATGGAAAGCCTCAAGCCAGTGGGTAAGGGAAATGCAGCTGGTTTGCAATTTTCCATATGATTCTGCTGAAGCAAATCCATAATGTATTTCCTTTGATTGAGTGTAATGCCTTCCTTGGACCTGCAGACTTCAATGCCAAGGAAGTATCTTATCTCTCCCAGATCTTTAATGGTGAATTGCTTATCCAGATTTGTCTTGAGTAACTTGATTGTGGACATATCACTTCTAGTGATCAACAAGTCATCCACATATACAAGAACTGCAGTGAACCTCCCATCTGTTGAACCCTTGGTAAACAAAGAATAATCTGACTTTGATTGCACATAACCCTGGTTCCTCAAAAATTTGGACAGTTCTACATTCCACTGTCTAGATGCCTGTTTTAGGCCATATAAGGATCTCTTCAGATGACATACATCACCAGCCTTTCCTCTATTGTATCCCTCTGGCAATCTCATGTATACCTCCTCATCTAGAAACCCATGTAAAAAGGCATTATTAACATCTAGCTGATGTAGGAACCATCCTTTTGCTGCAGCTAGGGCAATTAAGGTTCTGACAGTTGTAAACTTTGCAACTGGACTAAAAGTATGTTTGTAGTCCTTGCCTTCTACCTAATTATACCCCTTTGCAACTAGTCCAGCCTTGTGCCTCTCTATAGTACCATCTGGTCTGAACTTTATCTTATATACCCATTTTGCTCCTATAGCCTTTTTTCCTGCTGGTAATGGTACTATTTCCCAAGTATTATTGTCCTCTAATGTCTGCAACTCCTTTTCCATAGCTTCAATCCATTTAGGATCTTGTCTTGCTTGAGCATAACTAGCAGGTTCAATTTGAGCTAAGACATTGTTTAGGGAAGCTGTATATTCCTCTGAATACTGAGTGTAGTCAACCAGGGATACAAAATTGTTGTCAGCTCTCCCAAGTTCAGGGATAATAGAAGATGGTACTCCTCTTGTCACAAACTCATGTAATCTAACAGAGGGTGTTCTGTGTCTTGTGGATCTTCTAACATCATGTTGAGTTGGAGGAATTTCAGGAGGATTGATATTCAGATCTGGTGAATGCTCTAAAACCTAATTTCCTGAATTCTGAACATCTGACTAAATTTCTGGTGTGATCAAATCAGTGGTCGGGTTTGTTATCAGAATGTCATTCATCTCTTCAGGTATGACAGAATAATCAGGAAAAGTGGTTGGCTTTGGTATGGCTTGTCCTGTCTTGTCTTTGTAAGGAAATACACTCTCTTTGAAGACAATATCCCTACTGGTGAATATCTGATGACTGTCCAAGTCATATAGTTTGTAACCCTTTTGCCTGAAGGGATAACCAATGAGTATAGCCCTTCGAGCTCTAGGTTCAAGTTTATCACCAGTATTTATAGCAGCATAACACAGGCATCCAATGACTCTCAGGTCTGAGTAGTTTACTGTCTTTCCAAGCAATACTTCTGAAGGAATCTTCCATTTCAAAACAGACGATGGCATCATGTTGATCAGGTGTGTAGCAGCTAAGACCATCTCTCCCCAAAACTTCTTTGGTAAGTGTGCCTGAAATCTCAGAGCTCGAGTAGTGTCTAACAAGTGTCTATGTTTGCGCTCAACCCGACCATTTTGTTGAGGTATGCCTGCTAGGCTAGTCTGATGAACTATACCCTTTGCTAAAAATATGCTATCACAGACTTGTTGAAGAATTTCCCTACCATTGTCACTTCTTACAAACTTAACAGTAGTGTGGAAATGATTAGTGACATAGGCTAGAAAATTCGACATGATTTTGTTGACTTGAGTTTTCTCTTTGATCAGAGTAGTCCAGGTTACTCTAGAGTAGTTGTCAACAATTGTCAGGAAATAGGGTTCACCAGTTATGGCCTTAATTTTATAAGGCCCCCAAAGATCAACATGAATAAGCTCAAAGGGAGTTTCAGCATGAGAAACACTTTCATTGAAGGACATTTTATGATGTTTAGCAAGCATACAAACATCAAAATGTAAATCAGAAACTTTATTGCATTTCAGATCAGGTACATGTCTAAGTTTAGACAAAGAGCTATGTCCTAATCTTTGATGAAAAATTAAAACATTCTCAGGTAAACTAGTACTAGCATTGGCATTACAGGGATGCTTATTTATGTTACATGATGCTAGTAACTGTTTATCGCAAGCAGAGATATGGTATACTCCTCCATCTTTGAATCCAGTTCCCACAATTTCTCTAGTGGAAAAGTCTTGGAATTGACATTTATCAGCAGAAAAATCAGCTGATAGATTCGAATCTACCAATAAACAGATAAAATATTATGCCTAAATTCAGGAATGTACAGGACATTTTTCAAACATATAGCAGCATTCAATTGCACATCACCAGTATAATTAACCAATTTTGCAGAACCATCTGGCATTGTGACTTTTATTGGTCTTAACAACTTGTGCATAGTTTTAAAATGAGTTTTAGCATAGGACATGTGATCTGATGCGCCTGAATCAACAATCCATGCAGTATTATCACTAAAAACATGGCACACAGTTGCATTAGAAGTGTAAGTCATACCTGCCAGGGTATAATCTGGTGAACTATCTTTGTATTCAGCAGGTGTTGCTGATACATGAGATGCTGAAGGACCAGGTTCAGATTTAGGCTGCTCAATAGATGTCACAAACTTGTGGAACTGTGCATTCAGCATATCAGGATCAATGTGGACAGCATTATTAGTTGTTGGTGCAGATTTGGGCTCACAAGGCTGTTTACCGTCAAAAAATTCATGCATGTTGTCATAGAAAGGAGTCTCTTCTTCCTCATCTTCTGAATACTCCTCGATATTAGCAGCAAATCTCCTTCCCCCATAGTTATTTCCTCGACCATTATCCTTCACTATCCCTTTTCATTTGCCAGGTGGCCCATTGAGCTTGTAACAGTAAGCCCGAGTATGACCTTCCCTTCCACAATGATAGCAGATAAGTGGTGGTTTGTCATCAATACTGAGCTTTGTTTTCTTGTTGTAATCTCTATTATACCCTCCGCCATTATCAGAAAACCAGCTACTGATAGAAGAATCTTGTCTTGGATAGTTCCTGAAGCGCTGATTGGCAGCCATAGCACTGCTGTTGGAGTCCATGGATGTGCCAGGCTCATCTTTGTGCTGTGTTTCATATTGTTGCACCTTGAAGAAGGCTACATTCATGCTTCGGAAGGGATCCAAAGCTAAGAGTTGATCACGGATGGTGCCGAATTTGGTGTCTAATCCCATGAGAAAATCCAGGGTTTTGTTCCTATTATCTCTGTCAGAGATACGCTTCAATACAGTACATGAACAAACAGACATTGCCCCACAGTCACAAGTTGGAAAAGGATCCAGTGACTGGAGCTCAGCCTGCAGAGATTGCATATGAGTGTAATAGTCTGCAACTGACTGATTTTCTTGCTGTGAGGTCTGACTCAAATCCCTGCGCAACGTGTAGACAAAAGGAGCATTCGACTCACTGTACCTCTCCTCGATCTCCTCCCATAACTGCTTCAAAGAATCTATCCATAGAAAACAATCAGAAATCCTGCTCTCCATTGAATTATGTATCCAATTCATTATAATATAATCAATCCTCAACCAATCTTGCAACCTATCATCTTCTGCTGCAGGTTTTGGTACAGTACCGAGAACAAAAACAAACTTGTTTCTCGCCATCAAAGCCATCTTTACTGCCCTAGACCACTTCATATAGTTACCACCATTGAATGCAGTAGAAACCAACCTTACACTACTCAAATCACCACCAGGTAAGTAGTAAGGATCACGATACGCATTAACCAAGGGATTATTACTGGAACTAGAATGAATCGCCATTAATCCAAACTCTGTTACACAAGAAACTTCTCCAACACTTTATCAATCCAAACAACCAAAACACTAACTCCAATCAACTAGAGAAATCTGCACTAGACACTGATTAACCAAATAGCGTCTCCAAGAAGATCAATGAACTCAAAACCAACAGATGCTGTTGAATAAGCAGATCAACAAGCAAACCAATCCAAAGGTACTAAGAACAAATGTGATTTTCGCAGAAAAACCACACAGGCAGCTAAATTTCAGCAGAAAATGACAGAAAATGCTGTCAAACTCCAAAGATTTGTGACTAAACACAAGCAACCTCCAAATTTCTGCAAAAGTGCAGAAAAATTCACCAGAAAACAGAAGAAATATTGCAAATCGTGCAGAAATCCTTCGCAAATACTTCGCGATTAGTTCGCAAAGCTAGCCGAAGAAAAATGTCTGAAATTTGCGAAATTTCAGTACAAAACATAAAGAGCTAAGCTCATAAACTTGTAGATGAAGCTTATGAAAAAAAACAAAAGGAATTTGTGGGAAAATGATGATTACAGATCAAAATAGCTTAGAATCCGCAGGATCTTAACCTATTTCATCTGATACCATGTTAAAAGTAGTGAAATCCTCCATTAAAACGTAAAGAAGAAGCCAAGACAAAATATCAATATGAGTTATTATTTCATAAAGCTTAGAATGAATTTACAGAGAAGGTTCCTTATTTATACTAGTTACATTTGGTAACTGCTCCTAACTAACTAACTGTACACAATAACAAACTTTGACCATTGCATAACAAACTTTGACTCTGGCAGTTTCTTCATTCCGAAGCTGAGTCAGCAATCGATCTGAGACTCTTCAATCTTGCTGACATGTTGAGTTTCTCAATGAGTCATGTGTTACGCCCTGTCTCTACATTACAGATTGATATGGCGAGAATTGAAGTTCTCTGAACATAAGAACGATTTCGCCCTAGCCGCAATGCACGCTATAGATTGTGCGTCTGTCCTCCAGGTTACACAACACCAAACAGGTTTGCACGAACGAAGATCGGTTGGCACAATCGATCCCGAATGCCCTCCACTTGCTCAAGAGTTAGAACTTGTGTTTAATGTGTTTATGTGTTTTTCCTTGTGTTTAGGGTTGTGTATAGGAGTGTGTGTATATGTAGGAAGTACAAAGAAAAAGGTATAATAGGTTTTAGGAAACACCCGCAACCGCGTCGCTAGCGCATAGCCGCGCTCGCGGTTAGAGCGTTGCGATCGCGGAAATCGCTATTGCATGCTCACCGCGCGAAAGGAGTGTCGCGTTCGGGGTTCACACACTAATGCCAAAGCCTGTCTAAGCCACTCTCTCGTGCTCGCGGCAAGAAAGCAGCGCCCTGCAAAGAGCTCGTGACTCCAAAGGTGGATTGTTTGGAGATTACACTCCAACATTATTTGCTCTTTATTTCTCTCTATATAGTTTTTATTTTCTTTTAATTATAATATCATTATCTACTTAGAAGGTTGTTCAATTGATCTACATAATGCTCTCAATATGTACGATCAGTTAAAAAACCCATATGCACGCGGGATGATCATATATACAAAATCAGAATTTTAACAATTTCAATTTGCTTAATGTATGTAAATAATTGTTGAGACAGTGAGAGAATTATTATCTTTAATGCATGCTATCAAAAAATTTCTATGAGAAAGAGTTTTGGTATAGCTAGTAATTAGGCATAATTCAATACAAAAAATTTGATAATAAAAATGAGACAATTATAGGATTTGACAAAGGAGTAAATTAAAGTAGAGAATTCTTGTAGCACAATTGCTTCAAAAAAAATATTAATTTATTATCTTATGCTGAATTTTCTAGAGCGAGGGGCTCCCCCTTCTCTCTAGAATTTTCCTTTGCCCCTCTCTTCACAGAGAAAAAAAAATTCTTTTCATTTCATCTTCCTTAACGAGGAAGCTGTCAACCCTCTATGAATTTCCTATGGGTTTCACCTTCCCTTGTACAGATCTTTTGATCTCTATTTCTCAAATATCTTGCTATATTTGTTTTGTCTATCCCTTGTATTATCAATTGTACTTCTCAATTGAATTTGGGGTTTTTTACTTTTTACTTCTTCTAAGTTGATTGTTTCAATTATATCAAAGTTTCCATCATTACAGTTCCTTTGTTGTGTGGCTTGGTTTTGGCTGGTTTTTCTATGGAGCTTTCTCCAATTGGTTCCTTCATTCTCAATTGCATCGGTTTTTGCATGTGGCGGATTGGAGGATTTTTGTACTATTTTTTGGCCTTGCATGCATGGAAAGAATGGCGGTATGTGCACAGCCGACTCCGGATTGCATACATGCCGCTTTCTTCTTGGTGTCTCTCATGTTTTGGTCCGATGGGCTTTCGCGAGGACGGCCGGTGTTCCTCTTGGATCAGTCGAAGGTTTAAAAGTTTGTTTGGCTTTATGTTTTAAGTTTAGTGTTTTGGTAACTTGTTATATGTACTGTAATTTCTCTTGCATGTACTTGGGTTAGTCTTTCTTTGGTCTTGGGTTACATGGTCTTGAATTGTGTAGATCCGGTACTTACCCCTACCCCGTTTTTTTGGGCACCGCCGGATTTTACCTTTTCATCCTTGTAGTTCTGTGACATTAGGGAAGACGCGCGCGGATCCTCTCCAGTTCCCTTTAGAACTGGAAGATCCAGTTCCTTACTCATTTGATTGCCACGTGCCTTCTACTGAAATGGACGGGTAAGATTTATTTAACCAAACAAAAGTCAGAAATTAGGCCCCCTTTCTCTCTCCTCAACATTCATGTACCAACCTTCTTTCACTTGTCTTCGGCCCGATGCTCCTACTCTCCGGCGACCACCCTACACCGGTGTTTTTAGCTCCAACGAAACACATATAATCATGGTCCGGTGACTTTTTGCGGTGACCTAGAAATAAACCACCCCAAATCCGCGCACCCAGCATTTTTCCGAGCTATACTCCGGCGACGATTAACACTATTCCACACATTGAAACCACGACCGCCACAACCACTACAAAGCCCCCCCCCCCCCCCGAGATCCCCAGTAAAGTCACCGGACCGCTTGTCCGTCGGGAGTCCGTAACTCCGCAACAACGTTGAGTTGGAAAGTAAAGAGTGGTGAAATTGATGATGGTGGTTGACCATAAAAATGTTGAGAGAGGAATGAAGGACGACATGCACGAGGGAGACAAACTGAGAATGAAGAGAGAGAAAAAGATGGTTGTTTGGGGTTGAAGAGAAAATCCAACCTTTGATTTGAGCCCAGCACACGTGTCTTTCATCCACGCAAGGCATTGGACCATCCAGTTCTTAAGGGAACTGGAGAGGATCCGGACTCAGGGAAGATGTGATTCCACTTTGTTTGTTGGTTATGTTTTTGCGGGCCGTGGTTGTTTTAGTTCTTGACCGTGGGAGGTTTGGGTCTTGATGGATCTCGGGTTTGTTGTGCCCTTAAAAATCGGGTTTTCGGATCCACTTTTCTCACCCAAATAACCATGGTCATTGAACCGACCCCGGTTTTGTATTTTCCATTCTCCCTCCCCCTATATACGACACTTAGGATTAGCAAGTTTTGCTCTGGTAGTAGAGGGCCCTAGTGCCTTTCTTCACTTACGTTTATTTTTTTATTTTTTAAAAATTATAGGATTTGACAACACATAGGCATGCAACAAGATAAGGTAAAATCACCGATAATTACATATATACAGATAGATCAGATAAGAAGGGTTATTCTTTTAAGGGTTAATTCACGTGGTACCCTCGTGTTTTGATGATTTGCACGTGGTACCCAATGTTTTGCAAATTTGTACGAAATACCCTCGAGTTTTGACGGTTTGCACATGGTGCCCTAAACTTAATCCTCCTATTAACACCGTCAATTTTTCTTTTTAAAAAAAATGTTAATTCACGTGGTACCCTCGTGTTTTGGCGATTTGCACGTGATACCCAGTGTTTTGCGAATTTGTTCCAAATACTGTCAAGATTTGATTGTTTTTTCATAGTACCTTACCTTTAAAATTCCGTTAACACCATTAATTGGGAAAAAAAAACCTTTGATTTTCTCCTTCATTAACGAAATTTTAAGGTAACGGTACCATGTAAACAAATCTCAAGGATAT
This sequence comes from Spergularia marina, assembly GCA_963680865.1. NCBI lineage: Eukaryota > Viridiplantae > Streptophyta > Magnoliopsida > Caryophyllales > Caryophyllaceae > Spergularia > Spergularia marina. The sequence goes on along the minus strand of OY804560.1, from coordinate 14,804,427 downwards.
TTGATACAAATTTGTAACACTGGATAACACGTGCAAATCGGCAAAACACGAGGGTACCACGTGAATTAATCCTCTTTTTAAAAAAAAAATTGACGGTGTTAATAGGAGTGTTAAGTTTAGGGTATCATGTGCAAACCGTCAAAACTCGAGGGTATTTCGTACAAATTTGCAAAACATTGGGTACCACGTGCAAATCGGAAAAACACGAGGGTACCACGTGAATTAACCCTTCTTTTAATCTGTTGGGTTTTATGCCCAACTTTGGTGCACGTAATTTGGCCTTCACATTCACCATGTTCTTAGGAGCTGGATTGTTGATGTTACTATAGGGTATAGGCCAACCCCAATAATAGACTTGAAAGGGCGTAGGTCGTTAGAGCTGTCATCCATGGGGAGGTAACGAAAACCAAACAAGCTACTCCGATCCATAGACAAATTTTTGGGTGTAATTGTTGTATCATTTAAAATGTTGATCGATGGGGGGATATGGAGTACTAATTTATGATGCATCGGTTAATAATATTCCAGCATAAACCTAACGCAATTAATTATCTCTCAACGATTATCAGGAAATTGTATATCACATGGAAACTCGATGACATGCTATGACCTTGTTGTGGCCAAATTTGGTACTATGTTATTGTACCAAACATTATTATCATTTTATAAAGTTACATTGATGTTAAACAAGCTCAATTGCATTAAAATGTAAAGAAACCTACTTTTGGCTCGAAGTGCGCCGATTATAATTGTTAATCTCGATCATCTGGCAAAACACCAATTCCATAAATAGTAAATCTGGACAGATTTGCCCGCGTAAGATTACAAATTACATGACACAATAAACAACGTAATCAAGTGCAAATCAGAGATGTATTACGTTTAACTTGTTAAAAATGTTGCTTAGTTACCAAAAAAAAAAGTTATGAAAAGCTTTCATACTCAATTGTATATTTATTCCTCTTTTTCTTTTGATAATGGATAGTCTACGAACTCTTTCTACTTGCTTCTCGTTCAATGTTAGTACATCATTGAGTGGGATCGCAAAAGGGAAAGATGTGATTGAAGAAAAGCAAATTCTTCAATCCATGGGCAACAACACAATTACAATGTTTAGAATTTGTTATTTTGTCTTATACGGAATTCATTTTACAAATCAAAGATATAGATAAGTACGATAGATAGGTAGTAATTAAGCGATATATGAACACATAAGCTTTTTGCACTTGAAGCATACTTTTGGCACTTTGGGTGTGGTATCATATCTTGATGTACTTTTATGATTAGTTTATGATGGTGGTACGGTGGTTCATTTCGTGTTGTTTTCGATTGAGTTTATTAGAATTGAATTATACTAGTTATTTATCGTATCATATCTTGATGTACTTTTATGATTAGTTAATGATGGTGGTGGTTCCTTTCGTGTTGTTTTCTATTGAGTTTATTAGAATTGAATTATACTAGTTATTTATCGTATGATATATGTTGAAATTGAAGTTAAACTACATAAAACAAATGCAATTGTACTTTTGATGGCGAAATTTATAATTGAATATATCTTGTGCTGTATCTTAGATACTAGATGCTCATTTGACAAATTAATCAAGAAATCAATTGGAATCTCAACTGAATGAGTTACAGCATGTATATATATATGACTCAACTTCAAAATTAATGAGTTCAATTTAGATGAAACATCACCGTAGTTGAAAGATGACCTTCTTTCAATTGAAGCATACTTTCGGGGCTAGGGTGTATATCTAATCTCATTAATATTGTACTTTGAGGATTAGTTTGATGATAAAGTGTCTTATGTTGAGTGTATTCGATGATTACTTTTAAATAGTTTGCGCTTTGACAAAAAGAGGTTTATTGCTCTCGAGTAGTGTCTTGACATGTTGACCAAAAAAAAAAAATCGATTTCACATTCATCAACAATATTAATGAATATACTAATTAGATGCTCTTTAGACTAATTAATAAACATGCATGAACCAAATTGAATCAAAATCCTCATAATAAGAAAGGAAAAGGTAGGATATAGCATAATAAGAATTCGCCCGAAATTCTTCGAATTGGATTGAACTTACAACACTGATTACTAATCAAAAATCAAAGTATCATAATTGATCGAATAAGATTAAAAAAAAAAAGACAATATTAATAAATATATTAATGAAATACTTTTTAGACTAACAAAACATGACCAAATCATCTTAAGAACTGTTGGTAGCTAGAACAACATATTAAGAATTCACCTGAAATTAAATCATTGGTATTAAATTGAACGTATACAACTTTAGGAATGAGGTTCCAAACCCATATTAGGTGAATCCGATTCCCCATCCCAACTCGATACCAGTTTTTGAACCAAAAGAGGCCTAAACTGGTACAATAATACGATGACAATAGGCAGCCTGTTCAATTCGAATCGAAAAAAAGTTTCAATAAGTTCTCAACTACGATGATATATTAGATATTCGATTATTAGTAGAAAACCAAATTTCACTAAAAACGAATTATAATGATACAATAGGCCCATAGTAGCTCAATACTTAATGTATAATGATGATTTTGAGATGGAAATCAAAAATCATTGTTATTGTTATGCCAAAAAGAATGAAATCAAGTAAAAATGGAAAGAAAAAAATATCAAAGGGTGGATGATCAAAATCAAAGTGGCAGACAAGAAATGTCAAGAAGAACTCCTCCATAAATTACCTTTCTTCCCCCAACTAGTTTCTGAAACGTATATCCGGCCTCCTCTCCTCATACTATCTTCACGCACACTCTCCCTCTCTACCATGAATAAAATATGCAAATTTCATGCCTTCCATTTTTAAAATATCATTTTTCATTAATGTCAAACCATAAATTATTTTATTAAAAATATTTCATCAATTTAATTCCGCCCTCTATTATTTAAACCCAACCAAATTCCCTTCCATTTGCCGTCTCCCTCTCCATATTTATTTAGCTTCTCCTTCACTCTCCCTCCCTATCTCTCTCCCTCTCCCCTCCTATATAAAACCCCCCTGCTCACCCGCAATTACAGTTACCAATAACTTGCTAATTCATTTCCAAAACTCTCAGCTAATTAATTATAATAAAAAAGAAGCAGAGTGTATATATATATACTTATATTATATTATATACTGTATACCTCACCAATATGATAGCATTCATAGAGCACAGTTCCCGGCAAAACGACGTCGTTGAGAGCGGCGGCGGAGGCGACCAAAACGACGCCGTAGCGCCGTGGAAGGAGGTGTTGAAGGATATTCAAGGGAGTGTGGAGTACGACTCCGTGGTAACCGCTTTAGCCGGTAAGGATTTCGGCGGGATGGCTAAGAGTAAGCCACTCGCCGTAATTCGACCGGCTAATACGTCTGACGTGGCGGTTACTATCCGAGCAGCCGCCACGTCACCGAATCTGACGGTTGCGGCGAGGGGTAACGGCCATTCAATCAACGGCCAGGCGATGGCGGACAGGGGGCTCGTCATCGATATGCGCGCCCTCGGGGACCACAATCCGATAAACGTCGTCGTTTCAAGCAGCGACGCGTACGCCGACGTCAGCGGCGGCGCATTGTGGGAGGATGTGTTGACGCGGTGTGTGTCCGGGTATGGTTTGGCGCCGAGGTCGTGGACGGATTACCTGGCGTTGACGGTGGGTGGGACCTTATCTAACGGCGGGGTGAGTGGACAGAGTTTCCGGTATGGTCCGCAGACGGCGAATGTGACGGAGTTGGAGGTTGTTACGGGTAGGGGTGAAACCGTCATTTGCTCACACTCTGTTAATCCTGACCTCTTCTTTGCCGCTCTTGGTGGTCTCGGGCAGTTTGGGGTTATCACTCGGGCACGTATTCCCCTCCAAAATGCCCCCGATATGGTCAGTTATTTTCCCCTTTTTCACACTCCTATTTTAGTAATTTTGGAAATTTAATTTTCACCCTACCCCACCTTTTTTTTAAATTAATTTATTGATTAAATATTTTTTCTGTTACTGTTGTGTTCTGTTAGGTGAGGTGGATAAGGTTAGTTTACGCCGAGTTCGACGAGTTCACTCGGGATGCCGAGTTCTTAGTGAGTCAACCCGAAGGCGAAACGTTCGATTATGTGGAAGGGTTCGTCTTCGTCAACAGCGATGACCCGGTGAATGGGTGGCCCTCCGTTCCACTTGACCCGGTACACCAATGGTTCAACCCGGATTTAATCCCTCCGCATTCGGGTCCGGTTCTTTACTGTCTCGAACTCGCCCTCCATTTCAACCACCACGATCCGCCATCCACCGTCGCCGCGGTAATTACCACATTCTTTTCCCTAGCTACATTTCATTTTAATTCACTTTTTTATTTTTACCGTAGGTTAAACCGTTAAAAAAATGTGGTAATATTATGCTCCCGCTTTTACCAACAAAATCAGGCATTCAGGGGTGAGAAAAACAGTTCTATGGTACAAAAAATTGAGTAGTTTTTTACACATGGACCAGTACTTTTACTATGGGGGGTAAAACTTAAATCTTGGGCGTGTAATTTTTGTTTTGTTTTTTAATCAAGTAATAATAAAAGAAAGTGAAAAGAAGACTTGGGTTTGACCTGAAAAACAAATAAAATTAAAAAGGGGTTTACTTTACTGTGGGGTCAATACTGGGTGGTGGGTCCCGTTTTCACCTGTTTGACCACAAACTCCGACTGGGTAGGGGCCGGCCCTTTTCCATTTTTTAACATTCTCACTTGCACGAGGGAGTCAGTCACATAGATTACAATGTCCTTTTACTTAATTTAATTTTCTACCTATAATCTAAATTGTCTTTCGTGTCGAATGTAGAGGGTGTTAAGTTTACAAAAGTATTGAATATTTCAGTCGAGTTGGTTAATACTCCGGAGATAAACGGAAACACGTAGTTTTATAGGCAACTTGATTAATTGAAGCGCGTTTTAGACGTTAAGACTTTAAGAGTTGGAGAGTTGCGGGCTCAAATTGGTTATAGAAGAATAAAATGGAAAAGAAGAAAAATGTGTGAAACAGACTCTACGGTCATGTAATGTAATCTTGCATTGGATTTTCTGACACCATAACGTATCGAAACTGCCATGCAAAGAAACCGATTCCTCTCCTTCACTAAGTTCCAAACTCTGATTTTACGTTTATACCCCTTTCTGATATACTTCTGTGTGGTGCTTGTCTCATGATCTTCTCCCCGCTCATGGGTATTTTTGTCATTTTCTCACTCACTCTCCCACCAACAACAGTTGCTGTCGTCTTGCTGATGATTGAGATTTTCTTTGACGTCCTGGTCCTGGTCCCCCCTTCCCTTCCAATTAAAAAATAATAGAAGAAATATACGTTCTCCAATTATCATCATTTGTTTCGCAACTATTTTATGATGATAAATTAACAACGATAGAGAAAGTGCTGAAGAAATTATCGTTAGCAAAATGCTTTATTTTGGATTAGAATATTTAGCATTGTTCCTTAAGTTTAATTTGTTACATATCTTAGGTCGTGTTCCAAAAGTGATGATTATATTTGATTTGAGTCGGAGGATGTAAGTAATTTAATTTGTTTGAAACAATAATGTAATTTTGAAATGTTTACCTGAAAATGGTATGAAATTAAATCACAGGAGGTGGATAGATTGCTTGGACGGCTTAGATTTGAGAAGGGTCTACAGTTTGAGGTGGACGTGAGCTACATGGAATTCTTGCTCAGAGTAAAGAAGGCTGAGCAACAAGCTACAGCAAGTGGAATATGGGACGCTCCACACCCTTGGTTAAATTTGTTTGTATCAAAGCGTGACATTGCTGATTTTGATCAGACGGTGTTTAAGACTATCCTCAAAGATGGCATTGGCGGGCCCATGCTTGTCTACCCTCTTCTGCGTAGCAGGTGATTTTTTATTCTCTTACATTTCCTCGATCAATTCTTTGCACTACTTTTAAAGTATCTTCGGTTTAACATGCGAGATTGGTATCGAAATTGAGTATGGTTTCTCTGTTGTTTGATTAGCATGTTATGTCTTTTAAAAAGTTGCTATATACATAGTTCGGAGAATTTTACACTTGGCTTTGAAATAATTCGAAATGGACCACAAAAGAAGATCTAATTACTTGATATGGAAAAGGGATGAATATGGAGGATTGATTTGAACAAAATGAAGAAAAAAAAAAGTTGGTGGGTCATTTTTTATTTAAAGAGAATGATTATGGTTCATTGTAGGAGTACTACATGCTGCCCATTGTGCTCAAAGATCTCCTTGTTTAAATTTTACTCCTATCCACTTTACTTTCCTTTTCCAAAGAACTTCATTGAGAAGCTTTATTGGGTTATCTGATCTTTGGAGTGGACCTCTCTCATTTTGGTTTTTGTTAGTCATGATCGTGATCTTAACTACCTTTGATCTTAAGATTTTAAGCATGGGTCAACAATGGTTATTTCCTACGTGTCGCCCTTCCATTTCGTGAAATTCCGAGCTTCGACACGTGGTAACCTGTAGGGGGCTAATATTCGATAGGTTTTGCTCTTGAAATTGACTGCATTGGATTGATATGCCAACTAATTTGTCTTATGATTTGAGAGGTGTTGGTCAATTAAGATTTTTGGGTGACTCTATTTGATGGTGTAAAGTTCCTCCAAATTCTCCATGTTTGGTATCCCATATTCACATAATTGCTTCTAGAACTTGGCATTTTGATTTGGACTTCCACAACATCGTAATAACCGTTAAAAAGAATATGTAACGTACCCTGATTTTGAATCGAGAACAGGTTTAAAACTGACATAAAGTTTATCGTGAATTATATGTTCGTGCATGGATCCATTACCTGTGTGTAATGTACCAATATGTATAGAAAGAGTGAACCCTCCCCCCCCCACCCTTGCATAGCACACACCTCAGAGTGTACGCTAATTAGGTCATGCAATATACAATATCTGTTTGGTGTTCTTTGTACTCTTGTCTCAGTATCTCCATAGAATCTCACATTCTAAAACAAGACATTTGGTGCATCACATGTTTGGATATTTGGTGTACCCATACTCACCCAAATAGTATGTACCTAAATACTTCTGGTTTCTGACCCCACCTCCCTTCCAACAACATGATACACAGTTACTCACGTAAAATCATGATTTTTTACTGAAAAAGTTTTAATGTATATTCATATATATTCCTAATTTTTTATTCATATGCCCCACCATATTTCAATTCTCTCCTCTCAATCTCACCACACAAAAATATAAAAGATACTCATACTATCCCTTATATATGTTTTGTGATGTATGTCACATATACAAATAGCCTTACTCTTTTTTACTTCACTAAAACTCTTTCTTTTCTTCTATTCCGTTTTTAAAACCCCTACTTTCCAAGATTTATTATGCGCCATATGTTCTTTTCACTTGATAATTCTCTCATATAGTCATATTCAACCTAGTTGGATTTTGGGTGGTTCGGTTTTTGTAGTCAAGTCCGAGAAACACAATAGGTTAGGACTCGGGACTAGTATTTTACTAATTTACCATGGTGGGGAGGTTAGGATTTATGGAGTAAGTTTTTATGGATAAAGAAAATATGATTAGGGGAAAAGAATCAGAATTTGGAGCATTTATTATGATTGGTCAATTTTATTTGCCATTTCAGAGAGGACAAGAGTATTTATGAAGCTTGATAAACCATTTGCTAGAGAGGACACACCATAAATATTGTCTTGACGCCCAACGGCTGATTTTTCTCTCTCTTTCCTAAAGTGACCCTTTCCTTCAACAGCTTACTCATGCATCTTTTGGCCTACGTAATGACCTGCGTATGGGCACTTCTGACATTTACTTTTGTTTTTATTTCTGAAGCACTTTAATTTGGTCTCTGTTTTACAATTTTCATTTACTTTCTGAACATAATGCCAAGTGCTGTAGCAGACCTGGACATTCCAGATGCAGGAGTATCCCTTATTAAGATCTCATATTTTTATACTTCTATGCTTGCATACTGTAATACTACAACTCCCTATTTTTTAAAAGGTTAACGTTTAATTTGAATTCGTCCTTGACTCCTTGTAATATGGTATTAGTTATCTGATCGATTTAGATGTCACCTCTGAGAATATGGGTCTTTTGAGTTGTACCCTTAATTGTTCATTTATTTCGCCTAAGTAAAATTTCAAATCCCACGAAATTTTGTTTACAAAAGCTTAATGGATGTGTAAGTAATTTCTCAATTACATTTTTTATGTGGAAGGCTTTGTTGTTGTTGTTTTTGTCCAGCATATTAATCAATCGGTTATAATTGTTTGATCAATCAGGTGGGATAGCCGAAGCTCAGTCGTAATCCCCGAAGGAGAAGTTTTTTACCTAGTGGCCTTGCTCCGGTTCACCCCACCGTACCCTCAGGGACCTCCGGTGGCCGAATTAGTGGCTCAGAACAAGGAGATTGTTCGACAATGCACAAAACAAGGGTATGATTTCAAGTTGTATTTCCCTCATTACCAAACACAGCAAGATTGGAAGCAACACTTTGGGAGCCAATGGCCGAGATTTGTCGAAAACAAGTCGATGTTTGATCCCATGGCTATCCTAGCTCCTGGGCAGAAAATCTTCTCTAGGAAACGTCAAATTAGTTAGCAATTGCTGTAGTGCAATATTAGTGTCTGTTTTAATATCAAAAGTTGTTAATTTTTACTTCCTGAAAATAATTACCTTTCTTCTTTTATTTTCGAAATTGGCATCAATTGCCCCCCATTCATGTTTATATGGGTCAATGTTGTCGCTATTTCATTACAAATTAAATTAAACAAAAAAATGAAGCAATGAAATGTATTTTCTCTATATTAATTATAGAATTAGTTCACATTTTACTTCACTTTATCCTTTCTATTGGCTTTATCGAAGATCGGTTTGTTGTTTGTACCACTACCACTACCATAGAGTATATAATTATGCACAATTTTGTAGCAATTATGTCGAGTCTATACATAACATACGACGAGGAATATATATCCTCTACATCACAATTTGAAAACTTGGTTAGAAGGTGTGGCATTTTCACTCATTTACTCCAATTTCCCAAATTTTCTAGTTATTGATGGATTGATGGTTTCAATTAATTATGTAGATTAACAAATCATACTACTACCAAGATCTAACCGTCTAAATTGGAGGGGACGCAAATTGAAACAATTGCGTATTTATATCTACACCTGAACTATTCAAAGCTAGCACTAGCTTGTCTAGCTATGACAATTTCCACGAATCAATGTAATAAACATAAAATACGACATTGCGTGTTATAAAAAGTTAAACATCACATAATTAAGTAAAACCCCTTCAATTTATAATCAAATTAACCTAGCTCAACTCAATTCTACTTCTATCCTATCTCGAAATCTTAACATTTGCATAAAACATGTTTAAATACAGACTAAATATATACGACATGAACTAAATTGACCAAAAATGGTCATAATAGTCGTATTACTTTTAAGGATTTTAAGAACCTTTTGTATATATACTCCATATATATCAACTTGAATTGGGGATTTTAAGGATAGAGTATCAGATTCTATAGTGTACATATAACGATACAATGTCTTCTTTTAGCGGATTTTGGTTCTTCCAACTTCAACTTTTTGGCATCAAATTGCGTTGGGTTCTGTCTTTAGGTATAAAAATCCATGCAAAACCAGCTCAACAAAATCTACTCGGTTACTCCAATCTCTCTTCACTTTTTCATTAACTACAATTTTTACTGTCTTTAGTTTCTTTTTCGACTCTGCTTTTCTCTTTCTGTTGTATGAAAAGTAGTGAAAAAAGGTAAAATTATTTTTGAATAGGTAATTATTAGGATTATCATTTCTTTGTTAGGACCAACGAGCCAATCTGTGGACGTTTCATGGCCTAATAATTTCATGCAAAAATAATATTGAAGTAGTCCAAAAGAAGAAAAAAAAGGAAAATTCCATCTACGTACGTCCCATGAGAAATGTGCCATGCATGGACGTTAGCTGCTGTTTTCTTGCAATTTACCAGTACTACTTTCTGCTTTATAGATTTCCTACATAACTTTTTTCATACTTTTCTTTTAACTCATACCTGGCCTATAAGTAGTTTTTCTGTTTTGAACTAATATACTCCATTAATATGCAAAATTAACAAAGACTTTCATTTGATTTAACTACTCCGTATAATTTAGAAGCTTAAATGTCACTAGACATGTATTTATATTTATCAAGATAATGTATGTAGTCATGTAGAAGATATTTTATATTAAAGGGCCATTTTGTGATATATATATATACATGTAAGAATTCTACAATAGTTACAAAATCTTGGTAGCCATTATAAAGAGATTAAATCACATCAATCCATTCATTTAAATAAATCTGAGCCATCAATTCCTTTGAGCATAATTTAATTTTCTAGAAAAAATATAAAAAAAAAAAAATGTTCCACCGTAGTCATCCCCTTTAGCACCTCCTTTTCTATCTCCTTCCCCTGCTCCTCCCCCACTTCACCGGATCTACCCCTGCCCCACCGCCGCCAGACTCGATCTTCGCCATCTACAGCACTTTCGCAACCACCACAATAAACACCATATGTCGACGGCCTTCTCCCCCACCCCCACGACTGCATCTTTATTCTCTAATAACACAAGTAAATAACTAGGAACCGTCGAAAAAAACTCAATTTCTCTTTCTAATACAAAAAAAAAGCGCTTCTATGAAATATAAATGACAATTATGATAGGCCAGGCAGAAATAATGCGTTTCTATGAATTGGTGCGCAGGCTGCTGCACATATTTTCACTCGTATTAGTTTTTCTATAGCCAAAGGTGTGGGGCCCAGATTGTTTCGCGGCTCCCAACCAACTTCTTGTAATTTATTATTTATAATTAATGTCTATTCAATAGGCAAATTTAACGAAAATAACACAAGGTATGCCCTATCTTCTAAAAATAATCCAATCTTTCCTTTAACAAAAATAACCCGACATTTGCATTTGTGTTACAATTATATCCTAACGCTCGCCGGAATCAGAATCTCCGCCATGACGCCACCCCTAGTTATGTTTATTTGTTGATTGTATCCGTTTGTTTTCTGGGTAATGGATTGAACAAAAATAATCTTTCCTGGATGATATGTTGAATCTTGATGATATGTTGTATATTCTGGATGCGTGTTATTGTTCTTGTATGCTGACTTTCCTCCTCGTTAATTGATCATGTGATAAGTTGTTGATACTTTATAGTTTACACCATTAGCTGATGTGAAATTATAACTTTCGTTTATATAACAACTCTTTTCAAATGCATGTTTTAAAATGCTTTCTTAGTTTTTACTTTTTTTATTTTCTGGGACTTCGGGGAGCAATGTTGATCCAAGCATATGAGGCCTCATTCTGAATGGTTTCTCCATAGTTGTGTTTCTTGCTACATATGTATCATTATAGTGGAGAGCATCTTCGAGTTTTCTGCTTTGGGTGTGGTTTTTAACGCTCGTGGCTCTACTGATCTTCCTTACACGGCTGTTAGTAGAATGACTAGAATCTATTATCATTAGGGGGCCGGAGATTCTGATTTCGGTAAACGTTAGGATATAATTGTAACACAAATGCAAATGGTGGTTTATTTTTGTTAAAGAGAAAACGTTGGGTTATATTTGGAAGATAAGACAAATGTTAGGTTATTTCTGTTAAATTTGCCTTTATAAAAAGGTCAGAATTATCTACTTTTCTCGATCTATTTTTTTGACTTGACGACACTTATTAATTATCCAAGGAACGAAACTAGTAGGAATAGGCAACAATATCATCCTAACTTAGCTTGTCTATCAGTCTATGCTTTGACGATTTTAGCCATTAGTAATTAATTAGTTTATAATAACTTTGAACCTGAACATGCATGCATGAACGTAACTAGCGAGCTATACGACAAGGTTTATTTAGTACTAATAAATTACTAATAATCCATATAAAAGAAACAAGGAAGTTAAAAGAAGAGGAAAATAAAGCATGAAAGTGAGCCGTCTTCTTAGCTGAGAACACACCTTTTGGTAAGATATGCCCTTTCCATTTCTTGTTTACGCCACTTTTGTGCTTCTTTCAAGTACATTTTTTTGACGAGAATAAATGATAATGCTCTCTTCTTTTTTCTTAATAACTCTAAACCACCATCTTGACATTGCGAATTCTCAATGAGCTCAACATTTCAACAGAAACATGCTAGAATAATATTTATTGCTAGAAGCTTATGAATAGGCTGCTTTCTCTAAAGCAATTTCAATTCGCCCCTTTTCTTCTTTATCTTAGTTTCACTGAATTTTCCGATAGAAATAGCATCATAAAAAGAGTATATTATTGCATGGATAAAGAACATTGAATTATCTTCCCTCAACAACAAAGAAAATGAATTGAAACTAATCTTGTTTACAACAGTATAATAAGAACAATCAAGATAAGAAATTACGGTTTACCACCGTCTAATTAACTAGTGACAGTCTTGTAGAGAAAGAAAGAAGTTACACATTATTGTAGAGAAGAGAAGAGAAGGAAAGGGAGAGCCGGAGGTTATCAACTCATTTGTTTTAAAAGAAAGGAGATTAATTCTTCACTTACATTAGTTAATTCTAAAAGAATTTACCATTATAGTTAAAATCACCACCTTAGACTCTTTAGAGTGTGAGTCAATCTCCAAAAGAATTCAAAAATTTTAGTTAAAATCACCACATATATATTACGTTCGTTCGTTCTAATCAAATAAATTCGCATGTATGAGATCAGATAAAAGAAGATTTGCGAAGAAATTAAAGAGCCAAAAGCCCATATATATCTAGTTTTTGCGCCCGTGACAATCACAAGACTAATTCGTGCATTACAAAAACATTCCTTTTAATGACCCAAACTTAACCTGATAGAACATAGACTCTAACTGAACTTGGTCCAATCATTATTGACCACGCCAAATAATCGACCCCTAAATCAACTACAATAATTATATAACAATTCTAAATCTTAAAGAGATATTTTCAGAATACCCATGTAGTTTCCGAGTTATTCTGATATACCGCCAATGTTTCGGCATTCTAAAAAATGCTCCAAAGGTTCTTGGCGGAATCCCGCTAAGCCAGCTGCAAAGGGATGTGCGCTACTAAATCAATTTTTTTACGGCAAATTCACGTGGTGCCCCCGAACTATGTCAAATTGCGCATGGTGCCCCTATGTTTGAAACTTGTACACTACGGTGCCCCTGAACTTTGCACTTGTAGGCACGTGGTGCCCCTAACCCCCCAAGTTAACTAAGGACGTTAACTTTTGGATGTTAAACGATGATGTGCCATAAAATTAGTAAATTTTAATTAAATTTTTTAATAAAACTAATAATTAAAATTTAAAAAAACATAAATAAAAAAAAACTCAATTCAATTTTCTCTCTCCTCACCTCCCCCACCACCCCAACCGGCCCCACCGCCGGCAACCCTCGCCACCTCCCCCTTCCCCGAGCTACCACCACTAGGCCGCATACGTCGGCGCGAGCCCAGTGGGGTGGCTCGTCGAGGTCCACATGAATCGGCCCAGATCTAAGAGGGCCGATTCATGTTGGTTGAAAACAGCCCTCTTCGGGCAGTTTTCAACCTTGACGAGCCACCCCACTAGGCTCGCGCCGCCGTATGCGGCCCAATGGTGGTAGCTCGGGGAAGGGGGAGGTGGTGGGGGTTGTCGGTAGTGGGGCGGTGGGGGCGGTTGGGGTGGTGGGAGAGGTGAGGAGAGAGAAAATTAAAATGAGTTTTTTTTGTTTTATGTTTTTTATTAAAATTTTAATTATTAAATTTAATTAAATTTTACTAATCTTATGCCACATCATTGTTTAACATCCAAAAGTTAACGTCGTAAGTTAATTTGGGGGTTAGGGGCACCACGTGCATATAGGTGCAAAGTTCAGGGGCACCGTAGTGTACAAGTTTCAAATATAGGGGCACCATGCGCATTCTGACATAGTTCGGGGGCACCACGTGAATTTGCCGATTTTTTTAAGACCTTCCATCATCATGTAATTATATCATTTGGAGTATCCCTGACCTAACCTAATCAAATTCAAATTGTTATTCTCATTAGTTAATGTGTGATTTACGTATTGAGGACAATAGTACTGCCTATAAGTATTCCCAACACTCCATCGCTACCAGTTTACTAATCTAGCATGTGGATGAAGATAATATTGATCTCTTTTGAACTCGTTTCAACAATCTCTCCTTTGCCGACATTTTTTACTCATGTACACCTAAATTCACATCAAAAGTTGAGTACAAAGTATTGTGTATTAATTATTGCATTTTCAAATTTTGAGGAACTAAGAAAATACTTATATCACAAAAAAAAACTAGAAAATAACATAGGAGGTAAATTGCTCATGATAAAAACATATGGTGTTAAATTGCACATTTAGAAGTTAGGCTGTTAGATTGCACCATTGATTATAAGTGTATGGCGTAAATTGTCACTTTTGCCCTTCGATAATCCCATAGTTTGATGCATGGAACAATGTTACAATATTGAAATTTTAATACTAAACACTTGCAAATCGTAAAAATAAATGACCAAATCGATCAATTCCGATCCATTATAATAGTCATAGTGCGACATGATAAATTATTTGGAACCTAATAATATGAGATTACAAACAATGATAATGGGTACATAAAATTAATATGAACAAACACATTAACACCCTCTATACTGTTTCATATGAGAATCCCTTTTCTGCACTACCACTTTGCGTCCCGACCAAAGTTATCATTATTTTGACAACTTAAATAAAAAAAAAAACGATGAAACACATATTTTTTGTATGTTAAGCCAAGCAAAAGACCAAAATATATATAGTATGTTGAAATAGTATGTTACAAAAAAAACTTGGAAAACCAACGGGCAAAAGTCACTATATTGATTATCATCAATAAAAATAACTTTCAAACTAACCATAAATTCAATTAAAAAAATGAGATGTATTGTGGAAGATGAAAAATTCTTTATTATTTAATTCAAAAAATACGTTGATTAATGTATTCTATTTATTATATTTATAATAAAAATACTTTCATTAGTTTTAATATATTTAATTCATATATTTATATATTGTGCGACACGTAGCTCTATGATATGGCATTTGCAGATGACAACTATGCGAAATCAACTATGTCATGCCACGTGGATTAGTAATGTTAGCCTATTAATATTATTATATAGATAGATTAAGGTTGTGCTGCAATTCTTTCATACACGGAAAATGGACAAACAGGTGAATACCATTGTCATTGCTCTTATCCCCAAGAAAGTAAATGCAAGCACAGTGATGGATTATAGACCCATAACATGTTGTACCACAATCTACAGTATCATAAGTAAAATACTTGCAAATAGGCTTCAAAAAGTGCTGTCTGACCTGATGGGTGATGAACAAACAGCTTTTGATAGGAGCGGAAGTATTTTCGACAACATTCTGGTCTCGCAAGCCCTAATTTAGGGGTACAGCAGAAAGAACATATCCCCTAGAAGTCTAATGAAAATGGATATAAAAAACCATTTGATTCGGCGAATTGGAAGTTTATGGAAGATATGCTCATTGCTATGAAATTCCCTATGATCTTTGTGCAATGGATTAAGAGCTGCAGATGTACCACTAGGTTTACTCTCAAAATCAATGGCTCCACACAGGGTTTTTTCAGAGGAAGGAGTGGTATCAGGCAAGGTGATCCTCTGTCACCTTACCTATTTGTTCTGAGCATGGAAGTTTTTTCGAGATACATGAGAATCATTCACCAGAAAGCCAGGTTCTCTTACCACCCCAAATGTTCGAGAATCGGTTTTACACACATGGTTTTTGCAGATGATTTGATGTTATTCACCAGGGGAGATGTGCCTTCTGTTCTAGCAGCTACAGAATGCCTTAATACTTTTTCTCAAGTCTCGGGTCTAATGGCAAATCCAGCAAAAACGAGATATATTCTGGAGGAGTAGGGAATGCTATTAAGATACAGATATTGGACAGAACTGGATTTTCACAAGTAACTTTCCATTCAAGTATCTTGGAGTGCTTCTAAACTCGAGCAGGTTGATTAATGATATGTATTCTACTCTCATAAGCAAGATCAGGAATGGGATTCAGCATTGGTCCTCTAAGCTGCTGTCATATGCTGGGAAAGTTGAGCTAATAAACTCAATAGTTTTTGGAATCGAAAATTACTGGTGTGCTAGCTTCCTTCTCCCAAGATACATAGTGGAGTAGATTAACAAGTGTTGTAAGGACTACTTGTTGAGTATAGGGGATGGGAAGAGAAAGCTTACTTTCAAAAGCTTGCTAAGCTCCTGCTCTCAAGATAAGAGGGTGGTTTTGGAATTAAGGATCGGAACTGATCTCATGGAACAAATAAAGCTCTACTCTCAAAGTGGATTTGGAAAATTTGTACTCACCAAGAAGGATTATAGCTCAGGGGGTCAAGGCTTATAAGCTTAACAAGAAAGATGTCTGGACTGTTGAAAAGCAGCCTAATGACTCTGAGAATTGGAAAAGAATTATCAAAATCAGGGATGAGATATTGCAGGCCGAAGGGGATGCAGAAAATGCAAATAAGCTCATTATATCTTGGATTATGGGAGGGAAATTCTACATGAGAGAAGCTTATAATATCTTTAGGGGGAGGAAGGGGAGAATGCAGGGCCATAGAGTGATCTGGAGCTCTGTGAACTTCCCTAGACACAGTTTCATATGCACTATGGCGGCTCAGAAATGTCTTCCAACCATTGATAACTTGAGGAAGAGAGGAATGATGATTGTAAGCAGGTGTATTTTGTGCAAAAACGAAGCTGAAACTCATGACCGGCCATCTCTTCTTTAGCTGTAGCTTTTCTAAAGGGCTTTGGCAGGCTATTTTAGACTGGGTATGTAGGAGTGCAGAGGAATTGCTGGAGTTTGAGGAGGGAGTTGTGCTGGGGTTCTTAGCAAAAGCGCACAAAGCATTGGAGGTTAAGTGGTATTGTATGTGCTAGTCTCGTGGCAACAATTTATATGATATGGTTTGAGCGCAACTCGCGGAACTTTGGAGAAATAGAGCACAATATGGGATGGTTAATTGAACACATTAAGTACATATATAGTAAGTATTAGATTAATTTCTTTTGCAAAAAGCCACCTCCATGAGGAAATTGTTGAGAGCTTAAATGCTCACTAGTATCTAGTCCTTTAGTGGGTAGTTTTTGTATTAAGCTTGTCTTTTTTCCTTAAATGGATGAATAAAGACTAAATTCTTACAAAAAAAGAAAGCCTTATGATAATCATGAGTCTCCTAACCATACACCCCCTATATTAGCTACAAAGTCTACATATAATAATATAAATATAAATGTATACTATACAATATGAGAGAATCACTGTGAAATTACGCGAGCGTGGGTCACACCCGTAAGGAGAAGAGATAGTCCACTTAATAAGCCCAAGGCGGAAGTTCCATCCTAAAACCAATTGACAATAGGAGGAGTAACTCCTTGGTTTACATGGTAGACAAATCTCTTCTATTTTTTCAATATGGGACACTCATATGTGAAGTATTTTGGGTGTCACTTCAACAATCACCAACATTTTAGTAACTAACCAGCTATATAACCATATACTCCGTATTCGGTTAAGAGATTTCTTAGACAAATAGTCAAGAATGAAAAAGCCGCAACACACATATTATACGGACGGGTTGATAGATAATGATGATGATAATGAACGATGGATGATTTTAAGGGATCCTTACATTGTACTAATTGATGTTTATATACTCCGTATAATGGAACTAATAATGTCTAATGTCCCTCTTTCTTCAGGATTGTGTCCTTTGCTAACTTCACGGAGACACTACATACCAAAGTTAACATAGAACTAAATGATTAAAACTTCGAACAAATTGAACATATACCAACTTTCTAATATATCCCACTTCTCCCTCTGTTTGTTTGTTTGCCAAATAAAACAAGAAATGGCATTGTTATTTGTTTGAATGTTGGCCCTTGAGTATTTTGGTGAAGATCCTTCTTCTGCGTTTTGTAATAATAAACAAAAAAAAGTTTGTCTCCATTTGTGAGCTTTTCACTTTACAGCTCGTACTCATGATTTTCCATTTGACTAGCGCTATTTCATCAAATTTTAATCCCAAATTATTAGGTACCCCGGGTACCCAGAGCTACGTACCCCCCGGTTAACTGTTGACTCATTATATACTACATTATAGTCATTATATAATTTCACTCATTATTTCTTAATTTCACTAATTATATACTTTCACTCATTATTTTACAATTTTTACTCATCATTTCTCAATTTTTACTCATTATCTTTCGATTTTCACTCATTATATATAACACTAGTTTGCGTGCCCGTGCTGCGCACGGGCTCCCTACTTGTATTAATGATAGTCGTTTCACAAAAAGAAAAAAAATCATTGTTAGATAATTATTGTACACGTAAATTTCACATGTTGAACATTATCTATCGTATGAAAAAAAGTGTCACCTATCACTTAAAAAGTATTAGGTCTCCTTTATAAAATGCTGATTACTACTACCTCCATAAAAGATGACGTATTGATAGTGTTGGGAGTTTGATTTACAAATATAAGAATAAATAATCATAAATAAATTATGAAATGCACATTGTGGGATTCGTATCAAAAACTGTTTTTACATATGTATGTTTTCATGAATAAGATTTCAATAGATAAAGGAAGTGTCTCAAAATAATGCGATAAAAAGATTTTGTAACCAATCCTATGAGGACCTTAATCAAAATCAACCTAACTTTCAAAAAATTAACCTTACAATACGCGACTTGATTAAAAGCTATTTGAACAAAAATCGACTCGATGTACAATTTCATGCGGATCCGACATGAGACAAACCCAATATAACCCAGTCCGCTCTTACCATACGGGAAATAGATCTAACCCTCGTAATTTTCAACTCTATTTTCATTACTCATGGATTGTTATTTTTGTTGAGATTACAAAGAAACCTATAATTCTACACATACGTAATCATCTTACCAAAAGAAAACATATTTCGCTTAGTAATTTACATCATTATCTTATAAGTTATTCATTGTCTTACAAAAAATTAATAAAGTCATAAACTATATATTTAATTGCATTAATACGAGTTATGTTCCTGATTCTCCGACTTTTAATCTAGTTGAAACTTTTGAAATATAACTCTTTCAACAATAAATTACCACACGGAATAGTAAATAGTATAGGGAGAACTTTCTAATATATATTAAGAATAATAACTAACTTAACGACTTATACTCCCTTCAATTTTGATTATGATGTTGCATTGTAAATGCACGTATTGACCCTCGTTATATGTTTGAAAAAAAATACACTTTAGTTGTTACATTATAAATGTAAATAAATATTTTTCAGAACATACCATATGGTCATCATTTTTAAGTATATTTAGTTTAACGGAAAATGCACGCGGTACCCTTGTACTTTGGGGGTTTCCACACGGTTCCCCTGTACTTCAACTTAGTGCACACGGTACCCCCGTACTCTTAGGAACTGCACAGTATGCCCTTTTTTTTAGCTCCGATCCCGTTAATTTAATTGTTTGTATCAAATGTGGAATTACATTCAAAAACTCTGCGTGGTATAACTTGAGTATGCTACGTAACAGAATAACGTCCAACCTGAACTTGATTCTGATTGTTAAAAGGGAATGAAACTTTTGAAAGAAAATGAAAAGAGTATAAAAATAATTCACCTTAACGTCCTTAAGGCTTATACTTTCTCCAATTCTCTATGATTTGCAAATTTATTTTGGACTTTTTTTTTAGGATCTGTTTGGTATCGTTTTCTGTTTTCAGTTTTCAGTTTTTTTGAAAACCAAAGTCCCGTTTTTGAAAACCAGAAAAAGTGGTTTTCAATTTTCAATTGTCAGTTTTTATTTTCAGTATGACTATTATAGAACCATACAATTAAAATTCTATTTTTGCAACTTATTTAACTAAATTTGTTACACAAAAAAACCAAAAACTGAAAACGACAGTGATACCGAACGGGCCCTAATATATATTGGAAAATGTGTCACAATTATAATATCATAATTAAAATTGAAGAGAATCATATATTAACACAGTTTGGGGATCATTTTATTCGGCTGTTTCAACCATTCAATATTTCAAATCTTAATAATTTTAAAACATTCTTATTTCTTATAAATTAAAATAATCTAAATTTTCAACTAATTATGATATTTATATTGATTATTAATTTCAATTTCTTATCAATATTTTAATACTTTATAAGTAGTTTTCCATGTTATAATAACCAATAATATTTATTTATTCACATCTAATAAAATTGTGTCAAGTGTCCATCAATGAAGGGCCGTACTCGGCTTTTATAATATATATTAGATTATAGTCCTTATTTATTTTCAGTCATTATTTCTGAATTTCCAATTATTATTTACAACTTTATTCCAATCATTATTTCCCAACTTTCACTCATTATTTCCCAAATTCCACTCATTAATTTTCATTTTTCACTCATTATATACCACTTGAACCGGGGGTACCTAGAGCTACGTACCCCGGTATCATATACCGATTGAATTTTAATTTATAACATCGTGCAAATTATATTTGTGAATGTAATTAAGATGAACTTGGTGAATGTAGCTTACTACTTTATGTCTTTCAGTTTTTGATCCTAGGTTGGTATATATTTTTCGCATATTTTCAAATTAAATGTAAAGAATTTAATACAATGCAATAGAAAAGAGGCTAATCTAAAGTGTTCATGAAAATGCATATCAATAAAACAATTATAATCCAAGTTAATCAAAGCCAGAATTATTTGGTTATTAATCGTTAAGTGTCATTTTAATTTAGAGATTTTTCCAAGTTGTAGCAAAAATTAAGTTTTTAGGAATCTCAATTTCAAATTCACAAACTAAAGTTAGTGAGACGTATAAATAACTAGGAAACCTTTGGGCCGTTTGTAACTAAGTTGTCGATTGGTTGGAGTTTGACTCTCATTTTCTAACAAAAAAAAAATATATATATTAAGTGAGAAATAAATAAATTGAATCGAGCTAATTAAACAGGACTAAATATAAACGATGTAGACCAAACAGATTAAATTCTTAAATGATGAAAAGAATATGACCTAAGATTTATAGCTGCAAAACGAGGTGTTTTTTTTTTTTGACAGAGGTAAAAATTACATAATAGCAACAAGAAAAAAAAAACAACTAGACCTAAGAACTACATAACAAAGGACTACTAAAAGAAAAAGGCAGGATCTGACATTGACGACAACCGGTGGCCAAGACGTGTGCGTCTATGATACAGTCACGATCAACTTTGCAACACTTTGAATATGTTGCAGCATTGGAAGGACTTTGCGATCGATCGTATTTGTTGAATATGTCAAAGGATTGAAATGTCCTCTCTATGGCAGCCACGTAGCATTCCCACCAAATTGGCGCAATCCGTAAAGATACATACTGAGGAAAAATGATGCTGAAAGGCCCACATAAGACCATTACAGAGAGCCACAGTCTTCGCTTGTAAGGCTGAGGCCATTACCCCACAATCACACGCTGAACCAAGTAGAACACGCTCGATTGGTTCAGTGGCGGTCCACGCAGCTGCTCCCTTGAGACAATTAGAATCCCATGCACCATCCGAATGAATAACAATGTCATAAGGTCCTGCGGTATGTAGTTTGCCAAGATAAGCAGCTAGAAATCCCGGTGGAGGGGTGACCAGAGGAAGTAGAAGATCTTCCTGTGCAAGAGATGCTACCAAAACCTCGGAGGTGAGACGTTGAGCTGACACAACCACAAGCCCAGGATTACAAGCCTCACCCCCTGAAAACAACATTATTACGGTGCAACCAAATAGACCATAAAACTGCACAAAAGGAGATTAAAGGAGCATGTGACTGTAAACTAGAAAGAAAAGATAGCAGATCCATGAGCCAACTCGAGAATGGAGCAGGTGCGCAGGCCCAGATTTGACACTCGCCATATGTGCTGCACAAACCCACAATCACGGAAGAGGTGAGCCACGGTTTCCTCTCCTTGAAGGCAAAAACAACACGTTTCCGAGAGTTGGATCCCACGTCTTTGAAGATTGTCTATAACAGCGACCGCATTATTTGCCAGCTTCCACATAAAAACTTTCCATTTGGGTAGTAAATCAAACGCCCAAAACTTCTTCCAGAACTTCTGTTCCGAATAATTCGGTACCACTTGCTGAGACTCCTCACGAAGAAGTAAAGCATATGCTGATTTGGTTGAGAAATCTCCTGACTTTGAATACCTCCAGTAACAGAAATCACGTTCTGGCAAAAAAGGAAGTTCGATGGAACAGATGCAACGAACAGTGTCGGGCTCAAATAGACTTTTGAGCCTTGGCAAATCCCAAGAATGACTATCTGAAGCAATTAAATCGCTCACACGCAATTGGAGAAAATCTCCAAGGGGAGCATCATCTTTGATTTTGACAATATGATGACACGGCAACCAAGAGGACGAAAGGGCAGGAATCGACCTGCCATATCCAACTTTCCAAGCTAACCCTTGCTGCAAGTCGTAAAAGCCTTGGTAAATACCTCTCCAGGCCCAAGAACTAGGCCTTGGATAATGGCGAGTAGTAGAAGAGCCTTGGAGTTGCCCATATTTCGCGGTGAGGAGCCTGGAGAGGAGAAGTTGGGGGTGTTGAACTACCCGAAAAGCCCCTTTCATGAGCAAGGCAGAGTTAACAGCTCCCGAATTACGCAAACCCAGACCTCCAAGTCCCTTCGGAAGCTGCAACTTCGCACGAGGAAGCCAGTGAATACCTTGAGAGGAGCTGCTTCCCCACCAAAAAGCAGTAACCAAACTGTCGATTTTAGAGCAGATAGATGTTGAAATCTTGAAAACCGAGCTGATATGAGAGAATAAAGCCAGCAAGATCGAATTAATTAATAGCAATTTCGCCGGTGGAGAGAAAGGAATCGAACTCCATGCATCTAGACGATGAAGAACCGTGTCAATTAAATACCGGAAATCCTGAGTCTTCGAGGCACCAAAATCCACGGGCATTCCCAAATAATGATCTAGCCGAGCTACATCCGGCACAACAAGAGTTTCCAAAATTTGATGACGAAGAGCCGGAGAAGCATTTGGAAACAGCTTAACGAAAGACTTTTGAAGATTTAAAGTCTGTCCTGAAATCTGGCAAAACTGTGAAATGATAGCAGCCAAGTTTGCACACTTGGTGGTGGTTGCTTCAAAGAACACTAATGCATCATCTGCAAAAAATAGATGAGAGATAGGTGGAGCATTACGAGCAACTTTGATGCCACTGATCAACTTGCTTTTTTCTGCCTGCAAGAGCATGTTAGAGAACACCTCCATACACAAAATAAAAAGATACGGAGACAGTGGATCTCCCTGCCGCAAACCACAACTCGGCTTAAAAGAAGTCGAAGGAACACCATTAACCAACACTTTATAAGAAACTGTTGTAACACACTGGTGAATCCAGTGAACCCAAGTCAAAGGGAAACCATATGCATGGAGCACCCGTATCAAAAACGACCAATCCACACGATCATACGCCTTATGCATATCCAATTTAAGAACCCCGAGAGTTGTCTTTCTGCCTGAGGTGTTATATTCACATAAATAGTACATAATCATACATCAGTTCTACACATTTCATCTAGCTAATTCATGATATGATAGCCAAGTTTTTTTTATGCTTTTCAATATGTTCCTTTTTCCTGTAGTTTCTGGTCAGGTTCTGGATGTACTGTTACACTGATGTTCATGTCCTTGGACGTGCACGTCAATTCTGGAACTTTTGGTGCGATCGCTAATAATAGTAATCTAAGGTGGATTACGAGGAGCAATTTTCCCGACGGCACAATATCGTGAGTTTGTTCACAAAAATGAGCTTATAAAGGCGGGAATTCACCCATCGCTCAATCTTTTTGATGTATATTTTTTTAGTATGCAACTCATTTGATCGTGTTGTGGGTAACGAATCTCGATTACCATGCAAGAAAACATAGTATAGCCGAGCTTTTCACCAATCTTTTTGTGTGTACAGAATTAAGTCATAACACTGTGTCATAAATAGAATCCTCGATTATGAGTTAGCCTAGCTGTGATGATGCTACACTTTGAATAGTAGGATGCTATGGAACATACAAAGACAAGGGCATAGTGGTGGCTACAATTTGACACAACTAGAACATAATAAGTGGCCCATGGACCACTATTGCTTTTGCTTTCTAAATAGAATTAGATTGTGATATGTCACATTTCAAAATAGAATTTGCTGAATTAGGATGACTTTGTTATTGGACATTTATGAGTTCTACAAACAAAGACCTATAACTAAATCATGTCCATACTTTGTGAAAAAGATGGGTTTTCCCTTTTACAAATATTGGTGATCCTAAATTAGTAGTGTACGCATTTGTCAATGTTACAGTGATAGGAATCTTACTGTTGAAATAGATTAGGACTCAGGCTGTAGGAGAGTGTTAGGCCATTACTTTCAGGCCACGAGGCGTTATTCAACACGACGACTTTAGTCCGATTTGGTGTCGGTTAACGTGGTAATGCTACGTGAGAATGTGAGCGAAAATCTATTGCGAAGTACCTCTTAATGTTTCAGACTTGCCAAATTTAGAAGAAAAAAAATACTTCGATTGGGAGTTAGAAACCTGAAAAAGTAGAGTAATGATTAAGAAACACTTTACATACTTGGATTGAAAG
Organism: Spergularia marina; assembly: GCA_963680865.1. NCBI lineage: Eukaryota > Viridiplantae > Streptophyta > Magnoliopsida > Caryophyllales > Caryophyllaceae > Spergularia > Spergularia marina. The sequence continues at coordinate 14,779,616 of OY804560.1, read as the reverse complement.
GAAAAGTTAAGACCCAAAACTCATTGCGAACTTCAAGAGGTAATGCATACTCCCTCGTTCCAATAGGTAATACATTACTCCCTCACCCAAGTAGTGATCCTCAACATGCCAAACTTACAATTCAAGGAATCATTACCCGTTAATTGAATTCTCTAGTAACGGAGTATCTCTCCTTGATTAGCCTCCCCTATTTACTCCCTTCATACCAAACAAACCCTAAGTTGCATATTTTCACACGATTAGATAATGGTCACTCTAAGAATGAAATAACATTTGCATTCTAATATGTAGGAGAAATTAATAAACAAAACATTTCAGACCTCCATGATTTCAAAAAGAAAAAAGAATAAGCTAAGCCTTCGTTATTACTTGGCAAATTTGCACCTATTAACACAAGGCTATCAATTTAACTAAACACTCAACTCTCTCAAGGAACATTTTGGAATTTAAGCAAAAGGCAATGGAAGTTAATTACCACCATTTCGCTAAGCATGATGCCTTTACGCATTTTTTTTCGACGGAATATCGAGGTTCAAAGTATATTAGTACAGAAAATTATACAGTTCGATTATTTTCACGCATCATGGAGGGGCAAATACCCTTGGCAAAACATGTACAAATCGTTATTAATTTGTAACCAACTAGCCAAACCACCAGATTGTAGTATGAAAAAATGTAAGAACTAACATAAAAGCAGTTACTTTTTTTATTTGTATCTTTAATAAAAATATATGACAACAAATTTATACAACCACTCTTGAGTCTTGCCTCTCGCAAACAGGAAGACTGTTCTACAATATGCATCTGGCATATTAAGAAACTGAGGCCAAGCTTAATACGACCCACTCCCTTGTGAGAATTATCATTCCACACAAATTTGTAACAACCGACAAGGAAACTTACAATTGACACAACACATTATTGAGCGCCTTCGCCTCAAATCACTAGGAACGATATACTATATACTAACACAACTTATAAGAACAAGGCGGCTTCAATGAACACACGAAATACACAGCTCAACATGGTGACCGGCTACAGAAGATACGTTTCAAATTCGGATATATACCACGTAATCTAGACATCCTTGCGGAGGAAACCTGGTATAACAACGCAGGAGTGGAAAACTAATTAGACGACAAATCATACGCACTTCGGATAGAATCAGAAGCAGTGGCAACGGGATCAAAGAAAGTGTACCTTGGGACAGAAGCGGACATCAAGTGTTTCTAACATGGTACATGTTGATATAGCCGATTGCACTGTTTCCTCATCAATATTGCAGGCCTGCATAGCAAAACAGTAACAGACATCAAGAAAAACAAGTATATACTACGGTTATATCACCTAAACAAGACGGTGATAACTAATAAGGTTTGACAATGTGTGCTCAACCAAAGAAGTCGGCACATACAAAGAGCAGAAACAGCCATATGCAATTTTCATAATACATTTGGTTTCAGACAACAGGAACCATCAAAAACTTTTTCATGATATTATTAACCCAAAAAAAAAAAGAGAGAAAAAGAAGATAAATTTACCTGGAGAAATAGGCTGGTCAACTTTGGACACTCCAACCTCAGAAATTCAAGTGAGGAACAATTACTGCAAACATAGCAGGCACATGACTGAGCAAATGACACGCGTAAAGTACATAAGACTATGAGAGGAACATAATTCTACCTCAAATTAAGGAAGCACAGATTGGAACAAGCAATATCAACCTCCTTCAGATTTACCGAGAGCGAGAGGTTCAAAGACGACAGATACATACATTGTGCTGTAGAGGGTATGTACACTTTTCTTATATTTGGACAACCAACACAATTTAAATTCTGAAGCAAGCGATGAGGCAGCTCAACAGGTTCATCTACGAGACAATTCGAAACATCAGCAGCCTGACAACTTGACGAAGGCCTCAATCCCCAATTAAGGTCATGCATATTGATGCAGCCATTGAGACTCATATGAGTTAGATGTGTACAGTAGGCTAACAGCTCCTCAATGGCAGATTGACACAACGTCCCATAAGACAAATCCAACTCGCGGAGTGCAGGCAAAGCACCCTCTTTATGAAGTGCCTCTAATGATGAATCGTTTAGATATTTGCAAGCTTGCAGTTTCAAGACCTAGGCCAAATACATAAAGCGCAAATCAATCAACTAAAAATTGCAACGGCAAACTTATACTTCACATATACAGAGTGCAGCCAAATTAGAGACCATTTTTTTTATTTATATGTCAGATTCCAAAGCCAAAGAGTAAGAGGTCTTAAGCTTCATTGCAAATAGAGAATGCAAGATGTGTAGATCTTGTAAAACGACCAATATGTCAAGGGTGTCAGGACATTGCTTTAGGCTGGATCAGCAATGATTTTCCACAACCAAGTCGTGATGGCTAAAAGGCCACAACAGCCAATACAAGGATTGCGATCCAAAATTGTATTTAATAGAATGTTATAATCACTAGGGTCTTCTCTAAACAACCAAAATTAGTTGAAGCAAGATAAACTATTCAGGAAATAGCCGCCCCAGAAAAGCTTTTGAGAGTAGCTCATATCGGACATGCTAGGGTGTCAACTGGTATACCATCAAACTCAGCAGGCCCAATGTCAGATAAGACTGACACACCCAGTCTCTTAGGACCCTTCACCTAGGTAAAAAGTGATTGGCAATAATCCTCATATGGAGTATGACCTCAAGAAAATACCCTACGGTCTCTCACATGTCCCAATTTAAACCTTCTACATTGCTTAAGGTCTAAGAACTAGTATCAACCACCAATAGAAAGGTTAGGATCTATACCAACTTCCTAGTTCCAAAGGACTTTAAGGTTCACACAACTGCCTGCAGCCACCAAAAAAAACATCTCTAACAACAAAGTAACCATATTTCAAAATCAATTTGAAAAAGTAGGGAGTTCAGGCATACAAGTCTTCATAAATTCAGGCATACAAATTCCAATGTGTCGGTTTTCCAAACATGAATATGCTACTTAAGGTTGTGTAAATTCTACCACAGCTCTGACTCAGATCATGGGCTTGGAGAAACATTCTAAAGCTCAGAGATGGATTCATTGTGAAAGCTGGTAATATTGACGTTGCCAAAATTCTGATCAACAAATGGACGGTCAAAGGACTCGAAATAAATGCAGGTCTATATTTTTTTTTTTTTTTTTTGAGAAGTAAGATAGGGAGTGACCCCATAATGAAGGACTGTGATGAGAAAATTTGTCCACAAAAAGAATAAAAGTCAAGTGTCGGTGGGAATGGAACAGTAAAAGAATGGGCTAAGATAGTCTGGGAAACTGCAAGCATGCCTCAACATTCTGTCATTACAACAGTGGCTGTTCAGAATTCTTTAGAAACTGTAGAATTGTAGATACATAGTTACAAAGGGAATGTGTCTAGTGGATAGATGCATCCTATGTCAGCAACAGGAGGAGACGGCAAGTATTCTTATTCTAAAGCTGTCATGAGAAAAATTCTAAATTGGCAGGAGAGTGGCAGTTAAAAGCCTTAACGGTAACTTAAATGGCTTACTAAGCACACCAAAGGCAAGGATTGGAACGCAATGGAAAGATTGTTCTCAGATGTTCATCGATCAGTCCTTCAGTTGTGGAGTCCATTAAGTTTCATTGTAGTGTTAGAATCTACAACTGTATGCATGACAGTTGCATAGAAGAGGGATTAGTGAAGGCCTGAATGCTTTCGAATGTGTTTTGTTCTAGAGGTTTTCCTTTGAACGTGTCTAGGAGTGTCCAGCCAAATACTAGCAATTCTAGTAGTTAAAGTTTGCAAACTTTACCGTAAGCTGCAAGCAGGACTTGAAAACTGCTTCCAGGTCCATCAGGAAAGTGTACGACAGATCAAGATAGGTGAGATTTTTGAGCAAACGCAAAGTGGACAGCCCATCAGAACCAATAGAGGGACAGGACATCAGAATCAACTTCTCAATAAGAGGACATGAAGTAGCTGTTGCAGACAAGCAATCGTCTTCCAGCTGGCTGCATAGGCAGAGTACATTAGAGAGACAAAAACCCCAACAGGACAAGAGAGACAAGGATATTCTAAATGTTTTTTTCTAGCCTGGTGCTAGGCAAGCTAGAAACATTACCTGCAAAAGGAGGCATCCAAGGAAGTTAACGAGGGGCAGTCAATGGAAACTTCAGATAACACTCCACACCCTTTCAACTCAAGACCAACCATATGTGGTGCTTCAATGTGGAGAGCATTCAGTTTTGGGCAAATGCCAAGGTTCAGTGATTGAAGACCAACCTGGAACAAATTTTGTCAATAACTAAACCAGAAAGATTACACACAGATAGAATACAACAGGATATCACGGATCCACAGTATAAATCCTCAGACACCTAGTAAGCAGATTTAAATCTAATAAATTTAGTGGCAGCTAAAAAGAATCCTGTAGATATGCTTATAAAAGGGCAGCCCCGTGCACATCGGCGTCCCTACAAGGCGAGAATCTGGGGAAGGCTCCCACCACAGGGGTGTATAGGGGGCAAGCCTTCCCTCATCACTTTTGGACAAGAGGCTGCTCTTAGGACTCGAACCTGTGACCTACCGATCACAAAGTAACACCTTAACCGGTGTGCCAAGGCTCCCCTTCACAATGTCACACAAACTTCAGCTAAAGTGAATCCTATAGATATGCTTATACAAGAGATAATATAGTAACTAAATTCAAGTTGGATATGCTTAGAAGGTAAGAGCGGTAGATCAATGATGGTGCCGGAAACACAAACTTAGACAACCACAATCACAACAACAACAGAAAGCCTTAGACCTAAAATGGTAAGGCTTACACAATACAAGGGTATTATTTAATCACAATGTCATACACTGAAACTCTCAAGCACACCGAATGCAAACAAAAAGAAAAAACAAAAGATCAGACCAGGTACTTAAAAAGAACTAATTCATAAGAGAATACCAACTTACAGGAAGAAATGATGCTCTTTCAAGATGATCACAACCATCTAAGCGAACTTGCTCGAGATAAGGACATGTCAGATTCAAAGATGTGATAGCTCGGCACCCTGCTAGCGACAGGCACACAAGAGATGTACTATGTAGTTCCACGGCTGTTAGACTCTGTGAAAATGACGGTTAAAAGTTGCAGTTAGATATATACACTAAACATCATAGAACACTTTAGTCAGTATTCTGCTCAGGAACCAAGCAACTCCATAACTGTTAAACCACATAAATTAACCGCGCAGGATTCCTGAAGCCTGGTACAGTAGGATAACCTTTATACTGAAGAACCCTTAGGGACTCTGGGCATGTGTATTAAAATCACAAGGAATGTATCTTCAACTCTTAAGAAAGTTGCAAAGCATTCCATTTCCTTTATCCATTTTAATGATAGAATGTCATGTGTTAAGCTGAAACAGCTGATAGCAAAGTTTCCGCCTCATGCGATCCAACAAATGACTTAATAGTGAGACGGCAAAGTCCTCCAATCCAACTTAAGACATCTAAATTCAATTTCGTTGAGCACTTCTCATTCCCAACTTTTATTCTCCATAAAGATAAACAAGGTGCAAGGGATGAAAGCAGATTCCATTGAAGACACTTCACGCTACCTTAAAATCTTAAATCAGACACCACGCTCCACCAAGGAGCAATATTCTGAACCTCGATTACATGTGCACACTGGTCTAATTATTTCAATTTCCAATGGAGCCAAAGACTCGCCTTTGGTTTTGGAATATATTAGATAAAGAAAAATGGCTCACAAAACTATCTACACTTCTTGTGTGGCAAAGTGGCAGTAGGTCGGTTTGATATTTCGGGTTTATCTGTAAGCAGCCTCTATGTAGGGGTAAAGCTTGCGTACATCCGACCTCCATTACCGTGCCATAGGCAAAGCCTTTGAGAGTTTGAGGCATTGGGGTAAAGCTGTTGTTTAAAGGCTGATCTAACAGCACTTAATAGCTCAATTACAAATTACAAATATAACTACACTTATTCTAGACATTCTAGATCACATAACTTACGGCAGAGTAAACATCCAAGGAAGAGGCCCATCTTATTCATTTTCTACTCCTCAAACAACAATCGTTCTCGTGCATTGTAGGAATAACCAAGCTCAAACAACACAGCGCAAATAAAACATAAGCCACGAACCTCACAATTGTCAAGAACCAAGGATTTCAGCATTGGGCATCCACCTCCATTGCTGAAGACCTCACAAACAGAATCTGTTAACGCCTCACAGTCTGCAAGATCCACTTCTTCCAAGTATTGGCATTCCAGTGACAGAGAATTCAAGCTTTCTTGCTTATGTAGTGCTAGTTTCTAGTAAACAATAACCCAAAATTTTGAATCAGCTCCAAATAATTGGAACCAAAACTGAAACATGTTTTTAATGGATTAGAGGAAGTACTTTCAAGGCATTAGACGTAATGCTGATACGATGAAGTGCAGGACAGTTAGAAACGGTCAAAGACGCCATTGTAAGGCATCGTAGATTCAAATCCACAAATCTGCAACGATGGAAATTGTGTCATTCTACGTAGCAAGAGTACTATGGTAAATGGTAAGTACTAAGTTGTAATTAGTTAAAACAGCACATACTTGCGACAATGCACCAGTCGTAGATTCCTCAGGTGAGGAAGCTCTAGAGAAACCGACATCAGTAGGTTGCAGTTATCAAGCTCCAATACCTGCCACACAACTCATAATTGACATAACTGTTCAACAAATTTTCATCGAATTCATATATAGAATAACTCCTGTTTCTTCGAGTTGTTTACGTTAGAGAGAGACAGTGGTTTATTTTTGAGGGTCAGGACTCAGGAGTGTTAAAATTCCACATGGAGGCATTTGTAATGAGGGAAAAAATGGCCTTGACAAAGAAGAAGAAAGGAGGAAAAAAAAGTAATTTTCTGACACAAAATAACGCCAAATAAGGAAATGTAAAATAGGGAGGAATGGCCCAAAAAGGAAAAAGTAAGATGTCAAAGAAACAAAAGGAGTACATGTGGCAGCCAAACAAGAAAACAGCAAAAGTCCAACCTCCAGCATATTACTGTAAGCTATAGAAGTCATTGAAGCAGAAGTTATGCCTTCGCAACTCTCCAACCTCAGAACAGTAAGTAATGGCAGCCTTACTGACTGCATAAAGAAAATAACAATAAAAATTAGGAGGCTAAATGCATGAAGGACAGATGCGTTAAAAGTACTGTCCTACTCAGCATATGTGAACTTTGCAGCAGGTTTCAGATGCATGCCTCAAGAGAAATGTTAGGACAGTAAGAAGCATTGAGCTCATGAAGATTTGCACAAGCTTGAGCAATCTCACGAAGTGTTTCATCACTAACACATGAACAATTTGACATATCCAGATACTCCAAAAGGGGGCATGATATCACTGCAGAGCGGATTGCAGCATCAGGAAGCTTGTGGCAAGAACCGATGTCCAGGTTACGCAACAGAGGGCAGTTAAGCACCACATGTGCCATGTTACTACGTTTCAATGACAAAGTATCAAGCTCGGGGCACCTGCGGCATAAATAGTGTTCAGCAACAAAATAAAGTACATTATCTAAGTCTACAAATGGGGGGAAAGAAACAGAAATGGGTACAAAGTATGCCCACCTAACAGATACACGAAGTACTCTACATTTCGTAACTTGAAGATGCTGCAACCTATCATGGTTAATTGAAATCTCTTGTACACCATTCCCCAGGGCAGCGTCACATACAACCAGCTTCCTCAACATGGGGCAATCAGACAGAGCATGAAAAAAGGCTTCTCCAAGTTGTCCTTTACCTATGGTCAAAGCCTCAAGATTTCTGTAGATATGAACAAATCAGCAGCATAAAGAGAAAATACAAAAACAGACACGGAATTCGAGGATGTAAGATCATATACCTCAACAAAAAAACTGCTCTCATTACAAGCATGTGCATATCACGATTACCACAAAGATTCACTTCAGTAGCCCTTGGATACCGAAGACAGATGTCTTCTACTGCAAACGCAAAGCCAAGTATAAACATGAATGTGTATAGTCAAGATTCAAGATACACCTACGAAGGGCATATGTCACTGTCAACTCTAGAGACAAAGGAACAGTTCTAATTAACCACTTCTATGCTCTAAAAGGGATCACACTTGTTCCATTCCTCGCAATATCTATACACAATCAAAAGTCAAATTTTGGTGTCATTGGAAGCTTATGAGTTCTGATAACGCTTGAAAGCTTTACATTTCACAAGACACCCAACCTACACATGTTCTACACATCTCATTGTGAAATATAATAGAATAGCTAAAAATGCTAGGGGTCACAGCAAGTGCTAATCAAGACAGTCTCTATTCCTAGATAGTTCATCTAAGCAAACCCTGTATTTGCAAAATCTTAGCATCCATTAGAACACTGTACCCTCTACTTGGGTGAAGTCAAATTAAAACCACGTCTGCGAATAAGATAAGAAAAACATAATAATATGAGATGAAACAGTTAACTGGTTAAGGCAACAAGATTTCAAAAAATTAAAAATCCTAAAAACTGGAGGAAATACTTTAGAAAATGTCGGGACACTAATTTGTGTCCAACTCAATCTGAAACATACTTCAGACCTAATGGTTTAACAAGTTATAAGTCAAGTTATGTCTGCTACACATCACGCCTAATAAGTGGCAAGTCGAAGGATTAGGTCCTAACTAAAGATCCTTTCCCAAGTCTTCTACTGAGACCTCTACCTTCAAAAACAAACATAAGATATCAAAATTTCTAGATCACCTTTAGAACAACTCTTATTAAGACACATCTCACAGATACTCCTCCTTCACAATTATTGCCTTAACATATCGCTTCTAAATTGGTCTTTAAGCATAATCATTTAATCATCATCCTTGCTACAAGGCTTTAAAGTAAGCCTAATATTAGATAATCATCCAACGGAGAGGGCGAAGGATAATTTTTATTTTACCACCCCATCATATGTACTACTGTACTAGGAGAAGTTACTATCATCCAAGGAAGCCATCTTCCATTTGATTTTCTATAACAGGCACATCTTTCATACTCACTGAAATGTCGAAGTTGTTTCAGTACTTTCAGAAGCTCAAGATTGAACTCGCTGTCAATCAAACAATCAACGAGTCTAGGATCGCACAAAGGACACTCATCAGCTGATACGCAAACAGTCAACAACCATTGCCATAACTGCCGACAAATAGAAAAACCCGAATTTGAGACCAGCAAACCACCTCTTAGCTTCACTGGAAAAAAATCATGGCTAACCTTGAAAAACGAGGGATCTGGCGCATACGTGATAAGTTTTCCTTGACACAAACCAAACCCCCTTTCTTTTCCTCACTTCTCAGAGCTCTACTCAATGATAGCTGACATCACTGTCCAAAAAGTCTTACTCCAATCCCTTTCGCTAAGCCCAAAATTCCACATCAAGAATTTATTTCTCAAATTACGGAATTACAAAACCATCCCATGCATGCGCATAAGTTCTACGATTAGAATTCAGATTAATGGAAAAAGGTTCTAAAATTTACAGACCACAAAAGTTCAGTTTATTATTGTTTCAGAATGACATCAACCATGCATGCACCAAAATATAAGAATCTGGCAAGTGAACAAATACTGGTATAGGGCTATAGGCTTATAGCTATCTGATAATCAACACACATCTACCTGGAATAACACTAAGACATTTTGCAACACAAACATATGTGATATGCTAATAAATTCACATAAACGAAGAAATTAGTTGATATGCTTCAACTTCTGGTAAAAAAGGAACTCACATTGTTCCACCGAAATGTTTCGGTTTTCAAAGTCCAACGAACGCCAAAATTCTTCATGAGCACTGGCAACTCGCCACTGCTTGCAGACAATAGCAGCTCGGCAGAGGTCTCCATGGCCTAAGAAAGAGAAAACCTGGCAGGATTTCAAAAAAAAACTTAAACCTACTAATATAGTAATATGTATGAAAGCACCGTAAAACACTTTCTAAATCATAACGTTACTGGTCCTTCAGTGAATCTGGATGGAGCTCTTTCTACTAACAAATTAGCTGGAAACCATAGTATAGCCTAAGATTTTATCATAGATGCACAGGAAAGCGCAGCTTACTAATACATCTATTTTAATTAATTACAAAAATTCAACTTTTTATATGTAACACAGATTACTAGAAAAAGTGGGGTGAAGCGAAGAAATCATATTACCATATGCAACAAATCGTCTGAAAGATCCATTTGAATTTCCATGGCATCTACTTCTGTAGTATCAATATCGTTTTTTATAGTATGCTGGCCATTATTGTGGCCACAAGTATTTACAACTTCCTCAATCGAAGAGGAAATCAACTGAATCTTATTTCTTTGATAAACAGAAGAATCATTGGAGCTAGTGTAGCTCTTTATTACATCAAATTTGCTATCAGCAGATGTAAACTCCACGTTTGCAAAATGGCATTCCCTGCACCAACAAAAGCACCCACTGTAAGAATATTCCTTGGGATGTAAAAATGAAATTAAATATAAACAGGTCAAGAGGCTTAAAAGATCTATGCCCAAAACCGGCCAATCAAGATTTGGTAGCATGAAGTAACATAGCAAGCTATGCTCCAAAGTTGTTGATTCAACAAACACTAACTGGAAGTCTGGAATAATGTAGCCATTGCATTCGACTGCCATACAAATCACGACAACATGGGTGCAAAACACAGATCCTCTATAGGTTTAAGATTGCATAAAAGGTAGTGCTCACAACTCCTAAATCTCAAAGGATATCTACTAGGGTTGTTGATGGTAATGGTCATATTATATTGTGTAATTGTTATCACTTTCGATTCAAATGCCATGGCAAACGACAACCAAAGTGAAAGCATTCAGCATATATGAAATTGTGAACCATTTAAACACGGGTTTTCCTAAGAATTCTAAGCACATAAAGAAGCTCAAATAAACAAATAAGAACTACTATGTTTTATCTTCACACATTCCCAACTAAATTCAATCATCCCACATTTCCTAATGAAATCTTTCATCGTGTACCACAAGCTCACTACTACACAAAAACAATCAAAAACCCGAAAACATAAAAATAACAAAATAAACAGACAAGAAATAAGAGGATAGAGAGAAAGATCATACTGCAAACTCGATTCAAGTTTGGCACGCTTCGGATGGAAATCCGAATCAAGAACCTCATCCTTAAAAGAATCCACCTCCCCAATACTCCCCAAACCCAATCCCAGTCCCAGTCCGAGGCCAAGGCCGAACTCAGCCTCGTCCCACGGGGGCGAAATGCGGCTGCTACTCCCACCAACAGACAACTCAAGCAACTCATTAACACTCTTTTCTCTCTCCACCACCACACCCTCAAGATCCCGCTTCAAACCCCCAACACAATTATCATTATTATTATTATGATTACTCCTCCTACCACTATTATTTACACCATTCAATTCCAAATAAAACCCTAATTCCAAATTCTTCCTTTCTTCTTCATCATCACCCCCTTCCCCCAATTTCTCATCTTCACAATCACGTTTCCCCACATTTTCGCCGTCTCCCTCACCTTCCATCCTATTATTATTATCCGTATCAATTCCGCCGTCTGATTCGCCGAAACATGGAAGACAACACCAAATCCTCATACACACACCACGCCCACCCCCCACCCCCTAAATTGGATTCAACTCGAACCCGCCAAAAACCCTAATTTTTTGTAATCGATCAATCAAATTGGGGAAAAAGAAACCCTAGAAATGACGGGGGATCGAGTGAAAATTGAAGAAACAGTGAGGGGCAATTTGGGAAAGTAAAAAGAGAGAGATCTGATCGGAAAGTTGGAAATGGGGGAAATGGAGTTCAGAGGACAACAAAGTAGAAATGAAAAGAAATGGTAAACATTTGGGGATTTTTTTTTAATATTTTCTTTTGTTTTTTGGGTTTTGTTGTTTTTTATTTATAGTGTTGGTTTTACTGACAGTATAAACTGTTTGTGTCGTTTTGTTTGGGCTTAATATGTTCCTAGGTTTTACTACAAGTGTACAGTACAAGATCTGTTTGGACTTGTTTTGCTTGTTGGTGATGTTACATTTTTGGTGGAGTAGGGTTGTATTGTCACTTTGGTTAGTCTTGTTTGATTCAATTTAAGAAATAGTTTATTCGAATTAAATTAGGTTTATTCAAATTAATCGTATTTAAACAATTCAGATGCATTTAAATCAGATCATAAAACTTCAATCCTTCAAAACAGGGTCTAGTAGTGCTTGACTCTAGTTAGATATACTTGGTAATTGATTAACGTAGTGATTAGTGATATATATACGAGGTATTTGTTTCAGAAACCGGTAAAATCATGTTTAACATATTAACATTGACTGATTCATGCTTTTCGTTTTAGTAGATCGTATTTTTACTCAATAAATTCACACTTAACATTGATTGGTTCACGATTTTAGTGTTAGTAGAGCATTTCTTTTTCTTGACAGCGGATACATTCACGCTCACCCTTTTATCTGTGTCAGAAGAGCGTTTTCTATCACAAACTAATAAATTCACGCTTTATGCGCTAGAAGATCATTTTTTTCCCTCAAGAAGTAACAAATCAACTCTTACTAATGTTTGGAGCACGTTTTCGGTGGTAGGAGAGTGTGGCCTTATTCTAAATGAGTAATTAGTTGGGGGGTGGTAGGTTTTTTCTCGAGCTGATAAGATAATAAGAATGATATTTGACATATCGAGTAATGATACATGAACATTGATGAATATTTTAAGATACAATAATATTAAAAAGCAGACAGATTAACACTAATTATAAACGTATGGTGAGGACTTGTTTTGCACGTTGGTAGTGTCACGTTTTCAGTGTCATAGAGAGAGTTATTTGAAACGAGGAAGTACTTTGCTACAGTTAATAACTGATGTGGTAATGCATGGGGTATTTGTTTTGGTAAGCGATGAACACACGCTTAATATCTACCGATACACGCTATGTGTGTTAGAAGAACTTTTTTTCCTTGCAGACTAATAAATGCACGTTTAACAACTATTGGTTCGTCCTATTATGCGTTAGAAGACCGTTCCTTTTTTTTTTCCGCAGGAGCTAATAAATCCACGCCTAAAGTTGATTGGCTCACGTTTGATAAAATTCACTCTTATTAGATCATGCTTTATGCGTTAGAAGATCGTTCTTTTTTCACGCTTAACTACGACTGTTTCTCAAGATCTAATAGATTCACACTTACCATCAAATGTTTCACGCTTTCTATGCTAGCAGGGCATTTTCTTTTTCTCACAGACTAATAAAAGCACGCTTAACGACGACCAGTTCACGCATTCGACATTAGAAAATCGCTCTTTATTTTCCCTTTGGAAATGATACCTCCGCTACTTATGGTCATTCCACAAGAGTCTTCTCCCTTAGTGCAATAGGTGCTCAGACAACATTTTAAAGATGTACATTCACATTTAGTTAAATTGAAGACCACTAGTTGACTGCTCCCATTGAAGAAACAATGTTCCACTATTGACTTCTCCCCTTTTTTGACAATGTATTGACTTCTCCCTTGTACATATAGGAAATGTTCAAGTGCTATACAATTACAGTAGGGATTCCAGTTTCTTCAATTCTGGATCAAGCTCCTGAGGTGCCACATCAATTTCCGGGGTGAGATAGGCGTCTGCAATGGTTTTCCCTTTGTCAAGCACGTCAGATGGGACCGTTTGTAGGAGGCTGCAAACATCACAAAGGTTATTTGATAGATGAAGATTGTCTTCTGGATAATGAAGTTCAGAAGTAAAGTCAGCATCAAAGCTACCTGTCCAATGAACTTATAGCAACACCAATCTTCTCTTTCATCAATTTGGGTGATGCGGCAGGGTTATTTCTTGATGCGCGGAGAAACAAAGAATCAAGTTCATCCAGAGCTCTTCAGGAGACCATGAACATTGGCCAGCGATGCAGAAAACATGCAGCAACTTGTTAGAAGAGTGAGCATATATCCTGTCTACAGAATGTCTAGGTTAAATCGTCCCAATCCTAATCAATAAGATATGACGAGCAAACTGTGTACTAATGTAAAAACATGTCAAATTAGCGGAGTAAACAAGATATTCAAATGACGGCAGTGGCCTTAACTTCATGTTAACATACAGAAGGACAAAAACTCATGTGCAAAAGCCGTGAGGGGAGATGGATTACTCTAGCTTCATCATGCTCTGTTGTGCGATCATGCTACCAGATGGACCGCTAAAGGTGGAAAACAAACAATAAAAACCCTTAAAAAAGGGTGCATTCTGTGAACTGTAAAACCACATGGAGAGGGGTCGCAAAAAAAAAAAAAAAAAAAATAGTACTCCGTCGTAGTTATTGCCGATATATGAAATGCCAAGAATCCATAATTCACAGAGGAAAACACCAAACAAGGCTTTTGGTTATCAGTTATCAATATGTTTCCTCACTTGATCATGATTTGCACATTCATCCTGCAGGCTGCAGGTATGTTTCAAAGTCCTAAAGTGGAGTAGGAGTAGTTAATTTCAGCTTTCTACATGAAGAGTTCTACTACCCAACTTTAGAAGTTTTGGTTTAGTCAGCCAATAAGCTTTCACAAAGACAATAATCAGTACCTTAGACATCGTTCAACGTCGTCGAAAGCAGTTTTGCCATTCCCGCTATCTGAAGCGTATTGTGCAACCTACATCCAAAGACGATCTCAGAAACTTGGCTATGCACGAAGTACGAACGACAGATGAGGGCTGAAATATAAGTTCCGTGAAGCAAGAACATACGACTATATCGTCTCTAGCTCTCTCCACCATAATAGACATCAATGAAAGAGCGCAGCAAATTAGAAGGAAAGAAAAAGGTGAGACATTCTTTTAGCGATTACTACAGTCCCATGTGGCAAAACAAGTAAATAAATTAAGAGAAGAAAATTGGGGTAGGTGAAACATACAGCTCGAACATTTGAACGGAACGAGGCAGCAGGACCAGAACGTAAAACTGATCGGTAGGCAGCATACTGAGGCTCATCAACTTCTAAGCTTTTCTCTGCATTAAGATAGAATTTTAGAAACATTTCTCACATTGGACACAGTAATTAATCAGCTCTTTATTTACGATGACACAACTTATACTCGGAACGCTTCAGCAAATAGACAGAGAGAAAATATCACGCAATGCTAGCATAAGTAACAAGACAGACATTTCAGTGAAAACTTTGGAGTGACAACCAATACTATGGAAGGCTTTTGAAGGTAGCAATAACACTTGAAAACAAGGAAACATAATAAAAACACACTAGCGAGTCAAAACAACGGTTCACATAATTCGAGGCAGAAAATGAAACGAAGCTTCAGATACATGTGATTGGAGTAACAGAAATGGAAGAGAAATTCTACAGATATACATGATTCAAGTTTCCAACCACATGACCTGTTAGTGTTTAAGATCTGGTGATACATGTAAATCAGTTTTCACAAAGAACTAGAGTAATAGGCATTGGGCTTCTAGCACTGCACACTTCTGCCCAGGAAGTTTGAGCAATTTCAGCCTAAAATGCATGAACTGTAAGTTTAATTAATGGTCCCTGAGGGTTTCCAACGTGCATAACTATGGTTTCATAACTGTACATATTGACTGACCTATCAAATATATTACTTCCCCAAAAACAGTAGGGTCAGATGAGTGATGATTGTGTTTGATGGTATCATTGCGACATATACAACAACCACATCTTTGAGGTAGAACAAGAATAAATAGAACAAGATATAGTATTGAGGTAGTGCCACAATACAACCATGCAATTCAATTTCAATCTACAGTCTTAACCACCAAACCTACAATGCACCAAGGCTGAGCTGACCACATAACACCAAGAATAAACAAACTTGAGAAAGCCCCAATTTTGTACTTGGCCAACCATCGTCATCATTTATAAAGGGTTTAAATTAACCATGAGGATTATAGAGAACATAGGGCAAAAAGCTAGAAGATGCAGAGTGTAGAGATAGGCAGTAAGAAATACCAAAGGAAAATTTTAAAACAGAACTTGCACGCAGTATTCCGTGATAAAAAAAAAAAAGGTTCATTGAAAGAAAAATAGTGAGAGAAGAAAGCCAACAACTGAACTGAAGGTATACATTGCTATTTTAGCACATGTACGACCATGTACGGTAAGCGATCCTTAACTGCATGATAATACCTATAACAGAGACTACAACAAGACAGACAGTAAAGAAATCACCTAAGTCTTTAATCTGCAACTGAGTCAATAGAACAGCTGGCACATAGGACTCCAGCGGTTCAAGCTTCTTCCTGATTTACATACACTATCAAGTGGTGATATAAATCAATCCCAGTGAATATATAAACAATATAAGGCGATCAATAAAACTATCAACATAATGAGGGTAAGTAAGACCAACAATTAACATGGGAATGGACAAAACGCAAGTAAGACAAATCCAACATGACCAAAGAGCGCAAGTCTTATCCAGAAAGGAACCATGCTAGTCTTCACTCTTAACCCATTAACAACCAATTTGACCCATTGACCAACCCCTCTAGCCCGCTAAGGCTGATCTCAGAAATTCAGGATTGAAAACATGATGGTGATTGGTGTCATTTATGAAACATCTACTTCGCATTAACTGGAGTTAGTAATTGGAGTGTAATTGGAGTTAGTAGTTAAGTCTACTGCCTTCAAGTACACCAAACACTTTAGTTGGATAGTGAAAATAAATGGAAACGGAGGGAAGAGAATTGGACTGAAAGGGAGGGGAATTACTCAAACTACAGAGGATATGGTAGGGGAGGGGGGGAGAGATTAAAGCTTGGATAACAAAATGTATAAGGAGAGAAAGGGAGGGAAGAGAATAAGGGAGAGCTATAATCCCTCAATTCTTTTACACAAAATCTTTCCAGTGTGGAAAGATTTAGAAGTAAAAATACAAACCAAGCTTATATATTGTTTGAGAATAGAATGATTACAATTCACAACCAGCTTTCGGTTTTCTAGCCTCACTTGTATAACAGCTTGAGTCATTTGGCAATTTTGGTAGTGTTGAAGATGACAGTTAATCACTTAATCCTCAATAAATCTACAGCTTTACTACCATCTTTTAGGCTTCCTAAGTTTCTGTTTACTGTGTTAAAGTTGTCTTAATTGTGAGGGAGCTGTAGTGTTCTTCAGTTATGGATTAGGAAGTTCTAAAGTCTCTCCTTACATGTATAAATCTGTGTTGTTACAGCACAGTTTGTTGCAGAAAAATAACACACAAAAAGCTTTTCCAAAACCCATCTTCCCCCTTTGCTCGATTATCCCCTAGAAAACTAACAGGTGGCATCAGAGCCATCTTGATCTTTCGGGCCAAAATCAATCTTGCAACTGGCTCCATCCGTTTCAGCAATTCCTACAGCAACAATTTTCGAAGGAGAAAATTACGATTTTTGGTGTGTCAAAATGAAGGCATTGTTGACAGCTCAAGACCTATGGGAGATTGTCGAACATGGGTACACTCTACCAACTCCAGCAGCCGGACAACAACTTACTGCTGAACAAAAAAAAAAGAAGCGAAGGAGAAGATGGCGAAAGATGCAAAGGCCACTGCATACCTTCATTCTGCCATTGGAGAGACGATTTTTCCTCGAATCGTGAATGCATCTTCTGCAAAACAGATTTGGGATACTCTTCAGGAAGAGTTTCAAGGCTCACAAAGAGTAAGAACTCTTAGACTTCAAAACTTGAGGAGAGAATTTGAGAATTTAAAGATGAAGCCATTAGAATCCATAAAGGATTATACATCAAAAATTGTGGAAATTGTGAACCAGATGAAGATCTATGGTGATTCTATTACCGACAAGAGGATTGTTGAAAAGACTCTTTGTAGCCTTGACAAATAAGTTCAATTTCATTGTCACTGCTATCGAAGAATCTAAAGATCTTGATAAGCTATCTCCTCAAGAGCTATTTGGGTCTCTACAAGCTCATGAACAAAAAGTCACCAGCATAGGTGAAAGACCATCTGAGGGTGCCTTTCAAGTGAAGCACAAGCAAAAGCCACATAATTTCAAGAGCAACAAAAATAAGCCAATGTCTAATGTCAAATCCAGCGAAAAGAAGGAAAGATTCCCACCTTGTGGAATTTGTAAGAAGACTAATCATATGGAGAAAAATTGCTGGAGCAAAGGCAAAACACAATGTGGCAATTGCAAAAAGTTCGGGCATGAAGAAAAAGATTGTTGGTTCAAAGATCAACATAAGGGCAATGTCTCAGAAAACTTTGAAGAGCATCTCTTTGTTGCTTGTCAAACCTTTCAAGGTACCAACAAAGATGTATGGTTGGTGGACAGCGGTTGCACAAATCACATGACAAACAATAAAGATTTGTTCACACAAATTGATACTTCGTTGAAGACTCCAGTCAGAATGGGTGACGGCTCTATGATCGAGTCAAAGGGCAACGGAACCATTGCTGTCCAAACAAAGAAGGGAACACGCTACATCCAAAATGTCTTGCTTGTCCCTAATCTCTCAACCAATCTGCTTAGTGTACCCCAGATGATGCGAAATGGGTACGCTCTCAAATTCGAAGGGAATTCATGCAACATTTATGATCCACAAGGAAGAGAGATTGCTGAAGTTCAAATGAAGAATAAGAGCTTTCCTCTTTCATGGAGTTTCCCACAAGAAGGTGCTGCTAGATCGGAGCATGATGACTCTTGGCTATGGCATAAATGGCTTGGCCACTACAACTTCCATGCACTGCAACTTTTGCATAAGAAGAATATGCTCAGGGACTTGCCTCTTGTGATGCTGAAAAATGAAGTGTGTGAAGGCTGCCAACTAGGGAAGATGTGCAGAGAGTCATTCCCACAAGATCATGCATGGAGGGCGGAAGAGAAGCTTGAGCTCGTCCATACAGATGTTTGCGGTCCTATGAGAACGCCAACGGTTGAGAAAAACAGATACTTCATCCTTTTTATTGATGATTTTACGAGAATGACATGGGTTTATTTTCTTAAAGAACGATCTGAGGTTCCTACTGTTTTCAAGAAGTTTAAAGCTCTAGTTGAAAATCAAAGTGGCTGTAGGATGAAGAAAATCAGATCGGACAGAGGCAAAGAGTACACCTCGAACGAGTTTGACAAGTTTTGTGAAGAAGAGGGTGTAGAACATCAACTTACTGTTGGCTATACACCGCAACAAAATGGCGTATCCGAGCGTAAAAACAGAACAGTCATGGAAATGGCAAGATGCATGCTTTTTGAGAAGAAAATGCCTAAAAGATTTTGGGCAGAGGCTGTAAACACATCAGTCTATATTCTCAATAGGTATCCAACCAAGGCGGTGAGAGATAGAACGCCTTTTGAAGCATGGACAGGTCATAAACCTACTGTGAAGCATCTAAGAGTGTTTGGCTCTTTGTGTTACACACATGTTCCAGCGGAGAAGAGGCACAAACTAGAAGAGAAGGCTGAACGTGGCATATTTTTGGGTTATAGTTCACAGTCCAAAGGCTACCGTGTGTTCAATTTGAAGACCCAAAAGCTGGTGATCAGTAGAGATGTTGAAGTTGATGAGAATTCCTACTGGAACCAGGAGGAAGAGAAAGTGGAGAAGCAACTTCTAATGCCTTGGAATTTTATTCACGAAGGCGATGAAGGTTCTGATCAAAATGGCGAAATACCTGGAAACATAACACAACCTGATTCACCAACACCACCACCTAGAATTCCAAATACTGAAAATCTAATTTCTGAAAATGGAGGTGTCCAAGGTGAATCCTCTCCAGATTCTGAAAATGCTACTGGACCGAGAGGTAAAAGGAGTCTTGATGATTTATATCGTGATGAAATGGCAACTCAAGTCACTGAATTTCCTTTTGAGTCATGTTATGTTGCTGTGTATGAACCTAGCAACTATGTTGAAGCCTCAAAACACCAAGAGTGGAGAGATGCAATGGAAGAGGAGCTGAAAATGATTGAAAAGAATCAGACTTGGGAGTTGTCAGAGAGACCGACGCATAAAGATGTGGTGGGAGTCAAGTGGGTCTATAGAACCAAATTCAATCCAGACGGTTCAGTTCAAAAGTTCAAAACAAGGCTCGTTGTAAAGGGGTATTCTCAACAATATGGTACCGATTACACTGAGATTTTTGCTCCTGTGGCAAGACATGATACTATACGAACCCTAATTGTCTTGGCTGCTCAACATAAGGGGAAAATTTACCAAATGGACGTAAAGTCAGCATTCTTGAACGGCTATCTTCAGGAGGAAATCTATGTTGAACAACCTGAAGGGTATGCTGTAAAAGGAAGGGAACATCAGGTTTACAGCTCAGGAAAGCCCTTTACGCTGAAACAAGCTCCACGGGCTTGGTACAGCAGAATGGATGAGTATTTGCTGAAGCTTGGCTTTGAAAGAAGTCCGAGTGAGCCAACGTTGTATGTGAAGCAAGCAAAATCAGATCTGGTGATCCTTACAGGGAACAATCAACCCATGATTGATGACTTCAAGAAAAATATGAAGACAGAGTTTGAGATGACTAATTTAGGCTTGATGAATTTCTTCCTCGGCTTAGAGGTGAAGCAAACTTCTCAAGGCATCTATGTCTCACAAAGGAAGTATGCACAAGCTATCCTCAAAAGATTTAAGATGGACAAGTGTAAGGCTGTCCCAACACCGCTTGTTGTGGGTAAAAAGCTTTCTAAGGAAGATGGAGCAAAAAAGGCTGATCCTAGTACCTATCGAGGTATAATCGGGTGTTTGTTATATCTTACAGCTTCACGGCCTGATCTTATGTTTTCTGCCAGTCTTCTATCAAGGTTTATGCAAAGCCCCAGTCAACTTCACCACGCCGCTGCTAAGAGAGTTTTTGAGATACCTACGAGGCACTACTGAATTGGGTATATGGTACAAACCATCTGCAAATTCAGAGTTAGTAGGGTACTCTGATAGTGACTGGGGTGGTTCCGTCGATGACATGAGAAGTACATCACGTTATGCTTTTACTCTCGGAAGTGGAGTATTCTCATGGCAATCACAAAAGCAAAACAATGTTGCTCAGTCCACTGCCGAGGCAGAATATATAGCTGCACATGCAGCTGTAACTCAAGCAATTTAGTTACGGAAAGTTCTCAAAGATATGGGAAAGGAGCAGCTTGGTCCAACTAGATTGTTTTGTGATAGCAAGTCAGCTATCGGTATTGCAAATAATCCGGTGTGTCACAAGAGAACTAAGCACTTCAAGATCAAGTATCACTTTGTGAGAGATTCACAAAGAGAAGGTCAAATTAATCTGGAGTTTTGTCCTTCACAAGAGCAGCTTGCTGACATCTTCACTAAGGCATTGCCTAAACAAAGGTTTGAAGAGCTACGGAGGCTGCTTGGAATGCCAGATAACTGTCAAGGAGGAGTTTTGAAGATGACAGTTAATCACTTAATCTTAATCCTCAATAGATCTACAGCTTTACTACCATCTTTTAGGCTTCCTAAGTTTCTGTTTACTGTGTTAAAGTTGTCTTAATTGTGAGGGAGCTGTAGTGTTCTTCAGTTATGGACTAGGAAGTTCTAAAGTCTCTCCTTACATGTATAAATCTGTGTTGTTACAGCACAGTTTGTTGCAGAAAAATAAAACACAAAAAGCTTTTCCAAAACCCATCTTCCCCCTTTGCTCGATTATCCCCTAGAAAATTAACAGGTAGCAATAATACTCCTTGCTGAAGATGGCTAAAAAAAAAAAAAATCTCCTTGCAGAAGACACTGCAGCCATGTTGACATAAAAGAAAGAATTGGTGGTGGTAGGACTTATGCTTCTAATTTACTTTCATACAGGCCGAAATAATTGACAATTTCCTATCCTTTCTATCCATTATCCAAATGAGAGATTCTTGATCCCTTCATTTCCCTTCCTTTTCCCTCCATTTCTCTATATCGACGCACACTCTAAAAAAATCCCAAACGTTGAATACACCACTGTCCACTAATAGGAGGTATCTTAACGATTTTGAGCTTCTCCCCCCACCCCTTTCATCAACATAAACCAACAGAACAACTGCCCCCTTCCAACCCACCAGGCCATCACCTAATCATAGATAAACACGAAATGTTGGATACACTACGGCCTCTGCTTTTCCTCTATCTAAAACCCGTGTCTTGCAACCTTATATAAGCTAGATAAGCCCGCCACGTAGAGCATAAGTGTACTTCACAGTTCACACATGCTGACGGAATAATACAGGTAGCACAAAAACATTACGTTGTTCTATGACTAATTTGTAATGCTATCGTTATGTAGCTTGTTATGCACTATATTTACCGTAACAAACTCCTATATTGTTGCAACAACTGCAACCACATTGAGCATACAATATAATTACATAAACATGGCTGATCATACAATTGATCACCCACTTGCTCATATCAGTTTCTTCAGACAAGCAACAAAGATTCTGACCTAGTTCCGTAACAAACACCTATACTGTTGTTACAACTCTCACTACATTGAGTGCACAACAGACGTACGAGAAGACTTTTGATCACCCACTTTCTCATATCAGTTTCTTGAGTAAAACAACGGCGTTTCTGACCTAATACCGACTCAAAATAGGGAGAGCAACCTATTTTGTAAGCTAGTCTCCAGTCTCTTTGCTCTCTGACATAAATTCTCTCTCAACACATAAATCGTCTCCTTCCGTTCCATTGTATTCTCTACGTTTGGCTTGTATTTGGAAGAAATAAAAACAAAGGGAGTACTAGTATTCAACCCAATTTCACTACAATTTCGAAAGCTCGTCGACGCTATACTAAAAAATGAAACTAAAACTTTGAATTATTCAGCTTCAGCTACACTAATCAAACTTTCCCTTCATTTTGACTGCAGTCTGCACACATTCATAAGCCACAAACACCACTACAGTCTACAACATCTGCAGCTCAAACTTGTCAAACACACAACAAAATTACAATAAAAAAAATAAAACAGAAGAAATTACCTTTTGAGGTATCTATCAAAAACATCATCCGAAATTGCATCTGCTCAATAAAAAAAAGGAAAAATTACTGCTGTAAAACTGCAAGGTAACTAAACAGTAAAAAGAAAGGTAAAAAAAAAGGGAGTAGCGGACATACGAGCAGGAAGGGAAGAGGAGAGAGAGGGGAAAATGAGGAGAGAGATTGAGAGGGAGAACAATCGCCTGCTTTCCCGCCAATTCTGGGGTCGGGGGTGCATTGCGCACCTCGGCGCACTTTTCCGATTAAGTGATTTTGTCATCAGAGGCGGCGAAGGGCGGAAGTTAAGGGTGAAGGTGGTGGCGATGCTCAATTGCGCCGCCGTGTGAATCTCCGCCATTTTTATTTATTTATTTATTTATGATTATGTGAGTGTGTAAATCAGTAAATGTGTATGTGTGTGTTACAAGCCACCACCGGTCGGAGATGATGAGACGACAGAAAGAACACACACACACTCTTCTGTTCTGCTTTATCCGTTATTTCAGCTTTCTCTCTCCTTATTTACGAATTTACCCTCCCTTGCGCCAACTAGCTAGCTCTTCGTTGAATTTTGGGAAATTTGGTTTCTGTCTCGGTCTGAAACTCATCCTTCAATCGTAAGACTTTTATTTGTGTTTATAAGATCTTTTACCTGATAAGTTGAGTTGGATAAGAGAGACGTATTATTGAATTAGTACTTGTAGGGTGCGCTTGGTTCATGAAACTGAAATGGAAACGGATTGGATACGGAAATGGATACAAGTATCATTCTTTATAAAAGTTGTTCCGTTCAATTAAAAAGATGAATCAATCTATTAGTAAGGGTAAAACTGTAATTTACCATTTAAAATTCTAAATGAATCATTTTTCCTCTCTTTTCTCTCTTCCCCCTAAGACCCTGTTGACCACCAGTCACAGTGGTTGACCAACACCACCGGCGACTTTAGCGGCAGCCACCACCACCATTTCAACCCAAATTTAATTGCTAACATGGCTATATAATTAGTTTTTCATAAAATTTCCCCAAGATTTGTAGATCTAACATTTAGTTTCGTTTTGTTTTTTAATGTTATGGTGGTTTACACGGGTGGAGGAGTGCTCGACGGTGGGCCGGTGGTGTGGGCTCGGTGGCGCGGTGATGCGAGGAGGACGAAAGGAGAAGTGAGAAAGGTTGGAGAAGAAGAAAAATAAAAAAAAGAGGGCGAAATGGTGGCAAGGGAGGTCGGCGACTACGGCGGTGATGTCGCCGGAGAAACTGCGGCCGGAGGGTGATATCCCCGGTGGTACATGAGGTGGCGCGTGTATGGCCGGCAGTGGAGGCGCGGTGGTCCGGTGAAGTGTGAGGTTGAAGTGGGTTGGTGTGTGGGAGGAGAGAGAGACAGAGGAAGGGAGGAGATAGAAAATGATGAGGGGGGATTCAATTGTGTAACCTTGGGTTTTGTGGGATTCATTTGGAGAGATTGGAAAAGGAGTGGGAAATGATTAGAAATCAAAAAATATGAAAACAAACACAATGTAACGGAGTGGTTATCGAATCCGTTTCCAATCCCCCCAAAAATCACGAACCAAACGCCCCCGTAGAGTTGTAGTAGTGACAGGTGAGATAGAGTTTGATGGTTTGGAGAGGTTTTAACTTGCTTGTGTTGATTGATGTTTTATGTATGAATTACTTTATTTTAGCTAATTTATCTATGTTGAAGCAATGAGACTTTAAAGATCATGAAGATAGTGAGAGTCTTAAAACCATTGATACTTGTACGAGCATAAATTTCTCCTTTCGTAATGAGACTCATCTATAGAGTGATCGTCATGTGTGTTTTTGGGCATAGGGAGCCCAATAACATACAGTTTATGGAGATGGGTTGCCTCGCCTCATTCATCCCGAATGAGAATGGTAGACCGCGGTGGGCCGAGTTATTTGCTGAGGCGTGCATGGCATGCCAAATGTTTTTCGCACGTTCTATCGGGTTGGGGGCATGATTACCCTTATTGCCCGTCGGTGTGAGGTAGCGAGGGTTGATGAGGAGGTGGCTTTGGAGGGACTCGCGACATTGAACATCCAAGCCCTCCGGAAGATCAGGTGGATCACCCCAGTGTTGAGATTTCAAGAGTATGCGGGGCGATACCACTGGACTTTGGGGACGAACGCGCAGAACTATCTGTTGTTCCACAACGCTGATCGGTTGAGGATTGAGGAGAGTCAAGATGCGGAGGAGCTGTTTATGGAGGGGCAGCGACAATGTCGCTCAGGGGTAGGCCGTACTTAGAGGTAGTCTCGGGCCCTCCACGAGTCCAGATGGGAGGCCCCGGCTTCGTTCCCCAGGTGGCATTTCCCCCGGAGTTTAATGCTTTGAAAGGGAGCATTGAGCATAGTCTTGGTGGTTTTGGCCAGCAGATAGAGACATATGGCTAGAGGTTAGATGCCTATGGTCAGTAGATAGGCCAGCAGTTCGAGGGTTTCGGCCAGAGGTTTGATATAGTCGATCAGCAAATAGCGAGCTACGGGCATCAGATGCAGGAGTTCGGTCCGAGACTTGATGGGTTGGACCACAGGATGACCATTCAGGACACCCGAGTTGAGAGGGCCCTGATGTACTTAGAAACGACCCACCATTATCACCATGCGACCCACGCTCCAGCGTATGTAGCCCCAGATTTCACTGAGACTGATGAGCGTCTGCGTCTGCTTCACCTCCACGGCCATCAGTTCCCACCATAGGACCCGCCGTTGTATTGAGGTACACGACTCCTCCCTCTTTATGCTTTGATTTGGATTTAATGCATGTTTTAAGCATGTGAGAGGGGATATCATGCTTGTATATATTTTGTTTGCCTAACCGATTTCCTAGTTAATTTGTTTTTTCTTGTTTTGTGTGTTTTATTGTTTGTTTGGATCGCGACATTTGTCAATCCTTCGGCTGAGCCAAAGTATGACAATCTCTATCTCTTACACTTTCTTCTTCTCTCATCTCTAGCCTAGTCATTCCATCACACTATTCTATCACAAGTTTTGTGACGAGCTATTTCTTAGGCAAAAAGAAACCGTCATTAGCTCCTCGAAAATTTCCCGGAAAGAGACTTTCTCGACTCGAGGAGGAGAATTCTCGAGTCTAGCGTTCGTTTTCTCGACTCGAGGAACACCATCCTCGAGTCGAGCGAGGAAATCCTCGACTCGGGGCCTTCTTCCTCTCGAGTCGAGGAACTTGAATTCCTCCCTCATTTCGCTCATTTCCTCGACTCGACTGGTTCTACTCTCAAGTCATGCGCGTGATCTCCAAAGGTTGATCGGCCGCTCGATCGTCGATTAGTCACCAAAGGTCTCCGAATCCTCGAAATCTTCTAAAATCACGCAATTAAGCTCCAAACAGACCGAAACAGTGACAACAGAATAACTATAAAACCGATCCGCAAGACTCCTAAATATGACTAAATCGGCTCCCTTAACACACATCAATCACATTACATCATTCTTTCACTTAGAGGTTACCACAAATGGCATCCGCTAGATATAACAAATCAAAGAGATGAACTCTCTTTATAAGGCATGAATTGCCTACTGAACTAAGATAGGTGTACCACAAGTTGATGACACGCAAAAGGTTAGTAAAAATTAATCAACCAAATAATTATGTAAAATGAGATCATTAATCATAGAAAAAAAGACCATGAATAATCCGAGCCCAACGAATACACGTTGTGTCCTCAAGACGTTATTGCCCCCTTTGCGGTACTCAAGGTTCATGGGCATACGTCTCCCAGGATAGAACGGATTGCGTCCTTACCTTAAGTAGTACTCCAATATAGTAAGACTCCGGCGAACTCAACACGTGCTTGTATTCAATACCGACGACACGGACAAGGGAGACAAGATGACTCATACACAAGACTTTAAAAGCAACATTTTCACAATTAATTCCGTCACATAAAAGACCCACATAAACACCTTTATATAGGCAATGAAGGGACACGAAGTGAAAAGGTACGAACGAAACAATGTATCTATTCATGATGAATGGAGACATCTTTTGGAAAATTAAGTGAATTTGGACAACCGCCGAGCTACAATGTATCGTGAATTTTTCATTCATAAATTAATTTTATTTTATGAAATAAAATTTCCAACGGTGTGTGAAAAATTATCTTTGCATTGTGAAATAAAAGTCTATGCATTTTCATATGGGTCTATTAGAGAATAACAAATATATTATAATTGTAGTAGGGAATAATATCGTAAGGGATAAATATTCTATTTATGTAGACGATATTACTCCTATATTATTTTAGCTTGGGGTTTATACTAGAGTTCACACTGGTGTAACCTATATAAACACTTACTATTCATCAATAATAATAAGTCATTATATTGTGTGGTAATCCTAAAGTGTTTACATGTGGTAATGCATATTGAAGTACATTCCTTATTAATTGACTTATCAACTCATGGATTAGTGTCATATAATATGAGAACATGTGCACCTCATAGGTCTTATGTAAGTCAAGTTATTAGGTATATCCATCCGAAACATACACTCTTCACTTATGTAGCATTTGCAAATAATTCATGAGTGAGGATTCAATGTTTTGAAGTACATTCCTTGTTGAATTGGTTTACGGCCTCACAGATTAGCGTCACATAATGTGAAAGTATTTTTTTCCTGGGTGAACCTAACAGTGTGACAGGTAGTAGTAGTAGTGCTCAGTTGACTGATCTGGTTTCCTTGCCACTAACCAATTTTATTGATAGTGGTTTTGCATCGAGTGTCAAAAGGCCAGGGATAATCTGTAGTAGTCTAGTATGTAAATAAACAGGGAGAAAGAAAGTGGAAGGAATAAAAAGAGGAAAATTCGTTTGCACTGTTACGACTTTTTATCTGTCCTTAACACCACCAATAATAATGGCCACTTGGCCAGGATGGAGCCTTCCGTGCTGATGAAGCGTTCCCTAATCTGGTCCATCTTAGCATAGAAGGTAGTTACAACTCGAAACCCGATTATTGGAGGGTATCGACTGATGTGTTGAGTAAGCTTAAGAGGGTTGATGTAATGGTGACAGTTGAAGATGACAAGTACGATGCCATTATTCTACTAAAGTACATTCTATTGAAATCAAATGACTTGGAGCACCTCATTGTTTCAGCTCCATATGGACATTGGAGTGAAACTGATGAAATAAGGAGTGAAGAGGAAGTCTTTTGTAAGGCGTTGTTTGGGCTATCAAGAATTTCTTCAAATTGCGAGATACAATTTCATGGCCGTCATGTTAGTGCTTCAAGCAAGCAGAGGCGGGTTTATTTGCTCTCAAGGAGGTGAGTATGAAATAAGTATTCTGTTTTTGGAAAATTTTACTTATTCATTAGTTCCAAATTTCTTTTTATCAACAATAATAACAAGGATTTGTAAGTGTAATTGAATCCTTATCTTAGTTTAAGATTGCACGAGTGTAAGTGATAATACATGAAAAAACCATAGATATGCGACTAGATGGTACGTGTAGGTGTACCATCTAGCTATCAATATGTTGATGGCTTTATACATGGTCTGTCGCGATGAACAGAACGGAGTCGATTTTACTGAAACATTCTTCATACATTGATTTGATATAACAATAACTATACATGTGTATGTACAAACACAGGGCAGCTTTTTGAAAAATTACAAAGCCCCCAATCTAATGTCGAAAGCATCATTGGACTACTGCCCAGCGTACCTTCTAGGAAGGGCTACTGTGCAGGCACCAAATCATATGCCACAAAAGAATCTAAACTACATACATCGATCATCAATCATCAATCATCGTCATCAACAACTTGATCGAAAAAGGGGTCCTTGAGTAGTTCAGCAGCAGAAGGCCTCTCCCTCGGCTTTCCAATACACTTGATTATGAACGCCTTCACCTCCGGATCTTTCACCTTCTCAAGGGACTCAGGCATCACGCAGGTAGTCACTTTCTCGAAAATCTCAAGCACGGAATCACACTCACAGTAAGGTATCTCCATTGTCACCAACTCGAGCAGACACAAACCAAACGAGTATATATCGACCAACTCCGTGTAGTTCTCATCATACACCTCTGGCGCCATGTACTCTGGCGTCCCCACTATAGAGCGCGCGACGTGAGTCTTGTCCGTTATTGCAGCCAACCCAAAATCGCCAATTTTAACCTCGCCAAGATTTCCGTTAATGAAGACGTTGCTGCAATTGAGGTCCCGATGAATGATGCAAGGCTCATGCGTATGAAGATAGTCCAAACCCATGAGCAACTGCTTCGACCACTTCTTCAAGGCTTTAATCGAAACACGACGATGTTTCTTTCTGTACAGTCTCAAGTTTCCTGACGTGCAGACCTCTGTGATGAAATTCAATGTGTTGCGCTCCTCGTCCCTCCAATCATGAAACAGTGTGATGATGTTCTTATTCTTGAGGTTCCTCAACAACTTCACTTCCGAGGAAAGATTGTCGATTGCATCAGGATCGCATTGCGCACCTCGGCGCACTTTTCCGATTAAGTGCTTTCGGCATCAGAGGCGGCGAAGGGCGGAAGTTAAGGGTGAAGGTGGTGGCGATGCTCAATTGCGCCGCCGTGTGAATCTCCGCCATTTTTATTTACTTACTTTTGATTATGTGAATGTGTAAATGTGTACGTGTGTGTTACAAGCCACCACCGGTCGGAGATGATGAGACGACAGAAAAAACACACACACACACACTCTTCTGTTCTGCTTTATCCGTTATTTCAGCTTTATCCCTCTCTCTTTTACGAATTTACCCTCCCTTGCGCCAACTAGCTAGCTCTTCGTTGAATTTTGGGAAATTGGGTTTCTGTATCGGTCTGAGACTCTATCCTTCAATCGTAAGACTTTTATTTGCATTTCTGAGATCTTTTACCGATAAGTACTGGATGAGAAAGACATATTATTAAAGTAGTACTTGTAGAAGTTTAGTAGCAACTAGTAGAGCTGGCCACGAGTCGGGTTGAGCCGAGTTCGGGCCGAGTTAACCCGAGCCAGGGTTGGAAAAATTCAACCCTGACCCTAACCCTACTTTCCAGGGTCAGGGTTGAAAAATCTCAACCCTAACTCTAACCCTGCAAGGTTTGACCGGGTTGTGACAGGGTTTGACCATGGTCAGGGTTGGAAAATTCTAACCCTGACCCTAGCCCTGCAGGGTTCTGACAGGGTTTTGACCAGGGTTGGGTTGCTCGGTTTTCAGTATTTTTCTAAAAAAAAGGGATTGCTCTTAATTATCATAATTTGTTTCTAATAATATCATTATTCAATAGACTTATGATAATTAGGATGCCTAGATATCTCGAAAGAATCAAAACCCATGTAAGTTCTTCACTTACTCTTCTTACCCAACTTACCTTTGTTCGGTTATTTGATCAGTTCCTTCTAATCTCCAGTGTTACGGTCAAGGTTAGGGTCAAGATCAGGGTTAAGGCAGAGTTAGGTCCGAGTTAGAGCCGAGTTTGACCAGGGTCAGGGTTTGAAAAACACAACCCTAACCCGACCCTACTTCAAACAGGGTTGGCCGAGTTAGGGTCGGGTTGGGCCGAGCTAGGGTTTGACCAGGGTCGGGTCAGGGCAAGCCAGGGTTGAACGGGCCACATGGCCAGCTCTAGCAACTAGTAAGGTAGAGTTTGATGGTTTGGAGAGGTTTTAATTTGCTTGTATTGATTGATGTTTTATGTATGAAGCAGTGAGACTTTAAAGATCATGAAAATAGTGAGAGTCTTAAAACATTGATACTTGTACGAGCATAAATTTCTCCTTTCGTTCGAGGATTACTATGCGTTAGGAATAAAGATTTATGGACAACATAAGCAACGAGATTATTTATACTATTATACAATGTACGAAGTACATGATAAAATATTGAGTAAATCTTGTGTGAGACGGTCTCATAATAACTTTTTGTGAGACCATTCTATTTGTTTATTTAGCGACCCCCTCTACGTTGCTCGTGATCATTATACTATATTTAGTGATATGTTCTAATGATTATAACCTCTCATCTATGATTATTAAAGGGTTTATTTTATAAAGTAAGGCTAATTTTTTATGATGTGATCCTTTAAAATCACAAGTAATGTGGTTCAAACATCAAGTAAAACGATTGATAAAAGTAATGAAATGATCACAAACGGGTTTAAAACTGTTACTTTTTAACCAGATAAAACAGTCTCACAATAATTTGTTGTGAAATTAGAGCTTTGCCTAAAATTATACAATTAGAGACAATCTCTGAAAAATGAAAAGACAAAAGTACCCATCATCCTGTGTAAATGTAACTCACCAGATCAGATCTTTAACCCACTATGGTCATTCATCATCCACTGAAACAGACACTCCAACTAGATTTTAGTTAGAGCAGCTTGACTGTCATCAACTTCACCGACGAATCTTCTCTTTCACTCCTCTCTCTCTCGCTCTCACATACATTGTGAGTTTGTGACATTACAAAATATCACAAGAATGAAGAAGCAGGTTTTGTGGGCTGCTGTTGCATCTCTGCTCTTCTTCTCAGCTTGTTCGTCTGAAAATACCCAAAGTAAGTTACTTTATAAGTTTACAGTATTACCTTTCATTTTCATCTCCTGTATTTGCATGCTTTTTTTTTTAATTTGTGTATAATCTTGTATATTTCATCTTAATAATATTGTATGAAAGTGAACTTGCACTGCTCTCTTTAATTGGTTTATCCAATTTAAGATCTATTTCTTATGGGTGGGTATACTCAGATTTTCTGCAAGATCCAATCTTTAGCAACAAGTTGTACTGCTACATCTGTTTAAGTTTGTTGCCCTTGAGGGGCGAATCTGGGGGGGGGGGGGGCATGTGGGGGCACCGAAAACATGCACGGCTACCCGCCTACCCCAACCTTGTATTAGGTTCTTTATGTTTTGTTTGAATTACTCTCACATAACGCAAATAACATAATGAAACAGTAGGAGTAAAAAGAAAAGAGATGTACTTAAACTCTGATCAGGACCTATTAAATAGAGGGTAGGAGATTATAGAGGAATATAGAACTTAAAAGTCTTGAACGACACGCACTCGTTGGACATGAGGCGATGTTTACCGAAATACTTTGATGCCCACTCCATCTGAGAATTTAAGTACTTTGGTGACTATGTATTGATATTGACTTTTGTACCCACTCCAATTCTACATGATGTTCCACTTTGATTTTGCACGGTTTTTTTAGATAGTAAGATGTGGTGAAATATGGCAGTGGGTAAAATACGTGGGGTCACAAACCATAATGTGCGCAAATAATCATACAAGTAGGGGACGATCATTGTGAAGGGCCTAATAAAGAAGAGAATGGAATATCATCTAGAAGTAGGGGGTGTTTGTTGTGAAGATTTCTTTGAAATTTTATATCCATGTGTTCATTTTGGGGTAAATGAGGCCATGGAAGACAATGCGGTGTTGACAGGTTTCGAACCCTAGTACTGGATAGCCCCCCGCTCCCCTAAAAAAGAAATGTAGTTATAGTTTTATAGCTAACCTAAATGTTCAAAAAGAATGATCCACAGTAGTACAGTACCCTGATGTTCCATGAGACTCTCAAACCCTCAATAAAACATCCCTCTATAGGATTATGAGATTAGGGAAGAGTCCTCAATTGAGGCTCGGTGATTTTCATCATATATATATCGAGTATACAAGGATACAACAGTAATTACGCATTAACCTAATTACATAAAATATATATACTATTACACCCCCTCAGACGGAGCGGGAAGAGGACGAACGCTCAGGCTGGACTTAAAGCGTTCAAAAAGAGGCCGAGGTAGGCCCTTGGTAAAAATATCAGCGTACTGATAATCAGCAGGGACATGGAGAACCCGAAGTTGCCCAACCTGCACCTTTTCACGCACAAAATGAATCTCTAGCTCAATATGCTTAGTACGTTGGTGCTGAACCGGGTTGTTAGACATGTAGACAGCACTAATGTTGTCACAGTACACAAGAGTGGCACGAGGAACAGGCACCCGGAGGTCAAGTAGCAAATTGCGCAACCAACACGTATCAGCAACAGCATTAGCAACACCCCGATACTCAGCCTCAGCACTGGAACGGGACACGTTGGGTTGCCTCTTAGACGACCAACTAACCAAATTATCACCAAGGAAGACACAGTACCCAGACGTGGAACGACGAGTATCTGAGCAACCAGCCCAATCAGCATCAGTATAAGCAGTGAGACCAGTAGCAGGACTAGCGGTAATAATAAGACCCTGATCAACAGTACCACGAAGGTAGCGTAAAATACGCTTTAAAGCGTGTAAATGAGGCTCACGAGGGTCATGCATAAACAAACAGACCTGCTGAACAGCGTATGTAATGTCGGAACGTGTGAACGTAAGGTACTGAAGGGCACCAGCCAAGCACAATATCATCAACATATAGAAGAAGATAAGCACACTCAGACCCGTGAGAATACACAAACAGAGAGGCGTCCGTGGCGCTAGCAGTAAAACCAGAGCGAAGAACAAAGGATGCGAAGCGTTGAAACCAAGCGCGGGCGCCTGTTTCAGGCCGTATAACGATTTCTGTAGGCGACAGACATGGTGAGGGCGCTGAGGATCACGATAGCCGGGAGGCTGAGGCTGATGCATGAAAACCTGCTCCCGAAGGTCACCGTGCAGAAACGCATTTTTAACATCCAGCTGATGAATAGGCCACTGGCGGGACATAGCCGTGCGAATGGTAGCGGGTTTAACCACGGAACTAAAAGTTTCATCACAATCCACCCCCTCAACCTGATTAGACCCATTGGCAACCAAACGAGCCTTATAACGTTGGAGACTGCCATCGGCCTTAAACTTGTGACGATACAACCATAAACACCGAAGAATATTGGCATCCGGAGGACGTGGAACCAATTCCCATGTACCATTATGCATAAGAGCACCAAACTCATCGTCCATAGCGGCTTTCCAATGAGGATCGGACAAAGCAGCAGATGGATTTTTGGGTAACGGAGACAAGACCGGCGGGCTCGTGACATGAAGGTTGAGAGGCTGTTTGGGTTGAAAAACACCAGCACGGGCACGGGTAGACATGGGATGAGTGGTGGAAGCAGCGGGCCGGAACATCGATGGAACCGGAGTAGGCGGAGTGGGCAGAATGCCCGGGGCGAACCTCGGATCAGAACTGGCAGACCGCGGGGACCCGACTGTCCCTGGTACAGTAGTGGCAATAGTAGGGCGGGCACGACGTGTGTAAGTGACCCCAAATCGCCGGGTAGGAGGGGTTGGAGTGGGAAACGCATATTCATGTCCCACGTTAAGCGGCATCAGAGGGGACGTCATTGACCACTGAAGGAACAGACCCCCGCTGGGAGTATGGGAACACAAGTTCATCGAACGTCACATGTCGCGAAATGTGAATTTTTCCCGTAGTCAAATCGAGACACCGATAACCCCGAAAATTAGCCGGAAACCCCAAGAAGATGCACCTAGTAGAACGAGGAGCCAACTTATGAGGAGCTTTGGCAGAGAGATTGGGATAACATAAACACCCAAACGTGCGAATATGATCGTAGGTAGGATGACGACCAAAAAGTACGGGGACCGGGGTTTGGTTGCGAAGTACCTTGGTAGGGAGCACATTATGTAGATAGGCAGCCATATCAATAGCTTCGACCCAAAATTGTTCCGGTAAAGTAGCATGAATAAGCAAGGTGCGTTTAATATCATTAAGACGGCGAAGCATACGCTCGGCCTTACCGTTCTGCGGAGATGTCTGAGGGCACGCAAACCGATACACCATTCCATTGTTCTTAGCAAAATTACGAAACGGTGTATTATCAAATTCACCCCCGAGATCACATTGAAAACATTTGACAGGACGCTCAAATTGAGTACGGACATACTTAGCAAACTCTAGAAATTTCGCATAAACCTCAGATTTGTATTTTATGGAAAAAACCCATAGGTAATGAGAAAAATCATCAAGGAGAACCAAATAATACTTAAAACCATCACGGCTTAAAGTTGGAGACGTCCATAAATCGCTATGAATAATGTCAAAAGGAGCAATAGTAACACTAGTAGAATCCGCAAACGGTAAGCGAACATGCTTACTAAGTTGACAAGAATGACATAAGGATGCACGTTGTGCTTTATTACATGAAATAGAAAGTTTTTGCTTAAGGGAATCTAAAACATGTTGGCCAGGATGACCAAGACGACTGTGCCACACCGAGAAGGGAAGGACGGCGAGGGCGGAGGCTTTGGCGTGAGGCGGGTGGGTGGACGTTGTGGATGACGAAGACACGGTGGGAGTGATAGGGTATAACTCGCCCGAGCTATTGCTCCTCATTAACAGGGTCCCCGTACGAAGATCCTTCACAGAAAAACCATTAGGGTCAAATTCGACGGACACATTATTATCAACAGTGAATTGACGAACGAAGATTAAGTTTTTGATTATATGAGGAGTGAAAAGAACATTGTTTAAGGCGAGAGGGGTGGTATTTGTGTTTAACGTTTAACATCCACTTCCAATGACAGGAATACTATGACCATTACCAACATTAATAGACGGAATACTACTGGAAGATTTTAGACCAGTTAGCATACCCGAATGAGAGGCAAGATGATTAGTAGCACCCGTATCCATAAACCAAGTCGAGCCCGGAGCCTGCAGAGTCATAGCCCCGAAAAACTGAGACAAATCAGTCGGATGAAACCCTGAGTCCGGAGTGGCGGTGACGTGTGCCTGTCCTTGCGGCAGTGCTGGCGGCCGATTACCCATAACTCCGGTACCAGTGGGAGGTCGAGGCCAAGCCCATCCTGAGGATGTGGGGTACGGACAAGGAGGTAAAGCCCAAGGCGAGGGAAACCATTGAGCCAGCCACTGTTGAGGTACGGCATAGGTGGTGCGCACAACACCATCAGAAGATCCACCACCACCACCATATGTCTGCCGAGAGCCCTTATTGTTTTTGTTTTTACCCTTGCCTTTCCCCCCCCCCCTTGCTAGCGGGAACGAGAGAAGACGAGGCAGCAGGGTCGGAACGCGCGGGCGATACGACAAGAGCAGTGGACGGAGACTTGCGAAGTTGTCGCAGCCAATCACGCTCAAGCATTGAGCGTGCATCTATGAAGGTGGGGATGGGATCACGTTGTTGAATGATGTTTGCCGTGGTGTCATATTCATCGGTAAGACCATTAGTGAGTTGAATTACGAGACGTTGATCCGACACCGTAGCACCAATACCATTCAAGCGAGAAGCAAGAGACTTGAGCCGGGAACAATAATCATCAAGAGAAGAGCAGTGTTCCAGCCGTAGGGTAACAAATTCTTGCTCAAGGGCAGCCGCTCGGGAGCCCTTATTGTCGTGAAAGCGGGACTTGAGATGAGACCAGGCTTCAGCGGCCAAGTCAACATCGTTCACCATCTTGAGGACGAGGTCATCGGAAACAGTGGCATAAATCCAATTGAGAACAACGTCGTCAATAGCTTTCCACGTAGAGTCAGTCGGGTTCGAGCCTTTTCCATCAAGATGATCGAGTAGCTGATATTGACCGACGGTGAGACGAAAAAGCTTCACCCATGTATCATATTTGATCTTCTCATCATCGAGCACAAAGCGAACTTGTGCTTTGATGTTGTGAACAGAGAAGGCAGGGTGTAGTTTGTCGTAGGGAGGAGGAGGAGGAGATTTGTCTTCGCCAGACATGGTGAAGGGTCGGCGGAAACACTCAGAGAAGAGGGAGAAGCAGCGGAAGATTTGACCTAACCTAGATTGATACCATATAGGATTATGAGATTAGGGAAGAGTCCTCAATTGAGGCTCGGTGATTTTCATCATATATATATCGAGTATACAAGGATACAACAGTAATTACGCATTAACCTAATTACATAAAATATATATACTATTACCCTCCACTATAAATTGTGATTTTCAGAAATGAGTGGTTGCCATTAAGGGTACGACCATCTGATTATGTGATTTGTTGTTTGAACTATGACTATGAGGTTTAACTAAGGATCAGAAATTCAGAAGGAATGAAAGCTAACACAATGAGAAATAATTCTAAACAATAAGTTCAGAAATAATGCATTTAGACTGATTTACTCTAGCTGAAATACAGAGCTATACCAAATGAGTAGAGAATGGATTTGAATTGATGAAAGCAGGCAAACAAATTATGACTTCCTAGGTATGAGATTTGTTTCCTGCGTTTTCTGTAAGAAGTACAGCTAATTGCAAGGCTATGAGACTGCACTTTAAGTTCAGAGTGACCGTTCTTTATTACTTTTCTTTTTTTTTTTTTTTTTTTTTTTTACCGTAAGAAAGCTTGAAAAGAGTCTGATCTAAACGAGTTTGAAACACAAGAAAGAGAACTAGAGTGTTAAGCTACAAAACCATCGAGTGGGCCTCAACCATCAGCTTAGGTTTTTGGTTGAGATGGTTCTTTCACTTAGAGGTTACCACAAGTGGCATCCGCTAGATATAACAAATCAAAGAGATGAACTCTCTTTATAAGGCATGAATTGCCTACTGAGCTAAGATAGGTGTACCACAAGTTGATGACATTAAAAGAGTCGAAATTTAGCCTCTCATGAATCTGCTGCAATATGGCTGCAGAAGCATGCTCCCTGTTCTGATTTGAGGTCCGATCCGCAACTCTTCTTTTTCATTCTTCCTTCATGAACTCGTAGTATTTTCTTGGGTTGTAAAGGCTAGATTATGTACCCTCATTTGTATTGTCATTTTCCATACACACACAACAATATAGTCAAATAAGGAAAACTGTCTCTGCTGCATGTAAGGATATTCGGGTATATTGTTGTGTATGAAAAACTATCTCTGCATTGTGAAATATAAGTCTGTCAGTGCGATTCAAAGTGCATTTTCATAAGGGTCATGCGTAAGCAGCCTCTCTATTTTTTCAAAATAGGGGTATGGCTTGCGTGCATCCAATTCTCACTTACCTTGTCATAGGCTAGACTCTAGAGCATTTGAAGCAGTGGGGGTAATGTTGTTGTATCATAGGTAACCAAATTTTCCTAATACTTTGTTTAAGGGAATTGTTGTTTTTGCTAACTTGTAGGTAGACCTGGGTACATATACTCTTGGGTTATGTGGCAATAATCCATGAGATGGTGATGCATATTGAAGTACATTCCTTATTAATTGACCTTATCAACTCATGGATTAGTGTCATATAATATGAGAGCATGTGCACCTCATAGGTCTTATGTAAGTCAAGTTATCTAATACTATATATATTAGATATCCATCCGGAACATACACTCTTCACTTATGTAGCATTTGCAAATAATTCATGAGTGAGGATTCAATGTTTTGAAGTAAATTCCTTACAGATTAGTGTCACATAATGTGAAAGTATTTTTTTCCTGGGTGAACCTAACAGTGTGACAGGTAGTAGTTGTGTGGTTCAATAGTGATCTTCTCTTCCGTTTCAATTTTTAGTAGGGTTCCATTTTGGGTGCTCAGCTGACTGATCTGGTTTCCTTGCCACTAACCAATTTTATTGATAGTGGTTTTGTATCGAGTGTCAAAAGGCCAGGGATAATCTGTAGTAGTCTAGTAAGTAAGTAAATAAAAAGGGAGAAAGAAAGTGGAAGGAATAAAGAGAGGAAAAGCTCAACCTATAAGCTTCATATCTTCTTGATCTTCCATGTAAGCTTGACAATCTTTTGAAAATAATCTGTACCCATTGAATGATTGATAGACTGAAAAGTAGGAGTAGATAGTTAATAAACCCGACCCTTGTGTTGTAGCTGAATACCACAATATAGCCCAAATCGGGAGAGTTTGTCTTCTAGAGAACACTCCTTTCTGCAACAGATGTCAAAGCCAATTACTTAGGAACATGCATGTGCTAAGGAACTCAAAGATTGAGCAGATTCTACTGTGCTGGAAAGCTCATCACAGGCATCAACTAGGTCAAAATGTTTTTGCATGGATTTAGCATTGTGCATGACCTTATAGTTTTACAATCATTGTGCATTTAATTCGTTATGAAGTAGGAGATAGGGGATAAAGTTGCCTCTCTGGCTTCTGTATAACCTGTTAGGCCTTCATTTGGATTTGATGGCAAAAGTTTACAGATATGAACACCAACCGTTGTCCTTTAACCCTGATTATTTCGCCCAGAGTTTCATATTTGGTATTTGGAACAACTATTTGGTCTTCTTTAGTATATAAGCTGCTGACATAAAACATGAACTGTCATCAGGTAAAGTGACGAAGAATCCAGCTGATCAGCTTGTGGCGGTGGTCAATGATAATAGAACTGCACACCATGTACCAGCCCTTTACAGCAATCCAGGGTTGGGCTGCATCGCCTTGCAATACATAAAAGCTTATGCAGGCGACTGTGGGGACGTTGGTGGCTCTAAAGCCAAGAAGCCTGATGATTCTGAATTTGCAAAGACTTTTGCCCCAAACTGTAACGTAGAACCTGCATCCCTGACCCTATTCACAGGGCGCTTCCTTGGTTGCCAGTCTAAATATATCAAGCCTGATGTAGCATTTTCTGAAATACTGATTAAGAATGGCAAAAGCTTGGACATTCTCTACAGCAAGAACCATACTGAAGTAGGAGCTGCTGTAAGCGGATCAGAAGGTGGATCCCCATATTTCTGGTGTGTGCTCTTCAGTGGCGGTAAATCTAACAGCAGCTTTGTTCTCGAGGGTGGTGTCATCAAGGTAAGTAGACCTGGTTGCTTCAGTGGTGCCAATGACGACTGCAGTGGTGCTGTCACTAGATTGGATTCCTATCATTTCAGGAAACTTGTTCTTGGAGTTCTGGCTGTAGTTGTGGTATCCTTCGGATTATGATTGTAATCCCAGGAGGTGACTTATTCATCGTTTTTGGCTACTGTGCCCTTGTAAGTTATTTGCCATTTGATTGAAATTTTTTCTTCTCTTTGTAATTGCCGCGAGGGAGAGAGAATGTATTGATATTACCGGGAAAGACACTTGTGCCATCCTATTTTACAACACAGAAAGAGAAAAGAATGAGATCTACACACTGTTTGATCATTTCCAATTTTCTCTTATTGAAGAGCAAGAACAGACAGAAGTCACAGAACAGCAATTTGTAAATCAGGATCCAACTGCTACATGGCTCACCAAAGTGTTCATGCATATTATCTAACGAGTGATGTTGAAGTTCGACATATAACAGAGGCGCCCATGGAAACATATGCCGCGCCTGGACTACATAATGTTGGCAATACTACAGTCTACAGATCCCTGAGGGGCTCACAGAATAACATGTCGCGCCTTCTAATGATGGTGCCACCATTGCTCAAGCCAAGCATATATTTTCTGTATACAAGACAAAAGAAAAAAGAAAAAAAAACTGAATGTGAACATTAAGCTAACCAGAAAAAAAGGAAACAGTCACTACTAGACAACATCATCATGACTTGCACTTCAGAACCAGAATAAGAATGGTCAGGATGAAAATGATCCCGCCAGAAGAGCCCCCAACCCTGTGAATCCAGTAAGCGTCGAACCTGGCAAACGTCTGATCCATGTAACAAGACACAGCAATAGCCAGGATCAAGATTAGCAGCAGAAGAGGCAGGACAACAGCAAAGCTGATCAGTGACTCTTCTTCCTCTTCCTGCTCGTAAGCTGCTCTTCTATCAATGTAGAGCGGAGAGATTATCGCTACTATGGCGAAAATTATCGCCAGCAGCCTCCCATGTGAAGAAAGGCTGGCCCTCCTCCTTAGAGCAATTGAATCCATTATTTCACTGATGCAAGTTCTTTTACTTTGTAAAACACTTCTGATTTTTATGAGAATAAATGCTTTCTTAGTTGCTGCTCTCCCTTACATTTGAGACGTACGAAGGAATAGAATATTTGGTCATTTTTAGTGCGGTCACCTTTCAGGAGATGACATTAGATTCTTAGAAACTTTCACGGTACACATAATGACCTCTGCATGGTTTTTTTTTTTTTTTTTTGAAAAGTCGGTGTTACAGTAAAGTTGCTGTGGTTGTCGTGGTGTTACCTTTACCATCTCGATCAGTTACAAAATTTTAATCATGGTTATGGTTATACCAAATATCTCCTGCTTGTGGTAGGTGCTAGGTTATAGTTGGGTGGAATTTGTCTGCGTGCACATATGTACAGCAACATTAACATTGCAACAACAATGAGCATGACTCGAATAATCTGCTGCCTGCTTAGCTCAAATTATTGGTATTGATTGCGGCAATCGCTTAATCCCCTTATCTTCAGGTGTGCGTAAGAATTACACAATGTAGTGGGTAGCAAGCCTTAGAAAGTAATGTATTTTAAAAAGAGAAAAGTTATGCCACTTTTCCTACAATACCTTAGTGATTTGGGATTCAACCTAATTTAATTTGTTCAGTAGATCTTTGCAATTGTATATTTGTCTTCTTTAGATCTAAACTTGCTCTGATGAATGGAGTCTAATAATGAACACAATTACACATTTAAAACTTCATCTAAAAGATTCCTCTGAAAAGTTGATATTCAACAGGGCTTATTTAAGTGTTACTAGAAATTGCAGTACTAAAGCACAAATTCAGTCACCAGAATCAGATTCTTGCGTACACCCTACTGACACTTCTTAGGTTCATTCAAGAGATATGAATGTAGCACGAAAATGCAAACATGAAATGAAGAAATTGATTTAACAACAAAACCGCCTCACACCTTAATATATAGGGTCGGTTAACATGAGTATATGAAAAACTCATACAACGGCTTACTAAATGAGTATAAGATGAGGAATGCTGAAAGAACCGAAGATAATATAAATCTTGATAAATCAACAATTTAAGGAAAGAGATTTGAAGTGAATTCCCCCGAAAACAATAGGCACGAGCTTTTATACAAGCATGATTGTACAGTTGTCTGCCTACCGTAAGTAATGTGTTAGGAGGAGCAGGTTCTCCTGCCAATTTATGTGATATGTATGCACTACTTAGGAGAGTCTGAATTACTTGATCTGCTACTCTCAAGTCTTTTCTGCCACTTCTTCTGAGCAAAGGTAAGATCTGATAAGCCGGGCTGAGGTGAGCCTTGATGAGATACTGCAGCCGATGGAAGTTCAGCAGGAAGTGCAGAGGCAGCACTCGTGAATGCATTTAGGACGAGGAACGCCAGTATGGGAGATAGATCCAAGGACCCTCCAAGTGGCGGAATGATTCCACGAAAGATGTTCAAGTAGGGATCGCATAAGGTGCTGAGAATTACGCAAAAAAGCACTAATTAGATAAACACTTTTCAAAATTTGCCTTTAAAAATGAAGCATGAATGACACACTCAATCTGGTCAACCTGATACCTGAGGGGGCTCACAATCTGTTGTGGAGTGTTTGGAAACCAAGTCAACACAAGCCTCACAACCAGTACAGTATTGTAAAGATTCAGAAAATTCAGAATGCCATTTGCTGCCACAATCCCTGCAACTGAATCACCAGGTAGAACAGCAGCAAAGTTATGGCTTGAGAGAGAGTTCAAATTCCTGTAGCTTCTCAAGTGAACCTGGAAAGAAAAAGAGGAATGGGTTATTAGATATTTCTAGGAGTTGAGTTTGGAAGAAGTCGTAGAACTAAAGGATTTCTATTTGGTGTCTTTCTTTTGGGTCTCTGTACCAAGGACAGCATCAAGTGATGCTTGCTTTACCAAATTCACCCGAAATTCTACAAATCCTACGCTTTTTCTCAAAGGTTTTTTTTCTGGATGACACGGGATTTTCCTTGAGTTCTAAATCAGCTGGATACAATCCCTTTGATAGTTTCACACATTAATTTCATGATTTGAGAACGAGCCCTCATCGACGTATTTGAAATGAAAACGCTGGTATGATATTAAATGTACTCAGGAAAGTCTTATGCATCAGAAAGAGTCCTATGTACCACTGTGCGTACGCAATGTAAAATTTGGCACCATGTTTTTACAGAAGTGCCATGTTATCGAAAACACAAGCCAAGTGGGATATAAACTGTCCAAGACAGACTAATAACTGACTTAGACAACGAGATTCTTGGCAAAAGCTGTCACTATATGTCAAGCATTTTTATCTATCTTTGGTCAAGTTACAAGTTGACTCAACAATCACTTTTTCTTCAAAGGTGCATGCCAAGCAAGTACACGACATATCAATACATAGAGCAGGACATGACGATGACACATCGTGACACATGTAAACAAGAATTACCCCAAGACTCAGATTGCAAATTCCTGACACTTCCTATTTATTAAGTTCTTGCTACAGGGATAGCTGACAGTTCAATTTTTACCATCTAGCCGTGTAAGTTGTTGGGGATTTCAATTCTAAACCCACTTGACATTAAAACACATTTGAGGGTTTCATATGACGATCTATGTAAGTCAACCCCAAATCATGGTGGGTTTCATATTGTTGCCATCACCCATAACGTGTTATTTCTTACATATTAGTCAGCTATGATCACATTAAGGGATTTCAAAATGCGAATTGCAGGATCAACACTGAATATCAGATAGAATAATATCACATTCTATCAGCAAGAACTAAATGAAAAGTAAAACTACAACTACAGGAAGATGTTGAAACTAAATGGAAAATTTACTAAGATAAAGTGTTCACCAGAAAACCTTCAAGGTCTTACCTTAAAAGAAAAAAAAAAAAAAAAGATCAAGGTGTGACCGTGTGGGTATTAAAACCATCAAAACAGATGAAAAACTGAAAATGAAAAGCACGTTATTGTAGGCTTGTAGCCAAAAATCCATAAGACAGAAGTTATTGCAATGTGCCCCTTTATAAAAAGAACACAGAAGCAAAGCAGTTCAAAGAATTCAAGGGAGATCCTTAATCCAATCTCATCTCTTGCAATGGTCCTCTACAACAACAAAGCCTACAAAGACAACTAATATTCCCTCATGATTATCTGACATAACATGCTTGTGTGAAGACTGTCTATTACTTTCTCTTAACAAAATCTCTGTGGCGCCTGTGATGGCCAAAGATCTGAGTCCCTATTTACATGGACCTGTGTGATGAAAAGAAAGAGCTGAGCATCCTTATCGTGACAAACCTAATGAACCCACCAGTTCCCATTCAAATTAGGCTTACAGCTTAAAACCGAAAGGTCGCCAACTAAAAACTAATCAGAAGCCAAATAACTGGTCTAAGGTCTACTTACAGAAGATCACTGAACTTACCTAACTTCCCAATGGGTTCTTTCACTTATTTTGTCACCAAAAATATTGCCTGGCAGCCTATGGCTTACATCATAAGTTAAAAGGTCCAAAGAAACAATGCACAACTTTATGTTGGGTCATAAAAAGCAATGCACATCATAATATCTTATAGTTTAAGGTATTAAGCTCAGCCAAGATTTAGAAACTATATCCCAAGCCCTCTATGATAAACCAAAACTGCAATTTCAATAAGAGCAAGTATAATATTATCGACTATCTCAGTATAAAAAGAGCGTACCAAGGCTACTGAACTAAGGAGCCTAAATATGTCATACAGAGCATTAACCTTGAGTGGCAAATTTTAAAGAATGCTGCTCTGAGATCTTTTTCTTTTCTATTTTCTAAATCATAGGCTTCCATGGGAATACGTCAGCACTGAATAACACAACACATGTTCTCCGACCTATGTTTCTTTGGTAAATTACCCTTCAGTCTATCTACAGCTATAATTTGAGATAAAGAAAGACTGCTAAAGAGAACAGGATTAAGAACCATAATTGGACTTGAATCTCAGTTCTAGTGACCAAATCAGAGCAAGCACTGCATATTCTCCCATGATAGTGTACCTCTGTTACATAATTGATAATCCCTACCATGTTTACCCTCTACTACGACAAGCCTTTTACATAATGTTTCCTGAATGTTTGAACAGGAGGTTATTGCTTGACAATAG
The DNA here is from genome assembly GCA_963680865.1 of Spergularia marina. Taxonomy (NCBI): domain Eukaryota; kingdom Viridiplantae; phylum Streptophyta; class Magnoliopsida; order Caryophyllales; family Caryophyllaceae; genus Spergularia; species Spergularia marina. The sequence goes on along the minus strand of OY804560.1, from coordinate 14,734,714 downwards.
TTTTTTTATCGGCCCACTTGTACATCCTCTGCATCAATCGACCTCCCTGTACTTGTATACCGGGTATAAAGGAGGTCCAGGGGCGAGGTAGAAATGGGTTTTGAAACGTAGGTCTCTGGTGAGTAGCTTCAAGGTCCTGTGAATTCACTATGTATTTTCTGTTACTCAGAAAACCATGTATGTTCTGTCAGAGAATCAGGGTAGAACAATGTCAAGGAAGCAAAGCAACTCATAGACATCAAATCCTTGCATACCTTCAGAACTTCAACAAGTAAAACTAAGATCCGCTGTTCCACTCAATCCAGTCCAATGGTCAGCAAAGGCATTGGTTCATCATGGTATGGAAACATCTGATGGAGACAATTAATACCACCCAATTTCTGTCTCAAGCTATCCTACACAGCTATACCTACTGCCTACACTAAGCTTGAAACCCACAGTTTAGATTTTCGACTCAACTTACTCCGCTTTTTCTTAGATAAACAAAGTACATCATTACAAGACCTAATTGTACCAAGCTTAGTAATTTTATAACAACAAAAACCCATATAACAACCTTACATAAACAATACCAAAAATAACACTCAAAACTTAACCAGACCTCAAAAAAGACCTGCAATAAGTGAGATTGACTCGATGACGAATCAAGACAATATCAAGGAGCTGAGAAAGCATAACACCCCTCTTACATTGAAACTTTCTCATATCCTTGAATGACTAGTTCCTTTGGCTTTGGAGACCCCAATAAAACCCACCCAAATTCTCACACTCCCGTTCATTCGCACTTTGCGAAAATCCAATCAAGACAATCCTTTAGTCCCCTATGTTCTGCATTCTACTCAATCCTCATCCTAACCAAGCTACATTGCCCAGTAAATGGCCACCACTTGGAAATCATAGTATATCAATTGCACAATATTTTTGTTAAAATGCAATTTCAATTAATTATCAAACCAAAATTAGTTATTTAATTAGATTCATTCACCCCATAAGAATCGTCATTATTAAAAAATTGTAGCAAATGTAATTAAAACATTAATCAAACCCCAATACAAAGAAATACCCACAATTCATCATCAAAAACCCATCATAGAAACACAGATAAATAAACAACTACATTAAACCAAAATAACATAAAATTAACAAACTAATCATATGAACAAATTAAAAAAAAAAAAACGACATATTAGGAGAATAAGCAGGAATACCTGAGAGAAATTGTGGAATTGGGAAGGGAAAGAGAGGAGCTTGTTAAGGAAGGGATTGTGGGAAGCAGAAAAGTGAAGGAAATGGAGACAATTGTGAGCAGCAGAGGAGACAGATTTGTGGAAATTGTGAAGAACGTCAACAGGAGAAAGAGCAAGAAATGGTGAACTGTTGTTGTTGTTGTTATTGGGCTTCTTGAAGAAGAAAGGTGCTTGAACAAAAGTTGATGGAGTAGTGCTGAATACTGGGAGTTTTGTGAGTGTGTTGTTAGTAGTATTGTTGTTGTTGCTGGGTAACTCATCCTTCTTCTTCTCAATGGGAATTGCAGGAGACATTTTTGGTGAGACTTGAGTTTGTGTGTCACTCTACTGGCGCTCTTTGTTGAGGTTGAAGATAACGTATACGAGTAGACCTCAAATATCTCCTCCAATACGTGTCCAGCCTAGAAAACTCGGAAACACAAACACGGACACGCCTATCTCGGAATTCGTATTGGATACGGGCACGAGAGATACGAGACGAAACATGTGAGATACTCCACTTTTTATGTGTTAAAGAAATGGACACAATTCTACTACTTGGATATGGTCATATGGACACGTAAAGACACTCGACCCGACATCTTTTGAAACTGTTTTTCCGTTTCAAGTTTTAATTACTCTCTCTTTGATTTCTCAATCTCTCATTTTGACGTCTCTAACTTCAATCCTCTACGTTTTTGCCCTCCACGACCTCGTACACTAACACGTATCGAATATTATATTTGACTGTACATAAACTCATAGCATCGTGTAAATAAGTATGTAAGGAAATTTTCATTTTAGTGGTTTCTTCTTTAGTTCTTTGTCAAATAAAATAAAATACATTTAACGTTAACCAAACAATAATGAAGATAAATATACTTGTACTAAGTAGTTGCATGTACTCAATATTTTTCCTAAATTGGAAGTTGTACTCATCGTACTATACTACTATGTCGTGTATCAGTTTACTTCACAAATATCTCTCTCATTGTGGACTTTGTGTATTTTGTGGATTTATGCAATTGCTAATTGAGTTAGATCTCATCTTAAGATACATTCGATCGTTTTTTATGGTTGTACTTTGATATTGGTATTATGCGTAATGGTGTAATGGTTACATTCACGTCTTCTTAGCGGGAAGCCAACTGGTGGCGGTCATGCGGGGGACAAAAATTTTGAAGTTAGGCAGGATCCCTTTATAAGTATTTTAGAGCACCAATTTAGCATAAGATGTTTGTACAATAATTGGAGTGATCCTTGGAGGTTGTGGACTCAAATCTTCTCAATAGCAAGTCTCATGGAAGTCGTCGATAAGAGGATTTGAACTCTTGACATTAAGACAGAGCACCTTATGATTCAACATGCCTTTAATATAGCTTGATAAGCAAGCAGTATAAAATTTTCTACGTCTCCTGCATCTTTTATGAGTTATCTAATCTCCGAAATTTGCAAACTTGCCTTAATAAGCAAGTAGTATAAAATTTTCATGTCTCTTGCATTTTATATAACGGTATCTAATCTCCGAGATTTGCAAACTTACCATTAACGTCACATTTTCCACTTGTAGTAACTGAAAGATTAATTTAAGAAAAAACCGAACAAAAACGTCTAGTTACGATAGACCCACCACCGTCTCCTCCACCACGTAGATAACTGATCCATTCCCTTTATCCAACTAAAAATACAAAACCTCAAAATAAAAAACACAGAAACCCCCAATTCTCTGACACGTGTCAGCTTCTTAGTCGTGTTTATAAAAGCCCCCCTACCTCCTTCAACCTCAGAAATGAAGTAACAGCTAATCTACTCCAACTCCGCACTTCCCCGCCATTGTTTCTCTCTCTACTTTCTCTCTCTCCTAACCGTCACTTCTTCCAACAATGGCGGCGGCAATCGACTTACTCAAACTTCCACTCTCTTCTCTTCCACCCTTCACTCACCGCCTCTACGCTCGCCGCTCTCACTCCTACTTTCTCTCTCCTCCTCGCCGCCGTAAACTTCACGCCGCCGCAGTCGGAAAACCTAATTTAATCTCCGCTGTGAAGTCCGTCTCTGTCGAGACTTCCGAAAATCCGACGGAAATGTCGTTTTTGTTAGAAGTCAACGGGATGATGTGCGGCGCGTGCGTGTCACGTGTTAAGAAGTTACTCTCCGCCGACGATCGCGTGGAGTCGGCGGTGGTTAACATGTTGACGGAGACGGCGGCGGTGAGGCTGAAGCCGGAGAAGGTGGAAGGCGGTGTGGCGGTAGCGGAGGAGATTGCGGCGCGGTTGACGGAGTGCGGATATGATGCGAGGCGGCGTATGCCAGGGAGTGGAGTAGGGGAGCGCGTGAGGAAGTGGAAGGAGTTGGCGGCGAAGAAGAAGGTGGCGGTTGAGGAAGGGAGCAACCGTGTTGCGGTGGCGTGGGTGTTGGTTGCGCTTTGTTGTGGTTCTCATGCTGGTCATATCTTGCATTCCCTTGGAATTCATGTTGCTCATGGTATATTTGTCATTTCACCCTTCGGATATTATTTTCTATTTATTTTATGTGTAACGGTCACCAATAAGACGGTTTTCATTTACGCTATTGTTGACATGATAATTCTATGTCACACTTTGCACACCAATAAGCCGAATTTGGTCACCCATAGACTATAGACAATTGTCAACGACTATTTAGGCTATATTGAAAATTCCATGTTACACTTCTTTTACCAGTGCAAAAAAATTTAAACGGTTTGCAACGATTGCACCCAAAATATACTAGTAATAGTAGGATTGTATATCAGGCTTTGATAATGGGGGTATTTGCATCAGTTCTCATAGTTGCCAAATTAGATTGGTTGATACTTTAGAAACACTAGGATTTGTAATCAGTAAACAAATTGATTGAATTTGGGGTGTTATGAAAAATTCGCTTAGTCGTCGTCACAGATGCAAGTTTGAAATGTAATCAGACATTATGAATATCCAGGGAGATATTTTCATAGTTGATGAGGGTGGGAATCAATATTTGTCATAGGATGGGCATGTAGGCATGCTCTAAGGCCCGATTGCGTCTTACGATTACAGCTAATACCAAGGGATTATCAGTAACTCAGTAACTGTTGCAAAGTTTGTTGTCGATCAAAAGAAACAGGCGTTTTTGTTTATGTCGTTTAATTGTTGTATTAGTATCCTGTTGAGATCCTTGTTCCTTCAGTCATTTTCTTAGGGGAGGTAATTAAGTAGCCCATGCTATGGCACATAAAAGGCCAGTAGATTACTCAACGAGAGTTTGGGTCGGTACTGGTCCCTCTGATGTATTGGATATTGTAGCCTCGGATTTCATTACCGGGCTGCGTGATTTTTATATATTCGTTTTGTTCAAAAAAAAAAAAGTATTCTGTTGAGGTCATCGTGAGTATATGAAGAAATGATATATATGAAAGAAACATGATGCTTCTTTGTTGGATTGTGGCTGCTAGATTATTTAGTGACTTTCTTCTGTTTTCTTGGTGCAGGAGGAATATGGGATGTGCTTCACAATTCGTATGTAAAGGCTGGTCTGGCTTCGGCAGCTTTACTGGGACCTGGGAGAGGTTTGGTTTTGCCTTTCTATGTCAAACTCTATTAGCTGAATTAAGATTTTACACTGTAAGATGTACAGGTCTCTATTTATGTACCCTTTAGAGTCTGGGAATTTTTTTTTTTTTTTTAAAATCAGATCTTAAACCAAATATAGAAAGTTCTCAAGAATTAGACTAGCATTGTTTTTTGTACATCATACAATCTGAATTGTCAGAAAATTTAGTAGCCGCATCCACGTAATACAAATTGAGGATTTTGATGTCAGAAAAAAAATCTTTGCATGATGGAAATCTTGAAATCACTTGCTTGGGCAAGGAAATCACATTGTCTATGCCATAAACGGTTGGTCATGTCAGACTAGTGAGTTTGTGTTCAAAGATTGGCACCCTTCATCGGGAAATGCAGGTTTAGAGTTTTTCTGTTCTACAGTGGTTGTGACATGGTCTTACACTTACTGGTGAAAGACCAGGAAACCCATACCTTCTGGCTGTTTCTTTCACCGAAGCCAAGGTACCGACTAAGTTTGTATAGGAAATGCTTAATTTTTGTGGCCAACCCATTTCACTTGGTTGATTATCATTTATCAACTTCTAAAAATTTAACTTGCAACAATGACATGCTAAATTGCAACTTTAACGTTTTGTCAATCGGAGGATATGCGATCGTGAGTATTAAGAATGATAGATAGGTCACGAGATCAGTATTACGAGATCAGGAGATTTTATATTTGTAGAAATAATCTTGAGAATATTATTATATTAGGATTGTTTGATTCTATTATTTAATTTAATTTTCAATGTCATATGTAAACTCTCTCTGTTTAATTATCCTGATATTTGATCAAAGACTGATAGATCTTTTCAATTTTACAGAGTTGCTCTTTGACGGTGTCAGGGCATTTATGAAAGGTTCTCCAAATATGAATTCTCTTGTGGGTGTCGGATCTGTTGCCGCATTTATCTTAAGTGCTGTAAGACCCCTTTTCGGTTCATGACTCTGTCAATTAAAAAATGGTTTTTATGCTATTCGATTACATTTGTTTTTTATTATTTAACTGGCATTGTTTGTACTGAATTTCTCATATTATCTTGCATAGGTTTCACTTGTTAATCCCGAACTTGAGTGGAATGCATCATTCTTTGATGAACCGGTGAGTTATTACCTCCAAAAAATATGTTATTGTTGTGTTTTCCCATCTTCTTTCTAAATCTTTCTAAAAGTATGTTATGGCGTCCGTTTGTCGATTGTCAAACCTAGTCAAGTCCCTCCGTCCCAGCTCAAACGCCCCGTGGGATATTTGTAGTGGAATAAGAAAAATTGATATAGTAAGTTGAGTGGGATAATATTAGGGAAAAGGAGGAGAGAGGATGTGAGGATTAATAGAAGTAGGAGAGATAATGTGAGAGAGGATGTGATAATTTCATAAAAGTAGGAGAGAAAAATATGTCCCAAATAGATGGGGTGTTCGAGGTGTGACGTATGGAAATGGATATGGGGCGTTTGAGCTAGGAGGGAGTGAGTATTGTCTATCTATCCTCAGAAATTGTCTATTTACCTTGTCTGCTCCAACACTGTCAAAGTGTCAAATATCATCCGGTCATGAATCTATTCCAACCTAGGAAGGTCATGAATCTATTCCAACCTAGGAAGCACGGACACGCATTTTTGGGTAGCGTGTCGGTGTCCGACACGTGTCTGACACGCGATACGCTCGGACACGCTTGGAACACGTGTCTGACACGCAAAATTGTGTCCACAAATTTAAAAAGAATTAAAAATATATTGGACACGCTAAAGACACGTTCCCGACACCTGAATCTTACCAAAGGACACGCAAATGATATAACTCACTAGTACCCTTTTGTCATTTTGCGTACCCAAAGATGTTCTTGCTTAGCAACTCCCTTGTTTATAAAGTAGATGAGTACATGGATGAAACTATGATACGAAAGGAGAAAACTTTTGCTATATACTTGTGGCTATGTGTCAATTTATCTTTTGTTTGGTTTGTTTTATTTACTATTAATTACCTAATGAATTAATTAGCTTACTAATTACTCAAGAATTGTATAAAAACATATATAAAAAAATTTAATCAACGTATCTAGAAGCGTGTCGTATCTTAATTTTTTTGGAAAATCACGTATCTTCGTGTCCGTGTCGTGTCGTGTCCGTATCTCGTGTCCGTGTCGGTGCTTCCTAGATTCCAACTTTAACTATGAAATGATACATTGATGACACTTGAGAGTATGTACGTCTAGCCATAGCTCCAATGTGAAATTCTACTTGTTAAACAAACACGAATTCGTTTGACAGATAACTTGATGTTTCATTATATATTAAACCCGCATTTTTTTATGTGTTTGGTGGCCCAGGCAATCTGGATCTGATGATTAGTGGGTTGCTTCTGGATAATTTTTGCCTGTTGCGAGTTGTAGTTTGTAGGTGCTTACTTTTAATGCTATGTTATGGACAGAAGGACTAAAATCTAAGGATGATACTAAGGCTAAATTGGGATGTTCTCTTCTTAAGTCTTTATATATATGTATTGCTTTTATGGAGAGCCTTTTCCAGGGTCTTCCATAAACCTCAGTAAAAGCTGTTCCCAATGTTTTCTCAGCATATTCTCTTCTAAGATATCCTCAAAATTCTAGCATGCAGGTAATGCTACTTGGGTTCGTGCTTCTTGGACGTTCTCTGGAGGAGAGAGCCAGGATCAAGGCCTCAAGTGACATGAACGAACTTTTAGTAAGTGCATGTACTGTTGATTTTTCGATAAAGATTTGACTGAAATGCTATAGACAGGAGCCTTATGAGGCACTGGGATAATGTGTTGTTATTGCTGCTTTTGTTCTATTGACTGAAAAGCCAACTTGAGTCATTTTAAAGATTCATGGAAGCTGTCTCACAACATATGACTTATGTGTCATTTTGGACCATAATAATTGTTTGATGAAACTGTGAGGACTTTTTCGTGCTTGGTGAAGGAGTTCTTTGAACATATAATTTGCTGCTTCTTTGCTATAGAAAACTTAACCATTACATCTTATCTTCTTTAAAACATGTGGACCTTTTGGATAAGTAGAAACTAGAAAGTACAGCCCAACAGTGTCTTTTTTTCTTCTCTCTTCTTTCCTCTAGTGTTTCAACTGCTACTCTCTTTGTGTGTTGCACATGGAAGATGATTGACCATGAGAGATTTTTCAAGAGTAAATTGAGGTGTTTGCCATTATATCTCCTTTAATTTTTTTCTGATTAGTTTTTTGTTTTCTTTTTTTGGTAACTCATCTCTCGTGCTTCAAATTTTATAAAATTTATCGGTCGTCCTATGATTTAGGAGCATCTGGAACATAATCATGTTGAAGTGTTTTGGTGGACTCAAGCTTGATTGTTGAATCTGCCAAATTTTTCTCTCTTTTAGCAACAAAGAATTTGATTAATTTTTTTGAACTGCAGTCCCTGGTGTCTACTCAAGCAAGATTAGTTATTACATCATCAGAAAGTGATTCTACTACCAAGGCAGTACTCTCTTCTGATGCCATTTGCATGGAAGTGCCCACAGATGACATTCGAATTGGTGACAGTGTGCTGATTTTACCTGGAGAAACTATTCCTGTGGATGTAAGTTCATTTTCTCATATTGGTGCATCTGCTATCTGCTTGGCGCACCAATTAAGGTGTTGCCTTGTGATCGATAAGTCACGGGCTCAAGTCCTGGGAGCAGCCTCCTGTCCAAAAATGACAAGGAAAGGCTTACACCCTTGTGGTGGGACCCTTCCCTGGACCTCGCCTTGCAGGGACGCCAATGTGTGCCGGGCTGCCCTTTTAATGTTGTATCTGCTATTGCTAAAAGGGGAAATAAAAGATGGTAGAAAACTAATTCCATGCCTAATGATTTTTACCTGTGTATTTCACGGGACACAGGGCAAGGTTCTTGCTGGCAGAAGTGTTGTGGACGAATCTATGCTTACTGGAGAATCTCTTCCCGTTTTCAAGGAGGAAGGGCTTTTAGTGTCAGCTGGAACCATAAACTGGGTAATCATTTGTTGATGTCTTTGAAATCTTCATGATGAGATTATCTGCATCCCCTGGCACTAAAAGAAGCTACAACAGCCTTAGGCCTTCGCAATGCCTTTTTGTCATATTGATATAATCCATAATCTATACACCAGAACACCACTCATCTTTTTTTGCTGCCAACAAGAATTATTGTATGCACTGGGGTGTAAATAATGAAATTCCCTTTGGTAGAAATCCCTGGGGTGAAGCTCCCTTCTTGTAACCAAAAAAAAAAAGAGCTTCTTGAGTTTGTGGTTCTATCTTCTATATAGCTTCTCTATCATTAGCTTATTTCAAAATTCGACACCTGATTGAGTTTCCATTTGTTAAGAACTAGAACAAAAAAGGCTGTCTATGGCATGGGAGGGGGATGTATGCAGCCTTACCTGGGAAAACACAAAAGAGGCTGTTTGCGAATGACACGATAAAAATTGCATCGACCTACTGCTATTTTACAAGTACACAATCAGTTTAGTGATCCATTTTGCTATATACCATCACATCCCAAGCCAAAACATTTATACCGAGTCTTGGAAATGGAAATCAGTTTCCACCCAATGTAATTGAGGGTCTTTCAACTGTTTCCATATATTCGCTGAAGCTTCCTAATTAGAAATGAATATATTGATGGTGTGTATATTCTGATGTTTCCAGGATGGTCCATTGAGAATAGAAGCTATTTCCACAGGCTCCGATTCTACTATATCCAAGATTATTAACATGGTAAGTATGGATCCTTGGAAGTAAGCATGTTCAATTGTGTCACAGTAGATGTCCTGTCTTTACCAAAAAAAAAAAAAAAAAAAGACACACTAGATGTTCTGTTGCCCACTTATGTGACCATCTGGAAATAAAATTAAGAGCGCCGAGATTGCATGGTAGTTCATCACTAGAACTTAAGGGCCAAAAGGATATACTTGAGTTTTAAATGTGCACTAGCTACTTCTGTGGTATCTGCAAAGTTATGGGCAAAAAGTTTTTTTTTGAAAGCTTCCTCTATTGACCATTTACCTTCTGGTTGCTACTCTTGCACTGTAATCATTTACTGTCTTTGAGTTTATAGTAGGTTTTGCACTTCCTTGCTGATCTTGCTAGTCTTGGTGCAAAAAATATGTTGGTCATTCAATTCATTTTACCTAGATCCTAGTGAATAGATTAATTTGACAACTTCCTAGCGAGTGTTAAAAGACCCCTGTATCATGCCTAATTTTAGTGCACTGTGATTGATGACTGCCTTTGACTTTTACTTGACTCTGTATTTTCAGGTTGAAGATGCCCAAAGCAATGAAGCTCCAATACAGAGGCTTGCAGATTCAATTGCTGGACCATTTGTTTTCAGTGTCATGACTTTGTCCTTGGCAACTTTTGCGTTTTGGTATCCTTTAACTTCCTTTTGTAGATCTTTTCAGGCTGACAATATCTTGCCCAGTTGCCCTGCATATTGTGCTCTGACATAGTTAATAACATAGGAGTTGATCCTCATACGATGACCTGTAACATGTTGGGACCTCACTAGACAAAAATTATAGTTGGATGACATCATTTAAGAAAAAAATTCCCTCTAAGAGTGATTTTGTGCGACGCTTTCCTTTTACTTAGTAACTTAATGATAACCATGCTAACATTTAGTAAAGTTTCTGCTATCGGCTCTTGATCAGACTTGCGTGTTTCGATTGACTTTTGAGGCGACAATGTTTTCAAATAAAAGCTTGAGTTCTTCAGTGCGTGAAAAATAATATGCTTCTTTAGTTCAAGATAGGTTAAAACTCCCCCTGAACTAAACTCTGGAGATACTTTTTTTAGTTTTAGTGTAAGCTATTTCGTTCTGATCAGCTGAGACGTAAGGGCAGGGTAAGGCTACATATTTTTGGATAAATTTGGCCCACTAGTGGCTTATTTTGTATGAAAAGTAGTCTTATTAATCCATGTAAGGAACAAAAGAGAAATTCTTACAGAACAATTCCCTAGGGGACAAAAAGCACTTAGATGACATTCAAACTATCCATGACATCATCTTGATAACATTTCTTAGATCAAGCAAATATTCTAACTCTAACAATAAGCTTGATTTGGGTGATAATCCATTCCACTATGTCCCCAACATCACCAAAGATTCGAGAGTTACGCTCAAACCAAACCACACCACAGGTACCAGGACACAGTAGAACCATTTGTATTTCCATTGCCTCTTATTTCTCTGCCCCAAGTGCCAAATTATCTCTCCTCAGACTTTAATCCTGCCTTGTGGTACCAGTCCAAGATAGAGTTTTCTACCAAAGAGTGCGAAACTGCAGCGGAAAATAAGTACTTATGGTTTTCAGCAGCACTTTTGGTTTGAACTGCTAACGAGAATTATGCCTTGTTTACATAGGTTTTCCTTGTGGGAAGAGCTTCCTGACTAGCTAGATTCAAAATGAAACTGTGTTTTGGGAAATCGGCAGTTTTCCGATAATTGTTGAAGAGACAGTCAAGATCCTCTTTCTTCTGCATCTCGCGAGAAATCTTCCAAGATTCCGCTTCAGCAACTGCGGCCTTGACAGTGGGATCATCTTCGGGCATCATCTCATTTGTTTTTCTCTTCTTCGAACTAGTCCTAGTCTAGCCTGAGAAAGAAGCACATGAAGGATATTTGGTTTTGAACTTCTGTCTTCGCCATTGATGATAGAGAGTGAGAGAGTTGAGTGAAAATGTGGGGAGAACTTGAGGAGACAAAGACCGAGAAGTTAAGGAGACAGGCATTAATATCAGGGGGTGGAGATGATGAGATTGTGCCTGGAGATGTTTATGTGAGCGAGGCCGTGCTGATGCCTAAGCAGAATCTTGGAAAACTCAGAAGAGAGAGGATCTTGACTGTCACTTCAACGATAATGAGCCCTAAAATTCTCATATGCTGCCTTTAAATTGAACTTGCTACTTCGCCAGCTCATTCCATGAAAAGAAGTAAGTTGTTAGTAGAGAATGCAGAACCAGCAGTTTTTTTCATGATATCCCTGGCAATTAGAATCCCCTTCCAGCTCTCAGAATAAGTGGGTTTTGCCACTGTGTTCCAGCAGTCCTGGTTCCTGTGCTTTTAAGCTTTGGTCCAGCCAACCCACTAACCTGCTTGCATAGTCTGTATTTCCGCGAGAACTTCCTTAATTTTGAAGCTTGAAACCACCAATAGGAACTAGTTCATCTTCTAGATCCAAAAGGTAGTCGCTACAATGCTTGTTCAGCTGCTAGATAACGTGCTTGGGCAAGAAGTAACTTGCACATCATTAATTCTCTATCTTAAAGATGATAGAATTGATGAGTTGGACTCTTCCAGCATAGCAAGAGAGATTAGAGGACCAATGCTGAAAAGGGTTTTTAGCACTCAGTGAAGGAATGAAATTGCCGAGAGAAGGCTGCCTGGATGTATTTACATGACATATACGAAACTAGACTGTTATATAGAAAGGGAAAGGTTCCCTTGTGAAACCAGTGACTAACAGAATCTGGAAATTGAATCTGCAGAATCTGTCCCACCAATGACTTGAACCCCAAGGAATGTGTTATTTATTTACATGACATATACGAAACTATACTCTTATATATTCTATCAATTAGGGTTTAGGAGAAGAGAACTAGTAGGTAGTGACAGTGACTATATGGTTACGGGTATTGTTTGCATAGATGTTTTAATAAAAGACAGCGATGATATTATTCTGGATAAACTTAGCTTATTCTTAAGTGATTATCTGTGTTTGTAGGTTTACAGTTGGTGCGAAGATATTCCCTGATGTTTTACTTAATGACATTGCTGGTCCTGAGGGTAGTCCTTTGATCTTAAGTTTGAAGCTAGCTGTGGATGTCTTGGTGAGTTATAACTCACACTGACCTATGATAGAAAATTCTTCTATGCCTTATTCCTCTCTTTTTTGTTGCCCCCCTTTCTTGCTTTGTGCAAGGCTATGACTTGTTAAACATATTTCTGGGTGCAGCTCTACTTTTATCATATTATTCATTATCACCTTTGGTTTGGCTAAATAATTTGTTTCTATCTCAGTATCTGTCAGACAACTATCTACTAGATCAATGTATGTTTGCAATTTGTTTCTTCTTCAATCTTCCTCTCTAATGCTGTGATACAAAAGATATTTCGAGGCCAAAATACATTTAGGCTTTTTCAGTTTATGTAGGTGTTTATTAGGATGTTATTGTAGATACAATATCAATTCTCAACATATACTTCTACAGAACTTTTTGCCAATTTGAAGGTTCAAATTCTAATGTGTAGTAATTTTAGAAGTCAAATTGAAGGAAGCATGTTATATATGTAACCATTAAATTAATTTCTTCAAAACCAATGGCCATGCGATTGGGAAGCACCTTGTTGATCTAATGTACACTCTCGCTTCCACCTCTCTCAGGTAGTCTCCTGCCCCTGTGCGTTGGGCCTAGCCACGCCGACGGCAATCCTCGTGGGTACTTCTCTAGGTACTTGATCCTCCTTCTATCTTTTTGTTTTTTTTATTACTTTTCTGATAGAGTCAGGTATACCTCTGGGTAGTTGTCAATAGTTTATTTTGAAGGACCATAAAAAAAAACCTGGACTGTCAGGAGCGAGACAAGGACTTCTTTTAAGAGGAGGAGATGTGCTGGAGCGCCTGGCTAGCATCAATTATATAGCTTTTGACAAGGTGGTTATACGTAAACATAATTAATTCCGTTTTTCCCGAATTTTATAGCCTGTGAAGACTATTTTAAGAGTGACCCGCCAACATCTGACAAAATCGTTCTGCTAACTCATAGTTGTGCACTTGTGCCCTTTTTCAGACTGGAACTCTCACAGAAGGAAAACCTACTGTTTCAGCTGTTGTTTCTTTGGCTTATAATAGTTCAGAAATCCTTCAGCTTGCTGCTGCTGTGGAGAAAACAACATCACACCCACTAGCAAATGCCATTGTGAGTAAAGCAGAGTCATCTAGATTGCAGATTCCAGCCACAAAGGGTCAATTGACGGAGCCAGGTTTTGGAACTTTAGCTGAAGTAGATGGATGTTTGGTTGCAGTTGGTGCTTTGGATTGGGTTTGTGGTCGCTTTGAAAGGAAAAACAACCAAGCAGATATAAAAGTTTTGGAGCATGCTTTGATGCATGCACCAGTTAAATGCACTTCGTCGTTAGATAAATCAGAAACGGTGGTATATGTTGGACGTGAAGGTGAAGGTGTCATTGGTGCTATTGCAATATCTGATGTTCTAAGGCATGATGCTGAGATTACTGTGTCAAGGTACTTGAGTTTTCCCGAAAAATCTAGTTTACATGTTTTAAATTGGTGCATTTTTTTTTTGGAAAAATGTAAGAATTTTATCGAACAATCAAAGAATTACAGGCTAACAGAGGACAGACCCCAATGTTAGCAATAGGACATACACCCCCAACAACAATATCATAGGATCATGCATTCCTGTAACCAACATCTGTTTTTTAGACGATCTGAGTTTTTTCTTTAATCCTACTCTTAATTTTTTAACCAGAGATTCTGGCCTGATTATAGCCAACTCAAGTCTGCATATGTTGCGGGCCCACTGTATATGATAGATCAAGCTGCAAATTATTGCTTCAGCTACCTGATTGAACATGTAGAGCCAAATTTCTTCTTGCAGCACCATCTTATTGTGTCCACTTCTGGAAACTCAATTTTTGCATCAGTCTTTTATCAGGGCTAAACATATCCTACTGTACTTACAGAGTCATAGCAAAATCATAGATGCTGGTGAGTTTCAGAATTCAGTTGACACATCAGACAATAATCATCCTGGCATATGCCAAGTTTTTTCAATTTGCCTTTCAGCTGCATTCTTCCCTTCATTACTAACCAAGTGATAAATGCAGCTCTTGGGACAATGTTTCTTGGCCATATAAATTTTCCCCATGGGTGTTTGGGAAAATCACCACTTAACCACCTGTAGCCCTCAGCCACACTATAGCTTTTAGCAGTTCCAAGCCATTTAGCATTAGAGTATCCTGCTTGCATCTTTGTCTTCACTGAACATATCTTTTTCTAGCTCCAACTAGAATCCATTGGAGGAGAGTATTCCCCCAGCTAGTACCCCGTCAAATAATAACTGTCAACCCATTTTATCCATAGTGAGTCTGCTTTCTCATAAATCCAATAGACAAACTTCCCCAAACTTTCTCATATTCCACCTAAACAGGTCTCTGATCCCCCATTTCCCTGAGGCTTACAAATTTTCTCCCAAGCCACAAGAGGACTTCTTTCCATATAATCACATCCATTTTACAGAAAGTTCCTGCATATGGCTGAGATCTTTTTCAAAACCAGTTTAGGCAGCAGAAAAACTCGAGCCCATTAGTCATGTAAATGTAGTAGTACTGCTTTCACCAAGACAAGTCTACCAGCACAAGACAGCTTCGTAGTACCAACTGCTCAAATTCTCTGAACAATTCTGTCAGTCAGACTGTTACATTCCATGATAGACAGCCTACCTGCAGTTATGGGGACCTCTAGATATTTGAAAGGTTCACCTCTTCTAAATCCAGAAAATCCCAATATTTCAGTCATTGCATTTGATCCTAGCCCAGCAAAATATAATTCTGGTTTTGCAGCATTTGAGCATAAGCCTGAAGCTTTAGTGAAGGTGGAAAAGCCTCTTAGAATTAAAGCCACAGACTTAAATTCTCCTTTACAAAAGAGCAGCTTTCTTTCAGAAAGCATAAGTGATTGGATTTCAGCTTATGGCACATAAAATGAAATCTGAAATCTTTTTTGCTAGCAACCACATTCTAGATTCTGCTCAAGGCCTCGAGCATAAGTGGTGCATACTTTGCATGAAGATATTTTTCAGATTTCTTGTACAAACTTTATGTTTTGCTTTTTTGCTGGACTAATATATCATAGCGCGTCGCTTACTTCCATGTTAGTTGTGATTGGCAATTAGCTTGACCATCCTACACCTAAAAGGCAGAGATCCTAGAATCCCTGGGGGTCATGTATTTGGGGGCACAGAAAGCTGGATAGACTATCAATCTATCATCTGTCATAATCTGTCAAACACATACGGAAGACTTATCATTACTGTGGTCACCCAGAATACTTCAGTGGCCTATCGGGGTAGATGTTCCAAAAAGGACTTCTTGTGAAACTCTTGTTTCTGAAAATATTCTTGATGAGGCATGCTACCCCACATGCCCCAAAGACGTGTACAAGATGTAGTTTCTACTAATAGATGGACACCAAATAACAAATTGTATTAGCTATGTGTTTACGAAATTTTTCTTCTACTCAAGTGACAAGACTTAGATAAAAGTAAAAAACTATCACACCACTGATAAAGATTTTTTAACCTGGTGTTATCTGTAGCTTTGAGTGGCTTGACTTGAACTTCAGTATGCTGAGCTTGCTGTCTTTCCCTTATCTTGTAGGCTCAACGAACTAGGAATCAAAACCGTTCTCTTGTCAGGTGACAGGGAAGAGGCAGTTGCAAGCATCGCAAATATTGTTGGAATAAAGACTGAATTCGTGCAGTCATCCCTGACTCCACACAAGAAATCACAATATATATCAGATATTCAATCGTCAGGGCACCGTATCGCCATGGTACTAAACACCGTCCAAGCCTTCATTATTTTATGGCAAATATCCATGTATGCAATACTGTTCACTTTAGGAGCGAGCCCCAGTAAGCAACTTACGGATATAACATCTATTGTCCTCACAGCTCATCTTGAATTCTACAGCATAGATACTGTGGACTGTAGTTATGTGTTTATCTATATCCTTTCTTTTTCTAACTATAAGGATTCATGCAGGTTGGTGATGGGATAAACGATGCTCCCTCTTTGGCCCTTGCGGATGTTGGAATCGCTTTGAAGACTGGGACCCAAGAAAATGCTGCGTCTGATGCTGCTTCAATTGTACTTCTTGGAAACCGACTTTCTCAGGTAAGATCATCTGCTTATAATGTTAAAGAAGCAGCCCTTCTCACATCATTATCACATCTTTATGGCCTCAATTCTGAGACAGGCTGCTGAGAGCTATGTTGGATTGACCTGCTTTTATCTTATGTGATTTTCCGGTAGGACTGAAATTCTATGGTTGACTTAAATTTGTCCATAGTTTGTTCACCATCTCAGTCTCCTCAAGTGCCATGGCAAAATTCTCTACAACATTCTCCTATCAAAGTATTCTCAAGTGTGTTAGCTTAAATCAATTGCAGTTTCTGATTTTAAAAAGGTGGTCTTAAAAAGGACCATGTAAGTGGTTCAGCAACCTGTCCATGGTCTGCCAGGACACTTATTTAAAGGATGCAGTGTCTAAATTTTCATCTGATAGAAGTTCGGTTTCGGACATTGGTTTAGTAAACTTTTTCCTCCTTACTTGACCTTAATATTTGCAGGTGGTTGAAGCTGTTGATCTAGCGCGATCAACAATGGGAAAAGTGCACCAAAATTTATTGTGGGCTGTTGCATATAATGTCATTACAATACCTATAGCTGCTGGTTTACTCCTTCCCAGATTCGATTTTGCTATGACGCCTTCTTTATCAGGTAAAATCTCTCGTAAATGGTATCATCCACCTGTAGTAATACCAGTTTGTCATTGGCTCAATTACACCAACACAAAAAAAAACAAAGAAGAAGAAAAAAGAGGTCCTATAAGCTTTGAGAGTTTTCGTAGAAGTTGATTCTGGTGGATATATAAACTCTTTAGGCAGACCTCGCAGGAAAGTGTATTCATGGATGTCACGCCCTTCTGATCGGTAATGTAAAACCATTCTTGCATTATCATGCATCTGTTCTCTTAAAAAAATTAAACTGCTTAATTTTACTGCATCTGTTCTCTGAAAAAAATTATACTGCTTAATTTTGGCCATGAAAGAACAGAACTTCGTTTTTGTTTTGGGTCGAAATGTAGTGTGTGTTAATTTATGGTGATGTCTGAACTGATGATGTTGTGATACTCCTTCACTAAAAACAATTCTCGGTAGAGTTCACTATGACAAAGCTCCCAAATGTCCATTGCTGCCTGTAGTACCTAGCCTGTATCCTTATGTAGTATTGACTAACCATCCCTTTATCTGATTTCTATCAGGTGGATTGATGGCTTTGAGTTCAATATTCGTCGTCAGCAACTCTCTTCTACTACAGCTCCATGGTTCTAACAAAGACAAGAAAGAGCTGACACCAGAAATGAGCATCAGTACAAGCTTGAAATTATAGTCTTGCCTGTTTCTGTGAAGAATTGATACCTCTTACGGACCTACCAATGACAATTTAAGACCTCATGTTCCGAGTGATTGACGTCTGACGATGTTATCCTGGTATCACCTGCATATAGTTAAAAAGGTGTTGATATTGTACCAACACCGAAAGAGGCCCTGAAACACATGGTATTATTGGGGCCTGACTGCACAACTGTTAATTGATTTGATTTGGGGCATACTCGTATGGTCATCATATCTACTGGGACTAAGACCATTTCTCTATGACTATCAAGCTAAAGCTTTATCCGAGTGTATCCCTGGGCAGGTATTGCTGCATGTAAGACGCCTTACATGTGCTCGGCTTATGATAACTGGTAAATAATCCGCAGATTAAACATGGTTGTGAATTTTGGCTGGCATATAACTGTATTATCATTCCTATGTATTACTGGCAGAACCTGAAAACGTATAGCAAATTAAAGTACAGCAATTTCGCCAAATTGTATATCTGCATATGTTGTCGATGATATATTAGAGATTAACTTGGGAGTAAACTTCCGATTGTTTGCATTATATTACGAGAGCGGAAGCGTTGAAATAGCCATTGTTCCTCAACTAGTATCGAACAGAAAATAATGATGCAAGAACTTTCACTTTACTTTTTTTTTTTTTTTAACGGGGACTTTACGTTTTTATTGTGGCATGATTGAGCTGTATGTGAAGTCACATACCCCCTTCGTTCGCCTATAAAACGCGTATGGTCGGAACACAGCTTTTAAGAAAAATAGAATAAAGAATGAGTTTCAGAGTCCAGTTGGTGTAAAATTACACGTAGGTATGAACACACGTAAATAAAAAGTAGGAAGTTTATAGGCAAACGGGGGAAGTACTCCATATCACACCGTACTGTTCAAGCAGTTAAACTAGAGAAGCATCCAGATAGCATGGAAATGATAATATATGAAGTATGAACCGACAGCTTCTCTTGATGACGAATACTGAAATGGTATATCTTTCATCTGTATAAACTACATAACCGGAGCCGGGAGCCCAGTAGATTATGCAACGGAGTAGTTCGTCGATTATTTTTCATTTGTTAATATTTGATTTGCATTTTTGTAACATGTTTGAATAGTAAATAGTTGGATGTTGCTTTTAACAACCGGAGAAAGGTGATAAATTTTTTTCATTGTTATTATTAACTCAAGTATGTAGTGTAAAATAGGGTTTAAAAACTCTTAAACCATGAAAGCAGAGTCAGTTTATCATATAGTGTAACAGATTATCACTACTCTGGATTGATTATATGGGTATAGTTTGGGTAGATAAGTGCTTAGTTCTTAACTCTTGCGAAGTGATATGAAAAATAGGCTACTTCTAAACCGACACGACGTGGAGGACAAAGTACTCTACTCGTGCTAGTAAGTAACAACAGTACAACACCAACAACAATACACGATACAAGTACTACAGAAGATACAACGGACTATAAATAAAATTTTGTACGAGTATATGTTTAGATGACGAAAGTTTAATGGTTAAGCAGAGTGTTTTGTAGTGGCAAAATAGGGACCCAAGAAAAGGCTTAAATAAAAGAGTATAGTATCTCAAATATTAAATGGGGCACGTGATAGGGTAAGGAATGTTGATTGTGTGCTCAAATCAATCATCCGTTTGAGTTTGATACGAGTACAAATTACAATAACACGTATCGCATGTGACTCCGGGGACCGGCAGGGGTCCCCTTCTAACTTACGTTTCGCTATTTGGTCCCCCCCCCCTCTTGTGTACTGTACACTTCTACTCGTAACGGTTAATCGTTGTTCGCTTGTTTGTCTAATTGTTTTACGAGATTTACAATTCTTTGGCCGTATAATTTGTGCTCATATTTTAAGCTGGTATGGAGAGAGTAATCAAGTCGAATATAGTGGTGGAATTTGGCAAAAAGAAAAAAGACCAGGGAACAAGGTCTTGAATTTACCAACAAGTTTTGTTTTGTTTTTAAATTTGGGTCACTTCATATCATTTTCGAGTTTCACAAATCTAGTGATAATAACTGGTCAGGCCGGATCAGTTTTAACTTCTTTTTAGATGGCGTGATATAGGTCTAAGACAATCTATAGTTGAGTCGATTAAAGCTCGTATTTTGACGCGAGGCGTGTTTGTCAAGTATCATCTAACTGTGTCAAATACTGCGTCTCACTTGCTGGCTTGAGCCAACTAGCCAAGGACGTTAATGCCCAGTTGAGTTGGCCAGTTTGACCAGTTTGGAGATTTTGCCCTTAGAGGGAAGGGTCAAAGTAAAGAATCTGCACAGTATGACATGCCAAAGAGTCACACTCCTTAAATTAACCACTTCCCTCTTCCACACTTCCCTTGTGCTACTCAAATTGTGACGACGATGACCGGCCATGACCTATTTTGTGTTTTCTTTCCTTTAGTGGTGCGAAAATCTATCACTAATTATTTGAGTTTGCTGGACATTTTCAAGATGATTTTGAAGCAGAAGTTTAAGATCCGGTCTTTTCAAATTAGGAAAAAAAAACTAATAACTCTAACTGTTCATCAAATTTAGGGTTTGCATGTAACAACTTAGAAATCTTTGAATTTCGAGTATTTTTTTACTTAAATTAGTTAAAAGTAATGACATTTTAATGATTTGATTAGCTAGGGTCAGATTGGATTGGGAATGCGACTGCATTCTACCAGTTGGTTTGATACAATACTCGTATGAATTATTATTGGGCCATGCTGAACGGATTTAAACTTCCATTGTCATCAAATTGAGCAATTCCAACGTAAAGTCTATTTAATCGGACCGATTCGGGTTAGCTAGTGTTTAACAAACGTACTTTATGTTGGGTGTCGGATGAGCACCATTCCACAAGAATAGGCACGGTGGACCAGGCTCTAAAGCTTCCCATTAGTTCTGATTTTCAAGCGAATTCATATACTGTACTAGTACTCCGTATCATGTTCTGTGCATTGTTTCTACATTGGCTACAGTTCTAATTTCTAAACACATAAAAGAAGTGACATTTCCCAGAATGATAGCTTTAGGGGAAAACGAGTTTTTTTAAACGAAGGGTTTTTCTATGAGAGAGTCTTAATGTATATCCCTAATTTTTTATCCACATGTTCCACCATATTCTAATTTTCTCTCCTCAATCTCACCACATAAAAATACAAAATATACCCATACTACCCTCTATATATGTTTAGTAATGTATATCACATATACAAATAGCCTTACTCTTCTTCTATGGAGTGCCATGAGGACTCTGTAAGAATAATTAATTACAACATTTTTCAATAAAAATTTAATGTTATTTCTTAATAAAATCACTACACAATTTTAATTTTCACCTATCATACTACTATTAAAACGTCCACAACAACTCACGGTCTCTTCCAACAACAATTACTCCAACGGAAAATAACGAACAACCCACTTTAGACACCCTACAACCCAGCTACTAAACCCTTTCGGGACATGATTAAATGAGAGATACGATTTAAGGTTCCCTAAACCCTTTTCCGTTGAGGGCGTCGTTTTTTGTGCATGGGAATCACATAATAATATTGACATTAATTTTGTATGGAAAATAGAAAAAATTACTAAAATTTATTGTCATTTTGTTGAAAATAGTAGCATTAAATGTTATTATAGAGGGATGGGCACTTTTTAGAAAAATCCTTAAATCAAACCAAAATTTCATTAATATATAACCACGTTATTTACATCGAATATCATAATGATATACATATAATTGAGAGTACGATGTTTACAAAATGAGTTTTTGGTATATAGGAGCATTCAAATCCGAGACAACTTCCGTACAAGTTGATTTCTAAAATAGTATTCCCTTTATAAGCAACTTCCATGCAATTTGATTCACTCCATTATATGCCATGCTCCAAATTCAATTGCATTTTGCCATTGGCATGCCACTTGCAAACGAAAGGGAAAGGGAAAAAAAAAAACAAAAATATGGAGTATGACCTTCCCGAGAGATGGAAAAGAGAGGATTAACTTTAAATAAACGAAGGGTAATGAAGGGCGCTAAAGGTGGTGAAATTACCCCCAAAATTTACAGCATTTCATCATCATTGTCCGTTGTTTTTTTCCTGTGAAGTGAAATTGATATGAAATGTGTGAGTTTTTAGTTTATCGGTCATTATCATCAGCCCAAAATTTTGGTACAGTTAAAAGAGTTAGATGATGTGGACCTTTCTTATTTAGGGTCCCTCCCTCTATCTCCCTAGGCTCCCTACCCTACTTGTGCATATTCACCCTCATCTCATCTTTGTTTTTTTCTCTCTCTCTCTCTCTCTCTTTCTCTCTCTCTCTCTCTCTCTCTTTCTCTCTCTTACCCTTTTACCCACTGATTCTTTTACCTGTTTCTCTCTTGCCAGTTTCCTCTCTTTGCAAAAGTCATCCTCTTTAAGTCTTACCCAGCCTTTCATCACATTCTATATACTCTCCCATACCTTGATTCCAAAACCATCTCAAATCATTTTCTGAAAGGCCATTTTGTTTTTTAAAGGCCAGTGTAATTGTCTAAATACTTGCTTAACAATGCTCAATTTCACGGATATGGTATGAGTGAAACTAACATGATCCAAATCCGACCCGACTCAATCGAGACCTGGCAAATTGACCTGCATACCTCCGCCCCGAATGAGCCAATCGAGATAAGCACATTGAAGAACCCAAATCCTACCCCTGACCTGGAAATGTTCTAATCTGATCCAAAAGTGACTCGGATATTACTTGACCCCAAACTGACCTAAACCAAACTTGACGTGACATAGATATACTAGACCTATATAGGACCTGGCTTACCCTAACATGAGCGGAATCACAATAACAATCACTTAATTTGTAACCTAAATACTTGGGACTCAAGATGTTATAAACTTACACTCTTACGGTGATAAAGTTATTATTAAAATGTTGACACTAATAAACATCAGAAAAAATGAGCTTTTGATTATGATGAGAAGTAAAAAATGATATCATCTGGGGTACCCTAAGATTCCATGGTCTACCCACGGTACCCCTTAAATTTCAGGGTTATCTAGTATTCTAGTATACCTTTGAGGTTTGTTTTTCTATACTTTTTAGTCATTTTCCAGTTATTGCACAAGATAATTACCAACTAAACTTTTTTCTATTAAAAAAGTGAGATTTATAAAAATAGGAATCACAAGTATTAAATCTAATCCTATCTTATCTTGTCTTATATCTCTATAGAAAATTGGGTTGGGTAAGTGTGTATAGATAGCTTCAAAAACAAGTAATTCATATTCATTGAATCAAAATTTTAGGAAATTAGATGTTTACATTAGATTAAAAATGTTCAAGTAATCTAAGTTGAGTTCACACACTACATATCAATGAGCCTAAAAAATTGTCCCATGTGCTAATCATCATAGAGAATAAACAAAATTATTTAATGTTTAAAACAAATATGCACTACATAATATTTTGAGGGGATGTATATAGTATAGCATTAGCATAATACTAAAATATGCATGAGTTCCTGTAAAAAGAATGTGCATATTTTTTTTGGGAATGAGGATACGATTAACATAGTAATATAAATATAATTAAGTTGATGAAACCTTATGAATGTATATTACGGATATTGAAGCATAGCTAATAATACACGGGTAACTGTAGACGGGTCATATGAAAGTATAGTATAAAGACAATACAAATCCAATACATGATAATCTATTATCACTAAAGTATTATTGAATGAGTTTTCACATTATTGTGGTCGTGACCAAAATAACTACTTAAAAAAAGATACTTTTAATTTAGTTTCTTCATTTACATAAATTGAAAAAATACACAGTATTCATGCGAAGCACGAGATAATTTATAGTGTATATATATATAAAGAGAGTTTTTTGTAAAGATTCGAGAGAGTCTAACAAAAGAGGTACACCGAGGGAATCCAAAAAAATGAAAAATATGCATTGTATATAAGGATGGCAATTTCACCCGAACTCACCCACCACCCGATCCACCCGAGCATTTTAAACGGATGAAAACCCGACTTATATGAATGATAGGCGGATTCGGATGAATCGGGTTCGGGTGACGGGTCGGATTCGGGTGACCATATCTCATCCGTTTCACCCGTGTAATTTTTAAAAATATAGTTTTTAATTGTTTTAAATATTCTTATAAATAGGCAATAGCTTATTACTAGCTTAGCCGAAAAAAATATTGTACTAAGAACATAGACTGGGCTCATGTTGTCGCAACAATTGGTTGAAGGAGGTGGACAAAGCTTAGCTTATCATTTAGTTGTTACAAAATGGGATCTTTGGGCCCTGCCATACGAGCATTTGGGCTTTATTTTGGATGGGTTTTTTTTCGGCCTAATGGCTGGTCATGATTGGGATCACCCGTTTATCACCCGATTCCACCCCGACTATTTCGCCGGTGATAGATGGATCAAAATCGGGTGAAGCCTTACGCGGGTGATGGATGGATCTGGTGAGGCCAAATTATACGGGGTGACGGATCGGGTGACGGATCGGGTGAGGCTTCACCCGACCCGAATCCGACCCGTTGCCATCCCTAATTGTATATAGAATCCTTGATTTTGTGAGACTCTTTCATAAGACCATATTCATTGGGGGTCTCAAGACGAGTCTCAAAGAGGAGAGAAAGGGTTTTTTTTCCAATGGAGAATAATTTGACGGGTCTTATTTTTAGAGACGGTCTCATTGTCAATGAGACCCTACTTTCGCCAAAAATAGATTTTTTAAATAATTTAATATGTTTTAAGTTTCACTATAGAGACCCATGTTAAAATCTTATACTAATGAAGTATAAGGTCTCAAAGTGAGTCTCAGATTAAAAAAAAACATATTTTGGAAATAATTTGTATTACCAATAAAGATGCTCTAAAGGTATCGAATATATTTACGACATAGTTATATTACTCATAACAGTGGTTACGTGTATCAAAAAATCTCGAAATATATCTCATTAGATTTGTTTCGAAATGTTCCTCAATTTAAGACCCATTTACACTTTTTTTCGATATGAAAAAAAGTTTAGTTATACATTTAGTAGAATTTTTGGTTTTTGAAGAGCTCGGAGAGAGACCAAAATAAGAGAAATGGTAAGATATTACTCTAGTTATTTTAATTTGCAACATATCTTATCTTCTTATACATTTATAAACGAAGATTTTTTCGTGGGCATTGAAGGAATTAATTTATGTTATGAAATTGTTGTTATATACCATATGTGAATTTATGGTATTCATCATTAAAAAAAAATCTTATATTAGTTACGGAAATTTAGTGTACCATATATAATCTTATGGTAATAATGAAAATAAACTTATGGTAACCAAGTCATGAAGATATGACATTTTCATAATAATAAAATTATTTTATATGTTATGGTAAAATAATATTCCATATGTCAAAAGTCTAATATGACACTTACTGCATTTTTGTACATATAAGCACACAAAAAATACCTTTAAATTTGAGATACTAATACTAATAACAATAAGTCACCCTACTATAATAGAAGTTGTTTAACTTATTCAAATGAATTTATCAATACTAACAATTATAAGTCAACTTTATTGAATCGGTGAAAACCCATAATAATTATTTTCCATAAATAATTATACTACTCTAGGATAATTTATTACCATATCCTAACCGATAATTATATTTAATGCTATTTTTATGTTCTATCCAATTAATGAATGCCAAGTGTCGTTATAAGATAGACTTGGTTTTAGGTTTTAATATATAGTATTAGATTAGATAGTGAGATAATATTCCATACGTCAAACTTACATTTTAATACGTGAGAAAAAAATATGACGACATTATTATCTACATTTTGGTAAATATAAGAACCAAATGTTTACTTTTTAATAGTAAACTTCGAATTAGAGATCGTAATACTAATCGTGATAAGTTACTCATCTACTATAGGCGGATAGTAATTAAACTTATATAGTAATTTACCAATACTATTAAGTAGGAGTATAAGTCAATTATGTTCCTCTATGCGTTATTCTATAAGTCTATTTTTTTTTCTAATTTATGTTTTTTTTCTATGTATAAAAAATTGACCACAGTCTACGAATAAAGACATTTTTTTTTAGTGAATATTATTTTATCTGCATCCAACTTTGAGCTGCGCTATTTATGCGTCTAGAGTTAATGAAATCTTATTACAGTTTTTGGTGAATAAAAATTTCATTTGTGAATAAAAAAATTCATATATAAGTAAGGGAAGATAGTAACAAATCCATATATGCAAGTGTATGGTAATTATGAAATGGTAAAATAATACAAAAGTTTTTTCTTTTGGTTAAGGAAAGATTCAATTCCAAATTTGAGTTTATCGTAACCATAAAAACAGACATTGCCTACTTTGAGTCCATACCAAAATGGACGATTTCATTTTGCAATATAAGGTTTTGGGTATTGGTTTCGCCAAAAAAAAAATAAAAATATATCAGACCTATTTACTTAAAGTTGTGCTTATTTGGTTGGTATCTACTTTCATAAAATTTTAATTTTGTAACTTTTAGTTTTCTATTAAATATTTTTTTTTCTTTTTAAAGTCTCACCTCCAAAATGATATTGAAACGTATTTTGATAATTTTATATATATATATATATATATATATATATATATATATATATATATATATATATAATATTATCATCATCATTGTCATATTTTTATTTGCATATTATTATTTTTCTATAATTGTCATCTTGCATTTTAATCAATGCATCATGATAGACTATAGTTAAAAACATTTTGTTGTAAAAATGGTAAAACCAAGAGAACATCAACCCACCTTAGCTTGAGGTTATTTGCATGAAAATTGATTATGTCATGATCATTTAGGTTCTGTAGGACCTGATGAAGTTATTTGATTAAATGAGAAGTTATTTGATCTGATATAAACATTTTTCAGATGTCAATTGATCTAACAAGTTAATTAATAAAGAATTTATGTGGTGTTTACTCGAGGAGATGTGCCTTTGTGGTGGCTGTAATAAACACCATGGATTTCTTCTCAAACATTTCGGGCCTCCAAGCTAACGCAATGAAGATTGAAACTTACTTTTCTGGAATTAATGTTGATTTGAAGAAGGAAATGCTCCAAACAACTCTTTTCCAAGAGGGTAAGTTTCCTTTTCGATATTTGGACATTCCACTGAATTCAGCGAAAATCAGGAACCATGTGTATGACCAGCTCCTAGCAAAGCTCAAAAATCATCTGCAACACTAGTCTTTTATTTTTCTGTCATAAGCGGGAAAAGTCCAACTCATCAACTCGGTAGTTTTTGGCATCAATAACTACTGGCGTAACGTTGTTCTTTTTCCAGAGGGCATCATTAAGAAGCTGAACAAAATGTGTAGAGGGTTTCTTTGAATATAGATGAGGGTCAGAGAAGTATAATCTACAAGAGTTGGGCTAGTTCTTGTGCTCCAAGGGAAGATGGGGGTTTCTGTATAAAGGAAGTGCTAGCTTGGAATAAAGCTTTGATCTCAAAGTTGCTTTGGGTAATTGACAATGGAATTAGCAACATTTGGTCTCACTGGATCTCATCATACACTTGCAAAAACGCAAGCATTTGGGAGGTGAAACACAAGCAAAGTGATGCAGAAGGTTTAGCAAGTATGCTCACCATCAGAGACACAATAGTGGAGAAAACAGGGTCTTTCCAGAATGCCAAAGCATTGATTGCAACTTGGAGTGAAAAGGGGAAGTTTTCTGTCAAAAAAGCTTATGAGTTTTTCAGAGAAAAATTCCCAAAAATGAAAGGCAGCAGGATAGTATGGAATGGGATTAATCTCCCTCAGCACTCGTTTATAGCCACCTCAGCAATTCAGAATAAGCTCCCCACGGTTGACAACTTTTGTAAGCGAGGGTTGGCTCTGGTAAAGAAGTGTGTTTTATGTAAAAGAGCAGCAGAAACGAGCCCTCGTCTCTTCTTTGAGTGTGATTTCTCTAGAGAAATTTGGAGGAAATTGCTAAACTGGACGAAGATTGGTAGGAAAGAATGGAGCTTGAAGAGGGAAATTAGGCAATTAAGGAAGATCAAGACGAGAGGAATTTGGCGGAAAATATGGCATATATGTAGCCTCAGCACGGCTGTGTATGTCATTTGGCAAGAACGAAACAATAGGATCTTTCGGAAAATTGAATGTACAATCCCGGAAACAGAGAGGAAAATACATTTCATTGTTAGTGTTAAAATCCTTTCTTGGGTTAAGGATATTTGGTATAATGATGTAGTTGATAGTCTAATTTCTTAGACTAATGACTTTATTTTTTGTAAGAGTTTTTCGACTTTTTCCCCCTTTGAGGGTGAATAAAAGTCTCACTATTTTCTTGCAAAAAATAATAATTAATAAATAATTTTAATTACTTAGGGAATCTTAGCTTGAGGTTATTTGCATGACAATTGATTATGTATTGGTTATTTCGATTTTGTATGATGTGAAACTACATTATTAAATCTGAAATTGTTTGATCTGATTTGCACATTTCAGATGTCAAATTATCTAAATTAATAAGAAAATACCTGAATTTAGTTAGGTGAGCTATGCCTTAATGGACGGATTTAATCTATATGAGTAGGTCTCTTTACAGTAAAACTATTACTATCAACCAAAATTATTAGGTCAACCACCTTAACGTAATCTTCTTAGAAACTCAACTATTTTTTTTGTATCGAATGCGTCTGGAAATGAGAAAAAATACACAACGCAAATGAAATTTTCCTAGAGTTTTGAGAAAGTTTATGGACATTCCTAAAATATATACGGAGTAATATTGAATTATAAATATCTTCTATTTATTGACAGATGGATACATTTATAGTCATCATAATAAAAATGAGAATATAAAATATACATAATAATTACGTACTTCGTATTCACCACAAGTCTATATTCATCCTCTATCAGTAATGATCTTAAATTAAACCTTGTTTACCTATATTGTAATGATTTCAGTAATGAATGGTGCGTATATATTATAATAGTTTTAATGCAACCGTGCAACACACGGGTTTTAAACTAGTATATAATTAGTTAGAAACATTCCTCTGTGAATTTATGAGACGACACTTTGTTTATATCAGGGAACAAATTCTTCAATAATTCCAAGCATTGTCAACAACGCTAAGGGATCTCCGATACAGTGATGTAGTAGTGTAACGATGAATTTATGAAGAAAATGATATAATTGTTTTTATTGATGGGTGATATTATTGTTCCTTCTTTCTCAATGAATAGTTTATGGGTCCTTTTGATTAAATTTTCTTTTCGTTTTGTCCCCCCTTGCTACTGAATATAAGTCATAATAATTGTTCACGAAAAAAGACAATTTTGTTCTTACGAGATTGCATGGGAAGAATTTCGTTGGAATCCATCATATTTGTGTACATAGAGTGCCATATTGGCATATTGCCAATGCCATGCAATGGTTGTGAATTTGTGATCTAGCTAACAAACTAGCATATATGAAAACAAAATATGTTCCGGTTGCTTATCTTGACTTGATTGGTTGTACTTTTTCCATGCTTTTTACTTGTTAATATTTTGTTTAAATATATCTCGTGTATTTTAGACATATAATATATAACTAATTTTTACCCGTGTAAATGCACGGAAATTCTAAATGCTTACTTAAAAATACTATTATGTCATGTTACTTTTGAAATACTAAAAAAAATCAACCTTTGCAAATTTAAATCTAATTATTTATAAATATAAATTTAAAATTTACTGAGATAATAATAACACCGTACCGATAAGAATTCAAAACAACATCAAATATAATACACACTCTAACTTTCTTTAAACACCACATACTCAATTCCTTTTGCTAAGGAGGGAGTACACAATAATTAGACATAGCGAGTTAGATAGGAATCTTAGCAAAATTTCCATGCAATTTTTTTGGAACTTAGTTTAACTGATTAGTATGTACACCCTCCTCAATTAAGTTGTGTATTGGATATGGGGTGTTTAAAGAAAGACGGATAGAGTATTGGGTTTTTGTAATTTTTGTAAACCCGCCAACACCTATTACGACCCGCTCTTATTTCGTCAAGAACCATTTTTTATGAATCGAATCCGTTTGTTACCCGATCGACTCGTTGACTCGTATTTAAAACAAAATTAGGACAAATTTTAGTCTTATATATGGTTGATTCTAAAAGTCCAATCGCGACCCAAACTTGTATTTGATCCGACATGTAGCGAACTGGCCAATAATATTTAACCTAATCCTACTCGTTTAATAGGTCTACTTGTATGTGATTTTATTTGTTTTAAAAAGTAAGTAGAATCTAAAATCTAGAAACTCTCATTCACCTCCCTAATCTCTTACCAACTAATTGATCTCCTACCCCACCCCTTCACCACTCGTTGACTATTGTACTCGACAAACCTTATGATGCTGTTAGTTGACTCCCTCCCCGGTCGATTTTCTTATGCATTCCAACAATCCGTTGTTAGATCGTATACACAGACCTCAACATAACAAATCTCACTCATATTACAAACTTTCCTAATTGACAGTCCCACTTCACCCACTTCCTTATCTAAGCTAACACCCTACGACTCGACAACATTTTATTCGACACCCAGTTGCCCCCAGTCAAATGTTTTAGCCAGCTCTTAATTTTTGCAAACTTCTTACCTGACTTCTTAATCTGCACTTCAACACTCGTCACATTTTATAACCGATATCCAAATTGGGATTCAATTTTGTTTGATTAACTGTAAGTTCCGACAAAGATTACTTAAATGGAACATACATAAACCACAAAATTGAATAAGAAAAAGTCTTATTGGTTTATATATTTAATGTAACGAATTCTTGATACATTTTTCAAGTAAGAAAAAAGCTATTTGGAAAGTGGTTTGACTATATCATGACAATTTTAAAAGGCGATTTAATATGTGGAAGATCACACCACCTATTAACAAAGAAAGAAAAGATATCATACTCCCTCCATAAAAAATATTAGTAGTTCTCTTTGTTCGATAAAGTGGTTTTACTGCCTTATATTTGTACATCTATACAGATGAAAATTATAAAAAAATATTTATGTGATAGGATTTTTCGCTACAAACCTAACAATATAGGTTTCATAAAATTTGGCCAAATACTTTTTTCTTTATATTAATGGTCAAATCGCCGTCTCAAAATGTGAGAACAACTTATATATACTTTTGTGGAGGGGAGTTAGGCCCTGTTTGATATGACTTAATAAAAGTAGTATTCAAATCAGCTCAGAATCATTCAAATCAGATCAAAATTGCTCAAATAATGTTCAATGAATTTGGTCCATTATTGATACAAATCCATTGAAATTCAATCAAATTTTCAACAAATTTTTATCAGAAAGACCAGTTCAGAGTCATTCAATTAGATAAGATTATATTAGGAGCAATCAAATCAAATCAAATCAAATTAGATAAAAAAAATGCAATCCTATCAAACGGGGCTTACCTGTATCATTTTATTCTTGGTTATAAAATATATGTTTTGTACATCATTTTATTTTTGTTCATATAAGATATCATATTATTTATTACAAAATGTATCATTTAATTAATATCTAATTTCAATGAAATCTGCTAAGATACCATTGGAATATACGGATTGATTTGTACCCAATCAAATGCCAGTTTTTGTACTTTTGCCACCTCCATTTTATTTGTTGTCTATGTCAAATTTTGATGCACACAATTATTAAAAGTAATAAATTTAGATTTCATATGAAACAATGTCTTAATTAATTATTACGTTATTATTGGCCAAATATCAATCTTATTAAAATATAATTATTGGTACGCATATGAAACTCAAATGCATATGTTAAAGGATTCTAGCTATAGAGTACACATATAGACGAAAATGTGCGGATGATTGTTTTTCCGTATCACAAATGCTAGGAGGGCATATGTAGACAAATAAAAAAGTGTTTATGATTAGTTTGTAGTAAAAATGATCAAAGGTGTATTAAGTTTAGTTGCATAAATTAGGAAATGATGGATGATAAGGTAAGAGAGAAACTTAAGTTTTTTTTTTAATTATTAATTTTATTTGGAAATAAATCAATTTAAATTTATTCACATTGATAAATTCGTAACAATGTTGATTTTACTATCAGTGTCATAAATCTAGCCAATATGTTAAATTTACTACAGAACCATATTTTTTTACTAATTGTCATTTTTTATTTACCACACTTGATTATGCTATAAATTTTTTTCCATTGTCTATATATAAAACTCTTAGGATCATCATTTCCGTAATAATTGAGAATTAGTTTGGAAAAACAAATCTTTCCTATATCGATAAATTCACATAATTTAGCTTGAAAAGGATGTTAGAACCATGTTAACTATTATTATCACCTAACAAAATGTGGCCTTATATATAACAATACAAACCAACAAATTATTGCCAACTTCCAAATATGTGACAACCTCATGTCACTAGTACTAGTCTGTAATTGTTTTCTAATCTCTCTCGCGGCACGTAATTGAAATCCAAATAATTGTCAATTTGTCATGTTCAAGTGTTCCACTTTATTTTTTTTTTCTTTTTTTTTTGTTTTGTTTTTTATGTCATGTAGTATGCCGTAAAGAAGGATTTTGCTATGGGAAAAAATTCATCAAATTAGTAAAATTTTTCTTATTAGAAGCTAGTTCTAATGCTCTCTGTTGTTTTTAAGCAATAGAAGTCACATGAGGTTTCAGGTTTGCATATCCGATCCATATTATTAATTAATATGAACAAGATCAAATTTGTAAATCTTATAGTTAAATTCTGATAAATGTCTACGAGTATATATATCAGAGATCAAATTATATGAAAATACTTATTTTTGGGACATAAATTTTTTTTTGGGGGCGTAGGAGCAAAGTTATATGTAGATTACATACACCAACATTTGGGAGTGATTTGTACACTATCAAAATTGCGACATAACAGTTCATACTCTTCTCGTATCTCAATGCTCCCGCTTGTTCTCTTATACTCCTAATGCAAGGGGCTATAACTTACTAGTATTATTTCCCGAATACTCCTAATTTGGCCTTTAGATTTGACAATCAAAACACATAAGAGATAGTAGATTGTTAGCTCATTGACTTATAAAGATTTTCCCCAAATTTAGTTGTTGATTATATTTTGAAAATGCTTCTATATTAGACATGAACATAGTTAAAATGTATGCTAATTCTTGAAAATTCTACCATCACATAATTTTGTGCTCATATTTGGTGGATTTTTCTTCCTTCAAACATGTACTTGCTATAGCTCAGCACTAGTCACCACCCTCCATTTCTTTGCTTGCAAACAAGAGCAGTGAAAGTGAGGACTATTGTTCAAACTCAAAACAGAAAATAAGGAAAAAAGATGATGTTGTCCTTGCAAAAGCATAACTACTAGAACTAGAACTAAAATCAATAAATGTGAAATGATGAGAAGCCCCCCACCCCAATCAAGCCTTAAAAACCAAAATAATTATTTCAAACCTACCATTCTCCCAAAAGTTACACAAAAGAAGCAAGACACAATTTCCCTCACCACAACACCCAACAAAACTCAAATTTAATTAGTTTTAGACAAAATCATATACCACTAATTCCATATTAGTCTTCAAATTGAGTTACATTTCCTATATCGCAAAGTCTCATAAAAGACGGTCTTTCAATAATTTATTAAAATACCATTATCCAGTGTTACAACTTACAATGTACATCTCTTTACCTTGCATGTAACCACACAATAATACTTTTAGTGATTGTATTAGTTTACTATTATAAATTACATTATCTATAATTTTGGAGGATCACATGATATAAATTAGCTAAAATTAATAAAGTAACCCCTTTGCAAATTGTAGATTAAGTGTCAAGGTCCTTAACTAACAAAAATTACCAAAAGTAGTATAATGATCACTATTTGTAGCATTACAATATAAATAACATGGTTGATCTCTCAATAAATTATTAAGAGACGATTCCCATATGACCTATCGTGTTCCTGTATTTATAGTCGAATGTTCGTTAAAAATAATTAGAGTTAGCTTATCTAACGCTAAATTCACCAACATATATAGGTGCAACAACGTATATGCATCACACACAAACTTATTGTGCTCTAGTGTTAATCTGAATCTCTAAGCCATATCATGCAACATCAGTTCAGTAATTACCAATTAGTACCCCTTGAACACATAGTTGAGTTGTTTATTTGAAGAAGAATATATAGTTAAGTTGACACGTGGTTCAATTCAACCAATTTATTTATCAGTTTGGGTTTCATTGAGTTGATTTTATTTTGGCAATATAAAAACGGCAAATTTACATGGTGACCCTGAGTTTTGCAAGATTGCACGTGGTAACCCAAATTTTAAGTTTCTGCACACGGTGACCCTGATCTATGCATTTTGTGCACGTGGTGACCCTATATGTTAACGTTGTTAGAAGTCGTTAAGTTTTTGTCAAATTAAACTCTAATATCATTTTTTGGAGGTAGCAATTAGTTATTTACACCTCATCCAACATTAACTTAATATCGTATTAGCACATAGTTAGCTTCAATTAACTGAACTTTTTTAATAAAAAATTGTAGATTAGAACTTAATTATGGCATAACTTAACGGAATTCTAACGGTATTAAAATATAGGGTTACCGCGTGCACAAAAGGCATAGTTCAGGGTTACCGTGTGCAGAAACTTAAAATTTAGGCCACCACGTGCAATCTTGCAAAACTCGGGGTCACCACGTGAATTTTCCGATATAAAAATGACGAAATTTACTATAATTAGTAATAAAACAAAATAAAAAGAATCTATGCATATCACGTTTTTTAAAAAAAAAATCTCATTTTTCATTTTATTTTTCTAAAGAAAATACTCTTTCCATTTCAATATATACGACGTTTTCAAGTTACGAAACACTTTTTTGACCTTCGATATCTCTCAAAATATAAGGGTAAAAATTATGAAATTATGATCTTGTGAAAGTATATTTCATAACGAATCCAATGGTATAATTTTTATAATTTTTTCCTAGATATTTTTTTATGAAACTGGAAGTCAAAATTTGTCTCGTAACTCGAAAACGTCATATATATTAAGGTGGAGGGAGTATGGTATAGTAAGGAATAATTCTACGCTTTTTATAGCTGAACGAAAGGAGTACTCCGTAGACCGGTAGCTAAACAAAAGTTCAACTTGACTAATACGCTTGATTATTGTTTGATAGAATTAAGATAGAGAATTACTCCTAATTACTTGGAATGATAAACAAAATTAAGTTTTTACTATCTAGAAAGAAGAGATAAAGAGTTAAAAAGGGATTGGTGTCAAGTCGAAAAAGTATGCAGAGCTGCTCAGGCTAGAGAGAGAAAGAGAGAGAGTGTACTATACTACTCTACTATTACTACCATCTTTCTCTCTCACACTCTTTTTACACTTTCTCTCTCTACTGCAGAAAAATATACAGCTAGCTGCATCTGCCACAAAGCCTAACCCAAGAAAGCGACTTCTCTCTTTCTCTCTCCTCTCTCATCAATGGGGAGAAGAAGAGAGAGAGAGAGAGAGAGACTCACACATAAATCCATCCCCCAAAAATTACACAAAAAACCCACATTAATACTCACTTACTAGTTACTACTGTGTAGTGTGTACTGTAGTGTATTGTAGACTCTACAACATTAATACATCTGCAGCAGAGAGATAAATTTTAAGAGAGAGAGAGAGAGGGAAAATTGTACAACGTATATACCCCAGAACGAAAACTCTAGCAGCAGGCAGCAGACCCTTTTAATCCTTTTTACTTTTATCACTTTCTCTCTCTCCTCAAAATTTATTACATAATTGTAATAAGCACAGAAAATGCACAACTTGTTGTTATTGTCCTCTTTTGTTTTTGCTCTCCCTCCCCAGTTTTTTTTTTCTTCTTGTACTTCTTTTACAATGCTAACAACTTCTTAGAGAAGAAATGTTGGTTTTTTTCTTCTTCTGGGTTTCAAAAGGTTGAATTTTGAACTTCTAAAGTTGTGATTTTTTGAGTGTCATTTGAAAAACTGGAAGTGGGTTTTTCTGGGTTTTTTTCATGGGGAAAAGGGTTGGATTTTCAACTTAAAAAAGTTTCAATCTTGGGTGTTTAATTTTTTTTTTTATTGAGTAATTTGGCTAAAAAAAACACAAAAAATGGAGGTGGGTTTTTCTGGGTTTTTGCAAATGAGAAGAAGAAGAA
Organism: Spergularia marina; assembly: GCA_963680865.1. NCBI lineage: Eukaryota > Viridiplantae > Streptophyta > Magnoliopsida > Caryophyllales > Caryophyllaceae > Spergularia > Spergularia marina. The sequence goes on along the minus strand of OY804560.1, from coordinate 14,698,369 downwards.
GTTGTGTTTCTGCTTTTCTTCTTCTATTCTCTCTCCTCTTCTCTAGCTTAGCTTCTGTGGATTCTGATGATGGTGAGTTCTTCTTCTTCTACTAATTAATTAACTTTCTATCTCTGCAATGTATTTTTTTTAATTAATTAATTAATCAATCAATCAATGTGTCTCTCTATCTGCGTTAACCAATTAATTAATTCACCTACTTTCTGTTTAATTAATATATTAATGTCACTTTTTTGTAATTAATCTTCTTCTTTCTTTACTATTTAGTACTATTAAACTTTTGAAAGAGTAGAATATGAATGTCATCTCAATATTCTTCTGTTTGTTTAAGTAGTATTTTTTTTTGTAAATTAACTTTTGTTGTCTTCTCTCTTACTAAAATAATATTCACCAAATCTTTGTATAGCTTCAATCATATAAAAATACATGGTTGTTATTGTCGTTAGATTGGGTAACAACTAACATAATTTTGAGCCGTTTTTTTTTTCCTATTTTATGGTACTAAAGGTTTAGTCTTGTCATTTGAGTATTTTTTTCTAATTATATTGGTGGTTCCATCTATTTTTATGATTAGTCTTTGTTCCCACTTTTTTGGGTAGGTGAATATGCCTTTTTTTTAATGTCTAATAATCATTTTTTCACTTTGCTATGAATTTTGTTGTAATGGAATTTTTTTGTATAAATTTGGTCTAATTATTATTGGTTATTTCAATGATGTGAAAAAGGGGCAACATTGTTGGAGATTAAGAAGTCAATTAGGGATGTAGATAATGTCTTATATGACTGGTCAGATTCAGCTTCATCAGATTACTGTGTATGGAGAGGGGTCACCTGTGACAATGCCACCTTCAGTGTCATTGCATTGTGAGTTCTCTTCCTTCATCTTTACGTCTCCTTGTCAATTATTTCATTGTCTTTTTCACTTTTCATACCTGTTTATTGAGTATATCAGGTGATTATCTTGAGAAATACTGTAGTTACTAGTTAGTGTAGTATACTCTCATTGATAAGGTTGGATTTATTTTGTTGTTGTTTTTGTGTGTAAAGTTGTTGACTTTGTACTTTTTATTGATGGGATGAATCTAGGAATATTTCAGGGCTGAATCTCGATGGCGAAATTTCACCTTCCATTGGCGACCTTAAGAGCTTGCTCTCAGTGTACGTGTAATCCGCCTTTTGTAATTTGTTCCTGAACTGCTATGTTGTTTCCATACGGCTTATCGATGAAGGCGTTCTAATAGACGTTGCCCTACTTGAAACAGTGATTTTAGTCGGAACAGGCTTTCGGGACAAATTCCTGACGAGATTGGAGATTGTTCTCCCCTGAAGAGCTTGTGCGTACTCTTCACTATCACTTGTCGATTATCATGGTTACGCACCACTGATCAGTTTGATTCTGCAAGATTACTGAAAACAAACCTGTTTTTTTTTTTCAATCTTGTTAGGGACTTGTCCTTCAATGAGCTGTATGGAGATATCCCCTTTTCAATCTCAAAGCTTAAACAGCTGGAAGCCTTGTAAGCATTAATCTGATAATTGAACTCATTGGTAGTTTCGCCAAAGTTCTCTTGTAATTCTGTTGAATGGTCATCCAGGATCCTGAAGAATAATCAACTGACTGGCCCAATCCCATCGACTCTCTCACAGATACCAAATCTGAAAGTATTGTAAGCATCTTAACCTGCCTTTGAGTTTTAGGTATATATATGCTTTTGATGCTCTTGTAACTAATGCGGCATCTCCTTGTTTAATTGTTTTCAGAGACCTTGCGCAGAACCATCTAACAGGAGAAATCCCGAGGCTTATTTATTGGAATGAGGTTTTGCAGTACCTGTGAGTGATCCTTACGCCTATCAATTGGTTTAAATTTCTCTTCCTCGTTTATGTTAATTGGCATCTTGACCATATATATGACATTCTGGTGGCTCTTTTTGTAATTTAGTGGACTTAGGGGCAACCGTTTGGTCGGAACACTTTCGCCTGATATGTGCCAGCTGACTGGGTTGTGGTATTTGTAAGTCACCTGAACTTAGTCTCTATTTGTTCAATTTACTCGTCACACAATTATGTTTATGTTTTTGACATCTTGTGATCCTTGCAGTGATGTTAGAAACAACAGTTTGACTGGAACCATACCCCAAAGCATTGGCAACTGCACTTCCTTTCAAGTGTTGTACGTTGTTTTCCATCAATCTAAATAGCTTACACTCGACAATTCTTGTTCCGTTCCTGCTTCATAACTGATTTGAATCTCTATCGTTCCCTTGTCGCAGGGATTTGTCATACAACCAGCTTACTGGAGAGATCCCATTTAACATTGGGTTTTTGCAAGTGGCAACCTTGTATGTACATGCAGTTTCTCTAATCCTTCTATAAAATTTGATTTGCAATGCTTTGACCCAGTGATGTTTATATCCAAAATTTTAGGTCATTGCAAGGAAATCAGCTTTCTGGGACAATACCTTCTGTTATAGGCTTGATGCAGGCACTTGCAGTGCTGTAAGTGTTGTAAATCTTAAAATTTTCATGCTCTTCAACCACTTTAGTGTTCAGTTTCTCTCTTTTACTGCCTTTCTGATTTTTATGAATATTTTTTTTAATGACTATATGTGTTTGCCCTTGCTTGCAGAGATTTAAGCTTCAACAAGTTGACTGGAACAATCCCTCCGATCCTAGGAAACTTGAGTTACACTGAGAAACTGTTAGTATCTGATATTTTAATCCGGGGTGTATAATATTTTGTTCTTACAGCTCCTTATGTCATACTAATCCATTGTTTCTTGCAGTTATCTGCATGGGAATATGTTAACTGGCTCAGTTCCCCCAGAGCTTGGGAATATGACAAAACTCCATTATTTGTATGTGTCCCTGTACCCCTGTGGCCTGTCCTCTTTAAATTTGGACTCCAAGTCTAGTATCGCATGCGAAGCAGTACTTGAGTTTTAATCTTCACATGAGCAGCAGTTTTTCATTTGATATATAATCTGAATGGGCAGGGAACTGAATGATAACAAGCTAACTGGACATATCCCATCAGAGCTAGGCAAGCTAACAGACTTGTTTGATCTGTAAGTTTTGTCCGACTGCTTGCTTTTGGTTAAAGATTGCTTACATGTATGAATGCACTCGTTTCATATTTCCAGGCATTTATCAGTCTAACTGGATTTTAATGTGTAGAAATATTGCAAATAATCTTCTGGAAGGGCCTATTCCTGACAACATCAGTTCATGTGCAAATCTCAATAGCCTGTGAGTTGCATTTTCTATTTATAATTCAGGCTGTTAAGATCTCAAGCTTGAGATGGTGACAGAATTTCGTTTGCAGGAACCTGCATGGAAACAAGCTGAATGGAACCATCCCAGCCGCCTTTCAAAGCCTGGAGAGTATGACATACTTGTGAGTAAAACTAACATTGTCTTACCGTTAGTGCAAGACTGATCGAAACTTCCACTCTCATTTTGTGATTTTTCTCATATGTAGGAACCTGTCATCGAACAATTTTAAAGGTCCGATTCCACTTGAGATATCACGAATGGGAAATCTTGACACATTGTAAGCTCTCACAGCCTTTTTCTTTTATGCATTAAACCGTTGCTTTCAAATTATTGATAGAGCTCACTCCCTAAATTTTGGTGCTTTCTCAGGGATCTTTCTGACAACAAATTTAGTGGTTCTATACCGTCACCTCTTGGAGACCTTGAGCATCTTCTAAAGCTGTATGTATTCTTATCTGAAGTTTCTGATTCAAACAAATTGCATATGTTCTAAATGCCCCATGCTGTTCCCCTTCATTATAGGAACTTGAGCAGAAACCATATTGGTGGATTAATACCTGCTGAGTTTGGCAATCTTAGGAGCATTGATGACATGTAAGATCACCTTTAGGCTCAAACTTGCAATCTGTGGATGCTTTTCTGTCTCACTCATAAAAATATAATTACTGTTAACTTCCTTTTTTCCAGAGATCTCTCTAGAAATCAGCTAATTGGTACAATCCCACAAGAGCTGAGCCAATTGCAGAACTTAGCCTCTTTGTAAGTCTGCTAGCACAACTCCACCACTTTGTTTTTTTCCATATGCTGTTTGCATTGTTATATAATTTCTTCATGCTATTGCAGAAGTCTGGAATATAACAACTTGACTGGGGATGTGATGTCGCTGATGAGTTGCCTCAGCCTTTCCATATTGTATGTGTTTTTATCTTTCACATGCTGTGCTTCCTGAAGTCTACACTGACCTTAAATTCTTCTCATCCTGATACCAATGACCAATTGCTTTGATAATTTCATGCAGAAATGTATCGTACAATAACTTAATAGGTGATATTCCCTCAAGTAACAACTTTTCAAGATTTTCACCAAACAGGTAAATTTGTTCTCAGTTTGTATGCTTCTGTTCACTTTGTACTGAATCACTGGTCCTTTAATTTTGTAGTTTGCGAGTTTGTAAGATAATTTTTTATTCTCATTCACAGCTTTCTCGGTAATCCCAATCTATGTGGTTATTGGCGTGGTTCCGCATGCCATGTTTCTCGTCCTGCTGAACGCGGTGAGTTTAATGCAAACTACATAATTTGAACTAGTGTCTGTGTTGAGTAGTTGGTTTTGCATCAAATGTCATACATGTAATTTAGTATCTAATATAGATTTAGAATGAGCCGGCATTTACCAGTTTGTGGTTGAGAAACTCGCCTTCAAAAGTCCTAGTATATTTATCTGATTATCATTCCTGCCGGTTTCTGTTTTGCTGTGTACATGTCTAATATTATGTTGACGTATGTAAGAAATTGATAATTACAATGGAAGGATTTGTGTAGTTTTCCTCCATATGCGATCTTGATGCCCATCAAATCTGATGGTGTTTGTTCCTTCTCATGCTTCTTAAGCTTATACTTCTACCTTGTCATTTAAGCAGTCACTTTGTCGAAGGGCGTCATTTTGGGAATTGGTTTGGGTGCGCTTGTGATCCTACTCATGATATTGGTGGCAGCTTGTCGTCCTCACAAACCGGCTCCATTCTTCGACGGGTCATTGGAAAAACCAGGTAGATTGATCATACTGCATTTAATCTAACCTTCTGATGTTGCTTCTAACTGTGTATATTTTCTTCATAGCTTGAAAAAAGAAACTCGTTAAAAATTCAGAATAATTCTAAGGGACTTTTACCGTCAATAACAAAGGCCATGACTTGGTTATTTGATTTTGCAGTGGTTAATTATTCATCACCAAAGTTGGTAATTCTTCACATGAACATGGCGTTGCATGTTTATGATGACATCATGAGGATGACTGAGAACTTGAGTGAGAAGTACATAATCGGTTATGGAGCCTCCAGTACTGTGTACAAGTGTGTGCTGAAGAACTGCAAACCAGTGGCCATCAAAAAACTTTATTCTCACTACCCTCAGTCTCTGAAAGAATTTGAGACGGAGCTTGGGACAGTTGGGAGTATCAAGCACAGGAACTTGGTTGGCTTGCAGGGCTACTCCCTTTCACCATGTGGAAACCTACTGTTCTATGATTACATGGAAAATGGGAGTCTTTGGGATATCCTTCATGGTAACTTTCGACATCCATTAATTACTCTGAATAGCTGGTGTTTTTGTACTCTCTGGTCATGTGTTCTTTTGTATCTGTACATGATTCCAGGAGTGCTAACCTCTCCTTGGTATTTACCTCGTATAGGTCACTCAAAGAAGAAAAAGCTTGACTGGGATACTCGTCTTAAGATTGCACTAGGAGCCTCCCAAGGCCTTGCATATCTGCATCATGATTGCAGTCCTCGTATAATCCACAGGGATGTGAAGTCATCCAACATCCTGCTTGATAAAGATTATGAAGCACATCTTACTGACTTTGGTATAGCAAAGAGTGTCTGCGCATCAAAGACCCACACGTCTACCTATGTAATGGGTACAATTGGTTACATAGACCCAGAGTATGCCCGCACCTCCCGCCTTACTGAGAAGTCTGATGTCTACAGTTACGGAGTAGTTCTTCTTGAGTTGCTGACAGGACGAAAAGCAGTTGATAATGAATCAAATCTCCATCATCTGGTATCTTACTGTTGTCCCCCTTTGTTTACTCACATTTTTCATATCAAATATATAGGCATCATCGTGACAGTATTTGTTCGCATGTTATTAGATCTTATCAAAGACAGCAAACAATGCAGTCATGGAAACAGTCGACCCAGAGATCACAGCCACCTGCAAGGACCTCGGAGCAGTTAAGAAGGTGTTCCAACTCGCTCTCCTGTGCACAAAGAAGCAGCCTGGTGACCGTCCCACTATGCATGAAGTCACGCGTGTTCTCAGCAGCCTTGTTCCAGAAACGCTGCCAAAGCAAGCAATGGTCACCCTACCACCACCAATCCCCTCTGCTCAGAAGCCGTCTTACAAGGACGAGTACGCTAACCTCAAGGCTCCTCACATGGTCAACTGCCCAACACTCAGCACCTCAGATGCCCAGCTCTTCCTCAAGTTTGGTGAAGTAATATCACAGAACAGTGAGTAAAACCCGAAAATCGAACACAGTAGAATGTTTTTATTTTTTTTTATTTTTTTTTACCATGTTATGTGTATATTTCTACCAAATCATTGCAATCTAGGAATTATGAGAAATAGTAGACTAGCAGTACTAAGCTAATATCTAAATTTTTACCATGAGCTCTAAAAGGCTGTAAAAAACATGTTAGAGTTGCCCGGTGGTAGTTTTTGTAGTGCCCTTTTTTACCTTTGGGAAAAATTGAATGAATATATTGTGGGGTTGGGGTCCACCTGACCTGAATTCTGCAAAGATTCAGGCTTATTGTGTGACCTTATTAGTTATCTACAGACTTGTGGTGTGATGCATTATTAATTTATTATTGTTAGAATGTGTGTGAGGCCCAGAGCAATAATTCAGTGTTGTGCCCTACACTGCATCTGCATGTACTGCCACTGGTTTAATTTGTTCTGTATCACTTGATCAATGCAATCTGACATCTTGTTACCTTTCAACAAGGTACAAATATGCCACCCTCTTTCGTATAAAGAGTGATTCTGTATGGGTATTGTTATTTGTGACACATGCCACCCCTTCTCTTGGTGTTTACGTGTTTGGTTCGTATACGTGAAAAATTCGACCAAACATAGTAAATTCAAGGGACCGTAGTTGTGACTTGTGAGTCATTTTTCTGCCAAAAGCACGGTAAAAGAGTGATGGTAATTGGTAAATGTCTAGTTTGGTAGTTGAGTTTCAACCTAAAACAAATTGGTAATAGGAGAACCCACTACGTTATAAACCAATTCCCTTAACTTACTTCTACAGTTCTACAAAGACAATTGAGAAACCCCAACAATCTCCCTTTTTTTACACGTGTCCGCAACATGAATGAGCCGTGTTGCTATTGACTAGTGCCCCTTTGCACCATGAATGACCGGTACTGCTCCACACAAGTGCCTCTCAGCACCATGAAGGGTCGGCTGTAGAGTACAATCATCACACTTCCCCTCGACTAGTGCTTCTCTGCACCATGCAACTATGCACCGGTGCTCTTCCGCATTATGACAGGTGTTAGCACAACCCCACATCGCACCTGGGTTGCCCCAAGCCGAATCATCGGCTCTGATACTACCTGTTGGGTCCAAAGCAGCGGGATTGTAGGAGTAGATTATGAAGACATGCTACAAGCCCAGTGAAATTCCATCCTAAAACCAATTGGTAATAGAAGGAGTATCCCACTAGTTTATAAACCAATCTCAAATAAATTTAATTCTACCGATATGGGACAAATATTTTATAAACACACTTGAGAAACTCCAACGGGTCGATTCGAGGGATTGTGTAACAACCCTAAATTTTGACTGAACTATAAATAGAAATAATTTAGAATTGTCACGCCGCAATTGACTACCAAGTCAATTGCTAGGCTAGAAATTCGATTACAATAAACCAACGAAAGATAAAACAACGGAAGTCTTTAAATGTTGAACTACAGTTCTCAAAACGGAATTCAAAATTACATAATCAAATGAAATAGTCCAATAGACGATTAAGAAACCCCATCATGTTAACGTCCCTCAAGCAAGCATCCAAACTCAACAAGACCTGTCAACTATGCCATCAAAGAATGACACAGGCCCCAGAACATGGTAGGGAACAAACCAGAATAAAGAACGTCAGCATACAGGCTGAGTAAGAAGTACAAAATACAAATGAACAAAAGATACGCGCCTTGAGGCGCGTAGCTAACAAATAATAAACAAGCGTTATAATAGACAATCGTTACAACGATAATACAGCGCGATAATCCCCATATCGCTACAAGATCCGACGGTCTTGCTACATACGTTTAATCAAGGGTGGGCTCCTACTCCACAGCCACCACAATCTCGTACCAGCGCGAGCTAGAGCAGTACAAACACGCCCCTAACAACTTAAAGTGTGCCCACCCCTCGCTAGGGATCCAGTAGGATGTGTACCCCTAGGAGGAAAGTCTATTAGGAAGTCGGTAGCTAACCCGACCTTAAACTACCTTGATCAGAGGTATAGAGGTGACCGAACCTGGTCGCGTCACCTTACTCTAGGTGGTTTTCATCGACATACAATATCATAAACATTAGTGTACACAATCATACGCGCGTAAACAATACATTATACAATCGTTAACATAACATAAATCATACAATCACATCAAAATCACAAGGGAGCAAATACGACGCACACGCTCGGCCGAGAGGCCGAGCCGGGCGAAACCAAGAGGCCGAAGGGCCGGTTCTTTGTACCGAAAGGCGGGAGCGCTGCAAGGTTAATTCAAATGATATTGATACCAAAAATAGTAGGACAACGATAGGGATAATATGTAAGCAATGGTCATTGGAAACAAGGTTAGTATCAAGATGAGATAACTTTGGAGTTTAGATTCCGTGGTTGGGATTGTAACCAACGTTCTTACCTTACTAGCGAAATCACAAGATCAACTCAAGACTTAGAACGGTACTTCCTCGAACACACAACCTAAAATCAATCAACAAAACACTAATTACTAACCATCACTCTACTAGTGCAAACAAGACAACTCCACAACTCCACTTTAGATTTCTATACTCAAACGATCTCCAAACGATACCAAATTCGCACAACACCCTCCCAAGTACACTAACAACGTTTATCCACCATTAAATCATCAAAATAACAATATAAACATCCAAATTAAGCAAAATTCAGAAGTGGGCAGAATACTTATTCATAATCAAAACGCCATTAAAACGTTCCCAAATTAAGATTAAGGTTAACCCATCTCATAATAAGTATCCCCTCCAATTTTCACATAAATCCACCCATAAAATCATCCCCAAATACACATGAACCCTAATTTCAAAAGCCCTAATTTAGAAACCAATAATTCATGCATCAAAACTATAATTAAGCATGAATAAGATTAATCAAAGCCATTCGCATCAATACTAGTACGATCAAACCATAATTGAGATGAAATCATGAAAGCCTTAAATTGAACTTTATGGAAAAAGGGACGTATACTTACAACTCTTGATGTAGAAATCAAGAGGGTGGGACAAGGTGGGCTACGTGGTGGTCGGTAGGCCGACGGCGGTGAGGGCGGCCGGTGGTGGTGGCTCGCGGCCGTTGTTTCTCCTCCTCTTCTCTTCTCTTTTCCTTCTCTTCTCTTCCTCACGTCTTTCTCTCTCTCTTTTTTTTCTCTGCTTCTTTTTTTTTTTTTTTTTTTTTTTTCTGAGTTACGTGAGTGATGAGTGAGGGGGAAGGGGTTTTGTTTTATTTTATTTATTGTAGAATATAGGAAGGGTTTAGTAAGGGTATTTTGGTAATTTTACCAAATCGTTGCCCAATTAGGAAAGTGTCTCTAAACGAAAAGTATACCCTAACTTCCAAAATCGATTTTCATATCCTTCAAATGGAATTCTCCCAATACTTTACACAATTCAAGTAACCCAAAAATATGGGGTGTTACAGATTGTAATTGCGAGTCATCTTTCACAATACTAATTTGTTAGGCCCTTTTTGATAGGACTTATTTTCAGATGAATTCAGATCAGATCAGAACCATTCAGATCAGAATCATTCAGATCAGATCCGAATCATTCTGATCAGATCAGAATCATTCTGATCAGATCAATTCAGTTCAGAAATGTTCAAATAACTATCTATGTATTTGGTCCATAATTGATACTAATTCGTTGATATTCAATCAAATTTTCAACCAATTCAGATCAGATCAGATCAGATCATCATAATTCAGATCAGATCAGATCAGATCAGAATCATTCAGATTAGATCGGTTCAGTTCAGAAAGATGCAGTCCTATCAAACAGGGCATTAGTCTAGGTACGGTGATGAGACAAGATATGGTTTGAGTTGAGGAAGCACAAATTTACAACGTACACTTGAACACTTGACAATGTGGCAAGTGCGACATGGTCCGATGTGTCCTATTCAAAACCGACTCGTCCGATGTGTCAAATTGGCATGGGCCGGGTAAGCACGGCTCGTTCCGATTCATTCTTTTGTGTTGGGATAGGGTCCGAGAAAATTAATAGTTGAATCTTTGGCGAGACAATAGTAAATCTGGGATTAAGCCCATTTTAGTGATGGGCCGTGACTTTTCACATTTGCCTTTAACCCAAGTTCAATAAGAAGCTTAGCCTCGAGGGGCGAAAAATCACTAGATGTTGCCCCAACAGTGTCAACAGCAGGGGTGTTTTAGACATTTCATACCAGGGTTACTTTTGTCTACTCAAACCAAAAAGCTATCCCAACCACTCACAAACTCCAACCACAAGTCAAGAAACCCCTCATCGCCGGGAAACACAAACTCACCCTACTTTTTCGACGACTTCGCCGTCGCAATGAAACGACACCCTAGGGAAGGGCGTGGTGAACCCCTATACCCTAAGATTAAAAAAAAAAAAAAATTAAAACCAACGCTAAACTTGCCGAAAAAGGGTTTAGGGATCGACTTACCGACGCCGCAAACGCGGCGCCTGAAAGTCGATCCCTAAGCCCTTTTCCGGTGAACTTTAACTTACAACAACCACATGCAGCGCCGTCAAGGAAATCTCCGATGAGGCGATATGATCGAAGCGTGGGGTGCAGCGGCGATTTGGTCGACAAATACGTGGATCGATTGATCAGGATAATGGATTGTTGATGATGAAGATGGTTGATGTTGATGATAATGATGATGAAGATTGAACTTAACGTTTTTGGTGATGATAAGGGGATGAATTATGGAGGAAGAGAGAGGTAGGAACCGGAAATTAAGGGGTGAGGAGAGAGATGGTGGGAGAAGAAATATGGAGACTTGGGAAGTGGAACCGGTTAGAATAGATGTACCAGGTCAAAGTTTTTTGTCATCTAGTGCTATTGGTCTTGTAGAGGTAACACCTGCTAGTGAAAATTCAGCCCTCGCTTAGCCTGTGGTTATTGTGAAGGGCCTAAACTTCATTTGCGAAGTCTAGTGGTACGATCTAAAAATATGATAAAGCGAAATAACGGTAAAGATAGAATATAATTTATTCAATTAACGAGATTGATAGGCTCAAAGAACATAAACCTGTGGCGAGGACAATGAACGTTGCCTAGTATTTACGCGCGGAAAGATAGATGCGGAATTTTCAGAAATGATATTCTCAAAAATGAGATTTGATTGATACTCATTGTTCAATAACCCTTACACTACCTATTTCCGTATATAGTGGAGTTTATTGAGAAATAATCTACCACACTTATAACTCAGTCCGGATCCATTGTGCCAAATTCTTGTCTCACCCTCTATAAAAGGGGTGGGACAAGGGAGTGGGACATAAATTACTAAAAGGCAAAAAGAAATAAAACCAAAATGATATTTCTACCCTTTTGGATGTGTATTAATACTGCCCTCTTCAAACGATCCTTCGATAATTCTCCAGGATCAAATACGAGGATGGTGTAGTACCAATAAGATACTTGTGGTAGATCAAAGGAACCCAAAGCGCAACAGCAATTCCTCAACAGAGAACTCGTGCAACAAGATACAGAGGCTATGCAACAATAGCGTCATCACCGAATGCATTGTGGTACAGTCGCAGATCTTGAATGCCACTAGAACCATTAGCAAGATGGGTCATTCCAAAATGAGTCAGTTTACTCACAGGGACAAAATCAAGCGCACACATCTGACGGTATGACTCACCAATAATTTGAGGTGTTATTGGAAACAAGACAATGAAATTGAAATACGGTAGTGTTGGCATTCGAGCACTTATTTTTTTCCAATAATAAAAGCGCCTAAATCCTGTAATTTATCAAGCATGTTGCGGTCATTAAATTTCGAGCTCCTGAGTGCAACTTTTGTGATCAGTGGTTTTGTATTCATTCTTCAAGTAAGGATGTGTTGGGAAAGAACACAGAAAACAAGAAGGCTAAAGGATAGAGATATGCACTGGCAGAATGAAAACTTGAAACTTTGATTTGCTGCAGCTCCAAACATACATACAATCTAATTTAGTTGCTACAAACTAGGATCCTAACTTACGTGACCCACTCATTCAACTAAACAAGACCACTTCCTAAACAACTACTAACGACTTATTAAATAAATAATCCACTAATTCCACTACTCTAATTACTGGTAAACAATAACATAAAAATAGGAACAAATTAATTATCTGATTTTTTGGAACAATCTCAACACACCCCCTTGATCCAAAAAATATTCTTTTCATGGAACACTTCTCTCCATAACCAGTGAAGCACTTCTCCTCACTTGTGATGCACTTCTCATCACCTTACGATGACGCACTTCTCGTCACCTTGCCGATGTACATAATCACCGACCATACATTGGAGCACTTCTCTCCAACAAACCTTGATAGAGCACTTCTCTCTACCTCTCTATGGTGCACTTCTCACCATAACACTTAAAATAGAGCTACCTCTTCGGCTACTTGGGCCAATGTTGCTCTCTCCTCGTTGTACAAACAATACTTTGCTACATGATCATACTTCTTGCACTTAAAACATTGGGGTTTCTCTTTGTGCCAACAATCACTCTCATTATGACAAATCTCTTACAATTGTTGCATTGAATCCTACTCTTCCCTCTCGGAGATGAACTTTTTGCAAGGAAGGCTCCCTCATTCTTCCCACTCTCTTCTTCTCTCATGGATTTTCTTCGGTCTACGGCACTAAGGGCATTCACTAACTCGCCAAGGTGGATTTTTGACAAGTCTTTAGAGATCTCAAGAGATGAAATTTTAGACTCATAATCACTAGACACAGAGACTAATTTTTTTTCAACAACTCTCTCATCCTGAAACTTTTCACCAAGAAGCCTAATTTGATTCACTATAGCCATAAGCTTACCCACATACTCTTTGATTGTCTCGCCTTTTTTCATCCCTTGCATCTCGAACTCCCTCTTGAGGTTGAGAACTTGCATTAACTTGGTCTGTGCATTCCCTTCGAATTATTCCTTGAGCACCTCCCACGCTTCCTTGGGGGATTCACAATTCATGATAATTGTGAAAACGTCGTCAGACACAACAGAATGAAGGCATGATAGAGCTCTTGGTTTCTTTGTCTTTTCTTCCTTATGCTTTTTCATTTGGCTTAAAGTAGGATTTTCAGGAAGAGGTGTAGGCTCAAAATCACCCTCAACAACCTCCCATAAATTCAAAGCTTTTAGATGTGATCGCATTTTGATAGTCCAAGAAGGGTAATTATCCCTTTTGAGGATGCTAGGATTTGGAAGAGAGAAAGTGTTTGAGGCCATTTTTTGTGTTTTTTTTTTGGAATCGAACCTGGAAGTCGCTGATACCACAATGTTGGGAAAGAACAGAGAAAACAAGAAGGCTAAAGGATAGAGATATGCACTGGCAGAATGAAAACTTGAAACTTTGATTTGCTGCAACTCCAAACATATATACAACCTATTTAAATACTAATACAATCTAACTTAGTTGCTACAAACTAGGAAACTAACTTACGTGACCCACTCATTCAACTAAACAAGACCACTTCCTAAACAACTACTAACATGACTTATTAAATAAATAATCCACTAATTCCACTACTCTAATTACTGGTAAACAAAAACATAAAAATAGGAACAAATTAATTATCTGATTTTTTGAAACAAACTCAACATGATGATCAGTCTTTCTAATTCGTTCAAATTCTGTCATCTGTTTGGTTACCTTCAATTTAGGTCGTTTGTTTGGTTTAATTGTGTTAGGACTATGCTGTGTTGTGTTTGTCCCAGGTTGGTCCCACTAAATATTCATCTTGGCTATTATTTGTCTTGGTGTGACGATAAATCCCTAATCGGCGGGAGATTACATACCTCTGTTGTAGATCGGTATGCACTGGGGAGTTGTTGTGTAATGTGGAGAATTATCACTGTTGTGACTCTTTGGGCTATACATGTGAGGCGCCTTAAATGTTTTATTTCTGCAAGTGTTTTTGCCTTTGTCCTAGTCAAATGTACATTTAACGTGTTCTGAAAATGTGCTGCGGTAGGCAGTGCTGTATAGTAGGACCGTCCCAATGATGCACCTCTTACTTTTGACATGCAGTGCAGGTCACCACAAGTGCCATAGAACCAGAGTACAGGACTTGGTCAACCATAACTGCCGCCTCTGTGAACACTGATGGTGTGATTGGCCCGGGCTACCTGTACACTTTACCAGGCGACATAGACACTATTTTCGGCATGGATGGCTCCCTGTGAGTCGAGTCAGAAAGGTTCGTGAAATCGTGGGGTGGGTTCGTGGGTTCCCTCAGCCCCTGCAGTCGCTTTCGCTGCTCATTCCTCAGCTACTGGGAGCAGGGGTGGAGGACGTAGTAGTTACGGGGAGAAGGGTAATGGTGGTTTTAGCGAGAAATCAGGGGGTCGTTCTCAGATTGAGTGCTTTAGGTGTGGGAAAACGGGGCATATTACCCGTAATTGCTAGTCGGATAAACCAAAGGGGGATGGTGGGAGTGTTGGTGTCGGCAGCAGGGCTCGTGGGGGTCTGGTGTGGCTGCTGGGGGTTTTTCTCAGGCACGGGGCAGCAGCAGCAATGGCCGACAGGGGTCGGCTACCACTACAACCTTCTCCGGGGTGGCTCGGGCAGACAACACGGGTGCCGGCTCGGGTCCTTCTTGTAGTGAGCTCGGTCATTTAACTGATCAAGAATGGTCGGAGATGCTTTCTCTTTGGGCCGATCGTAACAATCATTCTGATCATCTCTCCGGTAAGCATTTTTTTAACTCTTGGATAATTGATACCGATGCTTCACATCATATGACATGCAATATCGATTGTTTGTCTAATGCTCATGTAATTGATCCTGTACCGATTACGTTACCTAATGGAGATGTGGCTTCGGCTACAAGGGTTGGCGAGGTTGTTTTGGGTACACATTTGGTTTTGCGTGGGGTGTTATTCGCGCCCAAATTGAATTGTTATCTTATCTCGGTTTCTGATTTGGTGGCTGATTCTCGCCTCACTTTGAAGTTTACTAACAATTTGTGCATCTTTCAGAACCGTATCTCGAGGAGGTGATTGGACTGGGTGAGAAATGTGATGGATTATACTACTTAAGAGTTACGAAGCCGGTTCGCGCAAATAAAGTAGAAGTGGGTGAGTCCGCTGTACTGTGGCATCAACGTTTGGGCCATCCCTTTTCCACCGTAGTTAGACATATTCCTTTTGTTTCCTCCAAAAGTTGT
This sequence comes from Spergularia marina, assembly GCA_963680865.1. NCBI lineage: Eukaryota > Viridiplantae > Streptophyta > Magnoliopsida > Caryophyllales > Caryophyllaceae > Spergularia > Spergularia marina. The sequence continues at coordinate 14,682,655 of OY804560.1, read as the reverse complement.
GATTCTTTACATAATCGCCTTTGTGACATTTGTTTTTGAGCCAAACAAACTCGTTCCGTTTTTCCTATTAGTAATTCACACGTTTCGGCTCCTTTTGATTTGATTCATTGTGATGTTTGGGGTGCTCGGTATTTTTTTACCATTGGTTAATGATTTTTCTCCTAGTGTGTGGGTTTACTTGTTGCGTGACAAAAGTCTTGTGGCTCGTACCATGCGTACTTTTTTTGCTTTGGTGGAACGACAATTCGATAGGCATATTAAGTGTGTACGTAGTGATAATGGTACTGAATTTAAATGCTTATTATCCTTTTTCGATGAGAATGGTGTTGCTTTTGATTCTTCCATGGTTGACACTCCACAACAAAATGCTAGACTTGAACGTAAGCATCGCCACATTCTCAATGTTGCTCGTGCTTTACTTTTTCAAGCCGGTATGCCTGTTGAATTTTCGGATGATTATGTGTCTACTGCTGCTCATCTCATTAATCGTACTCCATGTAAAATTTTGGGTTGGAAAACTCCTTATGAGGTGTTGGTTGGGCATGTTCCCGATTTTAGTCGATTACGGGTTTTTGGGTGTCTTTGCTATGTTAAAACAATTAATCGAACTAAAGATAAATTCGCTAGTCGGAGTTGTCGTTGTGTTATGATCGGTTATCCTTATGGTAAAAAGGGGTGGTCTTTGTATGATTTGGATAATGGTGATTTCTTGCTAGTCGGGATGTTGTTTTTGATGAACATGTTTTCCCTTTCTTGCTCCTCCTACCTCACTTTCGACTGAGCCTTATTTGCCTTTGGATAACGTTTTGGGTGGGTCGTCCTTTGATTTGGGGGTCACTTCTGATGATTCGCACCCGCGGGGGGACGAACCTAGGGAGGACACTTTGCCTTCTACGGTAACGGGTTTGAATACGGATTGTGGTTTGGACTCCGTAGAGGACTTGGGGTCCCATGGGGGTTTCAGGGTTGCTGCGGGGGAAGGTCCGAACCCAGGGGGTCTCGGACATGGTTGTGGGAGATGGTTCGGGTTTGCTACGAGCCACGGACGAGCTGACTGGGGTTTCTTCTTCCACAAAGGGGGTCTCGGGTTCTGATCTTTCTCGGTCTTGTGAGGGTGGTACAGGTGAGTCACCTTCAAGCGCTGCTATAGACGATCCGGGTTCAGGTGACGGGGTGGATTCTTCGGAAGGTGACAGTTGGGTCATGGTCGTCGAGCTAAATTTGAGAATGTTCGTCTAAAAGACTTTGTAACTCTTAAGGAAAAGTGTAATCCACGGTCTGCCCATTCCGTCACCTCCTCATGTAAGCCCTACCCTATTGCACATTTTGTTAATTATGATCGTTTTTCGGAGAACCATCTTTGTTTTCTTGCAGCGATCACTACCGGTAGTGAGCCCACTACCTTTCGTGAGGCTATGGGGGATGCTCGTTGGCAACATGCGATGAGTGATGAGATTTCAGCGCTTGAGCGCAACAATACTTGGACTGTGGAGACTCTACCACCGGGTAAGAAGGCCATTGACTATATGTGGGTTTTTCGCATTAATTACAAATTTGACGGGAGTATTGAGCGGTATAAGGCACGTTTGATGATTCGGGGGGATCGTCAGGTCGAAGGCATTGACTATACAGACACTTTTGCTCCAACAGTGAAGATGGTCACTGTTCGTACTTTATTGGGTGTTGCTGCGGTTCGGTGTTGGGAACTTCATCAGATGGATGTTCACAATGCTTTTTTACATGGTGATCTTTCGGAAGAAGTCTTTATGCGATTTCCTCCTGGTTTCAAGCACAAGGTTCCAGGTAAAGTTTGTCGCTTGCGCAAGTCACTATATGGGCTCAAACAGGCTCCGCGTTGCTGGTATGCTAAGCTTGCTTCGGCTCTTTTCCGGTATGGATTTACTCAATGCATTTCTGATCATTCTTTATTTACCTATACTCGTAACGGGGTTCCTTTACATGTTCTTGTGTATGTCGATGATTTGGTTATTACGGGTGACGATAACATGGCTATTGTTCGATTTAAGTCCTACCTAGGCGAATGTTTTCATATGAAGGATTTAGGTACTTTGAAGTACTTTTTTGGTATTGAGGTCGCTCGCAATTCCACTGGAGTTTCTCTTTCTCAGCGCAAGTATGTTTTGGACATTCTTAGTGAGACATGACTTCTTGGGGCTCGGCCGGTCGCTACGCCGAGTTACTATCCGACCCCTTACCTTATCGTCGGCTAGTGGGTCGGTTGGTGTATCTTGACTCGCCCGGAATTATCTTATGTGGTCAATCTTCTTGCACAATTTATGTCGGCACCACGCTCGGATCCTTGGGATGCAACTCTTCGGGTAGTTCGGTATTTAAAAGGGGATCATGGTAGAGGTATACTTTTGCGTACTGATTCTTCTTTAGAGCTTAGTGCTTATTGTGATGCCGACTAGGCTAGTTGTACTCTGAATCGTCGGTCTCTTACTGCTTATATTGTGTTTCTTGGACATTCTCCAGTTTCATGGAAATCCAAGAAGCAGACCACGGTTTCTCACTCTTCCGTTGAAGCTGAGTACCGGGCCATGTCTCATACCACTCGGGAAATCAAATGGTTACGACAGATCTTAACTACACTGGGTGTCACTATTACTCAACCTATTCAGTTACACTGTGATAGCTAGGCCGCACTTCATATCGCTCGTAATCATGTGCTTCACGAACGTACCAAGCACATTGAGATTGAGTGTCACTCCGTTCGTGATGCCCTTCAAGATGGCACTATTGCTCCTATTTTTGTTCCAACTCACCTTCAGATTGCAGATATTCTTACTAAGACCCTTAATAAGGGTCGTTTTGATACTTTATTGGGCAAGTTGGGCACTACTTCGTTACATGCTCCAACTTGGAGGGGGGTATTAGACTATATTTACGGGTATAATATATTTGTATATATTATCTTGGTTTGTTTATGTTATTAGCTCCGTGATTAAAGGCAATTAGGCGTGTATAGTGTGAATGCCTTGACCTAGGATTAATTCTTTGTATATATTGCTATTCATCAGACGTAATACACAACATAGTGAATATCTGTAACAGCCCGATCCACCGTCCGTCGCAACACAACCCAATAAGATGGTAGTCACCTCTTAGGCCCATAAATCCTCTCGTGAGTTCTAAAAGGTGAAGGCCTTGTTGGTAGTACTATGGTAGGAATCTATTATAAACTGATCATATGAGACTTAGTTTCCCAATGTGGGACAAACCAACTCTAAATCCACTTTGCATATTCCGTAGTGTTACAAACTCCCCCACTTAGAGAACACGACGTCCCCGGCGCGCCTCGGCCATTCCATACTAACATCAACACAGGTCCAAGATCTCCCCCGCTAGACGGCTGGTCTGAGTCTCGCCCCAGCACCCAGCACGCGGTCGCAGGGTTGCTCTGATACCATCTGTAACAGCCCGATCCACCGTCCGTCGCAACACAGCCCAATAAAATGGGTAGTCACCTCTTAGGCCCATAAATCATCTCGTGGGCTCTAAAAGGTGAAGACCTTGTTGGTAGTATTATGGTAGGAATCTATTATAAACTGATCATATGAGACTTAGGGTGTGTTTGGCCAAGCTTCTGAAGTGTTTCTGAACTGTTTCTGGGTCCTAGAAACTGAAAACTGGCCAAACACCCAAAACTGAGAAACTGTTTCTGGTTTCTGAGAAGCACTTCTAGTGTAAATTTGTTCTTCAGAAGTTCTCTTCCAGAAACTGTTTTTCAGAAACGGTTTCTGAGAAGTAGTTCTGCAGAAGTTGGAGCTTGGCCAAACAGGCACTTAGTTTCCCAATGTGGGACAAACCAACTCCATAATCCACTTTGCATATTCCGTAGTGTTACAATATCCTCCACAATCGTGTGTGTGTGTGTGATGCAAACTTTCTGTGCCAATCCTATTAGATTCACTTCTTTAATAGGGACTACTTAAGTTGACCCCTTTTTGTGTTTGGGCTATGTACGATCTGAGCCTCACTTTTGTGTAATGCTGTGTCTGTGTTGTGTTGGTGCACTCGGACAATGGGATTGTAATTAAATTAGTCGTTTACGCCTTGGCATAATTAATATAATGCTATTTCCTTTGTTTTCAATCTGCCAACCGTTCAATTTTTGTCTAATTGGAAAAAAAAGGCTAGAATCTTTGCCAATTTTATGTTTCCTTTGATTTCTCTACTCTACACTTATGATTGGTGTATGTGTTCTTATTTAACGAGGATATGTTCGCGATAGGTTTGTTCTTAGACATTTGTTGTCGCCTTGGGATTGCTGTAGAAATCTGTCTAATTTGTTCTTAGGAAACAATTGTGTGCTTTTTTGTGCAGGTTATGGCTGCATTACGTTACATAGCGTTCTGGACAATTCACATTTGCTGGGTGATAGTTACCAGGTGCGCGTGGTACGACGAATTGCCCTTCACTGATGGGTGCTGTTATGGGCTAAATTCTGGATTTAGACCGACAGACCAGCCAACAGAATATAGCAGGTCGAGTCATCCAGCAGGAGGTGTTCTATGTGTAGATACAGACGTTTGAACTTCTACAGACAGGTCGACATCAGGTTGAACAGACCTGGTCAGCCTGATACCCAGTCGACAGACTGGGTTAGGCTGACCACCTATCGGACAGACCAGATCAGACTAACAGGAAGCTAGTTGGACTGACTAGGTATCCGTGATGGACTGCGGTTGGAAGACAAAGCGAAGCGAAGTAAACTATTCTAGATATGCTCAACTACACAACAAGTCCAGTTAGAGAGGAAGAAATAGTAAAAGATGTCTTATCTCCACCAGAATAGCAAGGGGTTATGTACCAGACCGGCTGAGTAGTAACGGATAGAAGAACGAGTCAACATCTGCCTCCTATTTCCTCTCCAACAACTAAGACCACGTATAAAGATTGTCAAGAGTTAGTTAAAGACTTATTCCATAAGAAGCAATATCTTCTAAGAAGACGGAGTCAAGTCAACAAGCATTATTTCCTAAGAAGACCCAGTCAACAGTCAGTTGGTCAAGTCAGCAGTCAGTTGGTCAACAGCTACATTTCAGGAGATCATGGGTGAAGATGCTCCTAAGAACGTGGGAAGATTGGGAGACTTAAGGAACTGCCCAACAACATTATATAAGCACTCCAAAGTTATAGTATAATGATATGTCGCACATCATCCCATGCAAAACACTTATCCCATTTCCATAACACTTTACCCTAAACACTTAACCCATTTCCTCTACATTGAACCCTAAATTCACCACACAATTATAAATATACCCTTACCATTATTCCTCTAGAGATCCATCTACACATTAATGTAAAACCCCTCAAACTACTTCTCTTAAACCAAAGCACATATTCTCCTTCATCTAACTCCACACAAACACCATAACCACCACCACCACAATTCATCTACCCCACTACAACCACTCCATCTCCACCAACAAACCTTTACTCATTCCTTGAGACCTAGCATTCCTACATCTCATTATCTCTTAATTACTGTAGTACCATTCTCTTTCATTGTCAATAATTGTATTTACATTCATCAAGTGTAACCTACAAGGCGAAATACTACCACAAGAACTACTAGAAGTACTTGGCGGGATAACAAGCTCCCCCCGTGGTTTTTCCCCTTATTCATAGGGTTTTCCACGTACAAAAAGATCTTTTGTGTCTCTTTATTTTATTCCCTCGCATTTGTTTTCGTTGATATACTTTCTATTTGTGTTTCGATTCATTAAAGTCAGTCCATTAGAGTTTACCCGCCAGATTAGTAATCTGTCTGTTCCACATAGTCAACCCGACAGGGTAGACCTGTCTGTCTGTCTGTCCGACATGGTCTACCCGTTTATCCGACAGGATATACTTGTCTATCTAACATAGTATGTATGTCTGCCGACAGGGCATATTAGTCAATCAAGTCTGTATGTCTATCCGATAGAGTCTAACTGCAGGCCTGCCCAAGGTCAACCTGATAGAGTTAGCCCGTCTACTTAATATAATATGTCCGTCTAACTGCTAGAGTCTTTCCACCTATCTCTCATATAGAGAACCCGTCCAGAACTAGTGGTAGCGACTTGGCTAGTTGACCCTTACATCAAGTCTGTTTGACAGATGAAGTTCTTACCAAAACAGGTGCGTCTTTACTCAACATCTATATTTGTGTGTGTTCACTGAATTACAGTCTTCATTACATGGCTTTACGAGTTCTCTTGTGCCCCGTGTGCATCTTGTGTAATTGTGTATTGAAATGATTTTGCCACTGCTTTGCAATCTTGTCTGTATTGAATAAAGATTGTTTTTTGGTTGTTCAGGTTACAAGCGCTGTGTGGATCAACCGAGTAAAGTGTGCAAGTTACGACAATAATCTTAGGACTCTGCTCAGAACATACAACATCAAAATAGGCCCAGCAAATTCTCTCCAAATAAAGGAATGAGGTCCTGAAGTGGATGTATGCTCGAGGGGTGTTGAGAGGCTGCACCGAGTGACCTATCTCACCTACTGGCTTTGTGTCTTTATAAACCTAATCAACAAGGCAAAGTCATTGACCATGAAGGTTTTTTTTTTTTGGGTTTTGGAATGAATGCCCCATAAAGGTTGATGAAGAGACGATGGTGCTTCCGCAACTCAATGTGTTGCGACTTGAAGTTGCGGTATTCTGGAGCTGCTCCGTTATTGGGGCTTAATAATTTGAAAAATCTCATGTAATTATAGCGTCCACACTAGATGTTCTCCTCTTTACTTTGTTCATGGTTGTTCATTTTGTCTGGTTCATGGGGTACATGGAAAGCTTGGACATTCTCACCTCCCATGCAACAAATGCTTATGGACAATATAATGTCAATGTAAATTAGTCCTAAAGGCAATGAATGGTGTTGTTGGGTGTCAAAACATTTTGTGTGTTGTTACTTTACCACGCAATGTTGCGAGTAACTGGTAGGGTAACCGCGTGCAACGCATGCGATTGGACAACTAGTATATATAAAAGTTTAGATATTTATCAGTTCAATTTGATTTTGGATGATTCTAGGAGTCTATACGTAGACAATAGAAAAATTGTCTATGGCATAATCATGTGTGATAAATTAAAGATGATATGCAGTAAAAATATATGGTTATGTAGTAAATTTAACGTATTTGCAGTAAATTAATGACATTGGTAGTAAAATCAACATTGTTACGGATCTATTAATAGAAGAAAATTTGAATTGATTTAATTTCAAAATCAATGACCCTTAATTGTCTCTCTTTCCTTATAATCCATCATTTGCCAAATCATCCAACAAAATTTACTACACTTTTAATTATTTTTACTACAAATTAGTTATAGACACTTTTTTCACTTGTTTACATATAGACCCCTATTATCTTTTATTTTGTTATCATTATTAGACATCATTATTAAGAGACCCATACAATATACGGCGTTTCATACTAATATCCTTTAATTTTAGCGTTCAACATTAATTCGGTAAGATTGGATCCTCGGAGGATCGGCGAATAGCATGTTACAATTTTTGTCGAACCACGCCTCCACAGACCCACGTTGAATTGACAATAAAAAAATCGACGCTCGATGAAAGCATATCTGTATATTTAATAATAGTAATAATAATATAATAATGACAATAATATAGTTATCAAATGAAAGTTTCATTGATTTGTCAGATTTGGGATGCAATGTTGCACCGCGAGGCACACGAGGCCGGCCATACGTACCCTTTCTACCACACCACGCGCAGCAAGCCAGCAACACATAAGTGATGTGGTAGGTGCCAACATATAAATATAGCGTATACATGGACCGACGAACACAACCCCAATGTACTCAACAGACACAAAATTCTCACTCAAATCCGACATCTTTTTAGCTTAGCTTACAGCTTACTCCTTTTTTCTAGTGTAACAATGGAGCTCGTTACAATGCTCACTGGTCTCCTCCTACTGGTCCTCTTTAGTTTATCGTTATTTTTCGTGCTTCACTATAGTCACCCGACCAAGGACGGCAAAACTCTCCCTCCCGGTAGTATGGGTTGGCCTTTCATAGGTGAATCCTACGACTTTTTCGCGGCCGGTTGGAAAGGGAAGCCAGAGAGCTTTGTTTTCGACCGGTTGGCGAAATTTGCCTCTGGAAACCCTGCTGGTCAGTTTAAGACCAGCTTGTTCGGAAACAAGGCTGTTGTTGTTGCGGGGGCGACTGCTAACAAGCTTCTTTTCTCGAACGAAAAGAAGCTTGTTACCATGTGGTGGCCCCCGTCTATTGACAAGTGTTTCCCATCAACCGCAAAATTGAAGCCAAATGAGGAGGCTTTTTTGATGCGCAAGTTCTTTCCTACTTTCCTAATGAGGAAAGAAGCCCTTCAGCGTTACATTCCAATCATGGACGACTGCACCCGTCGCCATTTCGCTACGGGTGCGTGGGGTCCATCCGATAGGATTGAGTCCTTCAATGTGACCCAAGACTACACCTTCTGGGTCGCGTGCAGGGTCTTCATGAGCATTGATGCTCAAGAAGACCCTGACACCGTGAACTCGCTTTTTAAGCACTTTAACATTCTTAAAGCCGGTATATACTCAATGCACATCGATCTCCCTTGGACAAACTTCCACCACGCCGTGAAAGCGTCCCACGCGATTCGGAAGGCGGTCGAGCAGATTGCTAAGAAGCGTAGGGCGGAGTTGGCGGCGGGAAAGGCGCATCCGACACAAGACATACTCTCTTTTATGCTTGAAACACCCATCGCCACCGCCGAGGAAAACAACGGAAAGGCGACCTACTTGTGCGACGCCGACATCGGAACTAAGATCCTTGGTCTCCTTGTTGGCGGCCATGACACTAGTAGTACTGTTATTACCTTCTTCTTCAAGTTTATGGCTGAAAATCCTCACGTTTACGAAGCTGTTTACAACGGTATGCTTACATACTAAACTAACCTTGGTACTGCCTTTAATTGTTTTTTCTTTTTAATTCTTTACGCTTGATTTTTTTTATTTCTATTTTTAGATAAATTTCCAAACAACGTTGAGTAGTACACTAGTCACTATATAGTCGCTAGAATTCCGATGGGCTTAGATCTAGTTAGAACCTTTTTTTTTCCATATGTTCTAATTACAACCTTAATATTGGCACAATTAATTAATTTGTGGTAATTGAGCTTTAGCTGTATAAATGATCTAGGAGTAGTAATATAAATTATTAGCTATTAAAAAAAGTAAAAGTACTAAAAGATTATAATAGTAAAATAATTATTTGTGTTGGTGTTAAAATTCTTAAAATGCAGTCAAAGATAATACTATAATAGACAACTTATCACCATAGACCGACCCTCGCTCAACCATAGTCCTAAAATATTTGTCCCTAGGTAACATGTCTTGGAACTTGGATATAACGTAATGGTTATATGGACTAGTAGTAATAGTATAGGAGTATCACTTACGTTTTGATCGTAAATTTTTAAAGAGAAAGTCCGTATCCATATACATTTCTAAATGTATATCCCTAATTTTTTATTCATATGACCCACCATATTTCAATTCTCTCTCCTCAATCTCACCACATAAAAATATAAAAGATACGCATATTACCCCTTATATATGTTCGAAAATTCTACGGTCATTATCACTAGTGGTAATTAAACCTGGCAAACGGGTCATTCAGGTCGGGTCTGGGTCGGGTCGGGTCGTTTCGGGTCCCAAAAATATCAGGTAGTTTTCGGGTCGGGTCGGGTCTGGTTCAGGTTCAGGTCAAGTTCGGATGAGTGGGTTCGGGTCAAATTGTTCGGGTCGATTTCGGTTCGGATCAAGTTCGGGTTTGGGTCAAATTCGGGTCTGGTTCGGATTTGGGTTGAATTATTCGGGTCCCAAAAATATCGGGTCGGGTCGGGTCGGGTCTGGTTCGGGTTCGGATGGGTGGGTTCGGGTCAAAAAGTTCGGGTCGATATTGGTTCGGGTCAAGTTCGGGTTTGGGTCAAATTCGGGTCTGTTTCGGATATGAACTATTTTATTCGTAATTCAAACATTTAAAACATAAGAACAAACTAATGAACGAGAAAATAATCATGCCAAATCGCCAATACTTGTAAAATGTCTTTCTCCAAAGTCCATTACTCCACCATAATGTCTTGCTCCAAAGTCCAAACATTACAATCCCCCAATTCAAAGTGCGATATTACAATAGTATTACACATCTTAACGTTTTCACCTAACAAAAAATTGCGATATTAAAAATAAAGCATAACATTACATGATCCGATTACAACATAATCAAAGTTTTTAAAGCATTAACGAGTAACGACCAGTGAAACCCTCCCTCCCTCCCTCAGTCCCTTATGTCATTTAATTTCTGTTATCACCACGGAGTAGGCTTCTCATTAGGAGGGATATCCGCACAACGGTCTACATGGTAGCGAAGCAGAGATACACCACGGTGAGGATTGTCCCTAAATACATCTTTCTTGCAATGAACACAAACGACAAAAATATTTCCAATTTCGCATTTATAAAGTTTATAGTATTTCCAAATATAACTCCTTCGCTTTCTTCCATTAAGAGTAGCTCCATGTGATTGATTCATGTCTATTCTGTACTCCATGTCTCCCTTTTGTTTTCAATCATTGATTTTGATGAGTGTGTGATATTTATAGCTAACCACTCTATAGTTATCTAGTCCAGTGTATGATTTAATCTTAAATTAATGATATAATATCATAATATGAAGAAGAAGAAAAAGTTGACACAAACTTGTAATTTGGGAAAACCTTATTCGGGTCATCTTCGGGTCAATTTGAGATCTGTTCGGGTCTCGGGTCAATTCGGGTTCGGATGAGGTTCGGTTTGGGTCAATTCGGGTTTGGGTCAATACGGGTTTGGGTCACGTTCGGGTCAACATGATTCGGATGCTTTTCGGTTCGGGTCGGATAGAATTCGGGTTTGGGTCAAGTTCGGATGACCTTATTTGGGTCACGTTCGGGTTTCGGGCCGTATATTTCGGGTCGGATGTTCAGGTCTGGGTCAGTTTTGCCAGGTCTAGTGGTAATTACCATAAGAATATAGTATTTTATTATGATTTGATATTTTCCTATATTAATATAAAAATAGCATATAATATTTTGTTAAAATTTGGTATCTTCTTATATTGTTTTAAAAATAAAATATCTCATCTTTACATTATGAAAAATTGTAAAACTTAATACATGTTTGGTATTGGTTCAGGGCCGTCTCACACATTTCGGGGGCCCTGTGCGAAAACAGAAATTGGAGCCTAAAATTATAAAAAGGAAGAGCTTATGAATCCTATAATCGGGTAACCTATTTTTCTTTTTTTTAAATAATTGAATACGAAAGGAAGGAAGTCGTAATTAAAAAAAGAAAAGAAACCAAAAAAAGGAAAAGATCTCATTTTGTGCAGGAGACACTAGATTGAAATCCAAGTGCCGATGATCTGTGATGCTTATTATGATTTATACTTGCAAAAATTATATTTTTGAGGCCCCACAGAAGTGAATAGCCGGGTAAATATTATTTACCTGTGTCTGCACGGGTAAATAGCCGGGCCTGTATTGGTTAAACTTCTTGAAAATTAGAATTAGGCTAAATTCACACATTAAGAATGACATCCATCATTCTTCGGTGATCTTCACTAGATCAATTAATTAATCTTGTAAAAAAAAAAGGCAAAGAGGCAAATGTGAGCTTGTGTGAAGTTATTTTTGAAACATGTGACTCCCAAACAAAACTCATCTAGTAGCTAGTAATCTTACTTAGCGGCTCATCTAACTAGTAATCCTACTTAGGGGCTGCTATTTGAATGCATGTATTAGTTTTTACAGCCCCAAACTTCTACTGTACAATATTCTGTGCTTGTACGTGATGTACAACACTTCAATATGTACAGCCCCTAAATTTTTTTGTTCCTGACGGGATAACCCTAATTTTTTTCGAGGGAAAGTAGTACTCTAATTAATCACAAACAAAGCCTAAAAAATTGAATAATAAATGTTTTTTTTTAATTCTAAAGAAAAGATTTCTATGTAATTAGAATATTGGATTGAAATAACTACCTTTAATAAAATACTATACTTTTATGGTGATTACCACTAGCGGCAATGACCATAGAATCATCCCATATATGTTTAGTGATGTATATCACATATACAATTAGCCTTACTCATTTTTAAATTGCGCTTCTGATTTTTTACGATTTTTTTTTTGGAAGTCAGGGTATTAAATCTAATTTCTCGATTTCTGAACCATGAATATTGATCGTATCGATTTTATATCGTATGTATAATCGTCTTATCTTGCTCTAGGCCGTGATCATTATTATCAACGCTATCGGCACGGCACGTAACAACATTAAATTTAGAATTGCAAGACACATGTAGAGTGCAAGTAGTGTTTGTATGCACAAAAATGACATTTGACATGATTATGATAATGCAGAGCAAATGGAGATAAAGAAATCGAAAGCACCTGGGGAGTTTCTAAATTGGGATGACTTGCAGAAGATGACGTACTCGTGGTGTACTATTAATGAGGTTATGCGTTTGACTCCCCCTGTCCAAGGTGCTTTCAGGCAGGCCATCACCGATTTCACTCACAATGGCTATCTCATTCCCAAGGGATGGAAGGTACTTTTTTTTTAAATCGTTTTCCGACTAATATAATTCAGACGAAGTGTAACATTACTCGCTATTTGATTAGTTCACGTAAGATAATAACATATGCGTACAATAATGTATCGTACGTGATACAGATATACTGGAGCACACATTCAACACATAGGAACCCGGAAATTTTCCCGCAACCGGAGGAATTTGACCCAACAAGATTCGAAGGGAAGGGACCGCCACCCTACTCGTTTGTGCCATTCGGAGGAGGGCCGAGGATGTGCCCGGGTAAAGAATACGCAAGGCTACAAGTGCTAACATTTGTGTACCACATGGTAACTCAGTTCAAGTGGGAACAACTTATTCCGAACGAGAAGATCATTGTTAGTCCCATGCCTTACCCTGAGAAGAACCTTCCCCTTCGCATGATAGCTCGTTCAGATGCCACCACTGTTGCTTAGATTTTGCTATACTATTATATGCAATATTTTTGTTCATTGTTTGGGAATTGCCACTTTTTTGGTCTGCAAATTAGTCAAACTTTACTAATAATTATTCCCCTTCTAAACATTAATATTGGTGTACGTTTGATCATTAGAAAGGCGGAAGATGATACACATATAATCATTGTATGTGAATTTTCATACAATACCCAATCAAAATATGGGATATCACCTACCCCAAAAAAGATTCTATTCTATTTTGGAGGGAAAAAAAGTTGGAGGAAAAATTGGAGGGAAACCCTATGAGGTTTTGGGAACCCAAAAAACTAATTAATAAAACAATTAAATAGTAAAATATATTTATCAATGTGAAATCATAAATATTTCTCATACACCATGCCTAACCATTGTCATCTTCTACTTTAGCATTCTCCATTTTCAACCAAATGTGAACAATTGTTTTTTTTGAAACACCATGTTTTAATGAACTTGTGCGACCTTCACATAAACTAAATTCTTCATCTTTTATCGACGTCGACTCTTATTAGATCATCTTTGTAAGTCATAACCTACAATGAAATCTGCACAGATAGTCCTCGTCTAAGCCTACCCATAGTACTATGTGGATGACTATTATCCTTAATAGCACGCATTACACCACACTGCAAACGTACCAATATCTCATCATTTACCCACAATGCATACACTAGTGCAAATGTATGAGATGTTATGTTACAAGATTTAAAAATGTTACCATGAATTTCGGATAAACTATGCATGAATCAGTCCTTTTTAGAGCCACTTTAAACAACTCATAGTTCAGAACATGCATGCGCAAGGCTGAACATTATCGTCTATTCAAATTGTCGTAATCGTTAGTACCAATAAGAGCATATTACAAACACAGAGTTTAAACATGGACCATTTTTTTAAGGTTAAAAAAGTTAAAAGAAAGAAAAGATCATGAACAAGCTTATATTAATAGAGATTCGAAACACCGACCTAGGAATCAAACTCTTGTATTCGAACCGACACGGTACCCTATTATGCTTGTCTAATCTTGCCAATGTATACATATATACTTACTTACCCTTTCGAAACTAAAAAATTGCTACCCCGAGCCCCACATTGGCTTCGCCCCTAATTTCAAACGCGCTTTCAAATTTAATATAACGTGGAATTCGTGAAGAAAGCTATCTTGTTCAATTGCATAATCTGTAGTGCTTCACGTATAATGTGTAATAGTTGCTAACACAACGAATCAATAGCTTGATACTACTATTAACATGAATTATATATAATAAATTGCAAATATCACAATACCCTGACAAACTATAATTTGGTGTCACGCATACCCTTAAATTTACTAATTTTTACTATTACTCTGTGTAACCCTGTCATGAAATTGTCACTAAACGAATGCATATGTACTAGAAAATCTCATCAAATATGTAAATCAAATTAAATTGACATAATTTATTTTATACATATTCAACATGACTGCAAACACTTTATCTTGCAAAGCATAGTTGTCCAAATTATCATCCATACATATAAACTCAACCGTTGCTGATGAAGTGACTTAATTCTTGTTTGAAACACATTTCGAAACTATTATTATTATAATGAAACTATACAATGTTACATTCTAATCTAATATTTAAGATATTTACTTAATAGTTAACGATACCACATCCGGGTAGTTTTGTTGCGTTTTTTTTACTAGATATTCTCTTGCCATCCTAGATCGTGGGTCGCTACTTGTATTTACACAATTGTATCCATATCTTTTACTTTTGCCACATGACAAAATTATGGATGGTGAGACATTTTTTAATTAAAACAAAATATAAACTTAGGAATTAGGGTACCTAGTAAATTTGAGTATTGCAGAAGTGTTTTTTTTAGGTCAATTTAGTAGCGGGTGTTATTTAGAATTTATGTCTCACTAATCTTTAGAAGGGTATAAATAACATATATGTCAAATATAATCACAATAGTATCGTCGCCTTATTGGCAAAATGAAGCAAATTCGTTGGATGAGCTAAAGGTCATGGGCTCGAATCATGATATCGAATGATTTTTGCAAATTTGGTGATTTTTCAACAAAAAAATATAAAAATTTTACTTGAGTAGGATTCGTTCTCACGACCTACTACAAACAACAAAAAACCTCTCACCACTACACCAACCCCAGTTAGCTGGTTCAAAGGATTCTTTGAACCTCTTAAACCCCCCTTGGCTCCGCCTTAAATTTCGCTTAAAATTTTTTGGCATTTTTTTCACGATATATTAAACTTTTAGCAACGAGTATCTAATATTTAGTATCAGCATGAATAATCATTTTGCATGGTTTAGTTATAGTAGTTTCCATTATGAAACTAATAAAGCTTTATTGTTTATTACACAGTTTCAGAATATTATAATTAGTATCAACTGGTTTTTCTTGTGTTATTCAGGAATTTACCACGGAAAATAGCACAACATTGGAAAACCGAATTTGCATTGTAACTTGGTCATACACTTATACCCACTGCAAAATTTAAATTTTAAATAATCTTTTTTTTATTATTATTCTGAATTCAATTTTTTTTTGAAAATAGAATTTTTTATTAATAGTTTAATTGACCAATAAGCATTAGTTGTAGAAAAGACTTCTAACAAAGGTTGTATGTGTAGCCTTTTCCTTAGAAAGGCCCATATATGCAAAAACTCACGGTAGGAGAATAAAAATGATCAACCAATTAAAATATGTCACATTGGAGTTGAAAAGTCAAAGTTGACTATTTGACCGGCCAATTGAAGCAAACTTACGTCATTTATAAGTGGCCAATCAAATAACGCCATGTGTCTCATGTGACTCATCGTTGGAGATAAACAACTCGCTAATAATTATCAATTACGGGGATAAATGATAATTATCTCTTATTTAGATAATTATTAAATGATAATTATCTCTTGTTCAGATAATTGTTAAATGTAGTATCCTCTCATTTAAACTCTAAGGGCTTGCTTGATATGAGGGGAACTATTAGAGGGAAAAGATTGAGGGGGAAATATTAGGGGGAAATCTTTCCTTGGGGGGTGAGTAAGTAAAGTTTTGGGCCTTTTGGGAGGTAATGGATTTCAGGCTTATTTTTTTTCTCTCAATCCAAACCTGTAAAATGGGCATGAATCATTACTACTTAATTCTTTTAGGCCCATTACTGCCAATCCAGGTAGACCCTAAGAGATAGAGTACTTGAAGTGCCGCACCTCCAAGGGATGTACTCCACAGTCCCCACTACTACAAAATCAACTATAGACATCACTACATAAACATGAGATTTTAAAAAAAGGTGATGCCTAAAGGGAACCGATGTCATTTCTGTAATTTCGACCAAATAATAGACGTGGGATTTTATAGAAAGTTTACGTCTATTCATAGACATGAGATTTCTTATAAAGTCCGATGTCTATTGTATTTTTATAGATGTCCTATTTTCTCAAAACCCCATGCGTATTGATTTATGTTTTTTTTCTTTTTCGAAATCTCATATTTTCTCAAAAGACCGACGTCTATATTGTCTTAAATTTTTTGAGTATTTCTAGTACATATATAATTATATACCCCATGTCTCCAACCCTAGATTGGAGTATATTCACAGCCGTCTCATATGTGTTTTCCTCTCACATTCCCCCCTATATCTCTCTCCTCATTCATCACCCACTCATCTTCAAGATCCATTATTTTTTCGTGTATCTCCGACTAGAATATCCCTCCTGATGATTTGGTTTGCATGTCCGATATAGGACAAGATCTTAAGTTCGTTCGTCTTCATCTAAGGTAAGAGTTAAGCTCCTGAAAAAACAGAAAGACTCAAAAAAATTAAAAAAAAAAAAAAGGTTCGGGTGAAAACGAGTTTAACCCGCGGTCGAATCACGTCAACCTAGGCCTAAACCCGGTCACCTTGTGCATACGGACTATGTTCGTACGTCCTCCCACACTTGGGTCATTCTAGTGCATGCCTATTTGCATACGGGTCAACCTTTGTAGTGGGTCATCATGCATCAAAGATTGGGGTTAGTGCAAAAGATGTTAAGATCGAATCAATGGACATTCATAAAAACGTACTTAGATTAAAAATTCATGTACTAACATTTCATTACAAGCCACTTCATTCTCAATACATAAACATGTAGACTTACTTGTTCACTAAGTTATTCTACCTTGACCACTAATCTACCTTAAACGACAATGTTATTGAACACATCTGAGCCTAAATTAGTACTACTAGGGTGCTAAGTCCACTATCGGCCCTTTCTTCGTCCTACCAAGCTTGAACTCTAGCTAGTAGAGTCTTTTCCCACCTCCACCTTTACTTTCTCCAACTTCACCCTCTTAGGCGCTTGTCCAAGCCCGATGTCCTCCCAAAGCCATGCTCGGTAGTTAGGCTCCAAAAATGGCTCCCCAAGGAAGGGGATGAAAAGAAGCGAAACCACGTTTCTCCAAAGATCTTTCACCTTTTGAGAATTATAAGTGGTGATAGCGTAAGGCTCGCATGATATTTCTGATAACCCATCAACAAAACCTTGTCGATGCCCACCTTGTCTCAAGCATCTTCAAGGAAGGGAGAAGGTCACTTGATGCAAACTTGGAAGTTGCACACCTTTCTTCCCGGAAGTAGATATGGCGAAACTCTCAATATGAAGATGAGGAGTCACTCACTCAATATCGCCTTTCATGAGAACATCCTTCCATGAACCACTCGCCCTTGCCTCCTTACACTTTGGGCACAAAAAAAACACTTTGGGGTAGCACCTTTCTCGATCAATGATGCAATTTTGTAGTTAGGGCCTTTCAAAGGATCGATTAGCTTGATCTTTTCCAAAAGCCACAAGCTTAGTGCAACGGGAATCTGACACGCCTAAATCTAGGTTCAAGCGAGTCTAATCATCCTATCATAGCTTGGGGTCGAATCCACGAGGAAGGAGGTGATTGTCTATTAATTTTAGCTCCAATTTTAGTCTAATCCAATTAACGTGAGAGAATATATCTAATTACTACCACTAAATGACTATTAAGCAAATGAAGTTGAAAGGTTTGAATTTAAAACCGTTAATTAGGAAGTTAGGGGGTGTAAGTAGAGTTCATGCAACAAAGAGAATTCTTTAATTAGGGGTTTTAACAACAACACTCAGTGAGATTGATTCATGCCAAATGAGGGACAACAAATGATTAAAACTCTCTCAAGTACTTAATCTAATTCCCAATTAATCGATTAAATCATTCTCATGCAATTAACCAATCAATCCAACCTACTTATGCTTAATTGGGCCTCAAATCTCTTATGTTGGCCTAATTAGTGAAAAATACAACTACCCAAGTGCACATCCTACGCAATCATGCAATTAAAATCATAAGGGTAACAATTGGACAAAAATCATATAATATACATAACAATAAATTAATTCTCCACATAAAGACACCACCTTTATCACATTTCCCACACCCCCTAACAATAAAACTACTCACACATCACTAAATCAACACTAATCTCTATTATTAGAGTCATAAACATGATAACTATATAAAGATTTAAACTTGAAAGACTAAACTAATTAATCAACTACTAAACATGAAGTAACAATAACTAAAACAAGATAAATAACAATAAATAAAAGGGAGAAAATTTGTTACCCAAACCAAGGAAAGAAAGAGGAGATGGAATGAATAGACTTTGATTTATATTGATAATAAATTTTGACAAAGTTGCAATAATCTTGAACCAAGTGAAAGAAAAATAAGGGTGGAGAAACCAAAGCTCAAAACTAGGAGAGAGAGAGTTTTTGGATCCCCTTTTGAATTAATATAAAAAATATCTAAGAAAATAAAAAGTTGACTATCGAATTAGGGTAGATGGGTATTTAAAGTGGAGAAAGGAAAAGACGGAAAAAACGGGTAGATTAGGTGAAACTGGGTATCGCTCGGTCAAGCGCTCGCCGAGAGGAGCCATCCGATTGGCCGAGCGGATGTTGGCTCGGCGGCATGCTTCATGTAGCTCCTACGCTCGGCTATCCGCTCGGCGAGCGTATGGCCGAGCGGTCAAAAACTGACGCGCGCACTTAACTTTGGAAGGCCGTATCTCACTCGCTTCTTGGTCAAATTAAGCTTATAATATATCCTTAGGAAGCTAACGGGATGAACTTTCATCTCCAACTTGAATAATCCCAATATCTGATCTACAATATGACCGTTTGAAGTTATCCCTTTGCGTGAAGAGTCTTCAAATCATGTGTTTGCCCTCTCTTTGCTTCCAAGCTTATATTATCATCCCTTACTCTCGATGTAACACCCCGGCTCATCGCCTGTGCCGGAATTAGTCACCTATGGCAGCTTGCCAGGCTGTGGGCTGACCTCACAAACAACACGGGTCCTTTCGGCGCAGTTTGACCTCCCTTATGCGCACTCTGGGGAAACTTCCCAGGAGGTCACCCATCCTGAAATTGCTCTCAGCCAAGCACGCTTAACTTTGGAGTTCATTTCACATGGGTTTCCTAAAAGGAAAGTCGACTTTGTTGGTATGAGTAGCACTATCAATCCCTTTAAGCAACTCATATGAGCCCTTAATCTCTCAGAGATCTCCTCTGAAATCCGGGGTATTACATTCACCCCCTCTTAAGAAAGCAACGTCCTCGTTGCGACTGGCAGCCAATCATAGTCTAACTCAAGAATCTTTCCCCGCTAGGCTGCTGACCTGGGCTCTCCTGACCACAGGATCAACACGCACCGTCCGTCGCAACACAACCTAATAAGATAGAAAGTCACCCATTAGGCCCGAATATCCTCTCGTGGGCTCTAAAAGGTGAAGGCCTTATTGGTAGTATAATGGTAGGAATCAATTATAAACTGATCATATGAGCCTTAATTTCCCAATGTGGGACAAACCAACTCCATAAACCACTTTCCATATTCCGTAGTGTTACACTCGATTTCTGTGCCTAGGGTCCCGCTCTAAGCTCCATCTTCGCTCTTTGACTCTCCAATGTCTCGGGTTCCGCTCTAACATGCTCCGTACGTGTCCCTACAAAAGGCAAAAGCACACCGTAGAACTCGATTCTCGTACAAAATAGGAAATGCACTAGAATTTGCAAAATGGCATTGAGTTTAGCCAAGACAAACACATATATGAAAAAAACGGGAAAACAACTATAGAATCATCAAAAGTAGAACACGGGAGGACAAAAATCACATGAAAAAGGGGACAAAATAATCATATATCAGAATCCCCTTAAAGAAAGGAGAGGATTGCTCCCCAAAAGAGTGAAGCGAGACAAGGAGCTCACTTAGGAGTAAAGGGCATAGCCTCCCCCCTTTAACAATGGAAGAGATCAAACTCAAGCAACTAACACTCCAACAACCGAAGGACTCGCGGAAAAGGACCACTCCAAGAAGCATAGACATTGCCTTTAAACCCTAGCCTCCTGTTGGAGAGGTCAAGACGAGGCCAAGTAAGTAGGCGGTCTCAAGGTGAGAAGTAATACCTAATATGTCGCCAAACAACCTTACGGTACGAGGTGAACCCGTGCGGAACCACAAGGGTGGTACTCCTTGGAAGCTCAAGTAGTCCCCAATCTCAGCTCCTCTACCATAGGTGTCATCTCCATCTCCCCGAAATGGAATTGAATACGTGTTTTTCTTTGTCTCCAAATTAGAGGGCCGAGTGAAGTAACTCCCAATAAACGGGATGTTTCATGGGATGAGATAACAATTTTGTGATGGAAGAGGAAACCTAAATAGACCTCTCTTTCAAAGAAGAGGAAAATTTTGTGAGGAAAGTATTGTAATTTTTTGAGAGTTCATTTTTAGAAGAAAGTTAATTCTTGAAAGACATTTTAAATAAAACTATGATGTGCACAAGAAGACACTTTAACTCAAACATAACACTGATCTACATCATTATTCTCCTGACTTTTCATCAATCGACACCCGACACACACTAATGTGCATTTAATGACATTAAGTATTAGATATAAACTCTTAGCTCATTAATATGGATTTTGATAGTAAACTTATGTAATTTTGGGGAAATAAATTTAATGTATACTGTATATCACATCTTAAATCGGAAAAATATAAATTTCGATTTATGGGCGTTATAGTAATCAACGGATTAGTGACTCGCATGAGACTGAGACCCACCATGTTTTGATCATGACGGGTCCGAGTATATATCTAATAATTTTGGACCGCAGGTCTTAGTCGACACAAGAGGTCATGGATCTGGGGTATGGCCTGAGTGCTTACAGACCTAACCTGGCTGGATCCATTCCCATCCCTTAGTCAAGGTTATAAAAAGAGGGACGCCTAAACAATCGTAGTCCACTTGCCTTATGTCCGATATGAATAGTGACTCTGATACCACTTCTTTTAGATTGTCAAGTCATCCGCTCCACAATTAATTAGTATGATATTATCCGCTTTGAGTTGAAGCTCAAACCAGCACGATTTTGAAAAGTGAGTCTCCTCTTACCCAAAAGGCGGCATACCAATGAGCGAAAGTGAAGACTTGTAAAACAAAGACTCTTTCGTTGTATCGTTGACATGATATTTGAGTTGACACAACAATTCGTATTTGGAAACCGAATAATTGAGGCGAATGTCATCTTAAATTTTCCGATGTATTTTCTATTTTTATGTAGATTTGTTTAATTTGTATAATTGTTACTATGGACTATGGAGTATTAACAACCAAAAAAGGAGCTCCGCCCCCAAACTCCACACACACCACATAACAACTCATTACATCTCCACACAGATGTTCTTGTCAGTTCAACTCTAGCCATTTCGTCGGAATTTTAATTCAAACATCATAAATCACAATTTATTTACGAATGTTTATTTCAATCTACACGACAATGATTTAAAGTTTGAGAGAGTAAGAAGTGTAGAGTGGTCATATACCCATATCAGGTTATATTTGTCGTCCATGTGTAGAGAGGCTTGAAGAGAGGGTTTGGTCTCTTTTTTAGTTTGACGCAGTGTGACTTGTCTATATTCTTTTCCTTTTCAACAAAGAGGTTCGTCTCTAATACCATTAAATTTTTCATTTTCGCCAAATGAACCTTAATTACCCTTAAAAAAGAAATTCAGAAGATAAGATCCTATTTTTTTGGAAATTAGGCGTTAATATAAAAGAAATACCAAAATAACAAAGTTACAAATAAACAAGAAAAGAACGAGAACAAGCAAACAACAAATAAACACTAATATTGGGAGCTTCCATCCGATGCTGCTCTGAAAGCCATGAAGATGTAGTTTTCATACAAAAAACTCCTTAATTTCTTCATCAGGGACACCCAATTGAACAACCTGGTGAATGTCCAACTTCATCCTCGCCTTTCGAGCCAATTTATCAGCCATACAATTATCGTTCCGACTAATGACTTCCAAAGCGACTCCATCTATCTCATTCAACAACTCCCTGCAAAGACCATAGAAGTTAGATTAGAGTTTATCTTTCGGTTGTATGTTGTCGTTTACACCTAGAACGGCGAGTTGACAATTTGAAAATATCTAGTAAGACCCAACTCCATGTTCCAACTCAAGGCTAGGTGAATGGCCGCCGCTTCTGCGTACTCGCATACGGACAAGGTAAGCAAGAGCATCTTCCTACAACCCACTTACCCTCTGCATCTAACATACAATAAGCAACACCAGCAATACCATCAGATTGTTCGAACGACGCATCAATAAACATGACATTAGTGGCAAAAGGGGGCTTCAGAGGGGTACAAGGAGGGATGGTGGACAAGGGTGCGAGATTCTGTTGAAAAACAGGGGCAGAGAAGGCAGTAGTTTGTTTTTGGGAGATATTGATAGCAGCATTTGTTGAGATATCCACTAATTCAAAGATCCAAGAGTTGCGTCTCTTCCAAAGGTTCCAACAAAGAAAGACAAAAAGGGTAGGCCAGCTAGGATCATTTTTGGGAGAGAGGTTGGTGAAAATCCAATCTTGAATGCAGTTGGTATTCAAAAAAATATTCATGCCTGAAGATAAGATCCTATGGTAGCTCACTCTACCACTCCCCCCAAGTTGTTTGTAATGTGTTCCATTTGGAGGTTCCCTTGCTAGATTCATGTTGATTTCCACCTGTTCAATTGAAATTTTCTTGTTAGATAGATACATTAAATTAACTCTCTTAATGTGAGAGTGAGCTCTCCGAGACCAATAAATCACCGATTAAAAGAAGAAAAAAAAATGAAATACTACAAAGATTGCAAGTGTGAAATTCGCAACGGAAGTCCAAATAACTTTTGATTTCCACCAAACCAAAAATGCCGAAGTAGTAAATGACGTGTCGGATACGAAAAACAATAGTTTAATACACATATAAATTGTACTGTATACGCCTCTTTCAAGTTTCAAGTTTTCAACTCAAAAATCGCTTTGCTCCTTCTCTCTCTCCTTTCGCCTCTTCAACTCGCCATATGTTCCGTGGGCGGGAACTTAATTTATCCCCAAATTAATCCCACAAAGTTTAGGGTTTATTATCCGCTCTTTCCTTGCAATTTCCCCCAAATTTGAACTTCAATTTCACTCTTCTTCATGAGCTTCTAGGGTTCTGAGCGCATTTATCGGGATTTTGCTCAGTTGTAAAAAGATGAGTGTGAGTCTTCGTAAAGGTGCAAATGTCTGGGTTGAAGATAAGCAGTTGGCTTGGCTTCCTGCTGAAGTTGTTGATTTTATTGGGAATCAAATTCAAGTCGTTACGTCTTCTGGAAAGAAGGTCTACTCTTTCACCTGATTATTTAAATTTTAAAAATTAATTGATAATTGTAGTTTAATTCTGCTGAAATTTTCAACTTTTTGGAACTTTGCTTGTTGTTGAAGCAATTTATTTGAGTAATTTTTCATGGTTTTGTATGAGATACGGTGTCAAAACAGCGATGCTTTTGAGTGGTTATTACGTGGTGCCATTTCTGTACACTTGCTACATTTATGTGTGGATATAATCAGGAGGTGGGATGACTTGTGATCGAAAGAATTGACTAAAATGTGTCGTGTGGTTTACGTGTTGGCAAAATGTACGTTTGGTGGAGCAGGGAGCGCGGTAGAGGAACCTTGTAGGGTTATGGTATGATCTGTGATAGGATAAGGAAATGGAATGTGGTGTGAATTGAGAGATAGATTATGGAAATGTTTGGGGTGAACTGCGTTGAGCATATTGGTGACATATGAACGAGAAGGTTAAATCTGAGCAAACTAGGGATGAGAATCCGGATTCTCATCCTTTTTGTTTTCTTTTCGGTCTTGACACATAGAATAACTTCATTTAAGGCTGTTGTTAAATGAGAGTTTTGGATCATCTAGTTTACGTTCATCACTGTCCTACATTTGCTAGCAAGTTTGCCTTGTATTTTATGAAAAACTTATAACTTCGGACATATTTAGTGAGATTAATGAATGATGTTGCAGTGCCTTTCTAGAAGTTGTCTTGACTGTGTAAATGCTAGACTTGAATCTTTGGTTTGAAATGTTGAATTCACTTAATAAAATCCGAAACTGCTTGGAAGAGCTGTAATCCTGAACATTTTAATGTGTTCATCAAAGCCTAGAAAAAAAAAGCTTTGTTCTTTTGAACTGTGTGTTAGACACATGTGTGGTGAAACGTTAATTTAATTTGGTGTAGCGAGCTAAAGAGCATCACAAGTGCTTAGTATTCTGATTCATTGACAGTTCCTAGCTGGCTTCATCCGAATCTGTGATTCTTTATAGATGTTCTGCATGCTTAACTTGATCTATCCATTTATTGTCACAGTTATGTGCTTTGTTTTAATCCTCAGCCTGGTATTTTTACCTGCTTCCTCAGGTTTTCTCTTCCCCAGACAAGTTACATTTGAGGGATCCAGATGCTGACCTTGGTGGAGTTGATGACATGACCAAATTGACTTATTTGAACGAGGCAGGAGTTCTATACAATCTAGAGAGGCGATATGCATTGGACAGCATTTATGTAAGTGAACTGGGTTTTTTGAATCCTGTTATTCTTATAACTGCTATGATATTGTTGGAATCACTAGAAATGTCAATGCTTTTTTATGAAGGTTGCTCAATATAATTTCTGTTTTCACCCCTTGGCCTTGAATCTTAGAGTGAAAATGCGATTATCGTTTTAAACTCGATATTTTAATCCGTTTATTTCATCCATTTCTTCCTACTTTGCATTTTGACCAAAACTTTTAGGCAATGCCAAAGCGTGTAGGCTCGGGTTCCGCAACTGACATGTAAAACAGGATGTAAACATCAAAATTGGTTGATGAGAAGAATTGCTTGGAATAGAGTAGTAAACTGATGTTGTGATAAGTTATCTCATAACCTATTTTTGGGGTTTTATATTCTTTTTGTTAGCATTTCCTTTCCCTTCTTGCTATGTGTGTGTGATGTATTGCCAGTTTGTCACACAGACCTGTCAATCACTTTTCTGAAGCAAAAACACATCTAATTATGTCAAGCATATTATGTTGTCCGTACCTGTTTCTTTTGCCCTGAAATCTTCATTTGATTTAGTTGCTTATTATACCTAGATTAACTACTGGAGGTTTTCTTGGTATTAGTTCGCCACTATGTTTTGATATAGCAAATACAGATTTCATTAATCATTGTTGTAGTTTCAGTATTCGAAACCATTCTCTGCAGTTGCAAATACTTTGTTAAACAAAATCAAATTTTCTGTATCATTTTTTATTTAGGTATTAATCTTTACTCTCATTAAATCATATCATAACTTCCTCAACTTTTTATCGTTTTGTTTTTTTGGATGTGTAATTATGAGATACTCAAGAGAGTATATGGAAGGAACACTAAGGGGGTGTCGACTAATTACATAAAGAAGGGGCGGGGGGGGGGGCGCAAAAACAGAAAGAAGTATACCCTTCAACTATCATACATAACTTTATCCAATAAAGAAAGAACGACAAGTGTTGCATTCATCAAGACATACATAAGTTTCTCAATAAGTTGTATGAAATAGTGGCTTATGATTTCTGACACTATTGTCGATTAGATTGAAAGTTTATGATAACCTCTTCTACACTGTGAACCTTTGTTTTTTTTACCTTTCTGTAATTTTTTATGCCTGGAGCACTAGCGCAAAGGTAAATGGTTGCAATTATTTCTGAAGTCGATCTTTAGTCCAATCTTGTAGGCAATTCTATGCTGTACGTTAGTCTTAAGGAGTCAGTATCCATGTATACCTCAGTTGGGTTGCTTTTGTCTTACATGGACTGTATGACTTGCATGGATGCACCGTTTTTTTCACGAAGGACCTATTTCTTTCCACAAGTTCATCTTTGTACTGGGAATAGTGTGGATTTTTCTCCTAGGAATTTTATTGATCCAACATCAATACATCATTTTAGTTTCAAATGCGTTTATAGATCTCCGTAGCGGTATGGATATCGATATCTTGAATGAATTCGAAAGCAAGTTATTGTGATAATAATGAAGTGGGAGGAGAAGTTTTGGTTCCTCTACACATTTGTTTGTTAAGACGAAATTTAATATATTTTAGAAGTTGTATCAAATCCAGCCTAGTCTACTCATGAAGGCTGACCAAGTTTTATGAAAACTGATGGTTACATGTGCTTCTGGTTTTGCTTTTAGGTGTTAATAGTGTTACAATTATTTATTTATTTTTTGGTCAAACTAATTACTCCATCTAAACTTACATGATTTACTTATCCACCAACCAGTAAGAGGAGGGCCTATTTTTTCCTCTTTTTATGGAGGGTAAGAATCTATTTTTAATGGTTTGTTTTTAGTCCAGTCTGACATTGTCTTTGTAATTAATCTCAGACTTACACAGGAAGCATTTTAATTGCTGTAAATCCTTTCACAAGACTGCCACATCTTTATGACATGCACATGATGGAGCAATATAAAGGAGCACCATTTGGTGAGCTAAGTCCTCATGTCTTTGCCGTGGCTGATGTGGCATATAGGTATTTTATAATGGCAATATTTATGGACTTGTATAACCTTTGGCAGTTTGGTTTGGACTTAAATAACAGATTGATTTCTGAGATCTGATTCAGAGTATGATTTGCTTGGCTTTTGGACTGGCATTTGATGCAGAGCAATGATAAGCGAACAGAAGAGCCAGTCTATATTGGTCAGTGGAGAAAGTGGAGCTGGGAAAACTGAGACTACGAAATTAATTATGCAGTATCTTACTTATATGGGTGGTCGTGCCGTTCGTGATGACAGATCAGTGGAGCAGCAAGTTCTGGAAGTATGTCTTCAGTTAGTCTATGGCCACCTCTTATACAAATGACATTTTGTTCTTTAGGATGTTGGAGCTCGCTAGTTTTTCCTATTTTATGAGTCAATAAATATGCTCTCTAGATACTCTGTAGAACAAACGACCTTGTACATTGCATAGGCAGGTCAGAGTTTCTCATCGGACACTTCTGATCTATGACATCATATGGTGTAGATTGTTGCTTTAAAATATGAAAGCCGTTGTCATTATTGTATTGCTGTGCTTAGTGAAAACTTCAGAAAAAAAAAAACAATGTAAGTTTAGGTTATGGCCATATAATATGTCTAGCCTTACCAGTAAAATTCTTCTTTTTGATTGGGCTTTCTCCTTTGGCCGTGTTGCCGGGTTTCATCAATGCAATTATTGCACTATTTATGATCCTGGTATTTATTTTATTTGCTAACTTACCTTCATGCCTCTAATCATGATTACACTTCTCAACTCATACTTCTGCGGAGCCTTTTGTGTTCCAAGTTGCAGCATACCGCTTTGTTAACTGTAAATGACCTCATAAAAACTTCATAAAGATGTTGCTTTTGTTCTTTTTTGAGAGTCTTTAGTGATGTCATTTTCTTTCAAATTTGTGCTGTGTGTCTATCATAGAGTTTTCCTTCTTGTATATTTTGAGATGAAGTTTTCTTTGAATAGTATACATATTTTTAGTATCCCCTCATTGAGTAAAAAAAATTTAGTCCCTAAGTTGCATTCTCTGAGCCACAGCTGGTAAAAGATTCGTCTTCTATCAGATAGGCGAATAGTTAGAATTCTTAAATCATTCATGGAATAACTGATAGCTAAAGCTGTGTATAGTTTGCAAGTTGCAATTGAGGGAGTGGAGCCTTGGACATTTGTGTCTGTTATTTTCCTCGTTCTAGTTAGTTATGGGTTACCTGAACCGTAGTTGGAAAAGTTCAATTGTGAATTAACAATATGAGATGGCTGAAATTGTCAATCAATAGGCCGCAATATGGATGGGTAGACTATGTGATTAGTGTTGAACGTGCCTTGTAAGTTGTAAAAGGATTTGTCACAGACATAAATTCGGTCCCCAGTAATCTTATTTGATCGACTTGCGATCCTTTATGGTCTGACTTGGCTCATTTAAGGTGTTAAGACACTAACACTGTTGAAAGATTTTGTGTGATCTTTCACATGCAGGATTGCTTCTTTGGTGCTCGTAGTCCTATAATCCCATTGCAACTGAGTGTCAGTTGATGTAACGATTAATAAGAGGAAAATGTTAGAGCATTTATTCTGGTCTCTTGCTATTACTTCAATCAAAGAAAATACCCATTTATAGATTTACTATGTTCTGGCTGCAAACTTCATTAGTCTGTATTTGGCTTTAGTTGAAAAATCGGTCTAATCAAATGAAGAAAGTTGGTCTTTGAGACTTTGATATTTGCAAATTAAGTATATTATGGTTTTGCTGACTTGTGATCCATGTTTGTACAGTCGAATCCACTTTTGGAGGCATTTGGAAATGCAAGGACTGTACGAAATGACAATTCAAGGTTCGTTCCTAATTCATATATGTGTATCAATAGAGTTCTCTTTCTCTCTACCCCTACCCTCAATGACCTTCGTCTATGTGTGCTCACACGTGTGTCTTACCTTCTGTTTTCGAAACTTGACAGGGAATTGGGGGGTTGAGATGCTCTCTTTTGTATATGGGAGTTACCCCCTTGGTGTCCTTTTGAATATATTGATATCCTATCTTACATATAAAAAAATTAAAAAATTGCGGGGTTGAGATGCTAATGGGGCTAGTGTGTCATTTAACTTAAGTTTATACTAAGTATCTTTATGCTTTATTGCTTTGGAGGATGACGTTGTAACTGGATTTGGAAATCAAGCTTTGTTTTTCTTTCTAATAGTTACTAGTTTTCATGCCCGGCGTCTGGGCTGTATATCTATATTGTTATAGTCATTTTATAAAATTGTCAGTTTATCTTTGTTATAATTAATATTATTAGCACCACTATTATTTTTCATAAATTAGCTTACCACCATAATCACCATAAATTATACTACTCTTATCCAAAGAGGTTTTCCTGTTTCTTTTTGCAGTTTTGAGTTGCCATGTTGGGGACTATTTGTAGACTAAATGAAATACCCGTTTACCTTGAAATCAAGTAGAGATGGTTGACTGCAATGCAGAATGAAATACTTACTAATTTCTAAAGCAAGTGAACGATTCATTTGGTCTAAATATAGCTTCCAACATGGCAACTCAAAACTGCAAAAAGAAACAGGAAAATGTCTTTGGGTAGGAGGGAGTATTATTTTCCATAAATTAGCTAATAATTTCCATATTGTGTAATTACTTAGTGCTATCCAATTAATGAATGACAAGTGTCCTTCTAGGAAAGACTTGGGTTCAGGTTTTAATATATAGTATTAGATTAGATTAGATGACGTTGAGCATGATTGCAATCTTTCTTATGGGATGCAAAGGTACATAGGTAATTTAACCATACAAGGACTACAGTAATTTTGAGGCACCTGAGAACATAAATGAAGTGAGAACATTCCAAAGTCGTATGAAAAAGTTTACTAATTTCACCATGAGATACAGGGGACTGTTCTATTTTGTTGTCGGGTTCGCGGATTGATTTGCTTGGAGCGTTAATTATAATTAGCATTTGAGATATGCTTCTTCACTTTGTGTGCTCATATGTTTGTATCTTTGCTTAAGCTTTTCTTCATTTCTGGTTAATGCCTTTCCTCATGTTGTTGTGCTTACTGTTTTGCCTCTATTTTTGCAGTCGTTTTGGCAAGTTTGTAGAGATTCAATTTGACATCAATGGTAGAATATCAGGTGCTGCAATTAGGACCTACCTTTTAGAGCGATCTCGTGTTGTGCAGATAACTGATCCTGAAAGAAATTATCACTGCTTTTATCAACTGTGTGCATCTAGAGAGGTAACTTTTAGCTCTCTGAAAATGAAATCATGGTTTTGAACTGCAAGCCATATGAAATAGCTAGTGCAATCAGAGCCAGAGGTCATACTAAAGAAGATTTGTGTCATGGTTGGTCTGTTGTGGGCTTGGACTTTCTGAGGGTAATATCAATTTGTCACTTGTCTGTGGGTTGCTTAAACAATTTCTGTTTAAAGTCTCGAGTTTGCTCATGGCCAATGTGTACAATATTTATTCTTGAACAAGTTAAAATTCGTGCATTTCCTCTCTTTAATTTTAGTTACATAACTGATTTATGAAAGATGTGCGTTTCTGAGTATAAAGAATGTCCAGATCTGTTGAAATATGTGTGATGACAACAAGTAAACTGTAACTTAGTTCTTGGCATACTTCTTAGCCCTGATCCTTTTTTTGACGCGTGCTTTTGATATCTCGAGTCTCACTGAAAGTCCTTTTCTTGTTGAGAATACTATATGTATTCTCTCTTTAAGGATGAATAGTCCTTTGTTTTTTGTTGAGATTACTATATGCATTCTCTCTTTAAGGATGAATGAAAGCTACTTTTGCTGCCACTCAATTAGGGGTCTATTTGAGACTGTACTGGTTCTTTGATGTCTTTCTATCTCCTTTTAAACAGGATTCTGAGAAATACAAGCTAGAAGATCCAAGTCGGTTCCACTATTTAAATCAAAGTAAGACGTATGAATTGGAAGGGGTAAGCAATGCAGATGAATACACCAAAACAAGAAGAGCAATGACCATTGTTGGTATAAGCGAGGCTGAACAGGTTCGACAGTTCCTTTGAGCTGTATTTGTGAGTTCTCCTCTCAATAGCTTAATATATATTATTTTTTAACAGGAAGCGATTTTTCGTACACTGGCTGGTATTTTGCACTTGGGCAATGTGGAATTTTCCCCTGGAAAAGAGCATGACTCTTCAAAAGTAAAGGATCAAAGATCTAGCTTCCATCTTCATATGGTTGCTGACCTCTTTGAGTAAGTTTTATTACTTGTTATATTTTCCTGGCTTTGAGATAGTTGTTGTTACTCGCTAGTGTGACTGTTTCTAGCACGGGCTTTTGTCATTTGTAGTCTGATGACCAAGCTGTTTCTGTATGTATTTTAAGAATATTGAAGGTATGTATATATGTGTGATGCTGGCTTTAGTGGATTGTTTACAGGGCTATTGATTAAATTGAATTGCTGTATTTCTTTGTAGGTGTGATCTCGATCTTCTACTTTCTTCGCTGTGTACAAGATCAATCCAAACTCGTGAGGGCACCATTGTGAAAGCCCTAGATTGTCCTGCTGCTCTTGCCAGCCGAGATGCTTTGGCAAAGACAGTCTATTCACGTTTGTTTGATTGGTATGCTTCAATTATGAAGTTAAAATTTAAGAAAGCTGTCAATTTTGTAAATACAATCATTTTCATGTGTTCATTGTGGCTAAACTTTTTTGCCAGGCTCGTCCAAAAGATTAATAAGTCTGTTGGGCAAGATCCAAATTCGCGTGTACAGATAGGACTTCTGGATATATATGGCTTTGAGTGCTTTAAGCATAACAGGTTAGCTTGTTTTGTTTTGATCCTCTGCCAGCTGCCTTCTTGAGACTTGTATGTTTTGTTCTATCAAAGATTACTCGTTAGCCAACATTCTTTTACTCGAGAGTCGAGACTGAACTCATATGGTGCTGTGTTGCGCGATCCCTTATTCAAGGAGTTAGGGGTGTGTGGCAGCGTATACCTTAACAATATGTAATGTTTTTTCTTGTTGTGAGAACTGTACCTTATTATAGGCTTACAGAAACCTTTGGCACGTATAAATGGTTGCTTTTTTTATGTTGCTCTTTTCTATAAGTTATTTTTTGGTGACACGTATAAATGGTTGCTTTGGATGATTGTTGTTCCTAAATTCTTCAGCTGGTTCTTGTTTTGTGTATGTGGTGGTGGTTCCAGGTTGTTGGGTAGGTGAAGTCAAGTGGTACATTTTCACTAACACTTGATGTTCTGTCTTTTTGTGGATAACATTACCCACGATAGTTTGAGAGCTTACGTAGCTCTCTTTTGCGTATATGGGCTTCACCCTGATTGCACGTCTCTTCCTAAGTGTCCTCTCTTATAACAAGAAAATGTGATTTTTTGTATGATTTACCTTGACAGTTTCGAGCAGTTCTGCATCAACTTTGCCAATGAAAAGCTTCAACAACACTTTAATGAGGTGCATGATGAATTGGAGTCCTTCATTCATTTGTTCCTAAGAGGCTTTGTTAATTGTTAATTTAACTTCTTTTGTCCACTTCCAGCATGTATTCAAGATGGAGCAGGAAGAGTATAACAGAGAAGAGATTAATTGGAGCTACATTGAATTTGTTGACAATCAGGATGTTCTTGATCTCATTGAGAAGGTGCCTGATTATATTCACTTTCCATCTTTTTATCTTTTTTTTTGTTGTCTAAATTTACACCGACAAGGATGATCTGCGCCCCTCAAAATGATTAATAAAACAAAGCCGAGCCAAAGCAAAAGATAGAGGAATCAGTTTTTATTCAGTTATTCTAGTATCTAAGTCTCGTTAACGGGTCCTCACCACCAACTATTCTGTAAAAAATCAAGACTTGTATGTAAGCAACAATCTGCCAACTGGTTTTCGTAGATCGTGAAGGATACTATAGTTTCTCTCTCGCCAGTTTTCGGAAACAGCATCCCACAAGACCAGCACTCTCCACGCCATACCCTAACTTGAATACTGTTACCTCTTTGGAATGTTGCAGGCCAGTGAAGCTCATGGTTTAGAGTCCTTGGTCTTGGGATATGTTCCTCCATTTCATCAGATGGATCCAAACATCCCCAGAGATATCACACTGAAAGAAAAGATGCCCAACTGATTCAGGATCAATGTATCTCACAAATAGCAAGTTGAGGCGACTTGAAATTCTCTTTACCGTAGGTTAACAGTAATTGCAATGTTTTTCCTAGCAGCTAACCGTGGTAGTCTTGGCATAGCTAGACCTTCATGGATTCCTTTATCCCACCTCACCTTTAAAGCACGTATTCTAAACTTGTCATAACCCTTGGGGACACAAGATTTACTTTCCATAGTCCACTGCCTCATCGAACAATAAGCATCGCCTTTTTCCTCCATATCACTTAAGTAATTCATTGCGCAGTTGCCGGACACATTTCCAATTGACAGTGTGCATTGAAACGCTCTGGAGTTTGGCCTCCCGGCCTATTTCTGTAACTTATAGGCTCTGGCAGACTCATCCAAATGCAACTTCTTGCAGTACAAATTTTCCACAGAGTCCTAGTAAACAACCCTTAATTCCATGCTAAAACTTCATATACATTTCCCTTTCAACTTAGGGCTGGTAAACTGCACTCCGTCTGACAAGACAAAGTTGCCTTAGGTACTCATACCCGATAAGGCCCGAAGAACATTCATAATTTCGTACCCCATGTTAAGATATAAAACCATTTTCTCGGCCTCAATCATCACAAAAGTCTAGATTGATGGTTGAGGCCCAGACAATGGTTTTATACCTTAACACCCCCAAATACCACATCTACTAAGATTAGTTTTACCATAGCTAAGGGTGTGGGAGCACAGATAGTATCTTGGATTATTATTGATTTTCCATTATTAATAATAACAATAATAATGATAATAATATTAATAATGATATTTATGATAACGGAGATACTTTATTAATGATTGATTGTTTTGACTGCTAAGTCATTCTTGCCGCCTTATGAGTCAGCGTCTGTAATCATGTATAGTAGAGAAACACAAAGGTTAAAATATGGCTTTACAAGTCTTGCAATGGTTGTGTTTTTATAAGGTTAACAAGTCGATGTACTCTGCGATTTTTTTTGGAATTTGTCTCCTCTCAGAATTGCCTCTCTGCCCCTTTGCCAACTGTGCTCAATTCACTGTACTTATGTTTTCATGTGCATTTGTTTTCCAGAAACCAATTGGAATAATCGCTCTTTTGGATGAGGCTTGGTATGTATTAAGCGCTTGTTATTGTTTTCGCGTTGTTCGCTTTTTTAGTATGGAGTCAATATCCTTGTTGATCCTTTGCCATGTGCAGTATGTTTCCAAAATCTACTCATGAAACATTTGCAAACAAGCTTTTCCGGAATTTTCAAGCACACCCGAGGCTGGAGAAGGCAAAATTTTCACAAACCGATTTTAGTGTTTCTCATTATGCAGGGAAGGTTCGTCTTCAAACATCCATTTTAGATTTTTGTTTAACTTTGATTCTAGCTTGCTTCTCCATGTGATCAATTGCCTTCTTGTAGGTTACTTATCAAACAGAATCGTTTCTTGACAAGAACCGTGATTATGTTGTTGTGGAGCACTGCAACGTCTTGTCCTCTTCAAAGTGTCCATTAATTGCTGATCTCTTTGCTTCACTATCAGAGGAGACATCACGGTCATCATACAAGTTCTCCTCAGTTTCTTCTAGATTTAAGGTACACCATAATTCTTAAAAGCTAGCAACATGTCCAGTTATTCCAGCACACCCACTTTACAACAGTTGGTAAAGGTTCTTGTGATTGATATTGACTTAGTGGTAATTATCTTTACTTCAAGTCTTCAACATTGGCGGGTGCCTGAGGCATTGGGGTAATGTTATTATCCAATTTACTCATCTCTATGGCGAGACATAGTATGTTCTCTGGGAAAAGTATCGCGTCAATAGTTGTCATCTAAATCGTACGGTATGAAGATGGCACATATCATTTTAATACGAGAGTCATGGATTATTTTGTGTCTTCACAGAACTTAGAAAACTGGTGAAATTTGGGTTTAGGGGAAGGACATTAGTGTGCCGTATTGCCATTACATATCTTCATCCATGGACTTGTTTGGAGCAGAATAATGGATCTGCCATTCATTAGTAGCAAATTGTTTCTCAGTGTGCCAGTGTGGATGTATTCACCATATTCAATTCGCTGTTATGATTAAAATTGAAAATTTACACTATCCTTCTAAGTATATCCGATAGCTTTGACTAACTTTCACACCTTAAATTCTGAGAAACCAAAAAGAAAACAAAGACCCAAGGACAAATGAAGTGCATAGACTTTAGTCTGTAACAATCTTATTACATTATTCAATTTTCTAATGGTTTGTCCTTCTCTTTCTCTTATCCTGCTGTGATAGCAACAACTTCAAGCACTTATGGAGACCCTCAACCGTACTGAACCTCATTATGTTCGGTGTATCAAGCCCAACTCCATAAATCGACCTCATATCTTTGAGAAACAGAGTATCTTGCACCAGTTGCGCTGCGGGGTTAGTCAACTAAAACTTACTATTATTATCCCTAAATTTGTTTGTTGTCACCTTTTTCAATTTGGGTTGTTCCCTTTTAAGGTCATCATGGTCCGTTTTGCTCTGTATATCTTTTTGGATTGTCCTTTGATTTAGAACTTGTAGTTTGGTTTATTCTGGAAGAAAAAAAATAATAATTGAATACGGTGCGGCCATGCGGGAACTTATCGCCGAGGAACGTTCAAAGACAAGAGAATAACATTTTGTTTGTTAAGATCACCAGTTTTCTGTCAAGATCAAGTGGCTAGCAGACCTGCTTCATTTATGTTGCAGCATCATCATGTCCTACCTAGCACGATCTTATGCTAAACTTGTTGATTACCAAACGGGATGGAGGGAAGAATAATTTCGATTTCTCTGTTAACGCCATTTCCACTGCTTATTAAACTGCTGTACTATTCCTTCTACTGCCTTGATTCACTAGTTTTGTGCAGGCATATGCATTTGTTTTTTTATAGTCTACATTGATGATCTCTATGCCACGTTTTGGTTTGTGATTGCACGTGTACAAATGGATCAAATTTGAAGTGGCTTAGAATATTAGTTTTATGCAGGGTGTTCTTGAGGCTGTGCGGATAAGTCTAGCTGGCTACCCAACTCGAAGGACTTATGCTGAATTTGCGGATCGTTTTGGACTTCTCTTGCCGGAAGCTATGGATGGAAGGTTATCATAAATTGATTTTTGGACATCCTTTTTTATCCTCCCCCCCCCCCCCCCATTTTTTACGGTATTTGTTTTCTGCTGTTTTTTTTATTGGTTGGGTTGTTTTATTTTCTTCCCTGGTTTATAAGGATAGCTTGTGGATGGATACTGGTGATTTTATTTGATTTTATTTTTTGACAAGGAATGCTGGTGAATGGTTATAAATGGACATAAAATACTTTTATGGTAAAAAAAGATCATGATATTTTCTTTCTGCATGTAGCCTGTGAAAGTGTTTACATACCGCGTTTATCGCCTCGAGGGCTCTTTATAAACAAAGTCTTGACTTGAGGACGTATGTCAATGGTCTCTTAGATTTTACTTGCGAGTGGTCTTGCTAATATTTTTATGTAGTAGTACACTTTGAATGTCTTGCTATAGAGTCTGACAACATTCCTCAACAATGCTGCAGTACTGATGAGAAGACGCTAACACTTAAAATCCTGCAGAAATTGACGCTTGAAAATTTCCAAGTATGTTGTTCTTTGCTATTTAGTTTGATAATCTATCTAGTTTGTCGTACTATATTCCATGTATTGCCCATAAGAAATCTCTGTCACTGATTAGGTGTTTGTCTTCAAGTTTTTTTTTTCTTGGTCAAGGAATTTTTTTTTTTTGAGGGCAGACCTCTCTCTTGGAAATTGTTTGTACTGTTTGTAGAAACAGCTGTGAAAAATGTGCAAATGACGTGGGCATTTCTGCGATCATTTAATTATAGTTCTGCTTAGCCATTTCCTTTGACCATGCTCTAAATTATCCATGTGCATTGTTGTTGCATTTGCTGGCTTATTTTCCATAAGGATCCCAAATTCAGTGTACTTTTGGTACTGAATGTTTCGAAGAGAAAAAATCTTCTATTATTCTGAGGTCCTAATTCATTGAAGCTCTTGAAATGTAACAGTTCAATAATCGTCAACTAGGAGTCCTCTAATTTGGTCAATGTTTGAATTAAGAGTACTTGAGTTTTTTTCTATTGACATCTATGTTGCATCTTTTGTTGGACTAGTGCTACGAATATCTGAATTCCCTGTACCAGTTCTGACTATAGCCGCCATAGAAGATTCTGTTTTGGTGTAGTTGGCCTTTTTTCTTTCGCCAGGGGGGGGGGGGCTCTAATTCAGTTATTTTTTATTGCTGATATATCATATATCGATATTTAATTTTAAAACGCAGTCAATATGATATGTCTGTTCTAGAGATCCTAGTGTCTACTTCGGTTTGTGAATCTGGGGGATCCATTACAAAGATCATTTGATAAAACAACAACAAAGCCTTAGTCCAAAATTTAATTTGGGTTGTCTATTATGATATGAAACTGTGACAAAAAGCTCATTTAAGTAATACTAAATGATCTGTAATAATCGCAAATGGGCAAATGTTATTGCTTCTGAATTTCTTTGTTGCGGGTTTGGACTTGTTATTTTCTTGAAAAGTTGTTTTCTTTTCATGACCCCTCCTTTCCGGTTCGAAACATTTTACATCGCCTTTACATACTGACGTTAAAGAAACATTGTTATACTGGACTGATATACTTTTTAGCATCGCCTAATTTGTTTCTTTGCCTCCCCAATTTTTGACAGTTAGGAAAGACCAAAGTTTTTCTTCGAGCTGGCCAGATCGGTGTATTAGATGCCCGAAGGACTGAGGTTCTGGATTTCGCTGCAAGGCATGTGCAGGGTCGTTTGAAAACTTACATAGCACGTAGAGATTTCAAATCTACTCGAGCGGCTGCATTGTCTATTCAAGCATATTGCAGAGGTTGTTTTCTTATTTTATAACACACGGCAAAAAGTAATTGGATCTTTTTCTCTGATTATTTTGTTAGAGGCTATTTCTCAAAGCTACTTTATAATGCAAGAGTATTCTTGGCTTCGGTTTACATATATACTGGTTATGAAAGCCTGAGTCCATGGTAATTATTTTACTGTCATCTAATTTGTTGTGTTTCTTCAGAAAATAGATCCGTCAATGGCTTTGGCAATAGCTTGAGCGTCCTTAGTTTGTTGTCCAACCATTAGTGACTTTATATCAGAATTCCCCATGATGCTCATAATGTTTTCAAACTGACACGAGGCTGTTCTTCAATTACTAGTTTTAGTGAATCGAACAGAGTTATCTTATATTAATTAGTGTATTATCTGTAGGTTGCCTTGGCAGGAGAATGTTCACTGCAAAGAGAGAAAGAGTTGCTGCTGTCTTTTTGCAGAAGAGTGTTCGTAGATGGCTTGCAAAAAATGCATATGTGCAGCTGTACAACGCAGCTATCACTGTTCAATCTTGCATTCGTGGTTTCTCTGCCCGACAAAGATTTGTGCTTGGCAAGGAACACAGAGCTGCCATGCTGATTCAGGTTTTTTTTTTCCTTTCTGTACATTTTGAGGTTGTGGTTTTTAAACGTTGTAATACAATAACCCAGTGATACAGGATTGATTTTTGATTGTAATGTCACGTTCTGTGATTTTTTTATGTATCCAATGTGTGGAAACAGTGATCTATTAGCTTGTTGACAAATATAGTTGACGGGGCATTGTTGTATCTTATAGTATATTAGATTTGCTGCTGCTGAATTTTGTATTTTTTAATCTTTATCTTCTAGGCACGATGGAGAATGTTCAGGGTTCGATCAGATTTCCGTCAACATCAGAAATGTATTGTAACAATACAGAGTTTGTGGAGGCGCAAAATGGCAAGACAATTGCTGAGACAGCTTAAGCAAGTATGTTTAACAGGTTTCCTTGTTGGGCTTGCTAGTTGCATGTCTTTTGTCCTTAAAAAATTTTCTGTTTATATCTAAAATCTTAAGCATTTATATAGTAAATGGTTTGGTGCACTTAACTCTTTAAGTCCTCTAATTTATCGCCAATAAATGATTTAAACTCGCAGCTAGATTATGGAAAGAATTAAGGAGAGGTTTGAGACACGAAGGACATAATTTGACATCACAGATAAATTATCTTGGTAGGCCCAAGGGATTGTTTCTTCTTGTTAAACAATATTTCTTGACAAGTTTGGAAGGATCATTAGGAGATTCTTAACAATAGAACTATAGAAGGTGACTGGTAGTACTGAGATGCGATAATGCAATCTTTACTTCATGCTTGCCACCTTCCTTTGTAAGGTTGTAGACTTGTAGGGGGATATTACTAAAATAATTGAAGGAAACGATACACATTTCCCATTGTGGCTGTTGGAGATGCATCACCTTCGATACTTCATTGGGCACAGTGTAACATCCTCTCAAAATCCATTTCCATTCCCAGGTTTTCGTTTATCATTACGGAAGGCATAGTATTCTTATGGATTGATTTGCAGAAACGTAAGGGCTTACTTCATTGTTGCTTGACTTGCTTCTTAATTTGAAGTAGGATTTGGTTGATGGAATTCTTAATGGGAATTTGTTTTTGTATGCTCCAAAGGAACCTTTCGATATTGTTGACATAAGGGCAGAGCTACGTTCATCCAACCCTCTTACCTTATTATGGGGGGAGCCTGTAAGGCACTGGGTTAAGTTTTCTGTATTGATGACTGCACTTGATATGATAAAGTGGGAGTGGGACGTATAAGAGAGCTACTGTTAACACGAAGCTTATATCTTTGTGTGTTATTTTAAAGGAATGGTCCTATAGGTTCTTTGACATATGAGGTAGTGCACTCATTGCAAATCTTTACCCGTACAAGTTTTACTAAAAGCTTTAATGCTTTAGAACTTTGGGGGAGTCGAGATATGTATTCGGAACCTAATTTTTAGGAGTACCAATCATATCTTACTGTTATCAGAATTACAGGAAAGATTTAAGAACATGTAAAGTGTAAATGGAAGGGACAGGGGTCATTGACAGAAGTTATTCTCATTGGAATCTGTTTCTTTTAGTGCATTTAAACGAACTTCATGTTGAATATCATGCTCCCGAAATTTTATGTCCACTTTTCTTGTATATTTTTTATGTATTCAGGAGGCTAATGAAGCTGGTGCCTTGCGAATGGCAAAGGGTAAACTTGAAAAGCAGCTTGAAGACATCACCCTGCGGTTGGAATTGGAGAAGAGACTACGGGTAATTGTGATGTCTTATGTGACCAAATTGTGATTTCATTTAGATGTTAAAGCAGTATATGATACTTCTAGAGTTTTAGGCATCTATAGTCATTAGTTGGCCCCGTTAGACGTAATTGACTGGTTGATTGGATATTCAAGGGTGTTTGACTTGGGTCCTTTTAGTGAGAGATGCTATGGTGCTTTCCGCATCTGATGATAATAGGGCTGCTTTCATTTTCACTCCATGTCATTGGTTCTTTGGCTTCACACTAATAGGATGTCGATCTTTAGTAGCCCCAGAGCTGTTTTCTTGGCAATTTTCTTATTTATCTATAATCTTTGGTTAAACATTATATGGCGTATGCTTAGGTGTCGGTGCTACTTCCAATTCCAATAAAGCCAAAGACTGGCTTTGGGATATAATGGAATAAAGCAAAATGGCTTTAGATGTATGCACTTTTTGTATTTTGAAGTAGCAGTCAATTGGTGTGTTTCTCGAAGCAATTTTCATTATGGGTCATCTGTTAGCAGCCTTTCTATGTTTTCAATGTAAGGCATGCGTACATCTGACCCCCCCCCCCCCCCCAAAAACGGGAGCCTTTGAGGTATTGTGGCAATGATGTTGGTGTTGGTGTTGTTGTGTGCTGTCGGGTCGCACATCATATCAGACCTTGCAACTACTGTTTTAAGCTGTTGTTGCGTGTATAATTGTAAGTTCATCTACTCACTTTCTAGTTTTGCTTGAGAATGCCTGTAGGCCCTTCCTTTGGATGTAGATGCACTATTGCTCATGATTCTGTCAATCTAGTGTTATTAACACGAAGTAGTATGAAGTTGTAGTAATTTTAGTGTTTCATCATGCATACATCTATCACGAAGTTTACGGTTATGTAATGTTGCAACCTTGCATGCTTTGTGGTATAGTTGGAGTTCATCTCTCTTCGTGGGTGTGGTGATAGCGAAACACAAGTCTGGTGTATTTGATCTGGATCTTTATTTTGATATTTTTGCATTTAGGTTGTATATATAGATTGCTATTTGTAAATCTGTGAATGGAAAAGGCATGTAATAGTTTTTGGATAAGGTTCTAAAAGTCATTTGCAGCCTTTACTTTTTTTATAAGAAGGTTTGTTCTTTTTTTTTTCAATTAAGAATCTTTGAAGTCAGTAAGATTGGATAAAAATTAATTTATTGTGCTAGAATGTTGTGCATTTTTCTCAGAAGGTTTTCTGTCTTTCTTATAACAATTTATGAGAAGCTTTTATGCAAAATGCAGATGTCAAATGAAGAGACAAAGATGGCTGAAATGACGAAACTACGCAGAGTTTTGGAAGCTGTTAGTCTTGAGTTGGAGGAAGCCAAGTCAGAGAACATTAAGCAACGCGATATGAATGCAGTGCTCCAAGATAATTTAAACTTATCATTGAAAGAGAGAGCTGATTTGGAAAAGCATGTGGTGAACATCGAAGACTTCAAGAAGGAAAATGCTACTTTAAGGGTCTGTATTAGTTATTTCTTATTTTTGATGTGCTAGAGTGTGCAGGAGTATCAGCATTTGTATGTGTTTTCGGGTGCTACAAACCTTTAAAAGTGTGCTTTTGTTTCCTCTATTGATGTAGATGTGGTTAAGTGTTATTCACGCACAAGTTTTCTGTTATGCAAATTTTCAGAATTCTGTGGAGGATTTGGAGAAGAAAAATTTGTCTTTGGAGTCTGAGCTTGGTAAGGCAAAGAAGGATAATGACCATTCTATCCAGAAGTTACATGAGTTTGAACAGAAGTGTGAACAGCTCCAGCAAAACTTAAAGAGGTTAGTACTTAGGCACCGTACTTCAGCTTGTCCTTTATCAACACTCTCCATTCGTTCGA
Source organism: Spergularia marina (assembly GCA_963680865.1). Taxonomy (NCBI): domain Eukaryota; kingdom Viridiplantae; phylum Streptophyta; class Magnoliopsida; order Caryophyllales; family Caryophyllaceae; genus Spergularia; species Spergularia marina. The sequence goes on along the minus strand of OY804560.1, from coordinate 14,640,417 downwards.
ACTTAATAGTGAATAATAAGTCTGAAAATACAACACATTCTTACTAGAGCGATTTGTGTATCAATGAGTTGTAGTTGTTCTATCTTTCCTATGATTTTAGATTTAGTCATATCTAAGTACTGGGGTAGATTAATCGATGAAACTATGATGTAAATGACAGAAAGAGTTTGCATGTCTGTGGAATTGTATAGAAGATCGGCAGATAGGTGTTCTTCACAATAAATATCTAGTTAGGTTTTTTAAAATGATTTAGAAGCTGCTATTGGGCAAAAGCTTTTTTTTTTTTTTTTTTTTTTAAATGGTCCACAATGTTTTTGAAATTTTATGGCATACACAAGACAGTTACTAGATGACTATTCATGTTAGCCGACCCCAATCATTTGGGAATAAGGCTTGGTCGTTCATTGTTGTTGTTTTTTTTTCAATAAATTGTTAGTCGGGAAGTCTGGATTCTGGAACGGACGCCATAAATTATTTCTTGCTTCTTTATGGTGCTCTTTAATAAGGCTGTTTTCTGGTTATAATTGAATGGCAATTTACCAGGATAGTATGGTGCAGGATTCATTTTTTTTTTCTGATGGCTCTTCTGAAAGCTTCTCTTTAAAATTTGATTGTTGTATGCTATTTGTAAAGCTCAGGAGCTTTTGAATCCCTTTATTTCTCAATAATGCTATGCAAGGCGTTTTGAGTATTTAACATTGATCTTGATATAAACTCACCAAGAGATGTTATGAAATAGATGTGACCTGTCACTGTAGAATTTCTGATTCTGATTATTACTCCCTCCATTCATATCCAATCTTCCTGTTTTCCTTTTAGGGGAATTCACATCCAATCTTCCTGTTTCTTATTTTAGTAACATTTGAACCAATGAAATGCTTCCAAAGTGCTCTTGTTTCCTTTCCCACTTGCTTTTAATAATTTTTAATACACACCTAAAACTTTGTGCAAAAAATAAGAGGAAGATTGGATATGAATGGACGGAGTATCTTTTTGTGCTTAGACGTTTTACAAGTCTTCTAAAATCGATCCTTCTGTGACATAGTGCGTTTCTAGAACTTGCACTATGTCAAATGAACTTCACACAAGAAAACTAGTGTGTTGAAGAACCAACCTGTTCAAGTATCTGTTCGTAAATGGGGTTCAAATGAAGCACCTAATTTGCTGCGTGGCAGAAAGAGTTTTCCTTTTAACATGTACTTCAAAATTTTGCTTCGGTCTATGCCTTGTACCAAGAAAGCTTAAGATTGAGTTTGTGCATATTTACTCCCTTTTGTGTTACTGTGGACTCGCCTTTTACATTTGTTACATGGTCTATTCAGCTGGGCGTGTTTGCCTCATTCCAGAAATCCCTTATTTTTGAGTTCTTCCTTTCTCACATGTATATTTTGTTTTTTAGTATGGAAGAGAAGATGTCAAATTTAGAGAATGAAAATCTTGTGTTACGACAGAAGGCACTGACCCTTACCCCAAAGAGCAATCGGCCAGGCTTCATCAAGCCATTTTCTGAAGTAAGTATTGTCTTTCTACTCTTGAAGTCATTGGGTCGATATGTTCATCCGAAGGTGGTGTTTGACTTATTTAGAAACATCTTGGCGACTGTTGGTTGTGGTTCTGTTATATAAGGCCACACAAGCTGTGCCAGTTCTTACCCTTATGTGGATATTCTATACTTCTTCACCTGTGTCCCAACCCAAATGAATCAAATGGTGTTCATAGAAGAAGAAATTTGTCGTGCTATATGGAATAGAGTCAGAACAATTGAGTTTCTAGAAGATTCCACATTTGCATAATGCATCTGATATTTCATTTTGTTGTCGCAGCTATACAAGCTGAGATAAGTTTCCTCGTCCTGTTGATCCCATTCTTCTTCACATAGGTAACCATAAATTGAAATGACATACTGTGTTCTTTTCTTGAAGCAGATGTATTCAAGCGCGTTAGCTCTTCCGTATATGGAAAAGAAGTCAATATATGTAAGTTACTTTTTTACATTTTCTTCCAATTCTAAGCTCTTTTTATTACTAATATTTTTCAGATTAAGCTCTTAAATAAGCTAAACTAAGTTGTGGTCTTACAGGAGACTCCAACACCAACAAAACATACTTCGGCATCTCAGGGTCTATCAGAGTCACGACTGTCTAAATTGACCATAAATCAGGTTGATGTTGGTTGAAATAGGTCGAGATGATTTCATCTTTTTAGTCATAGCAGGGATATAATGAAGCCAAACACTAATCATTCTTTGCCTTTGGGATATGATGGAATAAAGCAAAATGGCTCATAAAACTGTCTGTGCTTCTTATTTTGTGAAGTAGCAGTAGTCGGTGCGATTCTCGAAGCAATTTTCATTTTGGGTCATCCGTGTGCAGCCTCTCTATGATTTAGTAGGGGTAAGGCTTGCGTGCATCGGACCCCCCCTTATGGCGGGAGCCTTTAAGGCACTAGGGTAAAGATGTTGTTGTTGTAGTCATGGCAGGGATGTTAAGTCTTTCTACTGGTGGTACCTGAATCTGAGTTTTTCTTTTCTGTTTTAAAGGAAAACAATGCTTTCCTTTCCAAATGTATCAAGGATGACATGGGATTCCAAGATGGTAAACCTGTTGCTGCATGCATCATTTACAAATGCCTCCTCCATTGGAATGCTTTTGATTCAGAAAGGACTACCATTTTTGACCAAATTATTGATGGGATCAATCTTACTTTGAAGGTTATGCATCTGCGTTTGTCATCTGTGTTCTATTTCTTCATTCTTCCACTTGTATACCTTTGTTAAATAATGTAAATATGTTTATACGATCAACTCTTCTAACTTGTAATTATAATGTTTTCAGGATGGGGATGAAAATGACATGCTCCCGTATTGGTTATCCAATGCCTCGTCACTTTTATGCATCCTCCAGAGGAGTTTACGTTCAAATAGCTTCTTGAGTGCTGCGTCCAATCGTTCTGCTGGCCTGACTGGGCGGTTTGCACAAGTGCGTGCTCGTTCGATAAGTTGCCATTTCTTTTTCTAGTGTTATATGAGATTACAAACGTCTGCATGTGCTGCCTTTATAAAGTAAAAGAAACTAACATTTAAAGTATTGGTGTCGGTGTTTTGCCATGACAAAGCTATTACTACATGTAGCTGCTGAGAGTTTAATCATAAAACTGCTTTAAAAACTTACAAAGGTTTGAAGCCGTGTTCTGTTATGGCACTGCATGTGTAATGCCATCAATTTTGTTTCATAAAGAATTTGTTAATTTCCAATAGTTTTCCCTGTGGGGTCAAAATGCATCTGAAAGGCTTGCTAGATCTAGGAACGCTTTATCATAGTTATGGCACCCTACCATTGAGATTTTGTAGATGAAAATGAACTGCTAATCTGAGGTAAAATCCATATTGAGCTCCCACAATGACCTTGGTTAGGTCCTTGATTTTTAGTTCTGTGAAGTGAAAGATACTCCAGTCCAAATCATATCATATTGTTAGCCTTCATAACGTATCAAAAGCGTGTCATCTGTTAGTCACCAATATTCCCCACAAGCAAAGTTTTATATTATTCACAGCATTTCTCAAGATTTCAGTCATGTATTAAATCGAGGGGGAAATTTGGTTGTGTGATCCAAGAAAGGGAATGGGAACTTCAGCTCTTAATCTTTGTTCTGCATGTTTGGCTTGCTTTAATGATCCCCTTTCCTCTACTTATATCCCAAAGGGGGAGCAGTGTTTGGAGGATCCCCCCTAGATCCTCTTCATGTCCTGCCCACAGAGCCATTAGCAACCACCGAATCCTCCCACTTGTGCCACCATTCCTTACCAGCAACACCCATTCTAAGACACAAGCAGCGAATGTTTGTATGGCTTAAAGGGCTGCAAGATGGTCGAACTTGGCCATGAAGGTTGTAGATCTGAAACTTCTACAGCACAAGCTGATTGCCAAACAATGTGTTTGAACTTTGAACAGCAAGAAATAAAAAATCAGATTTCCATGATCATGGATTGCAAGGTTCTTTTTAGTGGAATTCCTGATCAAATTTCCACAAGTACAACGGTGCCATGCTGGAGTTATGGGCAGAGGTGATTACAAAGGACAGCAGCAAAGGCGAGTTTAGAAAAGGCTAAGGGAAGAAGTGTGTTGTTTGAATGATAATGAAAGAAGGAAGCCATGGAAATGAAGGAGAGAGAAAGGGATTTGATTGCTTCTGTATTGCCCGTGTCCTGATACATGAGATAGTTTCCAAGACTTGATTTCTTTCATTCCCTTTCCCTTTTGATTCCTTCCTCTTTCCCCATTGCAACCAAACGCCCCCCTCTGCTTATCCCACCAGATCCTGTGGTACATAGTTGTTTGTTTGTTGTAGTGTCTTTTTTTCTTATCTTATTTGTCATTGATCTCTAATTTCTATTAGTAGTGTTTGTAATCACCATTATTCTGCTGCGTTTATGTGTAGCTAGTTTCTTTCAAGTTTCCCTTATTCACTGCTCAACTCCTCTCATATGTCAGGGTTTAAAGACTCCTTTAAAATACATTGGCTTTGAGGATGGCGTGTCTCATGTCGAGGCTAGGTATCCAGCCATCCTGTTTAAGCAACAGCTAACTGCTTCTGTGGAGAAGATATTTGGCTTGATTCGTGATAATTTGAAAAAAGAAATATCCCCGCTTCTGGGTTCATGCATTCAGGTATGAATTTGTATGCCTCAGTTGGTGAAAATGGTAGGATCTTGCATACTCCTTTAAAGTAAAAATTTTGATATAACATTCTAGGCACCAAAAACAACACGAGGTGGCAAGTCATCCAAATCACCGAGTGGTGTTCCACAGCAACAATCAGTTAATCAATGGGATAGTATCATCAGGTTCTTGGACTCTCTTATGAATCGCTTGCGTAAAAACCATGTAAGCAACATCATTTTTACAATCTTTTTCCCGTGTTTTCTGTCTTTGTGTATCGTATATTCGTACCATATCTTGATACTTAAATGGTTGAAAATATTTTAAATTTTGTGCACTATGCTTCAGCATTCCCAGCATGACTTTTCCTTTGAGTTTTGTGGATGATCTTGTTATGTATATGGACGACGTTGGTTCTATATGGCGTTTACATTACTTACACAAGTTTGTTCCTTATTTCATCCCCCATGCCGATATCCAACTTGAAATGCATGTTTACGTACCATTGATTGCCTAGGACTCTATCTAGGGAAGCATTACAACAACATCTTTAACCCCGGTGCCTTAAAGGCTCCCGCCATAAGGCGAGGTAAGGGGGGGTCGGATGCACGCAAGCCTTACCCCTATTGAAACATAGAGAGGGTGTGCACGGATGGCCCAAAATATCTAGGGAAGCATTGCTGAAAGATAATAGTTTTACCTCTAAGCAGAACTTTTACAAACCATTTTTTCTTGTATTTGTCATCTACTGCCATGTTTATAACAGTGGTATGCCAAATACACATTTTTGGTTGTGATTCTTTTAGCAGTATCGAATAAAAAGACAAGAACCCTTGCCCAAAAGCCATTGAATCTCATCGCTCATGCAGAATCCTAAGGCGACTTTACATCATTCTCCCTGCAAGATCTGGTTTCAGTTTGTGTATATTCAAACTTTTTTCTAATTTAATAATCGTAACTTCTCAGGATTTGACCTTGTTCTGATTTCTATGCCATTTTATATGTCTGTTGATAGTGTCGGCAATGGGTGATGCTAACTCCTCAAGACTTGCCTAGTTTGAACATTGGTTTTGTATGCCTGTAATTTACTCTTGTATCTCCAAGTTCCTTAGGTGGATTCTTCCATCGAATGTCCTGGCTTTGCTTAATTATATGCTGTTTTACAATGTTTTTGTGCTTTATATGCATTGGCTATCTGCTAACCCTAAAATTGATTTAGGTGCCGTCCTATTTTATTCGCAAGCTCATAACACAAGTTTTCTCTTTCATCAACATTTCACTCTTCAATAGGTAAGATGATGTTGTTTAACAGATGGCAGTGTCTTTGTTGTATGGCTGTGTGTTCCTTGTTAACTATTCTCGCTCCTCACAGCCTCCTATTACGGCGTGAATGCTGTACGTTTTCAAATGGTGAATATGTGAAATCTGGTTTGGCGGAATTAGAGAAATGGATAGCAAGTGCTACTGAAGAGGTAAACATGTTTCCCTGTTATCTTGTGTATTGGAGCTTACAAGTCTTGCTTTTGGTGCATTTTGAGCTCAATGAGAGTCCAATACCATCTAAATTTCTTATTGTTTGGTTGAACTACTCCTCAATTAAATACTGCTACTTTTGGGTAATGAATTCCCGCCATTGTTACCCACCATTTCCTTCAAGGTAAGATCTCCTTTATCTAGAGGTCACCTTCTAGAGTTTCTCCAACACGAACAAGTAGTACCACTACCTGGAATTTCCTCCTGTCACCACCTCGTTTACAACCGTCTATGTCAACCACCACCACTTTCACACCCGTCCACAACACTGATCACTACCTCAATCTTCTCTCTCCTCACTCAGTCTACACCATTTCTGTCACCACCACTTCCCCAGCAGTTGCCGGATTGCCACCGTGGAACACAATTTCAAACACCGCTACACTAGGCTCCTCCACCAATCTTCTTTCTTGACCTGTGACCTACTTTTGACCAACCAAACACAATTTCAAACACCGCTACACTACCTTTGGTACCCAACTGCTATTCAGATCTGGGCAAACCAATGAGCCAGCATAATAGCTCTTCTATTCCTCTTCTACTTCTGGTCAAAAGTAGCGGTGGGGGCAGCTCCGGCTTCCATGGAAAGCTTCTTCTGGGCTGTGCCCTTCTTGGCGGCAGTCTTCTATATTAGACAGACTGTCCTTTTTATGGCAAGTTTGATGGAGAGAGAAAGGTGAGGAATTGCGGCAGCATGGTGAAGAGAGAAAGGTGAAGTGAGAGTAGAGATGGTGATGACTAGGGTATTAGTTAGCTAAGGGGGCTTGTTTTTACGAGAGTTCATCATTTTTATGTGAACCAAATGGATATAACCTAGAAACGGATCTGGTTACCATATCATTTTGGGAATAAGGCTTGGTTGTTGTTGTTGTTGTTGTTGTTCTGTTTCCAAACTAGAAGTTGAACCAAACCTCTTAACGTCTTCCTGCTTCAAATTTAGTTTGCAGGGACTGCCTGGCATGAGCTGAACTACATCAGACAAGCTGTTGGTTTCTTGGTATCTCCCTTTCCTTGTTTAGTGATCGTTTAGTCGTTGTGTGGGTCTCTTTTGCTCTTGGGCTTTAAATCTAATTACTGCTTTACTGTATCGGCATCTGTATTGCATATCAGGTGATACACCAGAAGAGGAAGAAGTCACTGGAGGAGATTAAGCAAGATCTATGTCCGGTAAGGTTCTATCTGCTTGTGGGGCAGATGGCAAGGTCTCAACTGGTGGAAGTAGATTAATTATTCTCTTTGCATCTGGGTTTAGGTCTTAAACTTTGTCGTTGGTCTTTCTTGTAACCCTTTTCTCTTGTCACTCTTTGCAGGCGTTGACAGTTCGACAAATATACAGAATAAGCACTATGTATTGGGATGATAAATATGGCACTCAAAGTGTTTCCAATGAGGTTTTTTGCATTCCTAATCCTTTCTTTATTCGTCTTTGTGATGATGGTATCAATTAGAGGAGGGTTCGACAATGTGGGAAACATTTTTTGTTATGTATTCAGCTTTGGAATCATGTTTTTGTTGTTAGGTTGTGGCTCAAATGCGGGAGATGCTGAATAAAGACAATCAAAATCTGGCGACAAATTCTTTTTTGTTGGATGATGATTTGAGGTAATTTACTACTTTAGCATATGCTTAATCAATTTAATCCAGTTACATGTTCAATTAATATCATCTAGTGCATTCGACCAGGGTAAAATGTATCTAGTTTGAGCCACTGCATGACTCATGAACCCCTTTCTCCCCACCTCACCCTCCACACACACCCCGTTCGCTCAAACTTCTGTGCAGAGTGTTGCTCTAGCTGATTGGTGTAGAGGGGTGTTGTGGAATTTATCATATTTCCCTCCATCTGAAAATTGGAGTCCAGATTTCTGTATTACACTTCTTTTTCTTTTTCTTTTTTTGACCAAATATTATGTTTTCATAAATTTTAGTGAACTTGCTCACCGGCATGCCTTTCTGGCACTTGACTTTCTGGATCTTCTTAATTTTGTTGCAGCATACCGTTCTCTACGGATGATATATCCAAAGCCATCCCTACTATAGATCCAATGGGCGTTGATCCTCCAGCTTTCGCATCAGATTTTCCGGTTGCGAAGTTTTTGCTCCAAGATTCAACAGAGCATTGAGGATACGCGAAACACTTCATATGCTAGTTCAAGTCAATCGTACACATCACCCTTAGGAGATCATATTCTTAAACCACAAGAAGAACAGGTAACATATGGTTGCAGTTTGTAGATGGAAAATGTCAGACTTCTCCAAAGAAGATGTTCCACCTTCCACATTGTGTGATATACTCATCTCAGCTTAGTTGTAAATTATGGGAAGTCCCCAGCCTCAAGTGTCATCCCCCTTTAGGAGAAATGTGGTGGTGGGGGAGGCCGGAGAGGGGGGGGCGGGTTGTGGTTAGGAATAGTGCGTGTGGATGGTGGATCTCCCCTGTGATGAAGCTTGAGGTTGCCCGCTGTTTTTATTATTTGGACAGCCTTCTTTAATTGTTGTATCAGTAATGTGGATAGAGTATGGACAACAGTATGTGTAGTAAACTTGTAATAACATCCATTTATCATTGTACATATATACAGTTACTATTCAGTAGCACTATAAGCTTGCTTGTGGTTTTTTTTTTTTTTTTTTTTTGTTTATGCAAAATCGAAGAGCTTAGCTTGAAAGCAGGCTTAAGTTTTTTATTGGTCTTGCTTTGCTACAAAAGCTTAGAACGACTCATTTGGCAGACCTTTCTACGTCCAAGAATGCTCAGCTCTGGTAATTTGATTGCCTTGTGTCCTAATTTCGGGTTAATCTCCGAGTCCGAATTTGTGTATGAAAGTGATGAACCCTGAACAAAGATCCTGCTAGTGGTTTGATGACGATTTGTAGGTTTGGTTGGATGAAACCCATAAGTCATTCTTCATTTTCGGAACTATGATCACAATTGAGATACTAAAAGAGATGGCAAAGTGTGTCTTTGCATTACGAAGTTCTGAACATCACTAAAAAAATCCCTGGAAGTAATGAAGCTCTTATTTGAGTCGGATGAGCTTGTGCTAAATTGAACATGATTTTTGTTGAAAGCCATTCTTTTTTCCGCAATGGACTGATTCTGTTTCTTGTCCATCAAATACGCTCATATTAGACGATTTGACACATCTTCCACGCTGCGCTATGTGCAAAAGATAGAAGGTTTGACACATCTTCGCCGTACGCTATGTTCAAAAAATGAACATAAAGAATTGTATGAGAAAATTTTCCTCATGCGAAAAGATGGTTGGAAACTATTAGAGAGAAAAACCGAGTAAGGACCTGTTTGATAGGGCTTAATAAAAATAGTTTTTAGATCAGATAAAAAAATTTCAAATTTCTATCAATGTATTTGGTCTATTATTGATACTAATTCGTTGAAATTCAATCAAAATTTCAACACATTCTGATCTTATCAGAGATCAGATCAAATCAATTTTGAAAGATGCAGTCCTATCAAGCGGGGCCTAAGAGTTGCTCCCCTCAAAAAAAAAAAAAAAAAAGGTAAAGAGTTGCATGGAGGAAGAACTCTCAAGTCTCAGGTCTGACTAATCAACAAGAATGATGAAGTCCTTGAACGCTTGGCCTCTTACCATATAAAACAAATGATGGGCCATGAATTATGAGAGAAAAGCACGATACTTGCAACAAAGTGCCAAGTACATATGCCGCCTTCCAAATATCGAAGGCTAGGCACTCATCTACCATAGGTGAGTAACAATTTCTCGGACTTGCCCTTTTCATAGTTGCGGAGATAGAATCCGCAAGAATTACGTCCTCAAAGCACGGCTCACACTAGCCTCACAGATAATACTCTGTCAAGACTTTAAGACGCATATGAATTGTTACATCATTGCGACATTTCCATGCTTAAATTTTTCCCAATTTAATTTTTTAGAAACAAAAAACCCATAGTAATATATGGTTAAGCGCTCTTGAAGATAAACCTTGAAAGGCATAAAGCCAACATTGTTCCACAATTGGTACTCCCACTATACATTTGTTAAACTCCTACATCAATATGTCTAAAATTAAATCAGTCGCGAATTCACGATACTTCATCACGTTTAGTCCTCTTGCCCATCAACGGTGAACACAAGTTAGAGTTTAGAGCGCTCGCACAGTGCTGCAGATCAGCCAGGGAGAATGACCTCCAAGGCGGCGGAGGGGAAGGCGATAAGGGAGGGGAGATGGAAGGGCTTCTTGAGTTCTTCCACCCATTCACTTCACCATGCGAACCATTTTCATCCAAACGGCTCTCACAATTGTTCATAGCTACCGCCAGTGCTAACGAGCTTCTGCTAGAGTTAGATGATCTTTTCGCGATGCCACCTCCAATCCCTTGACTTTTGAGCAGTGAAGTACGGCTCTTATCATAGAGAACACTATAAGCAAGTAGATTCTTACGTTTCCGAGAATAAGCATTCTCTTGTTTAGTTATGTCTTTAATAGATGAGCTTGCGACATCACCTAGACTGGCAAATGACTTCGATTTCCCATTGTAGAACTTGGATATTCCTGGCCTGCAAGGCAGCAAAAAAGTTCAACTAAATTAGAGAATATTCAAAGATATATCCCATTGTCTAAAAACATGTTTCCACCAAGAAAAGACCACTCAGCTTTGAACAATTACAAGGTCTCAAATGACAATGAAAAGCCTATTTGCTTTATCTTATTATTCTTCGGAGAAATTTCCTTGAAACGGCAGATTCTTATGCATTTCCAAGGATGCTCTAAAGCTTAGTTACCACCAAAGGTTGCTATCAACAAAGTAAACAATTTCCATTAGCAGATTTACTAAATCTCTTCGCCGCGCAAACCAATCAAAAGACTGAATCCTCAGACAGATTCTAAGAAGTTCTATTTTTCTTTTTAAGCTTTCCCCAGGAATCAATTAAGGGAGCTGCATCAAAATATTTCACTACGATCTGCGACCAGTCCAGATTCTGATCACAGCAGACACAGAGAACCAATACAAACTGATTCTCCAATTGACTTTTGTAATTTGTGAATTTGTCCATCTTCTAGAGATCTTATCAACTTATGCTCTAGTAGACAAACTCAATCAATACAGATTGTAAAATCTCTTCGAATCTAACCATTCTCGACATTCATGCCAATCAGACACCCGGAATCACCAGACATTACATCACTAATTCATGCCAGGGTTTGATTTCCATCTAATACATCGAGCCATCGAGAAATTCCGAGTGAAGCAAATCATAATTCGATCTCAGGAAATGCATTTCCCTACTTCAATCTTCCTACAAAAGATACCCAGCCTCAAACCTTTTTCATCCTAAAGTTTCATATGTACTCAAAAGCCCCAAAATTTGATAGGAATTTACTTATGAGCTTCACCTTCAAAAATAATCATTCAACCCCACACCAGAGGATTAAAGAGACCCCCCCCCAACATCACTCTTGCAACTGAAGCTAACAAATCTGATACAAATGTAACACAACTTCTCAAACTCACCATCTTCCAACTTGACATTGCACAACATCCCACAAAACATCAACAATAACCAATCCCCTCCCCCCCCCCCCCCAAAATCCCCCTAAAATGATTTCGGGTCGACTAACATGAATCATCATGTGAAACCAAAACTTAGTAACAATCTCACTAAACCAACAAAGTATATCATAACAAACAAATAAAGTTCCAAAAATAACCCAATTAATCATCAAAAAAAGAAAAAAAAAATTGAGTGAAGTATAAGAAATTGAACCTTGTGGGTAAAGCTTGTTCGAGAGCATCAACAGCAGAATCAAAAGGAGAGGTGGTCTTCTTAAATTGACTCTGAACTTCATCATCATCATCATCATTTTCTCTCTCCTCGTCATCATCACTGTTTATCCCAATTGAAGAAGACGAAGAAGAACTACACGGATCAGACACCAACCCATTTTCTCTCTCCTCCTTAACAACCACCCTCACCACCGTCCGATCACCGGGACCCAACATCGACGGTGTAAAATTACTCCGCCGCAAAAACCCACTTTGCTCCATCATATGATTATTATTATCCAACATGATTGACATCCTCACCAAACTAATTTTTTCCAATTTCTATATATATAATGATTTTTTCAGGGGCTTTGGGGATATGGGTTTTCACCAAAAATTGGAAAGATTCATACCCATTTTATAAAGATTTGATTTTGATTTTTTTTTTTTTTTTTTTGTTAATTTTGAGTGAATAAGAGAAAGATTGAGAGGAGAGAGAAAGTGGAGAAAAGAGAAGAGAGAGAGAGAGGAGAAGGTAAGTGGGAAGAAGGATGGGGCTAATTATAGAATGTGGATAACTTTTTTTTAACAAAGGAAAAAATTAAATTGCAAAAATATATAAAGGCAAAAAAAATAAAAGACAAGGAAAAATGTGGAGTTCTTATCCATATCAAACTTATCCACTTGCCCCCTTCTTTGATGGAAATTATTTTATTGCCTCGACAGGGGATTTAATTCGGTAACATTGTACGACAAGTTTTCCTTTTTTTTTTTTTTTTTTTATTTGAGTTATGATTTTAGGTGGGGAAGGGCAATGGAGTGTACACCCTAAATTGCTAATTGGTCGATTTAGGAATTATTATGGTTTATAAATGCCTTGTTTGGTAAGTCGAAATATGGGAAGTGGTCGTTTGGTTATCAAACAAAATCATGGAAATTCAAAATTTCAATGAATTAAAAAATGTGTAGTTGGTAAGTTTTCCAAAATTATGAAAATTATCAATTCCTACAAGATGGAGGAATCGGTTTTACCTAACCCCCTTTGGTCGCAAATTATATCATGCTCCCGGAAGCACAATGAACATGATGGTCCTTCTCACAATAGATGAGTAGAGATCACACTTAAATATGGTCTCTACTCATCTATTGTGAGATGCCAGAAGGATCACCATGCTCATTGTGCTCCGGGGAGCATGCATGCTATAAGCATTGACCTTTGGTAATTGAAAATTCATATGGAAATTCATTTTCTACATGTAAGTATGTAATCAAACAGTTTTGAGAAATTCACATGAATTTGTATTTCCTTGGAAGAGCATCTCATGAGAATTTTGAATTCGCACATGTACCAAACGACCACTAAATCTTCAAGTATTGTTTTTAAGTTTTTTTTTTCTTTTGGTTTAAACAAAAAAAAATCAAAAGCGGATGCAAAAATGCAAATTATATTAGGACCGCCAAGGAAAAACTCAGTCTAATTAAAAAAAAAAATGTGTTTCAGGTGCAGGGATTGTGGGCATCAAGCATCATTACAATGTTGTTCGCGACACCTTGGTAGACGTTTGCTATCGGTCCAGGATTTCAGCGGCAAGAAGGTGGATATTGGGCTTGTCGGCACTGATGGCAGACCTATTTGTCTAGCGAATGTGCTACTATATTCGTGGTATGATGGCTTGGGTGTGACGTGTGTGTCGATTTGACTGGTTCCTCGTCTTTAACTCAGTCTGGCTTGGTTGGTTTTGGGCAAGGCGGGGTTGTGTGTGTTGCGTTTCATAAGGGTGCGCACGAGTGAGGTCAAAATGCGTCGAAATGACATGAGTTGGTATGCGGAGTTAGTACACAGCATAACAAGCTGCAATAGGTGACGAATTCCGCTTCAAGTGATGAAGCAGGGTGTTACAGTATCTACCAATCAATTAATTAAAACAACATCTTTAACCCCAGTGCCTTAAAAGCTCCCACCATAAGGCGGGGTAAGGGGGGGTCGAATGCACGCAAGTCTTTCCCCTAATAAAACATAGAGATGCTGCGCACATATGACCCAAAATGAAAATTGTTTCGAGAATCGTATCGACTGACTGTTACTTCACAAAATAAGAAACACACACCGTTTTATGAGCCATTTTGCTTTATTATTCCATTATATCCCAAAAATCAAAGATCAATAATTAGTCTTTGGCTCCATTTCAAAAAAAATTGCATGCAAGGTTAGCTTGGGCTTTTATCTAAACCGTCATCCAATTTCTTTTGAACTTTTGATTAACGATTATTGTTGGATACACCTTACTCAACGTGCGTGCTGAGTAGCTCTATGCAGTTTATAGGCGAACATATGGTAGTAGTTTTAACAAACATAATCCAATATCTATATGCACAAAAAACTGAAATAACAAGTATTCAAAAAATACTTTTAGTGATCAAAGTAGATGAAATTTATGTCATACCGTCTATCCCACATACATTATGCTCTTAGAGCAAAAGCAATAGACACAACCCAAATTTTGGGTTTGTCAATGCCCATATGATTTTGAAAAACTCAAGTCATAAGAAATTTAAACATGCAATAGATGATTTTTTTTTTTGGACTCATTTGCAATATTAATTGCATATACTCCACTTGCAAGTCTCTTTTTCAGCACAAACTAGAGTTTGTTCCTACAAATAGGGTTGCATGGATGACAAACAAACCATGGTTTTGCAATAGATGAACTCTATATTTGGGTTTTTAAACCCCAATGTAAAAGGACATCTAATGCTTTTGCTCTTAAGATTGTCAGAGGACTCTATACTAGTTTTAATTAGTTTAGGCTATGATTTTTTTTTTTTTTTTTACATAGAACTTAGGTTCCACCACCTAGTTAGAGAAGTGCTAATAAGGTCAATTGCATGCCCCTTGGTAATTTCGCAAACTTAACTAGAAATTTTGAGTTTAAATTCTGGAATAAATAGCAAAGCCAAGATCGGAGGAAGAGCTCCAGGCGTCGTCGCACTTGAATTGACTACGCACTCAAAATTCGAGGCCAGTAGAGTAAATTAGAAATACGCATAAATAAGTTTTTCTAGTATCTAACTTTGAAGAGTGTTGAATGCTACTAGTCCTATATATTAGTATACCTTATGTTGTTATTGTTAATTAATGTCGCGCGTTCATTATCAACGAACATTGCGTAGCTTATTATCCAACTATCCATGACCTTGAAGGCGAATGCAACTAAGAAACATCAGAACTTCGAGCGACGTGGTCTCATGCAAGCAAGCAACTACTAGTCAACTACTTGTCCTACCTATTAACAATCATCCGATCCATCGTCATCATTTCTACAAATCCACGTACAACTCATAATCAAATTTATTGTTTTCTAAGTTGATAAAATCATGGGATTTTAGTGACAAACCAGAATGATTCTACATATGTCGTATTGTTTTGCTTATTTGCCAAGAGTTTGTATGGTGAACCATTACAAATCCATCAACTTCAACAAGCTTTTATTTGGACCAACCAAATCTGTGTACTTGCACAAGAAATCGTCCGTGTCAATCTTGTCTTACTCCGTAAATACCACTACACTTGATGAATAAAGTTCTTAACTAATGCTTAAACTATTTTTGTTAAACATGGCCTTTTAATAGAGTGAAAGACATGAGGCAAAAACAGTAAATTGATTTCTTAAATAATTCGTACATTTTTTCATACATATTGCATACTCATAATTTTCCCGTAATATGTTTCTCAACATGCTTATGGGACATTTACTCGTGACTTTTTATTTGATCAAAATACGAGAATTACTCTCACAAAAAAAAAATGTAAATGGATTGAGAGCCTATGGTCTTGGCATAGTTGGCAGTGTTTCATGCCTTTGCGCCCATAGGAAATTTTAGCCGCATGATTGTGTTTGGTAGTACTCTATTTGTATCTAAAATAACAATGGCCAAGCCAACTTGGTTGTTTTGTTGCCATACTTTGGGCACAAATTAATACTAGTAGTACATTTCTTATCCTATCTTTCCCAATTTCATATGCGTAAGAAGACAAATAATAGTAGTGAAGTGTAGCTTTTGACTTATAAGTCTAAGCCCGGTTTTATACTTTTATGAAGTACGGAGTATACGCTAGCATGTGATTGAACGGTAGAGGAAAATGATACAAATAATTCGTTCTATATAGCTACCGCTTTGTAGGAATGCATTTTTCCGACTCAACGCAAACCACTAAGATGATAGTTTATTATCCACAATGACGAAAGTCATTTATGACCCCCCATACGTTTGCATGTAAGTGAAATGTAACCCCAAAAGTATTGAAAAGAGCAATTAGCCCCCACAAGTTTCTTAAATTGGTTAAATTAATTTATTTCTCGATTTATCATAAGATATTCAATATCTCCCCAAAATTCCACCTACAAAACTAATATTATAAAAAATATCAACATATCATAAACTTCTCAAATTCTAAATGTGGGACAAATTTGTTATATTATCGCTATTTATGTCATGTGCGATTGGACTACATTTTTTTGATTTAAACTGATTTGATTTGATTTAAATAAACTTTATTTGATTTGATCTGAACTGAATTTATTGATAAATTAATTGCATTTAAATGAATTAATATCTAGAAGTAGACTAGATTCATTAATTGTTATTTGGATAAATCTGATTTAATTTGATTTGATATGGATAAAACTAAACTAATTTGATTTGATTTAAACAAACCTGGTCTGATTTGAAAACACTATTTAATAAGTTGAATTGCGCAGAGCCTTACAGATACGACCTTTCACAAAGAATCTATTAATGTTTTGCGGTTTGAATTTGTAAAGGAAGAGATTCACATGAGCCAAAAGATTGGCGACGGCGATCCAACGTAGCCGGCATAGCCATATAATTAAAGTGAAACCTCTTTAAAGAAACAATAATCTTGAACGAACTATGGAGAAACACACTCAAAACTCTATCAAATAGAGATGAACCTCACCAGTATATGGGAATAGACACTCATAAATTAAAGAGGGGATTGAACGTTAATATGACTAATTAAGGCTCTGTTTGATAAGATTGTATCTTTTTGAACTGATCCGATCTGATTTGAATGCTTCTGATCTGATTTGAATGCTCCTGATCTGATCTGATTTGTTTTGAATGACTTTTAACTGAACTGATCTGATCTAAACTTTTAGAAAATTTGGTTGAATTTCAACGAATTAGTATCAATGAATGACCAAATTTATTGAATGTTATTTGAACAATTCTGATCTGATCTGATTTGAATAACTCTGGTCTGATTTGAATGAATGTGAATTGATCTGAATACTCCTTTTATTAAGCTCTATCAAACAGAGCCTAACATGCCTACTAAAAAGATTGGGCATATCATTGCCAAATTGGGTAATGATATATATCTCTATATATGTTCTTGGGGTTTAGGTTTTTTATTATTAGTTTATATTAGAGAGAGGCGACGAAAATGGGGGAGGCGGACATTATTCGACAAGTCGCGAACATATATGACTCTATTTTTTGGATTTAATAGATATAATTTGGATGTTCATGATCCGATCTAATGTCGTTTGATGTGAATGAATCTGAATAGGTGATAGTTTCAAGCTCATCACAAGGAACGATTTTAGAAATCAGTCCCAAAGAAAGCTCAATAGCTAGAATTTAAAATCTAAAGTACTTACAATTAATGCTTGGGTTATCGCACAATAAAAAATAACAGAAATGTTACCATATAAAAGTTGTATACTCTCTTGATTAACGGTTCTATAAAAAAAACTCTGCCAATAATTAATTGTCCAATAGAATAGAAAACTACTTCAAACTTTTTTTCATAGGGCTCGACTCCTATAATGTCATATATCCGGAGAATATTTGGTTTGAAATTCTCTCATATATATTTTAACTAATTAAGCGTTAACATAAAATGAGAACGACAATGAATTATGGAGTCTTTATTTTCTGTAAACTTAGAGTTCATTAGTGTTATCCAACATAACATAACACCACCTAAGGGCTGAGTGACTTCCATCCCATCACGGTCTCTATGAAAATGGAACTCCAAATGACCGTGATCCATCCGATAATAATATACATTGTCCAAAAGATAATTACCAAATACGTGATTAGTTCGTAGGGCTCATTCTCTTTGAAACTAAAGCGTACAGTGTAGAACTCTTTATATATAATGGTATCCTAAAACACGAGGAATCCTAAGTAAAACAGTTAAAATTGGGTTAGATATGTTAGTATGTTACATTGTTACACTATGATCTATGATGAAAGAGCGAAAATCACACATAATCCCAAGAACAAAAACAAAGAAAATAGAACTAATGGACGTGAGCCAAACTAATTAAGGTTGATGTGGACCTTTGTTAAGTGATAATGTGAAGTTGTAAGTTGGGAAGACATGAATGAAGAAGCTCCACCTGTTGAGAAATACAAGAAGCAGTTCAACTGTTACTAATATTTGATCAGCATATTCCTTCCTTCCAAGTTCCAACTTTCGTTCACGTGTTTCTACATAATATTAGCTACTTGTAATAAAATGTCGCATTCTTCCCTTTTTAATGCGTTCTCTCCATCATTATTATCTTATCTCCATCTCTTTCTCCCTTTTCTTTTGAAAGTGATGCATTTTTATGTCGTTTTATAATCTATGGACAAAAAACATTGATCAATGATTATTGAATGTATTTGTACTAGTTATTAGTAGAGCTGGCCACGGGCCGGGCTCACCCGAGCTAGTGCCCAAATGTGTGAGCACTAGCACTAGCCCTACACACCCGGGCTAGTGCCAGGGCTCGATTTTCTGGGCACTGGCACTAGCCCGCCAGTGCTTTGACCGGGCTTGACTCGGTTAGGATCAGGGCGGGTCAGTGGGCTTAGACCCTGCCTCGAGTAAAAAAAAATTGAAAAAATCGAGTTTGACCATGCTTTGACCGGGTTTGACCAGAGCTAGTGCTTGAAAAATTGAGCACTAGCACTTGCACTAGCATTACCTAACCCGGGCTAGGTAGAGCCGGGCTGGGCCGTGTGTTGACCAGGCCGGGCCAGGGCTCCTAGTGCCTAATGGCCAGTTGGCCACCTCTAGTTTTTTTTTTTTTTTTTTAAATGAGGTAAGAATGAAGTACAAAGAATAATGTTAAGTAAACCTTCTGCCCAGGGTATCACCAAGCTTGTCCGCATCTAAAATACACATAAGAGACTAAGGGATGGGCGGGTGCATCTCCTGATTATGAAGGAATTGATGCCCCCCACACGCATCCTAGTCCGCAGCCTGATTAGCTTCTCCAAAGATATGCCTAATAGAAACAAATTTAAATTTTTGAAAAAGGAGTTTTATGTCACTTATAATCGTACTAATCTGCCAGGGGATCTGCCATTTGCCTCGCACAGCTGAGATAACTACCAGGTTGTCCCCTTCGATGGTCAGGGATGTGACTCCCAGTTCTAAAGCTTTAAGAACTCCAAGTCTTAGAGCGAACTCCAAGTCTTAGAGCACTTGCTTCTGCTACTAAGACGTTAGTATTACCAATAGTAGTTGCTCCTAGATTGATTAGATCTCCTTTGTGATCTCGAATAATATAGGCTGCTGCAGCAGAGTTGCCGATAACTGAACCATCAAAATTGAGTTTGATTTCGTCTTTCTGAGGCGGGAACCATTTAGTTGTCCTTCTATCCTTGTGCTTATCATTTGTTGTAGATTGATGCCCCCGAATTGGAGAACTGTGGTTGTTGTCTTGGTCCGACACAATTGCTAGTGGGGAACAAAACTGTTTACGAACGTACCACTCATGAAAAGCAGACATACTTCGAAGAAGGGTTTGAATAACGTTGAATTGGTCATTCTTAAAAATGACAGCATTTCTTCTCTTCCAAATATACCAAAGGGTATAGATGATTTTGGGAATATCCTTGTTATTATGAGCGTGAAAGTGTTTTAGCAAATCCTTAATAGACATGAATGTCCTATTAGAAATGGCCACCTCTATATGCATTTACTTTGAGATGCTTTGCTTTAACGCCAAATTATGTTGGTGAAATTGCTACCATAGATGTAGAGATAGATGGACATAGACAGATAGTGCATAAAAGGGATGGAACTTCATTATAAAGCGTAATTCTGTGTAATTTAATTATGGTGTTACAGCCACAACCTAGACGTCACTCTCACAAATTTACGAGCACACCAAAATCGTTATGTGTACTGTACAACCTCTGTACTCATGCACTAGCTTAGTCGGCGAAAATCGTGGGCAGTTGCGAATCTTGAGTAATAAAGAGAATCACTAAACCAATCACCGTGATTGGGTTTATAGTGCCAATCACGGTATTTGGATACATTGCCCCACACAAAAGCTACATGGTCCCGTGTATGTCATTAAAATAGAAAAAGCAAAATACAAAGAAAACAAAAGCAATACATGCGCAACAGGGTGCCAAATTTTCAGCCAGCGCGCGGATTTTTGACACTTGCAACTTTTGGAATTGTTTTGAAATATTGGAGGAGAGAGAATTAATTCCCAACACCCCCGAAAAACCCCAATTATGATACTGTAAGAACCCTAAATATTTGGGAGAGAGAAAATAATGTAAGAACCCTAAATTTTTGAGCTTTCACTTAGGATTACACGTAAATTATTCTCTCAATATATCGTCGCAATTAAAGTTGCAGATTCATTTGAAAAAAATCGACGCTCTTGCAAATAATTTTCTGGGCGATATCGGAAAAAATCGACACTCTTCCATTTCAATTTCTAGGCTTCGAGTTACCTATGGAATCGGCAATTAACTTGGAGGTATGTAATTATTTACTACATAAATTGTTTTATTAGTCGTACAGATGTGATTTGTAGACAGCTATAATTGTTGATTATGTTGAAAATGAAATGAACATGTTTTGATTTTGCAATAAATTTTTCTGTCAGATGGATTTGGATTTGAATGAGGATATTGAAGTAGTTGTGGATGAGATTGTTGAAGTAGATGTGGATGGGATTGAAGTAGATATGGATTTGAATAATGAGACTGTTGTATGTAGTGGATGATAGTTTGTGTGAAAGGGAGGAGTAATGATAGTGAAAGTGAATGTCTGGGTATAATGAAACTCCTGGGACATTAAGCGATGGAATTCGTTGCTTACCTCCAAAAACTGTCGCATATGGACATGTGAACCAGCTTCAGGTAATAGAATTACATGTTATGTTTTAAATATTTAGTATTCCGGGTTGAGGTAATTTTTAGTAAAAGAGACTGGTGTAGTATTTTGTTTCTGCAGATTCCAGGTGCTTATACTCGGCAAATGTTGGTTAATAGGAACACTCAACTTCAACATCCCCATGGTCCATTATTTGCCCAGCCGTTTCCGCCACAATCAGCAAATGTTCGACTTGATGTCCCTTTGCCTCCTTTATATTTCACCAACCTGGTGAATGGTCCTCCAATGATGTAGTTGGTGACATTTTGTATTGCAAGAACAGGTTTTATGGATCTCTCTATGGATCTAAGAACGTGTTTTATGTATCGTTTAGTATGGATGTATTTTTTAAGTTTGGATCTAAGAACAAATTTTATGTATCATTGACGCTTGTTGAATTTATTATATTGTATCATATCCCGCGTATGATGTGTAAAAGTGTGTTGTGTCTTAAAAATTAACGCTATTCTAACACTCACTTGCAAAAACAAAGAATTGCAGAAATAGATATCACAAATATATGGTTAAATGGAAAAAAAAATAGAGGACTTGGTTTACAATTATTCGAAAGTGATCAAATTTAGCGTAACCTTGAAGAGTCATCATATTAGTGTTGTAAAATGATAGTATGCTTTTTAAATTTGTTCAACCGCACACATACGATAATAAACGTATCTAGTGTGTTGTTAATAAGATAGGTAGTATCAATCCTTCTTTGATGATAATTGGAGGAATGAGTCAGAGTTAATCCCTCAATTAAAGTCTTTCTCAGAAAAGCTTCTTGATTGGAATGATTCAGTGTTCCAAAATATCTTCAGAAGGAAGATTAAATTGAAAGCCCGTATTGCGGGATGTCAGAGGAAACTTGCAGAAACAATGGACAGGGGGCTCATCAAATTAGAATCCAAACTGAGAAGAGAGCTTGAAGAGGTTCTAGAGCAAGAAGAAGTCTACTGGTATCAAAAGTCCCGGGTAGATTTTATTCGGAATGGAGATAGGAACACTTCGTATTTTCACCTAAGTACCATTATTAGAAGGTGGAACAATAAAGTCTCGGCTCTCAAGAATGCTACTGGTGATTGGACATCATATACGGAGGAAATTAAATCGATGGTGATACAGTATTATAAACAACTCTTCACGGAGGAAAATTCAGACCCGATCCCTACTGATCTCCCGACGGATTATTTCCCAGAATTCACAGATGAAATTTGGTCCAAACTCACTCGAGACTTTACCAAAGCTGATGTGGAGGCTGCAATTCAGAACATGGCCCCTCTCAAAGCCCCTGGTCCGGACGGGTTCCAGGCTCTGTTTTATCAAAAACATTGGCATGCCGTAGAGAATAAAGTTACCAGTCTCGTTTTAAATGCTCTGGAGGGCAAAGGTATTCCTACTGGCCTCAATGATGCCTTCCTGGTTCTCATCCCAAAAATCAAGAGCCCAAAACTAGTCACTCAGTTTCGCCCAATTGGGTTGTGCAATGTTTTGTACAAAATCATTAGCAAGGTCATAGTTCAGCGGCTGAAACCAATACTTCCACTACTAAACTCAGGGACTCAAAGTGGTTTTGTGCCAGGGAGGCAGATTACAGATAATATCGTGGTAGTTCAGGAGATGGTCCATACGATGAGAAGGAAACAAGGCAGAATCGGAACCATGGCAATCAAAATTGATCTTGAGAAAGCTTACGATCGTCTGCGTTGGTCTTTCATCCGGGATACGCTGAACGAGATGAGACTCCCTTCACTTATGACGGATATTATCATGGAATGTGTCACATCATCCCGATTGAGTATCCTCTGGAATGGTGAAAAAACTGAAATTTTCATCCCTTCTAGGGGAGTAAGACAAGGAGACCCATTATTATCGTCGTACTTATTTGTCATGTGTATGGAACGACTGCATCAAATCATAGACGGATCGGTTAGAGCAAATCAGTGGAAACCAATTATGGCCAGCCACTATGGTCTGTCAGTGGCTAATATTTTTTTCGCTGATGATTTGATTCTCTTCGCGGAAGCCTCACTTGATCAAGCCAAAATCATTCAAGAATGTTTGGACAAATTCTGTAATGCTTCTGGAGAACCAATAAGCAAAGCCAAATCTCAAGTTTTCTTTTCTTCAAATGTTCAAGAGACTGAGAAGGAACTAATAAGTCAGACCTTGGGGATTGAAACTACTGATGACCTAGGGATTTACCTCGGTATGCCTATCATTCATGGGCGCATTACGAGGCATACCTATAGTCATCTTGAAGAGAAAATTGACAAAAAATTGGCGGGATGGCAAACCAAGCACTTATCTCTCGCGGGGCGAGCTAATCTGGTTCAATCCACAATGAACCACCTTGCAACCTACTCTATGCAAACGGTGAAAATCCCGAGAACTATGTGTGACGCCATTGATCGGAAGACTCGCTGTTTCTTGTGGGGAGGAGATGAAAACCATAGGAAAATTCATCTCATCTCGTGGGAAACTCTACAGCTGCCCAAGAATCAGGGGGGTCTAAATCTTCGATCAGCACGTCAGGCTAACGCTGCTTTTCTAACCAAATTGGGTTTCCGCTCGCTTGCCCAACCGCATACACTCTGGTCCTCAATCTTACGGGCTAAATATTGCAAGGGCAGATGTGATTTAGACATGTTCACTACTAAAAAAAACATGTCCCCTATGTGGGCGGGTGTTGTTGAAAAAGCAGAAAACATCAGAGCAGCCATCACTTTTGCTGTGGGTAATGGTCGAAATACCTTGTTTTGGGATCACTCTTGGGTCGATCAAGGGCGACTTTCTGATAAAGTAACTCGTGATATCCACGGAGCAGCGGGAACTTTCAGTTTATGACATGTGGGTCCCAATCATGGATGGAGGTGGGACGAGTTCGCTGATTTTCTCCCACGAGAGGAATTGCTCAAGATTGCAGCTTTTGAATTATCGGAGGATGAGAACATCCCAGATTCCATTCATTGGAATGGCTCATCTAATGGGAAATTCTCTGTCAAATCAGCCATGTTGTTGCTTCGAAATCAAATCGACCCAAATAATCACGGGGTCGTGGAGGATGATTGGTCTTACATTTGGTGTCTCCCGGTTCAACAGAGAATACGTGTGTTTCTTTGGTTAGTCAAGCATGAACGGATCATGTGCAACACAGTTAGGCTGAAACGAAATCTCAATGATGATCCTTCGTGCCCTAGATGCAAGGCCAGCAATGAAGACGTAATCCATGTTCTTCGAGACTGTCCCGATGCTCAGTTTATTTGGCAGCAAATTGGGGAAATTTCTAGCCTAAACTTTTTTAAATCCCCTCCTTTAAAAACCTGGTTACGTGATAATATTTGCAACTTGAACTCTCTTGCTACGGAAGATTGGCCTTTTTTGTTTGCTCTGACTTGTTGGTGGATTTGGAGATGGCGGAACAACGTAGTCTTTGGACGTGCCTCTAACATTCCATTAGACCCGTATCCTTTTCTCAAAACCAAATTTGAGGAAAGTAAGGAAGCATTTGATCGCTACTCACTGCTAATTCCGACCCCGGGCACGACTCGTGAAGTTCAGATTTGGTGGAAGCCCCCCCCCCCCCACAGGGATGGGTGATATTAAACACGGATGGTGCTAGTCGAGGCAACCCAGGAGTGGCCGGAGGTGGAGGTATCTTTCGGGACGATACAGGTAATTTCATTGAAGCCTTCCTCTCTAGTTATGGTCTTTGCACGTCGATGAGAGCTGAACTTTTAGCCCTTAAGAGAGGACTTGAGGAGGCGCGGGTTCATGGATTTGAAAAGCTACTCATTCATATGGATAACTTGACCTGCGTAGAGTTGATAAAGGCTGAGTCTCCGCCTTCTGGAGCCTTATACAATCTTGTTCTAGAGTGTCAATCCTTAATTGCGCAGGGCAGTTGGATAGTTGAGATTATGCATACGTATCGAGAAGCTAATGAGGCTGCAGACTGGTTAGCGAATCAAGGAGCAGATCAGAACCATAGATTAATCATTCTCCAATATCCTCCATCGGAGCTGAGACTTATCCTTCGTCGCGATGTGCTAGGGGTTTTGAAATCCCGCTTAGTTACTATGTAATTTCTTTTCCTTTCGGGCTTTGCCCTCATTCTCACCAAAAAAAAAAAATTAGGTAGTAATAAATTTTTCACTTTCACTAACTACCATGGAGGTTACCTTTCTATAAATGACCCCATACTGATACAAGAAGAAATCACAAATCAACAATTTCGAGCCATCAAATTTGGTATTGTAACTTAGAATTTAATTATTCAATCGACTCTCTAAAAAATACAATCCACCAGTTTCGTTATACTTATTAAGTATCATGTTGTTCACGAATCCAATCTTGTATCAAAATATTCAATCTGTTTAATAAAAATACTGTCCTTCTGCTAGATTCTCATGATGACTCCCAACATATATGGAGTATAGTGAACTTTGTAATGCCACCATATCAAAATGACCTCTATGAATATGGGGTCGAAGATGTTTTCAACGCACTTGGTTAGACATATGGATTAAATGAATCTCGGAGTATTCCTTATGAAGACTCTAACGTCCCTTACACAATATGCACAGATAGTATTAGGGTTCAACTTAATTCTGATGCGATTATCAAGTTTAGCCATCCAACAATTGTATAGAATCATAAGTTTATCGATAATAAAACTTCATTCTATTTTGTTTGGTGTTTTCTCCCAATTATGAGTTGCGTATTCCATTTTGTTTGGTGTTTTCTCTCTTAGGATCTACTCAACATATAACCCAATTTATATGTCCGATACTAAGTCTGATGAATAGACGTTTGTTTACGTAAGATATTAGATTGTTGTAAATTTATTTGATTATCTTATATGAACGTATTGTTGATTTTATTTTTATTCGTAGTATGATCGTATTATTCAATTTTAGTATGAATATTGTATTTTAATTCCTAAAATTAAATACTGTTGTACGTTAGTTCTATGAAACCATTGATTCACATTGTTATCCAATCTGCTTGAGTAGGCATACTATTACGGAGTACATTGAAATAAGAATAACTTTGGTCGTGTATTGTTAGGTTCTTGAACTGAAAGTCTAGTAACCTATCTGGTCTTAGAGTTATACAATCTTGCAGTTAAGGCATTCGATTAAGTATGCTATAGTTGATTTTGAGTGACTGCGGAATATTTATAAATTGCTACTAATATGATGACTCTTCAATGTTACCGTGATTGGGTCTATCGTATGATGAATCCATAGATTGTTATGAATAGTGTGGTTTTGTTTTGACGGGGGTGAAGATGGCTACGAAGTTCGACCTGCTAGAGGATACACGACTAGAGCTGGCGCCTATGAAAATGGCTACGAAGGGAGAAGGAGATGGAGAAGCATTTGGATAGAGTAAAAGAAAAGAATAAAGTAAAAGAGATGAATTTTTAATTATGTTTGTAAAAGAGAGAGGGAGAAGGGAACAGCTGAAGGAACTAGTGATGAAAATTTGAAAAGTTAAATCAAAACTAGGGTGTATTGCTCTATTGTACGCTGCGTACAAAATACGACCCAACAAATTGGTCCCCCACCAAAACACAGTTGTTTCATCCGTGATTGACTTTGTAGACCCAATCACGGTTATTGGTTTATCAGCTCTCGAATAATAAAGGGTGGCCCTAATGCTCCTCACTCAGTTGAGGCCTGGATCATTTCAAAACAACAACAGACTTATTAGTGGCCATAATAAAATTACATGAAAAATGCAAACCATGAGAACGCCCGACTTAGGAGCCTCATAAAGACTAGTAGACTACCAGACTTGTTACTTGTTAGTCGACTCGGCCTAGAAAACTTTGCTTATTTATACTTTATTAATTTTTGGAACTCCATCACTAGCTAATTTGCTCCGTCTCAAATTTTTTTTTCCCTTTCATTTAAATTACTCATACATATTTAAATAGAAAAGGGGAAGAACGTACTAGGATGGAGGGAGTATGATTTATTGGGTTCGGATCGACTATCATCTCTCTACATGTGTGTGCAAGTCTAAACTAAATACTCGGACTAGTCGTATGTTAGCCAGAAAAATAAAATGATTTCCTTCCAAGTCAAGTGGCCAACAGAGGCCCAATACTCACTTTGGGCCAAGGTGGGAGGATAGACCAGCCCCATGCCTACCAATGAAGATATCTACCAAACTACCACCCATATGGCGCTTACGTCCGTTAAATTTTTTTTTTTTTTGAATTCACCTTACATTTCTAGCTACCCTAACATGCAGGGTTGGCTCCATACGGTTAGCCTCGAGATATGGTTTGAAAAAACGAAAGTTTGTAACAAATGTAAGGTTTTGACACTTTGTATTTTCCAAACAAATACTAGAATTCACGTTGTATTTCTCAAATTAGATCAGATATGAATCATCCAAATAACAAACATGTATCTAGCTAAACTAATCTAGTTCTTAATTATTATTATCAAGTCGTTTAAATTTAATTAAAATTTCAACACATTTGGATAACGTTCATTCAAATCGGATGAAATCGTTTAAAATGCATTATTCGTACTCTTTTTTTTTTCCTTTTTTTGAAATAGCATGGTACTCTCAATAGTAATAAGCTAGCAATCCCCTCAATCTCCATCATTTCTCAAAATTCTTATTTTTTCGAGATACAATTTCCGAAAATTCTGATTAATAAATTTCCAAAAAATGATTTTTCGGACACTTCTTTGTGAAAGTTTTACACATGAACCCTCAAAATCAACGACACAATGCTGGTTTATTCGTCTTAGTCAAGTTTCTGTCATGGACTCCACTTGTCCTGAGATTGCGAAACAATCAAAGGCTAAGGCCTAAAGCCCATTCATCATGAACTACGTACTGAACATTCCTGCATACACACATACTGAAATAAACTTGGACCGACAGCAATGGCAGAATGTGAGAAAAAAATCAGATCCATGCACGTGATGACATGGTGCTTCAACTAATAACTCCTAACATCATAAATTCATTGTATAAACCTCATCTCCAACGAATGTCTAGATAAATTTAAATTAATATAGTGATCATTTTTATTACTCTTACAATTGAAGATACATTTTCATCCACTCAAGTGACTCAACTTTGTATTTGTAGTGCCAATGATGAGAAAATCGTTTATGTATGGTAGTTAAAGAGGGTACAGCTTTTCCTCAACTAAGCAAGTTATTTCCTCCTTGTCGGTCTCTTAACATGTGCGGTTCATGTCACAATTACTCGTCTACATACTTCAACTTGTAATTTGGAGATCGTAAAAATTGTGATTAATCAGATGATGGGCGTTTCATAAGATTGATTACTTATTTCTAATAAAAACCATCAATTCAAAACGATTAGCACTTTTTTTTCCCTAATATTACATCTTAAAAGACAAGTTACATACCTATATGCTATCGGATTTGCATCACGGTGAGGTAGAGGTCTACAGTGTAGACACCCAAAAATGTCTACAATCAGCAATAATATTACTACACTATCAAAATTTAACTACTCACACAATTAATTTTACTACCTGAATTTTTCATTACAATTAATTTTACTACTCTTATATCAATTTTACTACTACTTACTCAATTTTACATTGTAGACAAATTAATTGTGTCTACACTATAGACCTCTAGCAATTTGCACAAACTGCTATAGGTCTATAATGTAGACACAATTAATTTGTCTACAACGTAAAATTAAGTTACTAGTAGTAAAATTGAGATCGAAGTAGTAAAATTAATTGTATTGAAAAATTCAGGTAGCAAAATTAATTGTGTGAGTAGTAAAATTTTGATAGTGTAATAAAATTATTATTGATTGTAGACACTTTTGGGTGTCTACAGTGTAAGCGTCTAGCATTGTCCATTAGAATAACCAAAATCATCCTTTCAGATAACAGAAGTATCTAATTAAGAGAGTCGAAATAGATTAAATGACTTTATCTCAAGCCAATGGGTCGGGCAAGCGCAAAACCAATACTCCAAGGTGGCCATAAAATGCGATGACTTTATTAGCCTCACATTTAGAGGCGATGTGGATCCTCTATTCCACCCCCCTATGTCCAATTTCATGTCCCACTTACTATGTCAAGATCTTGACAACATGCCTATTTTGTAAGAATGAAACAAGTTTTAGTGGGTAAGATAGATAAGTTGTCAAAATTTTAAAGTATTCGAATACAAAATGAGACATAAAGTCGGACAAACAATCCATATATCGACTTGAATTTCAAGACTCTCACAATTATTAAAGTATTGCTTACATATGCAATCTTCAAGCTTTAAAATCTCCCTATATAAACCCACTTGGTTAGCTAACTAGCCCCAAGCAAAAGACGTTTACCAACACACATTCTCAAATATACAAGTATTCCCCCAAAACAATGGGAGCTAGAACCACAAATGGTTCCTTGTTCTTAGGAACATTATTATTCCTATTTCTTTTATCTCCACTAACTTGTTTAGCAACTCCTAACAACATCATTAAGCAATACTTAACACCCCACAACAAGATTAGAGCAAGATTAGGCCTCCCACCTCTCCAATGGAGTGAGCAACTAGCAAGTTACGCCCGGTGGTGGGTGCGACAGCGGCGAGGCGACTGCGCGATGATACATTCGGACGGAGACTACGGTGAGAATCTGTTTTGGGGTAGTACAGGGAGGAATTGGGGTCCTGCAGACGCAGTAGCATTTTGGTCAAATGAGAAGAGCTACTACAATTACTACACTAATACTTGTGCCCAAGGTAGAGAATGCTTGCACTATACGCAAATCATTTGGAGGCATAGTCTAAGGGTTGGATGTGCTAAGGTTATTTGTAGGAATGGGTATACTTTTATTGGTTGTAACTATGATCCCCATGGCAATATTCTTGGACAAAAACCATTTTAAATTAAAGCATTGTACTGTTGTGTGTAACTTGATTTTTTAATAATAATCAAGTATATATAGAGAGATTAATCATTGATTACGAGAAGATTAGATGATTATAATGGAAGCATTATTATGGTAGTTGGATTGCATTATATAGAATCACACATTTTGTGAGACTTAAGTGATCACTGGTCACTCTGTTACTCCTCTTATGCATATGATGGATAGTAAATGCTCATACATCTCTACACTCTACTATCCACTACATTTGTTTTGAGGTTTCGTTTGAATATGTTAGTAGCCAGTCATTCGAATTGAATGTTAATAATTCATAATGGAAGCTATTGCTATTTTGTTGAAAACCACTTTATAATCGAAAATAACGTGAAATTACATATTACTCCATACAACTTACACAGTTACACAGGTGAGGAACAACGAATGTTGTTGTTGCCAACCATTGAGTAACAACTTTTCAAAGTCATGTTGAATTAACCTGACATTCTTTCAGTTCTTATACCGTACCCCCGCGGGTATATGAAGTTTTCGTACCCATACGTCGTTTCGATGAGCAATTGATCTAATTTGTTGAGCATACGCTAATATTTTGATGAGCAAACATAAAGTATATCAATCTTACATAGGATAAGTCAAATACATAACAAATCATGCAATGACATTGAAAAAAAACATGTTCATCAATTTTATATGTCCATGATAACCAAAAATGCCATTGCTCGTCAAATGAACATTTTTTTCTCATCAATACCATTAGAGAGGGTACAAAAACGCAATATGCCCTTGGGGGTACAATATAATTTTCCACATTCTTTTGCAATATATATGTTGCTTTAATGCTGAATTCTCAAAATGTGTCATTTTGAAATCCACATTCTTCTCAAAAGACCGTCGACAATTATTTTTGGATATTTTGTCGAACACAACCAACACACTCAAATCGGTTTTTAAACTTTAATCCCCGTTTTTAATTAACTAGAGGTTTTACACATTTACGGAATTACGGTTCACCAACGGCCCAACAGTCCCACATAGGAACTGGATACTTATATGACCCACATTTACCCGCCAAAATCCGGAACATTATCTTCTCTTTCGTTTCTTTCTGAGATTTTTGTGGGGGGTTTGATTTTGGATCATGAAATTTGATTGATGGGAAGTTCCCAAATCACAAAATGTATCACCACTTTTTACCACACAAATCAGTAATTCCCAATACGACCCAATCCCCAGTAATTCCCGAGCTCTATAATCATACTAGTGGTTATTATGTTTTTCAAGTTCATAATTCTTATTCTTCTTCTTCAAGCTTCAATAATAATAATAATAATCACAGTAATTTCCCCTTCAAAAAAACCAGTAAATTTTCCAATCTTAGACGCCTCACTTCTCGAATTGTTCAACTCACTCGTCGCAAACAACTCCATCAGGTTCTTCTTCTTCCTCATTAATCATAATCCCAATTATGCTGTATTTTATCCTAATTTTATTGATTTATATGTCAGTTTGAGCTGTATTTGATCTTGGTTCGAATAATTTTGATTGATTGCTGGAGTACAATCCAATTTTGAGCTGAAAAACGATGTGGGTATGTGTCAAAATTTCTTAATTTTATGTTTCACCTTGATTTTTGAGTGATTAAAGTGGGTGTTTCCTAATTGGTAATCTGATGATTAAAAAGTTAATCGAGTTTTCTATAGAACAACAACATTATGAAAATTGTTATATGAAAATTGCGTAAATTTTTTTGAGTAGGGTTTGCTATGTATTTATTTACTTTTGTTGGGAGCTACTTATAGACCAAATGAATCGTTCACTTATGTAAAAATGAGTACATGTTCTATTTTGCATTGCATTCTACCAACTCCACTGGATTTAAAGGCAAGCGCGTGTTTCATTTGGTCTACAATTAGCTCCCAACATGGCTACTTCAAAGCAGCAAATGAAATAAAAAATTGTCTTTGGACCGGAGGGAGTATGTCAATAGAAAAAAGCTTTTTTGGGATTCTCCCTCAAACTATGTATCTTGGACGAAATCATGGCTTTGGTAGCTCTATGCGAAGGAAGGAAGTTGAAGGAAAATTTGTATAAGCCGAAGAAGTTAAGAAAAAATTAAGGGTATGTTCAAGGATTCGACTGTTGTGGTGTGGGAGGGGAGTATTTACGATACGTAATAGGAGGGTTAGATGCTGATTACAAACCAACTGTTGATGTCATTGTCCTTGATTTGGAAGGTACCCAAAAACCCCACTTCAGGATCATACTTAATTTGGCCAAGTATCGATCAATTGTTGTTTCTGTTGCTAGAAGTATTTTTGTATTTCCAAGGATTGTGCACGGTTATGGTCCTTTTGTAGAACCTACTCCTATGTCGGAAGTAATGCATTTGGAAGATGATTCGGTATGGCGTCCCTTTACCCTACCTTTCTTATTCCCTAGTCCTTTTTGCAGTGCCCCTTGTGCCACTATGTTTACAAGATTGATGCCTTTGCCACCTGGCCTGGCAAAGTTATGGGTGTGGGTGCTGTTATCTATTTATCCATAATGGATTTTTGTTCATAAGCGATTGACATTGACTCTGGTGGTGATTGGCTAATTTCACCCATTGGTTTCTCTTCTCTGGAGGAAGCCAAGCTTGTCCAGCAATCACTTAAAACGTTATATGTTGTCTATCTAAGAGTTGGAGATTCATCTGTTTATACAACTTGGTGGATTCCCAAAGTTTCCACGTGTTTAGTTTCGAAGAACTGTCGGTAGTTTTACTGTTTTCCATTCCAAACCAACCTCCTTCCCGTCACACTTGTAGCTGTGATGAGTGGACCTTTAGACGGAGACTCTATGTATCGTAACTTATTGGTCCAATCGACCAACCACCCCTCTGTTTTTTTGAGCATTTCAAGTTGTTTTGGTGATGGGGGCAGCAGCGCTCTTGCGAAGAAGAAGAGGAAGATGAAGCTCTTGAGCCACAAGAGATATCTAAACATGCCACTACCTGAGACGTGGTGTTTCACTTAGTTTTGTACGTCACACTTAGGACGGGCTAGTTCTTGGTTCTTTCTTTTATTATCAAACTTCGTTTTAGAATTGTCTCAATTAGCCTATCAAGGATATTAAGTGCTAGCTACTCTTGTAAGCATGCCAATGCTAATATAGTTTTAATCTAATGCTCTAACTTATGAAATCTGATGGGTTTTTATTTGTGGATGTCATTTATTTTGCTGAACCTTGTTTTATGTTGTATGACGCTGGCGGTTCTGTGACTAGCTAAACAACAGAGTAATGACATGTATGAATTGCTTGTTACCTGGCTAGTGAAATTGTATTCAAGCATTCGCTAAGTAATGCACTTGTAGCGGCTATTGTTTAGAAGATGCGAATACTGAATGCTTTAATTTAGTAGGTGAACGTATGGCATATTATGTAAATCAATCGATATCTGAGCATATAATATGTGATTCCATATCTATTCCATCAATTTGACATATTCATACATTCTTTAAGCCATGTTTCTATTGAAGTTGTATTATTTCCATTGAGCCTGGAGGAGTGATACATCTTGCTTGATATGACAGTAGCAACTTGCTTGAGAGTGTCCTCTGTTCTTTTACTGGAGAGAGGGGTTTGGTAATTAGCTATCCACCGTGTGCTTTGAGGCGAAGATTTGGAAGTTTCGAGACTCATTGTATTCACTCCTACACCATCATTAATCAGCCCGACTAGAAGAAACAAACCACAAATAAAATTAAATTATGATTTTGATGACTAAAATGTTAAATTTGATTGTAGTTTAATGGGGACTTCTTATGTTTTGCATTCTTCAATAACTTATAAAATATCTCTGTTATAAGGTGTTTGAGGAAATTGAGATAGCCAAGAGAAGATATGGGGGCTTGAATACAATTGTGATGAATGCGGTCCTGGAGGCGTGTGTACACTGTGGTGACATTGAGTCTGCTCTGAAGCTGTTTGATGAAATGTCGAACTCGAGGAGTTGCCTTGTTGATAGTGTCTCTTATGGCACTTTGCTGAAGGTCAGTATTTTGCTTCTTGAAGTGATTTGTTATGTGACTCCTGTATCCACCATTTATTGATTTTCAGCATTTATACTTGGAAGATTGCAACTTATTTATTTCTCCCCTTGAATTGACTGACTTCAAAACGCAATCATGTCTATGCTGTGAAAGGATGTCTTTCAGACATTGTCTTTGTTTGCTTAATCTGCCCGAATAAAAAAAATGTGTTGGGGTCTTAGAAACATACTAACCTAAGTTGTAGTGGTTTCTTTTCTTCAAACCGTAGCTATTAATCAGTGAAATGAAACCATACATCTTCATTGAGCCCTTCTTCTGGTACGGAATCAGAAATGCCTTAATCCCTGTGCCATAAGTTTAAAAAGTATAATGTCAGCTTTATTGAGCCCTGCATGTACCTGGTTCGTTTTTGAATAATTGAGGTCAATTACGAGAATCCGAGTCATATTAGAGCAATTTTATAAAGTTGTGTGCTGCTATATGCAATACATTTGTTTACTATGCGTTGTAGCCTTAACAGTTCCTGCATGCATTTTTGTGATGACTAAACTCAGCCTATAGTATGTAATTTGAAACTGATTATGTTAAAACTCAAGGGTCTGGGTAAGGCTAGAAGAATTGACGAAGCATTTCAATTTCTTGAAGCCGTGGAGCGAGGAGACGCTGTTGGAAATCCACAATTATCAGTGCGACTGCTCCATGGGCTTCTTAATGCCCTCGTTGATGCAGGTAGCATCTGGCAATCCTTAAGACATTTACAGTTCCATGGGTATTCTATAATAAAACTATGGGTTTCATTTTATAACAATAGCTTACTCTACAAAGTCGTGATCTGTCTACAACCTTTTAAACCTTTTTGTATACCCTGGTAGAAAACTTGATTTTTATTTTTTATTTTTTATTTTTTTAAGGTGATGTGGTTTTCGGATTCCTTTATTTTCAAAGTGCTTTGATGGTTCTTAGTGCCGCCTCTACTCTGACTTTTGTTTTTGTAAGTTTTTTTGTTCTGGTGGATATGTGTAACCCCACTTTATATAGCAGGAGTTCAATCAATACATCTTCTGGTTCCTGCTGATCAATGGAACAACCTTTGTCATTCTGGTTAAAACTTTGGGGTCACTAACCATTTGGGATGTTGGGGTGGTAAATATATAGACATATAGTGTGCAAATGACAAGAAGAGCCATCAATCGGTGACATTAGTATGTTGAAGGGCCATCAGCCCCAAGAAAAGATTAAAGTTTCGGAAGACTGAACTGAGAGTTTGTTTGGATAGGAGGAAATGGAGAGAGGAAGGGGAGGGATAGGGGGATGACATTTTCCTTGTTTGCTTACCACTAGAAGTAGTGATTAAATCCTAGACACCATGACTCTCACAGACTCACTAATCCTCATTTAGACAACATTTTTCCTTAAGCTAATGATGGAAAATATACTTGTACTCTGGGTACTTGATCCTAGATAAGCCTAGATAAGGAGGAAATAGACTATTGTTTTAGAGTCACTCATATTGCGTAACACAATCTAAAGTTCACATTTGATTAATTTTAACACTGGAGAGGTTAATCTTGGACTTGGCTGTTAAAACAGTGGCAAACTGGCAAATGTTTCTTGGAGCTTTTGTGGTGGTCCAAACTTCTTTTAAAGTTTAAACTGGTTGTGTCTTTGTATTAAGGCTAAGAGTGCTTCCTTGCACTGTCTAAGTTCGTCGTGATTGGTGTCTCTGTATTTCAACCTCAGTTATAGAGATATTTCCATGGTTTGTTGCCTCTGAAAGTTGGTACTAATGCAAGATGGTTATTGGTAAAGCTGTTATTCCAAAGTCTTCAGTTACTGCTAAATTTTTGGGGTACTTATGTCATCCAGAGTTTAGTAAATCTTTTCATATGATTTGGTAAGACTTGACTACAAATATTTCTGAAGAAAGAGAGTTTGACGCAGGATGAATTCATAGGCTACTCCAAGTAAGAAGCAAGGCAACCAAATGAAATGAGAAATTGGTTAATGGCTTTTAAGTACCTAATCATGAGAATCAAGTTGTTTTATTACCCCTAAGAATCTAAGCATGTACGAATCAGGTCCTAAGCTAAGCTAGTACCTGAAATAAGTGTTAAGCATGGATAAGAAAACCCTTAAGAGAGGGTTTGTTTTTAACAATCAACTTGGAGTTTCACTTGCAAGCTTGTACAATCTTTGAGTTGATAGCTTACTACCTTAATCTGAATTAAAAGCAAACCCTTTCTTAAGGGTCTTCTTATCCATTTCCTTAGCATTTTTTGAGCTGCTTGGAAATCAGCTCTGTTGTCTTGAGAGCAAGTTACAAAGTAATTCTCATTTCATTTGGGATTCTCTGTTTTGTACTTCTAATATGTCAAGACTTCCATGGACTGATCCCTGCATTAAGTAGCTAAGGGCTGACATTTAGGACTTATGAGGCCTTGTGATGTTTCTACGCCATTCTATTGCAGGTTATGCACACTGTGATGAACTCACATAGGTAGGCAGATGAGTATATTCGATAGGTGGCGGAAACGCCATAGTAACAATAAAACTAACAATTAAACCTTTATGTTAATCTGTTTCCTATTTCTCCTAGTGACTCCCCTGTTTATACTACTTTTGGAGTGAGTACCAAGCAACTATATAATAACTCATTTGCCCTTCCAAGGGTGGGCTATTCTATTACACACACAACACCGTTGAGTTGTGAAATGATTGTAAGAGGACCAACCCAGGCCTTATGCTATTTACCTTGTGATGATTCTCTAGCCACATACCTACAATAGAAGCAATATATAGAGAGGATGTTTCTTGTAACAAATAATAGACAAGCTAGTCTCTCATAGTACTATGTTTCATGTAAGCAGTGGCGAAAGTTTCCTTCCAAACATCTCCACCTTTGGAAGGGTGAGGTTTCTTCTCCATGAAAACGCACCTGTTCCTCCCAAATCTCATTAAGGGAGTTCGCTTTCACGAACTACCCAACACGCAGGAGAGGGCTGACTTTTATTTAAGGTGCATGGCTGGATCCTGCTAGTATTGTGGACTCCTTTCTTAGAATTAATTTTGCAACAGAGTATAAAAAAATTTACTCATGAACTTTTCTTGATATCTTTGCTAATAGAGAAACTTAATTTGGGTTATACATAAAATAGTATTTGAGAGAGATGAATTAAGTATCGGTGTTGACCAATGCTGTAATCTCATCTGTGGCCGAGGTAACACCCAATATATCGATGGATTCTTTTTACGAATAAGCACTAACCTTTTCCATCCAAAACCCTTCTATTGCATTTTATTCTTATTTAAGATCCTTGGAGTATCCCTTTTATTCTATTTAACCTGCTGTTGTTTAGTACAGGGGATTTACGTCGTGCAAGTGGTCTTCTAGCACGCTATGGATTTGTTTTCCACGAAAGTGGCAGCCCTTCAGTCTTGATCTACAACTTGCTAATGAAGGTGTGGTGCTGCCAACACATATTTATTATACAAAAAGTTCAGTCTTCCATTTTGTCTGGGCTAGTCCACTAACTCACCTTCAGTATTCGGCTTTTTGGAGGTGACGCATCATGAGGTACATTGTGCCGTTGGTAATAAGTTTAACGGTCATGCTTCCTTCTTTCAGGGTTATATAACTATAGGCTCCCCTGAAGCAGCACTTGCTGTATATGATGAAATGCTACGGCAAGGATTAAAACCAGATAAGCTTAGTTATAACACTCTCATCTTCGCTGCAGTGAAGAGAGGGAAATTAGATGCTGCAATGCAGTTCTGGGAGGAAATGAAGGTCTCAACAATTTATTGAAAGACTAGTTAGCCTTTATATCTTTTGTGTCATATATCATATACTCCTTATGCCTCCCTCCATTTCTTTCAGGAGACTGCATCAAAGTGCAATTCTTATGATCTTTCCCCGGACAATGTAACATACACGACTCTGTTGAAGGTTGTATAGTGTGAAGATACTCATCATTGTCTATAATTAACCTCCTGTTTTTAAATATGTCCTCTTATCTTTAACTGGCATCGTTTTTGCTGACTTAAAGTTGAATTTTTTTTAAAAGTGGACAAATTTTTTTCAGGGTGCTGAGGCTGCTAAAGATTTAAATTTGGTTGAGAAGATAATGATGGAAATGAAAGCATCTCAAGCATTATCTGTTGACCGAGTTTCCTATACTGCTCTTCTTGATGCACTGCTAAGTTGTGGATCAATTATCGGTATGGGTTGCTACACTACCTAAGCAAGATGCTAGACTTAGATTTATGATCATTGGATTTCATTCCTGTTGTGCCCTTATATGTTATAAAGCTTTATTATGTTTGAGGAAGATACCTGATTACAAAGCTTAGAATTAATGTTTTGACTTCCTAGGGTAACCTGAGGAAAGAGAAGCTCTAGAGGATGATGTAAAAAGATTTATGCATTTCGGAGGAAGGTATTAGTAATAGTCTGAGGTATAGAATTTTGAATCTTCCACGAGGTTAAAGTCTTGTCTCCAAGATGTGTGTATTTCTGGATTCTTTCTAAAGAAATAGTACTACAAAGATCCCCAAGAAGCTGTCTATGGATGTATTTCTATTCCATGATAGACAGGCTGATATGTGTCTTCTGACTAACTTCTACTCCGTCTCATTGATCCGAGCAATTGTAAAGAGGCTCCACTCCGCATTAACAGGAAGACTATTTGCAATGGACACCGCATTAGAAGGTTTTCATGAGTCATGTTCATTTATCCATTTATTATGTCCCAATACGGAAAGAACAATGTATCCTTGGCTCCATTGAATGTGATGTCCACAGACTAAAGCAACTTTTATCTGTCTTTGCCTTTCCCAGTAAATTTTAACTATGCTCCTTTTGAGTTCTGATTTGTTCCGTAAAAAAAAAAAAGAGTTCTGATTTGTGAAGAATTCGTAGGTCTGCTCTTCAACCTAGCTGTCTTATTGCTACCAAATTTTTGGAGTTTTTTTGGGGAAATAGGGAAACTAATATTTCTGGGCTCAGATGGATTTAATGGTAGACTGCATCAAGGTTGTTTTGCAAGGCCAAGCTTGGTTCAACTAAATGCCGTCGGCTTTATATTTTCTGGTTGACATTTCTTCAAAGGTGTTGCACCAGTTAAGGTGTTGCTGTGTGATCAATAGATCACGGGTTCAAGTCCTGGGACCAGTCTCTTGTCCAAAAAGTGACAAGGGAAGGCTTGCCCTCTATACACCCTTGTGCTGGGACCCTTCCCTGGACCCCTCGCTTTGCTGGGACGCCAATCTGCACCGGGCTGCCCTTTTTGTTTCTTTAAAGGGGACCAGAATTCAATCCTGTACTTGAATATTCATAATATGGTGTTCATTCTGTGCATTTTTCTGTTATTGGCTTCATCGTTTGATTGAGGAGAATACAAAAGTGACTGCAGATCTATGCCTGCATGCCAATGGAGCTTAAAAGTTGCTATATTACCAGTTTGTTGAACTTTCAAACTAACATTTCTTATTCTCTGCTTTCTCTGTGTTTTGTGACATTGGCGTCTGTTTTAATATGTGGTTTAACTGTGCCAATTATATATTTCATTGTTCTACAATTTGACTGTATGAAAATTTCTATCTCTCTCAGGTGCTTTATGCATATTTGGTGAAATAACAAAGAAGGCTGGACTTAATTCAAGGCTACGGCCAAAGCCTCATCTCTATTTGTCCTTGATGCGTGCTTTAGCTGACCGTGGTGATTTTTTAACGGTCAAGAATTTACACAATCGCGTGTGGCTAGATTGTTCAGGAACCATCACCTCTGTTGTTCAGGAAGAAGCTGATCACCTTCTAATGGAAGCTGCTCTGAATGCTGGCCAGGTTTATAAGTCTTGTAGTTGACTCAAATGGAGTTTATACCACATTATGGTTGTTTACCGTGTAATTATCGAAGCCTCATTTTGATAGTCTCTAACTTTGTTGTGGCCTTATGGGCACCTTTGACGGATCAGGTTGAAGTGGCAGTAGGGATTCTTTCAGATGTTAATGCTAGATGGAAAGGACTATCTTGGACTAGTCCGGGTGGTCTGGTACGTATTTTTACGACTTCTATTCTGCAAATTTTGTGTCTAGGGTATATAGGCTCATTCTGTTTGTGCCACTTAACAATTTTTGAATTAGTTTGTACTTAAAGATTCAACATTGCTTGAGAATTCTGTTTGTATACAAGTTTATGTTTTTTTTGTTGCTCTATGCTGGTGTAGGCTGCTCTACGACTTGAGGCACTGTTGGGATTACACCGGTCCGTTCTTCATCCCTATTTTCTTCCCCAGGTATAGTCATCTATCTTTGTCTTTTCTGAAGGTTCGCAGTTCTATTGATTTGATTGTGGAACTGTAACTGCCATTTTAGTATCTGTAGTTTGATATAGCACATCATGCAAACCGTCTTTGTGAGAGATGTGCTCTTTGATTCATGGTATTGAGAATTAGATTGTATGGAGCTGATATCAGGCTACGGATGATTGTGGTGATTTGGTTACTGATTATTCCCAACCTAAACTGATACTCTCTTTATTATAATTCCTCATGTTTACTAATGCAATGGGTTCGTTTAACAACAACAAAGCTCAGTCCCAAAATGATTTGGGGTTGGGTAACATGATTCATAATATGAAACTATGACTCCGTATAAGTGAGCAATAACCAGGTGAAATTAATGTGAAAATGATATTGAAACGAATGATTTTTAAGGTTCAAAGAATGAAGGAGGCTTTTGTTTTCTATGCTTACAGGTATCAGTAGATGACCCGGTGGAAAAAATCATGATTCCATTTGAAGGAACCTGTCCTGTGCTATCGTCTTTGGAACTAAACAAAGTTATCATGCGTTTCATGAAGGAGTCAGTTGTGCCAGTTATAGACGACTGGGGCAACTGTGTCGGTCTACTGCATCGAGAAGACTGCACTGAGGTCTGTTTCTGTCACTCACTAAAGCTTTCATCCTGCAGAACATATACTATCTCTTTTGGAGGTTTGGGGGGATAAGGAACGTCTTCATACAGTTTTATCTTCTGTAGTGCTAATAATCCAGATTTGGGGACTATAGGCTCTGAAAAGTATCAGCATTGCATGTCTACAAGCTGCTACAAGTTAACTAGAGAGAGAATTCATTGTCAAGAATGTGAAGTTTTACTTAAAACATTTGGATAATCCGAAGGGTGAGATAAGTTAGTCAGGCGAGCTTAAAGAATAGCACTAGGATATCTCTCTTATCTTACAGTTTCACACAGAACAGAAGACATCACTAATCTCTAGTTCATGAGCGTCAACGCTATGCCTTGTAGGGATTTAGCAAATACTTCAAAGACTGTTAAACAAAACTGCAACTGGTCTTTATAGTGAAGCATCAAGTATATATGCTGCCGGCTACTTTTTCCTTTTCACCTGGAACTTGCTATGATTATTTGAGAGCTGATAGTACCTTGGCTAGCAACCTTCAGTTGTGAAAAACTTAGCATTGCTGTGTGTCCATTGACTCTGTGTTTCTGCTTTTAACATCATCCTGCAGCTGAACTTGCCAGTGTCAGCAATGATGAGGAGCCCTCCCCCCTATGTGACAGCATCCACATCTGCTGGCCGTGTGATCGATCTCATCCTGGAGAAGCGCTACAAAATGGTGATAGTTGTGAGACATAGCAACATGTACAGCTCTTACGGCTCAAAGGCTGTTGGAGTTTTTACTTTAGAGAGATTGTGCAAACTTATGGATGTGCCTACCTCAAAATTCCCATGGCAAACTACTTCTCTTTCTGTAAGACACCTTTAAACTCATCTCTTGTTTATTTTTTATCTCTTCCCCGTCATAGAACTCCGAAACCCCAGCTATTATCTAACCCATTGCTTGCAAGCACAAGTGATTGTTATGGTTCGTTTTGCACGCGTTTGTTTCTGAAAAGAACAAAAGAAAGGCAAAAAATGAAAACTGGGTAAATGTTTCTTTACAAGCAAGAGTATTACGAAATATCAAAGTTGTATAAAAGCATATATTTTTTAGGAGATACAACTATCATACTCTATATACTTCAGTTAGTTACATGAAATTGCTACAATAGAAATCTTACATCCACAGCGATGTTCTTCAGTTGTACAGACTTGACCAGTGATTTAACCCGGCTTGTTGGGTAGATTAAGCAGACTAATCCAATCTGGGTATAAGGATTCGAGTTAGCAAGTTGGAGATATTCAGTTTACCTGAACTTGCTGGTCAAGTAATTTTTTTTTTTTTTAAATGATAAGAGCAACCTTTGGGACAAGCTTAAATTTTTGAGGAAAAGGCGGTAAAAAGAAAGCAACTTTTGAGCTTATTTCGTTTAGGTGAAACTTTTGTGGGAATTAATAATCTGGATATATTGAGGTAATGAGTGATTCTACAATGGCTACCAACCTATGGTAGCCATTGTAAGTTTGACCTTACAATCATTTTAAGTTAATTTATTAAATCTAAATTATATTAAAACTAATTAATTCTATGATTAATTTTTTTTAGATATTGCTTTGTTTCTGAGTTTCCTATATAAAACGGAAAATCCAACGCAAAACCTTGCTCTTTTCCTACCCCGCCTAGCGCTAAAACCTTCATCCACCCCACGCCCCATCCTTTCGCCGCCGGTGTGACACTTCCCTCATCCCGCCATGTTAGTCGCAGGCTGTCGGCTAAGACGACCACGCTTGAACGTCGCCTTTACAACCCTCGTCACCTGCTCCTCTCTATTGTTTTCTGTCACATTGGTTGCCGGAGAGTGCATTGTTTTCGGTTGATTTGCAGTTTACGAATATTGATTTGTTTTGATGACAAAACCGATTGCACTCATACCCATACGGACATTTTGCGGTTGTGCGATGGTGGTGGCGACCCATGGTTAACGCCGTCACCGGCGCCTGCGACGAAGATGGATACACGGGGTGGGAAGGAGAGGGGGAGAAATTTGGTTGTGATATAACTTTCATATTAATATTTATTAGAAAAAATAAATTAAATTTGTATATGGTCAAAACCTAATCAATGGCTATGATTTTACTTTAGGAAATCAAAGGCTAAGATGTATTCATTTACAATGGCTACCAAGGCATGGTAACTATTATAGAACTGGTATTGAGGTAATATCCACGTTATGAATGTTGAAACTTACAAGATTTTCCTTTATCCTATCTCAAATTTCTTTCTTAACGTTCACTTCCTTCAGTTACATGTGGGCATGTAACTTCCAATCATGTATCTACCCATTTCAACACGCTTTCTTCATTTAAACCGAGTATCTTCTATAACAAACTTCATCTTTTTATCTCATCTTTGGGTGTATATATATTCGTATGCCCTGCATTTATGCACCAATAATAATAACCTCTTGAAATCTCTACCCATATTCATAAAAATGGGTGTAGTATTGAAAAAAAAATCGTCGTTGTTAACAAAGATTAAAAAGGCTGTTAAGAAGGTTAATTTCTTCCTACGATCAAGCTTCAAGTTTGATCGATGGAGCTTGGCTTCAATCTCGATTCTGGGGTCCACTCCGACTAGGCGCTATAGCCGGCATTTGAGCTTTGGTGATGGGCTGGGACTGTATAACTGCTGTGATTCCGATGATTCACCACTTGGCGAAAGCGGCAATGGCTGTAAAAGTTTAACCTCATTGAGAAGTTTTACCAGGATAAAACACATTGGTTTGAATAATGATGGTGAAGATGTTGATAGGAGAGCCGACCTGTTCATTGAGAATTTTCATCGCCAACTTCAGATGGAAAGACAATTTTCTTTGCAGCTTAGATACTGCAATCTCAATAGTTCTTGATTAGATGCTTGATCTAATTCGTTTGATGAACAAAGAGACTATGTTGCGAAACCAAAACTTCATTCTGAAGCTTTACAGAGAAAGAGTGGCAACATTACCAAAACTCCGTGCTTGAATTTTAATTTCCTGTGCTTTTCAGTTACCCTGAATTACCTGCATGTATGCATGCAATGTCGAATTTTGATACTGTGAACAATAAAGTGTACCAGAGTTTTCATCTCCTGCTGCACTGATCAGTGCATACCCACATTAACAAGAATTAACAAAACGAGACTCTGAATCTAAAATGAAGCTAAACTAACAATTATCGGTGAAGATATTATGTACTAGTAATGATAACAAAAACTTTGTAGTTTAGCTTGGCAGGCTGCTGATGTAATCAGCTTATACCATTGGAGAGAATTTGGAAGCTGCTTACATCACCAGTTTTATGGGCAACGTAGCCTCCCTAAGCTACGTAGCTTGGGCATTTAATAAAAATAAAAAATTAATTGTTGTGTTTAAAATTAATGTAAAAAAAATCTTAATTTTGTTTTTATTGGATAAAAGCAAAACTACATCCCATGTAGCTTGCAATTGGAGTAATTTTGGATTTTTGTTTGCCAAAACCTTATTTCCTACTTGTCATCTCAAAACTACATTGATTGTAGTTTACCATTAGAGATGCTCTAATGGTAAATTTTTGTTATAGTTTAGGTTGACAAGCTGATGATGTAAGCAGCTTGTACCACTGGAGCAAATTCTAAAGCTGTAGTTTGGCAGGCTACGTAGCTCCCCCAGGCCACGTTGCTTGGGAATGATATTTTATCCCAAAAAACAAAAAAATTGCTCCACTCCAAACTACAATTGTTGTAGTTTCACGTCGTTAGAATTTTAGTGTAGTTTGTAGGATTAGCTTGAAATCACTCTCTCTCCTACATGGCATGACCAAGCTACAAACTTTGTAGCTTGGCATTAGAGTTGCTCTAAAGCTGAAAGTCGAAACTATTGAA
Source organism: Spergularia marina (assembly GCA_963680865.1). Lineage (NCBI taxonomy): Eukaryota > Viridiplantae > Streptophyta > Magnoliopsida > Caryophyllales > Caryophyllaceae > Spergularia > Spergularia marina. The sequence goes on along the minus strand of OY804560.1, from coordinate 14,595,540 downwards.
TGATTGGTATAAGTGCTCATCCAAAACTCTAAACATGCTTACATTCGAATCCATTTTACAAAATGTCTGTCTTCAAATGTTTGCAAATTAAAGAAGATAACAATTTAATCAGTACAAATAGAAAAATAGAAGGTACAAAAGCCATTTGTACACTCCATGATCAGCAATCTTCATTTTGTTACTTTCATAAGTAAATCTAAAATAACTAGACTAATAAGATGAAAAGAACCAAAAGAAGATGGTTGAAAATGAAAACATATCTTGATCTTCAAAAAAAAAAAGAAAACATATCTTGCATGCCCCTGAATTTCAGAAGCAAGCTATTCACTGTATCTCCAATCTCGAAAGCAGCCGATTTAATCCAAACCAGGAAAGTGGATTGTAATGGGAAAAATATGTAAGACAATTAATCAAAGAATTAATTTTTGTGTTGCACAAGACTCTCCAACATACTAGGTCAATGTATGTATGTGTGTATGTAAGCATGTGTGGAATCAGTTCTTCTTGCTGTCTAAGGATATGACCGTCTCAAAGGCCCCAGCTAATGCCAACACCTTGTTCCTCTTGCCTCTTAGCTTGCCTGCAGTTTCTTCAATTACGTTGTTGTAATCTTGCTTGTCTTTCTTTCCTGGAGTGGACTGTGTCCTCGCAGGTGCAGCATCACCTGCAGAAGGCACGGAAGGGGCAGAAGGACTAGTGACACTCACAGTTTCAACCTTAGCTTCTGCTTCTTCTCCACCCTCCTTCTCGACCTCTTGTTCCAAAACTGATTCTTCCTTCTTTTCTTCTTCCTTGTTTTCTTCTGCAAGTGCCTCGGTCTGCTCGACAACTGGGGCCACCTTGTCAGCTTCCTGAGTCTCCCCTGCAACTTCCACTGTCAGATTTTGTAGTTCACTGTTAACCTCTGGCTGATCATCAGAAACTGTAACCTCTGGCTGATCAGCTACTGCTTCTTCAGCAGTCTCTGGTTCCGGTTTAGTCTCATCAGCCTGGTTGTCTTTCTCTTCGCGTTCATGATCATTTGTCATGCTCTCCTGCATTACAGCCTCTTCCGCAACCTGATCAACATCTTCTGATTTTTCCTCATGTACATCTTTTTTCTCGTCTACCACAGGGCTGTCCTGAACATCCTCAACAGGTTTTACCTCTACGTCTGTGATAGTAGTAGGATCACCAAGCTCCTCATTACTATCCGGCATCTCTGATATCTCAGGGAGAGACTGAACCTCACTGTCAATGTTCACCAAATCATCCTCAACGGCCAACTGATCAGCTGACGCATTATCATCAGTGCTTGACTCTGAGGCTACGCTCTTAGGCGCCCTCTTTGTAGACGAAGATGGTGTAGCGCCATTTGCATCCTTTTTACTAGAAGAAGAAATAGTCTTCTTGAGGCTGCGTGACTTGGACAAAGCTGGTTCTACCTTACTGTCCTTGTCCCTGATGCTTGAAGTAGTCCTAGCATATATTCTCTCTGAGGCCGGCCTCGTGGAAGTAGCTGAAGATGTGCTGCCTGATTTGAAGGATGCTGACCTGAGAGGTTTAATTTCTCGCACTGCAGGGACATTGCGGATGGCCTTCTGAACCTGAGACGCAGGAGGAGGTCTGTCAAAAGACCTCCTCCTATTAAGCATTGGTTTCTGAGCTGAGGAGTCAGTGCTTGGTTTCTTAGGAAGCCTAGAGAAATCAAGGTTTGAGCTGATGGTCGGTTTGAGGTAGTTCGGGACTGGTTTTCCGTCTGTAGGCGACGAGGTTTTCTCCTTTGTAGGTGAATTTGAAGATGATCCAGGGTTTGGAGATGAAGGTTTGGGTGTTTTTTTGGTAAGGGGGCCTGGGGACGTGCCCCTCTTTTCCCTCCCACCTGAGCTTCCTCCTCTCGTTGTTGTTGCCATATGTTTTGTTTCTTTTACTTATATAACTCAACTGGAGCCTGAACAGAAGAAAAGGATGTCAACTTTTTCCGGAGGTAAAAATAAAATTAAGGTGCAACTTTTTCCACAAGGAAGTACTCCGTATTAGTACTACACAATCAAGTGAAATAATTTGTTAGAAAATGAAAGTACTAAAAATGAGTTGCGCTATTCGTATATATAAACAAAATTACGAATTAGTTGTGTGATCCATCTATATAATAGAGGATATATGAATTATTATTGATATAGATTATGTATATTTATAGTACGCATGTCTTGGAGAATACTCCATTTACCCTAGATCCGAAATATTATATACCCTAATTCGCATGGTGAATGACTCACAATATCGTCTACCCAATAGTATATACTCCGTATGTATATATAGGAGTACAAGACAAGAGTAGTACTACTTGATATAGATAAACCATGGATGTCAAAAAATATGCCAAGTTTTTTAACATTTAGTTAAAGATGGATTGCGAAACGAGTTTTGAACTGATGTAGAAAACGTTGGATAGAATATTGTTGGACAAGATTCTGCTCAGCTGCAAGTTAGTTACAGGTTACAAGCACGTCTAATTGTGTATAGGGTTGATATAACATTATTTCATATAATATGATTGAAGAAGAAAATGTCCTCATACATATTAGGAACAAATAAAGAGTAGGCCTAGACATGCTTACCACTAAACTTCTTTTGGGTTTGACTAATCAAATACCGATCGTACTGATCTTCCCTATTTATTTTTAATTAGTTAAAATTCTTTTTAATTAGAAACTGATTGATCGGTGGATCATGATAGCCATATCTAATTGTTGGTCTTTTAGGGCTACAAGTATATTTGTTGGCATAACAACCACCAAAGTGAGAGCCAAGGGTCCTAGTCTATTGCACCTCAGAGGAAAAGACAAAAGAAAAGGCCATAAAAATGAAAGAAATTCCAAGTAGAAACTTGTTTAGATTTATGTGATATATATACAAGTATATGCGTTTAACCGAATATTTATTTTTAAAATCAATCGACACCACGAGGAGTAGCTCACTCACATATAATTGTATAAGGATCGATTTTTATTATTATCCATGATTTCAAAGTTAGTATTCATAATGATTTACACGTCTTATGACTTGGCTAACGATCAATTTTCTAAAGAAAGCACGTCACTCTACATTTGGAAAACTTTATTTACAAATAGATATATAGGTGCATGTGCATATATACAAACATGCAAAGTGTAAGACATACTAAATACGACTTCCTTTTAGGTTTATCCTAAAGAAATGACAAGTGAATAACTTATTCGATAAGAATTAAGGAGTGAAGAAAAACAAATTTGGCTAGAAAATGAGAGATGATCGACGTGATCATCTAATTCAAATACTCCAATATAACATATGGCATTGTCATTGTCATGACTCAATTAGTTTTTAGAAAAGGCCGGGGAACGAGTCATACACCAAAAGTATGACCTTCCTTAGATTTCTAGTCTTAAATTCTTAATCAATGGAGAATAGATGAAGGTTGACATAGAATCCTAACAAGATTGAACACATTTGAAAAACCCACCATCAAAATTCCAACTAATTTCCCTTGATCATAAGATGATTTATTTCATGATCATTCGAGCGATCAAATGTTTGACGATAAACCATGCATCATTAATGCAAGGTAAAAACATAACTTTCATGGTTGCACATATATAGCTAGGCACCATTATTTACATGATTAATTTCCAAATTCATGGATATATCGCGTCGAACCATTTTGGAACAAGCATATACATTTGTTAATTTTGAATTTATATCGAACTTATATTCTCTAAACCCATATTCACCCTCATTTTCCCCTCCCTTCAAGAACAATGACAAAATTTACAAGAAGGTTGTCTGATGACTAGTGACCCCATATTAAGGAACAAAACAATATATTATCATAAATGAAAACATATAATTTAGGGGGGGGGGAGAAACCATGATCAAAACACGTAAGAAAACTGAAAAAATATAAATGTTAGGTGTGTTGAGGAAGATTAATAGGATTACCTTGTTTTTATTTTGTTGCGATCAACAAAAGAATGAAGAGCTACAACTCCATACACGAAACGAAGAAATTACAAAAAAAAAGTATTGGAGAAAGGGCGAGATATATGAAGGAGGCAAACAAAGAGAGGTAGGAGAATTGGAAAAACAAAGATAGAGGGGAGAAAATAGGAGGGGATCAGAGACAGAATATTTGCTGTCCTTTGATTAATTAATACCTGAAAATTGTTGTATTTTTTGGAAAAATAAGATTTTAGATTATTAGTAAATAATTAATAAATAAGAAATAGGTAGGCCGTAAATTACGCACTTAAATATTTTGGGGATGCTAGCCAATAGTGTTTTGCCATGTAGGACTTCATTAGGCGTTGACCTTTTCAACTCCTTCACCTGAAGACTGAAGTTGATTTCTTGTAAGAACTCACTAAAGAGTACGTAGGTAGAGCCGTAGAGGTTATCATGCGCCGGGCCGGGCATAGGGTGAAAAAGTAGGCCCAGTGTGCGGGTCGGCCCCCAGGCTTTTATTTCGGGTTTAATCGGTCGGCCCAAACCTGGCTTTGGGCTTGTTCGGCCTTTTTAAAAAATATTACGAATTACCTAATTAATACATTTTTTATCATCTTACACATTAATATTATCTATTACTTGCATATACATTTTCAAAGAAGTTTTTGATATTATTTTCATAATTTACAATATTTTATTTTATTAATAGTAATATTTTTATTATTTTAATATGTTTTATTCACTACATTTAGCCTAATTTTGCTACATTGAGTACTTTAATTACCAAATTCGTCGTAATCCGACATCATTTACACTAGTTTACATAACTAGGTTTATAAAATTTTAAAAAATTGCGTTTATTTTTAAAAGCGGGCCGGGCTAGGCCAATTTTCGGGCTTAGTTGGTCGGCCCAAACCCGGGAAAAAGTCGGGCCGGGTCGGGTTTGGGCAATTTGATCAGCTCTAGTTGTAGGTAGAATTGATGAACCGGCGGTCTGATCGGATCATTTAAGACTCGAATGACTTTGGGTCGGTGTTATAATTAAAAATTAGATCGGGTGGTCAGTTGAACTGGTTGAACATGCCAGTTGTCCGGTCCGGTTGGCTTTTAAAATCGGGGGAGGTCAAACTCGGGTTGGACCTACCCTAAACAGGTGAAACTATAAGACAATGTTGGTTTTGACCGGATTTTATCAGTCTCAGCTTTTTTCAGTATATATTTAATATTTTTAGCAGTATTTTATTTATTTTATATGTTTATAATTGTGACATCATCCGGTTGTTTATCCGGTGGTATCCTTGGAACTCATTGAACCCCGAGAACTACCGGCTCGATGTGCAATCTAGTTTTTAGAACATTGCTTCAGATTGATAATATTTTGGGACATGTTGATTAGGTATATTAGCTCAGGTACAGTTCCATCAATTTTCTATGAAAGTATTGTAAATCAGTCCTTTCTATGCGGAGTACACCGTCCATAAATAAATATAAGTCGTTCTCACTTATCGATGATACGAGTACGAATGCCCGCGAAAACGGATTGTAGTACAGAACAAAAATATGTACTCTGATCAGGTCGTTGGAACAGACTAGACTCAGATCGATGGTCTGTACGTTAGAAAAGAACAAGAATCTGCTCTCTGAAAACTCGTGGGTATAGAACTGAATTCAGGTTGTGATGTTTTTGTGTTTAGAGAACAAAAAGTAAAGACATGAACCAATGAATCTCAACCCTTAGAGATCCAATCGAGCTAAGCTAATCTCTAAACAGTACGGTCGTCTAATTTTAGCCTTTGACCTCTAGCCGATCAACGATAGAACAAGTGTCTTTCGTTCCCTGTCTTGAGTTCAATTACCTTTAGAATTTAAAGCGAATGCAAAAGGGTGAGAAAACCTTTCTCAGACTCATTTTATTACTTTTATAATTCAACAATACATTACAATGAACGTCCTAGACTTGTTTAAATAGTAAACATAAACTCTAGAATATTCCTTAACCTAACCTATTACGATATGAAAAAATAAGACTCCTAAGGAAATAAAAAGAACTATTTATCCCTTAATTTTATTCTAAGAATGATAAGGCAATTAATACTAACTAATAATATGGAAAATGTTGCTCAACAAAAGAAAAAAAATAATAATATGGGAAATGACCTATAGCTAAAGATCACGTCCTTCCTAACCAATATACTTGAATTCACGCAAACTGGAAAGTACAGAACTCACGTCTGTCTCTTTTATAGCAGTTTTGCGCTAATTAATGGAACAGATACCAGGTATGTTCTCTCAGCCACATGATCTCGCATCAATCGAGATGGTGGTTTAATTCTCAATTTAACGAAAAAATTACTTGGAAGAAAATTATGAAACTTATACCATTGGATTAGTAACGAAAAGTTCATTCAGAAAAATATTTTTTCATAATTTTTACGTTTATATGTTAAAAGATATTGAAGTTTAAAAGAAGTTTCTCGATATGTAAGAACAACTTATATTTATTTATGGAGGTCGGGAGTAATATTTAGGCCATGTTTGATAGGACTTATTCTCAGATGAATTCAGATCAGTTCAGAGTCATTCAAATCAGATCAGATCAGATCATAGTCATTCAAATCAGATCAGATCAGATCATAGTCATTCAAATCAGATCAGATCAGATCAGAGTCATTCAGATCAGATCAAATCAGATCAAAATTGTTCAAATAATTATCAATGTATTTGGTACATAATTGATACTAATTCGTTGAAATTCAATCAAATTTTCAACCAATTCAGATCAGGTCAGATAATATCAGAATCATTCAGATCAGATCAGATCAGATCAGATCAGATCAAATCAGAATCATTCAGATCAGATCAGAATCATTCAGATCAGATCAGTTCAGTTCAGAAAGATGCAGTCCTATCAAACAGGGGCTTAGTTTACAAATTAGGAATAAGTAATTGCATTGTGTAGGATCAATTACAACAAGTCTGCTCAATTCTAGTCGAGTCACTTCGGGGATAGGGCCAAGTTTGTCCACGTCTGTCTCTAGTCAAGTTATATTAGGGTCAATGTCGAATCGGATGATATTAATAATGTCAAGCTCCCATACTATTGCTCCACGCCAATTTCAGCTTTCCATGACGAAATTACCCCCGCTCCCCCGACCCTAAATTCCTTGTCCGCTGGCTCCACTTTTGGCATGGAAAAGTAAGTTCCAGCCGTGGAAATATAGCCAACCCTAACTATTTGGTAAATACATATAACAAAATATTCTTGGGAGGGAATATTTGTCGTTGTTTCTTAATGAATGCTCTTTCGATTGAAGTCGAACCTTTTTATACAGATTAGCATATTGTAGATTGCTAAATTGGAGCAAACATTTCACCAAGAAAAAGAGTGGCCAATCACTATTAAAAATGTTTCGTACTTCGTGTTGGTACACCATGAATATACTATAATGATGCAAGTAACATGTATGCACACATGTCGCGCTTCGTCAGACCTGTAGCAAACACATTCACGATACAAACATACAACTTCAGTTTTTTGTTATTACCAATGTATGGGATGCAACAAGAATCGAAAAATACGTTTTTTTTCCTCCAATTTTCGCTGAATATTTGATTTGTTTTCGAAATTGTTCATGATTTTGCATTTAACAAAGTGATGATAAGGGCTCAGTTTTTCTTTAAAGGCACCTTCGTTATCTTATCGGTTCTTTTATATTGATGAAAATTTGCGAGTTGTTAGATGCTATATGGTGTAATTGCACCAATTAAATATTATATAATTATGAGCTCAACATTTCGGGATAAAGGTAATGGCTCTTGAATAGGCATTATAAAATACATTTATAATATCCAAGATACGCTAGTCTTGTTGTATTGTATCTAGGGGTCGAACATTGGGAACATGGGTTAAATGCACATCAAGTCAAGTTGGTGTATTAGCCTGTTCCAAATTAGTAACAGTTGGTGATCGAATTAATCGAATAAAAAATAGATAGAAATTAAACTAGGTGGATTTGTAAGACCCCTTTATTTTTGAGAAATTAAATGATCAAGGGTGTTACATTTTATTATAATATTCGAGCATTAAGTTAGAATTTTATGGAATTTCTAATTATACAATTATTACACAAGAGTATCCATTAGGCCATTACTTATTCGGATTTGGATCGGTTTTGTGGATTACTCCTATCACTCAACTAGTTAAGCCCAAACCCAAGTCTACCCTCACACTATTTTACGTAAAGATAGAAACCCTTCCCTTCATTCTCCTCAATCTTTTCGGCCTCCGCTCCTCTCCATCTCTTTTTCTTCCGTTTTCCTTTACCCGTAGAACATCTCAGCAACACCACACCAACTTCGTCAAGCGATATCTCCCTCTTAAAAACTTATGTGGAGGCATGGTTGGTGGCGCTGGATTCGTATTTTCAACAAGAATATTTTCACACTTGAAATCACATTGGATGCAACATGTAGAGACGATTTAGTGAAGCTGTGTTTTTCAATCCAGGATTCCTGGAATTATCTCGGTTATTTGATGATTCACGTTGCGTCCTTGTAAATTAGAAGTGAAACTTTGCGGAGACATTATAATAGCTCTCCTCAGATACATATCAAAATTTTGTAAGATGTTACTTTCTTTATCAAGAGTTATAATTATTTTATTGAGAAAGCCCTAATTCGAATTTTTATTGTCAGTTTGATATAATGGTGATTGTCAAATTTATAATCGGAGACAATGGACGAAACTTTGCATATATGTTCCTAACTTTCCCTATGGCAACCTATTAAAATTTCTTGGTAACTATATTTTTTCTATCAAAAGTATGATTATTTTTGTGGGCGAACTAACCCTGATTGAGGCTATTTCTGATGATTCGGTGTTAGGACGATCCCCGTTGATATACGTTGAATTAGTGGACGAAATTTTAAGGAACTGTTCCTCTGTTTGTCTCTGAAGACATGGTAACATTTGGTAATAATTTCGTTTTTTAAACTCAAGTTATTCCTATTTCTTTACTATTCCCCTAGTTTGAATTTTCATGGTCAACTAGTATCATTTGTAATTGTGAAGTTTGTAATTAGGTTTTGCTGGAGTAAATGATTATAATTCGTGACTTGATTATTTGTGTGTGATTGGCTATGTGACAAGACTTTGTTGGAGTAAATTGGAGAAAGGGATTGGTGGTTAAAGTAAGAACTTTGATCTCATGAGATTGATCATGCTAATACCTATCTCAATCATTTTTCAATTTGCAATTTGTTTTATTTCTATATTCCTGAATCATTTGATATCCCATTTACTCGTAGTCCATATGAATTGGCTATCTTGCTTATTGTGTGGCTATGCCCCTTTCTTTGGTTTTGGCCATCTTGGCAATATCCTATTGTTGCTTGATCCGGCTACAACCATTTATAAATCATAAGCTACATACGCGCGAATAATGTACTTAATACGGACTAAAGATATAAAGATTGCAAGTCAACCCCTAGAGCGATGTGAACCTCTGATCAATGTATTTGTCTAGACCGGAGATCAGCGACTAGTCTCCTAATTGACTGCCTCCCAGGGACGGTGCGTCCTACCGTCCCCTTAGTGAGATGTGTGCACACTCGGATCTTTAGTGTCATATTTTCTCAATGCTCTAACAGTGATCTAGGTTGGGGCACCACGTCAAATTTGGGCTTCGAGAACCAGCATAAGCGAACGAAATTTTTTAAAACCGATCTCTTTAATATAAGAGAACGGGTCCTCTAAAAACCGTTCTTAAAGATGATTTTTGAAAAAAAGAAAATAAATATTAAATACCTCTAGGAACGGTTTTGTTCAAAGTCGTTCTAAAAGGCACGACTAATTATGGAACCATATGTTTTAGAACGGTTCTTAGGAAAACCGTTCTAAAAGAGAAAATTTTAAAAACGGTTTTCCATATTAATCGTTCTTTAAAATCCTAATAACCGTTCTTAAAACCAAAAAAAAAAAAACCCACTTACATCCCCCCGTTACCTCCGCGGCTCCGCCCTTCCCATTTTATTTCATCTTATCCTCACAGCTCCTCTCTCCTCACTCTTGTCTCCCCTCTCCTCATAATTTATTCATCTCTTCATCATCTCTTCATCATCATCATCCATCGGTAAAAAAATTTCGATCGCTGGCGGTGCTGGTCTCCCTCTCGCTTTTCACTTACCGTCTCCTCATACTTCTCCTTTGCCTCGTTCGACGACCGATCTTTAGGTACTTTAATGGTTATTTTTTTTAATTCTCGAAAGTCATGTTTTGTGATTCATATTGTTGAATTAATGTTGGAAGAGTTTATATTATTTTGGACTTTTTTTGGGGTTGTCAGATCTTTTTTTTTCTTTTCGTTTTATCGAGTTTCAAATTTTATTTTTAGATCTACTTTTTATCTAATTTCATTTTTTTTTCGGATCTACTTTCCTTATCCTCAAAGTACCGAATCAAGTGCTGGTGATTTTGTTTCGGCGAATAGAGGATAGGCGACGACCATTCCGGTGTCGTATCGATCGATATGCGATGACCACGAGATCAAGGATGACCACAAGAGAAGTTGTATAAAGTTATAAATATGAGTAATGTTGATTTTTTGTAGATCCATTCTTTATTTTGGTAAATACTTGGTCATTTTTTGATGATCCAATTAAATTGTAAATTTTGAGATGTAAATATACATTGTTTATATCGAATCTAATCTCTTCTTTTACTTTGTGGTAGTTGTTGCTGCTCCAATCTGATTTATTGGATTTGTTGTTTTTTAATTTTTTCGTTCACTGATTCATATTGCAGTTGTGATTTCATTGTACCATATTGATTTATTTAATTTGTTTTTTTTTATTAGAAATTTTGCCTTTTAGAATGGTTTTAATAGAAATCGTTCTCTTATCTTACTATAATACCAAAACGGTTTCCTAGGGAACCGTTCTTATATGTCTTTAAGAACGGTTTTTACAATAACCGATCTGAAAGGCTATAAGAACGGTTTCAACCGTTCTCTTACCCTTTAAGTACCGTCGTCTAGAGAACGGCTCCACAACTGTTCTGCTTAGGTTTAGAGGAACCGTGCTTGTAGCCTACTTTTGACGTAGTGGGGTAGGACCCTTGCGAAATAAAGATAATGAAATCGTTTGGGGAGAAAGCTTCCATGCTCGGGCTCAGCACCACTTGTCCCCGACTGTTTATTGTGTCTTGCTTACTTTCACCTTAAAGGCGAGTATCTTATTTCCTTTGTATTGTTTAAGCTTCTTACTCATCCTGCGTTGACGTTCTATGTTTCGGGTTGTGTCCCTACCCTATTCTGGGTCCCGTGTCACTATTTTGATGGTGCAGTTGACAGGTTTGCAGATTGAGATGCATTGTATGACTGAAATGTCAGTGCATGTTGGGCGTTTTGATAAGTGGTCAAACATATCCATTGGGGACGACTTGTACTTTATTTTTTGGTTTAAATTCGAATTTGTAGATTTAGCTATAAGTCTTTCGCTGTCATTTGTTAATTTGAATCCTTACTTTTATTGTTTTTATAAGGCTTGTCGTTGACTTGGTACTCAATAACGGCATAACAATCCTTATTATTGTGCTTTAAATAATGTTAGCAAAAATTAGGGTTGTTACAGGATTAAAACTATAAAGCTAACAACAAAATAACTAATAAATAAGGTTTAGACTAAAAATAAAGGCGGGAATCTTAGTAACGAATACCTCAAATAGAGAAAACTAAGGGAATTGGTAGGGGGTCATGCACAAAGTCTTGGTCTTTGGCTGATGGGGGTGCGATTTGCGACAAACAACAAAAAACAAACAAGGATGGCGGCCCGCAAATTTTTTAATCCTCTTTCGATGCATTTAATGATTCCTCAAATGTGTTCCTAAGTCCCTTCCGATGACATTAGGCCACCACTTCCCGACCACATGCATGCGCCTAAACTCAACCTCTTATTCCCATTCTGGCCAAGTTACAAGATAATGAAAATCCTAATGGCCTACTAGAACATCCACCATATTAAGGGGTCGTTTGGATACCCTCAAAATCTATAGGAATTTTTTTTTCCTAGGAATTGATTTACCTGGGTTGTTTGGTTATCCTAAAGTGTAGGAATTGGAAATTACTAGGCATTTCCAATTCCTCCAAAGTGTAGTAATTTAATTACCTAGGGGGGCTAGGTAAGTAGAAATTCCCATGGGAATTGAATTCCCTTGTTCATCAAAACAAATTTCCCCAATTTCCATACTTTCTAAATTCCTAGGATTTGCCAGTTCATGTGAATTCTGACTTCCCAAGTGTATTCAAACGACACCTAAGAACATGTGAAAAAATTACAAGTATATATGCAACAAACATAAAAGTACCAGCAAACCAACACGTAAGGAAAGTGACCTCGCCTTGAAAAGTTGAAAAGTGATGACATTGATGCTAGCTTTCTAGCAACATGACCACTGTGCATCATGTCATTTCAAAGAGACTATTGGAAAAAAAAAATCATATTCCAAACAATGCCCAAATTAATGATTATTTTTCCTTTGGTCTTGTCTTTTGAAGATGTTACTTTTATTTTCCAAGTAGCATCATGTACTCCCTAATTACTCTAACACTGTCTAGCTCATTTTCTTAGAGAGTGACCCTGCAAAATGATAAGAGTATACTACTAGCACTCATAAATCAGTTCGATCAAAATTCAGTCTAGGCGAATTCCGCAGCTATGCCTTTCGCAACTTTAATGGCAAGTCGCAATTCGCAAGCACTTATTATTAGAGGAATACATATTACTCCAAGACATGAGTATTATAAATACACATGATTATATTTCTCCTTTTTTTTTTTGAGAGCATATTCCTCTAATACTTATGTGTACAATTAAACAACTTTCTAGGGTTTTTTTTTATTTGGGAAAAATGTAAGAACTTATCATTACTCAAAAAGTTATATACAATCCTATTAGCCACTTAGTCGAAGCTGGCATGTCATCGGATAACAAAAAACAGCAAAGCTGCTCCCAACTTACAAAACCAATTCTCTCACACCAAGTTCCTATCCGACAACCACTTCCTATCTCTAGCACTAATATTCTGGATTTTATGCTTGGTTCTGCTTCTCACCTCCTTTTTTATCAGCTCCACTATTGCCTCAGGTCTGATCATAGCATTTTCGAGCGTGCATACATTCCTCATGTTCCAGATTCTGTATATCAAGTTACAGGTGATTGCACCAGCAACTAGATTCTCGAGCTTAGATCCCATTTTTTTCCTGCAACACCAAATGATGGTTCCAGTCTCTGGCAACTCTATTTTACACCATTTATTTGTGATTTCTAAGCACTTCCTGCTGTACTGACATCTGAATAAAAGGTGATCATGACTCTCAGATCCATCTTGGCACAATAAACACTGATCCTCTGTACACACTACTCCAATTCTCAACAGCTTGTCTTTCAATTGGAGTCTTTGTAACATAGTTAACCAGCTAATAAAAGCATTCTTGGGAATAATATATCTGTTCCATATAAACTTCCCCCATACCATTTTTAGATCAGATCCTTTTAGCCATTTAAAGCCCTCTGAAACTCTATATTCACCTGTTGATCCAATCCATTGACCCTCCTTGAAGCCTGCCTGCATCTTCTCCTTAATGCTGCAGATTTTCTTCCAACTCCAACTAGAACACTCCCTTTCAAGTAGTATTCATTCACCCATTTCATCCATAGAGAGTCAGCCTTCTTATATATCCAATCAACATACTTACCAAGACTTGCTATGTTCCAACTGAAAATGTCTCTTAATCCCAACCCTCAATTTTCCACAGGTTTGCATACCTGCTCCCAAGCTACAAGAGGGGATCTTATTATTTCTTCACACCCATCCCATAGAAAATTCCTGCAAATTGCTGAGATTTTCTTTAGGACCAGTTTAGGCAACAGGAAAATCCTTACCCAATAATCATGTAAATGGGATAGTACAGCTTTCACTAATGTTACTCTTCCAGCATAAGACAACTTCTTTGTACCAATTGCTCTAATTCTTGCAACTGTCTTTTCAGTAAGACAATTACAATCTAGAATAGACAATCTTCCAGCTGTAATTGGCACACCAAGGTATTTAAAAGGGGGATCTCCTCTCTTATACCCTGAAAACTCAATGATTTCTCTCATGACATTACTTCTAACTCCAGCAAAATAGATCTCTGACTTTGCAGGGCTCGAACACAAGCCAGATGCCTCAGAGAAGATAGTAAAGCCTTTGAGCACTAGGGAAACTGACTTAAAATCTCCTTTGCAAAAGAGTAATAAATCATCAACAAAACAAAGATGATTCAATCTCATTTTATGACACATTGGGTGGAATTTGAAATCCTTATTTTCAGCCACAACATTGAGTATTCTTCTTAGATATTCCATACATAATGTGAATATCAATGGTGACAGGGGATCACCTTGCCTGAGCCCCCGTTTGCCCTTGAAGAATCCAAAATTTCCACTATTCAAAGATATGGTGTATGAAGGGGTTTCCACACACAACATAATTAAATCAATGAATTTCTCAGGAAACTTCAAAGCTTGTAGCATCTCCTTAATGAAACTCCACTCCACTGAGTCATAAGCTTTTCTAAAATCGATTTTGATCATGCATCTAGGAGACACACCCTTCCTCTTATACTTTCTGTCTAGCTCTTGACATATCATGATGTTGTCAACTATATCCCTGTTCTTGATGAAGGCTCCTTGATTTCTGCTGACAATTTTTGGAAGAATACTGCTCAATCTGTCACAAATGATCTTTAAAATTCCTTTGTAAATGACATTGCAGCAGGCAATTGGTTTAAACTCTAGAACTGAGGAAGGTTGTTTAACTTTTGGTACTAAAGTCAGATTAGTACAGTTAATTTGCTTCAGCAACCTCCCTGAATCAAACACATCCATGATTGCATCTGTAATATCAGGACCTATGATTTCCCAAGTATCTTTGAAAAATTTACTTGAGTAACCATCAGGACCTGGGCTCTTGTTGTTTGGAATAGAGAAAATGCTCTTTCTCACCTCCTCCCTGTCTACTCTCCTAAGCAGCCTCTCTGCCATCTCATCATCCATGATAATCCCTTTCCTGACAGTAGCATTGTGCACAGGTTTACTAGGATTAGCTTTTCCTAATAAACCTATGTAAAAATCCAGGAAAGCCTTCTGTATACCCTCTTCATCATTTTGCAAAATGCCATTTTTATCCTTGATTAGATATACAATGTTCTTAACCCTTCTAGCTCTAATAGAGCTGTGGAAGAAGGCTGTATTGTCATCACCCCAAGAAATCCAACCAGCTTTGCACTTTTGTTTAAGGAAGCTCAAATGAGCTTTATGTAGAAACTTGAAGTTCATTGCAGCCTCCACCTCCTTTTTCCTTATCTCCTGATTATGAGGATCCTTATGTAGCTGTTCCCAAACAATCTCAAGCTCACTCTCAGCTTTACTTGCAGCTTTTTCAATATTTGAAAAAATCTCCTTATTCAGCTTCTTGAGAGGGAACTTAAGATTTTTCATTTTCCTGACTATCTTATACATGGCAGTCCCCCTAATCTCTTGTCTCCATTCTTCAGCAACAATATCCTGAAGTTGTGGAGCTTTACTCCACATATTATAGTACTTGAAAGTAGTTCTTACCTTACTTCTCTCCTGCTGCATTGATATCACACATAGACAATGGTCAAACACACCTTCTGGGAAAAAAAATAAGCATTCCCATTAGGAAACTCCTTCAACCAATTTGAATTTGTCATAACCCTATCTATCTTGCTAAAACCCCTCTTATCACCTTGTTGTTTGTTTGTCCAAGTATAAAAGCATCCACCAGCTTTCATATCATGAAGATCACATCTATGCACACAGTCTTGAAAATGAATAATCTCTGAGTGCATCACTTTTGTCCCAATTCTCTCATTTGGCTTCAGCATATTGTTAAAATCACCCATAACTGCCCATGCCTTAATCATGCCTCTGCTAATCTTCATCATCTGCTCCCATAATTGGTTGCTTTCCTGATTATCATTTGAACCATAAATGAAAGAGATACAAAACTGCTTCTTAGTGACTAGATCCTCAATCTCAGTATGAATGATTTGACTATTCATATATAACACATTGACATAGAATTTGTTTGGGTCCCAAAGTACCCACACTCTTCCACCAACATGACAACTGTTGTTAGTAGTAATAGCCCACCTATCACCCTATCCAAGATGAACCCTACCAACAGCACCAGGTTTCACCTTGGTTTCTAGGAGACTGAACAACCCTACTTGATGTAAATCCATAAATCTCTTTATGTCTTTCTGCTTATTTAGGCTGTTCAGTCCCCTAACATTCCAAAAAGCAATGCTAGCCATGGTCACCTTGACCATGGACAACACTACCACTTCCCACACCATCCTTATTAGTCGCACTGCCAAATTTTACCATGTTAGCATAGGAAATATTTCCTCCACCTGTTTCTCCTTGACTATTCTGATGTAGTATGAGCTGTCTCTGAGCAGGCCTAGCTGTGCTAATCACTGGCACTAAAGGAGCTTGATTAACTGGAGTGGTGAAATTACTCGCAGTACTTGCCATAGTTTGCTTAGGTTTTGGTCTCCATACCATTTTCTGGGCTGGTTTCCTAGCTTGTACATTCTGTGGCGCTCCTTTATCCTGATTCCTCCTGCACTCAGTCACTTCGTGCCCAATCCCTTAGCACTGAGAGCAAACAACAGGCTTCCATTCATATTCAATGCATTGCTCTACCTCCTGTCCTTTCTCACTAAGGAATTTTAGTTGAGTAGGAAAATTCTGGCCCACTTCTACCTCCACCATCACCCTCGCATACCCCAACCTTGTTCTCTCCACAGTTGCAGCCTCACTCTTAATATACTTGCCAACCATGCCTGCTATCTTTTGGATACATGTAGCTGACCAATATTTCAGATCCAGTTTCAACATTTTAATCCAAATTGAAACTCGTTTGACAGATGTTTTGGACAATTCCAAATTTTCTGACCAAGGCTGTATGATTAAGGGTTTATTATCAAACAGATGGTGACCTGCCTTCAATACCACATCTCGTTCCTCCACACTTTTGAATCTAACAACAAAAATACCATTAGGAACAGATGATACTTTGTCAAGACCTTTCTTTCCCCTAATACGATTGAAGAAACCCTGCATAGTCTCAATAGGTGGATTCACACCCAACACAAAGCATACAATAACAGATTTCCAGAAATTTATCCCTTCCTCTACATCCTCTACACTCAGTGTCATCATATTCTTAGTTTTATCACTAGAATTGGCAGAATTATTAGTAAAGTTGTTAACTTTACTTTGTCTCTGTTTCCGTACAGTCTGCCATTCACCCTCTTCCTGAGCACTGTCCCTTTCTTCCTCCTCATGATTGCCTTCAGTAATTCCTTCATTCCCATTATCATTATCCGAATCAGCATCTGACAACTCTAGTGCTGGTATACCCTGAATCTCCCCTATTGGTTTGAATCGGGTTGCATCTGAAGTGCTCGGTGCCTCCTTCCTAGTTTTCTGCTTAATTTTCTGAGCTTGCTTCTTACTATTCTTTTTCGAACTCTGATTTTTGCTACTTGATCTTGATCTAGCCATGGCCAAGATCAAAATCTTGAGGATCAATCACTAATTTTTCAGGTGAAAATGTAAAAGCTTTGTCCGTACAACCTAGTTATGGAGTTTTCTCTCTCTAGCATTTTCTCCCTCTAAACCATTTAGATTGTTTCAACTTTCTAGGGTTTACCTCTCCTTATGTCTTAATTACCAATATCTTGTGTTCGTGAGCCTATAGCATAGCTTGATCGACTATTGAAATGTTACAATATGACGTACGAGTGCCAACCTTATTGGTATCAGGAAGCATGGTATGGATTAAGACAATAATCTTCCAAGGCAAATCAGTATCTTACAAGGCAAATATGTCTATTAGTTAAGCACTACTCCATCTCCCTAGTGGAAAAACTACTTACTAGTCATGGAAAGAGCATGGAAGTACAAGACACAGACAAAAACAATAATAACAAGCATGGTTAAAGGTGAAAACAAAGAAACAAGGAATACCATGGGCATGAACAATGCGATTTGCCCTCTACACTTTCATCAATCGTGCAATTGAACACCCTAACTTTTAATTGAGCAATTTACCACCTCAACTTTTTAACTCTTGCAATTTCACACCAACCTTTATTTCTCAACTAATTTTGTAATATAAAATATTTTTCTAAATTCACAAAATATATAAAAATTTAAATATATTATACAGTAAAAATTTAAAAATACTATTACAACCATTATATAGTACCTCCACTACTACCCCTTAAAAAAATATTACAAACCAAGAATGGTAAACAACGCCCAGATATATCTATCCCAATCCTACCTTAGCATCTTTCTATTACTATTACTATTCAGTATTCACCATAGTTCTTTGTATTTCACAAAAGATGAAGATGTATAGATTATTTTCATGTATATGTAATGTATTTTTACGGCTTAAGTGCTATATAATATACTTAGATTTTTTTTTATATATTTTTTGAATTTAGGAAAAGTAATTTATATTATAAATTAGTTGAAATATAGAGATATCGGTGAAATTGCATCGAATTGAAAAGTTAAGGTGGTAAATTACCCAATTAGAAGTTAGGGTGTTCAATTGCACGATTGGTGAAAGTGTAGGGGCCAAATCGTCACTTTTGCCAAAGGTACACTTTCACCAGAGTTTAAGAAATTAAAAAAAAATTAAATAAAGAATATAACAATAATAAAGATGAAACTTTAAAAACTTGAATGGAAATACTTTATGAAAATTTCAAGGAACAATTACTCTCTATTACATTCTATGAGAAATTCATGATGTTTAGGGATTATTACAAGAGAGTATAAAGGGAACATATTAGGATAGTTAGAGACAAAACTAAACTTAATGGGCCTCCAAACCAAGTCGAACCGAGCTAAGTTGTTTTGACCACGTAAAACCCCACGGAGTTGCGCCTCACGCCTCAACTTGCGCCTTGGTGCACCGGGCTAGCGTCTCCAAACATTCGTCGTAGGCGTTCGTTAGTCTGAAATCTTGCGCGTGGAGGTTTCATCACCAAACTATGTATGGAAAATGGAGGCTTCATTTTTTGTTAAGGGTGAAACCGCCATCTTGTGTCTGTGATGAAACCGCCATGGAGAGCGGCGATTTATCTGTTTGGGAAACCGTTGTTCTCCGTGGCGGTTCTAGTTTTTTTTTTTTTTAGGGTGGTTTCCCTCCTTTCTGTTTAACCTGCAACTCAAACAAACCCAAACCAAAATGCTACGACTACAATCGTTCAATAACACCAATAACAACCCAAGATGAGAACTCGAATGGCATGGTATCTTATTTCATAACTTAAAACGTCTTTTACATACTTGAAAGAGTCGAATACAACATAAACTTGAGAAATTGTTCCCATACATTACAAACTACTATATTAATAGCTAATCTTCCGCTAGGCGGCGGCGGCGTGTAGCTCGGCGTTGGCTTGAGGAAGCGGGTTGGCTTGAGGAAGAACCCGGAGTTTCGCCTTCCATAATTGGTTTCATAGGAGAACCAACTCTACGTTGGCGCATATATTGTATAAGAGGAGAATGATCCTCCAAACTTGCACTTGGTTGTTCTTGAGATTGTTGGATAAGATGTGAAAATCCCACCTTCACGAGACATTTGGAGCAATGTTTGCGGATGTCGGTTAAAGTTGCACATCTTGATGGGTCTCATCCATCACAGCTCTTCCATCTATCCTCAAACCTAACATAACTTGCACATCTTGCAAGGTGATAGTGGCCTCCCCAACGGTTAAGTGAAAAGTGTGGGTTTCTTGCCTCCATCTTTCTACCAACGCACTTATTAAATCTTGATCTAACTTAACACTAAGCTACTCTATGCGCCCCATAAATCTGGGTTTTCCTAATAAATTTAACTACTCGCTTACTAGGATGATATTCGTCATGCCATTTTATGTGAGTTCTACATCTAAGCGGACTCACCTCCTCTCCGTCCCAAATTGCTTGACTCATGTGTTTGTCTTGCAGTTTGAGAAGAGACGGTTCGATCGGTCCCGGATGAAGATTCACCTCCGTAAGTGATACGAATTCTTAAGCCTGCGGAAGCGAATTACAGTACAGACCACGAATCTGCACGCTGGTCAGAGAACTAGAACAGAATAGGAAATTGGTCTGGGCGTCGGAACAGAACAGGACTCTGTTTTCGGTCAGCACGTCGAAACAAGACTGGAGTCTGTACTCTGTACGGTTTTTGATATACTCGTGTATTAAGAACAAATCAAGAACAAGGGTATTTAATCTCAAGTTAGACCTATAACTCGGGATTAATGGGGTGATTATACCTAGACTACCTTGCCTAAGTAATAATCTTATCAAGCCGAATTACGCAAATTAGAAACTCGACAAAGATGAATTGAAGTATGTCTCAACTCAAAGATTGGTGATCAAGTGATTGTTTTCTGGTTTTTATTTCAAGCAAAGATAATCTGAAAGTTACATAGACATAGACTATTTATACTACCTAGAGACACACAATCGGAAAGTAGAAAACTACCTAAACAAATAAGGAAAGTTTGATACTAGGAAAAACTTACCTAAAACGACTTATGGAAACTAACCTTAAACGACTTATGGAAACTTAGCTAAAATGACACTTTCCTAAATATTTAGGAACTTTATTCAACTAGCAATAAGGAAAATAAAACGCAGCCCCAATGCATCACTCAGCTCCAATGCGAAGTACTCCAACGCTTAGGTTGAAACGAGTATCTGCGTACAGACTAGACATCTGTTCTGAGCCTGTGCGATACAGACTAGCCATCTGTTCTGTGTCAATCTCCAACTCGTCCATCTTACCAATAGCATTGTCAACAACATGATCAAGTGTACTTGCATCAGTAAGAGCTACAAAAAGAAAAAGAAGAGAGTTAAAATATTACACAAAAAGATTAGGCAAAAATAAGTTCACAACAATATAAAGATCAACAAAAAAATGTTACCCTCTGAAAGAACATGTTTTTTTGTTATGACCGGGTTGACGACATATGCCACATAATGATTTTGATGGTGGTTTTTCTTCCATCTCATTACGCAATCGCTTTGAATGTGACTTATCCTTCGTACCCTTCTTCTTCGATTCACGTTTCATATCCTTATTAGCAAGGATTTTAGGACCATCAAGAGGTGTCCAATAAGGTTCATCCGGAATGGGTCGAAATTTGGGACTGTATGACCCCAAATACTCACCACTAGTGTAAAACACATCCACAAATACATTTGTACTTAAATCCATCGAGTTACAAACGACAAGTACATGTGAACAAGGGTACTTGTAAATTTCAACTTTTTTACAAGTGCATGTTTTAGTCACAACATTCACAGTATGCTTATGTTTCCCTTTTCCACTACCTCTATGCCCCGACCCAATGGTCACTTGAAACAGTCCTCTATCAAATGCCACAACGGTATGGTGTGCGGCCTTATCAGATTTTACAGCAATGACATCCATTACTTTCTTACAATATGCATGTCTCTCTTCAAGCCTATGTTTTGCCGTCTCACGCCGCTCCACAAAGCACGCATTGACTCGATAAAACGTCAATTTCACAAGTGCGACGATGGGTAAGAATCAGCCTCCTTTCAAAACTCCAATGAAACACTCCACCATATTGGTAGTCATTATACCATACTTGAACCCATCGTCATGATAATTTGACCACTTCTCCATCTCCAAGCCATGTTTAGTCAAATATCGTCGTGTATCAATATTTATTTCACCCATTCGATTGAAACCACGATTGAACTTCTTCTTCTGATATTGTGTGGCAGTCCAACCAAACAAGTTTTTCAATTCCCTACTTTTAAACTTTGTGTTGATCTATGGTAGGCATGCGGCTCAGTCATTTCGATATGTTCATCATTCATAGCAGCTTTGATGCCATCATGTCTATCTGATGTAACACAAAGACCTTTTCTATCTGTCACGAAGCTCCTTATACATGCCATAAACCACGACCAACTACTAGTATTTTCACTCTCAACAATACCGAAAGCAAGTAGGTAAAGTTGGTCGTTAGCATCAACTGCCATTTCAATAACTAAAGTACCCTTATATTTCCCATATAAATGAGTGCCATCAATAGTTATAAGAGGGCGACAATGGTTGAAACCTTGAATTGATGGTCCAAATGCCCAAAACACTCGAAACAAAGTTTCCTCATTAGGTTTGTCTGTTGGCGTATTTACAAAATGCACAACAGTTCCCGGGTTGGATTCTTTCATTGCTTGCATGAAGTGAGGAAGCAAAGTGTAGGATTCATCCCAATCACCATATAAATTTTGCAATTGCCCTTTGTTTAGCATTCCACACCTTCATATATGAGATAGTTTAATTGAATTTATCTTTGATAAATTCAATAAGAACTGGGACTGTAATGGATCAATCCTTGGCAACAAGGTTTTTAATAGCTTCACTAATGAATCCACGTTTCAAATTCATATGGTGGCGTGGAATAACCGTCACCAACACAGGTAACTTCGTGAGACCCAAGATAAGTGACAATGGTGAAGGCTTCTGAAAACTGTTCTTCTTTTTGTGATGCCCTAAGCCTCCAATTGCATGGGTTTGGCGTTCTACCACACTTGAAAGTGACAGTGTAGGGTTTGGATTCAGGCACTTTGAAAGCTTGGTTACGTTGTACAGAGTACAAAGTTACATTTTCTATCAAAGCAACCTTATTTGGAAATCTTTGACCAACTATAAACTCCCTACCAACCTTAACTTCAACTTCATTGACCCATGTTTTCCAAGCATTCACATGTTGTTGATCAATTTCATGAATCGTATTGAATTCTAAATGCGGAGCACTCTTCCCAACCAAATCATCATTCTCATCTTCATCATCAACCATACGTTCAACAACATTCAACTCCTCTTCCGCCTCATCTCCTTCTAAATCTTCGTTCAAGGTTCCCTTATTTATGTTATTGGTTTCAATTGAAACATATTGCGTAACATCCCCAAATCTCATTGATGTGAGAGAAGTATTGGGCGTTGTTGAAATCATTGTTGGCAATACATTTCTAGAGTCTACCCTTCCTACTTCAACATAAATGTCCATAGAAGGAACATTTGAGTGTCGAACAATTGCCCACATAACAAGTAAAGAACGATCATTATTAAGGGGTACAACCTTATAACACCCGGCACTCGGATACTTCATCTTCACTGTCAATGAAACACTCTTTCTATTATTTTCATTGCCTCACAAATCTCCCCAATGAAGTCATTATAAGTCATACTAGTACTAGCAAATACAACACTCTCATTCCCACCCTTATAACAAAAATTTCCACAAGCTTTAACAATTTCTCCATCCCAATAACATACCAAAGGATATCCAGTAATTTCCATTCTATAATGAGAAAAATAAACTAATTTAATTAAGAAATTTAACTAACATAAATGTTCAATTAACCAAAACCCTAAAAATCGACTTATGAATTTTAATAACTAAACTCAAGCATCAATACTAACTAAATTGGATTAAATATAGTAGTAATCTAACATAAAAAACAACTCAATGAACTTAAATTAACCTCAATTAGTGTGGTTTAATTAAAATATCAAACAAAACCCTAAAAATTCAACTTCTACCATATACCATGAATATGCAAATTATTATCAATACTAAGAAAACAAATTATTCAATAAATTAGTAATCTAACTAAAGAAACAAACAATTAAACTAATGAATTGAAATTACCTAAAACAAATTGGTACAATTAGAATGAATGAAATTACCTTAAAGATATTGGTAAAAAAAGAAAAAAAAATGAAACTGCCATGGGGGGTGGCGGTTTCACTTGACCCCGGCCCCCATGGTGGTTTCACCCTTAACAAAAATGAAGCCTCCCATTTCCCATACTTAGTTCGGTGATGAAACCGCCACCCCCCATGACGGTTTCACAGTTGCCCAAGATCCCCCTGAAACTCATAGTTACTGTTTAAGACACATAAAACCGCCAGTGGTAATGGCGGTTTTGTTGCGAACCTGAAATGTGGTGACGTGCACCCCATAAGATTAAACGTTTTGGAATTCGACCCATTTTGTTTAATCTTTATATTTTGAGCCCTATTTCGGAAAAAAAATCTTTTTTTCTCCATCTTATCATTCTTATTATTCCTAAAACCAAAGAAGATGAAGAAGACCTACACCAATCCATCTTCACACCACGTTCCATAATTCAGTCTTACATATCACTTATAATCATCTTCTCTATTCTTGCTCGAATCTGGGTTTATTTGGACGAATTTTGGGTTTAACTTCGTTTGTTTTTTTTTTTCGGATTTGTGAGTTAATTTGGGCAAAATGGTGGAATTATTGGGTACAAATTTGTACGGATTTTTGGGTTTATCCTGGGCGTTTTTAGGATTAAGATTGAGCAAATTTGTTGTCGCATGGGTATAAAATAGGAAAATTCCTGGGTTCAAGGAGAATTAAAAGGATTTTGGGTTCAATTGAGAGTGAGTGAGTTGCGGTGGGTGGTCGATTTTGGTGTCATGTAAGTGGTTTTTGTGGTGAGGTATGGGAGGGGGATGGCCTCACTTGTGGCGATGGCTGGGATAGATGAACTGGGCGGGAAGGAAAAAGAGTAGAAGGGTAAAAGGGTAGGATTTTGATTTTTTTGAATTTTGAATTTTGAATTTTAGAATAATATACACCATCGGATGGAATAGGCGGATGGCTTAGATTTTCTGATCTTTTCCAACTTAACGGCATCAAATAACCGTTAGACATGAGGGTACCACGTGCAGAAGATCAAACTTGAAGGGTACCTTGTGCAGAAAGCTGGAAATTTAGGTATCATGTGCAATCAAGCAAAATTCAAGGGTAGCACGTGAATTTTACGTACAAAAATTGAAGAGGTTTATTTTTATTTCTGTTGAACACCACCTTATAAAACGTATGTTTTGCGAAACACTCCCTTATAATTTTTTTGTCTAACACTCCCATACGTACATTGTATTTTGCGAGCTAGTCTCGACTCGGGCTTGAGACTAGCTCGCGAGCTACACTCTGAGCCCAGTCGAGCTCACTAAAAAAAAACTACACAAGTTAGGGCCAAGAGCCCAAGCTAGAGCCTTTGTCTGTAAAATTTCAGATCTAGGCCCAACTTAGGGATAAGTATAGTGTTGAAGTGGAATGAAACACATTTTATAAGAAAATGATTACTTCAACTTTTGTAAGTGTTCGATGTGGGACAAAATGTGAGAAAGGAATACATGACATTGATGGCACACCCAAGCGCAAGAGCTTCCCGCAGACCGGTTGTTCAAGAGTCTAAGTTTCTCATGATGCACAACAGGAATATACGATACCGAAATTTTACACAACATATCTACCAAGAGCAGGTTGGAGACCGTGATGTTGTCGTGACTACCATGCTTCCTATTCACCGTAGCCATTAAGATGAATAAGCCCAGTTTTCGTATAACTTTTAAGTTTAGTTTCTTTATTAGAAGAAACAATGGTGGTTGTCCACAAAATTAAGTATGGTTTCACCAATACTTCGTATGGGGTAGTATTAAATTTAATATATCACTCCAGTTTATAGGTAAAATAAAGCAAATATTTTGATTTTTGAGTTGCTCGCGAGTTTCTCGAGTCGAGTTGGGCTTTGCTCGACTCGGCTAGTCAAAGTCTCGAGTCGAGTTCGATCACGAGTCGAGCTCATACGAGTCGAGTTTTGACCGAGTCGATCTCGAGTTGCTCACGAGTTGTATCTGCTCATTAACACCCCTAATAGCAACAATATAAATTAGTACCATAATCATATTGTGTATCTTAGACGTGTGTCATACACATACGTGCATGTGTCTTGCGTTAGCATGTGAGTGATATATAAGGAAGTTTTCATTTGACATCAGCGTCCTATGTGGACGGCCTGAGAATTGCTCAAAATCACGGCTATTAATAAAATACTAGTTTAATACCCGTTCAAAATTACACGGGTTTCCATTTATGAGGTATGTACAAAGCCATTAAAAAGCAAATGTTTGAGACTCGACAAACTGATAATTATGGTATTAATAATCTTTTAGGAAAAAAATACGTATAACTGATCTTGAACTGAAAAAGGATAAAGAGAAAAAACAAAATTATACGATAAGATACAGCACCACCATAATAGGACAAAGAGAAAGTGATAATACTATTTGGGTTACCAAATTAATAAATGCGTATAATAAAGCATTAGTTTGAACATAGTTAGACCACTTAATTGAAAGTTTAATAAACCTAATTTAATTTCTCAACCCAATTCGACCTCGGGTTTTCTAAATCATGAAACCACTATTTAGGACCCGTACATGACCTCTACAGGCGCATATTCAATTCTACCCCCATATTTTGTCTAACTTCACCCGATCTGTTTACCGATTTGACCCCTAAATAAGATGAAGTTAGTTGAAGACCTGAAAAAAATTGCACGAGCTGTTGTAGTAAGATTTTATTTGCATATAAGCAATGTGCATAAAAACTAAGAACGGAAATTGGTATTGTACTGTAAAAAAATAGGAGACATGATCTTTGACGTGTAAAATATCTTTTGGTTTTTGGGCCATAAACCTACTTTTATGGCCCGACACGGCATTGCGGGTTTTATCCCAGTTATTTTAGGGTCATAAACCCGTTATTTATGACTCGTAAACTGTATTAACTCGAACCGTTTTGATACACATACTTTTGGGCTTTAATTGATCCAACCACTTGACCCGTATTTGAGTTATAAAATTAAGCCTTCCAGAGTTTCATGGCTCAAACCAGACCCTTTTTGGATACACAATTTTTTTAGGTCATGACCCGCTTTTATGTCCCGTAACCCGAATTCTTAATTATGAAACCGCTTTATATGACCAGTGATACGTATTAACCCGAACTTATTTTGATGCATGTACATTTGGGTCAAATCTACCGTACATGTCAATCTCTAAGTTAAACAACATATATATGCCTTATTTCCAAATTATTTTGTACCTTATTTCCGAATACCAAGCCCCTATAATTTCCGTAAAGATTTGATTTGGTTTTATAAGGATGTGATTTCAATTAGTTGCTACTGTTTTTTCTTTTAAATTGACTGATCATATCACTTATTTATTACTATCTTGTTTAGTGCAGTTTGCATGGGGGAAAAACTCTGTTTGTATTTTTTTTTTAATTTAAGGAATTTTCTGTTTCGTGAATAATATCGAAATCTTAGAAAATTGCAATTTATTGCCTTAAAATATGGAAAAAAATTGCAATATATTTTCATATTTTATAACCATAAAAAAATATTTTATTGCCGTCGAAAACTTTATCTTTTTCCCAAGTTTTCGATTTTATAGTATTTATTTTGGGAACTTTTTTATTTCTCCCGTATAATAGGTTGAAATATTTCAGGAAAAAAATGGATATCTTTAAGTTAATTTTAATTCATTCAGATTATATTATCATTTCCATTGATTTTATTTTAGGATAATACCTTCTGTTACACATTTTTATGACAATTATATTTTTAGAATTTGCTACTCAATATAATCACACAAATTTTCTTGTCTAAATTTTGGAATGACATATATGATTAACTGTAAAGAATATGTCAATTGTATCTTTTCCCAACAAAACAAATGGTATATTTCTTAATCCGAGAATAATTCGATTTATCAATTGTATGAAAGGTTGGAATATTCCGTATTACCTTTTATAATATTCTTCTATTAAAGATGGCTAAATATGAAAAGCGATTTCCTTTACTATTCTGTATAATATCATCCGATGTTAATTGAAAAAAATGTCATTTCATTGGGAATTTATTAAGTGTGATTTCCTATTTTTAAGTAAATTTTATCTGATATCACGTATATGACAGGTTTCTGATTTACCGAGTGTAATATAAAAAATTTAGAAATTATTTTTTCCTCTTCTAGCAATATATTATTCAGATTTTATTGCTTTAACGTGAAATTGCAGTATATTATTCATATTTTATAACCTTAAAACCATATTTTATTGCCGTAGGAAATTAGTTTCTCCTTTTCTAGCTATATACTAATCCGATTTTATCGCCTTAACGTGATATTGCAGTATATTATTCATCAATCGGTATGTGATGCCCCGGGGGTACGTAGCTCTAGGTACCCCCCGGTTCAAGTGGTATATAATGAGTGAAAATTGAAAATTAATGACTGGAAGTCGGGAAACAATGATTGGAATAAAGTTGTATATAATGATTGGAAATTCAGAAATAATGACTGAAAATAAATTATGACTATAATGTTATATATAATGAGTGAAAATCGGAAGATAATGAGTGAAAATTGAGAAATAATGAGTAAAAATTGTAAAATAATGAGTGAAAGTATATAATGAGTGAAATTGAGAAATAATGAGTGAAAATTGTAAGATAATGAGTGAAAGTATATAATGACTATAATGTGTTATATAATGAGTAAACAGTTAAGCGGGGGGTACGTAGCTCTAGGTACCCCCGGGGTACCTAATAATTTGTGATTATTCATATTTTATAACCTTAAAATTAGTTTTTATTGCGTAGGAATTTGTTTTTTTCCCAAATTTTCAACTTTATAATATTTATTTTGGAAACTTTTTGATTTATCCAATGTATAATATCTAGGAATATTGTAGGAGCATAAATTATCATCTTTTAGGATACTTTTAATTTGTTCAGGATATATTATCATTTCCATTGATTTTATTTTAGCATAGTACCTTCTGTTACACATTTTATGAAAAATGTATTTTTAAAACTTGTTGCTCAATATAATCTCGGAGATTTGCTTGCCTAAAACTTTGAAATGTTTGTTTTTACGCGGCTGATTTTTTAGGGTAATCAAATAATGAACATATAAGAAATTGATATATCTAATGTAATTTATGAACATTGAATTTATGAACATTGATTTTGTGATGAACATGTAGTGTTAAACTAATGAACATGGAAAGTTTGTTGAAGTAGAAATACACACAATTAAACAATACAACTTATAAGTGATGAGGATTGAACACATATACACTGATTTCATTTCCATTGATCAAATGATGTAGAAAAAATAGCAACCTTCAATTAATCTAATTACAAAGTTACATATGGCTAGAATTATGCTAGAATTAAATAAAGAAGATATGAACAAACTACTCCCTCCGTCGTAGCTCAAACGGCCCAAGGCGTTTTCGTAGTGGAATACGAAAAATTGATATATTAAGTTGAGTGGGATAATTTTATGAAAAATTAGGAGAGAGAATGTGAGGATTAATAAAAGTAGGAGAGATAATGTGAGAGAGGATGTAATAATTTAATAAAAGTAGAAGAGAGAAATATGTCTCAAAATAGATGGGGTGTTTGAGGTGGGACGTCCCGAAATGGAATATAGGGCGTTTGAGAAGGGACGGAGGTAGTAAAAGGTATGCCCTTAAAGGATCAGTTAGGTAGAGAGTGCATGAGAGTTGAAGATCGAAATAATAATAAGGATGATACAATCTTTGCTACTATGAAATTATTGTTTGTTGTTGTCCTTTTATATTGGTAGGGTAAAGTGTGAAATTGGTATAACCCTAAAATCTTTGCGAAAAATATGCTACTTATTATTATTGGTAATTTAATAATGTATAGTTGGATTTTTTTTATACAAATTCCACTATTCACAGTAAAAAATTTATCTTCTTTCTTTTTTTCAAAAAATTGCAAAGATTTTGCCATTTTATTATTATAATTTTGGTATGATTTGACATAATTTCTTAAATTATAATTTTGTGTAGTTATATTTTTATCTTAGATTAAAATTAGTTATGGAAAGTGCCATAGTTGCTGCAGATTTTTATTTTTGTTTATGGTAATAGATATTATTTGTTTCATTAATTTTAAAGATTTGATTACTTTCGTCATAAATTTTGGTTAAAGAGATATTTTGTGATACTTTGGATTTTTTCAGATTATAATTTAGTTTTAAAAAATATTTCATGCGATATTGTTGTGAAATTGTGCTGATTAATATATATCAAATATTTAATTAGTTAATTATCATTGAATTAAGGAAACTATCATTTATACTGGAGATTCTACTGCCTAAAATGTTGCATGTTGACATCAACAATGACATGGCTGATGTGGACGGCCTAAAATGTTTCTAAATCTACCGCTATTGTATTCATATATGATATATTTTAATATTCATTATGCAATATCTTGAAAGAATCTTTTCATCTCGGGGACCGAAGATTTGCACAACTTCCACTTTAGGTACTTGAAGTTTGAGTTTTTTCGGTTGAGGTACCCGACGTTTGAGCATAGTTCCATTTTGGATACATATTGCTAAATGCTCGTTTGGTATCCTTTTTTGTGTGAGTTTTTAGTTTTTTTTCAAAAAAAAAATCCCGATTTTGAAAAAAATAAAATGGTTTTTAGTTTTTAATTTTTAGTTTTAATTTTTGTTATATGACTTTAATTGAAGCATCCTATTTGATATTCATTTTGTAACTTATTTAATAGATTTTGTGACACAAAACAACCAAAAAACGAAAATGACGGTACTAAGCAAGCCCTAAAGTTATGTATTTATTTGTCGTAGATTAATGATTTTCCATGCTAAATTACTTTAAAAAAAGAAAACTTGATACAACAACATTTTTAACACCAGTGCCTTGAAGGCTCCCGTGTCCCGCCATAAGGCGGGGTAAGGGGGGTCGGATGCACGCAAATCTTACCCCTATTAAAACATAGAGAGGCTGCGCATGCAACGGATGACCCAAAATGAAAAAGTTTCGAGAATCGCATCGACTGACTGCTGCTTCACAAAATAAGAAGCACAGACAGTTTTATGCGCCATTTTGCTTGAGGATTTTTTGTGGGAAATTAAACCACCTCCTAATTTGTACTTTTTGGGGAACCACCTTGTAAAAAAAATTCTGGGGAACCACCAAATAAAAGCAAAAACTCATGATAACACCACCTAAGGCCCTCTCCCTACCCGATAGTCGCCTGAAAATTCACATGTGGCATACCGGAGTCCACTTTGGCTAGTGGCTGCTGAGACATTAAAAAAAATTAAAAAAAAAAAAAATCAAAAAGTAAGAACTGTATGGGGGGGGGGGGGGAACAACTCACGACATATCACTCTTTTAACCCCTTTTCCCCCAAAGTTTTCCCCAAATCAATTAGGGTTAGTCAACAATTAATTAGTGTTAAGACAAACTCAGTTCATTCATCTCCCACATCAATTCAACTCTATTTTCGATCAATTGTTAGGTCCCCTACTCCATTTCAGATTTCATCAACAATTCTTGTTTTTTAAGTGAATCAGTACTCCTCCTCTCCTTCCATCTAAAAGCTTGTTGATCGAGTCTCTTTGCAAATGCGTCATTTCTTGATCAAACCAATCAAAAAAGTTGCAACGACCCTTTCTGAGATTCGGGTTGTAATAATAGCAGCTAAAAAATCTTCTACCTGGGTTTGTCCGAGTCGTCGATGTCCTCAGACAAGTAGGTCTACGACAGTCGCAATTTGGAGCAAGTGATGAACTGATGTTTGAGGTGGACATCCTAATGCGAAATATACGGAGCAACAACAATTACCATGAGTACAATCATTGCAGTTGAAATTTGTAATTTTTAGGTCTCCAAATCGCAATGCACAAAAAACTGAAATCCCAATTGAAAACATAAACAAATGGAATTTGATTAAATACATAGTTATCAAATTAACATACATGTGACATTAATTGGTAAGAATCTGAATGTAGATTGCAACTTTGGAGTAATGATTGATAAGTGATGTAGTGAAGACTAACCCTAATTGATTTTGGGGAAAAGGGGTTAAAAAAGTGATATGTCGTGAGTTGTCCCCCCTTTCTTTTTTTACTTTTTTTTTAATGACTCAGCAGCCACTAGCCAGCGTGGACTCCGGTATGCCACGTGTAAATTTTCAGGCGACTATCGGGTGGGGAGAGGGGCCTTAGGTGGTGTTACCATGGGTTTTTGTTTCATTTGGTGGTTCCCCAAAAAAATTTTATAAGGTGGTTCCCCAAAAAAAAGTACAAATTGGGAGGTGGTTTCCTACCAAAAACCCCTTGCTTTATTCCAATAAAGATAAAATACAAACTAAGAAATATACAAACTAGGAAAAAGAAAGATACCCCTCGTCCTAATTTATTTGATTCTCACATATCGATATGAGAAGTAAACCATAATATTATGAAAGTTTATTTGGATATGAATCGAATAAGTATAACTTTGCCTATATAAATCCTAATAGTATTGTAAAACCTCACAATTTTGGGTAATTATTATAATTGGGTGTTATATTTCATAAATCATTTTGAGAAATTATAATTACTAATATTCGGAATTGAATTAGTGTTAATTAGGTTTAAGGAAACAAGTCAGAAGTTCCTAGTTGGGAAAACGAAATTCTGAATTACTATCATGCCCTTACTAATTTTGAAAATTGAGGGACTTTTTGGGAATTTAATCATTCAAGCCCCCGTCTATAAACCCGAGTTGAGATTAAAGCCTTATGCATAATAAATAAAACTCTCACCTATTTCTCTCTCCCTTGCCTCTCTCCTTCGCATTCTCCACCGGCATAAGTTCCCAGCACAACTGTGTCACTTCAAACACATACAACGTTCA
Source organism: Spergularia marina (assembly GCA_963680865.1). NCBI lineage: Eukaryota > Viridiplantae > Streptophyta > Magnoliopsida > Caryophyllales > Caryophyllaceae > Spergularia > Spergularia marina. The sequence continues at coordinate 14,562,811 of OY804560.1, read as the reverse complement.
GATACGACCTCAGATTAAGTTGTGGTTGGTGGCTTTAGAACTGCGCTTTCTATACGAATCCAACAATATGTAGAGCGTGCCAAGATTCTACCAAATGCTCCCTGTGGAGGTGTTTTAGTGGAGTTGTGTCCATCTACGTGGGAACTGTTTCACCGCCTCATTTGAATTGTGGGATGGGAATAAGGGGGATAAGAGGTGGGATAAGAAGAGGCTAGGGAGTGAGATAATCACAACCCCTTGTTTGGATAAGTGTGGCATTATAAGATGGGAATTAGGGTGGGATTTGTTAGTTAGTTGTAAAATAACAATATTATCCTCTATAAATTAATGTTCTATTTCTCATTTTAGTAATGACAAATGTGTCATTATTTCAACAAGATTTTATCCCTCCTCCTAATACCTGCCCTCATAGGTATAAAAAGATGGGATAAGAAATCCCCATCCTCCTTATGCCACCAATTATTCCTCATGACCAAACATGTGAATTTAGATGTTGGGGATTAATAATCTCATCCCATCCTCTTATCCCTAAAACAAACGACCCCTAAAAGATTATATGAGTTGTGAATGGATGAAGATACAAGAACTATCACCTACGTTCTTAGGACACCTTAAGGGCATATGTATTAAGGAATGACCTATGGGTAAATGAGTGTCGATTGAGTGGCACAATGACTTTAATGGAGTCCTTCAAAAGTGTTACATTCGACATAATGGGCTCTAATTGATGAAACCATACAAATTTTGATGATGATGGATTCTTGCTAAGGTAAACCGTCAGAGATGGTTATTGTAAGCTACAGGTTAGGATATATTGTAAGCTTGGTAAGAGACTAAAGACGATGATGGTTTACGTGGTTCACATATTGATGTGCGAAATCAATTCACTTGCGAAGGTAAATCATACATGAATTAAGAAAACTTATGGCAGATGCCTCTATGAATGGGGTAGTAAGACTATTTTAAGTTTCGACTATATAGAAACGTTTCAACAAAAGATCATTTGCAAAGGAAACAACAAGATTTGGAACAAAAAAAAAGGTCAAATCCCTTGGTTGGGATGAAATATTAAAAGAGATTGGCTAATTATTACAAGTTAAATATGGCAGCTGGCTTCTGGATACAGTTACATTTCAAGAATTGTGACTTGCGGCATTAAGCGATACGATTAAGTTTCTTCCAGTGTTTTATCGTGGCCCTTGGAAAACTCTCATTTTGGGGGCAATGATTCAATCATAGACAAAATGACATATGTTTCTCAAGGAAACACCTTACCATAATTTGTCACATGAGAACAATTATAACTGGAATGACATTGATAAACTAAGAACTAAGAGGTAAAGTCACAAAATATAATTGATTTGGTATTGAGGAATGAGAGACGAGAAAAATCACATGGTCAACTATTGTGGTAAAGCAATATTGTTGAGATTACTTGGGAAGTCGAATCAGTAATACGGGATAATGCCGTCATCTGTTTGACTAGTGCATTGTTGGTTCGAGGACGAACCTTTTTATTAAGGGAGATGAGAGCCATGTGCGGTCTTTCCTTCCCTACTATTACTATTTGCAGTTCTGTGATGGCAATTAATCCTTACTTGTTGTTGTCTTGTTGATAATTGATATATAGTAATGATGTGATAAGTGTATACTACACTTTTATTTATTGATTGGTATGCTACGCGCATTTTGAACACAGTTTATATGGTGTCTTGTGCACAATTGATTCTTCCTGTAACAACCCAAATTTTCGACAGTTTTAAATAAGAAAATTAAAGACTGTTATGCCGTCGTGGACTACCAAGTCAACGGCAAGGCTTATTAAATCGAAATTCATAAAAGAAACAATAAAATGTCAGCTAAAGACTTATAGCTAAGTTTACAAACCAAAATCAAACCAAATGAAATAGATTACAATCGTTCATAAAATCCAAATGTTCGACAAATTTATTGTGAAAAATATCATGCCATGCAATCGAAATCCAAGCAGACAAGCAAACACCTTCAAGATCTGCCAACTACGCCATCGAGAATGACGTAGGCCCCAGAAAAGGGTAGGGAATAAACCCAGACATAGAGAACGTCAGCACAGGCTGAGTAAGAGAAAAGAGCAACAAAAAGGAAATAAGATACGCCCCTTAAAATGGCGCATAGCTAAAAATAACTGAACAAACTACGCCAAGCAATCAAGACAACGATGAATTGGGAACGACTCGTGCACGACTTGTGCACAATACAGAGACCGGCAGAAAAGTGCCAAACGACGGGCACGACTCGTGTGCTTAGAGCACGGGTCGTGTAGAGCGCGAACGGGGGTGTTCATCACCACAATAATCTTAATTAGCATTCTTTATATAAATTATTGCGCAAGGGTTCTACCCCAAGCCGATCCAACACTAGAGCATCGAGAATAAAACGATCCTAAAGACCCGAGTGTGCACACCCCTCCTAGGGGGACGGTAGGACGCACAGTCCCTAAGAGGAAGTCATTTAGGAGACCGGTAGCTGATCTCCGATCTGGCCTAGCTACATATACCTTGATCAGAGGTTAATCGCTCTAGGTGGTTTAAACATCATAATGTACGTATAGTTATAATATATATATATACACACATCTTTAATCCGTTTTAGGTACGTTATTCGCGCATAGTAGCTTGATTTATAAACGGCCAAAGCCGGAACAAGAATATCAATAGATGATCACCAAGATAGTGAATATAGGAAATCAATAGGTGCTCAATAGATGATCAAAATAGAGAATAGATATCAATAGTCAAAATAGAGAATATGAGCAATGAGTCGAAACAAGGATGAACGTAAAAGATTATCATGATACGGAATGAAGCTCAAGCTTATGAGGGTCAACGTTCTTACCTTCAACACTCAACAACACTAGCAATGAAGTCAAAAGTCCACGAAAGGTACTTCCTCAAAATCACCACCTAAACAATTGTCGAACACAATGGAATTACTACACATTACAAGTTAGTTAACCTCAAGTGACTTAGCATAATTATAACCCATACTCCACACACCCCACAAGACACCCACAAGACAACCCCAAAACAAATATAATCATAGGATAACCAAACGAACTCCAATTCGCACCAAACTTTCACCACACCTCGACAAACATGCTAACAACATTTTCAACCATTTAAACCCTTAAAATATCAACAATAACACCCAAAATAAGGCAAAACCAGATCTGGACAGAAGCTATTTAACTCAATCAAATCATTGTAAAATATTACCAAATTTATACTACATGTTACCAATATCATAATAAGCTACTCTTTCAAATTTCATGCAATTCTGACCATAAAATCATCATCAAACACTCATAAACCTTAAATTGTAAACCCCAATTTAGAACTTCATAAAATCATGCTTAGATTCTCAAACAACAATGAATATAACACCAATCACAACACCACAATCATATTCATGCTTTAAACCATCAATTAAACATGAATTCAAAAAGCCCTAATTAAGTTTATGAGGAAAAAAGGTTTAGGGTTCTTACAACTCTTTATATAAAATCAAGAGGGGAGAAAAGTGATGAGATGGGAAGGTGGGGCGGCGGCTTGGGTGGCCGGCGGTGGTGTACGGAGGCCGTGAGGGTGGCGCGCGACTTCTCCTTCTCTCTTCTCTTTCTCTTTCTTCTTCCTCTTCTCCAGCGTCTTCTGCGTTCTACGTATGTGTGGGATCTTGGGGTGGGTTTATTTTGTTTTATATATTGTAGTAGTAGAGTGAGGGAGTACTAGTAAGGGCGTTTAGGTAAATTTCCATAAAACCAACCCAATTAGGAAACCGATCCAAAGTAGGAAAATTCCCAAATTAGTAATTGATTCCTAAATCCCCAATTAAATGTAACATCCTAATTAAATAAAGATCCCAAAAATTACGGGGTGTTACAACTTTTGCCTTGTGCATTGTTGAAAACACATGCCAGAATACCTTTTACTATTTTTCCTTCTTGCTCAAAAGTGTACGAAGTATGAGGAAATTTTGAGAAAATTGTGGGGAGAAGTCTAAAAGCGAAAAGTTTAAGCTTCGGGGACGAAACTTTGTTTTTAAGGGGGGAAGTCTGTAACACCCCATAATTTTGGGTAATTATTTAATTGGGTATTACATTTTATAAAACATTTTAAGAAATTATAATTACTAATATTGGGAATTGAATTAGTATTAATCAGGATTAAGGAAATAAGTCAGAATTTCCTAGTTGGGAAAACAAAATTTTGAATTACTGATATGCCCTTACTAATTTTGAAAATAGAGGGACTTTTTGGAAATTTAATCATTCAAGCCCTGGCTATATAAACCCGAGTTGAGATCAAAGTCTTATGCATAAGAAATAAAACCCTAACCTATTTCTCTCTCTCTCTCTCTCTCTCTTGCCTCTCTCCTTCGCATCCCTCACCCGCATAAGTTCTCAGCACACCTGTGTCAACTTCAACCACATACACGCTCATATACGACCTTTGATTACGTCATGGATGGTGGCGTTAGAACCGCGCTTTCAATACAAATCCAACAACATGTAGAGTGTGCCAAGATTCTACCAGATGCCCCATGTGGAGGTGTTTTAGTGAAGCTGTGTCCATCTACCCTGGAACTGTTTTAGCGCCTCGATATTTTGATGATTCCCATCCAATCCTAAGGTATTTTAGGACGAGATTTTATGGGGATGTTCCTAACTGTAGTTGTGACAACATGTCAAAAATAAATAAGACCAAGATTTGTGTATCAAAATTATATTAGTATTCGTGGGTAAACCCTAACTCATGTCTATAGTTTAGTTTGAGATTATTGATTTCCGGTGGCCTGGTGTTTGTGGACGAAATTGGGAGGAGACGTTCCTGACGTAACCTTTTATGACATACTAAAATTTGGTGGTCATCCGATGTCAGAGGTAGACGTGATTCATGTTTATTTGCTACTGTGTAATTTTGGACTCATGATATCTTAGTGTTTTGTGAGAATCATGACTTATGGTTACACCTTGTGAATTAGAGAATTATCGATTTAGTTTGTGATTGATTGGGTACGTAGCTAGGTTGTGTATTTAAGGAGGCGTAGTTCGTATACTTTGTTCGAAGAACTTGAATCAAGGATTAGAGTTGAGAGGTAAGAACGTTAATCTATTGCCCATTGAGTTTCGCAAATTGGCATGTTCTAATGGATAATTCAGTCCTTACACCTTGAACGCCTATGAACTATACTAATTATTCACTTGTTTCATATTCCTCTGATTTAATTTGCTATTATATAATGATATTGTTTGACGCTTATCCTCGTCGACTTCCACGACCCCTCGACCTCCTGGTTGTCCTCGGCCTCTCGGCCTTGTGCGGCTCTTGGCCATTCGGCCTCTCGGCCTTGTGCGGCTCTTGGCCATTCGGCCTCTCGGCCTTGTGCGGCTCTTGGCCATTCGGCCTCTCGGCTTCTCGGCCGGATGGTCACTTGTTGATTGTTGATCTTGTTTGTATTTCTTGAATCGTTAAGAATGGAATCCGGCAACATCTGTGTATATCAAGCTCAGAGAATGTACCGTTGAATAATGTATCTAAAATGGATGAAAGAAAAGTATGATAAAGTAAATACCACCTAGAGTGATTGTGATGCGACATAGACCGATCACTGTTTATACCTTTGATCAAGGTAATATTTGGGTCGGAGTAGCTATCTACATCCTATTAGTCTTTCCTCTTATAAAGGTACGCATCCTACTGGATCTTAGCGAGGGGTGTGCACATTTTAAGTCTTTAGGATCTGTTTACATGCACTCTACCTCGCGTTGGTTCGAGATTGTGGTGGTTGTGGGGTAGGAGCCCAGCCTTTTGTATTAATGTATGTACAGAATCGTTCGATTTAGTAAACGATATGGTGATTATCGCATCTTTCTACTGAATCGCTGAACTCGTTGGTATAATTGTTGTTTGTTATTTGTTAGCTACGCGCCTCAAGGCGCGTATCTTTTGTTACCTATGCTTTATGTTTTCTTACACAACTTGTGCTGACGTTCTGCTTTCTGGTTCGTTCCCAACCATGTTCTGGGGCTTATATCATTCTTCAAAGGCATAGTTGACATGTCTTGCTGATATGGATGCTATCTAGTAGTGATCAACTTGCATGATGGGGAGTTCATAAACATTATTTGGAATTGAACTTTCGTTTGATTTTGTAATTTGGATTTTGTTTTGATAACTGTAGTCCGACATTTAAAGTCTCCCGTTCTCTTTCTTTGGTTTATTTGGATTATTATTGTTGAATTTTATACCTAGCAATTGACTTGTTAGTCAATTGCGGCGTGAAAATTTCAAATTATTTCCACTCTTATAGGCGAAATTTTAGGGTTGTTACAAGTATTTTGGTAAATCAAAGGTCAACGCCTCATTTTGATAACTCAAAACCTAATATATATTGAAATGGAGATAGTATTGTCTTGTTGTAAAACTTATAATGTTCGTAGTATATTAGTACAAGTTATGAAAAATAATACTCTTTATCTTAATTATGAGATAGTAAAGGATAAACGAGACACCCGAAAATGCGAGAAATATAAAATTATGGAGGGAGTATTTTTTCAACGGTGTTAAGTAGTTAGTTTAGTTATATTAGATAATTGTGTTTTAAAATATAAAATAACAAGTTGCTTTAATGATTTGATCTGATTTAATTTTGGTTCATGTGAAATCCAAATAAAGTTTAAAGTCATGTTGATCGAAAAGAGAAAATTTGAAGAAATGGAGAAAAAAAGACTTCAAACTCAAGAAAAGATGTATATAATAAACAAAAGGAAAATTTGTGAGAAACCACCCCCAACTTTCATCATTTTTTGGGGAACCACCTTATTAATTTTTTTTGTGAAGAGCCACCAAATATAAACAAAATGTAGAGGTAGAACCACCTACCTTGTCCAAACCACCCTTTCACCAACTCTAACCACCACGCACCACCACGAGCCAACACCTAACCACCACCATTCACGCCGCGACTACCACCACTCATGCCGACAAAGCCACGCCGACCACCACCTTCCCCCCGCCTCCTTGTCCTCCACCCTCCACGACCCTTTTCTCTCTCCCTCCATCCTCTCTTTCTTCTCGGTTTTCGGCCACTCCAAGCTCCCCCGCACCTATTATTCTTCTTCTCGTCGGCCCATCTCCGACCGTCACCACTCATTTCCTTATTTATGTTGTCATCCCATAACCGTTGGACGTAGAGAGATAGAAAACCAAGCAAGGTGGTGGTTGGTGTTGGTGGATAGTGTAGCGGGTGGTGTGGAACATGGTGGTCGGCGATCGACAACCATGTTGGTGGTATCGAGGGTAGCTAAGGTAGTGGTTGCTGGTGGTGGGTGGTGGTGCATGGTGTGTTGGGTCTATACCCACGGTCCAACCCAAGTAATTACCAAGTCGGTGTAATTCTTGGTTTTGGAAAGTTTGGCAAGTCTTGTCTTAGAGACAAATTGCCGTGCAAAGTTGTTTTAGGAAATCTAGGCACTTTGGTCTTTGGTATAAAAAGAGATCAATATCTCTTTTAGTACGTACGTCAAATACTAAGCGAAGATATTACGGGCTTGGTTTTTGTACGTAATTAGTAGCAACGGCAGAAGCAAAATCGGTATGATTTCTCCTTCTCTCACGGAGGTATACACGGGATAGTATTAGCGGGTGTTCAAGACGGTTCAAGTCTTGGTGTGGGAGTGTAGCTGCGGCCGTAAGTCGACTCTTGCGGTTGAGATTCATATCTCGGTTCAGTACAAGGTTCGTCTATAGTACCGGAACAGTTAGTACATCTATTCAGGTGTGGTTTATCTCAAGGAGTATTATTAATTGGTGATTATTAATTATACTCGGAAGGTAGGGGTAGTTTATCTTTGTTCCTGATTTGTAGCGTGTTTGGAATTCGGTGTTGTAATTCGAGACGGTGGTTGTACTGGTGCTATTTTATATAGTGGAATTCAACGGTTTTGCTGGTGGGTTTTACCTCCGGAGTTGGAGGGTTTTGCCCTGGGTTTAGCCCTAAAATATGTGTCTCATCTTATTAGCTTGCGTATTTTCTACTTTTGTTTGTTATTGTCGATTGGTTTACTTCCGTTGCGCGTGTGAGATTGGTCTTATTTCCTAACAAGTGGTATCAGAGCCACTTGGTGGCTCAACCTGGTCGCGTGGTTTTTTTTAATCGGCAAGGATGTCAAACATGGGGTCTCAGTTTGCTGTGACAAAATTTGACGGTAAAAGTAGTTTCACCTTTTGGCAAAGAAGGATGAAGGATCTCCTGGTAAATCTTGGCTTATCGAAAGCCTTGAAAGGAGTTACGGGCAAGCCGACAGCGATGAGTGATGCCGACTGGCAAGATGTGTGCGCCAAATGTGCTAGCACCATTAGGTTGTGCATCTCGGATTCATTCATCAATTGTGTAGTCGATGAGGACTCTCCATCGGAGATATGGGATAAGTTAGAGAAGTCTCCAGGTCGAAGAGTTTGAGCAACAAGTTGTTGTTGAAGCGACGGTTATATCGGTTACGGATGGATGATGATGAAAATCCGGTTGGACATATGAATGTGTTCAATGGACTATTAGATGAGTTGAAAAAGATCGAAGTTAAGCTTAAGGAGGAAGATAAGGCGTTGTTACTTCTCAACTCTCTCCCGGATGCATATGATAATCATGTGGATACTATTCTGTGCGGGAAGGATACCATTACGATGGATCAGGCGCAGACAGCTTTATTGTCTTTTGATGCGAGGAAGAAGGACAAAGCTGGGATACGTAGTAACAGCTCGGATACGGTAGCAGTTGCTCGTGGTGGGAGAGGTCGATCGTCTAACAGGGATGCTAGGTCGAATCATGGCAGGTATCGGTCTAGAAACACCTCTGGTAATGAGGTGCAGTGTTACAAGTGTGGTGACCTTGGACATATTAGGATGCATTGTCCTAATAAGGGTAACGGCAAGGGCGACACGAACTTGGTTAGGAGTGAAGAGACAAGTGAGTCCTCTTTCACGCCTAGTGACTTACTTGCGGTCACGGATGAGTGCGATGCTTCTTCTAAGGAAGATTGGGTGTTAGATTCTGCTATTGTTAGTCACGTTTGCTCCCGGAAAGAATGTTTTGATGAGCTCCAAGAAGGTATGACTAGGAAGTTGAGTTTGGCGAATAACTCGACGGTTGATGTCATGGGTGTTGGGGTGGTGAAAATCAGAACCGGTGGTGGAGTGGTGCATACTTTGGACAAGGTAGTATATGTTCCAAAGTTGCGGAAGAATCTAATCTCACTTAGTCAGTTGGACTTCCAAGGTTATGGGTACAAATCTTTGGGGGAGTGTTAGAGGTGACTAAGGGTTCAGTGGTTCTCTTGAAGGGGGAGTTGCATCGTGGTTTATACCGTCTGGATGGTTCTACCATCAAGACCTCACAGGACTGGGAACGGAAAAGACGTCGATGTGTTTCGTTCGCGTTAGAGGCGACGAAGGTTAATTGTTTCCAGGTTGCAGACGGGGGCAAGGCAAAAAATTCCTGCTGGTGGTAGAGTGGAGGGGAGGAGGTCCCTCTCCGGAATCAAATGACGTCTTTGACTAGTTCGGCTGTACACGGTGCATTGGCCGTGATAGTGAGTCGGGTGAGGACCAGACTCGAGTGTGCAGCTGGTAATTACGGTAGGCCAATGGTTGATTCCTCGGTGTTAACCCTTGGGTTGGAGGGGGACAATTGTTGGGTCTATACCCACGGTCCAACCCAAGTAAATACCAAGTCGGTGTAATTCTTGGTTTTGAAAAGTTTGGCAAGTCTTATCTTAGAGACAAATTGCCGTGCAAAGTTGTTTTAGGAAATCTAGACAATTCGGTCTTTGGTATAAAAAGAGATCAATATCTCTTTTGGTACGTACGTCAAATACTAAGCGAAGATATTATGGGCTTGGTTTTTGTACGTAATTAGTAGCAATGGCAGAAGCAAAATCGGTACGTATTTTGTTTGGTTTCTCCTTCTTTCACGGAGGTATACACGGGCTACTATTAGCGGGTGGTCAAGACGGTTCAAGTCTTGGTGTGGGAGTGTAGATGCGGGCGCAAGTCGACTCTTGCGGTTGAGATTCATATCTCGGTTCAGTACAAGGTTCGTCTACAGTACAAGAACGGTTAGTACATCTATTCAGGTGTGGTTTATCTCTAGGAGTATTATTAATTGGTGGTTATTAATTATACTCGGAAGTTAGGGGTAGTTTATCTTTGTTCCTGATTTGTAGCGTGTTTCGAATTCGGTGTTGTAATTCGAGACGGTGGTTGTACTGGTGCTATTTTATATAGTGGAATTCAGCGGTTTTGCTGGTGGGTTTTACCTCCGGAGTTGGAGGGTTTGCCCTGGGGTTTAGTCCCTAAAATCTGTGTCTCATCTTATTAGCTTGCGTATTTTCTACTTTTGTTTGTTATTGTCGATTTGTTTAGTTCCGTTACGCGTGGGAGATTGGTCTTATTTCTCAACATGGTGGTTAGAGGTGTTGGGAGGGTGGTTTGGGTACGAAGATGGTTCTACCCCTTGGTTTTGCTTATAATTGGTGGTTCTCCACAAAAAAAAGTTTAAGGCGATTCCTTAAAAAATGGTGAAAGTTGGGGGTAGTTTCCCACAAATTTTCCTAAACAAAATTACACACTTGATATGCACTTAAACGAGGTGGAAACACGGAAACCGCTGGACAAGTTTGTTTCCCGAATTATGAACAACCCTTGCTACGGAGTATATGTAACATTCCCAAAGATGACTTGTTAATTGATACAACACCAATATTCGGTAAATTGTTGTATTTGTATGTTAGCATATGTGTCCTCAAAATCATAGTATAACTACCCCAAATCACACCAAACTCTCGGATGTCACCAGAAAACATGGTAGTAATGTTTTCATGCACATATGCGCATTGCATTATTTACCAAAAGATCCCTCAAATTCAGAGAGAATCTTTCGCCAAATTATTAGTTGGACTTTATAAATTAAAGCCTCTTTTTTATTTTATTTTTATTTTGTCAATTCTCTTTACTTTGAAGTAGACTATAAAAGTTGATAAGTACGTAATGCACACCATGACTCCACAAGCTAAAGTCTCATCCAATGATCCAAGTCTAAGGCGGGATACACCAATAACGGTGATCGACAAAGTTTGCCAATAATCAATGCTAAACGACAAAAGTTGATAACTCGCCCTTATATAGTAGCTTTCTAGCAGTATTTTTGTGGCCCAGACGGATATGCATACAGATACCTATACCAATACAATTTGACTTTTTTTACTTGTACAAATAATCTCCCTTCTTTTTTGTCATTTAGCATCGGTTATTGGCAAAAAAATTGAATCACCGTTATCGATGTACCCTGGCTCATCCAAGTCTTCCAGGCCAGGAAGAAGGAAAAAAAACAGCTTTAGTTGATTTTTTTTGTCTTTTGGTTTAAGCTGCAGGATTGGGTGAAACTTCAAGCAACTATAGCATTCTCAAGTTACAAGTACATGATAACATCGACGAAAGAGCTAATTACTACGGAGTATTTTAGTTGTTAGGCTTGTCAAATACAATAGACCCCAAGAATTGAATCAAAGTAACATTATGTAACAAAAACATATAACAAACACCATCATCTATTGAGTTTCACAAGTTCAAACACGCACGTTGTTGTTTGAAGGAATTTAAGAGCTACCACCCATCTGTCTTAGACGTTAGTGTAGAATCAAATACGGCCTAAGCATTTTTGTCAGGGTTATCATATTAGGTATCGTAACTGGTAAGGTTTCTTTGGTGTTAACAAAGTAATTAGTGAGCTAAATAAGTTATCAATGCAATTTGTATAACGAGGTTTGCCAATATAGTTGAAATGTGCCAAATTCACCATAATGATTTACCTTTGTTAGAACATAAAAGAAATCAGACTAGCAAACATAAAAGAAATCAGACCGGCGAACATAAAAAAAGTTCTCTAACTATAGTTGTACGTCAAAATTATCGTGGGCCAATATCAACCCGCTCCCGTAAAAAAAAAAAAGACCATCTTATAAGCATGAAGTTCCATATTAAAACCAATTGGCAATAGAATGAAGGAATAACAAATTAACCTACAAATTAGTCTCCGCCCTTTTTTTCCTTCAATATGAAATATTTCCCACAACTTACATGTGAATTATTGTCTAATCCGAAGCTATAGAGTAGTTACTTAAAAAATTGCTTCCTCTACCTGTTCAAAAAATTTATGCATTTTTAAAGTAACTGAGATATGCAAATTAAAAATGAAGTGTGGAGGATTAGTATTCAACAAGACTCGAGTGGTTATGGACAAAAAGCAGACTTAAACAAGGTAAGCATCACATCTTTTAGACAAACTCATTAAACTAAACATTCAAAGACAACAAAACCAAAACTAAGTGGAACAAGTTAGGAGGACAATATACATTGGGTCAGCTGGCATTGTTGGGTTGGGTCCATAAATCCGTAACATAACATTTTCTTTTTATATATTTGCATAATTCTATACTATTCTTTTATGCAAATTCCATTCTTTTTGTTTATATAATTCGGTCCCAAACAAGGCATAACGCTTTAGCCGTAATAATAATCTTTTGGGTCCTTAGAAATGACGTAATGGTCTGTCAAAGGCCGTTGATCTTTGACTTTCATCCTAATCTGACGGCTCTACTTTCACCAAACCCACGGTTCCTTCTGTACCTTGTTTGGCCTCGGATCTTACAATACACGTCTTTCTCCCCACAAAAACAAAAACTCCTCACTTTCTCTCTCCTCAAACAAACATCAAACAAACAAACACACGCATTTGTTGCAATCCACCTTCTTCTGTTGAAATTTATTGAAATGATATAACATATGCTTTTTTATTTTTTATCATATGATATATTATGATGTGATAACAAGTCTTTAATATCCAGAAAATCATTTTTGCATGAACATATATATTTGTTCCTCTTGTTATCCAGTTTTTTTTCTTGAGGTGGGCCTCTAAATTCTATTTTTCCTCTGGTAATTTATTTATGTTTGAGTTTATTAGTCAAATTTCATTTCATTTTGTGTTGACATGCTATTATACTTCAATTTAATTGATTACTTCTCAGTTTTTTTTATGACATGGTCAAATGTAAAAATTCTATATTATCATCCAAAATTAATATTTGGTGAAATAAGTAGAGTTTCAATCTTTTGTGGGTTTGATTTTTGTTTTTTAATGGTTGATAATTTGAAGAGTTGGAACTATATGAGCCTCTTAAATTTTGGATAAAAGTGCTCTTACTCATACACTCAAATTCTATGGCAAAGAGTTTTTTATTTAGTTATAAATTGACAAATTTTTGTTTAGTTAGTTATTTATTTGACATATTTTTGGGATAGGATGATGAGGTTATAAAAAATTGTGGAGAGGAAGAAATCTTCAAACAAAAGTTTAATTTTTCTTGTCCTTGAATTAAGGGTTGGAGAGAGATAGAGAGAGAAAAGGTAAGCCTTTGGTTCATGGGTGGTGTACATGAGTTTTTGACCATGTGGGTTCTTTCTCATTTCTTCCAGTTTCTTCAATCCTAAGATGATTATGATGATGATTATTGATTAATTTATCAAAGAAAGTTTGAATCTTTATTTGTAATTGTGATTCTAAAATTTCACAAGGAGGTGTGCTTAATTAACCTTTTCTGTTACTATTGTCTATTGTCTATTGTCTATTGTCTAATTCATGTTCATCTTTGTTTCTTTATTTGGTTGTCTATGATGTTGTGTTTTTGTTTAAAGTATTAACCGATTTTTTCGGGTTATTTACATTTTGTTTGAATATTTTCCTGCATACAAACTCAACGTAGAGAATTTAATAAAATGGAGGGAGTAGTTGAGTGCTTGTTGACATGTTGTTACCTTTTATGGTTATCATTGTTGCATGTCAGGCAATTTTTCTGGTAGAAAGTTTGCATTTTTGTTGTGGGATAATGAAGTTGTGACTGAATGATTCTTTTATGCTTGTGTGATAATGTCATATGAAGAGAAAGGCTGAAAATTTGTGGTAGTGCTGGGATTTGGGTTATAGTTACTAGTCTATTTCGGTGCCAGATTGTTTTATGACTCTTCTCTGGCTTTATCTTTAGGTTTTAGCTTTTTAATCCCATACTGTTTCGACTTTCGAGAATTCTATCGATTAATAGGCAAGGCTGAGTACATCCGTTAGCAGTTGGTTGTTCCTTTAATTTTGAGGCTTCACCAGATTAGACAGAATACCTCCTTATGTTTGGTACCCTGTCATATCTGTTTGACCGTCTAGGCATCGAATACTATGGGAATAAATGATTCTAACCTTTCATGAGGATTGAGGGATGAGCTTTGTGCATTTGAATTGTTGATAGGTGCTCAGATATTTTTGGATTCATACTGAAATTAGAGCACAGTCTGAATTGTTTTATAGCCCCCTTGTTGAAAGTATTCAATCCAAATTTAGTTCTGCAGCATTTTCTGTTGAATAGGCTGGTTAGTGGTCAGAGGTCGTATGAGGAACCTCAATTGGTTTGTAAGTAATACAAGTCAAGTGATGGATGATTGAGTTGGCTTTTTTGAGTTGCCTATTTGGCCTTCTGTCTTTCGAGTTTCCAGTAGTTTCTGTCAGCCCTGTAATCCCTTTTTGCAGTTCGCTTTTTCCTAAAATTGTGAATTAATATTGCCTTATTGTGAGATACCTGGCTAACTCTGGCCGAAAACATATATATCTTGATTTCAAGTCCTGAGTTTTTATTTTGTAAACAGCAACCTGTAAATTAGAAGACGGTTGTTTGTGTTTTCTGGTGTTGCATTTTTATCTTTGCTTGTGAAATGGAAATAAACATATTTCAGTTGTTTTTCTACCTTTAGATTCTCAAGTTATGAGATTAGAGAAGAGTCTAAAATAATATTGGGGGAGTTGTACTGAATGCAAGGGCCAAGAATTTTTTAGGAGAAGTCTGCAAAGAGTGAAAACCATATAATAATATTGATTTCTGCGGATGTATTCTTGACCTTCTGTGTGAAGTTATGCCTTTCTTGTGCTTAGTGCTTGCTCTTTGTGAACAGTTATATCACAAGGTACATCCCTGAGTGTGAGCTTGAGGGACTGTTTTAAGATTACGCTCACCATGTTTTGGATCATCTCCAATAAGCCTGTGCTGCATTCCGTGTTGTCCTTCATTTGCAAACTTGTAGTGACTTCCAATATGAGTGTTAGAAGGTCTTTTGTGTTGCTTGTGCATTGTCTATTTATGTTGCGGATCCTAAGGATAGTTCTAAGGGGAATTCTGGTTTGTCGATGAAATTGGTTTTCTGGGGCCTGATTCCAAATTGTTTTCAGAACTGTAGGTTTGTAACATTCTCAACTCATGGATGAATATTCAAGCAGAAGAGCTTCTGGTGGCCCTGTTGTATCCAGAAGGGGGCCTAGCTTTCTCAAATACTCGGCTGAAAACAACAGAGACCATAACGTCCAGGTCTGCAGTCGAGCTGGATGCGGCAGCAGGTCTAACCAAATGAAAGATGCCCAAGTTGGTTCTCCTAACAAAGCAAAATCTATCAGGACACCTTTCCGATCTGCTCACGGCAAAGAAGTAGTTGGAAGTTCGTCTCGATCACCTCTTTCCTTGAATACCTCTAGAAAACCCTTTACTGGGTCAAAAAAGAAAATTTCGTTTCACCTTGAAAGTGATTCCGAAACTAGCAGCATTCAGGAGGATTCTGAGGAAGCATCAGAATCCTCTTCTAGATCTGGAAACACCCAGACTAGGGTTCATCCGGAACCTGATGAGCATGAGGCTGACACTAAATCAGGAGAAGCTGGTACTTCTACTTCTGCACCCACTAGCAGACCTGTGAAGAGAAAAACTCAAAGGTTAGGAGTGGGGAGACAAGATTCTGGAGCAGGTTATTCGTCTTCCTTTGGTTTTAATCAGACCAATCAAGTGCCAAGAAATGGCACTAGTACTAGCCGATACTCTCTGAGGAATTTAAGATGCAACTCAACCTCTGATGTTGTCCCTTCAGGTTGTTCTTCATCACCAGATTCAAATTCAGGTAGGAAGAGGGACACTGGTAGGAAGAGAATTGGTGAACCTGAGAGTAGTTTGCCTGCCAGAGGAAAGAAAATAAATGGGCCCATGTTGGATGATAGAAGGAATGACAACATTAATCGCGGTGTTTCTATCTCTGATTCAAGGCCAACCAGAAACTTTAGTCCTGTTGGGCATAATGGTGCTGCATCTGTTGGGAATCGGAGGTCAACTATTAGAACAAGGCTTTCCAATCAGGAATCTAGAAACAGGATGCCACTGGTCGAATCACCACTTCGGACCCCATCTTCACCTCAACCTGACACATCTCTTGCTGCAGATGCTTTAAACTCAGAAAATGAATTCTCTGCACAAACTCCATCGTATAACTACAGTTCTTTTAGTAGATCTGGTACTAGTATTAATAGTATGCGGCCTAATAGGTCAATTGGCCCCTACAGTGTTGGAGCCTCTCGATCCCTCATGAGCCGTGATAGCTTAAGACAGTACGGGATTGCAGAGGTATTGTCTCAACATCTTTCTCGCTTTCAAAATTCTTGTTCGTGCAAAGGGCAAAACTGGAGGCACTTTGACCTTCAAGACTTCTATTTGTTTCACATACTTCATGTTTAGATGTTATTGCATTTTAATGAAAACTTTTATTGTGCAATGCACAGATGTTGCTAGCCCTAGATAGAATTGAACAAGACGATGAGCCAACGTATGAGGTAAATATGTCAATCCGTATGCTAAATGTTAGATGCTACTGCGAATTTCTCTGAACACTGCTTTCGTTTCTTGCCCAATAGTGTTTCTAATACCTTCAATTGACTTGAATTTTCAGCAATTGCTTGTTATGGAGACTAATCTTTTCCTGGGAGGACTTGCTTTCCAGGATCAGCACAGAGACATGAGACTGGATATTGACAATATGTCTTATGAGGTATGTGCTGAAAAAATCTTACATCATTGTCATTTTCTGTTTGGTTTGTGCCTTTGTGTTTGTGGTTTACAGTCCGATTTCCGTTATGCAATGTTTGGATAAGAATCATCTTGATTGTTTGCTATCTGAACAGGAACTGTTAGCTTTAGGAGAGAGGATGGGAACCGTTAATACAGCAGTACCAGAAGATATTCTGGCCAAGTGCCTTGAAAGAAGCATCTATCAGGGAATAACGGACTGTAGGAAAGATGCAGACGATGTCAAATGCTGTATATGCCAGGTCTCTACTAAAGATCTTAGTTTTTATCTTGTCATTTTGAAATTTACACATGAAATTGGTGAATATAAAATGTTTCCACAACTGAAGCTGAAATGAGTAGCAATTAGCCCTTGGCTGCCTCGTTATCAAGGCCTCAACTTGGTGTGTACAGTAAATTTTTCATATATACACGAAGGAGTTGTCACAATTGTGTCACATGGTAATATCATCTTACTATGTGTAGTGGATCAAGGCCAGCCAAATTGTTTTACGATTTCTGGCGGACTTTCAGAAAGTATGCTCTAGTTTCACTTCAGTAGGCCAAAAATCTCTTTAGCAATTGGCTGAAAGATAAAAAGGAAGTCTGTAGTGGCAAGTTTAGTGTCTTATTACTACTATCTATATTCTATGGATGGAAAGGAACCCAAGGCTGTTTGGGAATGCTTACTCATCCTGCTAGATGGCTGTTAAATAGAATAAATTCCTGGTAAGTGTAGACTTGTTAGCTATGTTCAGGAGGATGTATGTGAGGAGGTAATCGACATTCTCAATGCTTAGTTTCCTGGAGCGTTTCCTTTTTGTAAGCGTTAATGGGTGCATAAAAGAGCTACTATCTTTGCTTGCCAAAAAAAAAAAATCAGTGTGTTTGGGTTAATATGATTTTCATCTTAAAATATGTACTCGTTTGAGATAGATAACCTTTTTTGCTCGTCATATCGTCATTCAAAACATGACTGTTGTGAATGTTGGTGCAGGAAGAATATGCAGATGGAGATGAAGTGGGAAGACTTGGTTGTGATCACAGATACCACACTGACTGTGTAAACCAATGGTTGAGGCTGAAGAACTGGTGCCCTATCTGCAAGGCTTCAGCAACATCTCCGCCTTCAACATCCCCGCCTCCCTGAATATTGCATTTCTGTTCTGTTTTTAGCTGTACAGGAAAAAACCAGGGCCTGTTTCGTTTCGACAACAGAACATTGCTATGATCTTAGCCCTCCACACACTTTTCTTTTTCATATTTGCACATATAGTGATATTTGTTTCATCCCTAAACTAATAAATTACTGGCCTTTAGATTTTAGAGGCTCTTCATCACTCTTCCCCAGTTTCTCCGTCTGTTTATTGTTTCGTTGACTGTTTTCCATGATCGAATCGTCTCACTGTCATCGACTGCCATTAGAACCACATTGCTTAGTTCAACAAAACATCGGGTCTGATTGGTTCATTACTGATTGAGTTTGATGCCCAGTTAGGCGCGTCTGACTGCCCTAGTTCATTTATGCTGTGGGAAATTATGGTTAGCGTTATTTATTGGCATCAACTACAGATCATTTTAGGACTAATTTTCTTATCTAGTGTTGACCCAAGCACTTCCAAATTTGTGTCTGAATGATGGTCGAAGAGCGCAAGTTTAAGGCCTGCATCACACCATTGAATATGCAACTAGTTTTTGTCCCGAATTCACGACACTCTTAAAATTCTATTATTATCGATGCGTATCCACAACTCTCCATCGCTATCAGTTTAATCTCTTTAATTCTGCATGTCGGTGGAAACATTAATGATCTCTTTTGAACTCGCTTCAACAATCCCTACTCTCCGTTCCCTTATTGCACAATCACCACCGTACCAAAACCTCATACTCACCTCGACTATGAAACGCCCAAGCTCCCAAAACTCGTCCTAGCCCCCTACCCCAAATCCGTCACTTTAGCCCTCGCGCGTCACAACCTTATTCAATTTCTATAGATGTACAAATTTTGACTGATATTTGGAAATCTAACAAAATAGAGGTCTTAATTAGCTAGTTTGTCAAAAATGGTTATAAAGTAAGAGACATAAGTAATGAGGGAAACTGCAATTGTTTAATATTAATATATATTTACTTTTTAATTTGTTGTTAGCGAAAAAAATCTTCTTTCAATACGAAAACAAACACTTTTAAAAAATAACAGCTACTTTTGTTTTTGCTCTAATTTTTAAATCGTTCCATTATATTTTCGGATTCGAGATCTAGTTTAAACTCCCATTTGATAAAGAGGAAAAACAAAACTTTACATTTCCTCTAGAAGACTAAATTGTTGTTTGAGTTTATTACCTATTGATACAATTGTGTAGATGTTATACGAAGGTTTAAATTTATTAAATACGAAGTTGACATTCAATATTGGAAATTTGCAACACAAAAAGTTTAAATTAAATTTCATCTTTCAATTTTAAAAAAAAACCATAAATTATGACTCATTCACACCCAAATTTATAGCCAAAATTGAGTACACTTCGATCAACTTATAGTTGATGCCTGAAGAAATCGTACAATATTGAAATGTTAAAACTAAACAATTGAAAATCGTACATTTAAGTGATCAAATCGATTAAATTCCACTTATAATAATTCTAATACAAAATAACCATGATGGAACTAATCATTTCGGATTAGAAACAAAGAGCTTACAAAACCTTATTATGAATGATGGTTACATAAAAATAATAGGGATTAACCCCATTCTATATGGGCAAATTGTATAGAAGAATCCTTTAGTTGCACCCTTTTTTTCCCTACCAAAATATTCATTATTTTGACAACTTAGAACAATTATGTGAAATGCATATTTTTGTGTGCTAAATCTAGAAAAAGACAAAAGTATATAGTACGTCAAATTCACATGTTACAGTAGAATTGAGAGACGAACGACCAAAAGTCACTATATTAATTAGCGTCATTAAAAAAAAAATCTTCAAACAAACTATAAGAGCATATTTATTGGGCAATTGTTGCCCGGTCTTCACCACCCAAAAACAATATAAAATGAAGAGAAATAAAGAAAACAGGAGAGAGAAGAGAGAACCGGGTTTTCATGACCAACACGAATTGCAAAATGAAGGCCAACTTCATATGCATAAATTAGCCACTCATAGAATGACTTGTGTCAGCTTTTCTAATCCTCAAAATTTAGCACCACTTTTATATTTAAAACTTATGTTTTTTTATTAAATTTCATTTGTGAAAAAAATAAAATAACCATACCATTGAACACAACTTTTTTTTCTCTACAAAAGAGACCTATTTGTCTATATTTTTATGATAAAAAAAAAACTGTTTTTTGTTTATCTCAATTAAAATCTAAACAAATTTAATTTACCAATTGAAATAGGTCTCCAATAAACTTGCAAAAACAAAGTAGGTCTTCATGGTGAGGTGGAGGAAAGACCAACCAAGAAGTAGGCCTACACTAAATATGCTTTAAAACCATTGAAAAAAGGTAAATAAAGAAGACGAACGGTTTGTTATAATTGATTCAAATAATTAAGATGATTAATGTATGTAATTATTTATCATATATAATATAATTATTTTCATTTTTTATTTTAATATGAAATACATGATCCGAAAGATGACCCGACTCGAATGACCCGTTTGTCAGGTCTAGTTGTTTCTACGTACTATAGAAAAATTAGTCTTAACGAGATCAGTACATAAAGATGCTTACGTGACATATATAAGTATTAAAAAAACTACGATGAGAGTCAAACATGCGTAAATGAATGACGGAGTAGAAAGTTGAAACCAATGGAAATGAAATTAGTTTTCTTTTAAGAAATATGCAAAATAGAGGATTAAGGTTGGCTTGATAGTAACTTAACCTAAGTGTCGTTCAGTGTTCTAATCCTCATGACCTTTGTTAATGCAATTTGTTTGTGTAAGAATTTCAAAGTCATTTAGGAACAAGTTTCTTGCAAAAAGGGACAAGTGAGAAATATGCACGTAAAAGACTTGCGCAGACCTAAAAGTTTCAAAGTCAATTACATGTTCGAACCAAACTTTTGGTGTGGAACTGTGGAAGTGCGATTTCTACATGTGGCTAAATTGGTCCATATTGTTCTATGGAAATCGAATGACACTTTGTTAAATTTAGTTGTGTACTTGTGTTATGTATGGTTGTCAGCTTGTCACAATGATTGTTGCCTTGTTGGTATATTAGTGAAGCGGTAATAGTGATTGTTGATCAGATTGTATAAAACTACTATGACGATGAATAAAGCATGGATTTTGGACATGAGCTATAACATGATTGTTAAAACTTGCTAAACGTTTTAACTAACTAACGGGCATGAGCTTAATTAAGTCACGCTGTTAGCTAAAAGCGTAAGGTATACACTGGAATCCGATTTTCGAACTTGGCATTTCTAATTAAAGATAGTGCTTTGTTGAAAAAAATGTACATCAACTTTTGAAGATGTACATTAACATTGCAGATTGAATGTACATGAAAAAGATGTACAGCATAAATGTACATCAAAACTGCAGCTCTGGAGCTATGGAACTGTGGGACTGTTTGAGTTGAGCTTTGTCAAAGGGTTATCGGCATGTAAGGATTCAGTCAGATTGTCTAGTTCTTCTCCAGCAGTTTGGGGGAACAACATAGGTTGAGATTGCAGTTCAAACTTTAATTACATGACTCACGCAGAAGACAGCCAATAAGAATGGGTTCACCTATGGGCATTGCTCATTCCACAAGCACCCCTTCATAGATCGGCAGAAACGTATCTGCGATCATGTACAGGCTCTGACGCTCTGAGTGGAGCTGTACAGTGTACACAATCTACACATTATGTGCTCAAACCCCTCATTTGAACAAGGGTCGCGCTTCATCTCATGAATAGAAGTCCTCTAGCAACATCTCATAAGCAAAACTTTGACCAAACCCAATAGGATTACAAAGGTACCCCAATGTTCACTTCCTAACTTTCCGAATCCTGACATAGTAGTTTTCTCCATGTTGTTCAGGGTTTAGCTCCGTTGCAACTGTGAAATCATGTGATAAAAACTGAAGGGTTAAACCTCTGTGCTTCAACAGCGCCAACAGAACTTTGCATATGCGAGTGATTACTTGCACACAGACCACTGCTAGGCTTGCTGTGTATTTGCTCTTCTGGTCAGGATACGTTGACGTGTAACTTGTAAACCTTAAACCAACCAACTCTCAAAGAATTAATCAAACGATTCAATATGCGTTTACCATATCTGATGTATTAGCGTATTTCAAGATAATCCCAGACCCTGCAGGAACAATCTGCTCCATTCAAATCCTGAGATTTTCACTATCCGACAGTCCATCAAAATCAAAGCAGCTGATGTATTCGCCCAACAAAGAGGAACTCCAAGAGGAGCAACCGAAAAACTCCTGGACTTTTACCAGCCAACCTGTTCCACCTTTTGGTCCTTTCCTCTGACAATACCTGAACATCTGCATGCTTCTTCATATTCAGAGCATGTCCACGTGGGATCCGCTCCATGAGCTCACAGAAGGATGTTTGAACTGCAAGCATCTTCACAAAATGGCCTTAATGCAGAAGGAGTTTCACCTAACACGTAGTATCTGATAACAAGACTTGTCGAAGTCACTCCTGCAGAGTTGCAGTCTTGCCCAACCTCTGATTTATCTAAACATGCCAGATGGTTTCCCTTCCAACTATGGCTTGCTGAACCTGTCCTGCCCTATCCTTAAAAATGTCTGTAGCAGTTGTCAGATCACTTAGACTTAGAAAAAAAAAAAAAGAAAAAAGGAAGATGAAAAAGGCAAAAAGAAGCTTTCAGTAGCAACTACAGGGTTAATTCGGCATCTGCCTTAAGTATAGACGAAAGCTACAGCCTACAGACAAGGAGTCAACTTCTTTTGCAGCAACTACACTTGACTGATAACAAGCTAAGAACAGGGAGGATCAACTTCTCTTGTTTCCGAATAAATGAATTTATTTTTATTGATAAATAAATGGAAGCACCAAAGAGGTTCAATTTAGTTGAAGCAAAATTGTTGGAACACCCCTTAAAGGCTACAACCTCCACAACACCACTATTTTTATTCTAATTATCCCATTTCACAATCACCCCTCCAGTAAGTTGCATGAGATAAAGGCATTTTCATGTTCCTAAGTATTATCAGCAACACACACACACACACACCACATAAAAAGAAAAGATAAGAAAAAACTGACCACCAGCTTATCGCATTCTTACAAATACTGCCTTTAAACGCCAGCAATATGACCTATAACAGAAAGCTAAGACAAAGAACAGAGAATATATGCCAATCTACTGACAATACAAAAGTAAAAATCAGGACATATTATGAACTTTTAAGAACAAGAAACGAATAAGACATGACTGTCAGTTGATTACAAAGTAAAAGATCAGACACATTGTCAACACCAACGAATAATAGTTGAAACATTCAGTGCAGAAATCCAGAGTTGGACAAAAGCAAATAAGAACCAGTAAGCGGAATGGTGGCATGCATCTGGGGAATGCCTTGTTCCAAAAACATTTACAGCAATAATTTAAGTATATAACTGTGAGGTTAGTGCAGCATCAGTAACAAAAGTTGAAAGTCTAAACGAACTGAGGATTCATTTAATTGAAAGTAATCATTAATTAACAGGAGGGCATAGCAACTGGAAATACAATGCTTGGTGGACATTCTCTTCTTTAAAGGCACTTCAAACAAATAGGCCATTGTTAAAAGTATAGTGAATGTAAACAGTTTCAATGACATCTTGCTTGTTATTTCAAAGCATTCAGAGCCTCTTAAATCCCCAAGACCCCAACCTCTCACCCCCACTCACCCCCCCCCCCCCCACACACACACACAACCAAGCAACCAAACAAAAAAGACGAGTAGAGGAGAGAGGCGACAATAGCTACTCGATCACTCTGAACTTAGCTAACATAATTATCAGAGAAGTAGTACTAAAAACAGAAGGTGAGACACCGACGTGGTAAAATGACATCAGCAAAACAACAAGGACAACAACAATGAAGGCTTGAGAAGAAAAAGAAAAAGAAGGAAAGGCAAAGGAATATGATAGCAAGGAAATTAGCAACAAATTAAGAAAGAGACGTTCTGAAGGTATCTGTTAATTATTTTGAAATTAATTTAAACACATGTAGAGCAACATTGCAGATCTTGCATGAATGAACTTTACCTTTACCATGCTAAACTACAGTATCCTGCAAAAACATTCTCATGATTCTCAGGACTCTTATTGGCAGTGATTTACAAGAGCCATGGAGAAAACACCGCCTATGGGCATTCATCATTTGACTAACTATTGACAATAGTCAACATTGGTCAACATTGACGTGTTCTGTTATTCTTCCCCTCTCCCAGTCAACATTGGTCAAAAGATTGTATGCAGAAGTGGCGTAAAACAGGTCGTCTTTGATTCCCTTCTCCATAGAATTCTGCAGCCATTTCAACACCATCAAATCACACCTTGACAATAGTCAACATTGGTCAACCTTGACGTGTTCTGTTATTTTTCCCCTCTCCCTGTATAAAGTTGTATATAAAGACAAGCTGTAACTTATCTCATTTCTGACACCTTTACTTTCTGTTTACATTTTCTCTCTCCTCAAAGCATACCCACACTACTTCAATGGCGGATGTTCACCATTTCAATAAGGTATCAGAGCAAAATGTGAAGATAGGACAGGATTGTACCTGAGTTTGCAAGGTCAGTAAAATCAGCTGACGTTTGCTCTGAATTTTGCAGTGTTGTTGTCTGTTTCTGATAAAGAAAGATGTCTTCTTTGAATAATACATCTCTGCTGGTAAATGTTATATGATTATCCAAACCATATAATCGGTGCTCTTTTTGACCCAAAGGATAACCAATAAAGACACATCTCCTGGCTTTGGTTCCAAATTTGTCTCTCTGAGTAACAGGGTCAGTAGCATAACAAGAACAGCCAAAGACTCTTAATTCATCATAGCTCGGCTTTTCTCCAAATAAGATATTGAATGCTGTTCTCCATTGAAGACTGGTGTTGGCATTTTGTTGATTAGATATGTAGGCAGTCATCAAGCAATCTTAACCCGACCTCCAAATTGGTTAGCAACATGGTTGAGATAATCCTTCATAAGACCAGGAACTTGAAGCTTGGTTTGAATGAGATAGGTCGCAATGCATCTCGAATGATCATCAGACCTTGCTCCAGACATAGAGGGTAATTTATATGGCCCCAATTGGCCCCATCGCCCCCATATCTCAACATGCAATAAATCAAAGCATTGCTTAGCATGTGAATGACTCTGAGGAAAAGGTAACATATGGTGCTCTCCCAACAAACATGTTTATCAGAAAAAAAGATTTTATTCCATGTTTGAATCTTTGATTACACTTTCCATGCTTCAACTTATCAACAGAAGGGTGAACTAGTCTAGCATGCATTAAAGATACATCAGACCTTTGAATCTTTGATTACACTTTCCTTGTTTGCGAACAGTATAAGCTCTAGTGTTGTCAGCTAAAACAGGAATGTCGACAACATTATCATCCTTACAACTAACATGATTCATGCTAGCATTACTGACTCTTCTTTGTGAAGGAATTCGGGCTTGATCCAGTAGAGATCTCCCTTTCTCTTGACGATGGCCAGAGTTTTGTTACTTGAATAGTTGAATGGTCCTGGAAGACACAGTAATGAAAATAGAACATCACAAAGATGTTAGTATTCTCAATTAATCTCCCAACAGACAAGTATTCTGCTTGAAACCAGGAACAACTAAGACACCATGCAAGGTAATTGTAGGAGTTAAGTTTAGATGATCTGTCTGATGCACATATTTATCAATTATCACTACCATCAGGCAATCCTACCAATATTGGCCTGGACAGATTGATCACATCATGCAGTAAATCAACATGTGATGTCATCTGGTCTGAGGCACCTGTGTCTACAATCCATCTAAGGTAGTAGCATGAGCAGCAACAGATAGGGCTTGAGATAGGAGTATTTTACCTGCAAAGTTTGCAGAACTCTAGTAGAGTTGGCACCTTGCCAGATTTCTCAGAAAAGGTCTGGAACATTTGCTGCATCATATTATTCTGCATCATCTCCGAACCCAGAAACATATTTGCAGTTCCAGACCCAGGGCCAGATCCCTTAGCAACACCTGTCTGAAGATAGCTATCTTCCACAGGAGTGACATTCTTATAATCATCAAAATCATCACAAGGCAACACATCTGCATTATTTGCTGGTCTTCTGTTAACATTATTCCCTGACTGATACTGAGCGTATCTTCTCTTGTTCCTGCCTTCAGCCTGTCTAAGCTTGCGATAAAAACAACTTATATACCCCTTAATGTGACCGTGTGAGCATTCTTGCAGTTTGTAACACTCATCCTTTAGTGTCACCAGGTTTGTGACAATATGAACACTCTTTGTTCTTGTCATCTGCATCAATTTTCTGCCTTTTCCATTGGTTTTCTCTTCCATTTTTCTTCAAAAAGTTACCAGAACTACTGGCATATGCTTTCGGCTAAGCCAACACATCCACTGCATTAGCAATTTGCTAATGCTTTTCGACCTTCTGAAACTGTGGCAGTACTTTATTCATGACATTCACATAGGAGGCAAAGTTTCCATGGTCAACACATTATTCATGACATTCTCAGAGCTATTATTCAGTCCCATCAGGAATCGCATTAGCGTGTTATGTTTGTCATGAACCACAAATATCCTTGACAATTGACAGGTGCACAACCCCATTGCTCCACAAGCACAAACAGGCATTGGATCAAAAGCATCAGGTTCTTCCCAATCACGCTTCATTAGTTCATTTTACCACAGTATTCAACAAGAGAAGAATTTGGTTAAGAAATTTCACCTAATTTTTTTTTCAATTGCTACAATACAACAGAATTAGGTTGGCCATACCTCTCGGGGAACTCGGTCCAAAGCTCGTGTGCAAAAGTAGCGTAAAACATGTCCCCCATTTAAATGCTAACGCCCTTCCATAGGTCGGCAGAAACATATCTGTGATCGTGTACAGGCTCTGTGAGCCGAGCTGTACACATATTTTTATTCTAACCCTCACTTGGTCTTCCACCCGTCGTATACTCGCTCCATGTCATGGGTAGAAGTCATCTGGCTAGGCATACAGGCAATATTCAGATTAACGATTGAGATCATCTCAGTGCAATGAGTCACATGTTGTCAAGCTCCCCAAGCCAGATTGACCAAACCCAATAGGATTACAAGTCAAACCTAAAAGCTTAGTCCCAACTTCTAATGAATCTTACCCCCGAAATCCTTGCATGGAAGTTTCTTCAACAGCAAAGTTTTCTCCAAGTTGTTCAAGTCTTCAAGATTTAACTCCAATGTAACTATGAATTCAAGCAAAGAAACTGATTGGTTGAATCTCTATGCTTCAAAAGTGCCACCATTACTTTGCTGAATGCAAGTCATTACTTGGTCAGAGACCACTGATAGGCTTGCTGTGTATTTGCTCTTCTGGACTGGAGATGTTGACGTATCACTTGTAGACCTTGCACCAGCTGCTCTTATGTACTAAAATAAATACATAATAAATTTCCCACTCCCGCAGAATTTGCTCCCAGTACTATAACTAAAGAAGCATGGATGACCCATCAAGGGAGCCTCAGGCACCCGCATAGTCAAGTGGAGCTTCATTACAGGAATTAAATTTCCCACTCCCGCAGCATTTGCTCCGATGTACTATAACTAAAGAAGCATGGATGACCCAGCAAGGGAGCCTCAGGAACCCGCATTGTCAAGTGGAGCTTCATTACAGGAATTAAATTTCCCACTCCCGCAGCATTTGCTCCGATGTACTATAACTAAAGAAGCATGGATGAACCAGCAAGGGAGCCTCAGGCACCCGCATTGTCAAGTGGAGCTTCAGAAAGAAGCACGAGACTACGAGAGTGTAAGTCTAGTATTACAGAAGAACCACAGTAAAGAACTGACAAATTTGTCCACTTTCATTCACTTCAGCATACCACCGGACCGCAAGTAACCGACTTTAAAACTTCAGCAATTTGATACTATGCTTAATTTCGAAGCCATCACCACACCACAGACCACAGACCACAGACCACAGCTCAATTGGGTTTAAGTCCAGAAATAGCTTTCTCTCTTTTTTTTTGACGGAAATAGCTTCTCGAGGACCAGAAAATGTTAGCTTATATGGTTACATGGACAATGCAGCCCCTTATCCTGTACTTACTCCCCAATTAAAAGGCAATGAAATCCTGCATTATAACGGAAAGCTACATAAATCATGCCCATGATAAATCACTAACCTACAAGAGTACAACCTTCAACACACCACCATTATCTTTAATTTATCCCCTTTCACAATCACCCTTCCAGGAAGTCGGAAGAGATGACGGACGTTCAACATGGAAGTAAAATCAGCAACGCGATAATTCTGACATAAGCCTATCGCGTCGTCAACATAGGCATATATGCTAACTTGCTAAACTGCACAAATACTACCTCCAACGCCACCATTGAACCTATAACAGAAAGCCAAGACAAATAACAGAATAACAGAAGATATATGCCAATCTTTTCTGACAATTCAAATGTAAAAATCAGGTAATGTCAAGAACTTCTAAAAACACAAAAGAAAATTTAATGCTTGTCAGTTAATTATAAGGTGACAGATAAGACAACACTGGCATCACCAACGGTAATAGCTCCAGTTTTAAAACATAAACAAAGGGACACTTCCAGTGCAGAACCCTCCCTTCACAATTGGTCAAAGCAACACTAGAAACAGTAAGCAGTATGGTAGCATGCATCTGAGTAAAGGCTTGTTCCAAAAAGGTTTACAGCAACATTTAAATCTGTAAAATGTCCCAGACCTGCTTTGAAATATCTAAAAGAAGTGAGAATATTCAAATTATTCAAAGTAATCATCAATTAACAGGGACACAGGGAGGCATTGCAACTGGAAACACAATAATTGGTAGATGTTAGCCTTCGCTGAAGCACAAAAAAAGAAGAAAAAAAAACCAGAGAGACAGAGAAAGGGGATGTGGGGGGGGGGGGGGGGGGGGCAATAGCTAATCAGAACTTATCCTGACCTTATTATGAGAACAGTAGTACTAAAAGTAAGAATGGAAAGTGAGACACCAACGTGGTAAAATGACATCAGCAAAACAACAACAATAACATCAACACAGCGCCTCAAATGTTCTTCTGCAACTTCTTTCAAACAATAAACAGTCGACCCACTTCCTATTAAGCCTGCCGCACCCCCATGCACCTGTAATGCGTCAGCGATTTTTAATTGCAAGATTTATCACTTTTGTGGGACTGTGCATATTAATTTGACCATGTAGGCAGAAGGTAATTTCAACGCTTCCCAAATGTAATTTTGCAAATTACACTCTTTTAATATAAGACTGAATGACCAAAATGTGCTTGCAAAGAGAGAGAAAAAAACACATTGCAGTGTTTGTCAATACATTTTTGGCATATTCCAACCCATTCTTAGCTTATCCATCCTGCATTCTTGCTGAGAGCAAGGAAAGCAAAAAGAACAGACCAAAGTAATTCGGTACTATCCACGAGGCAAAAGGAAAGTTCAATACAATTTAGGATGGATCGAACAACTGACTACAACAACAATAGCATCATCATTACCCCAGCGCCTTAAAGGCTCCCGCCATAAGGCGGGGTAGGGAGAGGGGGGGTCGGATGTATGCAAGCCTTACCCTATTGAAACATAGAGAGACTATGCACGGATGACCCAAAATGAAAAATGCTTCAAGAATCACACCGCCTGACTCCTACTTCACAATATAAAAGTTTTATGAGCCATTTTGCTTTATTCCATGACAAAAATATCACGGACAGTATACAACTACCAAAACAAAATATCAGGTCACGCTACCTACAGCAAGATTTGCTTACGGGGTTGGGGTGGGTGGGTAGGGGGGATTGTCAAAAAGCATAATCAAGAACAAAATGAATGGGAATATGATACTGTGAAATCAATGCCCAAAGAAGAAAGAAAAGCCATTCAGAGGTTAATGTGTTATTCATATTGAAATTAATCTAAACACATGTAGAGCAACATTGCAGCTCTTACATAATATAAATTTTACCTTTACCAAGCTAAACAACAGTATCCTGCAAAACTTTCTCATGGTTCCTCCTCTTGGCAGTGAATTACACGACCCAGGCAGAAGACAGCCAATAAGAACGATAAACATACAACAGAGCAACCACCTATGGCAATCCTCATTCCTCTAGTACCCCTTCATAGGTCGTTAGAAACATATCTGTGTTCATGTACAGGCTCTGTGAGCGGAGCTGTACACATTTTGTGCTCCAACCCTCACTTGATCTTGCACCGCTCGAGTGCTCGGGCTTCATGTCATGGAAAAAAGTCATCTGGCTAAGCATACAGGCAAAATTCAGATTGATGATTGAAATCATCAGTGCAATGAGAAACATTTTGTCATGCTCCACAAACCAGATCGACCAACCCAACAGGATTACAAGACAAATCCAAATGATCCTGACATCTCATACATTTTACTCGTCAAATCCCTGCATGGAAATTTTCTCCAACAGCAATGGCCAATTTTCTCCAAGTTGTTGAGGATTCAGCTCCATTGCAACTTTGAAATCAAGCAAAGAAACCGATTGTTGAAAGCTCTGTGCTTCAGCAGAGCCTCCATTATTTTGCATATGCAAGTGATTACTTGGCCAGAGACCGTTGATAGGCTTGGCGTACATTTGCTGCTTCTGGACAGTGTATGTTGACGTGTCACTTGTAGACCTCGAACCAACTAACTCTAAACAAGAATTAATCAAACGCTTCAAATATACATCCACCATATTATTCAACGTATTAGCACATTCCAAGGTAACTCCGAGACCTTGTGCAGCAGCAATCTGCTCCATTCGTCTTCTGAAAGTCTCACTATCAGACAGTCCATCTACATCAAAGCAGCTGACATAATCGCCAACTTGTGTAACTGGCAACGCTTTGTGGGCTCCACCAGTACTAGCCGAACAAAAAGGAATTCCCAGAGGAGCAGTCAACGGGCGCCTGGAAACCTTCAACCAGCCCGCCTGTTCCACTTCTTCCCGGTATTCAACACCAACTGCTTTATTTTGGTCATTACATCTGACAAAACCAGAAACATCTGTGTGTTTCCTTGTCAACAGTTTCTCGTCATTCTCAGGCTGCTCAGCATGTCCTCGTGGATGCAACGGTCTCTGGTAATCACAAGGTTCTAAGTCCCCATTCTGTAATGTCTTTGCACCAATATCATCTGTCGCAGTTGATTGATGGAAAGCAGAATCAGCCTTCCCATTAGGACCAAGAGGACTTGGCCTATCTCTATGCTTCCTGTCACGAATCGTAGACCTCCCTTTCCTCGGAGACATAGGCCCAACCCCATTCGACCAAACAGGGGCAACTGAACTTGGATGCTGGGACACAGCCGGATCCTGACCATCCCCATCTTCTACAACAGACACACTCCTTCCAGATACAGTACCACGTTTACTTGCGGGACCCGCTTCATGAGTCCGGGGAGGAGGAGGAAGTTTCGCAGTACAAGCATTCTTCAAAATGCCCTTTATTATCTGATTATGAAGAGGGAGATTTTCCCTCCCAAGTATCCGATAACACGACTTGTCAAACTCACTCTTACACATCTTCTGATTTATAAATCTATTCAGACAGAGGAAGTACCTCTTGAATCTTTCTTGCCCA
Organism: Spergularia marina; assembly: GCA_963680865.1. NCBI lineage: Eukaryota > Viridiplantae > Streptophyta > Magnoliopsida > Caryophyllales > Caryophyllaceae > Spergularia > Spergularia marina. The sequence goes on along the minus strand of OY804560.1, from coordinate 14,531,004 downwards.
ACCTTCTTAAGCAATTGAGCTTTCAGCTCACCGGTATCCATTCGCGTATTCTTTTCCGGTTGCATTGTCCTCCCAACTCAAACCCACAAACTCATACAACTACCAATAACTAACACAATACGCACCACCACCACCCTTCACAATTCAAATCATCACAAGCGCACACACACACACACAAATAAACCCAAAACCAGCACAAAACTTACTCAAATCACCTAAACCCAAAAACGAAACACATACTTACAACACCACCCACTTCAAAACCTTAAATTCAAAGACAACCCCAAACTTCAACTAAAGATCTAAACTTGCAGCACACAACTCAAACCCAAACCCTAAATTACCAAAAAAAAAAAAATCAAACTTCTCCAATACTATTACTACTAATATCCCAAATCTATAATCAATTCAACAACAACAACAACAACAAAAACCAACCCTTAAAATGTTGTCAAATCACCAAAGTTAGCAACCAAAAATAAAAACTATACAACGCCTCAACTTCAAACGGTAAAAACTGTAAAGCGCGTAACTATACCGTTGCTGAAAATCCCACATTTCCAATACAAAAAATTGCCCAACTCAAATTCAACTTGGTGGGATCCCCAAAGTTGAAGTTGTATAAGATAAGATCAAAATTACCCACCTCCTAAATTACCTCCCAAAAAAAAATTCCAACTTTGCTAACTAAAATAATGACAATAATTATTAAGCAACATAAAATGACAATAATTAAGTAAACTTTGATCAGTTTTCTGACCTTATTCTTGCAGAAAGCTGGGAACTTTGAATATATATGTATGTAAGTGGGAAAAAAAATTAAAAAGATTGAATTATTTTTTTTTTAGGAATTTTTGTGTGCAAAATTTGGGGGGAAATTGGAAATTAGAAATACCCAGCTCGTATATATCTTTCTCTCTCTTTCCTCGCTTCACTGCATTTGCTTCTTTTCTTTCTTCTCTTCTGTGTAAAACAATTTTGTTGGGTTTTCTCTTTTTTGTTTTTTTTTTTTTTTTTGGGGTTATTTTATTTTCTGGGTTTTGTTGGGAGTAAAATTAGATTTTGTTTTTGCAAACCTTCGATCGCTGCTAGTAGCAATACTTTGCTCTGGTTTTCTCTCTCCCCTTCTTTTTTTTTGTTTTTTTTTTTTTTTTTTTGTTAACAAAAGTTTCTTCGTCTCTTCTCTGTTGGTCACTTGTTGTGTGTAAATTGTAATAAAATATAGCTTATTTCTCACTTTTTTGGTTTCTTTTTTTGGGTTGGTTTGGACTTTGGATCATGTTTTGCTAGTACTTTGCAATTGCCCAAATGTTCTACATCAAGAAGTTTGACTTGGAGTTGAGATTTGGGAGGGAACACTCACTTGTTTGAAGTACTTTTGAGTTTCAAGCATGAATTGCAAATACAAATGAATCCATTGTATAGTACAATTTTAATATAACAAGTAATCTACTACTAATTGTGGTCTAGTGACACTGATCTAGAATTTCATCTAATGTAATCTAATACTATATATCAAAAACTGAAACTAAGTCTTTTCTAGGAGGACACTAAATTTATTAATTGGATATCACTAACTAATCATATAATACTAGTTTGCGTGCCCGTGCCGCGCACGGGCTCCCTACTTGTATTAACGATAGTCGTTTCACAAAAAAAAAATCATTGTTAGATAATTACTGTACACGTAAATGTCACATGTTGAACATTATCTATCGTATGGAAAAAAAAAGTGTCACATATCACTTAAAAAGTATTAGGTCTCCCTTATAAAATGTTGATTACTACTACCTCCATAAAAGATGATGTATTGATAGTGTTGAGAGTTTGATTTACAAATATAAGAATAAATACTCATAAATAAAGTATGAAATGCACATTGCGGGATTCGTATCAAAAATTATTTTTACATATGTATGTTTTCATGAATAAGATATCAATCGATAAAGGAAGTGTCCCAAAATAATGCGATAAAAAGATTTTGTAACCAATCGCTATGAGGACCTTAATCAAAATCAATCTAACTTTCAAAAAATTAACCTTATAATACGCGACTTGATTGAAAGCTATTTGAACAAAAATTGACTCGATGTACAATTTCATGCGGACCGACATGAGACGAACTAAATATAACCCAGCCCGCTCTTACCATACGGGAAATAGATCTAACCCTCGTAATTTTCAACTCTATTTGCATTACTCATGGATTGTTATTTTTGTTGAGATTGCAAAGAATTCTATAATTCTACACATACGTAATCATCTTACCAAAAGAAAACATATTTCGCTTAGTAATTCACATAATTATCTTTATATAAGTTATTCATTGTCTTACAAAAAATTAATAAAGTCATAAACTATATATTTAATTGCGTTAATAAGTGTTATGTTCCCGATTCTCCGGCTTTTAATCAAGTTGAAACTTTTGAAATATAACTCTTTCAACAATAAATTACCACACGGAATAGTAAATAGTATAGGGAGAACTTTCTAATATATATTAAGAATAATAACTAACTTAACGACTTATACTCCCTTCAATTTTGATTATGATGTTGCATTGTAAATGCACGTATTGACCCTCATTATATGTTTGAAAAAAAATACACTTTAGTTGTTACATTATAAATGTAAATAAATATTTTTTCAGAACCTATCATATGCTCATCATTTCAAAGTATATTTAGTTTAATTGTTTATATCAAATGTGGCATTACATTCAAAAACTCTGTGTGGTAGAACTTGAGTCAGCTCAATCTTATTCATGAACCCTATTCATGAACCAATGCTACGTAACAGAATAACGTCCAACCTAAACTTGATTTCGATTCTTAAAAGGGAATGAAACTTTTGAAAGAGAATGAAAAGAGTATAAAAATAATTCACCTTAACGTCCTTAAGGCTTATACTTTCTCCAATTCTCTATGATTTGCACATTTATTTGGACATTTTTTTTCCGCAGGATATTAAGATATATTGGAAAATGAAATGTGTCACAATTTTAATATCATAATTAAAATTGAAGAGAATCATATACTTAACATAGATTGGGGATCATTTTATTCGGCTGTTTCAACCATTCAATATTTCAAATCTTAATAATTTTAAAACTTTCCTATTTCTTATAAATTAAAATAATCATCTAAATTTTCAACTAATTATGATATTTATATTGTTTATTAATTTCAATTCCTTATCAATATTTTAATACTTTATAAGGAGTTTTCCATAATCTAATAACCAATAATATTTATTTATTCACATCCAATAAGATTGTTCCAAGTGTCCATCAATGAAGGGCTGTACTCGGCTTTTATAATATATATCAGATGGTAATGGTATTTATTAGCTAATTTCAGAAAATAATATATTTTATGGTGATTATGGTGGTAAACTGATTTATGGTGATAATTTTAAATATAATCTTATATAACATGTGACGGGATAGTAGGATGAAAATGAGATAGTATAACGGGTGACGTAAAAGTGGAAAGGAGATAATAATAATAATAATATAAGTGAGTATAAATAGATAAACCAACATTTTTATAAACGAGTATATAACAATAAATATACAGCTCGGGCGTGGGTCGGACATGCAAACTAGTACTATATATTAAAACCTGAAACCAAGTCTTTCTACGAAAGAGACTTGGCATTCTTTAATTGGATAGCACTAAGTAATTACATAATATGAAAATTATTAGCTAATTTATGAAAAATAATATAATTTATAGAGATTATGGTGGTAGGCTACTTAATGGAAAATAATAGTGCTACTAATAATATTATAATAAAGATAAACTGACAAGTTCATAAAATGATTATAACATATAGATATACAGCTCGGGCGCGGGCCGGTCATGCAAACTAGTCTATCTAATATATATATATATATATATATATATATATATATATATATATATATATATATATATATATGTAATCCTGAACCCGCTCAATTCCCACACTGACACGTGGCTTATGATAATATTATTATATTGTAAATAATGTTTATCCAAAATAGGATATGGTAAGTATATGGTAATATTATTCTAATAAAATAACATTATTATTTGATTTGGGGAGAGTAGTTATGTAATACTAGTTTGATGGCCCGTGCAACGCCCGGACTATTTATGAATTTTAAAATTATGTAAACGAATTTTTTTATCTAATCCCTAAAATCTCATTTCAAACACCAGTGTGATATTTGTAATGTAGTTAGTTGGAAACTCACATTTAAAAAGCTAAAGTCATGTTTCGAACACCCGTGTGATATTTGTAATGTAATTAGATGAAAACTCATCTTTAAAAACCTAAAATTTAATTTCAAACACCCGTGTGATATTTGTAATTTAATTAGAGGAAAAGTCACATTTTAAAAGCCAAAGTCTCATTTTGAAACACCTGTGGGATGTTTGATCAAATTGTCATAAATTAAGTAATTACTATATTACATAACTATTTTCTATAAATCAAGTAATAATATTTTTTTATTAAAATAATATTACCATGTACTTACCATATTCTATTTTGGATAAACACTATTTACAATATAATAATATTATTATATGACACGTGTCAGCTTGGGAATTGAGCGGGTTCAGGATTATTATATACTTATATATTGTTTATATATGTTTTATTAAAATGTAGTTTATTTTTATTATAATATTATTTGAAACGTTGCTTTACATGATTTTTTTCTTTTAACTTTTTGTCACCCGTTATATTATATTATTATTTATTTCTACTAATTCATTGTAATTTTATTTCATTTCTACTTGTACGCCACCCGTTATATTATTCCATTCATTACATGTCCCGTAACCCATTACTATTTCATTTTCAATCCACTATCACGTCCCCAGTTATGCTATTTCGTTTTTTCATTATCCCATCACCCTTTATATCACATTATATTTCAATCTATTGCCGTAAATCAGCTAATTTATTATTATTATTAATTTATTATCATAAATTATCATATTTTCCATAAATTAGCAAATATCTACCATATTATTTAATATTTAATATTCTATATATAGTATTTTCCATATCTTAATGTTAAAAATTATTTATTTATTTCCATCCAATAGGATTGCGCCAAGTGTCCATCAATGAAGGGTTGCACTCGGGCGAGATCAGGCGAACTCCTGCTCGCGTGAAAACTGCGCACCGCCATAGAGTGACACACAGTGTCACATAGAGTGACACACAGTGTCACATAGAGTGACACACAGTGTCACATAGAGTGACACACATAGAGTGACACTCGCATATAATGACACAAAATATCCATAGAATGACACTTACATACAATGACACAGAAAGTCTATAGAGTGACATGAAAATTTAGAGCTCATGTAGGAATTGAACCTACGACATTCGTGTATGTACACAAATGCTTTACCAAATGAGCTATCAAAACCACAATTCATACAAGGAACCGAACAATAACACCGTGTGTCCATAGTGTCACTCTATGAACAAATCCGTGTCACTCTATTGACAAACCCGTGTCACTCTATGGACAAACTCGTGTCATTCTATGGCACCCCCATCACAACCAACAAACCCGTGTCATTCTATTGACAAACCCGTGGATCTATGGACAAACCCGTGTCACTCTATTGACAAACCCGTGTCACTGTATGGACAAACCCGTGTCATTCTATGGCACCCCAACCCCCACCCCAACCCCAACCCCAACCCCAACCCCACCCCAACCACAACCACAACCACAACCACAACCACACGTGTTATTATATGCACAAACATGTGCCATTGTATGGACAACCACAACCACCGCCACCACAACCAGTGACTGCGCCAAAAACAACAAAAACAATCGCAAAAACAACAAATAACAACGTAAAATTTCCGAAACACACTTGATAATCGACAGATAGTACTAAATCAAAACCCTAGGAGAGAGAAAATGTGTGAGAAGAGCAAACCGGATAGACTTCAGCTATTTCCCTCTCGTCTTCTCCTTCTCTGGTAAAATGTTGCCGCTGCCGTCGCCGTAAAATTTCATTCAAATCAATAATGCGACTCAATTGAAACGTATGATTAACTCTGCGAGATTAGATCTGGAGTTCTCAATCGGCCGCGATAGAGCCGTCGAAGATCTCAAATTCATCGAAACAAATCAACATTTATCTCAAACAATGCGGCGAAAACGAAGTGAAGAGAGCATGAAATCAATCAAAATTTGTTAAAAATAACTGTTACCAGAGATTGACGGCGAGGAGGAGAGAGAATGCGGCGGCGTAGATGAGAGAAGACGCGATGGAGGCGACGACATCGGAGACGACGAGACGATCGAGGCGGCGAAGATTTAGGTAGAAAATGTTGAATAGATCTGAGGAAGGTGGCGAAGCGCCGCCGAACGAGAGGGCAAACGGCGAGGAAAGAGACCGGAACGGCGTGTACCAGACGCGGCAAACATGGTGGCGATGGAGAGAGCGACAGAGGTGGAAATGTCGAGGAGAGCGCGGGGAGAGGAGAGAGAAAATATCGAGGAGAGGGAGAATTGGAAGAGAGAGAAACGAGAAAATTGAAATGATGGGAATTTGGGGAAAATTAGAAATCAGATTCTTTTTCTAATGGAAGACAGGTGGCATAATCTGGGGCGTCGAAATTGTTAGACGTATGGCTGAGATTTGGTGCGCAGTACTCACCTAAGGATGGGTACTCTTAGGTTGCATCCTGTCAGAAGTAAATTTAGGTTAGAAGGTCAGAAGTTATCTGAGCCACACATCCATCCAAGATGAATGGCCAAGATTAAAGCAAATAAACAAAAAGAAAAATACAAAACACAAAATTAAAAAAATACCCACCCCTTCCTTTTTCTCTCTCCTCCCCCAACCCCCCCACCCACCCGACCACCCCAGCCTCGCCGACCACCACCGTCACCGGCCCCGACCACCACCATAATCGGCCCCGACCCAGCCACCAGGATCGGCTCTCTCCCGCGACCATCCCGTCGCCCCTCCGCGCCACCATAGCCCCTTCCTTCATCCCCGATTTTCCTCCAATCACGCTAACAACCCACGACGGTGAGGACAGGTGAGGCGGCGGCACCGTGTACGTGGTCGGGGACGACGTGCGAGGGACGGGGGACGTTTTATGGGTGGTGGCGGTCGCTTATAGGGGAAGGGGAAAGGAGTGAAAGAGGAGAGAGAAAGTGAAAAAAAGAGGACGTGGAGGACGCTAGATGCGGTGGCGCGGGGAAAGGACTGCCACCGTGGGGTCGCCGGAGAGGCGGCCACCGAATAGTGGTGGTGGGGTTGAGTGCGGTGGTGGTCGATGCATGGGGGCGGCGGTGGTGTGGTGGTGCGTGGTGGTGGCTGTGGGTGGGTGGAGGAGGAGAGAGAAAAAAAATGTGGTTCATTTTTCTGTTTTTTTTTTTTATTTTTTTTCTGATTTTTTTTATTAAAGTTATTAGAGTTATTAAAGTTATTGGAGTTATCAAAGTTATTGGAGTGAAGTCGGGGTTACGTGTTTTATAGTTATTGGAGTTATTATAGTTACGTGTTGTAGTTAATGGAGTTATATTAAAACACATGTTTTAGTTATTGAAGTTATTGAAGTTAAGTTGAAGTTACGTATTTTAGTCAAATATTGTTAAATTATAATTGTAAAGTTATTGGAGTTATGTTCTATAGTTACTGGAGTTACGGAGCAACTAAAGTTATGAGAGTTAGTGAGTTATCAAGATGTGTGGCTGAGATTACTTCTGACCTTCTGACATAACTTTATTTCTGACCTGATTCAATTCCTATATATATATATATATATATAGAGTGAGGATCATAACAGTACCCCTCATTAGGTGAGTACTGCACCAATTAATAGCCGTCCGATCATCTACATCCGACGCTCAACAAGTCATATACGTCACTAAGGGTAATTTAGTAATTCCCGATATTAAACAAACCCCCCTCTCCTGTCATTAGTTTCTCTCTCCTCTGATTCATAATTTGTAAACTGCACTCTCACTTTCTCTCTCCCAAAAATTCTCCCAAATCTCTGGCGATGGCGAAACTCCGGCGACGACCGCGAAAATTACCTCGTTCACCTCTCCTTCAGCAACTCCTCCCCCGCGCTCTCATCTCACCTACTTCCTCACGTCGACGCTGCCTCTCTCTACTCGCCGCCGTCATTGCCAAGGTTTCTTTACTCCTCGTCGTCAATCTTTTCTCTGTCAATCGGTAATTTTACGTTATTTTTTCGCCTGAAAATGATCTGATTATGCTAGGTTTTAATTTTATTTGTAGATCTGATGATTTGATTGTTCGAATTACAGGGACGACAGTGACGGCGGCGATCGACACCTCCACTTCTGACGCCGTCGCCTCCTCCCGCCACTTTCGTTGCGTCTGGTGAACGCCGATGCGTCGTCTTACCTCGTCGCCGATCTTGATGTATCCTCGATTTAGGTTTGCTATTATTTGTTAATTTGTTTCAATTGAAATCTCATTCAATTTTTTGTTAGATTCAACTCGTTTTTCTCTCATCTTTTGATTTGACTGTTTTTCGAAATCATCGATTTTCGATGTAAGTTTTCTTCTTCTCCAGATCCGATCTTTTTAATCGCCGACGTTGAGACTCCGGCGATGGCGAGGTATGAGATGCTTCATTTCCACGCCGTTGTTGATGTTTTATGTGATTTGTTGTGTAATTTTTTCGATTAATCGATTTGATTTACCAATTTTTTTTTCTGTTTAGATCAAAATCTAGGGTTTCTAATTTATTTTTGAGGATTTTTATTCGTAGATAATTAGTTATGATGATTTGATTGAAGATTTATTTGTTGTTTTTGCGGTTGTTCTTGTTGTTGTTATCTGTGGAGGCGGTGGTGGCGGTCACTGGTTGTGGTTGTGGTGGCGATGGTAGTGGGTGTCCATATAGTGACACGGGGTTGTGCATACAATGACACGAGGTTGTACATAGAATAGCACGGGGTTGTGCATAGAATGGCACATGTTGTGGTTGTGGTTGTGGTTGTGGTTGTGGGTGGGGTTGGGGTTGGGGTGCCATAGAATGACACGGGTTTGTCCATACAGTGACACGGGTTTGTCAATAGAGTGACACGGGTTTGTCCATAGAGTGGCACGGGTTTGTCAATAGAATGACACGGGTTTGTTGGTTGTGATGCGGGTGCCATAGAATGACACGAGTTTGTCCATAGAGTGACACGGGTTTGTCAATAGAGTGACACGGGTTTGCCCATAGAGTGACACTATGGACACACGGTGTTATTGTTCAATGTCATTGTATGAATTGTGGGTTTGATAGCTCATTTGGTAAAGCATTTGTGTACATACATGAATGTCGTAGGTTCGATTCCTACATGAGTTCTAAATTTTCATGTCATTGCATAGACCTTTCTCTATCATTGTATGTAGCCATGTAGGTCTCATACTATAGACATTTTGTGTCATGATACACGAATGTCGTAGGTTCAATTCCTACATGAGCTCTAAATTTTCATGTCACTCTATAGACTTTCTGTGTCATTGTATGTAAGTGTCATTCTATGGATATTTTGTGTCATTATATGCGAGTGTCACTCTATGTGTGTCACTCTATGGCGGTGCGCAGTTCTCACGCGAGCAGGAGTTCGCACCTGATCTCGCCGGTATATATATATATATATATATATATATATATATAGTTGATATATTACCATAAATCTTTCAATGTATTACCATAAATTATCATATTTTCCATATATTAGTTGATAATTATTATATTATTTAATATTTTATAAAGTATTTCCATATCCTAACATTTAATAATATTTATTTAATTTCATCCAATAGGATTGTGCCAAGTGTCCATCAATGAAGGGTTGTACTCGGCTTTTATAGTATATATATTAGATAATAATTACTTGATTTATGTCAATTTGATCAAATATCCACGGGTGTTTCAAAAGGGGGCTTTGGCTTTTGAAAGGTAACTTGTGCTCTAATTAAATTACAAATATCACACAGGTGTTCGAAATGAGATTTTAGGTTTTTAAAGGTGAGTTTCCCTCTAATTACATTACGAATATCCAATGGGTGTTTGAAACGAGATTTTAGGTTTTAGATAAAAAATTCGTTTACAAAATTTTAACATTTAAACATAAACAAAATTTTAACATTCCGTAGATATTTGACATTCATTAATTGAATAGCACTAAGTAATTACATAATTTGGAAATTATTAGCTAATTTATGGAAAAAAATATAATTTATGGTGATTATGATGGTAAGCTAATTTATGGAAAACTAATTTTTGCGCCCTTGAATTCACGGGTCTACTTTTTGTTTTCTTTTAAGCGAAAATTGTAGACGATATCTCTAAGATTTGAGTGATCTATCATAGCGTCACATTCACCATAATTTGGTTTTTGACCTAAAAAATCACCCATGTAGATTTTCTTTCTAAATTGTTGTTTTCGTATTCATATGTACCTTTCTTGAAATTGTATGAGCCGAGTAAATAGGTAACACGGTTAACACTCAAGTATGTTCTAAAATTTTGAAGTCATCTACACTTTAATATCGTCTTCGGTTTTTGTGTTAAAAGTATATTTTCTACATCAAAAAGACAAAGTTCATTCACTAAAAATCTCCATCAAACGCACTCATAACATAATCTTGTTATGACCTATACTTATCATATAGAACAAACAAAAAACTACTATTTTAGTTTAGTACGACTGATAATTTAGTATTATAGTTTTGAGCTAGGTAAAAATCCAAATAATCAATTGAATTGTAAAATCAAATAAAAAAAATCGATGACCCGAACGATTAAGTTCAATTATAAATACAACTAGGTAGGATCTCGTGCTCCGCACGATCGGTTGTATTTTTTTTAAAGTTTGTTTAATGTGGCTATGTTGTGGTATATAATTTTAAACTTTGTTGGTTTCGCATGGTATTTGGTTTTGATGATCTTGTGAATTGATTAATCTACTGTTTTTATTTTCATACTATTTTAAAAAAAAATTGCGTACGTTGTTGTTGCTTATAAAGATGTGTGATGTAGAACTTTATTTTTACTTTTTTAGATGATGTTAACCTTGGGAATTGGGAGATGAATCAAAGATTGACCTTGTACATCTCCTTTAATTTGACTAAGTAGTAATAATAATAAAAACACTAAGATCCATGCACCACAAAAGGAGTGACATGAGTTGCACTTACTCTTATTTTAAAGATTCATGCACAAACATAATATACATGTGTGACCATATGTAATGCAATGCAATGTGAATGGTATGGTCTAAAACTTGAAATATACAATAGCTTTATTGATTCATGTACATGTGTGACTTTATGCATAATGCAATGGAAATGGCATAACCTAAAACTTGAAGTATACAATGTCCCTATTGATTTATGCAGAAATTAAATATACATGTGTGACTTTATTCGTAATGCAATGTGAATGGTACGACCTAAAACATGAAGTATACAATTGTTTGGGTGGTAGAATTCTACTTGATATTGGACTCTCGGATAGGACTTTCTATCTGATATGTAACATTTAGGATTTGGTGTCCGATACTAGATGCGTGTCGGATATCACTAAGACAGAACATTTACAAGAAGAAGTCAAGCAAAGGAGTCTTATAACTACCCGGTTGCGAGATTCAAGGCGAGAGATGCACAGTCCGTTGAGGAGTACATGAACGGTTTTACAAGTAGCTAGCAACGACTACATGAGACGTTAGTGGACTAGGAGTAGTGGATGAAGATAGACTTAGTCAAGAGAGAATATAGGGGCGGTTATTGACTTGGGGAAATAATAGGAGAATGTCGTTGCAACCATAGGAGCTGAGCGTAGAAGAGGATCAATAGAGAAGAAGGGCGCAAAAGAGAAGGGACATTCAACGGCAATACAAAACATTACTCTTTTCTTCTCTACGATACTAGTGTTCCAAATTGTATCAAATTCATCCTTTCATAGTGCGATCCTTGGTTGGACACAAACTCCCCCCCCCCCCCCCCCCCGTGGTTTTTCCTTCATTTTGAGGGTTTTCCACGTACAAAAATCTCTTTGTGTCATTCCTATAATTGTTGCATTCATTTCAAAACTTAGATTTTACTTTCTACACGATACGATCATTAGCTTTCTAGGATAATAGCGCGATAAAATAGATAATCCCATCAAACAGTCTGATTCACTTAATCAAGTAGTTTTTTACCAAAACAATTTGGCGCCCACCGTCGGGCAATCTATTTGAGAAATCCTTCAAGGCCATTTTTCACCATGTCAGCCAGCGGAAACGCATCGCCCCGTACCCAGATAACAGAGCCGTCATGTTCGAAGATGGAAGTATATCGAGTGGACCACAAGGACCCATCAGTGAAGTCCTATCCCATTTGAAGAAGTCAAGGGCTCAAAACTCCGAGCAGCAGAAGAAGTACGAACAGTGGGAAAGAGAATTGGCTAGGACTAAGGCCCTCCTCGAATCATGTCGATCAGCAGTAAGAGGATCGAAAACCTCGGAGCAGAGGAACACTAATCCGATTCCTCTCATGGAAAGCTTTGATCTTTGCCCCCTCGATCATGACGAGCGGCAGGCCCAGTTCGTAAGATACAGAGGGCATCAGATTCGAACTGATGGGGCAGGATCAAGTCGGCAAGACCCCCAAGGGACCATCATCCTTCAATCTGCTCCAAGGAATGAGCAATTGCAGCTCAACCGAGATCAATCGGATACAGGTAGGTCCTTGGTTTTGAACATTATGGCGGAAATTAATCCCATATTTGTTTCTCTTCGATAGGAAATCCAAGGTGTACGTCAACAGGTTGTCAGAGTGCCCGTGATGGCCCCCCCGATAGAGCCAGCAACCCCTGACTCTCATCGAGACTCGCCTTTTGCTCGGCACATTGCAATCCGGGTTATCCTGAAGATCCCACGTTGTCCCGACAACTCTATCTACGAAGGAACTTCAGATCAAGAAGAGCACATCCGTTGGTACAAGACCTTCATGAAGACTCAGCCGCATCCTCATCATCCTCTCGGATGATGAGGATGCGGCCATGTGTCTGGGTCTTGGCCAGACGCTGAGGGGTCCAGCCCTCATCTGGTTTAGTAACCTACCCAATGGTTGTATCTCTTCTTGGGCCGAGTTGGAAACTGCATTCAACCAGCAGTTTGCCAGTAGCAGGAAGCCGATCAAGAGGACCAGTGATCTGTATCGAGTTGTACAAAGGGCAGAGTGAAACCCTTAGGTATTTCCTCTATCGCTTTAACAACGAAAAGATATCGATCCCTCGATGTGACATCCCTACAGTCATCGAGGCATTCAGACAAGGTTGGATCAGAGATTCTGAGTTATATAATGAACTAACAAAATATCCTTGTTCCACCTTTGAAGATGTACATGCCAAAGCGCTAGCCCAAATCAGGCTAGAAGAAGACAAGATGAACAGGCCGAGTTATCAAGAACAGTCATCGAGGAAACAACAAGTTAGCCGATCGAGTTACAGATCGACCCGGTATTCGCTACCTGATATCATCGCGGTCAGGGGACAATCAGACTGGCGAAATGAGCAGGGATTCAACATCTCCTGTTCGAGGTTGGTCGAGTATCTCAAATCGCAGGGTGACTCTGTCAGATGGCTTAAGAGGAACCCCCCAAATCCCAAAAGGGATTAGAGTAAGTGGTGTGATTTCCATTGTGAAACAGGTCATACCAATGAAGAGTGCATCGCACTAATGAAGGAAGCAGCAAGACTCCGCAAAGCCGGACTTTGCAGGGACATTAAGAAGAAAGGGGCTAGCATCGGATCAGCTGTCGTGGATACATATCCCAATGACCTTTTTCTCGGTGCTAAGGTAATTAATTGCATTTCTAGTGGATCTGAAGTATGTGGACTAACGTATTCCGCAGCCAAAAGAAATGCCAAGGTGAACAGCCTAGCACCAGCCGACAAACAATCGAGAATGTCCCTACCATTAGTTTCGATGAATCGGATGCAGAGGGACTTGACGAGGAGCACCATGACTCCTTAGTCATTTCCATCAACGTGGGACCACGCTTCGTCAGACGAGCCTTAGTAGACAATGGAAGCTCAATTAACATTGTCTTCCTAGAGGCCCTAAAAGAGATGGGTATCCACGAGAAGTACATCACCAAGAGGTCGACTCCACTAGTCGGATTCAACGGTGAGACGAAATTGTCAGTCGGAGAGATCCGATTACCAACACAGGTAGAAGGGGTAAACTCTTTTGAAATTTTTACTGTGGTTGATTGCCCATCTCCCTATAACCTGTTGTTAGGTCGACCTTGGATTCACAGTCTCAATGCAGTACCATCCACCTATCATCAATGTATCAAGATACCGCCGAGGTGGGGGGTGGTACCCGTCCGAGGAGACCTTAGAGCCGCTCGAGAATGTTACATGATCTCACTCAAGCTCAAGAACGCATACAAGCCTTCACAATAGCAATCAACGAGACTCTGTGTGACAAGTCAGGTAGTCGAGGAAAACAAGCTAGATTTTCAAGAAGTACGGATCAGAGAGCATCAACCTTATAGGAAAATTCAAGTGGGGACAGACGTTCCCGACGAGATATATCCTAATCTAATCGAATTCCTAAGATTCAAAGAATACTGCTTTGCATGGTCACACAGAGATATGACGGGTATAAGCCCCGAGGTAATTACTCATAAACTCAATATAGATCAATCATATAAACCTATTAAGCAGAAACGAAGGAAGTTTGCACCGGAGCGCAATCAAGTCGTAAACGAAGAGGTGCAGAAACTCCTCGACATGAAGATGATCATAGAAGTAATGTACCCCGATTGTCTAGCCAACGTCGTGGTGGTTCAGAAAAAGAACGACGGGAAGTGGAGAATGTGTGTTGATTACACAGATTTAAACAAAGCATGCCCAAAAGATCCATTCCCATTACCTCATATTGACGCCACGGACAAGAGATGCTCACATTCATGGATGTCTCAAGCGGATTCCATCAAATCAAGATGGACACAAAAGATCAAGAAAAGACCGCCTTATGACAAATCGAGGTATATTTTGCTATACATCCATGCCTTTTGGTCTTAAAAATGCATGCGCCACCTACCAGAGACTTGTCAACATAATGTTCAAAGATCAAATTGGAGACATCACGGAGGTTTATATCGACGACATGGTGGTCAAATCCAAGAAAGCATCGGATCATGTAGCACACCTCAAAATCGCCTTCGACATTCTGGAGAAGTATAATATGAAGCTAAACCCATCCAAATGTAACTTTGGGATGTCGGCGGCGAAATTTCACGGTTACATGGTCACAAAGCGAGGTATTGAAGAAAGTCCGGAACATATTAAAGCGATCATGGATCTCCAACCACCGAAGTGTATCAAGGACGTATAGAAGTTGACCGGGAGAGTTGCTGCATTAAACAGATTCATTTTAAGGTCATCCGACAAATGTAAGCTCTTCTACGATACTCTCAGGAAAAACAAACAGTTCACCTGTACAGAGAAACATGATGAAGCATTCCACGCACTAAATACATATCTATCATCAGCACCATTACTTGCCCAAGCCAAATCCAAGTGATATCCTATGTCTTTACTTATCAGTCACTGAAACCGCCGTAAGCGGAGTCCTAGTCAAAGAGGAGGATGGACAACAGCGTCCTATTTACTACGTAAGCAAATCCCTCCTAGATGCGGAATCCAGGTATTCTTATTTGGAAAAATTAGTACTTGCATTGGTTATGTACTCGACTAAATTACGTCCTTACTTTCAAGCTCATAAAATCATTGTAAGAACTAATTATCCGATAAGATCAGTGATGTTGAAACCAGAGTTATCAGGTAGGATGGCTAAGTCGTTCGTACAATTAAGCACCTACGACATTGCATATGAATCAAGGACGGCGATTAAATTCCAACCATAAGCCGATTTCGTGGCCGATTTCAGCCCGAGCATCCAACCACGAGCGGAGATCGAGGTCCAACAATTGGAAAAAGGCGATGATCCGGGGACATGGACCTTGTTAACGGACGGAGCAACAAATGTAAGAGGAACGGGGCTAGGAATCGTGCTGAAATCACCACGAGGGGAGATAACAGCTAGAGCTATTAGCTGTGAATTCAGAACGACGAATACTGAAGCCGAGTACGAGGCACTCCTTATCGGTCTGACACTGGCAATTGACTTTAAAATCAATCGCATCGAGGTAACAATGATTCACTCTTAATTGTTAATCAGATAAACGGATCATATGCAGCCAAAGATTCTAAGATGTTAGCTTACCTCGAAAAGACCCAAAAACTAATAGCCTAATTCCAAGACTTCAATTTTTTTTTTGTTTTTTGGTAAGAATTAGCTTTTATTCCTCCATAAAGGGTAGAAAGAATAAGTTTACAAACTCAGGCCAAAAGGATAGCAATGAGCTACCCTTGAAAACCCACATAATTGCCTAGACACTTGGAATGACATTCTGAAACCTATCAATTAATCTAACACAAATAACAAACTGAATACTGAGAGAGATTTGATCTATGCTCCTTTCAACATCCCTAAAGAGTCTTGCATTCCTCTCCTTCCAAATTTCATATATTGTGGCTGTGAATGCACTTCTCACAATATGCTGCTTCCCTGTTTAGCCTTTGATTTTGAACCTGAACCAGTTAAGTTCATGTGCAAGACCTCCAATTTTCCAGCCATAGCCAAGCCAATGCAGAATCCTACTCCAAACTGTATTAGAGAGAGAGCATTCAAAGAATAGATGCTCCTGTCCTTCCTCCTTTTCCTTACAGAGGCAACATATGTTAGGTATGATGAATCCTTTCCTTTTCAGGTTATCCACAGTTGAAAGACCATTGAGAATTGCCAACATTGCAATAATAGAACATTTTGGAACACTGCAAGTATCCCAGACAGTGTTAAACCATTTGACAACAGCTTTTTCTCCCCTGAAGAACCTGTAAACTTGCTTGCTCCTCCCCTTACATTTCCAGCTGCTTATGATAAGCTTGGCATCAGCAACTGAGCCAGCTCTCTCAATTATCTCCCCCCTCAGGGTCAGAAGGGCCTTCCATGAAGTAGAGCAGTCCTGAACAGGCTCTGAATTCCAGAAATCCAGGCATTTAATATAGTAGGCATCCACCCATTTACACCAGACATTATTACTGTAGTTTAGAAGCTTAATAATCCACTTGGAGTAAATGGTTTTGTTCCAACTTAGCACTTCCTTTATGCCCAACCCTCCTTCTCTCTTTGGGGAGCAGATATCTTTCCACCTTATGAAAGTGAGCCTGCCTTTCTGCTAATTTATACCCCAGAAGAATTCCCTGCACATCGTACTGATCTTTTTTAGCACAACCTTAGGGAGGAAAAGAACTGAGCCCCAGTAAGTCTGAATACCCAGAATGACTGAGTTAATCAGTTGAATTCTTCCAGCATATGAAATGAAAGAGTTAGCCCAGTGCATTAACTTGGCCCTGACCTTATCTAGCATAGGAAAATACATAGCTGTAGTGAGTCTAGAAGAATGTAGAGGCACCCCCAAGTATTTAAATGGAAACTTGCCTATTACATACCCAGTCTTCACAGTATTCTGTTTAGCAATTATTTTTCCCACACCACCAAGATACACATTTGTTTTAAGTGGATTGGCAGCTAATCCAGACTGTTCCTCAAATGCTTTGAGAGTTTCACCAACAGCAACAATAGATTTCACATCTCCTTTAGCAAAAATAAGAAGATCATTAGCAAAAAGGAGGTGATTGAGATTAATCTTGTTGCATTTTGGGTGTTGGTGAAAATTCTTGCTGTGGATGAGTCTTCTAAGCATTCTGGATAGACCCTCCATACATATGACAAAAAGGTAGGGAGAGAGAGGGTCTCCCTGCCTTAGTCCCCTTTTAGCAGCAAAGAAACCCACTTGAGAACCATTTATATTGAGTGACAAGTGAGCTGACTTGAGGCACACCATGATCCAGCTAACAAATTTCTCTGGGAATTTAAAGGAAATCAGTAAACTCTCCAAGTAATTCCAGGAAACTGAATCAAAGGCTTTCCTAATATCAACTTTGATAGTAGCTCTCTGTGAAACTCCTGCCCTATCATATTTTCTCACCAATTCCTGAGAGATGAGTATATTATCATGTATATTCCGGCCTGGTACAAAAGCTGATTGTTCCTCCCCAATAATATCTGCAAGAACAGGATGTATTCTGCTGACCATCATTTTGCTTATGATTTTGTAAATTGTGTTGCAGCAACTAATAGGCCTGTAGTCAATTACTGAGAAAGGGGTGGGAATTTTTGGAACCAAGGCAATCAGAGTGGAATTCACCTGCTTAATCATCTTGCCAGTCTGAAAGAAGTCTAACACAGCATTGCTTAACTCATCACCAATCATCTCCCATGAGTCTCTATAAAATGCTGATGTAAAACCATCTGGGCCCGGGCTTTTTGTTTCATCAATGGAGAAGAGGTCCTGTCTGACATTGTCCTTGGTGAATGGTAGCAACAAATTCACCTGATTATCTGGAGTAATGCAATTACCAGCCACATAGCTTTCATTAAACTTCTGAACTACATGTTCAGCTCCCAGCAGATCTTTGTAGTATTCCAGGAAAGCATTATTGACTTCTTGGGGATTTGAACAAAGACAGTTTTTGGTGTCATGTATCTTGCCAATATAGGAGTGAGCCTTTCTTTCATTCACTTTAGCATGAAAGTACCTGGTGCCAGCATCTCCCATCTTGATATCTCTAATTTTTGCTCTCTGATATAAGAAACATAACTCAGCTTTCTGCAGCTTTATGAGTTCAGCTTGTTTCAGTTTCATTTCTGCAAGACATTGAGGAGAATGCTGAAGCTTTTCCTGGATGCTAAACAGCTCCTCTCTACAGTTTTCCACTCTCTTATAGATGTTAGAGTAGTTGTTTTTGTGGAATGCTTTGAGAGCAATTCTGATACTCTTCTGTTTCTCAACAACTCTAAACATCTTTGTCCCTTTTATTTTTTGTCTCCATTGAGTCTCAATAATCTCCTTATACCCAGGGTCAGAGCACCAGGCATTAAGAAATTTAAAACTCTTTGGAAGTGATTTTACTCCCAAATTTATGTCAATCAGTACAGGTGAATGATCTGAAAGACCAGGTTGAAGAAATTGTACAGTAGCATTCACATTACTAACAAGCCAAGGAGCATTTACCAGTGCTCGATCTAGTTTAGCCCAGACTGAATCTTCTCCCTCCTGCAAGTTATACCAAGTGAAAGAGCACCCAGTCCTAGGCAAATCCACCAGCCTGCAGCTACTGACACATTGCTGAAATTCCTCCATATCTTTTTTATTTAGGGCTCCTTTGCTCAGCTTTTCAGTAGTACTTAAAACCACATTATAATCTCCCAATAGTACCCAAGGCTCAGAACCACAATTATTCAGCATAAACTTCCACAAGTCTCTCCTTTCCTCACCAGTGTTAAATGCATACACAAAAGTGGCATTAAAACTGAAATGGGATTTGAGACAACAAATTCTACAGTGTATATATTGTGCACCAGTATCAATGATTTGAACTGAGGCTGTGTGTTGATTCCAATTCAACCAAATTCTCCCATTATAGTGCTTAAGATAGTTGTGAGAGGTACTAAACCTCTTGAACTTGTTTTTAAGCACTCTCAACCCTTTATCCTCCTTAACTCTAGTTTCTAGAACACCAAGGACATCTATTTTATTTGCAAGCAGGAATTTGAGTATCTCCTGCTGGTTATGAGGCTTGTTGCAGCCCCTAACATTCCATGAGGAGATGAACATCAGGCAGAAACCCCTCCACCAGGATCTTCCCCCTCCTCAATCACACATTGAGCCACCAATTCTACTTTTGCATCCTTAGTTATGTTCAATGTCAATAGATCAAATTTAGAGTGCTGCAGTGCTTGAAATCTATTTTCTGCCAGGGCAAGCTTTTTGCTTAAAGACTGTTTTGCCTTCCTGCTAACCACTGGTGTAAAACCATCACCCAAGATGGTGAGATGGGTATTGGTGAAGAAAATGGTACGGTCACTGTAAATGGGTCAGAAATGGTGTTGTCAGATGAAGGATTGGTGCAGAAACCTGGAAATTCTACATTTGCAGATTTCTTTGCTCCCACACAAACAGCTCAGGGGAAAACTAGCTCGAATTCCGGCATGGGTAAGCACTCTGTACCTGTTAATTCTAGCTCTGCTTTCAATGGTGATGATAGAAATACTAATGGTGATAAGAAATCTGGGAGTAAATCTGATGGGTATAAAAAAGCTTGTGAACAAAAGCAAGGTATGCCATTAGAATTCATCCCAAATGATGGACTGGAGGTTACGATTGATATGGATGACATAGCAGACCAATTGAAATATTGGGAGAATACCCTGGTCTGTCATGTAATCGGGGCGAAACCCACAGAGAAAAACCTAAAAGATTTCTCACTTAAGAAATGGCATTTTATCTCTCAACCACTGATTCAATACTTCAAAAAAGGCTGGTTTTTTCTGAAGTTTAATACTAAGGATGATATGGAGGCTGTTTTGAGAGGAGGTCCATGGTATTATGGAGAAAATGCCATGATTCTGAAAATATGGTCACCTAACTTCAGCAAAGAAATGGAGGCCATAGCCAAAGTCCCTGTGTGGGTTTTGTTTCCCGAACTTGAACTACACTATTGGTCCCAAAAAGCACTCAGCAAAATTGCCAGCTCAATTGGGAATCCTTTATTTGCTGATCTCAGAATAACTTTAAAGGAGAAATTGGGATTTGCTAGAGTACTAATTGAAGTAGATGTCTCAGAAGATCTTCTTGAAGCCATTGGAATTAAAACCCCATTTGGAGAGAGTGTTCAGCCTGTTAAGTATGAATGGGTTCCCTATTTCTGCAAGTGCTGTAACAAGCTGGGACATATGACTCAGAGATGCAAATTTCTTAAGAAAAATGATGAGGAAAAGGGAATTCCAAAACCTACTTATGTGAAGAAAGTCACTGACAATGCTAGTAAAGTGGTTGATCAGCCAAATGAGGGGACTAAAACTCATGTGGAGAAGCAGGTCACTCCTCCAGCATCAGCTAAAAGCCCTCAGAAAACAAGACTTCAAATTTCAACAAGTCCCCCGTGATCAAAACATCCAAGACGATGGTTTAGCCGCCCTCGGATCTAGTTTCAAACCGACAAATCTAAATAACATCGCGATAATTCACATTCTGAAATCGAGTCTTGAGAAATGCCCTACTCAGTCAGACTCATCCAACAGAATCTGGGATATACAATCGGATTCCACTTGGACAAGACCCTACATTGAATGGCTAAAAAATGAAACTATCCCAGAAGGATTAGATAAAACTGAAGCTCGATCATTTAGAATCAAAGCATCTAGGTTTACATTAAGGGAGGGGATACTGTTAGAAAATCGCTTTCAGGTACATTGCTCCGATGCCTTGAGCACGATGAGGCTCAAGCCGTTCTAAAGTCAACACACCAAGGTGAGTGTGGGAATCACACAGATGGGAGGAGTTTGTCAGGAAAACTGTTGACGACAGGATACTATTGGCCGACGATAAGGAAAGACTCGATTGAGTTTGCAAAGAAGTGTGACGCTTGTCAACGACATGCCCCGAAGATTCATCAACCTGTTGAACTCCCTACACCTGATATCATCCCCTTGGCCCTTTATGAAATGGGGGATTGATATCGTGGTTCCATTACCAAAGTGTAGACACCCTACTTTTGCACCCATTTTAGCGCCCGATGATGGACACATACATGACCCTTCATGTTTCATAACTTTTCAAATCACATACATGACCCTTCAAAGCATGTCATACTCAACATGGGTTGTAAATTTTAAAAATCCACTTTTTGTAATGGTCAATTTATAAGGCTCTCAAATTCACGATTTCGGTAACATGAAAATAGGATGCCTGTTTTTTTAATTTTTTTCAGGCAAATTAGTCATGGCGCCTGAAAGAGACACACATTTGTGAACACCTAAAAGAGACGCATTTGTGCAAATTTTCTACGTCATTAAACATCATTGTTGCCAACACAGAAATCAATCGTGGTTCACACATTCTTGCATCTCGTCATTTTATTAGCTATTTCGAATCAAACCATGAGAATTTGAGGGACTTTATTTCGGTTACGTTATGGTGCATCATTACAATCAAGCGAAAGTCAAACTTTTACTAGCCATATCATTAACAATTTTGATTCTTAAACCCTTTTCAATTAGTCATGCCCGTGACCCTTAGGGTTAGACTTGGAAGTTTGAACCTTTACTATTCTCAATTCACCTTGATCAACATTTTATCAAACTCTAACAACCCCTACGATCAAGGAACCATACCCTTTCAATACCGAATAACTTTCACCCCAGTCTCACGACTCACCAGCCATGTCAAACCAATCTGACCAACATCTAGCCTTTTCGTGCATATCCATATCAAATACAATTTTTCACAAGCCAAAATCCAAGCACCTTCAAGCCTTTTCATTTTACAAAACCTTCCGTCAAACCTTGCCTACCCTTACCTAGGGTCCTCGTTGCAAGAATTGAGTCATAATCTACTTTGTTGTACTTTGTTCATGTTCCACAGTTGTGAGTTCGAATCTAATTCATTGGATACATCCGAAGCAAACAAAAATTCAAAATCTGGAGATATAGACCAACTGTACCTCTAAATGATGTCATGTGTTCCACACAAGGGGCCCAATTTTC